>OX457124.1:18877862-20330362 GCA_949752895.1 Dendrolimus pini
AAAGTAGAATTTTTTGAACATTGTGATAATGATAGCAATGCACAAGAATTAGGTGTTAACACCTTAACACCAAATATTCGTGGAAAATTAAAAACTAATAGTGAAATCACTTCAAATACGTTAAATAAAGATAAGACTGAACAAGAAGATCCATGTAAAAGTCTACAAACTATAAACAGTTTTGCAAATGATAGCAAAAATTATAGTAACCTGAATGAAACAAAGATGTATTCTATAAATAATACAGAAGTTGAGCCATTGCTGGGTTTTTCGGGCATTTTTAATACAGAAAATTTTCAAAATCACTCTTGTGTACTTGAAAATATAAAAAAGATGTATAACAAAAATGTAGTCTATGATAATGAAATGGGTAATTATAAAAGTGGTTCTTTTGTTAGTATCAAAAATAATACTTCAATAGAAAACAACTTTAGTCAGTATGAAAATGCCAATCATAAAAATAATATTTCAAAGAACTTAGAATCACACATTTTATGTATAACAAATAATTCAATGAATAGTAATAAAGTTAATGATCATAATACCCCATCTGATGATACATCTTATGACACTTGTGAAAATGATGTAGAAGATTGTGAAATAAAGAAACCATTTGTTTTAATTAAGAAATTAAATGACTCAATTGTTTTCAAGTATTATAACATCAATAATAAAAGTGACAAGTCTCACAAAAGTAAGAATTTAACAGAAGAATTTTCGTATTCCGAAAGTAATGATTCAAAAGCCTGTTCAGAAAATAATGTTAGCAATCTTGAAAATAATGTGTCGCCAGGTATTACAAATGATCATATAAATAGACTTTGTGACGATAATGAATCATATAACAATACAATTGATGAAATTAATTATTCCTGTAAAAGTAATGAATCAAAGTTCAATGCAACAGAATATATTGATATTTCTCATTACAGTAAGTTGTCACACTGTAATACAGATAAAGAGACTAATAGCTCTCATGAAAGTGATGTATCAGACAGTAAATCTAGTGAAAGCATCAACGAATCCAATGGAAGTTATACATCACAGAGCAATTCTAGTAAAGACATTAGTGAATCTATTGAAAGTAACTTATCATGTCAGCATTCAAATGATGATAATGATATAGAGTCTGATAATGAATTAAAATCCATTGATGAAAACAAATGTGTTAATTTTGTTAATACAAGAAGACGGAATAGAGTCAACAGTAGTTTATATATGTCAATGTATAGTAACTCAGCTGAATCAAACTCTTTAAGTATTAGTACAGAATGTGAAAAGACTGTCCTTAGTAATAAAATTAGCTTAGAAAAAGATTCCTGTGCTGATAATAGTTTTAGTAGATCAAGCTTAAACAAAGCATATAATGAAAATCAAAGCCCACTAAAAACATTTAATTCTAACAAATGTACAAAAAGGTCATCTATAAAAGCCAGAAATTTAAGAAAATCAAGACTTATTAATACTAAAAACCAAAGTCTGATAAGTAGTGAGTCTCCAGAATCAACAGATCAAACTAATTATGAAAGTGAAGACGATTGTAGTGTCACTTTCTACAAAATTTCTCCAAATAATCCTGTTTATCATGAAAATCTCAAAATTGATAACATAGTTGATACTACTAAGGAAATTAGTGATAGTGATATTATAACAATTACTGAAACTGATTCTGATGATGTAAATACAAATACAACCAGTGATATGCTAGAAACCAAACAGATTAGCGTAAATAAATTAGACAAATCTAATATATCCAGTGTAAGTGAGAGTGAATTGAAAGATAAAGTTTCAGAAATTATTGTGCATTCAAACAAATCCAGAAAAACTAACAGGTATAGTCAATTTAATGACAGAAAATCTGGAATTACTACCAGAACAAGTCTAAAATTATTAAATGATTCTCACAAAATGAGAAGCTCTAAGATATTCACAATAAATGATTTGGAAACCAGGCAAGGAATAGTTTTGCAACCTGGAAAGAAATGGGAAAGGTCATTAAGTATTTACAGAAGAATGAGTATGATGGGTGATTTTGATGTTTCACTTTTGGATGAGGATTGTGAGAAAAAAGGGAGAAAATATAGGGAAAGTGTAATAAACACCATGGAGATGCAAGACTGTAGAGGTAATTATACATATTTCATTTCACTTTAATTAGGCGTACAAACTTTTGTACATAGGTTTGATTGCATATGATTTGTTTCCTGTCCTCCCTTTTATGGCGGATTCCTATATCTTACTATTTCTTCAGTTGCTGTACTGTTGGTTGAATGTTGGCATTACTTGTATGAAGCTTATGTCAAATACTAATCAATTGTGGTAACACAGGTGAATGGTGGGTAAGATATAGAAAGTGGCCATTAGTATACATGCCCATTATTGAATGTCCATGTATAATGAATTTCAAAATAAGTATTTCAGACAAAATGTTGATAAGAAACAAAGTAAATTTGACATTATATAGAGGTGAATTTTTCAAGTGGGCCTTCTAGGATAAATCCAGAGCACATTATTTTACATCAATCAATCAAATCAGTCAATGGTTGAAAATTTATTCAAAGGAGGTGCGGTCAAATCATAGCCAAAATTTAATACTTAATTTTGCCAATCATTTGACTGCACCTCCTTTGAACACATTTTTACCCATATTTGATTGATTGGTGTAAAATAACATACTCTTGAATATTAATTTATAGACACCTATTAAAAATAGAGTTATTTTCATCATTTTTATGTTAAATAAATTGAGGTGAGGAAACAACCCTTTCCCTTGGTTTGGTGTTTGACATTTCTTCCCAGAAATTGATCCTAACAAGCTACACTATGATTTGGTATAGTAAGTTTTTTCAAAATTAGTCCATTCGATTCCTGGTAAACAAGGTAATTGATTTTCTAATGACACCACTTTATTTTTCGTCAAAATCGCTCATCCTAACTCCTTTCAGAGTTTTTTGCTATTTCAAATAGTTTAGGATTTAACCTTGCAAAATTCACCTATATATATGTATCAATAGTATAGATTGCTATATTAATAGTAATCCTGCTTTAAATTGATTGCTTTGGAGACTGTTTCCTAATAAACCATTCTTATCCATATTGCCATTGAATGACGGTTGTTAAACTGGGCTTCATTCAATAAATTAAAGGTTTTGGATTGACAATGAAAATGTTTTCATGTGGTACTTCAATAATATTTCTTTTAATTCTTATTGATTATTGAGAATTGAAGCATAGCCTTAATATAAATTGTCTTAGTAGAATTTGAACCCATATTAACAGAATGGAATACAAATTACCATATTGTTATTTTTTTTCTTCTATATCTGTACTACACCTGTACTCTTTTCAATTTAAGGCCATTATGCTCTTTACATTATGAAATAAAAAATTGAAATAATATTTGACACTTCCATCCAAAGTCTCAGTGTAATGTCAGGTCTGTTATGTTAGTATAATATTTTTATTGATTTTATTTTGAATGGTATTAATTTTTGTACAATATTTCAGCTTCACTACACAATGAATCAATCAATAGTCGAAAAAGTATATTTATTTCTAAACCAAATCGCTCAAATATTACTATTATAAAGGTGAGTATTGTATAATCATGTTCTTTTTATGATTCAAAAATTGAAAACAAAAAAGTAGTTAATCCAAGTAACAACAACTATACTCAATTTACAGCCAGTATTCTGGAAATTTTACCCATTGGCTATCATGATCTAGGCTCAGTATTTTATTTTGTCTTTAAGCAGTTATGGTTTACCTTTTTTTATAAAGGCCACGTAGATGTAGGTATTAGGTATGGTGCTGTTCCACTACATTATTTTAGGTGCTTTTTAGCAATAAAATAAACGGGTTTGTAACCCACCTGTTGAAACTTGGTTGCCGTCTTCTATGAACCTTTGCAATACTAAAAGTGTTAACAATTATACTATACAACTATGTAGTATACCAGGCGCGTCACTCGCAAAAGGCGGGTCGCATGTTAAGTATAGCAGTTTTATGAGATTCCTGCGCTACTTCTCTTCAAGCCACAACATGATGCGAAGGAGTGATAAATTAGATTAAGCTTCCATAGAGGAAATAAACATGAACAAAGTAAATCTAAATAATTACACATATTACATAAATGAACAAGTTGGCGGTAGGCTAAATAAAATTTTAATAATATTCATTGACGCTTGACATCTGTCTTACGTGATCATGGTTACTGAAAAGTGGAAGAAACGTCGGACTAATAAAATCGAATAAACTACCGCCCTCAAAATCGTTACAACGTAGTTTTGTTATGTGTACTATAAAAAAAACTTAAGAAAATAATTCTTATTCTTAATTAAATATAATATTGACTGTTTTTAATTAAGAATTGTATGCTTGTGTTTAAAATCTTAATTATTCTCTGATCATGTGTCTTATCGAACTGCTACAGGAACTCAATTTGACATCAGTCCTATGACCTATAGTTTAGTCATGGTTTATGTATGAAGATTGTTTCCAAACTTATGTATTTATAGATGCTGGATACATAATCGTGCAAATTCACATTTAAAAAAGAAGGACTCTTTTACATAAATAATTATCTTTTATTTTGAATTAATGCTTTGGTAATTCAATTTTGTACTTTACACAGTCCATACTGAATTTTGTGCATAATTTAACCTAAAACTGAGCGAATTTTCGTATAGTGTTGTTAAATATCCAACATTTGTATGTTCAGGATCCTGATAATTCCAGAGAAAGTTTATCTTCAACATCAGTATTTCAGGACTTGCAAGGTAAAAAAATATTTCGTGGTTTTTGGTAGTTTTCTATTATTTGTACTGGTAACACAGATCTTTCTTTCAATGAAACCGAGTTTTTGGCGGGAACTGAAAGGAGACGTCGTGCTGTGCAGTTTTATTTTCTAAAAATGTGTAAAATTACTCTAAAATGAACAATAGTTGTAGGATATTGATAGTTAGTTAGTATTTATGTGTTTTTTGTGAGAAATGTGAACTGTATAGTCAAATGTGGCCTTTTGAGTTGTCACAAGAATTCCGCTGAATGGCACTAGCTGATTACCTACAGTTCAGCTGTGCTACACATAGGCTTAAGAAAATGAAGAAGCTATATTGTAAACTAAGCACTGGCTTAAAGGCCTAGTTGCCAAGCCATAAACCTAAACAAATAAAATTTCAATGAAATTAATTTTGAACGATGACGGCCTAATCAGTTCATTCGTTCAAAACCGTTCTTGTTTTACAAGGAGGAAGACGCGGTGTGGTCTTTGTCTACGAAAATAATTTTTATTTTATTTTTATTTAGAATAATCTGATATTACATATTTTGTAAAGTGATATAAAACTTTAATAAAACTAGTTTATAGTAAACAATACGTTTTGTGTATATTGAGTGTTTAAATAAAACTGACGAAAATCTTGTGACTGCCATTATCCGTAACGGGATAATAGCTTTTTCGACGCCTTTGTTCTTTAATAAAGCGTTAGAAGCCAAGTGCATGCATCTTTCTCTGCAATACACAGGTTAGTTCGCAAAAGTAATTAACAAAAACGTGTTAATTTTTCGATACTTTCTCATGTAATTGCGTAGGGGAAAGTTAGCAATCACTTCCTTGTATGTGTCATTCGTTGTTGGTGTTCTTGTCATGATGCCCAGATGTATTTTCCGCAGGATTTTTGAACGACGAGTGTGATGATACGATCATCGAATTATCAAAACTATCGCTTGCCGATGCTGACCACGAGGTCACTGTGCTAGGTTTGCACGAAAAACCGGAACGTGGATCCACAGCGCGGGATTACGTGTTGCGTAGATGCAATCAAACAGATACCATACTGTTTGATGAATGCTATCCAGATACGTGAGTATTATATTTGTTTTGTATCCTTAGTTTTATGTATTCATTCACCTGTCCCTACAAAAAAAACATGATGATGTAGGTCATGTTTTAATAACAAAATGGTGGCCTAATTTTTTAGCCTCTATATTGAACATTATTCAGCTTAATATTCATTGCCTATAATAAAATGTAATATGAATGTATTTATTCTTTTGCAAATGGCCTACATTTTTACCACATGTTTATGCAACAACTGTGTTAATGATAATTTTAGCCTAATTTGGCGCCAAACTGATCTGCTTTATATAACAAGTTATTAGTTTTTCTTTTACAATATTAATCCCTATTATATTGTCTAATAATAAATTTAGAAACATGAGTACTTTTTAATTCCTTATAATTTGGATTTTCATCAAATACTTTTTTGAATGTAGGTAATTTTCAATATGCCAATTGCATAAAAATATCATTCAAAACAATTTTAAAAGTAGCTTTAATTATTCTGTAGTTAATTTCTTAGTAAAAAAAAGGGGTTGGGTTTACATATATATCCCCAGATGATTTCCTGGATGATTTTAATGGTTAATGTGTTTAGGAATATATTTAAGACTTATTTATAACAACTGAAATTGGTTTTGAGTGGAAAAAATACATATTCAATTAATTATCGAAGTTTGAAATTCACGACAATGATCTGGTAATTTTGTCGCCGAGACTTTTTTACGTTTTTTGACGGGATTTATTTAAATAGGAGACTGTATGTATCCGAAAATTTAAATATGTGGAGTTTTGAACAGTCGGTTAGGTTAGGTTTTGTGTAGACCAAAGCGCACGAGCCGAGGGAGCGAAGCGAGCGTGCCGCGGCAGCGGCCGGCGAGTGCCAGAACCGACTGTAACCATTCACTATTTATCTTATATATTAGTGAAAAACAGAAGTGAGGTTAGATTGACAAAAACATTAATAACTCAGGAACAATACATTTCCGCCACATAGGAGTTGCATAAGGGGTAAGTTTTCCTCCCTACCCTCCCCCTCCCCCGCTCATTACTTATGATTACGGGGACATATATGTAAACCACACCCAAAAAAAGGATTGAAATTATGATAGTCTTTTATATATTAATGTCTGTTTCCTATAATCTTACTTATTCTTTATTTGCCTTTAGACATTTGACATCACTCATATAGAGTAGGGTGGTCGTTAAAAATTAAATTCTTTCAGACGCCCAAAAAAATCTTTCCTTTTGATGAAAAACTACGGGAAAAAGTTTGCTTTTTGATTTTTAACAAAAAAACACGTGCCGGCGGCCAATTTAAGTTCATTTTTCGATAAAATTATAGTTTTTTGGAATATTTGTTAAAATCGAATATAACTTGGTAGTCATTAACTTAATCTCTATAAATGAATAATTGTATATAAAATTTACTAAATTGTTCATATTTCAAGAAAAATAAAGTTTTTATTGCTAAAATAAATGATTTAATAAAGTTAATAAGTTTACCAATGAGATTATCTCGATGGATATGAACTTCATCTAAAAACAAAAGAAACCCTTTTGTAGAGAATTTGATTTCCTATAGCATATTTTCATGATTTTTTATCAAAATTTAAATAATCTCAGGGTTCCAAAAAGGTAAAGATAAATTCTAAACCCATATGAAGAAAGTAAGTGGCAAACATATTTAAATAAACATAATAGAGTTCCTAGTGTGTTTATGCTACTTATTAAGGACTGATGTTCAATCATCAGATAAAAATTATCAGTCTAATAAATTATAGCCTGACTAAATTCAAAAGTGAAACAGTTCAATCAACTGTTTTATTCATGCAACTATAATTTTTCCCATGTAGTGTTTTATTCTTTAGAATATTTTTTTTCTGGTAATTGAATAACTGCCCTAACAGGGAATATGATAACAGATATTATAAATTGTTTCTTTATGAGTATTAACATGATGATGAGCAAAATTATGAATATTTAGCTAATGATAGCATCATTAGCTAAATATTCATAATTCTGCTAACTTTAATGACTACAGTATTATACATAATTTATACTTACATAATGCTCTATTGGACCATTTACAATTAGTTTGCTCTTTAATACATTGAAGGTAGATTTTTCAATCATCAGATAAAAGTTATAAGTTAAATATATTATGATCGGACTAAATTCAAAATTGAAACAATTCAACTGTTTTATTCTTGCAACTGTCATTTCTAATTTTCCCATGTTGTATTTTATTCTATAGAATCACTAGTTTGTTGATTGAAACTCTGTCCTAATGTCTCTATTATGTTAACATAGCCATATTTATAACATACAAGTTACATATACAACTCCATACAAATAATGTTAAAATGAAACAGATGGTAAGGCAACTGAATGAATAGTATGATATAGGAACCGGCCTAAGACAAAGCCTCTTTTGAGGTGGGCATGAACGTGTTAGGCATTCAGGTGCTTCTAGTTGTCTGATGGTCAAAAAAAGACTTAGGAAGGATTAGATTAAAGTGAACTATGAGCATAGTGTCCCTAGATGATGTTTCACTCAGCTATAAAGATAAGAGCACTATCTTTGGGATGGTTAGCAGTAAAATAATGTTTCTTGTTTTAAGATATACTCCAGAACAGCTGTTGACAGTATGCCCAGTTTTTCACAATTTGAGCTATTTAAGAGATAATTGATATATAATGCTAAGGAGGTAAAAGATATAAACCCCATGGTTATACTAAAGTTGAACTTTGGTTCAAAAGGACTCCTCTGCTGCCTGGTGTCATATTATCTAGGCGAGCATAGAGACAAAGAGAAAGAAACAACAAAAACATTTATTTTTTATTCTTTTATTTATTTTAGTTAACCATGCTAGGAAAATTAAATAAACACATGTTTCTAATACATGCATGTAAGATACATCCAACAAAACTGCACTATTAATATTACCAGCAGTGCTTAATCATCCTTCAGCTGTCTTTGTTTGTTTTTCTTTTGTTGTACATGATTTCTATGATTGTCTTTGTGAAGATGTACTGTTGTACATGAGCTTTGTTTAATTAACATAGTAAGATTAACAGAACGTTAAGTAGCTGTGATAAATTGGCTTCCTAAATAGATAGTGTCCTGAGAGGTTTTGTGTTGCCTATTTCACTGATGACATGAGCAGCACGAGTCTCGCTTTTAGATTCCTCATTTAATTAAGTATCAATCTTAGGGTTCTGTAGCATGTGTTCATTATAAAATTGGTTAATTCTTGGAAACCACTGGATTTATATGGAAAAAATTGGTCAAGAAATTATTGTAGTTTATATGGTCTTATACAAAATTTCGATCAAATATTGGGTCGAATAATAAGTTTATGTACGCGTAAAATTCATCTAGCCATCTCATACATATCTGGGAAAAATCTTTATCATTATGAAAGCTCTTTACCACCTAGATAGGTATGTTAGTAATCGATTAAAAATATAGTTTTACTTGCAAGCTCTTGCAAGAGTTTAGTAGGCTATGTTGTTTTTATTTTATTGTACAGGTCGAGAACGAAACTCAAAGCTTTGTAAAACATCTATTTGTTGGTGGCAGACTACTTCTGAAAAAAAAAAGTTTTACCACATAAGTTTTCTTGCCAAAAGACCAAGGTAAGATACACAAGAACGGTCTGCTGTTGCTAAGCGTGGTCGATCAGAGTATTATGAAAAAGTACTTTCAACGGAAGTTCCTGCTTCTGTTGCCCAAAAACCCATAAAATGTATTGAATGTGTTCAGGGTGATGAAGTAATTGAAGATCCTGATAAACATATTTTTGTACCAATGGACTGTTTTGATGTGGATATGGAAGCCAGTGATTATTTAAAAACAAAAAATAAGGGCACACAAGTACATAATCAAAAAAAAGACAAAGGATGTCAATCAAAATTCAGGTAGAAGAATATTAGATCTTCAGGCAATGAAATGCTCCAAGGCACGCAAGGCAAGGCACGACATTAGTGGCGATATTACAGAAACTTCAGACACTGTTAATCTGCCAGTCTCTTTTAAACAGAGGCACAGTGACAATACAGAAGTTTTTGATACAAAAAGGATTGCCGCATTTCGAATCCACGTTGAAAGGTCGATACGAAGATTGCGAGATTTTAAAATGCTTGCACCACATGCTTGTGTAAACGTGAAAATGATGCCTTTCTTTGATATCATCGTGTGAATAGCATGTGGATTAGTAAACTTTCAGAGCCTTTTAATAAAACTATATTTTTAACTCAAAACCAGATTATTTTTTTATTTTACAGCATTAAAACTTTCTTGAATATACTTTTTTTCCAAAATGAAAAACTTCTCAAAAGCCACTTTATAAAAGTCTACATTGTTAAAAATGTCGAAGTCCTCATGAGCAATGCAAAACAACCCCTTTGTCTTCTCTCCAAACAACATTTGCAGTTGGATTTATGTTATATATTTCTTTGTAACTTCTCCATCTCGTTTCTCAGTTCCACTTTTTTATATACCAGTATAATACAAAATATCACGAATCAGAATACGAAACACACAAACACCACGTCTGAGATAGTATTGTAATGCGAGCATGAAACACGTATCTCTCTGTGATCACCCGTTCTAGTGCGTCCCGCCCGCACAGGGCGGCCTACGAGACTTGTGACGTGTGACGGTGAATGCTTCGCGCGGCTTTTTATTTTCGTGTGGGTGATATTAAAAGATTCACAGCTTCGTAATTTTTAGAGATATACAAGTAATTTTTTTATTAGGTGTAATATTTTTTTATTGTCTTTAAATTTATATAATTATTTTTTGTTTTTATGAGATTGGAAACTTCCTCATTGAAATAATAAGTTTTGTAAAACTGTGCTCTATTTAAAGAATAATAAAAAGGGGTAGTATCTATCTCACTGATAAAAGACACTAACCAAATCACCAATTTATATACACCCTTATTATTATTATAAATGCAAAAATAAATCTGTCTGTGTGTTACGCTTTCACAGAAAAACTACTGGACAGATTTGGATGAAACTCAGTATATATATTTGATACCAATAATGAACTTGGGATACTATTTATCCCAGATAATGGGATAGATTTATGTAAGGGTTATCCCACAAAGTAGAATAGATTTTGTTTTTCTGGTAATTTGTCATTTTAGTTATTTGGACATTTTGGCCAGTTTTATCATTTTTGTAGTTTATAGATGAAAGACGGGACTTGACAAGGGCATATTACTATGTGTCATCGTAAAAATAAAACTAGAATGGGATGAATATAGAATAGAATATGAAATTAAGTGTCTTCGGGGGGGGGGGGGGGGGGGCAAAAAGCATAAATATAACCTGTATTCATGTTTGATCTTTAAAGTAGAAGAAGACAAGGGTATTACCCACGGTGAAGCGGTAAAAACTAGTTGTGATAATATTTTTTCACATTCATAAATAGCAAAAACACTCTTGCCTACTAAGTAAATATGAATAAAGGAGTAATGATGGTATACAGGGTCCTGAAGAACTGCCACAAAATCGGCGAAGGTGTATACGGCGAGGTGTTCCTATGGCGTGACAGGGATGGGCGCGCGCGTGTAATGAAAATTGTACCAGTCGCAGGCACTGTCAAGGTCAATGGGGAGCACCAGAAGGACTTCCAGGAGATTATATCCGAGATTGTGATTGCTATGTGAGTTTTTTTCCATCTTTTCATCACACACATTTTATGAATCTATCTACTAGGATATCTTTTGGGCTTAGTTCATTGTCTCCCAAGTCTTTATCAAATTTGTTCTGGGTGATGATTAATCCTGGAATTAATTGATCATTGATCTAGAAAATAGTATTATATATATGATTTATAAAAAATCAACATTCAGAATAATATTATCTCGGATATGCAGTATAGGGTTCATTTCATGTAGTGTTCTTTGAGATTCATTTTTTTTTCTATTCTTGAAATATTTTTACCATAGGCCCTCACCTTGCCCCCACCTTTTTTATCTCCTTGACCACTGCAAAGTTTTTCAATTTTGAGCCTCTGCTTACCTAACAAATTAATTCCATTCAAATGTGTTTAAGACACGTGAATAATTATAGTGCTATTTATATTCACTTTGAAGGATTTGAATTCCAACTTCATTACAGTTTGAAAGGTCGACTTCTACCAGCAATACAGTTTGAAGTAGAACTTTTCGAGTTTTATAAATATAATGGTCTATATGAATTCATAGGGGCTGCCCTGCGGGGGATATATAGACGACAGCTTTGGTTATCGTTGATTTATACATACATACATAACTTCACGCCAGGTCCCTTGCGGGGTAGGCACGAACAACAGAGCGCCATACAGGCTTATTCTTACACACCTCACTTGCTTCTTTGACATTCATAGCTCTTGTCATGCACGCTCGTCTGTTCTTAAGGCTCCTGACATCACCTTCTGCTATATTTTTGATTGATAGTTGATTTATACTCGACAAAATTTCTATTCCTTGTTAATTTGAATGGATATGTATTTTACGCTTGCTAAATAGAAATATTGAACATATTCCAGCAATATGCGTCAGAATATAAACGAAAAACAATTCACTCTTCTTATTAATATTTACCAACTTGCTGTGTATTTGATCAATAACAACATGTTTGTGCCATTCATATGCAAACTCTTTTATTATCTTTTAGATTTTGTTTGTTATTTCACTTTATAAATTTGCTTTATCTTTTTTGCTACACAACTCAATAATATCCAGTAAAATAAGTGTATGCAAATAATAGTGTTTACCTCTGCAAGTTTGAGGGCAAGTCATTGACCTCTTTTGTAGAGAGCAAATTAATTTGTTTTATAGCCTTTTTTCTTTTTAAACTATTGAACGCATAATAAAATTTCGTTCGCTAAAATTAGACCAATTATAAGTACAAAATCAACCGTAAATCAGTTGATTAAAACAAATGTCGCAGAAACGCTTTAAATTTAATTAATGCACTTTCACTAATACATACTGTATTGTATTAACTTTCTGTTGTTATTGTTGAAAAAAGTAAAAATAAATGCAGACGTCTACCACATTTAATACTTTTTTTGAATAAAACAAAAAAAGATTCTTAATACAACCCTTAAAATGTTCATATAATAATCTAAGCAATTGTATAGTTGTACTGCGAACTCTGTATGTTACTTACAATTTATTACTGGTTCATGAAAAGAAAATGAATACATACATACATAAAATCACGCCTGTTTCCCATGGGGGTAGGCAGAGACTATGATCTCCACTTTCGACGATCCTGATAAACAACTTTCGCTTCACCTACTTTCATTAACCTCTTCATACATGCGCGTTTATTTGAAATGCTTTTTACCTGACCTTTCTTTAACAATTCTGATATCTGTTCATGGTATGTTCGTCTCGGTCTACCGGCAACAGCTCTACCATTGACAATACTGTCATATACCTGTTTTGTGATTCTACTTTTATCCATTCTCTCTGCATGTCCAAACCACCTTAACATTCCTTTTTCAACTCTTGTTATTAAATCTTCTTTCAAACCACAACGATCCCTTAGCACACTGTTTCTTATCCTATCATTCAAGCTAACCGCACATATACTTCTCAAAGCTCTCATTTCAACTGCGTTTATCCTACTTTCATGCTTCTTCTGCCATACCCAACTTTCACTACCATACATCAAGGTCGGCACCAACACTCCTTTATGGACAGCCAAGCATGCCTTTACAGACACTTTCTGGCTATTCATAAAAGAATTTAGCGCTCCATTCACCCTATTACCTGCCATAACTCTCCTTTCAATATCCCTTTCATGCTTTCCGTCTCTGGTAAACATGCAGCCTAAGTAAACAAATTCACTAACTTGCTCTAACTTTTGATTTCCTATCTGTATATTACAACTTGTCATTCTTTCATCTCTTTCAAACACCAGAACTTTCGTCTTGTTCACATTAATTTTCATACCCTTTCTCTCAAAAGACTCATTCATAATTGTTACCATCTCCTGTAACTCCGTTTCCGATGACGCAAGTTTGACTTGATCATCGGCGTAGAGTAGACATTTGATAAGTAACCCATTCATTCTTAAACCACTTTCACTTTCTTTCAAATTGTCCAAGCAACTGTCCAAGAATAGGTTGAACAACCACGGCGACGCTACACAGCCCTGTCTAACACCTTTTTCAATGCTATACCATTCAGTGTAGGCGCCGTTACCCCTAACACAAGCACTGGAATCACTATAGAAGGACTTCAGTGATTGTATCAGGTTGTCTGTTATCCCATACTTAGCTAGCGCTGACCACAGTTCACTCCTTATCACTCTATCATAAGCTTTCTCCAAATCTATAAATGCACAATACACATTTTGACCTTTGGCCAAAAATGTTTCATTTATGCACCGTAAGGTAAAGATTTGGTCCACAAGAAAATGAATGCATACTAAAATCGATCTTTTCAACGTGTTCTTTACGGGTCGTTGAACTTCGATATTTGGGTAAATGCGTAGATTTTTCTAGGTTCATTTGCCTTTGTAAACATGTGACTAATGTGTATTATTTCTGATTGTTTGTGTACAATGCATACAATTTTTAATGAACAAACTTGCCTGTGTGCATAATTGCTTTATTGTCTTGCGATGTAGGTATCTAAAAGTGTCAACTTTTTTTAAATATCGAAGAGACTATTATGATACGTCATATGTTAATAAGAGGTTACCGGTTTCTTATAACACATTATTTAGTCTAGAAAATATTATATTTTATTGCATAACATTGCACACATTTCAAGAAATTTATTTATTGAAAACAAGAAGCGGTCTTATCACTAAAAAGCAAATTCTTCCCGACAAACTTCAAATGGATCAGAAAAGTTGTGAATTATCTATGTTTTGCAATATAATTAGGATAGAGAAGAAATAAAGGAACTTTTTGGATATATAAACATGTATGCACAATTTTAATTGTTTCTCGTCTGGCATAGTCTTTTACCATGTAAAAAGAGTACTAGGATGTCAAATACCTAGTAAAAAAATCCCTGAAAATGCCTCTAATCCATTTCTAAGAGATGCCATATTCAATTTTCGTATTGATGTAGAAAAACCTGCACCCCCAATCGATATTTTATTATTTAATACATAATATTTATGTGCCCAAATCAGTTACAAACTAATAAGCTTCTCAATTTTACATTTGAACAGAATATTTCTCAAATTCACTGCTGTAGAGATATTCCCTTACATTTCAGTTCACATTTCTTGAATTATTTTGCATTGACCTTGTGAATAATCTAATACGTAATAGGGTACTTAGTATATATAATTCATGTAGAATCTTTTTCACAAACAAACGGCCATAAACAGCGAGCGTGTTTAGATCGTGATTGCGGAACGTGCAACGATAACCCGCGGTTGATTGGGATATTGACGTTTTGTGATACCTTGTCTATAATAGTGTATATAGGACATAAGTAATATTCTTCTTCTGCTTTCTTGTGATGATTTCACAACGTACTTGCGGCATTCTTGTGAGAATGTGAACTTCTTATTAACAAATTTCAAAATTAGACTTGCCGAACTAAATGAGTAATCATCAGAGATTGACACTATTTCTTTATAATTCATTCTAGTATTTGTACGCACTTACTGATCTTAGTATTTGACCGGCAGGGAATTGAGCGCACTGCGCTCACCTATAGCTGCAATTGATCGCCACTTTGAAGACGGCAAAGACGTTGACGCTTTGGATTTACATGACTTGGAGAATGCTACTGACGTTTTTAATGAGGTAAGTTTCGCTTTTGAATTTGCATCCACTAGAGATTTACTGCCGATTACTTTAACTAAAAAGGTATGTATATTTATTATCTACAGATGGTATAGTTCTACTGCACGATACGATTTCAATACGATGTTCAAACAGTAAACCTACAGCACTGGCGGCAATTTTCAGTAGCATAATTATTTCTCTTTAATATTGTGTACAAAACGCAAATCAACACAACTCGATTAGCCGTCTCGATTCTTACAACGAACACGTCACTTGCATGAGTAATCATTTTAAGTTGTATAAACAGCTGATTGGGTTTTCATGGAAAATCCATACTGTTAATGTAATAATGTGTTTGCGCACTTAACGATATATTTCTTCCCGGATAATCGTGCATTATACTAGAGTAAATGTTATTTTATTGTATTACTTTATCATTAACTGGTACTGTTATTGTATGATACCAAGTCGACCTTGCTCATAGACCTGTTACTTTATTTGCATTTATGTAAAGCACTGCAGGATAATTAGGTAGTTATCACACATGTACTTTGTCATATGATATCAGATAAGTGCGTTAACAGATTGTTAACATCCAAAGGAGGTAGGTTTATATATTACGCATCGGCCCTTTGGTCTTGCGTATGTTCATGAGCGGCGGTAACCACCATCAGGTAACTACCATCTCTCAGTTTTCTTACCTGCAAATATCAAGAAGTATTATTGTGCTAATATTTTAAACTAAAATATATACGTGTAGGTATGCAGGTCGTGGGTTTAACATTGACCTTAGCCTTCGTGCTTATTTTTTTTACCATCCAGAAATCACTGTTTGCCTCCCTATTTATCAATATAATACGCATCTCCGGTAGGCGGAAATGGTGGCGGGTACTTCTGCCCCCTTGATTCTGCCCTATTTCATTTAATTATTTAATTTGAAGTAAATTTATATTTTTCTCGTAAAATTATATTTCATTTTACTCCGAAATTAAGTTTGTGCGCATTTTCCTATCAGTACGAATTTCCTATTCACCAAAAAAGCACTGCAATTCAGAGGCCGTTAAACTAAGTACCCCGAACTTGCTAGGATTTCGCTAAAACGTTTTGTTGGAAACAGGTTAGTTAGGTTAGGTCGCTGGGTTCGGATCTGAACCAGCGACCTAACCATCAATTGTTTGTCTCGAAGGACTAAATGATTAAATCAAACTATTAAGGAAAAGAGTAGAAATTGTATACCACGAGAGATTTTGATTAATATATTAAATATGCACCGTTAGAGTTGTAAGTGATGTTTATTAAAATAAATGCTAATATTTTAATGAAAACTTTTAAATATAGGTTGCCTAATCATAGATAAAAGTTTTAAAAATATATGTGTTAGTCTGAAAGTTTATCTTGAATAGCCTGCAGACCTATTAACGAATATCATTGAAAATTGGAATTAGTCTTTAATTTTCGTGTAGGTTTAACTTTGATATCTTGCAGGGATCAAAAAATAAAATCTTAAATTCCTAAGTTTCAACATACCGGCAGGCACAGCAGGAACTAAGAACTACTCGTATAAACCGAAACAACAATTTGCTAATAAACTATACAACTTGTGTAAGTTATAATCGGTTTATAATTATAGTGTATTTCCCAAAAACCTAATTAGAAACTTTCTCATAAACTTGAACACTTCATATTCAGCATTTAACCTGTTGCCTAAGTCTGATTTCGCACGTAACTCATTACCCTGTTACTTACAAAGACGGAAGTTATTAATCCGCATGCGTTATCTAAGTAATGAATACAGCAATTATAACCAATGTCGCAGCTTTGACCTCGTGTCTTACCCCACCCTGCCAAGAGATGCCAGAGTATTAATATGTCAAGGGCGTTTTTACAATCATATTGTCGTGGATATGAATATCTTGAAGGAATCGTTAAGTTTTCATAATGATACGCTTGGGTCGTGTCTTCGGCGGTAGGCACTGCTTGAAGATCAATTTGTTTGTAAGACTTTTTGTATTGCTGTAAAATTGTACTAAATGTATGCAAGATTAGGTCATGGTTAATTCGAAAAGAATAGAAAACATATTTCTAAACAAAATGTTAACTACATGATAGTATAATCAGAGCTATAGATAGCTTAAATAGTAATGAGAATATATAAATATTAGGTCATATCATAAATTGTGACAGGCATAGATATGTTAATTTTGCCATACAATATACGACCTTGAAAACAAAAAAGCTAGGAATTAAACCTTCACACCCATAGCGAATTTAAATCATTTCGCAATCGTAACCTACAACGTGACTTTCATAGAGTTGACTTTCAACATTTTTATATCCATCTATTATCTCATCAGCTTTCTATAGAAATTTCGTTTCCGCTACCTGCCTAGGGCTGTATTCAACTTTCCGTTGTAAAAAATATAATAGCAACATGTTTTTGACGGTAATAGTCTTTACCTGAGTCGACTTTGATCCCTTGATGCTATCTATACCATTGTGAATAGTTGTTCGAGCGTGTCCCTACTATTGAGGTTAGTCGTTAAAAGTCTTTGGATATAGAAAGATTATGTTATACAGCCGGTCTTATATAATATTATCCAATGATTTGCCATAGCATTGGTTAAAATTTGACGCAAAGTCCATAAAACTAATCAACTTTCTATCAATGGTAAGATAAAATAAGCACTTGTTTGTTGTTACTTATAGCAAATCCGTTGCTGGACTTTCCTCTAACATCGTACATCAGAACTACATCTTGCAATTTAATAATGTTGCTTGTTAAATATTTTGCTTACTTTTTAGAGTTTTGTAGCTTTTGGTAAAACGCAATCTTTGCGTTTTCGTCATGTTCGTCGTTCTGTCTTTTATTAATTTTCCTCAGAAACTACAAATAAAATTAGGGGAGAAAGATGTAATTTATAAGATGCAACAGAACTATCTATAGATACCGTGAAACAACTTACAATTAGTGGTGGAGGCATACATAGAACTCAGTTTTGAATTATTTTTTAATTGTATTCGGTATCGGTCAAATCTTGAAAAATCATGATGATCTTTAACAAAAAAAATTATTAAGTCAATTGGTTGGGAGATACCTATTAAGCTCTCAAAGTTTTCACTAATATTTTGACAGTTTGTATTTTAAAAATCACTAACGGAGATTTCTTCAATTATATTCAGCAAAGCATGTCACCTTTAAAAAGGTGTTCAGCGCCGCCACCTACCTGGTCCAATCGTGAATCTAATCCATCCCCGGATCTACTTGATAACACACAATAGTTCACCTAAATCAAAAAATTGAAGATGAGTTAAAATGCAGTCACCATGGCCGAAATCGACTGGGAAAGATAATAACAAATGAATGATGGCTGATGTTGTCACTGATGGTTTTTTAATGATATGTTTTTATTGATGAATATCATATTTTAATATTTATTATCCCATTCTGTCTTAAGCCAAACCCGAAAACACAAAAATCATAAAAAAAATCCAGCCGTTCTTGAGTTATAAATGGTGTAACTAACACGACTTTGTTTTATTGTATATAAATTTCATCCATAAAATATTAAGAATCTGGAGTTATTGTACTTATCTTTAATTAAATTTATTGCGTATGATATACTAATAAAATTAAAGTATCTGTCTGTAATTGTCAAAATAGATGCCAAAATTTAAACGTATTGTGATCTCTAGTTATAAATAAATAGTTTTACATTGTTTTCAGTTAATCTGAAAGTTTTTCCCAAACGCATTTTATCTTAAATTTTCGTGAAGTTTCATTTTGATATTTTGAAAGGGTCAGAATATATGAATATAAGAAGTCCAGGCCCAACGGCGGTCGAATTGATGAACACAGCGGGATGTACAAAAACTTTCAAAAGGGCCTTGAGTATACCTGGAATTATATATTGTGTTTTTTGAAATAAAGATATGTTTTATTCGAAACAATATAACTGGCTTATAATGACTTACCTAGAATCCGTTGTTATAAAGCAATCATGATAAATATAGCAAACAACAAATATCTTTCAAGGAACTTAGTCATCAAGGTGTCGTTAAGCGTACTGCGAAAGTGATTTTCTCACACGAACTTGCCGTATGAATTGCGATTTGATTCATTATTATTTTCTTAGAAATTCTTATTATTTTCTTCATAACATTGTCGTTACTTTTGGCTTTAACTATGACTGTCCGAAAAGTTATTTTGTAAGGTTATATATTACATTTCACTAGAGTTGCATATTGGACTATGAAATTCAGTAGTGCAACTGTTTTAATTTCACCTAGTTACACAAGGCTTTTACGAGCAATTTACCCACATTCTTGACACTTCCAACTTTAAGTCCTTCAATAGTATTACCGTCGAGGTAGGTTGTCTTGTTGATCGGTCATCAAATTGTTATATAATTACATCCTAATAATATATGTCACATGATAATAATCCAATAAGTTGCATCAGTAGTTGCTTTCAACTTCAGGATGAAGGCGATTCATATACCACATGTCGCATTCCCAAGTCTGTCTTGTTGCCCTTCCTCTGACTTTGGATAGGTCGTTGTGTCGTCGGGATAGAAACAACTTGCAGTGTTTTGGCTTACAATTAGCATTTGTTTTCGCTAAAAATGAGACCACTTTCTGAGTTCAGTTATTAACACTGATTGCTACGCTCCTGTTCGCAACGGTTTTCAATAACGTTTTTCTTGCTCATTTTAGGCCTTTGAGCACCCAGCCGGTATATACCTACTTGCGGCGCTACGATATGGTGGTTTTAAAGATGATGTCAATAATTTCATCGCCGCCGGCAGCACATTTGGTAACTCTGGTGTTGCAAATGTCTGCCTAGAGGCAACGGTAACCACTTTTCATTGAGTAGGCCGTCAGCCTATTTACTGTACTCTAGCGATAAACGAAAAAAGAATATGCCTAAAGACTGGAAGGCGATCTTTATAGTCACGCGCATTTTCTAGGTTAAAACGTGAATGCAATATATTGCCGACCTTTTTCTGTTATCAAAATTTGTTTATTACATTCGATAAATATTGTATCAATGAATCATTACTCATGTGTGAACTTCGACAGTCATTTCATGAATGTGGGAGTGTTGTAATTTATTCTATCGAAACTAGGCCATTCCGTTATCGAAACAAGACAGTATTATCAGACACGCAGCTGTTTGGCGATTTCAATTTATTGTATATCTGCTCTTGTTAGCTTTTATGCAAATACAATCAGTGTAGCAACAAGATTTCTATTTTATTATTCTAGGTCGTGTGATACTTAAGATCCTTGGGAAAAAAGCAGGATGCCACTGGATTCTCGATTTGTTATACGTCCTAGAATCATAAAAAGTTAATGTAAATCTTTAAAATTACTTAGCGTGAAAATTTTACTTAAATAATCCCGAATCAGGTTTCTCTTTATTTCATATACGAATTTACTATCTTTACATCATAAAGTTATGTGATTTAGCAATTAGAGTGGTCGGTCATTTTATTTTTAAAACAGTTTCATAAGTAAATTCCATTTCTTACAAACGCATATTCTTTCAAATGTTAACTTTAAATATTTGATAATATTTTTATTTTTCCTTTGTGCCCTGAATCCCAACATGAACGCAGCTGATATATTAAACCATTTTACGAGATTGTTGCGGTTTTTTACTTATCACCAATAACCGCCAAACGCAGAACAACTATGGTTAATATTATGCAAGCAAAAACTTCGTCATTTCGTCGAAAATCACCAGTATAATTGTTGACCTTGTTGATCATTAAAAACTATTCAGACTAATAATTAAATTAGATATAGGTACTGCTACGAAAAAGGGTGCAACTGCATACCGAGTTGTTTTTTGCCGCCTCGCGGCCCGGTTGCAGAGTCCATAATTGCAATATGTCCCTTTGATGCGATGGAGTAGAAAAATTTATAATCATTAGTGACGCGGGTGTAATACCCTAGTATTTGTTTAATTAATTAATTGTTGTTCCGTGACCTAATTTGAAATTTAAAATTTGATAACAGTGATTTGTAATATAAAGCTGTTACAATTATGAAACACTCAACTTCTGAAATAGAAGAAATTATTATTATAGGTAAATAATAAACTTGATATGAAGGCCTTGGTTCCCCCTGCTTCATGCTTGTGATCCAGTTACCTTGTCCTTAATATCAATTAAGGACAAGGTAACTGGATGGATGGATGGAGTAGTGGTATGGCGACTTATAAAAACCTCTAAAAGATTTCTGACATCTTCAGAATTAGATGGTAACGAATATCAATATATCATTTTTCATTTCAATAGAAATTAAAATCCTAATACTAGTCGTTAACAAATATTTTACTTAACGTTATCAAAAATTGCACCCACCATCTAACTTTATACGGATATATTAAAATAAAATTCTTATTAAAATTCATATGACATTGAACACACGGTGTATAGCCTCGAGAATCGTAAACAGTATCAAGATTTTTTATTGTGTTATCTAGAAATGTTTTATTCTGTTTGTATTGTTTAAAGATTCGAAAATATCGAGTGCGTCATTCATAACTAATAGATGTAATGTCGCCGAGCGGTATTTATCTATGTCCCACAAATGTTATGCCAAACGTTTTCCTTCCTCGCGCCGAAACATTTGACGTTATTTCCAATAGAATAAAGCAGGAAAAGGTAAAAAATTTGCAAATCGAAATTTCCCATCTCAGAAAACTTATATACTCTAAAGAGGCAATTGGGCATTGTATTTACTGTTTGGCTATATTGGCTAATAATCGGACGACTATCAGAGATACTTTTAATCTTTCATCGGTTGATAATTTTCATTCGTAATAATTGTTATCAAATAAAATCCGATTTTTATCATCATAAATATTTATTCTGATAGTTGACTCACATTCATAAATAACTATTGGAGGAATGTCATGTTTTAAACGGATACAAATTATTGGTTACCTACGCAATGTAAGTTAACCGGATACTCGAGTCATACCAGACAAGAGCGTTTACTTCTATGCCTTCTACTGCGTACCTCTTGTTTAAAGAGGAGTAGGCTTAATACAGGTTACATTGTATTATATTTTTATGTTAGTGCTATTTACCTTCTGAAGATTTACTTCATTTTAAATCGCAAAATATCCCATCTCCCGGAATGAAAAGTATTTATGTCCATTTTCGATATTCAGACAGACAGATACTATCGCATTTTTTTAAAGATTATGAATTTTTATATATCTATAACATGAAAAATGATGTCTCCCATGCAAACTTTCATTCTCTATTACCAAAACGACCAAATTGACCTAAATAAACAAAATGACGAAAATGGCAAACCACAAATAAAAAACCGGGATGAAAAGTATCCCTTGTGTATTAAATTTACGAGTACATTATATTAATTCCAAGTAAATGGATCCATTACTTTTACGTAAAAGACTTGATTAATTGATAAATAAATTGCGAAGTCTGCCGCAGATATTTAAAGCATCTCGCACACTGCAGATACGGTAAGATATCTGTATCTGAGCGCATATTTTCAACGTTGTTTTCATGGAATAGACGGATTAGCAAAATAAATGGCGCTGCAGTCACGTTTTTCAATTCTCTAACAAATACCTACGTTGTCATAAACAACATGTCATTCATTGCATTACTTCATATCAGAGTGACTTCGACACGCGTCTAGGTTTTGCTGGGCACTTGTCTAGACTATATGAACTTATTTAATTAGTTAATAATAACACAAAGTTCTCAGTTGTTGCCACCATACATAAAACTTATAAGGTTGCCACCTTGCTAATAATCAGGTCAAAAGTTACTAGACTACAGTTTTTTGTTATACTTGAGCTTCGCTTGCGATAACGTTACTGATTGTGACCAAATGCGTCTTAAATATAATCGTCCCATCGCCACCAAAATTAAGCTTGCAGAGTCGCTACTTTTACCCATACTTGATTATGCTGACGCCAGCTATCTAGATTTAAGTCAACTTAATAAACTTACGCCTCCAAAACTTTTCTATAAGGTTCATATTTGGGTTACGCAAGTTTTGAATTTTTGAATTTGGTAAAATACTCAAGTGGTTGCCAAGTCGTTTTCTCCAGAATATTCACATTCTTTAATTGCTTTATAGTATTTTATTCATCCCTACTACTCCACAGTACCCTAAATAACGCTTTGAATTTATTTTTTGCTTTCACAATTTACGCCCTTCCAGTCAACATAGACTTATTACTCCTGTTCATAATACAACGTTTTTCAATAATTCTTTCCCGGTTCAGGCTGTCCCACTTTGGAATATGTTGCCTGTTGCTGTTGTCTGTCAATATTTAACGTCATTAACAATAAATATATCGCTTCAAATACCACATGAAATCCATCGCTACATCTGTGTGAAATGGTCGATAACTATAACACTCGAAAACCACAAATCACTAACACTAGTGATAACTTACTGAAGCGACAACACTGTCTCATCTTGTTTTTCACCAAATCTAATGACATTGGAACAATTATTATTTATTTTAAAAGTTTACATGACATCTCATGAATCTGACGTTTTATCTATTGTTTACATTATTGCGTTTTGTTTCTGCAACTTTCATATAAAATGGCTCCGTAATTGTAAGTATTTTTAAAGCAGATTTATTAAAAGCTTGATTTTTTTAATGACAATCTTATATCATAAAATATTTATTCTTTTGAAAATGTTTTCATTTTGTAGTTATACCTCAACTCATTGAATTATGTTGTGTGTGCTAGTACTACAGCTACGTTGCGTTAACAAAACGCTTGGGAGGGAATTAGGAACTGATAACTGACAATATTATTAATTGTCAACAGTGTTACCAGATGGGGGGGATTCCCTGCAAATTCGGGGACTTTTTTGACGTCGGGGGGGAGGATTGGGGGGTAAAGATTCTTTGGGGGGACATTCGGGGGGAAATATTTTGTTGTCAGAAATTTTAGGCGATATTTTAAGTATTAATTAATTCATCTACAAACACAATTATCATCACTACAATTATTACATCTAAGTTATAATACGGTATTATTACTTTATCTTAGAATTATACTCTACTAGTAAATCATACTTCAATTGAATAGTTCATTTTAATAATTCAATTCATTCGTTCGTTCATTTACATCATTAATTTTATTTATTATGCCGTCTCTACTCGTATGCGTCGTATCTTATAGGCTACTTTCCGTTAGACTCACAACGACTAAATTCACAACCGCGGTTTTTCCCGTTCCACTTATTTGCTGGCGTCACAATCGTAAACTCAAGTGGAACGGTTATTTAACCCACCTATTGACACGGGTCGTTGTTACCACCCCCCCCCCCCCCCGTGAGCGAAAATGATGACGTCATTAGTGACGTTTTCGCTACGACGGTAGTTTTGCTTTTTTATTTCTCCTTTAAAATAAGTAAAAACTGTTTTGGGGGTTTTTTTCTCAAAAAGCTTATATTTGGGGGTTTTTGACAAAAATTTGGGGGTTAATTGACATGGTCATCTGGCAACACTGATTGTCAATGAGCTTGCGAAACGCTCGTATAGCCGTCTTAACCATTGGTTATTAGTAGCTTCAAAATCAGTCAGTTACTATTATAGACTAAAGATATAGGAACTGGGCACTAGTGTACCCTCAATCATATTTCATATATACTTATATTTCATTTATATCATATTTTAAAAAGATATCTCAATCAATACACCATTTGGAGTACTTCACAGCATAGTGATGAATTATTTTCGTCATGTTTAAATAGTTGTGACCCATTTGCACTATTTGCCACTCTAAATGTGCAAACAACCGGCTTGGATACCTATAACTTGGATTGCTAAAACACGTTCCAAACAAAACCTGACGTAACTGCAGTTTTTCACACATTTCTTACGCAATCTTTACGTTTGTCGTGTGACGCATTGGATCGCATTTTGACGTGGCCAGTACCGCATACCTATTAATTATTGTGAGTCACGCTCGCTTTACGTGTCTTATCAATGAGTGCGAGAAGGATAGCCCGTTAATAATTGTCTTTGCAATCAGTGCTCAATCGCGTTAAGCCTGACACGTGGAACTATGATACATATATTTATTATCCATCTCTCTTCAGCTTCGCATTTTTCTTGTTTTTATAAGGTTACTGAACCGAGTGTTTGAAGGGTACCTTGTCTCATAATAATATTATCGTAAATCAATAGTTAACACGTATCTCTGCCTTTAAATTGCTCTAGACAATATTATTAACACGTTTAGAATTTTTTAATATTCCAACTTTAAAATATAATACATAATTATATGACAATTACTGATGTGGCTGCCAGAACATATATAATTTATATAATGGGATATATTCTGCTCCATATTATTGTATCAAAATTTGTTAAACATTGTGGATAACTAATCTGCAATTTACTAGGAGGCCTGTGGGTACCCAATATGCTTCAAATAGCGTGGCGATATAACGATAACGACTTCTAAATATGGGTTAGACGCAATCTACCTGTAGGGGGGCAAGGGTTGCGTTAATAAGGACATGATTTTGTCAATCATTTCGGATGCTCACGTGAATTCAAACGTTTGCTTTTAATTTTCTAGGTAGTAAATTAAATTATGTCGATAGATGATTTGTGACTACCATAAAATACAGTCAATTGATGGGTGATTTACATTATATACTTTTTTTAATTCAAATAATTTTGCGTGATGTTCTTATTGGTGAGTTAGTTAAAGCATTAAGGACCAGGTGTAGCAGAGGCACTAGAGTCTTACACGAGCAAAACTTACAGGTGTAAGGCCGTGCTATGAGTCGACCGACTATGTTTTGCAATGTTATTCTGTAAAATAGCTCTTTTCAATTATGAATTATCTGTATAATGTATCGAGATTTAAATATCTCTCATCTTTGTAAGAACGACCGAATCGTCTTACCTTGACCTTGAATTGTTTGACCGCCGGAGTCGAATGCAGCTGGCGGGCGTCTTAGGGTTTGAATTACGTCTGAATACTTATAGGCTTGTATGGAGAAGGCACGTCATAAAATTAAATATGATATTGTTATTACGAGATCATACCTTGGTACATCAAACATAAATTTAAACAAGAACTTGCTTTAATGATATTAAATACATTGTCATTTTTCTGTTGTGAATTATGTGTATTTAGTTTTTAATTATTTTTAAATGTGGGAGCTACTTCGATTTTGGTGTTCTTTCAATGGGGATTGTTCACTTTTTTTCAATCTGGCTATTTGAAAAACCATTTCGAGGAATAGTGTCCCTAATCATTTCTGTCTAGTTAAAATTCCAAAAAACGTACGATCTTCTTGTATTTTGTAAGAAATGCGTTTGACCTTTATTTGACCTCACTAAATCCAATCCGGTGGGCCGCCTGCCTGTTTGCCTGCTTCCGGTGTAAAAAAAATCTAGCTGTACATTATTTGATTTAAGTTATGTAACATGGATTTTCCCTAAAGACCACTTTAAAAAAATTAACGATAACTATAGAAAATAATAATGGTTGAACACGCAAAATTATAAGCCTAGCGACAAAATACACTAAAATGATCACGATACGTAATGAGTAATGACAGTGATAGTTAAATAAGTAGTACAGATTACTATGATTAGATATAGATAAAACTTGCTTTGATTATTTTTGTTTTCTAGGCAAATAAATCAATGTAAACTTGTGCCTTATGACGTCATCGGAGAAATAACTTTAAAATCGAATTATAAAAAAACTAACGCTTAAAATACAAAAATATTCAAATTTGTATCTTAAAATACCCTATTTTACGTAATAAAAATATAAAATCAGAGGGTAATTTTTTGTGAACAATCCCCATTAGTATTCATCCACAGAAATCGCTTGCCTGCGTATCCGTCACATTCAGATATTTGAGTATATTAGTTGAATAACTTTTAACTTAAACAGTGAAATGGGCAGCCTTGTTACTTAAAGCAAACTCATCCAGACAGCCTTTTAATACACTAAACAAAAATGCGTGTGTTAGACTAAATGATTACAAGTCATGCTTTCGGAATGAAAAGACGCAACCGATATCAGTCATTTATTTGTAGAATTAATACAAAATCGATTTACAGTATTTGCTCCGGCGATACATTGGGAGGTTAAGCTGTGTTCAATTCCATTTCTAACTAGCTACATTAATCTTTGTAGGTATTAGCAGTGAGGTGCGTTTACGGCAGTTACCCGTTGAGACTTCTCGACCTTTGGGAGTTGTATGACGAATGCAAGGGCTCGGAGAACGACAACCCGGCGATACTGCCAGTCGATCAGCAATACATCGTGCTGGAATTGGCCAACGCTGGTCAGGACTTGGAAAGTTACCAGTTTAACAACGCGGAGCAAGCGCACGCGTTGTTCTTGCAGGTAAATTAGTTTTCATTTACAACTAGCAGCCCGTTGCGTCTTCGCACGGGTGGGTGGTTATCGCAAAAAAAATTACACCTTGAGTTACATTATTGAACTTTTAGTAGGGATTCCTTATTATTTTCTAGTAATACATATAGCTTATGGTACTCAGAGACAATCTACCATTGTAATGGTGAAACATTTTTTTGTAATTGGTCCATTAGTTTTTGAGTTTATTCATTACAAACATACAAATCTTTCCTCTTTATAATATTAGTTTAGATTTCAATTCAAGTTTTTGTTCAAACTAAGTTCGATTGAAGAACTTTATTTGAACGTCATACTTAAATATGTTAATGAAGCTTATTATTAAAATGCACAAGATAATCAGAATTTAATACAAACGGAAGAAAAGAAGTAATTTCTAGTTTATACTCTATACACTGTTTCGCAACGTGCTATCGCTGTTTTAGGGTGCAAAAATGGGAAGCAACCCCTAGTCTAGTTGAGTTACTTTTTTTTAAATAAACAAGTAACACCAAATTTTTTCCTATAAATACTAGAGCTAACAGAAGAACACACAAAGTTCCTCTATAAGTTCCACACATGTTTTTAATCGACTCAAAATGAAACAAAGAGCAGTTATGATCTCCATACTGACTTGGAAAAAGTATAATATCTCAAACTTGTGATTATAATAATTGATTTAATATAAATTTGTATTGTGAACAAAAACTAGATTGTAGTAGTATAAAAGAAAATGATAGTGCAGAAGATGGAAAGATACTCTGATCTAAAAACAGCTGAAATAACTAATTAAAAAACAACACCAAAAAACGTCTCATCAGAGTCGTTTCTCAATTATAGTGTATGGGTCAATTAATGTATGGGCAAAATTATTTGTAAATAAACAGAACCACCCAAATAGTTTGAGTGTATATAGCTTAAGACCACTTAAAATTTTGTATTATCTTTAATTTGTATTTTCGGTTATTAATATCTCTTGTTATTTAGTTTTAAAAGAATAGAATAATATACTAATTGTGACCACAGTTTGTACCTGGAATGACTTGACTAATATTTTATTTGTAATTGTACTAATTTTGTTTTGTGAATATTTCAAATACTATATCGTTTAATGATTTTCAAGTTATTTGTTTTTGTTATATTTTTAGGGTGTTTTTCTTTTCAGCCACTCCTTGCGCATGCATAAGATACGCCCTCTGCAGACGATAAGTGCATTTCTAGTGCAAGTTTCTTTATTATTCTTGACTAGATTTTCACTTATCTTCGGCTAAGGTGTGTAACACGCTTTCGTTGTTCAACAGTGTGGATTTTTCTGTTTTATTAATTTTGTTGCCTTGTTTATGTTTATGTAATTATTGGCGAACTTAAAATATTGAAAAAAAATTGTTTATTAAATTAATTTGCTGTCTGATATAATTTGATTGGTCTTAGTTATTTATGAAGGTCCCCAAACTTTTGTCTTATAACTACTTGCCATGTTTTTAATTTTGCCTCTTGCATAGCTAATATTTTTTTCAAGTTTGCAAATTTCAAATATGTTAGTTACAGTAGTCACATCGTTTAAGGAATCTTTAAGGATTTAATTTATATGTATTGCTGGTCGTACTTGAGATCCAAGGGTAAGGGTATAATAATATATGTCATTTTGGATAAAATTTGATTGTTGTCATATGGAAATAGAGTATTTAATATAGTTCGCCAATAAACAGCATGATTTTTAGTTGTTGTAATAATATGTTTGATTTAATGATAATGTTTCTTTGTATCTTTGAATTTGCTTGTGAATTATATGTGAATTTTTGTTATAATTTACTCATAAGAATGTGATTTGTTTTGTTTGTACGTTTGTTTGTTTCTTCTTCTCGGACCTTTGAATTAACCGACATATTAGTGTTTTTAAATTGACTTATTTCTTTTTTAAACAATTATGTTAAAACTATCTGTTATGTCATGTTCGTGGAATAATTTATTGCTAAATAATTAGCAAGGTTATAAAACATATTCTCGTAGATGAATCGTCGAAGGTTTTCTGTTTCCTGTATTGACAGATTTTGGCACGGACATGGATTACTCAGTTATAATCTTGCTAATTAATAATAATAATGACCGACAGACAAACACACACATTGTATATCCCCAAATTAAGCAAGTTACGCTTGTGTTATGGGTAATATACAACGGACCACTCTGGGGCCGATCCCAGACACCCAGACCATGGTAAATAACGGAGAAAATACGTTTCCGAAATTTACTATACCGGGAATCGAACTCGGAACCTCTGGGTTGCAGTGATGTAGGCTGTCAAAGGCTTAGCCCGCTCAATTTTTTGCAATTATTGAGCAATCATTTATTCCGTGTACGTGACGTAACATTATCCATTTTCATTGCATTAAGTTCATATATAAGGCCGTGAAGAAGGAAAAAATGAATATTCAAAGTAGCTTACACGTTTATGTATTACTGTGAGATATCACATCTATCTCTCTCCCACCAAATATGAAGAAGCCCAAGCCCAGCGATGGGACGTCTATGAGCCATTATCATTGTGGTACATAACCTGATTATGGGCCAATGTATATTTTGATCGAGGTGCTTTATTGTCGTTTTCAGGTGGCTTTTGGTCTCGCTGTTGGCGAAGAGGCGTATCAGTTCGAGCACCGCGACTTGCACTGGGGGAACGTGTTGATTGCACCCACTGACCAAAAGGTAAAAATGCCACGTTAACAATCAACAGTCGTACATATTTTTCCGAAATTAGAGTTGCCTAGATATATTACTGGTCCTTTTTTATTTAATAGGTTGGCCCTTAATTATAATAATATATATAATTATCTTTATGAATTATAACTTATGTATGTATATTCTGATGTAAAAGCTATACTACTTTAAATTATGAGAAAAAGAGTATTAAAATCCACACTCATAAATTTTCATAATTATAATATTACTAATAGTCTGCTACATTTCATTCATTGAAACTCGTGTCATTTTACTTAATGTTTACTATTTTACTTGTCAATTTGCTATCTTTGATAATTTAATCTATTTTTGTTGGAGGATTTTACTGAGTAAATCGTACTCTTGTGTGAATTGAAGTGAGTCCGTTTGTAACATAATAGAGACAATATCTGGCTGCTTCATCATTTATAGGTATACTAGTTTGCGCCGCGGGTCAACCTCTAGAGCGTGCATGTTTCTTGTTCAAAAAACAGGCGCTAGCACAGGTTTCATTGTACTACATTTTTATGTTAGTGATATTTGATTCACTTCATTTTATATCGCAAACTATCCCATCTCCCCAACGTGAGAAGTATTTATGTCCATTTCGGTACCTATTATAACTATATTTAAACTAACTTACAGCAACACAGTTTTTCCGAGAAAGCTTAACTGATACACAAATCTAGTACTATAGCATTTTTTTATAGATAATGAACTTTATATAAGCTTGAGAAATGATTGGTCTGGCATACAAACTTTCATCCTTTATTTCAACCCATTTTAGTTTTATTTATCTATACCCTGTCTATCTATCTAAAACTACATAAATGACAAAAATTATCAAAATGACCGAAATAACCGAAATAACTGAAATAACTAAAATGAAAACAACATAAACACCTATCCTACTTTCTGGGATAACCTTTACATAAATCTATCTCATTATCCGGGTTTTAAAGTAGCCCTTGTTCACCTTCGGTATTAAAATTACATATATACCGAATTTCAGCCAAATCGGTCCAATAGTTTTTCCGTAAAAGCATAACAAACAAAGAGGCAAATATATTTTTATCTCGGTAACTATCCCACGTTCCTGTGGGAATCACATTCTGCACATTTGATTTCAAACTCTTTAATATCGACCACCCAGGGGTCGCCTGCGGCTAAATTTGGGATTCACGACAATAGAGATAATAGAAAATGTTTTCTAGTTGTGATAATACTGCGTGATACCGAATTTTGGCACGAGATTGTCTTTTGATTGGATAAAATTCTTATTTTATTGTTGCTAGAATTTTTGCTAATAATTCAGATGTTTCAACTGAACTTGTCACATAAATTTCAAAGGTAGTGTGATAGTTCTATTTCGTACGACAGTTCGAATCATAAAGTTTTTTATAGTTACATTTGCATGGGTTTGTATTGTAAGAATATAAAGTATTGGAAACACAAAATCAACTAGCGTACAAATTTCTCGTCACAACTGTGCACGTAAGAGGAGTCAAATAACGCATAATTTATTTTTTAAACAGTGGTTCATCAATATAGTTTCTTTAAAGATATCTGTAAGAATCTCTTTATTATTTCGCCCAAGAAATAAAGCAACTGCTATACAGGTGATAATGCAGCCAGCCTACTTGGGCACGCATCCCATTGTCAGTGATCTGCTACATAATATAATTTAATTCACATTTCAATAGTTCACGAAAAATAAATCTTATCATTTTAGTAATAAAAAAGTAATAAAATTTCTATCATATTTTTTAACATATTAAGAAGAAGAAAGAAAGAAAAGACGTTTATTTAGTAAACACACAACGAGACAGAGATGGAAAAAAAACAAAATGTGCTTCCTTATCAGAGATAAACCTTGAGCAAATATTTAAATTTCACCAATATTGTCGGTGCGGTCATTGACCGTGAGCCGACGACCTCTGCTAAGTGATTAATTTCACCAAGTTGACAGTCTAGACATTTATGGCCTTACTTATAAACGTTTGTTAAATTTTAAGTAACTGCTCATCAAGTGATTAGTGAAAATGTCACCCATAAACTCCTCTTTAGTCGAATATTTTGGGTACAACCTACGTTAATCACTCAATTTTCGTTTATCTATGCTCCTCTTAGGTAAACAACAGGTAATACACGTTTATAAGTGAAAAAAGAAGATATTAATGGATTAGAGTCTGATTCTGATTCTCTTATTTAAGAGATGGCTAATCGTATCTTAACGAAATTATTATAAGTAAGGCCGCATGTCTTTGTTATAACGTACGCTTATGCCGCATATTCATGTTTAACGGAATTTGAGTTTTGTTGTATGTCAGCACCAAGGATTTTGTTCATGAATATCTGAAACTCGTTGTACTGACATTTGTTCTTTGAAGTTTGGCAATGTGTTTCATGTTTTAATTTCAATAAAATTAATCAAATATAAAGGAAAGTATATGGATAAATAATAATAGTATGTAAAAAAAATAGTGATTCATATTTCATAACGTAGGTTGAATCCCTAACACTAGGTAAAATGAAATGAAAAGGGAAAACTGACTGTTTATTTGAGTTCTAAGACATGAGTGTCATTCGAGCGTGATTGACGCGTGATGACTCGCGAGGAAGTTTATGGTGTACGACTGCACCATACACATATTAAATTTTCATATTCTCGTGATAATTTTAAAAACGGTATTATAATAAGTCGATGTCGATCAACAAGTAATGTAAGTTTTCTACCAATGATAGGCAAATGGATGATTAGTAATATGTTTGATTGTGACAAATATTTTAATTATTTCCATTTCTATTCTCGAACAATCCTCATGTAAAAGCTAACGCAACCATGAATATTCATAGTAATATTTGAAAAAATTACAAATTGTGAGATCATTAATAAAACCGATTTCCCTTCATACTTTATCCAGGCTTAGGACTGGCGGCCAGACGCTTAGGCTAGCTGGCGTATTGTCTCATTTGTTATCTCATTCTCATTTGCTTATATTTTATTGTTTTCGTGCTCTCTCGCTACGCTTGTTGCTCTGTGATTCATTATGATCCGGTCGGTATCTCTAACACGTAAGCGACATGATCGCGGTGAACAGAGAGTCGGAGAGATCGCGATGTTCCAGATCCAAAATGATGCATTTGAAACATGTTCCAATCTTTTGGAACACCTAAATGTTTTGGATCAGTGAGTCGGTTCAGTAAAGAGTTGCACACGCCTAAGTGTAATTGAATGAAATAAATAACACTGTTTGCTAACTGTGCATGAACCGTGTGGACGCGTTCCGTTGACAGTACGCGTCGTTCGTGTTGCGCGGGCGCTGCCACCGCGTGGCGCGCTGCGGCGTCGCGGCGACGATCATCGACTACTCGCTGTCGCGGCTGTCGTGCCCGCTGGGCGCCGGCGGCGACACCGCCGCCCTCTACAACGACCTGGCCGCCGACGACGGCCTCTTCGACGCCGTCGGCGACTACCAGTTTGAGGTCTACCGCCTCATGAGGGAAAAGTTGGGGTGAATATCGTTTTATTAACATTTTTTTTAGTTTGATATCGAATATGGGTCCTTTTTTTCTTTAATGTAAATTTTTCATCTTTATAATGGACATTTTAAAATAATTATTCTGAGATTTATGTATGTAATTACATCACACAATATTTTTGTTAATGAATTACTAAAAATATATACATTTTTTAAACTTGTTTACTGAGATCTCTTGAATGTTATTTGGGATTTTGTTTATATGTGTGCGGATTGGCAAGTAAATAATTATAATAAAATAGGCTTGCAATTAAATTGTATGAAAACTCACCGCTCGCTCCGTATTCGAATTAGTTTTGTAACAGTTGGGTTGGTGGCGCCAATGTCACTAATGTCACTTGTATTTTTACTTTGCCTCATGAAACTATTTAAAACTACATGTGGGAGACAGGTCGATGGTCCACATGATGGAAAGTGGTTACTACTACTTCTTTTTAGGTTTTGACAAAACAGTTAAAAGCCCTTTTTCGAGTATGAAGTGCCCATACCCAAAAATACAACATTTTTGGTGAAATTGTAAAGGAATGTTTGTTCACAGAAATGATTGGAAGAACTTCGAGCCATACACGAATATTCTCTGGTTGCATTACACTGTGGATAAGATGATCACAGCCCTTCGCTACAAAAGAGTCAACACGAAGATTCATAAGCATTACATTGGGAAACTGAAGGGCATCAAGGGCCGGCTTTTGACCTACAAAAGCGCCGTACAATTCGTCCTCACAGACAACGAATATTAAATACTAAAAATAAACAAAACAAAATACAACGAACAAATTATGATAATAAATAAATAAATAGTAAATTAATAACTATGGATATAATTAACACTGTTTGTTGTTGCTGCAAATACATGACAAATTATAATAATGTTGTAAATAGGAGTTTGTTTAGTATTGTTCAAATAGAGAAAATGATTATTTACAATGCATTAGATCCGTATCAGTTGAAAGGTGCCTTGCTAGGTAAGGTTATGCCTCTGTTCATGAATAAATTCCAAATATTTTGTTCAATGTTATTGTTTTATTTTTATTTCTTACGTCCTTGTTTAGATGATAATCTAGTCTATAGGGTTACAACCCGGAATGAAAGCTATAAACTTGTAAAAACCTTTATTTTGGTATTCTAAAAGTTCTCGTAAATTCTCTCTGCGTTTTGATATACTCCAGCTCAGGTCTCGAAAAACGGGGTTCTATGTAAAGGAATAAGTTTTAGTGAAAACTGTCCCGAATAAGCTAATTTAATTTGCACCCGAACAAATAAAAACGGCTCCCGGGAAAAAAACACGTTTTATTACATACAATTTGGCATCGATCACCATGTCAGGATCTGATGAGTAGATTCAAAGGAAATGGAGAAATTTATGAAAATTGATTACAGAGTTCTTCGAAACATAAGATATCTCTGTCATTTCTCAACCGATTTTCAAATTGTTTTCTTTACTCGAAGTCTATACTCCCGAGGTAGTACCACGATCACCAACTCAGGATCTGGTGAGTGGATTCTAGGGAAATCGAGAGTAATTGTTACTTATCAAAGAACGCCGTGCACCTATATTCATGGAGAAAAGCATGTATACGCGTCTAGCCATTACATTTTCTACAGGCGCTTAATTTTTTTATAGCCATGTTACGTAATTTCTGTCTGGGGATCGATTTTCATTTTAAGTATATACGCTTGAGGCGATTCGATCCAACAACCTTCTTACGATGATCAGGGCGGAGCTCCGGACACACGGAGTCCCCCCGTACCTCACGAGGCTCTTGGGCGCGTACCTCCAGGACAAATAAACAAAACAACTGTGGTCAATATAAAAAAATCTAAACATTAATTGAAAAAACTAAATATTCCAGATTATTGTCGTTCTTCTGTCGCTTTTTGTCCTATCACTAGGCTTTTAAACCAACATTTTGTTATGTAAAGCCTTATTAGACTGTCATAGGAAATAATTATAATATGATCGGAAGTACAGGTGGGAAAAACAAGCAGAATATAATAGAGGCGCCAGTTTCGCAAATTTGTCTGAACTCTAGCAACACTAATATTAGCTCAAGTGTAATTTCGATACTTTATAGTAATTTTTAGTACGACATCAAAGACCAATTTGTTTTGGTTACGACGTACGCATTTTATCAAAATAACCTATAATATTTAATTTATTGACAATAACTATAATTTTGCAAGCAAGAGCTTTAACACCGTGTAAAATATGTCATAGTTCAATGTTTCTGAACGAAACGAGTAGTATTTTTTTTAAATTAACATTCTTAATTTCAGAGCGAATACTTAGCTGTCAACTTTATCAGCACTTCAGCGGCTACAGCAGCACTCAGCAGCAGCACTTTTCGTTTTCTGTCCATACTTATTTGAATATTTATGTAAAATTAATAAAGGTATATATGTAAAATAAACTAAATGTGTAGAAAAATTGTGTAAAATTATACTACGTTGCGGTTATATAAGTTTTATATCATTGTTTATCGTTATTGCGCTTGTAATTAGAAATGTCATTTTAAAACAAAATCATAATTCGCATGTTTATGGAGTTTTCTCAGTAATTTTCGTGTTTTAGCAAAATAACAAATATTATTTTACACTAAAATGGAAGGCAGCAATGATTCTTTGTCTGGTAAGACATACTTTTCAATATTCAAATAGATTGTACATTTACGATATATTTTGTTTTGTATGTGATGATATCGACAATTTTTAGTATTACCGCCTTCAATGAACGGTTCTCCCGCGGTTTTACTCACACCTGGACGGACTAGGAACATCGCACAAGACATGGAAGCCTTAAGGTTGTCACGCCAAGACAACCCTTACCTGCAGGTAAATTCATAATAGTTAGCATACTTACATAATTTTAGCGCACGATTGAATATTAATGCGGAAGTTTTATGTAATGTTATTACGTTTTTCATGATATAAACTCTCAAGTACCCATTTTACTGTGATTTATGTAAGCTAAATTTTGTTAAGTATGTGGAGAAGAATCAATGCTTCTCTCAAGGTAAATTATATATATACATATATAAAGAGTATTGCCAAATGTAATTGGATTTTAACATGGCATTAATAAAATAATCCTATTTGTACTACGGTAAATAAGTTTAAATCACATATTTGTGTCTCTTTTCACTTTATTACTCTACTTCAATAGAATAGGACTAGAATCTAAGTCTTACAACATACATTGACACTCTAAGCATATTTTTTGTCTATACAATGAGTGTAGCTATATTAAAATGAGAGTTATATTGGTATTATAATCTCAGTCCATTAACATCTGATAGCTAGGTTTAGACCTCACTATTATTAGGCATAATGGGTGATGTGCCTGCCATTCTTATCTAATTTAGTGTAGATATCATCAAAAAAAATTTATTATTAGGGAAAGCATAGTGGATAGTATCCTGAACTTAAAGGGTGCGGGTTCGCTCTTGGCCAGAATACGTGCAGCACTTAGTCAGTTTTCTGATCTAATGTGCATATTCTTACAATTACCACATGTTAACAATGGTGAAGGAAAACATAGTGATGCAACCTGCAGATAGAGATAACCAATGTGTGAAACCTGCCAAGCCACCTTGGACAAGCGTGGTGGGTTTACTGTCCATTCCCCTATGGGAGGCCCATACATTTATGGGCTGGTATTATTGTATCGTTAAAATTGTTTTCACCTTCAATATGTGGTGAATATAATAATAGGCATTAGTATAGACTAATTGCCTTAGTGGTGAACAAACCTAGGCTAGGATTTCAATCCACTTCATTAAAAAAGGACACAAGAGTCAGTAAAGTACTACTAATGTGTTAATATTTAACAATTTCAGCAAGTGATGGCCAGTAGAGAAAGTTTAATTGAAAGCCATACCGATGAGTGTGAATCAGATGATACAATATTAATGTCACAGGTAAGATCATAAATGGCAAGTCTATAAGTCCTTAACTTAACCAGTATTTAACTTGTGTTGAAAAGTTGTGCAAATCACTGCTGTGCTTTTAAAGCACAATGTATATTGTTTACTAAGGTCCTTTTTAGTTTTTTTCTAAAATATTATCATTTTCTTTTGTAAATGAGTTTGTATAATGTGTAGTAAATGTAGTAAATAAAAAAAATGATTTTATTTTTTATGTTTAACAGATCTCAAGTGAATAATTTCTATGTCTCAAGGTCCAAAGATGTGTAGACTAGAGACTATAGAGATCTAGACAACAGCTTACATTGGTTGAGGGAACACACAGACATACAGAGTACTTATTCCCAATTAAATTAAATTACATTTCAAAAACCTTGGAAGCTTATTGCTGCAGAGCTGCAGATAGGCGCAATTCCACCAGAGTGAAGCAATGTGCTGTATAGTGTATGCTATAAATAAAAATAAACATTCACTAAATGTGCGCATACTCTGTTCTGATGTTCATGTTCACCATTAAGGCGGTGGAGTTTCTATTGCCCTAGCCGAGAGCTCTCGAGAAGAACATATTCACAAACAAGTGTGCTGCACTGAATGTTTTTAAACAAATCAGGCACAACACACACTCATATGATTGAACATGCATCTGCAGCACAGTACACAGACAGGAGTGCCATAGAAAATGCTAGTGAATAAATATAAAAAAAACGTGCCACACACAATTTTAGTGGACATGTACTGTTGTAGCAATCAGTCAGTGGAAAGCCTTTATTGTTATGTATGGATTTTTGACACATGAGTTGTTCTATACTTGAAAAGCTGCAACTCTATTTTTAAAAGCAGCTGTTAGCTGAAAGAGCCCAAGAGAAAAGATTTTGAGAATGTTGCCTTATCCTTCTATGCGTCTATGGCCTTACTTATCTCGTAAAGAAACAATTAGTCATCTCTTATGTAAGAGAATCAGAATCAGACCCTAATCAATGAATATCTTTTTTTTCACTTATTATTATAAACATGTATTACTTGTTGTTTACCTAAGATGAGCACAAATAAATGAAATTTGAATGATTAACATAGGTGGTACCCAAAATATTTGACTAAAGAGGAGTTTATAGGTAAGATTTTCACTAATCAGTTGCTAAGCAGTTTCTTTACATTTAAGAAACGATTATAAGTAAGGCCCTTAATCTTTTGTCAAGTGGGTTACTCTTAAACTGTGAGTTCATTAAGGCAAATGTATGCTTATAAAAATTTCTAAGCTGCAATAACTTTCTTAAGGGATAATAAGATTCTGAAATAAATAACTTGTAACATCATTGTTTTTAAATTAGGAAATATTGTTATACTTATGTAGATGGGTTAAGTGACAAGTGATATTAATAATGTACATAATGTGAAGGGCTAACTAAGTTTTAATATTATTTTCATTTAGTAATTCGGTCTGAATAAGTAATAATAAATAATCTCTATAAATATTATAAACGCGAAAGTTTGTAAGAATCGATGTATGGATGTATGTTTGTTACTCTTTCACACAAAAAGTACTGAATGGATATTGATGAAACTTTACAGTAATATAGCTTACACATCAGAATAGCACATCTCTATTAATATTATAAATGCGAAAGTAACTGTCTGTCTGTTCCGTTTTCACGTAAAAACTACTGGACCTGGACTGGCTGAAACTCAGTATATATACATATATTTTCGATGCCGAGAATGAACATAGGATAATGTTTATCCCGAAAAATGGGATAGTTTCCGGGATAAAAATATATTTGTCTTTCTGTTTGTTATGCTTTTACGGAAGAACTAATGGGCCGATTTGGCTGAAATTCGGTACGTATGTAAATTAAATACCGAGGGTGGACAAGGGATACTTTTCATTTTGGCCTTTTCGGTAATTTTGGCCTTTTTGGTCATTTTGGCTATTTTAGCCTTTTTACTCATTTTGGCCATGTCGGTCACTTTGGCCTTTTCGGTCATTTTGGGCCATGTTGGTTATTTTGGCCTTTTTAGTCATTTTGGCCTTTTTGGTAATTTTGACCATGTCGGTCACTGTGGCCTTTGGTCATTTTGGCCATGTCGGTCATTTTGGCCTTTTTAGTCATTTTGGCCTTTTTGGTAATTTTGACCATGTCGGTCACTGTGGCCTTTTTGGTCATTTTGGCCATGTCGGTCATTTTGGCCTTTTTGGTCATTTTGGCCTTTTTGGTCGTTTTGCCTATTCCGTCATTTTGGCCATGTCGGTCAATGTGGCCTTTTTGGCCTTTTTGGTCATTTTGGCCATGTTGGTTATTTTGGCCTTTTTGGTCATTTTGGCCTTTTTGGTACTTTTCACCATGTCTGTCACTGTGGCCTTTTTGGTCATTTTGGCCATGTCGGTCATTTCGGCCTTTTTGGTCATTTTGGCCTTTTTGGTCGTTTTTGCCTATTCCGTCATTTTGGCCATGTCGGTCACTGTGGCCTTTTTGGTCATTTTGGCCTTTTTGGTCATTTTGGCCATGTTGGTTATTTTGGCCTTTTTGGTCATTTTGGCCATTTTGGCCATGTTGGTTATTTTGGCCTTTTTGGTCATTTTGGCCTTTTTGGTCATTTTTGCCTATTCCGTCATTTTGGCCATGTCGGTCACTGTGGCCTTTTTGGTCATTTTGGCCATGTCGGTCATTTTGGCCTTTTTGGTTTTTTCAGCCTTTTTGGTCATTTTGGCCATGTCGGTCACTGTCGCCTTTTTGGTCGTTTTTGCCTATTCCGTCATTTTGGCCATGTCGGTCACTGTGGCCTTTTTGGTCATTTTGGCCATGTCGGTCACTGTGGCCTTTTTGGTCATTTTGGCCATGTCGGTCACTGTCGCCTTTTTGGTCGTTTTTGCCTATTCCGTCAGTTTGGCCATGTCGTTCACTGTGGCCTTTTTGGTCATTTGGGCCATGTCGGTCGTTCCGGCCTTTTTGGTCATTTTGACCATTTTGATAATTTTGGCCTTTTTGGTCATTTTTGCTATTTCAGTAATTTTGGCCTTTTTGGTAATTTTGGCCATTTTAGCCTTTTTGGTCATTTTGGCCATGCCGGTCATTTTGGCCATTTTGGTCATACTTTTTGTCGCAAAAATAAAACTAAAATAGATGAAAGTTTGAGTGAGACTAATCGTTTCTCAAGTTTATAGATATAAAAATTCATAATCTATAGAAAAAAGTGCGATAGTAACTCGATCTGTCTGTCTGAATACCGAAAATGGACATAGATACTTTTCATCCCGGGAGATGGGATAGTTTGCGATATAAATAAATAAAACAAAAGTAAATCTTATGAGGGCAATTAGCACCAATATAAAAATATAAAACAATTTAACCTGTTTTAACGCCTGCTGTTTAAACAAGAGCTACGCACTAGAGTTTACCCCGCGGCAGAGCCGCGGGTAAACTCTGGTAGGCTATAATTTATAAAGAATGAATGTGATGTGTGTGAATTATCTAAAATATAACGATTTTTTATCACCACGCGGGTGAAACCACGGGCTCAGCTAGTAATAAATAAATTTGATTTCAGGAATTTGGCAGTACAGCTTTGGACTTTGTTGAAGACGACCTTCTGACTCTCAAGGAGGTCCATGACCACATGATTAGGTCACCGCCACCCACAAGCTGCTGGCCACATGGTAAAAAGCACACCAAAATGAAACAAATAATTAACAAATTTATAAGATCTTACAGACACTTTGTGTTTCGATGGCATCACTTAAAAACTGTGCTAATATTTTAAATTTCTTCATAATATTGCATTAAATGCTTTCTGTTTAAACACTCTGTTTTATCTATCTTATATAACTCTGTTAACATAAATATGTGCGTTTAAATGTTTTCAAAACAGTATGATTATCTTTTTCACTCGCACACGAATATATTGCTCTCACACTCGCAAAGTACCAAAGAGGTGAGCAAGGTGACTACACTATTGTGTATTTGAGCGAAAAAGGTAGTGGAAGGTCATTATATGAAATTTTTCTATTCTATTACTGAAGTTTTTACTAAAAACTTTCATTATAGATAATCATATAAAGTTTCAATATATTTAATAACATACAAAGACTCACCAAAAGACAAACGTCACAACTTGTGAGTGATTTGTGTGAATTTGAAATCATCTTCGCGTAAATGAAGAAAGAAATATCTTTTAGTCTCAGAGTAACAATATAATAACTTCTCAATACACTACTTCACCGGTGTAACTGTGCAGTCGTATGGAATATACATTCCCGCTTGCAGATCGGAACTTTCCGAGTTATATTGTAAACAAAAAAGCACCTGGACGTGATATCATTACGCTTAATGTACAGTTAAACTGGTAAAGAAGTGTATCGTGCTATTAATATTAATAAATGAAATGTATTTGTCCCGCTTCGCAACCGCCGGCAGACACACTGTCGTACCGGACGGCGAGCGCGTTCGACTTCGCGGCGGACAGTCCTGTCTTTACCGCTTACTCGGTCAATACTCAAGAAAAGGTTACTAACATTCCGCTTTATTATTAACGTCATGTCGTTTATGTTTATAACACTTTGTTAAGTAGCAGTGTCTGCAGGAGAATTCACATTATGGAGACCCTTCACATTCTCGCGAGAAAAGCACACACCCGTTCCATATTTTTGTGTCTCACTTTCTCGTGTAAATGTAATTTATATATATAAAATAGTTGTGGACCAATGTTAAATTAATAAATATTATATAACCAATTTTACTAGTCTATTGCTGGATATAAAAGCATATGCATATACAGCATATACTGGATATGCAAAACACTAGTATGGATTGTTGATCTAAACACCTGTGATACCTAATATGTTTATACTATTTTATACGACAGATCAACGCCTTAACTAAAATTCCAAAAATATAGAAGTATTCTTTTATCGCCTGCAGTTGCTACTTAACTAAGATCTTTCAATGAGCAGATAAGAATTATAAGAATAATAAATTATAACCAGACAGAATATAAAGGTGAAACAGTTCAAGTATTTTATTAATACAATTGACATGTTTTATGTCGTAATTTGTACAATGAATATTTTTATCTGGTGATTGATAAATCTGTCATACCTAAATTTCATTCAGTCTTTTAACTATGTTAAAGTAGATTTTTTGAGGTACGCATTCGAGAAATGAGACTGGAGACGGCGACACACGACATCCGCTCTGTTTGCAAATGTATGGAGAAATTTCTCTCCTTGCGGTCGCTCATTTCTATTCCGCAGTATTCATAAAATTTTATGGAAAACTGCTGTTTTGTTTTACGCTTTTTGACTCGTGTCTCGGCCGCTCGTCTCGTCGGTGTGCCTGATTTCATATCTTTTTCAAATAAATATTTGTGTGCATGAATGATATTTGCATTGTTCACAATTATTCTATTTTGTAATATACTTTTAGTGTGTTTTACATACAATGTACAGAAAAGTTGTAAACAGTATACATAATGTTTTATTAGCTATAATTCAAGTAAGTGTCGCATTCTGACTTTGGTGTTGGTTCGTTAACATCCAATTAATATCTTTTTAATATTTTGTTAAATCTCAGTCAAATTGTAAATCTTTGATTGATAATAAAGAAAGTTCGTGTGGTCGCTCAAAAAGTTTACTAAACAGCTAAGATTTTTATAAACACAATTATTACTTTAAAACAATATATCTTACAACTATTTTAACCAGATTTATATATATTTTTTGAAGTTACCTGCACAGCAATAAGTATTTTGTATGCCATACTAATGTGCATTGTATCACGATTTAACTTTATTCAAACAGGAGATATACAGCGGTAGGTCGCCCCGAAGAGGTACGAGGTGTGAAGATACAAGGAACAGTAACACTCCTAATAGGCCAAGGTCTTCTCGGTCCGTGTCACCACGATCGCATGACCTCTCGTTGTGCGGACGACCCTTGTCTTTGCCAGGTCAGTTTATTTTGGTTAACTGTACCTTCAGCGCATGATACTTTAACAATATGCATGTTAGACCAGAAAAATATTTCAACCCTTTGCAATGAGACATTGGTGCCTAAGCTGTAATACCGCAACACTGACACGTGTTAGGCGTTAAATTTGTAATTTAATTATAACATAGAAGTCATAGGCGCACACCTACTACATTTTCTTAATTACGTTTGTTTGATTGGGTCTAAGAAGTTAATGGAAAGATTATTTTACATATTTTAATTTGCCGGGAATCGAGCCTGGTGCTTCTATAATAATAATAAATAATCGACAGACAGATATAGACAGTGTTATCCTCAAGCAAGATAAGCAACTTACACTTGTGTTATGGGTAATATATACAACTTATTAACTCTGAGGCTTTTGTGTTTCAATGCGCTAAACAAGCAAAGGTTCCCTTATTTTAATATAAGAGCACGGAGTCCATTATAAATTTTAAAGGAAATTTCATATATTTTCAGGGGAGAGCCACTTACGAAACGCGCTAAGTAAAAAATCTAGTCAACAAAGTGAACGGTTTTCGCTGCTACAACATCCTCGGCCGCTGCGCAGGCCGCACTCGCGGAGGGACGAAGACAGCGTGCAATTAGTTCAGGACTGTGACAAATAAACACTAAGTAAGATTAAGATACAAGGATCATATATAACTAACCTTGAGTCCTACCTCTTGTGTTAAGTCCCCTGTGATTATTGGGTGGGAATACTGAAATCCTCCTACTGCTGATTGCGTAAATATCTGTTGAATTGTAATGCAGGTTTACGACAAGTAGCAAAATCATAATTAGCCAATTTGTGTCTTGTCTCTTGTGTTAAATCTCGTTTGAGTATTATTGAACTCGATTACCCATTTACTTCTATTGCTGATTACGTAAATATGTATTAAAACATACTGTGACAAGTAACACAATCATAATTAGGCACTTGAGAGCTATCACTTGTGTTAAGTTCCTGGTGATTATTGAGCCGGAATACCTAAACCAAAATGTTGATCACTTAAATACTTATTAAAATAAGTAAAACGATCAAGTAATAGAGACAGAATTTTGACCAACTTTGAGTCATGTCTCGTGTGTTAAGTCCCATTTGATTATTGAGCATTAATTTAAATTTTATGAGAAAATGACCGTGTCTTAAAATTGTGACAATTAAGTATGCAATTCGACCATAATCAAGAGAAACTAAATTATAAAACACTTGTTTAATTATTAATAGTTACTGTAATTTGGATTAAAAATTACCTATTCTATGAATCAAAAGGGGAAATGAGAAGGTAAAACAAAAACATATCGATGTTCCATATTTAAAATATTGTTTATGGCCAGTACATAGTAATGTCAAAGACAAACATTATTGTAAAGATATATTAAGTTATATTTATTATGGCAATGCCTAGTTCTTCTGTGAAATCTTTCAGTACTTAAATATAAAATAAACTACTATAATAATTTGAGGCAAATTGCTTTTGTCATTCGTATTCATCGTAACCTCAAAAAAAATGTGTCGATTTTTTGTTGAAACCAGGGCGCCAGAAATACAATAAGGAATAAAGATAAATGCATTTTTTGATGATGAAATTCTGATATTTTAGTGAAGAGTAATGTAATACATATAAAAATGCGCTAAATAGTTTTTCTCGGCGTGAACAGAGACGAAATACTTGTTAAATCTAGCGAAAGCGCTAATTTGGTAACAGACTGCAAGCGCGGTGCTTGCGGCCAGTGTTGTTTAATGTTTGCGAGGAAGAGCGGGACGACTGGCCGCAATTCCCAACTAGCGATGTCCGAGTCGAGTCGAGCTATTTGACTCGAGTTGCTCGAATCATACCACGAACGAGTCAACTCGAGTTCAGTTATTAGTAACTCGAATCACTACAATATAGTAAGAGAATTGTCTGTCTACGGCATCTCCATCAAGCATCTCCGATTTGGATTGAATTGAATGACAGTCGAGCGCGTCGTTCAACTTGCCGCTTGGGCCTTGCTACGACTGGGCGGCGGCGGGAATCACAGAGTCGAGTCAACTCGAGTCACGATTCGAGTCAATGGCCATAATACGTCGAGTTACTCGAGTCAGAAAAAATCCAACTCGTTACATCGCTATTCGCAACTCCCGAATTTGGAAGGCAGCTCGCGGTTCAGTCAACTTTCGCAACCACTCTCTTAGACTGTAGAATACGTTATCGTATAAAGTTAAATAGTGCATAATAAATCACTTGCACGCCTTAGTAGAATTTTGGGTCAAGGTTATCAATTGAAACTAGAATTAAAAGCTAGTGGAAAGAAAATTAAGATATGTAGTTAATTATTACGGATTGTCTGAAAGAATAAATAATCGATGACAAATCAAAACTCATAAACATCCATAAGTCATATCTGACTAATATTAAAAATACATGTTGAAGTTGAAGGGGGGATGAAAATTTTGTATGGGCAGTCTATTATTTCCCAATTTAGGGATAGGCTTTTAGTTAGAAGCACGTCTTTCAATGTTATAGTTGCGTTTTTTACTTCGTTTACACAGTATAAAAATATAATCAGACGAAGTCGCGGGTAATGGCTAGTATAGTATAAAAATCAACATATTCCTAATACCAATACCAAATGCTCATCGTAGTATTGTTAATAAATAGTTAAATTGAATTAGAGTAATTCCTTTATGATGGTTTTGGTTAACTGATGTGAAGACAAAAAAGAAAGAAAGATGAAAGGAAAGACAATCGGAAACGACGTAATCAACCAAACCTTAAAAATGTGTAAAAGCTGTCAACATTAATAATAGTTCTTTTAATCGTTTCTCCTTCGTCATATGTCATATGTTAGGGTAGAGGTGTTTTTCTGTTATTTCTTTTTGTTTCTTTTCCATATACCTACGGTCTAATCATTTTGAGTTACAGTAAGTTTGGAGGCTATTTTAAGGTTCTTAAAAAACTCCTTAATATTACTCTAACTCAAAATCAAATTTAAAACTACACTTTTAACACTTATATTTAAACAGGGAATTTTTCAAGTGGGCCTTCAGGGTTTAATCCTAACTATAAAAAATAGCGAAAAACACTCAAAGGAGTTGAAAAAACAATTACCGTTGTCAGGAATCGAGTCGGCTGGTTTAGAAAAAATAAACACATGCTGTAATATTATAGCAAGTGATAGTGTAGCTTGATAAAGGTCAATTTCTGTAAAGAAATGTCAAAAAACCAAGGGAAAGGCTAGTTTTTGAACAAAATATTCATTATCTAATATTCTAGTCCAGACATTTCGTATAAAAACGCGGCGTACGAATTGGTAAGAATCTTACAATGACACGATGCGTTCTCGTCATGCGATGAAAATTTAATAGGGGTATCCAAATAGATCGCGCGATGCTCATCGTGGATTGCGTCGAACTATATCGTCGCGCCGCCTTCAACTATATATATATATATATATATATATATATATATATATATATATATATATATATATATATCTATCATTATCATTTTCATCATCATCATTTTAACCATAGCACTTTACAGAGATGCACAGTTCAGCAAAAACTAAAAATAGAAACGTAGTCCACCTTTTTAAGTCCAGAAATCAGCGCGATGAATTTTTCAACCATTGTTTTGATGAACGAAAAAACGAAGAAAACATTTACTAATTATCTATCACCCTGAAACGTGATAGTGCCGTGCACTTCTAATAGTTAGTATAGCTGCCTTATTAACGGTCGAACAGAACGTTACTGGTTACTCGTGTTATTTCTTTGGTTTCTGTGTAGGATGTGGCGCACTATTCCCTTCTCTTAATATCCCTAAATATAACAGTTCATTCCATATTATACAAATTTGAACAAGCGTCATCACTGTGCGGATGTAGCATTGCGCATACATAATTTGTGTTTTCAACAGCAAAGAATACTTACAAAATATATTTTGTACTTTGAACTTCAATGAAAATACACAATTTGTTTCGTAAGTGAAATTGGAATAAATTACGAAAGATACTTAAACAGTATTTAAAGTCAACCAAAACCATCAAACTTATTATTCACAAGTAGTTGTTAAAATAATTAAGCTTTATTAGTTAAAAATTAGATATTAATTATTAATGCGGTTTTCTGATATAATTAATAAGATTTTTTTATGGTTATAGAAATAAAAATAACGTCGATATTGAACCGGTACGTGGTTTTTTTCTTAGTTGATAATTTGTGTATGTAAATCAATGAGTATAAATAAAAATATATACTATTTTATTTTGAATAAAATAAATCTGAAACCCCGTATGTTGGAAGCTATTCTAAAAATAAATATTTTTACAGTTGTGGAAATCTGAATGACTGGATTATTTAAGTGTTCCATTCTCAGAATAATAACTAAATTAAAAAAGCTTAAAATGAATTACTAAATACATAATTGTTTTCATTCAGCGTTGAGAGCATGTTGGAAAAGGGTTGGGTACGTTATACATTCGTCATTTACAAGGTTGCTTTATCGATTATTATTGGCCGGTAAGTGTTTTTAACTTACATTATAATTAAAACAATTTTTGTGAACTAGAATATGTTAATTTATAATTGCAAGTCGTCTAAAACATGTTTTTGTTCCACTCACACTCATGTAGCTACTGTTTTAGTTTTAATTCTATTGGGTTACTTGTTATTCTGAGTTTCCATTTTTAAAAGTACATTACGATAGTTAAATCTTTGTGTCTATTAATTTGAGAAAATATATTGTAAATTATTAGTCTATTTATTAGGATTACTAAAATTTAAAAAAAATTTAAATCAGTTTTATAAATATACAGAAATTATTTTGTAATCCTTTTTTATATTAGTTAAACTTTAGGTTTATATTAGTAAAAACTGTATATTTTTATACTTACATATTTATAGATAATTAAATTTTGGCGCTTAACTCATTATGTCTTCGGTATTAGACCATATTTTAATATAATTAAAAACCTATTTTTTAGTTATTGCGTGCACATTCTTATTAAAATTCTTTTCTTTACCGAACCTGATTTTTACCAAAAGTTATAAAGAAAATGACAATTTTTATGTTCTTATTTGATTTTACTTTGTATATCTCAAAAATCTTAAAATAATAGCAAGAAAGACCACTTTGTGGGGTGCTCTTAATTTGAAACGAGCTTAATATAAAATGAGTATTATTGAACCGAAAGATTTATCTTTTTAACCTAGAGTTTTATTGTTATGAGTTTAGACATTTTTCCAAGTATATTGTTAAGTTTATCCTAATACTTCTTAAGATGTTTTCCAATTAAATAAATTAAATAAAATGTTGTGACTTTAGAAAGACTAAATATATGTTCATGTCAATCGATTGTCATATGATATGACGTTAGAAAATGTCATGTCATATCGTTACGTTATTCAAATGGCTTATACAGCGTTAAGTTCTTGAGGGCATAAAGTACTTTATATATAAATTTTACGCCACCGCTAATGGTCGGATCTTATACCTTACCCACCGTTCATTTGTTTTACTATCGGTTAAAATTTGATATATGCTCCATACAAGGAATGTTAAATTTCAATTGAAGGTAAGGCCAGTGAAGGAATGGTAAGTAAGATATTCGAAATGGCCCTAAAAGTATCTTGAACAAATAGACACATTCCCAACTTTTTTATTTCCTACTTTGAAGTTTGAGCTATGGCGCTGAGGATTTACTGTGCTTCAACATAAGCAATGTATATTATCTGTCATGATGATGTGTTTTATAGTAGGGGAGCCCAAGATGCTAATGTGTAGTTACACGAGCGTCGCGGAGACTTTTTAAAGATTAGATGCTAAGAAGAAAAAAAGTTTATATATATAATGTTTCACTGGTGGGAGGAGCGTGTACTTGTTTTTTTTTAAAGTCGCACAGAAATACTCAAGCGCGTCAGATATTCAAAAGAGATGTTAAGTAAACCCTAAAGGAACTCCTATTCAGATTGATGATTTGGACGCGACCAAAAGTAATGGCCGATTTTTGAAAATGCAAAAATACCCAACTTTGAAATACTCGAGCGCGTCAGATTAATATACAGACGGTTCAGCTTGATGTCCTTGAATTTCCTTAATCTGACGGTTTGAAAAAAAATTGAAGAATAAAAAATACCCTCACCCTATATGAAGGGTTCATATATGGTGGACGTACATAATAGGGTGCAAGGTTTCTCCCTTATGTTATTCTGCCACGCATGAGTAAATCCCAAAATCCCCGATTGGCCTCCCCTACTATTATTATTGATTATTCACGAACAAAACAAGTCAATAGAAGACTGATGATAACGACATGAGCTTTGAATCAAATAATCAATATAAAGTAACAAATTTGATGGTCGATTCGTCACACGGATATGGTTATAATATGTGTATTTGTATTATAAAACGTGTAAATAACAAAATGTTTGATTGTTGTGCTATTGTTTATTCTGCAGCCTGGAATTGTGAAAAAAATAATTTAAACTATTAATAAGTCTTATTGTAAGATTTTAACCTGTTTTGAACAAATATTGTTGTTTTACTGTTTATTTTTACTGATCGTTAAGAATAGCGAAATATAAAGCAATTTTAATGTTTTCAAGTGCTAATATTATTTAGCTAATATACTCACAGTAATGAAACGATTGTAATAAAAAAAATACAGTTTTCAAGTGACACTTAAGATAATTCAGATAATCAGATAATTCTCTAACTTTTATTAATATAAATATAATTCCTTAGCCTACATCCGCCAACATATTATAAATTAAAATAAACTTCTTAAGTATCACTTTCTTCTTTGTCTTCTGTTTTAATCAAAAAAATATTATCAGTTTTATTTAGGTACAAATTGGACCGATGTTTAATTATCGGTCTTATTGACTCTTAATCTGTGCTACACAATGTAAAACTCGTATCTCATTCTCTCGCAGGCTTAGTCCTATAGATTTGTGTTTATTTCTTTTTTCGTTTCATCGAATTTGAAATCGGAAAGATTTTTAAGAAGTTTCATTTCAAAAATATTGGAACTGTTTATCTATCCTGTGCAATATAAATTTAATAGCACTTCGACTCGCTGAAGTATCGGGACGCGCATTCATTGACAGCGGCCGACGAGTGTTTGCGTTAATTTGTAATTGTAAATACTGTGAAATAGGTTGGACTATATAATACCTTTAACATTCTAATTTAGCGTGATTTGCATGGTCAATCTTTTTACGTTAACACAGTATGTATAGGTAATTTATGACAGAAACCTCTATATACGAGTTCGACTCGCACACTGGCGACTAGTAGACTAATAGATTGTATGCATTGGGAATGGAAATTAATAAAACCTATTTCCTGCATGTACTTTGTACAAATCAGTCAACATGCAAAATAACTAATTTTTATTAATTTTGACTATAATTCTATCTATTGTCACTATATATTTTATACTGTTAAATATATTTTGATGTACATAACCAAAGAATTAAGCCAATATTTGTATGTAATATTGTTTTGTAGTTAATATTTCTGGTCATTCGCTGGTCGATGTTACCGGATTGTCTTATTAGTGGTAAATAAAGAAATATTTGATTCAGCACTTTTTGTTTTGTTAAACAACTTGAATAATAGTTTATAGCTATAAAATAACAAAAGGGAATTGAGAACCACTAGTTATTCCTGCCTATGTAGGTAATACTGCTGTAAAATGATAAATTTAAACTGTTTAAAACAACAGTCCTTGGCGGTTTTGAAATGAAAACAAATCAAATTTGGTAATAAACGACTTGATATTTCACTTTTTAAAGATTTTCCTTTTTTTCCTTATCCATACCTATTATTTCAAACAATAATCACCTTCATTAGAAAGGAAGGGATGACAAAATAATACAATGTGAATATTTGTTTTTCAATTTTATTACATTAACTCTATAACTTTTTTTACATAGTATAATGTGCCACGTTTCGTCAATTACATTGAATAATGCTGCCGTTCTCACATTTGGCAGCTGTCAAAATAGTACCTTAATATTTGCCTCTACTTTTCAGACGTACAACTGCGTGCCGACACATCTTTTCATCCTAGCTCGTACATATTGCTCTATCTAGATGGAAATAAATATATTGTAAGGATATCATTTCTTTACTTTGACAGCCCGCGCCAAATATTAATGCTGCCCGTAGTTAGCAACAATTGCTCCACAGATAGGTTTCATATAACATCTGTTGTTACTGCACAAGCTTCTGTGACTAATCTAGAGATAGAGAAGCCTCTTAAGTCTGATTTTGGTGTGCCAGACTAACTTGATCAGAAAGAATGTCATCATCATAGTTAAAATCACATTATCTATCTATCTATCACTTCGGTTAGAGTTTGTTAGACAGTTCATATGTGAAAATGATTTGGATGTGATTATTGGAAAAAATTATAAATTATAATAATTCCATTTCTTACGTATAACATTAATACTCTCGGAAATAATTACGAGAGCATTAATATGTAATATTTGTATTTATTATTTCTCAAAATTTCACATGCAAATGTTGCCATATTAAAAAACAGGACTGACGCGTTCCTTTAGTATCTCACAACGTCCAAAATGCTCCGTCTGCCATTCCACAAGGCGACCGCGATCGTTAGGTCGTGGCGAAAACGTCCCTAATGACGAAATAATTTTTGATCACACATCCCACACAATGACCAATGTCAAGAGGTGGGTCGAAGTGGGCGGTTGACCACAGAACATCAATTCTCTCTATTTATGCCATCAACGCCTCACAATCCTTTCCACTAGAGCCTATGATCGTAACGTCCGCAAGCAAGTGGAATGGGAAAAATTGCAGTCGTGAACGTGGTCGTTATGAGTCCCTTCTGAAAACTAGCTTATTTGTACAGAAACGTAGTTAAACAAACTGGAATAATGTACAGGAGGATGACGGGAGGGATTATTAAAATGATCACAAAAAGCTGTGTAGAAGACGACCAAAGAACATGTTTTATAAAATATGTCAACAATAAAAATTTAAGAGAAAAAGATTTTCTCTATGAACATAAAACATGCGTGTTAGAACCGTACTGCGTACTCACTTATCTCAATTCTGTTAAAGTTGTGAGTTATTTGCAGTATGATTAATTAATAATTTCTATAAAGGTTTCTTTAGTGAATAAGATGCAGATAAGAAGAAAAGCCGGCACGCAATCTACTGCGGCGGTGATCGTGCCGACTCCACGCACAACTTCGTCCAAGAATAAAGTCTATTTGATAATTTGTATAAAAATTTTGGCTCCAATATTTACAAAATCGCTGTTACAAATAACTTTTTACAATATGCCGGACTAATTTTTTTTTTACAATGACTAAGTTGGGTAAAACGTTCCGTGGAGTCGGCGCGGTCCCGGCGAGCGACCAAGGACATGTTTTGGTTATTTAATTATTTTTTTATTGCAATTTCATTTTTCTAATAACACATTTCTTATCTAAGAAGAGGTGCGCGCCGTATAGTGCGCGTACAATTTCTAAGGCAATAGACTGTAATACAAACTTTTTGACGGATCTCGCTGTTGTAGGTAATCCCAAATGTTCAATAAAGAACTACAAATTTTCAGGTAACCTTATGTTTTTAATACTTAGTCTTAAAAACAATCTAATAAATTAAAAATAAGTAAAAAATGATGTATTATTTATTTCCAAATATTACGGCAATTTAATGATGGCATACAAATTACTCTTTGCTTTTATATTTAAAAAATATTATCTACTATAATTATATGAAAACGATATTTCCTTGAATACAACCTTTGGAAATTAAACTTAAACTTTATTCACAAAATATAATTCAAGGAATGCGTTTTTATTTTCACTGGGGTTTCTACTTAATAATTTTGTCATTCATTGAACATTTTGTGAATACTGGAGTAATTAATAATTTATATTACACCCCCTTGCCGCTTCTAATACCCTATCGTTACAGTGAAATACCTGTCTTAAAATACAGCGCTTTTTACGCTTAAAACATTTCTTTCTACTAATGAACAAAGTAGGGAATAGCAAAACAAACTCACTGTAGCAATAGGATACAGACAAAGAATTAAACAGATACAACATAGAAGGCATCTTGTGGCGGATTTGTTTGTTTTTAAATGATATATCCACATTTTCAGTGATCATAACCTGAACATTTTTGATACTTTATAACCCATATTTATAGGAGTAAAATATGTAGGTAGGTGTATAGGACTCTGTTTGGATGATCAAACCTTATCAGTCACATTAAATTTCCTTGTTGCTGGAAACTGCATTAAAAACGAAGCCATATGAACATAGGTATTTACAAACCAAACATATCCGCCACTGAAAGTCAAAGATGACGAATTCAATCACCCGTATGCCCCTACGCGCTACATTACTCACGTATTACATTTTTATTCTTTGTAGAAAGAGGTGCGAAGTTAGCTTCAAAGAAATATTCTATAAAAAAAACTAAAACAGATTTTTTTAAACATTTACGGTCATTATCACATGGAGTTAGAGTAAATTTGTAGGCTTTTTTAAGAACCTTAAAGAAGCCTACAAACTTACTCTAACTCAATATGAATAAGACTGTTATACCGTATTTTTTGGATGTATTTATTTCATAAGAAAGACGGAAGGGAACTAATGACAAAATCATTATGAGATTTTAAACGTTGGCAAAAAGTAATCTTTATTATGTCCCTGGTACATTTAATATTAGTGTTAGTGACTGTCGCAAAATGCCTCCTGTTTATAACGTAAAATAACGTCGTCAATGATTAGCTACATTAGTGTAGGTACGATCGGTCAAATTCCTCCTTGATCAGTCTCTAACATTTTGCTTTGAACGGCTCATAAAGTTTCGATATCCACGCACATAGTCTCAAATTTTATATATACGAATCAGGACGTTTTTGAATATTTAATCTAAAGGAAACAATAATTCCTGTTAAGTTACAATATGTAGTTTGCCGATTTACGACCTCATTGTTCTTTTGTATTCTGCTCTCGCTCTGTTTATGAATTTCGATTTTATTGCCCCCTTGTTAAACCCGAAACAGGTTACAATAAAACTCCGCCCCTTAAAATTGATAATTACTTGTGTGCGTGTCCTGGCGTTGTTAGCGAAAGTTTTTGCTAGGCGATTTTAGCATTATTTGTGATTCACCGTCGATTTGATCTATTGTACATATCTGTCATTGTTTAACGTCATTAACATTTAACAACAACATCGCATCACAAATAACGCATTAAACTCATCGTTACATCTGTGTAAAACTGTCACTAAGGCTAACACTATCTCAAATGGAGCAGGGACATTAGGGACAGATGTATTATATGACACGTCATAGACCTTATTTGACATTATTTTAATTTTAGACTAATCTTTGATCTATCTATCTTTGAGTATAGTATGATATTTTATGCTACTTCCCAAGCTTTGTCCACTGCATTCAAACTACAATTTTTCACAAAATATTTAATGTAGCCTACTTCGCATTACCATCAGTATTGTACACAGTCTTTCGATAAAAAATAACTTATTAATTTCGACGATACCAGTCCCTGTTTTATGTTTCAAATTAATAATTAAAAATTAACATACACGTAGGGGTTTATACAGAATTTGTACTTTACATAGCGTCCCGTCGCCACATTCATCTAAAAATACGCTTTTATATTTATCATAAAAATCCCAAAATCTACGTCAACACCTGTATCATCGCGAGAATTAGAATATTACATGATTACTGGAACGCTAGTATGAACGCAAATTTCTTTTAGTATATCTAAAAGAAATGTGCGTTAGAGCTCTGCAAGATTTCCGTATTTTGCTAGTGTCAAGTCATCATCATCATCATCCGAGCGTTAAATCCCGGTTGCGTTCGGAGCGTTCACTCCGACGCCCAGGGTCCGCTTTCCTACTTTTTCTACTCCACTTCGCGCGGTCTACGGCATCCCCCATTTTGAGACCATTGGCACGCATGTCATCCTTCACGACGTCAAGCCAATATTTCTTGGGCCTTCCCCTTCGACCGGGACCTGGCGGAGGTGGCATGGCTAGACATTAGTTCGCCACATAATTAGCCGGTCTCCGTAAAATGTGGCCGTACCAACGTAAGCGACACTCTTGCAGTTTGTCTGCTATGTCACGGACATGAAGACTGTCACGGATTTGGGAGTTCCTGACACGGTCTCTGTCAATGACGGTCAGTCAGTGTCAAGTATTCATCAATATTCAACTTTTAAAATAATCTTCAAGCAAAATCTTCGGTCAACGTAAGTTTTTGACTGACGCCAATGTAGGAAGTTCTCGTGGCAACTCGAAAAGGCACATTTTATGTAAACATTTCAGATTTTCAACCCAATTTTTCATTAAAACAATTATTGTTATTGTTTCAATTTTTTTTTGTAATAGCGAAACCCTTTAAGTTCCCTCCAAAAACTGATGCAAATGCAAGGTTTAATTTTGAGATTCATAATAAGTATAATCGGTATATTTAAAGTGACGCGCGGTCTTATGGCAACCTTGTGCATTGTAAAACTTATAATTTTTCAAGGATTACGTTACGTTACGTTTTGAATTACTCATAAATTCATAACTGTGTTAGAATTATTTTAAGATATGTACAAGCAACGAAAATTTAATCACCATGATTCAGGTTGTCTGGTGTAGTATAGATTGCTTTTAGCAATAAGGTCGATGTATTTTGTGGACAATAAAGAGTAATTAATCTATCTATCGCGATACAAGTGTGAACGCAGACGAATTGATTATGTCGTAGATGTACACATATGGACAATTACTTCAATCTAATTGTAAATAAAACTATTATTGTAAAATATTTGTTTTTTAAATAAAAATTTGTGATGACTTGCGTAAAATTAATCTTATTCATTGGTAAACTAGATTGATTAAAATTCAATTTTCAAACAATAATTGTAAATATAATATATTATATTGATTTTATGTACAGGACAACTATATTGTCAAGTGTGAACGTGCAAAATGTTCTTATAACGAAACTGTTACGCAATATAACGAAACCGTAAAATTTGGCCAAACAAAAATAAATCATTTGATAATATATAAATAATTTCCAAATGAATAAAATTATAATTAAAATTAAACTGTTTTGACAAAGGCGTAAGGTATAGAGCGTTTTAAAACTGAAATATTCATCGTATTTGTCACTTGTAAAATTTCCTTAATATAAATAAACTTGCATATTTGTCTACTATAGAGGAATGCACAGCAATTCAGGAGGCTGGATTTTAGCTTGTTTTTATATTTATTCATCGTAGAATTAAAAGAAACAAATGAAACACAAACTTGAGTGTTATTTTTCCCCTTTATTCATAACTAGCATTTTCCTGCGACTTTGTCCACGCTGGCTGGACAAGTAACAATGATTTTAATTAAAAGTAATTTTCAGCAGGATAATGGTTTTTTTAGTATGCAAATATATCGCGGGCTTCAAGCCAGAGGGGCGTATAAAAAAAATGCGTTTTTTTTATTTCGTCTATCATTTATATTTTTATCGATACACCACCTTTGTTTTTTTCTTAATAGTAGGTTAATTAAAAAAAGAGCATTTCATGTAATCAAGGAAGTAATCATGTCTCATAGACACATGCAAATCTTCAGTTATAGAGATACATTGAAAAAAAGTTTAATGTATCTCCTGAAAAGTTGGCTTATACGCCCCTCTGGCTTGAAGCCCGCGATATGAATCCCGGAAATTGCTGTACAACTGGGGATAAGTAATGTTACTAAAGGCGTATGCCATTAGTAGTTAGAACAAAGAATTCACCTGCAATACAATCCCCTAAATTGTGCAATCCAATACAAACTTCAAAATGTTAACAAAATTGACTGCAGTGAAATAAATCTGATAAATAACGTTTTTAAAACGCTTCGAAAACCATAAGAGATCATACTGTCATTACTAAAATAATTATTATTTATGACTTACAAATGAAAATACATTAAACCTATGCTTAACTTAGAAACATTCATACTTAAAATAAATTTACATGAAAATATAATTTCTGTAGTATATGTATTTAATGGTCATTTTAACTACTTTAATAATCAATCCATAGATAAAATACTGCTTTACATTTTAGAACCTAAAATTATTCATTTTATTTGAACAGAAATAAAAATATGAATAATATGATGTATAAGAAACCCAGCTTTTGTGTAATATAATAAATATTCAAAAGTGACCATAAACTTTTTAAAATTTTCAAATAATACAGAGAGCGTATTGCAAACTTATAATTTCAACTACGAAACTGTTGACAATTTATAATTACATTTAATACTATCTAGTATTAAATGTAATAAAAGACTGTCATTGAATTTTTTAACATAAATTATATTTTTTTCATGGTTGAAATGAAAATTGTATACGCCTTCTGACGCAGAAACAATTGATTCGCACCAAAACATTCGCACAAATATTAATGAAATAACAAGTCATTAAGGTACAATTAAAAATAATAACAAAAATATAATGTGTATCATCCATCTTAGATATATCCCGCGAGCGATTAATAAAAAATGATTGTAAGGTTACTCATTCCGTGTGTATAATATTTTTGGTACATTAATGTCCACATAAATGTAGATTTTACATTGCGTAAAAGTATCATTTTTTAATTTGGAATAAAACTATACTTAATAAGAATATTTAATTAATGATAAATTTTAATGTATAATTATAGATAAAATAATAATTCGCCTCAATAACTAGAGATACGCATTGTTACTTTTTAAGGGCTGATTTTTCAATCACCAGATAAAAGATATTTCTATACAATAACATGGGAAAGTTAAAAAACACACTTTTGTATTTAGCCAGGTATTTATTCGACTGATAACTTTTATCTGCGACAAATCGGCCCTAAAACAAATGATGATGAGAAAAAGCCCATCTTGCTTAGAATTTTTGATAAATATTTCCCTTAATTTTAACTATTACTTTAAAAAATAATCGCTCGATACTCAAATGAATATTTACGCTTTTAAACTTGTAAAAGTAATTTAAGACGAAAATTCTTTAAGTATTATAGGGATATGTTTGTTTTGTTTTTGCATTATTCTTAAAGTATATTTTGCCTGTGTCAGTAAAAAATGATACATTTACACTATTCACAGTGTGACAATGAAGTGAGATCATTAATATTCAATATTAATACTTAACAGTTAGATGTTAGTCAGTGATGTTGTACATAACGTTATATTAATGTTACGCCGTTGTGAGAAATGAAATTATAATAATTTACACAAATATACATTTAAAACATATTGAAATGATAATTAACATTATATACTATCTACATGAGCAAATTGCGTTTTTAATTGTTTTTGTTTATTGATTTAACAAAATTGTAAAATTTCAAAATGTATTTGATACTCTCGGTGTTTCTTCGATATAAACTGTATTCACGAGGAATAGACATTAGCCGAAATGCCCATGTTTATATTTAATTATTTTTTAAACTTACAGGCGTATGAGCAATTTTGTTTTAGTGTCAAGTTAGTTGAATGTACTCATTAGATGATTCTTAAAACACATAAAATCTGGTGGGCCTCTTTTCGACAGGTTAACCCAATTTATAAAAAAAACCAATCGTATATAATCAGATATACACAGATCTAAAAACTATACGATTCCTTTTTAAACGATAAAAGAAAAGAAAATAATTGTATATACAAAATATGAATTAATATATTACAGAATATCACCTACAACTCAACTCCTTTTTTTTGTTAAATTTTTAATTTGAAAACCAATAACAATAAGTACCTAGAGAGTTTTCGAATTTCATATATTTCTTTTGAAAATATTCGAATATTGTCCGTGTCGAATAAATAAATAGAAAAATAATTTTTCAAAATTTCGCCGTCATTTTTAGACCACAATTTGTACGAAATTGTCATAATACAAGCCGCGATGATTACTTGGCCCCTAGTATACGTTTGCAATAACATAATTGATGTATTTCTAATAATTAAAATGAGAATAAAATAAAAATATAATGATATTTATAGTAATAAAATAAATGAATGTTACAGACGCCACACGAACTATCATACTATGTTGTACTATATGGGTACATATAATTGTTTTTTTTAAATATTTCTTTAGCTCTTTTAAGAACTTTGTAAAGTGGTATGTATAGGTATGGTTTCTATAACATTTACAAACATAAATTACAACCGTGGTATAAATGATGCTATGAACTGAATATATGGAATAAAACATCGCGATTACTGTAACAGGTTTAATCTAGTGATTGTAATTAAACATCGATATGTTTTAGATTATGAATGTCTAGATGAAGGTAGGTATTAATAAAAAAAAAAGCTCTCAGGAGAGCGATCTGAAGTTTACAAATCAATATTTTTTAATTGTTACCTTATCTGTGTATTTTAATTATAAAATAGCATAATTTTACGAAAAAATAGGAATTTTACAGTAAAGGAAGTTTTCTTATATGCGACCATTTTAATTAGCAAGACAGTAAATTTTTAGTCTGACTGTATTTTTAGATTAAAATAGCATTTTAAAGATAATAAACCCTGCTCATCCAAACAAGCGATGTCGCATATCGTTATAACTTTTACAAGCATTTTTATTCTACACTAAGAAGCCTGTCATTACAACTTAGATACTTATAGTGAGCTTTATAAATCGACGCTGGCATATTATTTATGATTAAACAAATTTTAAGTTTACCTCAATTCTAACACTCGCACTTTAATAAAATTAAACCTCAATTTTGTCATCTGACAACATAACGATGTTTAACTAACACAACATGAGTTCAATTTGAAATGAAAACAAAATCGGAAATATAGATATTGAAGATGAAAAATAAGATTTGATTTTACATATTTTTTGGCAATTTTGTACTTAGTGATGGTTCGCAGAGGTGTTCCTTTTTTATAAATGTGTGTGTTTTTTAGAGTATGTCGTCAAGAAAGAGCGGCGCGGGCGCAGGTGTTGTCAAAGTCACTCTATCACGTCACATAAACAACTTTCGCCTTAGTACATGTATCAACAAAATGTTCTACGATTGTTTTAAGTTACTTTTATTGGTTTTAATAACGTTATCTTTCGGGTGGCTCGTTCGCCTCCCAACACTAGTCCCGCGCCGCAGACCGTCATCTGTAAACAAAAATTTAATCATTTTATATTTTGTTTAAACCTTCTGAATCAATTTCACGCAACTATAACCACGACAGTGTGTTTTCATTTTAGAAGACGGGGTGCGGAGTACCCTTTTTTATTTTATTAGACAAATCTTAACGACAATTAAATACACCATAAATAAATAAATATACTTTAAACAATCATCATGAACCAGCATTGAATTATAAAACATTTTTTTTTCAAAACAATACACGTTGTAAGTGTTTTATTATTGTAAAGGTGGTCTGCAAAATATCGCGGGCGACGACAAGACGTATTATTACTTTATATTTATAATTAGCTATTTGTTGTGTTTCCCGGCTGGCTAGGACAGGAATAATCCTAAGGAGGTGGTTCCACGGAATCGAGTATCGAGTTGTCGCCACTTTCTTGGGCTTCACCACAAAGTCACAGTTTTTATTAAAATTGTAAGCATTAGAATACAATAATTGTATGTGGAATAAAATCGGACCTAAACCCTCGTGGTGCGCGTGGTGCGTCTGGGACGAGTGGTGGTGTAGACGGGCGTTTCGTGCGCGTAGGCGTCACTCGCGTGCAGGGGCGTGCGCGCGCGCACCCGGCGCGCCGCCACGCCCACGCCGCTGTCGCCGCTGTGCCCGGACACGAGCGACTCGCTGTCGCTCTGGTTCGACGTATACCCGATGACGTCCACTTCATCTGTAATACATACGCAAAGTCTCTTTAGTAAAATATTGTACTTTGTCATAGAAACAGGCCTGTTTCTGGTTTGACAGTTAACGGTACATATTTTTATACGTATATCTTTTAATGAGCGTCCAATACTGGGCGTAGGCCTCTCCAAGTATGCGCCACGTAGCCCGGTCTCCCGCTTTCTCCATTGTACTTGAAAGGTACAAAATGTACAAAATTCGTATAAACGTTACGTACGTACGTATAAGTAGAAAATAATACAAGATACATAAAATATCTATCTAGGATGTTGAATAATATTTTTTTTTGCATTTGCAGAGCCGAGTGGCTGCGATACGAGAGCGCGTCGACCGCTCCGATGAAATTTGATCCGCGCGCGCTCTCCCGAGTATTCGTCAGATAAGCCGCTATGGAAATTTGATTCTAGAGATTGCTATTTATTGAAAAAGAGGATGATATGTATTTTATATAACAAGCAACGCTTATTTTGACAGATATTAGAGATATAATACTTCCGTTTTTTCTTTTAGACGGACTAACGGTCAATCTGATAGTATGTGGCTGTGTCTATGGAGGATTTTTTTACTGACAGCTGTATAACCTTGATTTAGAATATAAGCCAATATTAGACGAATATTGTAAACATGGTCTGTTTTTGTAATTGTATATTTTGGTGTGCAATAAAGTGTTATCTATCTATCTATCTAGACGAATCATTTTTGTTTTTCACGTTGGGTTGGTGAGACTTCCCTCTCAAGTCTGAAATTAAGTATTTTGCAATTTTACATCAAGAAATTGTTAAATTAAACCTTCGTGGACTTCCCCCCATTATTGTGGATGTAATTTATGGAAGGAATGTTTAGGAAAATACAACTATGAATCATTCAATTTCGTTCAATATCGTTGTTTCAGTTCTATGTTTGTCAAGTATCAATTAAAATGATTAAATTTGGTTGATCCGTCTAATATCGACGTAACGTGCTGCCGGTGTCGGAGGAGTTTTATGACCCCTCTTTGGGATTTCATAGCCATTTAGGCAAAAATAAATAGCTTAAAAAATATCTGTACATGAAAATTGGTTAAAATAACGTATAACACTTTATGCTGTGTTTTACACATACAAGTATATTTACACATGTATCAATATTGTCAAGCGATTCTCCAAAACCGACCGCTTAGGCTCTCGCATAGATAGAAGTTTTTCAGATGTAGGTAATTTCTATTTTTACTCAATTTTTTGATTTCGGTAGCCAAATATAGAAAAAAAATCCATGTCTTATTTAGAAAAATCTCATTTGGGATAGTATCCATAATTAATTAATTGCCAGGTCCAGTCTCTCTTAAGAGCAGCAACACATTGGTCAATGATAGCCTTCGGTGTTACAAATGTCCATAGGCGATGGTAATCGCTTTCCATCAGGTAGGCCGTCTGCTGAACTCAAACAATAAAATAAACCCTACGACGAATCAAGCGCACTTGATTTATGGTAAATAAAACTGTATTGGTTAAAATAATGTGCAGAAACCATCTTATCATACCTGAACAATTTTTTTCAATAGATAGGTAAATCACCATGTGTCATATGGCTTTAGTGACAAAGAAGTGTGTTCCAAGGTAGTGAAAAAAACTGTCGGCAGGTCAGACTGTCTAGGCGATGCGATATTACGTCTAAGTAATGTTACATAAGACAGCGGCGTGTTCCAAAATAGGACGTGGACTTTCAAAATGACAATAGTAAACTATAATATTTTATCATTTTCCAAAATCATTCGCTTGGAAACAGGATACTTGGAACATACCTACTAATAATCACCACAAATCAATATTCCATTTATTTAATAACCGCTTAATCAAATATCGGATAGAACCGTATTAAATTTTATTTTACATCACTATCACACCAAAGTAAAATAAGCTCTATCTCCTACGTAATATAGATGCTATTCGCAATTAAATATCAAAATCAATAACATACGAACGAATGAAACGGAACTAATGGCGCCCAACGCGGGAACGCTAATTAACATCGGAATAAAACCAATATAATAGGTTGCAGATTTAATAATTGCACCACAATTACATGTTGCGTGTTGAATTTAGTTTAAAATTTCATATATTTACAATATTATAAAGTTGTAAATATGTTTGTACATTTACATGCTACAATATTAAAAAAAGACGACTAGATTACACTAATGACCGATGGGTCTGTCTTAATAACAGTACATTTGCCTTATGAGCGATTAAAATTTGACATATGAGTAATGTCTGTCTACATGTTGTACAGGTGAATGAATAGTAAGATATAGGAAGCGGCCATTTATGTGAACGAGGGAAGGATACGATACATTATTTTTGGATTTCTTGTCTGTTTGTAAAAACTACTAGGCCGATTTCGATGTAGTTTTCGCTGAACAATAGCAATTGTCAAAGTTAAAAATCTGTGATACCAAGGAAACGGCTTTAAAGTGCTTAGGGGGTGTAAAATTTGCTTCCTAAAATGATAATTTACAGCTTTTTAAATGCTTTTGATACTGGAAATCCCGTGAGGATTTTTTCCAAGAGTTGTAAGCGTGTATAAAAATAAGCATATTATGATGCGATTCAAAAAGTCAACAATAAAAGTCGTAAGATTACAACACATGGGCCGCGGAAACTTTGCAATTTTCTTTTATTTGTATAAATTATTGTACATTGAAGTATTATAACTAAATTATTGACAGGCCGAACACGTCTTAAGATAATTGAAATGCGGACTACTTATTAATTGATCCAGACTTGAAATCAAGCATTACTTATAATCTAATGATGAACTTAATAGCATGGAGTAGAAACCCAAAGGAATTCGAAAACTTATACACGAAAACTACTAACCCCAGTACAAAGGGGCAAACATGAATTTATTAATGAACCCATTAAAAGCCATCTCTTGGCTTAATCTTCGTTGAGCAGCGGTGCAACTGTTGAAGAAAACGTATCAGCGTTTATTTAAACTCGATTTCAAACTTAGATTTTACAATATATACTATAATAAATGTGTTGGAAGGTGTCGATTATGTGCAATAAATTTCAAAATGAAAAAAATAAAAAGAGGGCTCATTCGGAACAGTAGATTCCGAAAATATGACTTTTATAATTATTATCTGTCTTTCTCTCTGTTTGTTAAAACTTCATGTGAAAACGACTGAACGATTTTAAATAAAATTCGACATAAAGGTAAATAACTTATCTCCCGTATCAAAAAACCGAATTTAATCAATTAAACAGTCGTAATTTAACTACTTTTACCAGCGTTCAGTACGCTTTTACAGTTAGACATTATGTTATAAGAATTGTTTTATATTTTTCCGTGTTAGAGCCGCGCTTGAGTCAGTTACAGACTAAATGGTAAATGAAAGTACTGGGCAGGCCTTTTTTAATTACCTTTCCTTCCTATATCCCTTTCTATATTTTAGGTTTACCCTTAAATCTCGTAAACTTCGATGTGTCTACAAAACTAGGAAGTCCACATACTATTATGCATCCTTTATCTCTTAAAAATGTATTCGAAATTATAATTTCCTAAATCACCAATAATTTTTCAAATATAATAACTAGCTATTACGTAATGAGTTATTCTTTTATATACGTTATCAACAAATCTATAAATGCAGAACGTATATATAATTTAGCGATTTCTACATGCCTATGCTTATTTGATTCACAAACCTCTATATTCAGCGTTGGCGTTTATAAAACAACCGTAGCCTTACATAAGTAGTTGATGTCTCCATGAATACTAAATTCCGTTTGGCACAAATGCGAGTGTAACGAGCGTCTCGTGTCATCCGCTGCGATGTCACATCGGCGGGACCGTTTCATTGTCGTAGATTAATACCAGCGTGTGGAATATTAAGTTGCTAGCATTTAACCGCGTGAATTATTTATTACATGGGAGTGCAAATTAGAATGGAACTATTATTTATTTAATTGCCTAGGAATACCAGGTACCATTGTCTGCCCAACATTTATAGTACAATTATCCCTCATACAAGACTATATTAAAATTAAATACAGCAGAGTATGAGCAAGACAATATATTTTATGTATTAATTTGGTAGCATTTAGAAAGCTCCTGTATGTCTGTACTATCAGACATTACAACAAACATATTTAAGTATCCATATTACTTATTGTAAGACCGTCAGGTATTTTCAGTGTGTACAGGGTAGGACGAACATTAAGACTAAGTATTACCTAACAAAACAATGTTATGTACATACATATCACAACAGTCGGGTAATATTCGAGACTATTGCGAGGTATCAAACAAACCATTAATATATTTATATACGTATGACGTATATTTGCATAGATATAAATTTTGGTCGATATAACTTTGAATTAGGAAGGAAAAGACATATTGTGCCGATCCCAATTAATTGGGATATGGTTAAAGAAAAGAGAGAGATAACTTTGAATTGATCAACGACAATTATGTCACAATGTTTTGGAAAGAGGCCGATTTCAATTTCCTTACGCCTTAAATCAGGCAATCAGCACAAAACAAAGGACACCATCCCAGCAGTCGATGGTGTTATTTATGTTGGTTTTATTCGGCATGACACGGTCACCTGTCGCCGGTTCGGGCCACCATAAATCCGCCATGGATAATTTAGCGATTGTTTGCCAAGGGCGGACGAATAAATCTTATCGAGGAGCTGTGTTGTTACATGCTGTCGACCTTTAAATGTGGGCGGTGAAAGTCTAAGAAGAAAAGCTTTAATAGACAACCGTTTTGTGACTCAAACGAAAACTTATTTACCACGAATTCTGTCTGTAAAAAAAGTTTATATTGTTTTAAGTTTCAGGTAACCATGCGTAAGGCTCTGGAGTCTGTAACTTGAGTTAAAAAAGAGACATGGATTCAAATGATGGCCGGGAAGCACGCACCACTTAGGTGGGTTTTTTTATGCCAAATATGCATGTTGTTACAATTACCACGGTCTGACGGTTAAGGTATCGAGATGAAACAAAAATATGAGTTTGAAACAAATACAATCTATGTGTGAAACCCGCCAATCCGCCTTCAGCAAGCGTAGCTGGTAAACTGCCCGTTCTCTCTAAAAATGGAGAATTCCGACCCCAGAAAGTGAACGTTATGTGCTGTTATTAAAAGGGTTTAGGTAAAAAAGATTTCCTTAAAACCTTTTCTGATGTCTGTCTGTGTGACATCTGATCATCCTATGAACTGCTACATTATGGGTGGAGGTATGGAATTTGGCACAAATGGAGAATATTTTATTTGTCAGTAAAAATATATTGTTAAATTTGATAAAATACGTTTGTTTGTTTTAAAGACCTGGGGACCTGAGAAAAGTCATTAAATCTAATAAAACGTTCATCAATATCATTTATGAGGTTTGACAGCGCATTTGAAATTTATTGTCTTTATTTTTCGAACTTAAAGTCGAATAAGACTATATCATTGTTTTTTTTAATTGCATGAGTTCAGCAAAAACGCAGACGGCTCACCTGATGGAAAGCGTTTACCATCGTTTACGGACATTTGCAACACCAAATGCGCTACAAATGTGCTGCTGCTCTCTCAAGGGAGACTGAAGCCTTGCCACTAATGCCGGAACATAACTCAACTCATTGTATTTATTATACAGAATAAATTACCATGCTTGAGTCGATTGCTTTCGGTCACTTGATTCTAGTCAATAACTAGTAGTAGTAGGTAGTGTTCAGTAATATAGATGCATAAAATTCCTGGAGGAGCTAGGGTAGCATGATTACGCCTCTAAATATTCTACCCTCGAATGCAAAATGTTATATCTAATCCCTGAATTAGGAAAACCGCCAAAAACAAGAAGTTCGAAACTAAAATGAATATAATGAAGATAATTTGTATAAACATAAAATATTCACTACAACTCTGAAAGAAGATGATAGAGATCGTCTTATACGTATTCATTTAGAAATTTCCTAAACTAATGATTATAAAACTTTTTCTACCAACATAATTATTATAGTTTCTATGTCCATAGATACCCATTACACTGGCCATAAGTACCAGGGGTAGGATAAAAACACACAAAATAAAACATAATGTATGGTCGTAACATAAAAAAAGTTGTAACGTCTTGGTGAGTTAACAAAAAGTATTTGGATGACGGTCAATGGTCTTTGGGACCTTACGCATAGGTTGGGTACGCACATAATTTGTTCGGCCAAAACAAATAAATAACCAACTTTCTTTTATTCACCTGAAAATGTGAGTGTTATTGATAGTGGGTTAAAAAGTTCAGGAAAAGGCTTGAACGAGGTTTAGGTGGATACCTATATATGTTATAGGGTTTCCTAGCATCAGCATCTCAGTTTTATACACCACTAGTTATATAAAAATCTACCGGGTATATATATGTATATAAATGAAATTTGTAGAAAACTGTATTCTTTAATAAGCTATGGTGTAGTCACGTAAAGCTAAAAATTAGACAGGGGTCATGTAATACATGTATCTGAGGTATGGACTTTTCCTTGAGCTGTTTATGCATTAGGTTAAGTACGTATTTGTGTTACTTATAAACTTACATTTCATCGTGTGCCTTTAAGACACTACGTTATTTAGAAGAACTTGATGCATATCAATCAACCAACAGGTTTTTACATTTCAACCATTCGAATCCCGGCTTAAGGAGGTGATATATCATAAAAATTAAATAAAGTTTATTTATTTTTGTAAAAAAGGGAACGTTTCCTACACCTAATCCTCAAAATTTACCATCATCTATATTCAAGATATCAATTTTTCCTTTAATCCTATTTCATATACATATAAAGGATACGATGGGAGGAAAACTAGATACACATGTATATAGGTAGGTAAAAATTAAATTTTTATTTCCTAGCGATACAAATTCCTGACCATGTTTTGCTTTCAAACTGTCATCATCACATGGAAAGTATACGCACGTTCTTTTGATCAATCGAATTAACTAAACCTCAATGTATTCGTTCAATGCATCATCAAAACATCGATATTTTCGATATATCGATGTTTAACAAGCATCGCTTGTCTACACCCAATTAACGCAGGTGTATACCGAGTTGCCACTACTCTTTCTATACCTGTATATTAAACAAACTTTGACGAATAGTTTCAGTAGTAGTAGTTTACTCTCGATTTCCCTGGAATCCACACACCAGATCCAGACTTGGTGACCATGGCACCACCTCGCAAAAAATATGAAAATCAATTTAGAATTAACGGAGATGTCGTGTAACGAACAAATAATAACAACATATAAGCACAGATAAAGTGAGAATCTCCTCCTTTTTTAAGTCGGTTAAAAAGAAAATGGTGGCAAATAGGGAAATAGCGGGTGGCGAAAGGGGGGAATAAACAGAAACTTATTTGCGTGAAATTAGGATCTCATAAGACATTTGACGCGTAAGGAAATTGAATTCGTTTGAAATTGGGGGCTAAATTAGATTTTTTATGGGACCTTGTTTTGTACACCTAATGGTACAAAACAAGGTATTGCCGGATTTCAACGTTGTATAGGATAGTATAGTGATTTTATATATTTGTATTATAGAAATGTTTCTTGAAATTGCCTCATACATTTCAGTACTTAACTGTGTTAGCGTTTTAAATTATTGATAGGTTAAAGAAAGTAAATATGTTCAAAAAGTTGATGTGAAGCAAGTAATTATCAATATTTTCAAAAAGACATTACTTGTACTAAGTCTACAAAGCGGCTTTGCTCGTTTAAACTTATGACTCAGGGGTTCGCTGTATTTTCGAGACAATTGTATGTATAGTGTGAAAGAGATCAGCTCTATAATTTCATAACCTAGTTAGTAACGGACACTTTTTTTTAATGAATGTTTATGCTTGTGCTATGTTTATTATTGTCGTACTACGAATGTGCTGATGTATTGTGCTTCTGAAACCATATAAAGCGTATACACGCTTATCGAAATATGATATCCGCCGCAATAAACTTCAACATGGCATATCTTTGACGTCCATGTGTCCATGTTATTTTTCTGCTGTGGTGTAGAATTTCTTGAAATGATAATCTTGAAAAGAGCTGATATGATATTTATGCGCTTCAGTGTAGCAAACGACCGAGAGCGACGTACCATCTCGTGGACTTTTTCCTTTTAACGAGTTGAAAAGTAGCCAATATTCGTCTCAATTATTGAACGTACGTGTAAAATATAATGCAATGCAAATCTAGTCTAGTTTGAGACCATGATGAGGTATAATAACCAAAGGTCCAAAAAAACGCAAATTTTCTATATATAGCCAGGATTATTATTATTTAAGAAATTTATTGTTATGCAACTCAATATTCTAAAATTATTTCGAATCTCACCTGGCTTAGAACATTTAAAACAATGAGAACCACGGGGCTGCTTTTAAATTAGTTTCTTAAAGCTGTAACTTTGTTCATTAATTAATTATCAAATGACAAATTAATGTTTAATTAAAAAGTGTTACGTACAAGGCAAATATTATTTAGGAATATTCTTCCTGTAATTGAGAATACTTTTTAACGGGTTTAAAATTAATTTTGAAGTAACACTCGGGCTTTTTTCGGGAATCCATGCATATTTTGTGAAAACTATGACATTACCAACAAACAAATTCACCTTCACATTTGTGTATTGGCTATTATACAATGTGTCTTAGCTAATAATACAAGGTTCCCAAACAATCTAATGAACTGAAATTGCTTACATTTCTGATTGTCACTAGTTTCAGGCCATTTCAAGTTAGTTTTATATAACAAAGAAAGATATTATATATTATTTCGAATAACACGAATTTTAATTTAGTAGTATTAATGGCTGGTTCTTATATCTTACTATTCATTCGCTTGCCTTACTATCAATTGAATTTTGACATTACACTTGTATTGAGCTTATATCAAATTTTAACCGATAGGCAAATGAATAGTCGGTAAGATATAGAAAACGCCCAGAAGAGAACAAAATGTTATGCATTAGAACATGTCAATGTATAATTGCGACGACTCATCCGAAACAATAAGAATCAAAAACATTTTTCTGTGTCACTTACACTTGTGTATACTTGTATTACTTTATATGAATAAAAGAATTGTCACTCAGCTTTTATTGTAGCGCCGCTTTTACAACTTTAGTTATTGTTTTGATATAGTAGACAACAAATGGTTTGTATGTTACTCTTGCAACAGTCGTTCAGATATATTGAAAACTAACGTTGGTACGGAGCTAATTAAAGTTGATGTAATTAGCGGTCGCACTCCTTGCTCTTTACGCAACCCTTAATTAATAATAAGTAATTAATAAACCCTCAAATAATGAAGTATGTGGATAACAACTGGTTCATGTTTATATTTATACAGCTGTATAAAATAAATTTATATGCAACCAAGTTAAAACGACGATGGGCAAATCATTCATTTACCGGCCGTTCATTTGCCTTACTACCGGTTAAAAATTGACTTAGGCTCCATACAAGTAATGCCAAACTTCAGCCGATGGGAGGGCAAGTGAATGAATAGTAAGATATAGGAACTGGCCATGAATAATAAACAGGTACATACGCTGCTGGTTTCTTCAACAATTGCTACACTGTCTAGTTTTTTGCAACTTGGAAACTCTTTTTTTGGCAGACAAACACATACCTACACGGTTACCCAAAGTTGAGCAAGTTGTGCTTGTGTTATGAGAAATATCCAATCGACAACTCTGGGGCCAATTCCAGACATTCAGACCATAGTAAATCGGATCCAGCACCTCTACGTTCCCCTAAGCTAGGCAGGCAAAGGCTTACACCACTCAACCACAGAGGTCGTCAATTTATTAATTCTTATACGCTATTTAAATAAGAAATTAAAAAGAAAAATTAAGACTTAATTCGTAATTGATTAGAAGAAAAAATGTTTTAAATAATTAAACTTTAAAAACCGAGAGAAGAGTGATCTGTGGTATCACCTAGTATCGTAGGATTTAGGAGCTTTTGGAAAGTTACATTTTTTATTGGGTGATCGTCATTCCAAAACTTTTAACTTCTGTTTTTTATTATTGCTGGTGTAGATTAGACAGGCCAATGGCCCAGCTGATGGAAAATGGTCACTGTCGGGACATTTGCAACGCTAAAGGCGTTAACATAGTACTATCAGCGTCAACAAAGTTTGAAGATACCATTTTAAAAAACCCCATATCCTTATACTCAGGGAGGACTCATTCCAAACACCTAAGTCCTTTCTTTATTGCATGCGTTCAGCAGACAGGCAGAAGGTCAGGACATTTGCAACACCAATGCGCATTGTAGTTGCAACACCAACTACAAATGCGCTGCTGCTTTCTTAAGGGAGTCTGGAACCTGGTCACTAAAGCCGGAAAACAACTCAACTTTGTTATGGCGACATACTCTAGAGTCTAGACCAAGGGTGGTAGCCATCCAGACGGGCAGACACCCTATCACCTGGCTATTAGTTGTTTTGTCGCCTTTTACGACAGGCCGCCCGGCCACAGGAAATTGTATTCTTTCTCCGTTCCAGCACGGATGAAAAAGGTACCTACTAAGGTGTGCAAGAGAAACGTTCTTGAGAACCGTTGCATACACGAGCGTAATGGCCAAAGAAATGGGGATTGATACATGTACAAAAATATATTTACAGGTACAAAAATATACCGCGAAACTATTAACCGCACTTATCTACCAACCCCCATTCTACTGGACTGATAAGGGGTATACAACACGGAAGGCTTATCAGGTACTGTGTAAGGGCGCTTACACACCGCACCGTATCTTAGCACGCGAACGTACTCACAATCCGTCTTACCGAAGACGTTTACATTGAGGCCGCTGCCTTATCTTTTTTTACTTTAGTTACTTAATTTTCTTTATCAAAACGTCCTTGGGTAATAAAGTGTATAATAATAGAATTGGTTTATTATGTTTCTGTATTATTTTAAAACGTACTATTATATATTTTTGACCAACATATAAATAATACCTGTAGGTATATGGTAATAATTTACTGTAATATTAAATTATACTTCTTTTGGACTTCGATGCAGTCAGGTGGGTGGTCAAATACCATCTTACAAAAAAATATGACACCTGATCTACCTAGTATTTTATATACATATATCTAGTACTATCTACACCACTGAATACAAAGACTAGAGACAACTTCTGTCACTCACAGTTTTGGGGGGGGGGGGACAACACACAGACAGGACAGAGTAGAGGATTTTCTTCTAACTAGAATTATTATTTAGTTTAATCGATTTATACTTAGCTCGTTTGTTTAGAACTTCTCAAATCGCTCCGGGGAAGCGTTTTCAAAAGAAACAAGCTGGTCATCCGGAAGTGATGATTTATTAAAAAAATACGCAAAAATTCATAGAAAAACAAACTGAATACGCAATCATCTTGATTTATTCCCATAATAAATCATACGGGAGCGAACTCGTTTCGCCGAATTATTCAAAACAAAAGCTTTCCTACATTTTATTATACCTACAAACGTTGGGCATTGCTAGATAACGAGAGGAGTTGCTAAAGCGCTGTAACATGTGACAATGGCTCCTGTAGCTTAATCCGCACCTTTCATTTCGCTGTGATCGATTTTAATTATGGCTTTCATCAATAAGAATAGAAATACTGTGAGTAAAGTGTAATAGTGGGATAGGCATTTCCCAATACACCTGTAATTTTAAGTCATAAGGCACAAACCATAATTATTCAAAGATATTATTTCCTTGACAATTTTAGCATACGGTTACAATTGAAAAAGTTACAATTATAAGAAGTATAATAAGAATAATTAGTTTTACTTAATTTTTCATAAACATGGTTTGTCTCTTATGACAATTGAAATAACAGATATGGAGGAATTACTTAATTGCCTTGAAGGCAGTAGCAATTTATTTTTTAATTTCCATAATATCTAAAAGGACTGTTAGGTTGTGGGCTTGCAGAGTGAAACAAGATTTGATTTGTAAAGCGCAGTGGAAGCGTGCTGGGCCCATAACCTGTTAGGTTGTGGGCTTGCAGAGTAAAACAAGATTTGATTTGTAAAGCACAGTGGAAATTTATTTGTGGTTTTGTACATTTATTTTTGGAAACACTTTTATACGGACACAGCGAGACAGCGGTAACTTGACAACAACAAAACATAGACAAAACATAGACTGACCATTGACAGTCTTTTACTTTTTAATATATGGCATGGTTGCCAGATTAATATCTAACAAGGACTTACAATAATAGTTACTAGTTTTCACCACCGCTACGCCGCAGATCAAACCCTAGTAAGTAGTCTTTATTTTACTTTCCTAAAAACTAAATTAGTTTTTTATATATCGCGAGCGGAGCCGCGAGCAAAAGTGAGTATGAATATATATAAACCTTCCTTGAAAAAATATTTAATTAATTATTTAAAAGTCAGTTGCATGGTTTAAGAAGGTTAGCGGATATATAGACAGACAGACAAACCGACGCCGAAAGAGATTTTGTTGTAAAGAAGTCAAGCGTTAGCTTGAATATATACCTTTTAGAAGTTCATGTCTATTTAAATTACGTAATTCCACTAAGCGGTGTTTTATTATTTTATTCGGGTGTTTTATAGATTATTTTTCAAAACAGTACTTAATAAATACTTTAGATTTTGGTAAATATTTAACACCCTATTCCATTAGATAAGTATTTTTATATAAATGATTATGACGCTTTCTTTACATTCTGGGCAAAGGAAAAGTGTAAGTCCAAATGGTCCATCAAATAGAACAAAACGAACCCAGCTAGTGAATCTAGTTATATGTTCACTAAAGCTTACAATGTATGAGATATGGCGTTCATAAAAAGGGCATAAACCAGCCGTTTGATATCTTCTACGGTTTTAGTCCCTTCCGTATGTATGGAATTTTGCATAGATATATCTTTTATCTATAGATATATGACCAGTGCCAAGACATAAACACTCCGTCAATTACTATGCTGTGGTACTCTACTCGTAACTTACATATAAAATCATAGTTTAGTTCGCCTCCATATCCCGACATAGTTATTAGCATTATCCGGGAAAAATATATCTCAGCTTTGTGAAATTCAAATATCTACAATTTTATCGAAATACTCATAAATTCTTTTACAGAAAACTGAAGTTAGAATTTACGAGTCATTAAATAAAAGCAATTTAAAATCATACAATTTTTGACAAAAAGATCCATTCTTTCCTATATGGATTAAATAAAATTGAAATATGTCTGTGATTTTTTAATTGTGTCAGAAATTAATTGGATTATTAATAAATTATTATTTGTAAAATGTAAGTCCGTTAGTATATTTGAAAGTAATTTCCTATTGGAAATATACACTATATATTGGATATTGGAGCCTATTGATTCCGTAACCGACCTTCGGATTTCAACGAACATTTTAGACATTTTATCTTAAAATCTCGCCTATGTTCAAGTTCGATTACTTGCAGAGTTTTCTTATTGCAGGAGATCAGCAGACAGGCAGACGGCCCACTTGATGGAAAGCGGTTACCATCGCCTAGGGACATTTGCAACACTAAAGGTGCCAGAAATATGCTGCTGCTCTCTTAAGGGACACTGGAACCTGGTCACTAATGCTGAAACACAACACAAGGTTGTTATGGCGGCATACTCTAGACCAGGGGTGGTCGCCATCCAGTTGAGCAAATACCCTACCACCTGGCAAATATAAAATTTATTTTCAAACGAAAGAAGTGGCGGGCACAGCTAGGTGTTTCCTATGAAAACAAGCCGCATACATACTCTGCCTCCGGGGCCACGTGCAAACTATAAGCTCCAGCGAATATCATTAAACGCGTGTGCCAAGTGACGCGCGACGAGTGACCACGTTGCCGTAATTAACGTTCACGATAATGAATTTTAGTCGCGCCGACGGGCTAATGGAATTGTGGTCGCGCGTGTGTCACTGCCCTTAGGGCACGTTCTGAAATGTGTATATCGAAAATTGACGCAATATTTACTCAATAATTTCAGGAATATAATTTTAACTAATTCTCAATAATATTTTGCGTTATAACCGTAAAATCTTAGCTGTGCTCAGAGCATCCGCTTCCAAGAACATTCTTAAACTTCGTAGTACAAAATAATGCCTATAGTTACTAAAAAGTTTTCTAGTTTACTACTACGTTTTATAGTTATTTCGAGTTACTTCAGGCCATACATATTTTCTGCCAGGGCTGCGGAGAGGCTAGGTCATATACCCGTAGCCCTGGCATATGGCGAAGGCCGTAACACCCAGGGGTTTTAGTGGTCATCCGTAACCGGGGAGTGGCAATAGGATGGCACCAATTCTGACTGGGCATGCTAGTGCCACCCTCAATCTGGCGAATCCCACACTAGGTCGCTAATTATCCCCCAAGGTTCTGCTCATGTCGCGGCTTAGTCCTCAAACAGATTTCCCCTGGCTAAAAAAAAGGCCATACATATTTGGTTAAATGTTATGTTAGCCATTTATTAATATAAGTTTGTGCATTATTATAAATGTCAGTTTCTCGAGGAGGAGCCGACGTTTATTTCGCCAAATTTGCCCAAAGCCAATTGGCCGATTTCAGGCAGCCGTAATCTCAATATGGGTTTCCTCATTATTTTTTCCTTTACCATTGTTTGTGGTTATCACATTAAGCCGAAAAAACTATTAAATGCGTATGTGTTTAGGCCTGGGTTTGAGGCCACGTCATTTAGACGTCACCTTAGACATGTGGCTACCATAACTAATTATGAATTACAGTTACACGAATTATTAATACTAATCCTACCTAAAATATTTGAGTAATGAAAAATAAATAATTTCTATAATTAAAATTAGGATTTGTTATATTATTCCGCACATCAAAAAATTGTTTGCACTCTTTCAGTTCTACAAAACTATTAATCTAAATACACACACCTACACTGATTGAACGAAAGGTTACATTCTGCAAACCTACCCACGTAATTCCCTAGTGTTCTATAAATTCCGCCATTATACGACTATAATATTACAAGAACGTCACATAAGAAGGCCTAATGAGACTGGTAATAGCGTTAGAGAACTATTTGTAAGTCTATACGACCCTTAAATACTGTTATATAAAATTGTATGTAGGAAAATTACCTATTTAACATAACAATTCCAATCATAAAAATAAAATCGTAGCTGTTCTCGAACTGTGAAGATTCCGGAGACGGGAGGTAGAGGATTTCAACGTGGTAAAGCCACGCAGGAATCAGTATCTTGATTACATTACAACTCGGTGGGCTGGCTCCATCGGTGGGATACCATGCTCTCACAGAATATCGGCGTGAAATAGCTAAGCTAATTGTGTTTCTGATGAGTACGAGAGACTAAGATGAGTGAGAGATCCGGCGGCTCAACTTCCTATCCTCCTATCTCATCTTCCTTTTTCCATCTCCTCATACAATTTCTACTGTCTGATCGCTGTATCTCATCCCGTTTTGGGGCTATCAAGAAATTACGTCATACGAGTTTCACGAAATTTAGGACCCCTCCCAACTCTTGTCACACAATGTTCGTCGACCCCCTCCCGCCCCTTAACGTAGACGTAATTTATGAACGGCCCTTGATTCCATCCCTCCTATCCATGCATTCTAAAGGCCAGAAACGCATTCGCTTCGCACATGGTGTTGTAAACGCCCGTTGGTGACTGTAACCACGAGCTGGTTCGACTTCCTATTTTACTGCTTCAGGCCACAAAAAAGACTACCATATACCAAGTATATATTGTACCAAGGTTATAAACTTATAACACTTTCACAGCTCTCCATCGTCAAGAACAATTAAAACTTTCAGCGACTCCGGCTGTAAAAGTTTCAGATTTTTCTGACGGAAACTTCACTTGAACTTGTTACAAATTAAACAAAAACTCGTTTCCAATGCCGAAAAGAAAAAAATACTATTAAAAAAGTAATACCCTTACAATTTTATCGTGTCGGCAGTTCGTTTTTATTAACTACATGGTTTAACTTGTTATTTTGTAAGATTACAACAAAAACCGTTTTGTGATGGGACAATACTTAACCCAGGACTATACTGTAGACTATAAGTATTAATTTAATTCTGATTTTTCATTCATTAAATAAAAATTATCTATCAACTGAATTGTTAGACACCAGACTATTTAGTCAGGTAATAATCTAGTTGATACATAGTTTATGTCTGCTTATGAACACATGTAGTTATCCGTAATATTATAAAAATGCCGTGTCTGTACATTGAAGCTATTAAAAAAACAACTGGAATACTCTATAAAAAAACATGGAGAACATAATGAACTTTTTTGACATTTCTTGTCTGTTTGTTTAGAATTCTTGTAAAAACTATTGGGCCGATTTCGATGCGGTTTTCGTTGACCGATAGGAAATTCTTAGACTTAAAATCTGTGCTACTTTTTATTCCGGGAATTTTCCTGGGAATCATTTAAAATGGCTTTAAGAAAAGAATTCCAATACGATTATTTCACAGGTCGATAAAAAAAAATTGTGATAAAATGTGTGATATTTCATTTTTCCCGGGAGCGGTTTTTAGTTGTTCGGGTGCATAAAAATTAGCGTATTCCGGCACAGTTTTCATTAAAAGTAAAACGATAGCTTAAATTATTTTTAAATGATGCGGTGCTTTGTGTCCCGGGAATCCCGCGGGAATTTCAAGTTAAGCGCGGACGAAGTCGTGGGCATATCCTAGTAGCATACTAATATAACATGTAATTGTTTACGACCACGCTATATTGTATTGGTAACCTTGAGCCGATTGATGAATTTGTGATTGAGATAGTGACAAAAATTCGTATTGTACTAAAGCCTCTATATCGGTGCGGGGGAATAATAGTAGAAAAAAATCGGTATGAGCCGTCACGGGAAGCCTGGCAGACGTGAAACATCGAAATTAGTAATTCCATCGCGAAGCGTCGCCACGGCCTGTATCGCCACGCCAGCAATCAGGTTTACCTTCCGCCTATAGATGTTTCACATAAAAAAAATAGTATTACCATTAGGTAAAAATTAGTATTCCCAATTGTGTAAGCCGAAATTAATATCAAAAAGCTATTAAAAATTTCGTAAATTTATTTCGAGAATTTTCGCTTATTTATATTTATAAGGTTAGAGGGGCGTGCCATTGGAATTAATAGAATACGAAATCAGGCAAATCTACGATAGAGACGATAGTGTCCGGCGATTCGACGAGATAGTAATAATAAAATTGGTCCCGTGTAAGGATAGCGATGTTTTTGAAAAATATATGAATAAAAATATTAAAGTACTTACCACTTTCAGAGACTGACGAGGGCGACCTTTCGGCTGTGGACACACCGGACGACGATTCAAGCGACGACAGTGAATCCGCCCGCGTGGCGTGTGCGTGCGACATCGAACTTTCGGATAAACTCCGCGCGTCATCCCGCGGCGCTGCGCGCAACTGTGCAAGCCGCCGCCTCAGGTAACGCTGTTCCCGCGCCAACTGTTCTTTGTGACCTGAATGCCTCTTTTCGCGTTCTTCCAAACTCTATAACAAAAACATTTTTGTTACTAATTAATATTGATTAGTATTTTTTTATTGCGAAGCTGGCAACAATTAGACGGTCCAAATAATAAAAAGTAGTTAACGTCGCCTATAAACGTTTGCCACGCCAGGAGTGAAGCCAGCGCGTTTTCAGCCTTTTGGATCGAATAAATAATAACCGGCAGATAATCGGCAGACAAATACACACATTATATATATACCCAAGCTAAGCAAGTTACGTTTGTTATGGGTGATATAGAACGGACCACTCTGGGGCCGATCCCAGACACCCAGACCATAGTAAATAACAGAAAGTTCGTTTCCGAGGAGGTGTTTACCACACCAGGAATCGAACCCGGAGCTTCTGCGTTCTTGCGAGTTCGGCCGACTAAGACTTAGCCCGCTCAATCACAGAAGCAGAAACAAAGGGGAACCGAAATAAAGGGGATGGGAAATGGGCATATAGGCCATCGGAACTCTTATTTATCTTAGAAAAACGGTTAGCTCAAGGGTAACTATGTCACGCCGATATACTGTGAGAGCGTAGTGGTACACAGCGATCGAAACGGCTCTAAGAACTATAAGTAAGATAATGATTCCGACATGGCTCTACCACATCAAAAATCTGAAAATTTAAATTAATATATACACAACCTGAAAAAATAATTAAGACTTTCAAATAAGGCTATATTTGTGATTTTGAAAATTTCTGTTCTATCCGCCCTAATAAGTAATATAAAACATAATAGAATTTTTGTTCCCGGTTCTTGGGACCTATATTTTTTAAGAAGCGCGGCACCATTCGTAGGTCTACCCATACATAGCTAGACACTAAAAAGTAACAAATAAAATTTAAATTAGTAATTTTCAAAATATAGTATTTTTTATGTTTTACTTTGCACCGACTTCAAGATGTTTTAGATAATATATATTAATAATAATAGCTTAAGAAATAAGTTATTTTATACATTTTAGTTTTTTCGTTTTTGAAGTCGGTTTTTTTAAACGAAGTTTTTAAATTTTTTCTACTATACAAAATTTGAAATGCAAGAAACATGATAAGAAGGATGTATACAATAAAGGATAAGATGTCATGATACTATGATACCATACACAGCCAGACAGAAGGTCTAATATAACTAGAGTTCCACCTTTTTCTGAAGAATGTATAGTATTTTTTTGCAGCTTTTGCAGCAGCAGTAATGTAGGTGAAAAAAAGAGTACATATTTTTTTTCATTCATTATTATTTATTTTATTATTGCATTTTCTATGAGTATTTATTATTTATTTGGTTTGGCTAGCAAAGATTATCATTATTTTTAAAATAATCATAAGTATTGTAACATATTTATAAAAAAAGCGCGACAATTGAATTAGCGATATAAATATAGTATATTTCGTACTATATAATTTTTCTATAATATATAGTATAATTGGCTAAAATATAGTGCGATTCTATATATTATAGTACGGTAGGCAACCCTAAAAAGTAGCTTCATCATTAATGTTTAGATACATTTAGATTTCTAAAGAGAATTATTTAAGCTTGCAACGAAATAATATATATTTCTAATAACAGTAAATCCAAAAAGGAAATTCAAGCAATAAATTGATAAACAATTCACAAACAGAAACGTCTAACACCTTCAAACCTTGAATAATAAATGAATCAAACAATTGCCAAGCTAGCAACGTCAATCTGGCTGAGCCCATATTATTTTATTACCGAGGTCTGTATTGATTAACTGTCAATGCTATGAATGGGGTTAGGAATTACAGCATTTTATTATTTAAGGCAGAAAAGGAAGAAGCCAATATTACTAAAGTAAAGAGATCCAGAATGTCAACAGTCATTTAACAGAGATTTGAGAGAGATTCAAGACTGAACTTGAGATACGCCATGGTGGATGAGCGCTGCGCACTCTTCGTGCTTTATCTCAACGGTTGAATATATAAAAAAAAATTATAAACCAAACTTATAGAGAATCAAATGCTCTACAACTTTTATAATACATTCGAATATTGTTTAATGGAAAAGAAGCGAGTATTTACAAAAAACCTTTTTTCGTAACACTTGACCTTGAATATCTAGACTCCGAAACGAAATCTTATGAGACAACTTTTAGAATACCAAAATAAATGTTGTTACAAGTTTATAGCTTATTGTATTAATCTTAATCAACATATATTTTTAATAATCAAAGACATTATATCTCCTTAGACCTAATAATATGGACATTTCAAATTAATGTTACTGCTATATAGTGTTCGTGTGATGTTTGTGTAATGTACATAACTATAGTTTTGATAATGAGTATAAACAAAGAGTACTTTTATATCGAAAAATATGATAGGTACTGTGCTCGTTATAAGAATCTAATGTTCACGTGAATGAGGCCGCTTTGAATGTTCAAGTTATGAGTTAGTAAATAAATATTTTTCCAGCAGAATTCTTTCATTTGTAAGACTGGTAAAATTATAGAACATTAAGAATTTTATAAAAATAAGTAGAACTTTTAGAAACAAGTAGCAAATTTTTCTTTTTAAACGTTGTTTTTTGGAGCAAGCATTCAATGTCGATGTGGAAATAAAAGCCTATTGAAAAAAGGCGAAACAAATTAATTAATAACTTATACAATAATCGTAAAGAAAAACTTCAGTGTAATTATGAGGTTTCAAGTAACAAAGTGGGCAGTTTTCTTCTGAACATTGATAATTTCATAAGACCGTACTAATATCTTCTATTATCTTTGTTGGTTCTTACGAATAAACGGCCAGGCGGGTATTAACGAAAATTGGTAAGTAGATAGATTATATTCCGGGAAAGGGCAAAGATAACCTTTTGTTTCATAAAATAATCTTGAATAGATGTGACATAGATAATGAAAATTTGTAGCGGCAACCCCTCATACTTAAAGTTAGGTATATGAAAATTTATATTTAGGCTTTTTTAGGTACGAAATAAAGAAATATATGTTTAAGGCTGCGCACAAACGGGCTACCGATCATAACCACCGGTGGCTGCGGTCAGTGGCCTGTTTGCGTGAAGCCTTAGAGTTATAAGTGTCTTTTTAATTCATTCAGGAAGCAAATAAAATGAGAGGAAATCTAGGGCATCAGCTAGTAACTTTTTATTGCTTCAAGCAGTCATACAGGTAGACGTCCAGTTCAGACAGTTTATTTTAGAGATAAATAATAAGGAAAATGCTTACCGTCGCTTATTGACGTTTGCAATACTTTATGTAATACATTTATTGAAAAAAAGTAATACTAAAGGGATAATTTCGCTCTGAATAATTACATACTTCAACAAATTCCTAAAATAATAAGTACATAAACATGTAAATTGAACAGTTGATGAATTTTAAAACATTAAATCGAGGAAAGAGGCTTTGGGCTTTGTTTGTATCGGCCATATTTAATTGGTTATTTGAAAACTTTTCCAATCTACATGGCGGATGGAATACAGTGCCGACGGCCTGGACTAAATGTATTCATATTCAACGGTAGTGATGTAGCTGTTATCCGATTAAAGTGGTCGGATTTGAAAGGCGAAATAAATATCGGCTCTTTCTTTTAGGTCTCTTCTGACTACTTTGGAAAGGACGAAGCCTATTTAAAATTGGTTGCCTGTTATACATGTCTATGTATATCACCACCATTTTTCTAGTATTGGGACTGGGACATCTTGGGTAATATTACAGATATAGGCCGTTTCACGCAGATATGGTGAGGAGTGTAATGTGTTATAGCGATGCGATATTGTTTTGAATTGTTAATGGCATTAAATACTGACAGATAACGTATGTGTATAAATTAACTTGGCTATTCGATAGCGGAGTTATTTTTAATGCTTTAAGTTAGAAGCATTCGACCACAGTCAATATCTTTAACATTATCGCAGGTGCGGCCCTATCATTAAAAACTACTACATGAACTTTGGTGATGAAAGTATCTTATTAAGTGTTCTAAGGGTTAAACAAATGAATTGTTTCTATGATATAATGTCATAAGCAAGAATAGGTAATAAAAAATAATGTAATAAAATCAGATTGAATGTGTGTTGCTACACCTAGACAGTTAAATTTAGTGAATTTAAAATTATCTTAACGACATAGCAATCTATCAGATTTGACAGTCACATCACTAGTATAAATGTTGATTTAGGTTCAAGCTGATTAAAACCTCAGCGCTCGCTTGGCAAAGTGGTTAGCGTCGTCATGTACGAATCTTGTGGGACAGGGTTCGACTCCTGAGTCCATAAACATTTTTCCGGAGAAGAGGTTCGAGGATCGGACAGGGGTTTTAGTGGGTATTCCTACCTGCGGCGTGGCAAAAGCACTCCATACGTGAGGTGTTAGTGCCACCCCGACCTGGCGCATCCCACACACGGCCGAAACTTTTCCCCCTCCCGCGGCCTATGATCATCAAACGGATTTCTCTATACAAATAAAAGATGATCAAAAGCTTAGCCTTTGGAATTTTGCAGCCAAAACGTTGTAATTTCAAGATTAACTCGAGGCTGTTATTCGGAATAACTATAATTTTATAACCGAATAAAATAAAAAGGAGGAACTTCTCAATTCGTCTGTATATGATTTAGTGCCATAAGCAGACAAATAAACAGGGGTCCACCTGATACAAAATGATTACTGTCGCTTATAAATGTTTGCAACATCAGGGGTATTGCCAAAGCGTTGCTGGCCCTTAAGACATTTTAAAACGCCCTTCTTTTTGTACGAGTTAAATGTGTACGCAAATCTGGCACAAACATGTGTAACATAAATATAACTACTGTAACATCTTTTAAACTATGTTTTATGCAAATAAATAATTTTGAATGTTAATTCGAATTTGAATCCGATCAATTCAGCCTGTCTGGCGTAATTATTTTAAGTGAAATTAATAGCATAGAATATAGATTAAACCTAAAAGAAAAAAGAAAATGTTTATTTGAAGAAATAGCGACGTACTTACATTGCTTACATGTGATTGAAAAATAACATGTTTTGAGAAAGGTTTTGGTTGTGAAGAATATAATTATAAAGTTGGTGCCAAGCAAAACCAGTTTATATTTCACTTGACACCTACTTCAAAACTATATCAAATAACAACTATGTGTTAAGGAAGTAACAAGCTAGCCTAAGTTATAGCAAACATTAATTATTTGATACTTTAAGTCGGTTCTGTGTTTTTGAATACATAAAACCTTTTTACCTTTACAATAAAGTTTAATAAAAAAAAGACTTTTGCAAGTAAATAGGTATTTTTCTAGAGTCAAAGTATTTACTTGTGAAATATATATTTATAAATATCTTAACATATATGGTATGTTCGTTGTATGGATGTAACGAAGCGTGAGAGTGGTGTCTCTCAAGTTGCCGGCAATTCCGTTGGCTTATCGGCTCACTTGGGAACTCGTAGGGTTGCCATGTAAAACTTGTAAGACCCGAACTGAGGGATATGTGAACGCTTAATTCTAGAAAAACAGATGATAATAGATTAGAGAAAAAGAAACGTGATCTTAAAGTCGTTATTGGCGAGTCACTGTAGACGTGCGTGACCTGGAGTTATCGCCAGAAATTCCGGTAGCTTGTTTGGGAAGTTTTCACGCATCGACCCTAAATACCGGACTTGACACCAAGCGATTACCATCTCGTTCCTGCATTGCAAAACTTTCTTAGTGTAAGAAATTAGATTAAAGGGATATTGTAAAATTATAACTAGTTTTTCGCCAATAGGAATCAAGATTTCTATGAGACAGACCTTATTAACAGGGGCGTAGGTATCAGCCGTATCAATGATACAGGGCTCCCAGGCTACAGGGCCCCGAAAGTGTATAAGCAAAAATTCCTAAAATTCTATCCACAATTTTTATTTATTAGATTGATAACATATTTTAGAATAACTGCTGGGCCGACAGGAACGGCTATCAGATTTGTCTTTCATATTTAGTCACCTTTTAAACATTTTTGAATTGTTTATCTATCTTAGTTCCTAGGAGCATTAACTATAAGTAATAACTTATAATCAATATATAATTATTTTCATTCGATTCGAGCATTTTTTGTTTCTTTTATAATAATATAAAAAAGTTTACCCTTCTTTCGGGCCCCCCAACATTTTTTCTAAAGCAAGCTACGCCGCTGCTTATGAAATGATGACTGCCACTGCTTATGATATGAAAAATACGGCAAAATCCGATAGGCAAGGATAAGGCACAAGTAAAGATTAAAATCTATATATAGTTATTTACTTACGTAGGTACGTACGTATGCAAAAATGGTTTAAATGGATTATTCTATCAACTCCGCATTATGGTCGTTATCTAGATCTCTGCCCTCCCACGCGTATTTATTATCCTTACCCTTGAAATCTCAAACAATATATTTTCAGATGAAGTGGTATTCTTATACTTATGTATGTAAAAAAATGTGTTGAAATTATGTTATAGTATAGGTACCTATGTCATCCGTTCTTAATATGTACGTTTGCAAATTTCCCGACAAAAATAAGGTTTCAAGCTTTTCTTTCAAGATTTTGTAACATTGATAGACACATACGGGCTAAGCTAATAAAATTATTGATTAAAAATAAACAATAATACTTATTGGATTTTCATTATTTCTAAACTATTTGTGTTTGTGTTATAAATCTGTACTGTTAAGTAAAATTTAATTTTCCAGTTATCCCCAGAACTAGTTAGTTGGTGTCAGTCAAAAATTTAAAACGTTGTTGAAGCTAGATTTAACAATCAACATAAAAAAAATAGCAATAAGACTGGTTTAAAATGATTTATAGCCACAATCGTAAAACTTTCTTCAAATTATGAATGAACAATAATCTATTAGAACACAAGAGATTCGCACTAATTAAATAGAAGGTATACCTAGTTGTAGCTTGTAACCATGCCAACCCTGCCATTGAAGCCGAGGCGTGGCTCATTAAAATCTTCATTCGAAGTACATAATCGCAGATTTACGACTCGACGTGAAACCTGACTGCTACATGTGCTATTATGTATCTTAACTCCGTACTATGTACGTCTGTTAATAGTTTAAAGAAAACCCTAGTATTGAATTAATAATCTAAAATTCTTTTAACGGTTTTAACCGCGGTAAGTTAGTAGATTTTTATTATTCCGACATTTCGGCCACTTTTCATTAGCCGTGATTTTCTTGAAGTTTTATTTAGGCTACCGCCAACTTGTTCTTTTTAATTATTTAGTTTTATTTTTTTGTTTATAGTTATTATTTTGTTTATGGGAGGCTAATCTAATTTACCACCGCTTTGCAACATGTGGCTTGAAGAGAAGAAGGGGCGCAAGAAACTTTTCAGCAACTTGCCTAGCTCTAATAATTTTGAAAATGGGTGTACCTAGTGTAAGTAACAGGTTTAGGTTTAATTTTATGCATACCTACATCTCCACGTTAGCAAAGAATATACTTAAATTAGGTTGCCTGGAAGAGATCGTTGTAAGGAATATTCTGATGTAGTTATGTCTGTTTATTTTTATTTATTTATTTGGACAAAATAACAGAATTGTACAGAATTTTATAACTATTATGAATCTTATACATAAGTAGTTTTACTTAATACAATACTAACATCATTTGCCATATATTAAGTAATTGAAATTATATTAGCTACCGTAAGTAAAAGCAAAAGAGACGAAAAAGAAACACATCTTAAAAGAAGAAGAAAGGAAGACCTCACCAGAACGCAGAGCCGGAGCCTAGGTCACACCGAATGCCTGCAACCAGCCGCAAGGAGGACGCTAATTGCCAGAATAACTTGATAGTGATAGTGGTTTACTTGTTTTTCAACATTCAATTTTGTGTGTCTATCATCATATATATGTATATATATATATATATATATATATATATATATGTGTGTGTGTATGTGGCTTTCAAAAATGCTCTAATTTGTTTGTTTACGGAATGTAAGGCTAACAATTTAGTCGTCCAAGACAGAATGACTTTCCCTATATCATTTGTCGTGTTGCGTACACAAATGGGTCCTTCAGAAATAAGTATGCAACACACAAATAAAACGCCGCACGTCCCAGTAAAGCTATAAAGTTTATCTTAATTATTTGGGTCGGATTTAAGACGCCTCCGGTATTTCACCGGATAATAAACGAGCCGGTTGTACACATCACTCCTGTTAAGTACGTTACATATATAGATAGTTACATAGATATATAGATAGATGTTATCCGATGAAAATTTGTACAACGCTTTTTTGGTTCCTCAATATATGAACATAACACGTGGATCAATAAGTCCCGGGACTGACACATGGATGGCGTTGCCAACAAAAGTTCCGCATGATTTTTCATGAGTACCAACCTTCAAAAGATATCTGTCAAAATTTCATGACATTCTGATGTTTGGTCCACGAGTTAGAGTGATTTAAGTGACGCTGGTCTTGATATATCCAAAACAATGCATTCAAAACAATTTCGTGTGTTGATTTATCATTGCTTTTTCATGAAAAAAAAACACAATGCAAGCTCAGCAATGGCTTGAAAAGTGTTACAGGGACTCTGCTCCATCAAATCAACCATTTGTCAGTGGTATGCTGACTGTAAACGTGGTCGTACAGACACTGAAGATGCTGGATGCTCCGGCCGGCCAAATGAGGTGGTTCAACCGGGAACCATCAAAAAACTTCGACAATTTTTTTTTGAAAACCGTATATAAAATTGCGTGAGATAGCTGACATCTTAAAGACGTTATACGACAGTGTGTACGTTATTTTGCATGAATATTTGTCTATGAGGAAGCTGTGGTCAAAGAGGGTGCCGCGTTTGCTCACGGCGGATCAAGAACGACAACGTGTCGTTGATTCCGATCGCTGTTTGGAGCTAAGAATTAGGCTTCGAATTGCTTCCGCACCCACCATATTCACCGGATCTGGCCCCCAGCGACTACTACCTGTTTGCAAACCTCAAAAAATGCTCTAAGGCAAGAGATTCTACTCTAACGAAGAAGTCATCGCCAATATTTCGAGGCCAAAGATGAATCGTTCAACAAGAAAGGTATTGAAATGTTGGAGAAGCGCTGGACTGACTGTGTTGCTCTTGAAGGAGACTATGTTGATGAATAAAGTGGAATTTTGCCAAAAAAAAGTTTTTTCTTGGTTAGTCCCGGGACTTATTGATCCACGTAATAAGTAAGTAAACCCAATTTTTCGTAGATTCATCGTTCAGTCGATAAACCTATTTTGATGAAATTTGGTTGTCATGTTCCAATCAACATTTTTCCTTAGTTTGACGTTTGACATTCATTCACAGATTTTTTTCCTTACAAGTTACTCTATGAGTTGGTGTAATAATACAGTACGTGCTTTTTAAAGAGCCGATTTTATTCCTGACTAGGAACTATCTCATTTTTGAAAAGATTGTGATGCCACTTTAGTTATCATCCAAACCGGCCCCGGGAATACTTTTGAGCATTTTTTGCTACATGTTACAGTTTTAGATTTGAAAAACTATTTACTACTCATTTGAAAAATTCACCTGTGTATAGTATACTCGTACATATGCACTCAACACATATCTTTATTAAAATCATAAATGCAAAAATATCTCCTAGCGTTTCACGACTTACTGGGGTTTTTATAACTTACGATCTACGACTACGATCCTTTCTGTAATTTTAATGTCATTTTTCTCACAATAGTAGGGACTATTAGTAGAAAGTTGACATTATTTCTATGGGAACATCTGTCGAATTTTATTTAACCAGTACGGCAAATGAATGTATAATAAACTAGAGGAATTAACGACTAAGCGGATCTTAATGAAATTTGGCATGGATACACATTGTATTCTGGGAAGGATCATAGGCTGCATTTTGACACAGAAAATAATGAAAGAGAAATGAAATAGAGAATAGCAATTGTATCGGCAAGCTCTAATTCCTGTAGTTAGTGAAATGAATATTCGTATTTAAGTTTTTGGTAAGAAAGTGGTGGTTCAGTGTTATTGGGAATAATTCGTGAAGAGGGTAAAGTACTCTCTGTACTCGGCAAGTCTGTGGCTCAAATATACCCAAAAAGCTTACAATGCCCTACGACTCCAATACAATAATTCCCTCAGGGTGTTGTTGCGGCGACCGCGTTTCTGCAGTGCGTCGGCTATGTTCGCCGAAGCACACATAGTTTTGATGCTTTGTGGCGTAAAAAAACTGCGTCGTTGCTAAGCAGATTGCGTGGTAGCAGCAACAGCATCCTGAAGGGAATAGTTGATAAATTTGACTGCCCACTGATTTGGTCCTTCGTTAAGAGGACTAAATCAGTGCTAGTCATTTATTACTAACGTAGACATAAGGAAAAAAAATACTAATTACTAACAACATTATTAATTGTATCCTTGTGTAAATTCTTGGACTGTTTTTTCGTGTTTGTGTATAAGTGGACTGTGTTGTCTTTGAATAAATAAATTATTATTATTATAAAGTAGATGATTAAAAAGTCGCGTCTCGCCGTTTTTACTTCATTCAGAAAGTAAAAACTGAATTCGGACTAAGTTGCGCATTACAGCTAACAAAATATAGAAATCTCACTAGTACTACTTGATTTTGTTAAAAACACTCGTCTGATGATGATATGAGATAAAAGTAATACCTGAATGTTAAATTTCTTGTTGTCTTCTCAAAGAACCATAGACTACATCTATCCGCAGTTCATTCTACAACGATGCCTTTAATTAGTCTTGCATATTAATCGAACAGTACGTTTTGTGGAGAACTAGAGCAGATTGATTGCACAAGAACATTTGTAAAAAAAACAATGCGCTGCTGCTCTCTTAAGAGAGACTGGAACCTGGTCACTAATGCCGGAACACAACTCAAGGTTGTTATGGCGACATACTTTAGACCAGTCTTCAGTTAGACTTTAGTCTTTAAAAATATTTGTAACTGTAAAGTCAAAAAATGGTTCGAATAGGGTATCTTTTTATAATCACAATAAAGATATTTATGTAATGTTATTGCTTACCGTGCTGGCTATTTTATCATTGGTTTATATTGAGTTACCTCTTTAGTTTTTCTTGGCATATAGAATATTAAATATTCTGCGAAATGCTATTATATTCGAGGGATGACCCATAACATAAACTCAATATGAAGGCACATCGAAATACCAGAAATACTCAACTAACATATATATCGAATGCTAATATTTATGTTCGCTGCAAGTCAAAAAACCACAACAATAAATTGGCTAGGCTACAACTAAGGCTATTAACATATTAGATTCATTCGAGCATTTAAAGGGCAGTAGTTTTGCATCTCACTCTTTTTCTTTGTGCCATTAATTTGAAACCACCACAGCCGGTTTTATTGATTATTTCTAATTTTCTATCTATTCAAGAATCAATAGATTAAAGCCTTGTACGATTGCTTGTGGTTCAATAAATAGGTCTGTTAAAACGGTATTTAAACGGTATTCAAATTGTTTTATCATTGTTTGTGGTTTTAGTAAGCTATGTTGGTTTTTAGAGTTTGGTGAGATAATCGTATATACGATATGATTATTAAATATATTACAGAGAGTCTTGTATAAATAAGATCCTAAAAAAATATTTTGTAAGAATAACAAATAGCAGCAAAATTTTATTTCTAATGAAACGAAAAGAAAATAAATTATCATTTCAAATAAAATGTATTTCAAATGAATATACGAATCGTTAACGTGGACTTACATAAATATAAAATGTACCATCAAAAGAAAAAGCCCAAATTGGTACCCTTAAAATAAACAACGATATGCGCGCATACATGTAGTAGAATTATTAGGAATGAAATATGAAACGTTCGAACATGACATGGAGACGAAAAATACAATAACAAATCAATTAGATTCCATTCATACAAATGAAAATATACTCTATCTATTTAGAGTACGGAACGAAATTGAGGTAATTGAAAACGAAATACCATCACATGACTTGGTATTCCGATTTCCTTACACAATTACATCGTACAGGAGTAAGTTTGCCTTAATAACGGGTACGCTTCAATGACGGCGGTTTACTTTACACTCAATTAGTGGAGCTTCACACGTGACGGCCCATTTTAACCCCCTACTCCCTATTGTATTCATAATAACCCCTTCGAACCACCTACTCCTATGACTCATAATAGATTGTGGAGTTATTTCTACGAGTTGGTCGAATACTGAGTGTGGTAACAGAACTTATGCATATTGTTGTTGTTTAATTCATTCGTGATAAGTGATTATAAGCTATGGTGGTTACCCAAATGACGCAGGTTTGTATTTTGACAGTAAGTAGATACCTACCACTTAGGCAGCGTTACTGGACGGATGTGCACAGGTTATAATTGCCACGTGCTGACAGCAAAGAAAAATATCGTAGCATCGTGCAAAAAAGTTGCCAATAACAGATTACAAATATCAAAAGTTTTTCCCCCTTTATTTAGAGAGGTCTTTGGCTCTTAGCGACCATGTCGTCCAAGAAAAGTTGGTATTCAAAAATTCCCACATATCAAGAGAAATATTTAATATTGAAATTGTTTAACTTGAGAAAAGCTTAGGTTATTACTTACATTTTGTGATATGATAATGTAAGGAAAAGTTATTTATTAATAAAATCTTTTATTGATTATAAAATATATTTTATTCTTAGTTACAATTCTTGAATATGTACATTAGAATTTTGTGTATGCACATTATTAGTATCATTATTTAATCTAATTACCGAAATACGGCTAGCGCTTTACGTTAGAGTGAGAGAGGAGGAGCCTGCCTACAGCTGCCGTGTGCGTGAGAGAAAGGGAAGCCAGACAGACTGGCGCCGTAACGCGCTACGTAACGAAGCGGTTTACCCTCCCATAAGAAGTTATCACTTCAAAATATGAAAACTTGTTCGAATCTTGTCTAATATTTGCAATGATCTGAGTGCTGAGACCAGCCGCAGTGTTGACGGTTGTACCTTGTGAAAATTGGAAAATTATGATGGCATTTATCTACAGATTTAATTATATATTATTGAATCTATACTAAAATCTGAATGTGATACCAAAGTTGACGATTACTTTTGTTGTTGATGTGCAGTTGCATGTCAAATCATAATGAAATAAATACATACAGATAATGAAACAAATTTAATTCTTTTTAAATCAATTGTTCAAGCATTGTCTTAAACACCACTAAGCGACCCGAGAACAACACCTTGCGGAACCCCAACCCAGTTTGAATGAAAAGACAATTAGATAACGTAATAATACAGCGTTACCGTCGTCCGTACGCCCCGATAAACCGCACCTTTATAACGGAATTCCTTTTGGTATTTTCCATTGTCGTTCTTTATTTGACTGATAATGTCAAAAGCTCTTTATAGAACTGTTAAAATTATTAAGAGATACTTATATTTATTGATGTGGAATTCTGATATTTACTCCCTTGCTTTTAAAATCTGCCTCATCGACTTAAAAAGCGGTTAAGCGTAACGTTCTATATAATTTAAACAGATCATGGAATTTAATGACAATGACAAAATTTTGTTACGAGTTACGGGACTCGAATTAAAATGTCGTTGGAATTACTATAGAATTTATTAGAATTATAAAAACACGTATAACACAGGTACAAATATAACTGGACACAACCAGTACAAACTGCATGATTCAATATCACGCGCAAAGTCCGTCACTATATAGCTTACGAATGTACACACGTCTTGCCTTGCTAGCGATTATCGCTTGACTGCCTCGTCTCTCAGTTGGGGCATTGTTTTATACTGCACCAATACAATATGTCTCGACACAATACTCGACCGCATAACAATTATTTCTAAGAATCACACCTGGTTAATGATATCATTAACATTACAATACACAATGGCCTGGTTTTATAATTACAAATTAAACACAAAGTAAAAGAAGAAGTCCATATGCGGAAAGGTAGGCTAGGGTGTGCTTTATGGCTGGCCGGTGTGCGTTTACTTTTGTCGGCGTGTAACAATATGTACATCTGACTTTTACTTTTAGATGAAATGAATTATTGATGATATGCATTAATTATGATATGAATTAATGATTACATTAGGAATAAATGAGTGAGGTAGTTTATGACCTTATCACGTACCACTGTCATCCATCCATGTTATTTTCGGTACGTTTTGCCAATCTTCCCTCGTGCCCCGCACGCGTCGATATGCTGTGATTTATTTTTGTTTTCACGTAGTTGAATAACTCCGAATAATATGGCGGGGACCGCGTTATGGGCCATAAGGGTCGGTAATGACTCGATCGCGCTCGCTCACTCAGCGCCATCTAGGTGTTGTTTATTTCCAGAAAAAAATAGACGCACAGGTAATTCGTGAGAGGAAATTGTTATTGTTCCTTTTACGTCATAGTTATGTATATTTATTAATTACTTACTTATATGTATACGTATGCAACTACACATCCTACTTTATAATACGTACTTATATACAACTTCAATATTAAAATATCGTTTTGTCAGCAAAGCGCAGTTATCTTGATAGCTCTCAACGCGTAACCTATTTTGCAGTATAAAATACAAGGGTGTGTTTGGCTATGCTTCCATCACTTACACTTTCCGTTTACATTTATGGTGTTTACTAAGAATAATCTATAGATAAATGAATAATTTATTTCTGTTTTTAGAGCGCCACAGCTATTTCGGCAAAAGTAGAAATATTATAAAACCACCATTGTTAGAAACAATCAATATTAGAGTTTTGGTTGTTGTAGACAACTTTTGGTTGTACCTAAGCCAAACTGTAAATTTTTCCGAGAAAAACCCATAATACCTGTTTCATTTTTTTATAGCCTGAAGCAGGCAAAAAGGCAGACGGCCCACCTGATGAAAAGTGGTTACCGTTGCCACACGTTGTTGGACTTGCAACACCAGGCGTGTCGCCAACGCGTTGCCAATTGTTTGAAGTCGGCTCTATACGTCTTTTACTTTCATATTCCTCCATTCTAATAAACGTCATCCATCACACCAAAAACCATAATTACATGCTTGACACAATCCATCCATATCTTTTTTGGACTTTTACATACGTACCCATGAATCATTGGAGTTTAACATTTTCTTGTCACGTGACTTTCATCCCTTCTCATTACCTGCCCATAATACTCCTTAGTCTTCTTCCTCTCAGTATTTCGGGTGTCTGTTTTCATATTATTAGGTACATATGGATTGTTAGGTAAATTCCACAGCCTCAAAACATGTACATTTTAAATCTTGAAATTTGACTATGATAAAAGTCACGACCTCCTCTCGGTTCCGCTCACAATTAATGTTACCTGTCGTATCACCCTCTGGTAATTTCAGTTTTTTTTATCCCGAGGCATCGTTACACGACACTTTTTCATCTCGAAATTTAATAAGCGCGTCTCAATTTGAGCTGGGACGACGAAGTCGCTCGGGGCCATTCGTTTCGGCCGGGTTGCCAAGAACTAACAACGCTGAGTTGGAATTTTTAGAAAATACTGTAGAGTACTCAGATATTCCCGAACTTTTTAGAAATATGTAAAATCTATTTGAGAGTTTTCTGCTTAATTGAATGCAAAATAAGTTCTGACGATTTTTTATTGGAATTATATAAATATTCCAAATGTTAGAGTTCCGTATGTATTTTAACAAAAACGGAAGCTAGGTGAGGTAGGGTTTTCTGTCTTTTACTGTATGTAACAGCTTTGTAATTTGTCAAAAAGATGTATCGGATTCGCCGCTACACGACAATGTAGACGAATCGAGAAAAATAAAGTGAATTGTCGTACGTGTAACTGAGGGCTGGATTTCTTTTCAGTGTTAAGTCACTTATAATTCATAAGATGCAACAATTAATTAATAAAGACTAACCAGTCTCGTAAGGACATCGAGAGAGGGTCTGTGGTCTTAGTAAATTATTTAAATCAAAAACATAATAAAGGTTAACTAATTTGCCTTAAAAGAAAACTAATAAAGGTAGTAAAGAACAAAAACGATTTCAACTACGAAATATCCATTTCAATTAAGCGAATCCCTAACAAGCCGTGATATCTCTGAACGTCGGACAGACATAGGCATCGCTGTCAGAAGTATCATGGCTTCCAAACGCCAGTCAGCCCTTACACCACGACAGGCCGTCTACCAAACTCACGAAACAGAGGCCTTAATCTCAAACGCCTTTCGTCGTTCATTCTTGTCCGATCAGCCAGAAAGAGTCAATGGAACCATAAATAGAAGAAAGATAGAATAAAGGTTTCGTTAAAACTACAATAACATAGTTTTTTTAACACAAAAACAAATTAAATGTACAATGAAATGTACTTAAACATAAAAAAAATTATGTATGTGCAATTTACACACGGTAATACTTCAGAAAAGTAGTCTGAGAGAATGAGATAAATATGTGTATTCCTCATACACATAAGGATATTTATAAGGTTAATTATTTTTGTAATGTTTTACCAAGATCAAAAATATTATATTTTATATATTACATATTTAAGATATATTATAACACATATTATTCAGATTCCATGTTTTCTTCACTTGAACAAATGACATGAGACTTTTATGATAACTAAAATAGGAATCAAATGCTCTAGTTTCAATTTGATTTATGAACTTCAAAATGTCTGAGCATTGTGTTTTAATGATTAAATATCTCTTTTCAGTGTCGATATTATATGGTTCATGAAGTTTCAAATCACAACGATTCTAAAGAAGTTTCAATTAAAAAAAAAGCAAAAATGTTATAAAAGGAAATACAAAAGATGTTTGAGAGTATCGTAATTAGAGACTAGAGTGTAAAATTAAATATAAATCAAAGTTTTTACAGAAAGTATGATAATAATTGACATTTTAATAAATTGAAATACTTTTTATCATCAAACAAAGCGCTGCTATTTCCATGGTCGTAAGCATAGTTTGGAGTGAAAAATTAAATCTTATATGTTAAAGCTTTTGCAAAAAGCAAGGTCAGCGAAAGCAACTGAAATATTTTTATCACCATACAAAAGTCCAGATCACTTGATAGGTCGTAAACTAGAAAGAAAAATTATGTCTTATATAAGTATTTTTCCAGAGAATAGGGTAGTTGACATTCTATTCAATTAATATATTTTTATTATGATACAAAACATTACAACTTTATTAGTAAATCGTAAATAGAGACAAGAGTGAAATAACGAATCTTAAAAAGCTATTTCTGAAATAGAACACTTAGTTTACAATCAAATCAATTAAGAATTTTTTATCAACGTGTAAAAAGTTATTTCTGCCTTGTGAAATTCTAAATAGAGACAAGTGTAAAAAATCAGTGTTTAAAAAGTGTTATTTTAAAAAAGTATTAAAATATAATATATCGTCGGTTTACTGCTAGAACTGGTACCTGGTACATTTTATTTTAAAAACCTAGGCCTAGGCATGCCCTGGCGAAATTTTACTAGCAGTGGTAGTTACTAGCAGTAGTCCTTATACATTAACTCTCCCTCGTCGCTCATATCTTAGCTTTATTGCTCAAATTTTCTTTATTATCAAAGAAAACACAGCTACCCAGATATCAGGTGAAGTTGTGGACAAGTAATTGCCGTGAAAGGTAAGAAAACAAAGTTTTCTTTTGGTTGGTATCGTGGCTACGAATCACGAAAGTAGTTAATATTTACAAAGTGGGTAATACGATATCAATTTACTTTAGGACGGTTGTTATTATCGAAATTACTTTACATTTAATTAAGAAGAAATTAATAATGGAACATCAGCATTGTAGATATCATTTTGGTTGATGTTTGAATTAAATTATTATTAAAACTAGAGTCTTTAATGCAGCGTAGCCGCGGGAAAAACCCTAGAGAGTGGCTCTACGTTAGTACAAAAAAAATAATTATATATATATATATATAGACCTTCAAGACTAGTTTCTTGTTCAATTCACTACAATTATTAAAAAAACTAAGTATAATTATAAGTGTAGACAACCTGCAAAGGAAAACATAAAGACAAGTCGCAGCCAACCTGATTTGAAGTACCTAATACATAATGAAAGACATGAAGGCAACATGACAACGTATTTGTTATTTAAATAAGAGCGATGGTCGTCTACATCGCAATTGCAACGTCATCTTTTTTACTCATCCGTCTATTCCACGGAAACTACGCAATTTATCGGGATAAAAAGTAAGTTACGCTCCGGAATATGCATCATTTTTGCATGTGTTTGAGTGGGTCTCGGGATGGTTTAGATTCACAATTGAACTTGGTGTTAGTAAGTGACGCTGCAATCGAGTTTTTCCAAGTTTTTGTCAAAAAATGTACATACATATATTGAATAAGAGCACGTTGAAAAGAGTAGAATGACCTGTGGACCCATGTAGATGAGTATTTAACAGATTTTTGTTTTATATTGGGTAATTATTATTATTGTGATTACGGCGAGGCCACAGCGCTGCGGTACGCTGAAGCATTGGAAAAACAACATTGCACCGCAATGGGATAGGATGACACAACGCAAACATTTTATCACATATGGCATCGTACAAGTAGATGCAGACCATTAGAGTTCAGTTCGTAATGAAATACGGGGGGCCGCACTAGACTTATCCGACTTTTTCTTTGCATAAAGAAAAAAAAGTTCTTTGTGCATTCATTTTTCACTATTATGAAATTTTCACGATGCGGCAACACTTCGAAAAATTCTACGATACGTTGTACGGCATCGTACCGCAACGTACTGAGCTCGCTCGTACAAGTAGACGCTGACCATTATTTTGTAAGGAAACAGGGATCGCATCAGTCCTACTTGATCTATGCACTAAGACGCATAAAGAAAAAACAATTTAGGGGTTGCATCCATTTTTAATTATTAAAATTTAACGTTATAGATTTCGCGGGAGAAAGTTTATTCTATACCTTGCCCACGTATACCGTGAAGGAGTGAGCGCCACGCACAGTGGACAATAACTATCTAGTGTGGATAGAAGGTAGATACGACATAGATATTAAATCGAATAGTTCATCATAGCAGTCACCGTTGTACAAACATTGCCATGGCTTATATACAGACAATTATATTATAAACAATTTCTTGTTAGAAACCATACTATAACTACCCTTTCGCATTAGCAAGCAGTGTTATACATTGGATCCACTCATAAGCCGAGGCTACACGCTCGGCACATTTTTCTCCCGATACAAAAGCAGTAAGATATAATTAAATCTCTCCCGCCGCAGTTTCCTGTTTCGTTTGCGGATTATTTAATTATTTTTTTACGAGCCGAGGGGATGATATCTTGCTAGTTAAATTGTTAAAAATGTCCCCCTTTTGACGGAGTTTTATTTTATCGAGTTAATTACTTTACATTTTATAAGTTGGATTTTAATGTGATTTCTTTTATTAGGGCTGTCTAATACTAGTGTGTTTTAGTCAATTTAGGTTATATTTAAATTACTTATTAGTTTTGGTAGATTAGCTTGTATTAATGTGGTATTTTTTTAAATATCACTTATTAACACGTGTACTACATTTGTACCACCCGGAATGTTACTAAAGAATTTTAGGTCTCAAGGATATCTAATGACGTGCTTTAAAATGGTTTTAAATTATTCGATGTTTGTTTTATGAAATGAAACTTTATTTGTAAAAATACAGGTAATAGTTACAACTAGGTGGTAGAAAGTGAGATGTCCTCACTGTATTTGACCTACACATGGTCATACAAATATTTAATCAAAAAAAATATCACAACAATTCTAATAGTATACATACCTACATTGTTCGTTATATTATAAAAAATAAAAACACAGAAATGAAACAATGTCAACAAGAAAAATAAATTAAATGTCAAAATCGAAAGATACAAATTTATAAATAAAATGTAAAATAATTTAATAGAATATATTTCATTAACGTCAAAATATTTGCTGCGCATTGAAGAACTAATAAATAAACAAACGTACCGTTTTATGTATGCATTATTGAGCACGAAAAGGTGACGAGTAGGTAATTTACTAAGTGAGCGCCCATTTCGCATAGTGGTAAGTATTGTAGTGTAGTACTATCGTCATATATGGAGATCTACAACGACATGATATTGATTGTTGCAAATATTTTTATATCTTTACATGGTTTTAAGAAGAAAAAATATGATCTCGCAAATTGTTAGGGTCGATGGAAAAGTAGAAATCAGCTTTTCGTTAACACAATAACTAAAGACGAAATTAGTGCGCACGAACTTTTGTGTGATAATGATAAACAGTGATCGGCTCGTATCGGACCAAGTAACTTTAATAAATCACAGTATAGTGGTGGTGCATTACAACTGATTATAAAGTGACTAAGATATCCAGCTTTGTTGTCTCCAAAATGATTTACGTAAATAACCTCATTATCTCAAAACGTTATGTTTGTATTATCTCGAAACAGTTGTATGAAAAATATGGTCAAAACATATTTATAATTGGCTGAACAACTACAAAATGTAAAAAATGAAATCATAAGATGTTATAATAATACATAACCAATAACTAGCCTTGTAATGTTACTTAAAAATTTATGAAAAGGTTTTGTATAAATATGAAATGGAAAAAAGAATTAAAATATTGCACAAATTGTTTCAAAAAGAGAACAGATTTAAATACATATAAAGTACAAATTTAACAAAGCGTGGAAACACATGGCTTTTAAGTTTTAATATTTAAAAAGAAAACGTTTACAACAGAATCGAATCTTAACTAATACTGAGCGTCGCATAATAGGGGCAAAAGCATCTGTAGAGTATAAATAAATATTAAATGTAGACTACGGTTTATATAAAGGCGAGATTATTCTATTGACGGCGAGCAAACTCTATTCGGAAAGCGGTTATTGGAACTCCCGTGTACACCCCCCTTAAATATTGAACCTAAGGATTATAGGAGTTGCTTGATCTATATGCCTATTTATGTATTCAGGGAAAGGAAATGAGTTCTGCCTTTTGAAGTATTGTGACGTAAATAGAATTACATAGACGTTTACATGTAGTGAAATAGGGTAGTTGATATTGAAATCAAGTGAGATAACTTTTACTGCCTTGCAAAACGCTGAACCGTCTAGACTGTAATAACGTATGTCATTTCTTTAATGAGTGAAATAGCGTATTAATTATTATTTAAAGAGTAAATAACTTTATTTCAATCGTGATATTTTAAAAGTAAGACGATAGTAGGGTAATTTATCGTCCCCTATCTTATAATTATAAATATGGTTTTAGAGTTTATTGTACGTTCATGTACCCAATTGTGTAAATGAAGATCAAGTTTATTTATATAATTGTGTTTTATATCCATAATTACGGGAAATCCTCACATATTTTGTTAGACACAAACTATGGAAAGTCTTCGACTTATTATTTTCAAACCTTAAATTTTTTAATCTATTTTTACAAAGTTTGTGTATATTGCCAGAATATTTCAAGTTTAAGACTAATCTTGAAGTCAATAAGCACAAGATGACAGCTATATAGCTGTCATCTTGTGTGTATATATATATATATATATCCATATATACAGCCATGCAAAAAAGTTACTTAGTATGGAATTACTGTCACATAAAACATCGCTTCAGTAACAAAAACGCCTAGTCAGCCTGACAGCTCATTAAACGTTATTATCTGTCGTTCAGTCATCATAAATATCGCCGATCGATCGCGGTAGACACGCGATCGGCCGTAAACACGCCTCGTGTGAAACGACCTAAGGTACGCGGCGGCTATTCTAGTTATACATGAACTTATTCGTATTCATTACTTTGTTGCCCTTTTATCTATCTATCATTTACTTCTTTGAGGTTTATCCATAGCGCTATGAGGCTTTTCAAAAAATGTGTCTCTTCTAGACCGGCAACGATGTTGCAAATATCCTTAGGCGAAGATAACCGCTTTCTACCAGGTGAGCCGTCAGCCTATCTGCTGTACTTTTGCGATAAAAAAGACTTGTTCTTTATAAAACAAAAGAACTGCAATATTTGTTTACTTACTAGCCAGTGTCAAGTATCAATGAATAATTTAGTTTTAAAAATAAAAAACTTCGTTTAAAAAAACCGACTTCAAAAACTAAAAAGTATAAAATAACTTATTTCTAAAGCTATTTTTAATTATAATGTCTTATTTTTAATATATATTATCTAAAACATCTTGAAGTCGGTGCAAAGTAAAACATAAAAATTACTGTATTTTGAAAATTACTAAGCACCGACTTTAAGATGTTTAAGATAATATATATTTAGTATGTAAAATTTTTAGGGGACCAATTAGAAGCTATTCCGCATCAAACTTAACAAGAATCACGTAAATCGGATCATAAATCTCAGCGTAATCGGTGTACATATGGAAAGGAATGGAAATTGTTCATATAAAATGAAAACTACTGGGCCAAACTATGTCAAATTTTTAGGGGACCAAATGGTAGCTATTCCGCGTCGAATAAAAAAGAATCGCGTAAATCGGATCATAAATCTCAGAGTAATCGATGTACATATGGAACGGAATGGAATTTTTTTCATAAAAAATGTTCATAAAATGAAAACTACTGGGCCAAACTATGTCAAATTTTTAGGGGACCAAATGGCAGCTATTCGGCGTAGAACAAAAAAGAATCATGTAAATCGGATCATAAATCTCGGAGTAATCGGTGAACATACATTAAAAAAAAGATTCCGACGAATTGAGAACCTCGTCCTTTTTTTGAAGTCGGTTAAAATTAATCATCAACCAATCCAAAATCCAAACCAATCGTTTTAGGCGAAAGTCGGACTCAAATATAAAACGACTTGAACCTAAACGTAGCAGCGTCTCATTCCAGAAACGTGTGTTCGAAATTCAAATGATGGCATACTGTGATATGCTTTGGCAGATTTACTAGCTTAATGTTCCAACTACCAAGCACTGATGGTGACAGATAGTGAAAAAAAACCTACATAATGAGATAATTGTTGTTTGAAACCGCCAAGCCACTTTGCATAAGAGTTACAAAAGCACAGCAGTGGGTCATATATGCGCTGAAATTATTATGTTATCCTCAAATTTTGTTCCCAAAAATTATTTTAAAAGTATTTAGTTTGCTTTATTTGTAAAAGTAAATAAAATTATTTATTGTACACATAATTATGTCTAAAGTTTTTTTGCAATTCGTAAAAACATATCTTTTATACACAGTTCATGATAACGACAATAAATACGTTCAATATCGAAAAAAATATTACACACAATCAAGCATTGAAACAACAACAATGAAAAAGTGAGATAGATAATGGCCCATCTACACTTTGCGCGCAACAGCGGAGCGGGACGCGTTTACGAGCGGTCGTAAATCACGTCGTAACTCGAGTATCGAGCGTTCCAGCCGCTTACAGAATAGGCTCCTAAGGCCGCTCGCCTTCTAAATAATTCATGCGGTCCAGTCGACTTAGAGAAGTGCACTCATATAGTTTGTGGCTTAGTTATTATCAAGAGGGAAACAGGTTCAAGTTAGTTCCCGATTAAAGCCAGATTGACTAGTAACAGACCACAATATCACAAGTAATTCAGCGTTTACTCAGCCCAGAATTTGATTGTCGAATATGCCTGAAGATAAAAGTCTTCGAGCAGTGCATCCTATTTGTCATGAGACTCATAATCCATGACGATGGTGCCAAGACTTAGGTACTTATGGTCATTTTGGTTCACAAACTGAACATTAATTCGCAAGCTGTAAAGTGAGCTATAAAACCAAAAATGATGATTCGCAAGAGAACCAAGCTGACCGAATCGTTTCTTTCACCTTTTTTGAATCATTTGGGGGTCTTTTCTTTCCATAATCTTCTATTCTGGCAAACGGCCTCTGGCACACCAGAAATAATCATCTTCAGCTGGTGTGCGTAGACATTTAACCGATGGTTAAAATAAAATAATCGCTAAAAATGTATGCTTAAACAGTGATTACTTTAATTTAACCATCGGTTAATGTCCATGCACACAAGCCTTAGTCTTTATACAGCCCATACATCTCTTTATTGGCCTACCGTTACTTATATCCAACACCAAAGTCTCATAAAGGACTATTTAAATTGTTTATGTAATTTCTAGAAAAAGCGTAAGACAAATAATGTTTCGCTATAAGTATACGAAAGACATGAATAGATCTTATCCCAGTGACACAAATATTTTTTTTTAATGAGTGGAAATCCGACCGAGGACTAGAGTAAGTGTTGTAAAGAGTATGCAAGAGCGGGGTTTTATTTGCAAAGAGTATACAAATAAAACCCCGATCCTGAGTCTCCTAAAGTTTTAAGCAAGCAATCGCTAAAACGACTAGTTTTTGAAACCCGAACATTACAAATAAGTCAAACGTTAACGTCGTTCACGATTCATAAATAACAAAACTGCCGATCAGTCCACAATAATTTTTCACGAGAATACGTAGCGCGGGCGGTAATGTTAACTGTAAAACTGTAGGCTAAGTAAATAAATTTAGAGGCAAAGCTGGCTCTCTGTAGAATAGGCACAATGACACCGAAATGTTATTGTGGAACTTTCATTCGCCAGGTTTATTCGAAACAGGGACAAAGGGCTCCGAGTTGAACGTAATAACCCAAAGTTTCCATTAAAAAAGATGGAAATTTTCAGACGGTCGCAGCGATATCACCCGCTAGCATTTATATGCTAGTCTGTAATCGCAATTTTGTGTGATAAGTAACTTTATGTAAGTTACTTAGCCATATCTTATATGGATGGTAAATTATGAACTATATACTATATTAAGTATCTTTTATAGAAGTTTTGCTCGTGTATTTTAGATGTTGATATCCTACGGAAAATGATGAATTTCAGGGATAAAAATTATACATTATTGTGGTTGTCATTGTTCATTAATCATTATTTTATTCATTTGGCTAGGAATCCCTGAAAAATGTATTTTAACGCAAATACCTCATATCTCAGAACCTATTGCCGAATCTTGTTCAATCTTGCGTTTTATGAGTTCAGGTATCAATTTAATTCGAAAAGTAGACGACGGATTGTTTTTTTTGCCTAACGTTACATTCAAATTGATTTTTTTATATTGTTTTTTAACCAACTTCGAAAAAAGGAGGAGGTTCTCAAATCGTCGGGATCTTTTTTTTTTGTTGCTTTTTTTATGTATGTTCGCCGATTACTCCGTGATTTATGATCCGATTTACGTGATTCTTTTTTTGCTCGACGCGGAATAGCTGCCACGTGGTCCCCTAAAAATTTGACATAGTTTGGCCCAGTAGTTTTCATTTTACGATCATTTTTTTGTTCTCATTTCTTGGGACCTATACTTTTTAAGAAGCAGTGCACCATTCGTAAGTCCACCCATACATAGCTAGACACTAAAAAGTAACAAATAAAAAATAAAAACTTCGTTTAAAAAACCAACTTCAAAAACTAAAAAACTAAAATGTATAAAATAACTTATTTCTAAAGCTATTATTATTAATATATTATCTAAAACATCTTGAAGTCGGTGCAAAGTAAAACATAAAAATTACTACATTTTGAAAATTACTAAGCACCGACTTTAAGATGTTTTAGATAATATATATTAATAATAATAGCTTTAGAAATAAGTTATTTTATACATTTTAGTTTTTTAGTTTTTGAAGTCGGTTTTTTTAAACGAAGTTTTTATTTTTATGCATAAAATTTTTGCTTGCGTATGTTTATATCCGCAGGCGTTGGATTGACTTTCCCAATAATTAATATCAAACAGCCAAGCGAAGTGAAAAGGGAAAAGTAGGAAAGCGGATCACAGGATTGCAATCTTCGAACGCAAGTATGACTTAACACTCGGATGATGATAAGCCACAGCGAAACGTAGCCGAGTTTAGCTAATAACAGACACACTCAAACCAGATCATAATACTTGCCGATCATACGGAAACATCTGTGGCTATCAAAACCTCAAAAGCCCAGCCTGTTAAGTAGCAGAAGATGACTTGAAGTTTAATTTCCCAGGCGTACGCCTGTTATAGATAATAACTTAACTTCTTTATTACTCGTAAAATGTATTTTGATGTTGTTTTTACTGGCCGAGGTTTTGCCTTCGAGTTCTTTCGTGGTTTCCTAATAGTATTCAATATTATTATATGAATTGTAATAAACTTCAAAGAGAAATAATCCATTGAAATCTTACAATTTAAGGACCGAATATTGCATTTTTTAGAGGACGCAATTTTATTTTTGGGACATGTGGGGGGTCAAGAAGCTTAACCTGAAGTTTGTGGGGTCGCCACCCTTGTCCTCCGGCCGCCATCTTGGAAAAAGTGGTGAAAACACTTTTTTCTCGATATCTCGGAAACTATGCGTCTTACAAAAAATTTGCAAAGTCATAATTTGTAGCAAATTGTTTTGCCTACAAATATGTTTATATAACTTTTTGCCCTAAATTAGAAATTAAAGAAGTTATAAGCAAAAAAGTGAGTTTTTTTAAAATTCATTCCTAACTCTTTTCTTTACCGTAGAACTTACCAAATTTAACTTATCGAATGTTAAGCAAGTAGAAAAGGTCCCCCGTTTTCCCCGCCACCTATGAGGTAGAGTCCGTAGGCGCGTTTTTTCCAAAAATGTTTTCACCCCTTTTTCCGATTGGCGGCCGGAGGACAAGGGTGGCGACCCCACAAACTTCAGGTTAAGCTTCTTGACCCCCACACATGTCCCAAAAATAAAATTGCGTCCTCTAAAAAATGCAAAGCTCATGTAAAATTTCAATGGACTAAAACGTTGATATAGTGACATGTAAAAAAGTTCAAAGACCGTTCAATATTTAAAATAGGACTAATAATGCCGAATACAATAGAAGATGTGGTAAGAAATAGATAGTTGTATATAGAAGTAGATCTCATTTTAACTTAGTTCGAATAAAACTTTTCAGTTTGATTTGAACAGACAAAAAAGTAAGTCCATATATTGGAAAGATACATTTATGGCGGCTCCTATTAATTTTTACTTTTTTGGCACTTTCAATGCAGTGAGTGTTGTAGCTATAGATTAGATTATAAATCCAGCTTTTCTCGGGAAAAGACTGTGACACATAAAAACAATTATGCAGAAGTACAGAAGGACGGACGGATATGACGAAAAGTTCACGATTCCGTTTTTGTCAAAATAGCTACGGAACCATACGATTAATTTACACACATACATATTATCACGCCTTTAACACATAGGGGGTAGGCAGATACTATGTATTTCCACTTGTTACGATTTCGAGAAATATTTTTTGTTTAATCTACTTTCATTAATCTCTTTATACATATACGTTTATTACAAGTGCTTTTTACCGGGCCATTCTTTAAGACATCTACGATTTGATCGTGGTAAGCACGTCGCATCGTAAAATAAATTTGCTTCACTAACTTTGAAACCAATCAGAATCTGTGACCGAGTCCATCTAAAGCATATTATATCACACGTTATATGTATATAAAAGAAGAGTGCGTATGTCGTCCTGTCGTCGTGTCGTCGACTCGGATGAACGGTGATCATTAATCAACGTCCTCGAAAATCGACAACAAATAAATAAGATATTCTAAGTCAAGGAAATCGTCTGTTCGGGTCGTACTTTTACGCGCTAGCACTGACATGTTTATGGCCGGCTGACATTCACGACTGATTGTCTATTAAATCTTGATATAAAACAATGATTGTCTGTCTGTGTCCTTTATAGAAGCATAAATTATACATCCGATTTTGATGAAATTTTGTGTGTGTGTCCCACTAAAACACACAAACAACATTTGATCAAAATCCCGGGATGGTTCATAGCCACAATTGGAACCGATAGGTGGGGCTGAGACCGGGTTCTAGAATCCTCTTAACCACCGGGAGCGATTTTGGCGATTTTGTTTTTGTGTGTTTAAGTGGGTTCCCGGATGATTTAGATTCACAGTTAGAACCGGTAGGTGGCGCTGAGATCGGGTTCTAGAATCCTCTTAATCACCGGGAGCGATTTTGGTGATTTTGTTGAAAATGTTGAAAAATGGGGTATGTGATTTTTTTATAGATATATAAAAGTTTACGTATGTATGTACACTTACATTTATTCAAGTGTCCACGCCAAGTAAACCTTGGTGTAATTTCGCCCCAAGCTTTAATTATGTCCGTAATTAATAGAAGCCCTCAGGATCAGCATGCGGTATGCAAACCCCCGATTGCCCCCAAACCACTCGTAAAGGGGCCTGTTTATTAATCGCAACAGTTTAAAGAAAACAACGTAAAGCGTTGTGCTTTGCAATTCTTTATATCAAATCTCGAGTACATACTTTTCTTTTATAATAGATTCTTGAACTTTTTACTCGGCTATACTTACGTAAACTTTGGAACTGTATCCTGCTCAAATTATGTTATTAACCGAGATAAAATCATTTTATTCTCGTTGTCGAAAGTTCTTTACAGTCTGAAGCGGGTAAATCCTCTAACGGCCTACCTGAGGGAAAATTGTTGCCGTTTGCAATACCAGCGGCGATGTCAACGTATTTCCCGCCTCTAGGATGCGATATGATATAGGATGATATAGGAGGTATAGAGAGAGGAAGGGGAATGTGAACCATTATTATATTACTAATTTTAATGATAATGGGTTCATTCTGTATGGTCTAAAAATATGTTTCAAATCATAAAACGTCATGACCGGTTGTACAATCTAATCATGTAAGATTTAAGAGCATTTTAAACTTTTAATTTTACTGGCTGATTGTTATTTCTAATGCTCTTCTTCTACTATACTATATACGATGTCAGGAGGTTGTTTAAGAAGGGTGTATTCAATTTCTTCGAAGCCGATTGTGTCTTTTTGATGTTGATGTGACCATTTTACATCTTGTGGACCACCGCCAACCTTGCTTGTCTATTTCAGGCAATAAAAAAATCAAACATAAATTTTCTACAGATTTTTTTCTATATAAATGTCAAAAATGTTAATTCCAAAAGTAACACTATACAAGTTGTACGAATTGCGTGCTAAACTCACATGTGCTCGAAACGGATGTCTGTAAATTAATAACTACACTTTGATAAATGTACACAACTTTTTGAAAACATGCAACCGTGCGCAACGGGCACGATGTAGCCTTACGAAGTTTTTCAGGCAAAAATGTACAGTGATGAATCGCCTGACTTTTATTTTTGTATGCGAATTAATGGTTAGGTTTATATTCATATTTTAAATATTTATTATGAAGGTGATGTCAGGAGCCTTAAGAACAGACGAGCGTGCATGACAAGAGCTATGACTGTCAAAGAAGCAAGTGAGGTGTGTAAGAATAAGCCTAAATGGCGCTCTGTTGTTCGTGTCTACCCCGCAAGGGACCAGGCGTGAGGTTATGTATATATGTATGTATATTTACATTTCTACAACATTATTTTGATAGCAATTTGCAGGTATGAAGCAGGCATAGTTATCTGCAATACCAAAGAAGTCGACATCATCTCGTTGCGACTTTAAAAATCTGATTACGTTTATCTTGAAGACACTTATAATATAGAACTTTGCAAAATCTTCTACAGAAAATTGTCTACTCAGCTTGCACATGTATGAAGAATAGATTATTTAAGTAGGAAAACGGGCAAGAGATCCATTTGATGGTAAGTATTTATCAGTCGCTTATAGACATTTGCAACTTGCAATACTAAGGAAGCCGGTGCGTTGAATATCTCGCGGAGATTTGTATTATTTGTTTAAGCTCTCTTTGAAGAAGACAAGATTAGACAAGCCAGACCTTCTACAGATGAGAGGTCTGAACATTAACTTCCTTGATCCAGTAGAAGCCGAAGATACCGGGTTCGATTCTCCGGTGAGTAAATTTAAAAAGCTACCTTTTATATTGTTTGCTCTGTCGAAGAGATACTGAGATTGGCCTTAAAGTTGTCCGTTGTATAATTTTTAATCGATTGTGTAATTGTAAAAGAAACAACTACACTTATAACAACATTAATGTGTATGTATATGTATAAAGACTATTGTGCGTCATTAGTGGGACTTACTAATTTGCGCTTTATCCCATCCGGCTGACCTGCTTCGAACGAGTTACTCTGATAAGGACACAAACACTAAACGTAATTAACACTGGCATCTCAACATATTTTATGTTGGATTATAAAATAATCCAACGCAAGACCCAGATATTGTTCGATATTTTAAAGAAACAATTATGTATTTGGGTCTAAACTATCTTAGCAGGATAAGCAAGCGGGGCTCCTTCGCAGACGGTAAACAGACGACGGAGACGTGGATATGGTCATCTGCTCCGCTAGACGTAGTGGGATTGGAGAGATTGGAGGAGCTGGGAGTTGCCACATCTACGACTTGGGATAATCTGGTACCAAGAATACCCTAACGGATGGTTTGCATCGAGGCAGCATTGCCTTTCGGTGAACTTCCCATGCTGACGAAAAGGATATGCGAAATTGCATTCTACCCGCCAGAGCAAAAAAGGAGATATTACGTCTGTATAATGCAGTAATCAATTGTTTGAGTCGGTACCACCGTCGTCGTTTCATTATACAATTTGCCGAAGACAGAGTTCATCATACACATTTTGAATTTTTGGTATATATCAATCGGTCCATGGGTCTGCTTCGGACCCCTGGTCCATTATGAATTTTAGCAACTCAAGAAAATATTTTATCAACTAAGCGTCAAGCGTCCCTGATTATGCGGTGGCTTACTAAAGTAAAAACGTGGATCATAGAATTACAAGTGTAAAAATCATTAGTCTAACAACTTATCCTCCTATAACATATTATGAAGCATTGGATGGGTGCGAAGCGGTAAGTTTTCCGATTAGCAAAGCCTCCCCCACTCCTCCGTTCCCTACCCCCACTTCCATGCCAAGCTTAGTAACCCCCCGCGGAAATTGTAAATCTTTGGCAATACCTCGGTAGGAATTTATCAGCCATTAAGGCTAAAGGGAGAAAATTGATAATTATTTTTGCGCCAAAAACCGGTAATAAATAATCGGTATTTACCGGTTAATGGCTATTCTGGTAAAAATACCGGTTGAGATACGAAAATAAACCGGACATTTGTGTGATTTATGACTTACATCCGTGGATAGTTGGTTTTTGTTTCTTGTTACATGATTTTTGTTTTAGCGAAGTATCGAATAAATGTTGCGTAACCGTGACGTATTTGTTGCCTTTATTATTACGAGGATACATAATATATTACACCCTAGAAAGAATTTATCAACAGAATCGGTCAAGTGATGAACGAAAATGAACAAAAATGATGAACGTCAACTCTTTAGTTTTGTTATTAAGCTACGGAACTTTAAGAAATGCATTTAATCACAAGTACCCTCTGTCTTTTTTTTAAGCTCTACAATTATTTCAAATTATTGGGCCCGCCCGGTAGTCGTTCTCCTGCCCTAAAAATATAAAAATCGATTTCAGCGTCACCTACCGGATTTAATTGAGAATCTAAATCATCCCGGGACCCGCTCAAACACACACAAAGAATTTCATCAATATCCTGGGACCCGATTTTAGTGCCACCTACCGAATCCAATTGTAAATCTAAACCATCCCGGTACCCACTCAAACACGCACACACAAAAAAATCAAATCAGTCAAGTCCTTTTAGAGTTTTAGCAAGACTAACGAACGAGAATTTCCACTTAAAAAGTTATAGTTCAAAACTTATTGGAATACACTTTTAACGACACTATTTCGTCACCTCTATATATATATATATATATATATATATATATATATATATATATATATATATATAATTCACTTAATATAAAAATCATTACTTTTTTATTTATACAAATAGACGGAGGTGATGACTTCATAAGGTCATAATAATAAAATCGTAACTATAATGCTTTTCTAAAAGAACAACGCCTTTGTATAATAGCGTGTGCCAAAAGAAGTGTTAGCGTTAATACATGTGCACTGGGCATCGCGTGGAGCGTCCGTCCGGAGTCCGGACGCCGTAAGCGATGGCCGGGCGCCGGACGCAACGCGCATTCCTCACTACGGACAATGTGACACATGGTTACTACGAGTCCTTACTATGAAACTAATACCAATCCTTTATATCCTTAGCTAGTATTAAACAAAGTCGCTTTCCGCATCTCTTTGTCTGTATATCCGCTAACATTTCCTAAACCACGTGACGCATTTTAATTTTCAATTTCAGCGAGATAATTTTTTTTCACTGAAGGTTAAGTATCTTCTAATTAATCTGAAAATGATTCGAGTTTGTATAATGCATTTAAAAATGTGAAAAAATCAAAGGTGCTAATTCAGACTAGCAGATTCCGAAAATCAATTTTTAGAATTTTTATCTGTCGGTCTTTCTGTGTGTTAGAATCACATCAATCATCACATGAAAACTACTGAACCGATTAAAATGAAACTCGGGGCGTAACTAAGGATATTTTTTATCCCGATAAATGAAATCGCTTCAGTGGGATAGACAAAAAGAAGGAAGGATAAAGATGGCGCTGCAATAGCATTTCTTCAATACACTAAAATACTTACGTTATCTTAAACAACATGTTATTCTTCGCATTACTTCAAATGAGGCTGGCTTTGTCTCACCTCTTTGTTTTTACTGGGCAGTTGTCTATACAATGTGAACTTAGTTTCTTTTGTTATTGTAATGAATTAAAAAGAAACGTTAAAGTTTTATGTCTAAAAAATTACGGAATCTAACCTCTTTTAGCCAAATATATTATTTATAGTAATAAAATCTCATTAGAAATCATCAATCATATTTTCATTACAAGTTTTTTAGTTAACCATCCATAGTAGGTTTAGTTCCTTTGTCTGTCATTATACATTCTTTAAAACATATAAATATTAGTTTAGTTCATGGGTTTTGCATTTTTACATCTGGAATAATGTTAAAGTTATCGATCGTTTCATTCGTTTCGTTCCTCATATAGCATGAATGAATGAATGAATGAATGAATGAATGAATGAATGAATGAATGATTTATTGCCAAAATGTATGTACACAAGATGTTAGAATATGCGTTGTTTCAATACATTTTGCCTTATTAGGCATGCAATGTTTAAATACATGTCATACTAATTATACTAATTTACATTTTACATTAAATAATATATATAGAATTTTACAATTATACAAAATTATATGTTACAAAAATCATTAGTCATGTCTTTATCATTTTCATAATCATTTACCGTGTAATAAATTTTTTCCATTAAAATTTTCTTAAGTGACTTTTTAAACAAATTTAAAGGCTGCACTCGTAGCATTTCTGGGAGTTTATTAAATATGTTAGGAGCCATACAAAAGATACTTTTGCGCATCATGGTCGTTTTTGAAGAGCAAACACAGACTCTATGCTGATCTCGTCTGTTCCGAATAACTACATCGGAGAGCTTCGGAAATAAGTTCGGGTTACTCTTGACGAATACCGCAGTTTCAAAAATATATAAAGACGGTAAAGTTAGGATCTTATATTTTTTAAAGAAAGGTTTGCACGAGTCTGTTGATTTAAGATGAAACATGGTCCTTATGCATCGTTTTTGCTGTTTAAACACTTTATCTACATCTGTAGAGTTGCCCCAAAATATTATTCCGTATCTTATATTTGATACAATAAGACCGTGGTAAGCCGTCATAAGAGATTCCAAATTGACTACCGGAGCCAGCTTATACAGAACATAATTAAGTTTACTAATTTTTTTACATAGAGTGTTTATGTGTTCCTTCCAATTTAGTCTTTTATCTATTGTTAATCCTAGAAATTTGGTAAAATTTATTTCTTCAATTTTAATGTCCTTGTATTTAATGTCAAAATTTCCTGTAGCAGCAATATCGCGTTGTCTAAAATTCATTACATTAGTTTTATTTAAATTAATTTTTAGATTATTATTATTTAACCACGAGACTATGGAAAATAATGTTGAATGTATGTCCGTTGTGTATGTCTGTATATTAGTTTTTTCATATGCTATTGTGACGGCGCTATCATCAGCAAATAGTGATATTGGTTTGCAGGTGCAACGTGGCAAATCATTTATATAAATAATAAAGAGCAGAGGGCCCATCACACTGCCCTGAGGGACACCATATTTTACGATACGCTTATTTGATATGTAGACCTCTTCAATACCAGTTTTATTATTTAATTTTGTCATCATTGTGTACTGGGTTCTATTTACTAAGTAGGAATTAATTAGTTGTAGTATGTTTCCTCGTACCCCATATGCTTCAAGTTTTTTAAGTAGAGTTTTGTGACAGACATAGTCGAATGCTTGAGTCATATCACAAAAAATTGAACAAACTGGTATGTTTTTGTCAACTTTATGTGTTACATTGTATAAAAAATCATAAATTGCCATATTTATAGTTCTTCCTTCTCTAAATCCTTTTTGTTCATTGCAAAGTAATTTTTTTCTTTCAAAGTAATTGGAAAGAGCTCTGAATAGGTATTTTTCAAATACTTTTGCTAATACCGGAATGAGAGAGATGGGTCTATAATTATCGATATTTTCTTTAGATAGTTTTTTATGAAGTGGTTTAACGATTGATATTTTTAATTCTTCGGGGTATATACCAGTACTTATGCTTAAGTTAATTATATGAGAAATGGGATCACTGATGATTGGAGCAACCGATTTGATTATTTTTGTGCATATCCCATCGTGGCCAACACTTAATGTGTTGTTGAGTGACAATATGATTTTTAAAATGTCAATAGGTGTAGAGGGCTTTATGAATATTGAATGTGTTTCATTTAGAATAAGTGAAGTGTTATTATGTGCTGTATTATTTATTGGGATAATTTTATCAACGAAGTGATCATTAAATGCATTTACAATGTCAGTGGGATTTGTTAATATCTTATTGTCAAATTTAATTGTTGTAATAGGGTCTTTGGTTATAGTTTGCTTTCTACTGTTAATAATGTTCCAAGTAGCTTTAGATTTATTTGTTGCCTGTTTAATTTTATAATTATTTTGAGCTTTTTGGGTTAGATTGATTATTTTCTTCAGAATTTTTGCGTATGTTTTATATTTCGATTTATTAGCTTCTGATGGATGTTTTCTAAATATCCATAGAAGCTTCCTTTTTTTCTTACTACATAGTTTTATTCCTCGCGAGATCCATTTTGAGGCTTTAGTAGAATTAAGCTTAACTAATTTCCAGGGAAAGCATAAGTTGTAAAACAGGTTAAAAATCTCAATAAAAATGTTATATGCAACATTCGGATTATTTTCATTGTATATTTCGGTGAATGCTATGTTTTTAAGACATTTTTGAAACTTTAAAACGTTTTCGTCACAGTAATCCCTTCGCTTAACACGCCAACGATTAAAAATAGCTATATGTTTAATTGGACACCTGATTAATTGTGCCGTGTGGTCCGAAAGGGCAAAATCAATTATTTCTGTCTCACATAGTTTTTTGAAATTGTGCGCAAAATTATCTAGACAAGTTTGACTCTTAATTCTTGTAGGTTGCTTTATTGCCAATTTAAGATCGTGACTTAAAAGTAAATATTCAAAATCTAATGTCAAATTATTTCTTTTTAAAATGTCAACATTGAAATCTCCAGCAACTACAATACTTTCATAAGATTTTTTTGTTAGTTCACTCAAAGCTTTTTCAAAAACTTCCATAAATATATTAAAATTTTCTTGTTTAGGTATTCTATACACACATAGAATAGCCATATTATACGTAGGTAGCTCTATTGCACAGCATTCAATTATACCTGTAATCGAGAATGTTTTTATTTTTTTATGTTCAATCCATTTATGTCCATTTCGTACCAAAATGCAAGATCCACCCCTTTTTATATTTTTTCGACAGTAGCATGATGCAAGTGTGTAGTTGGGTATTGTAAGGTATTCTTCATAGTCTTCCATTATAAAATGCTCTGTTATACATATAATATCAATAACTATATTGCGCTCTGATAATTCATTTAAGCAGCGTTGAGTTTATTGCTTTATTTGTGATGTGACATTATTATGTTAAATGTGACGGATAATGTTTGTGTACACCAGTGTTTCGCAAATTATATACCGCGGCACACTGGTGTACCGTGGTCATTAATTGGTGTGCCTCGAAAAAATAAGGTAATGTTATAAATTTATTTTTAGTAAATAATGTAAGTGTAAGAAAAATACTCATGTTTTGCATCGTATATCTTTTCTGTAATTTAAACTTTAGGTTTCTTGATTAATAATAAATATTGTTTCGATGATTAATAAATAAATGTTGGTTAATATTACTTAAAAAATGTTTTTTATTTGTAGTGTACCTCCAAACATTTTCATATTTCTAGATCCGCCTTGAACACAAAAAGTTTGCGGAACTCTGGTGTATACGATAATGTACTTATGATTTTTAAACGATTTTCACCATCAGTTAGTTACATTTTCATTAAAAATTTATATATATAATAAACTAATTAAGTTTTAATGTAAGTAACACAGTGCTACTACACAGGGCTTTTTAGGCTGCGTAGCCGCGGGGAAAACGGTAGTTATATATAAAAAAAAACTACTTAAGTTTTTATGTATGTAACATAGATACGTAACCCAGGGGTTTCCACGCGGCGTAGATACAGGGAAAAATCTAGTGTAAAATAAATAAAAAATATCATTGCCATACAGCGTGGCAATGTAGCCAGCCTTCTGGGCACGCTTCCTTTTGGTAACGATTTACTACATCATTTGTATTATTTACATAATTTTTAACTTGGTTTATTTTAGGTATTGGATGGTATTTTTTTAAGTTAGTTTAGAAAAAAAATGACTCAATGGCTAAGAGTTGGACTATTATCTATTTTACTGGAACGCAGACTTGCGAGGTGTGATTCTCAGTAGTTTTTTTTTGTAAAAGACTTTTCTGTTATTTACTCTGGTTTAAGTGTCTGGATTTGGTCCTGGTGCCCGTTGTATTTTCAACTATAATACAATTATTTGTTCTTTAGTTTGAGATTAAATAGTATAATGGGTGTGTTTGTCTGTCTATTTAAAATACTCGTAAAAATCTTTAGAGTTAAACTGGCTAACTATTAAGAATTTCACTAAGGAATCACGAGCTTAACAACGAGCTGTCATATGTATTATTCAATATTTCTAATTTATTCGTCTTTCAACAAAATAACAAACCTTGTAGCAGTTGAAACAAATTAAATTTATGCAAATAGACTCAATCCATATGCATTTCTCGCTTTAATAAAATCCCCAATTTATTAATTACAGAGAATTATATTCAACTTGATTAAAATAATGTTTTGTTGGTATGGCTTGTTCGTACTTATGGGAAGTGTTTTCTTTATTTTTAATATAAAAATAGTCACCTTTGACTAAACATTACTAGGAATAAATTATCCGAAACATTCAATAAGTAATTTAATTATTTATTAATTTGGTAGGTGCTAGATCACTGTTGGTGGGAAGCATGTCTAGAAGGCTGAATTTTGATAAACTCTGTGTACCTATATTAAACTCGCATAATTATAAAAAAGGGAGTAAACATTTATTTAACGTCTCAACGAGGTAGGCTCCCTTCGTGTTGCAAATGTCTCTGGGCAACAGTGACCGCTTGCTGTAAAGTGGACCATTTGCCACTTTGCCTACAAGAAAACCTAATAAATATTTTACTATAGAAATTATGTAAAAGTAATGTGTCTTTACACGAAGATTGAGATGGTATGGGCAAATAATGAAGAAGGATAAAAATCATATGACAAAAATTTAAAAACTTCGTTTAAATAAACCGACTTCAAAAACTAAAATGTATAAAATAACGTATTTCTAAAGCTATTATTATTAATATATATTATCATATTAGTTTTTTAGTTTTTGAAGTCGGTCTTTTTAAACGAAGTTTTTAAATTTTATTTGTTACTTTTTAGTGTCTAGCTATGTATGGGTGGACCTACGAATGGTGCCGCGCTTCTTAAAAAATATAGGTCCCAAGAACCGGGAACAAAAAAATGTTCGTAAAATGAAAACTACTGGGCCAAACTATGTCAAATTTTTAGGGGACCACATGGCAGCTATTCCGCGTCGAACAAAAAAAGAATCACGTAAATCGGATCATAAATCACGGAGTAATCGGCGAACATACATAAAAAAAAAGCAAAAAAAAAAGATCCCGACGAATTGAGAACCTCCTCCTTTTTTCGAAGTCGGTTAAAAAGAATGTTAAACTGAAATATTGATAGATAAATTAATAGATTTAAGATGGACGTAAAAGACAAAGATGGATTCTGTGAAAAATTGAACGATGATTTTTGGTGTGATAGACCGGGTATGCCAGAATAAAGGAGAATGGAAGGAAAACTAATATTGTGCCAACCTACAGAACGTGTAAGAAAAGAGAAATAAATTACTTTTCATGTTGAAAAGAAAATGACATCGCATTTATTTATCATAGTTAATATTTAGACCTTAAATATATTATGAATAAAATTCCCTCTGTAAGTCAAATTAGTTTAGAAGATATTAGCTTTATGTATTTTAAGATATTTATTTTTTATATAGAATACTACTTATTATATAAAAAAGTATTACGACTAATTATCTGCAATTATTATGGGGCAAAGTACGTGTATTAGACCGGCTTTACATCCTGTTTTTTGTTACTATAAATTTATTAAAGTAAAATTAATTTTACGCGCGGCTTCGTTTGTATACATTTTGGTCCTGAATTCCTCCTGGACAAATAAATAAAGAAATATTACAATACGGGGTAAACTATACCATTGTGGCCATCCACCCTCAGCGGTTGACATAATGGCATACAATGATGATAATAATAATATTATTGTATAAATACAAAAAAAAATATTAATATTTCTTAATGTCGAATAAATTTACTCAGTGCCAATTATTGGATGGATTGACAATAATGCTATAATTTATCCTACTTATAGAAATAAATATAAATATAGGAACATTTAAAGTAAATCACTGTTGAATACAATTACCTAGAATTAATTATTTGACACTGTCTCCATAAATAGGTGGATTAAAACCAAATTTAAAAGCAAAGCAAACATCAAACATGAAAAAAAAATCAAATAGAAAAAGTATTTATTTTTAAAACCGTTTGTGTAGATTCGACTAGTGTTCCACTTCATTTTAAGTAATGACGTGGTCCAAGGTGGAGCTTACCTAGGGGATACCTATACTCTCGTGATTTGAAGAATACCAGATTGTATATGTAAGGAAAAACAGACTTTCAGCAATTTGAAGTTAAAAGCTAAACGCCTTATTATGGTAATACATCTGGTTGTTCAATGGAAAAAGGAGTAACCAGCTCTTGCAAGCTCCAAGGAATAGTCCGTACGGAAAAATGTATGGAAAACAGTAAAGCGTATAAAGTGAGTTTCGTCAAACTCGAGTTTCGATAGTATAACCTCGCCTTCCGCATGCTTCCTCCAGCATACACCCCCCCGACACTATTCGTTTTACACGTCACATTAAACATGACGCTGCTGCTGACCGTACCAGTAAAGATATGACGTGATATATTAAAAGATATACGTTATTGTTGAATGTTTTTGTGCTGACAGTATCCCCCCTCGTTACGATATATTCATGTTTTTATGGACATTCGACATTATAGTATTTTACGATTTTTGTACTTTTCAGCAAGTCTGGGTTGGACACTTAGTTGGCCGGTTTCTACAACTTAATGACTGTTTATTTGCGTTATTTTGGTTAAAATTTGACTTTAGCTTTCCATATAAGTACCGTGGAAACTCGATTAACCGGACTGATTATACTGGTAAGGCATCCGGATAGCCAAATTAGGCAAACATTACATACGTGCATGTGAATGTACATAGTTACATGCATATTTACTTAAATTATTAAAATATTGCAATCTTAATCTTGAAATGACTCCCAATCCGGATAATCGCGGATCCGTAATACTGAGGTCCGGATAATCGAATCTCCACTGAAATGTCAAAATTCCACCGATGGTAAAGCAAATGAATGAATAGTAAAATATAGGAAGCGGCCAATTATCTATATCTGTAAGTACTTCAAATGGTAATCTAGTTTCTCCTAGAATATTTCATCTAATTTTCAGTGCATTTGTCTATGTTCAGGTTTATCTCGAGTTTTTTTTTACATAACCTTGCATTTTAATGCTAATTAGCTTCCGTATGTTTGTGTCCATAAAACTCAAAAGTAATTGATAGAGTAACTTCTTCAACAATAAAATGTCTATGAGAGTGAGCTATTGTGAAGGGTAATGCGAAAGTAAAAGTAATGAATATTAAGCGATATTTTATCACTGTCCAATTCCTTTGATGAGTTCGCAACACATCAACGGAGTTTTAAACCAAGAGCAAATAATAGGCACGATCTTACATCCCTTATAGGGTACCAGCCGGCGGAAGTGTGCGTCCGGAAACGCCGTCGGACGGAAGTGGAGAACCCTTCGTATCGCCCTTTGTTCATTGGGGAGTCCCCGGCGAGGCGCGAGGCGGGAAAGCGAAGGTCGTTTGGGAATACGCCTTCGTACGCCAAAGACATTTATAGCTTTGTGGCGATTAAAAAAATTAAGTCTTCTATAGACGGTATTCCGAAAACCTTACAATGTCTTATTATTAAAACGGGACATTATTGTCTAAATAAATTAATAAAACTAGATACAAACCTCATTTATAAACTTAGTTTAGAAAAGCTTCTAAGTATTTTATTGCACGAGTTCAATAGACAGGCAGATAGCCCATCTGATGGAAAGCTGTTCCAATCGCTTATGGACACTTGGAACACCAAAGGTGCTATAAATGCGCTGTTGCTCTCTTAAAGGAGGTTGCCCTGGCCACTAGTGCCGGAATACAAATCAAGGTTGATATGGCGGAATACTCTAGTCTAGGCGGTAGCCTTTTATGACAGGCCGCCTGGCCACAATAAATTGTATTCTTTCTCCGTTCTTGCACGGTTATATAGTTCGTATTTAGGACATAATATTTAAACACTCGTATATACGTGGCTTACTTGTAGTCAATCAAGAGTTTCCGTTCCTTAGGCATTTTGGAAAATGGAACCACTATATAACCATCATGTTCATCCATTCGTCTGTCCATCTGTCTGTGTATTGCTAGTACTATTACTTAAAAAAGGCTGGATTATACGGTTATTTGGCCGGGAAAGTATATTATAAATGCCGCTATAAAATTATGTAGCGTAATCAACACAGACACAGACACAGACAGAACGACATCGTAATGAGACAGTGTTTTTTTTGTAACTTTAAGGGCTGCTTGCATAACGATCGCCTTTAAATAAAATTAATTTACATTAACATTTAAATAAATTAACATTAAACTGCCTAAATACGTTTTACACAAAATGTATTGACAGTTTTTTAAACATATTTAGCGACAAATTTTGCTTGTGCAAAATGCTAATCGTATTTAAGGATGTTAAATGAGTTTAGTGTTTATTAAATAAATTTAAGGAACGTTATGCAAGCGGCCCTAAGTATGTTAATAATATATTGTAAATAATGGATACTTCTATGGATATAAAAATATAGTATGCATAAAAGCAAGCACAAAAAAGTTATCAGCCCTGAGATAGAGAAAGGTAATTAAAAACTTTCAAGTATCAAGACTTCCATTGTGACCTAAGAAAAAATAACCTATTTGTAAATATTGTTTTTATCATTTATTAAATTTATATTCATATGAATTACAAAAAAAAAATTCAAAGGACTGTTACAAAAGCACTATAAAGCCTTCATCGATGTACATAAATATTTTGATTAGAATATCTGTAGACTAATAAGTATTATCGAAGGACGACTTACCTTTATAAACCTTTTTGCTTTTGTTAATAGTCCTAGTGTCGTGTGTCGTGATGCTTCAGGTCCTAAAGGTACCATTTCCTTTAATTTTTCCAAGCAACTTCTGAGGTGTGCTCTCCTGCAACAAAACAAATATAATTTTGTTAATAATTTGACATCTTTAATGTAAGAATACTAATTGGAGCAAAAGAAAAGGGTTTCTTCAAATAAGTCTATAAGAAACTCTTTGATCAGAAGGCTGGTTCGTATTTCGCACAAAGAATCCGCATTGCCATACATTGGCAATGCAATCAGCCTTTTGGGCACGCTTTCCTCTGGCAGCCATTTGTTAACTTGTTTATAGTAACTATTATATTTTTAATATTCATTTATATTGTTTTCAGGTAGTTTAGTTTTTTCTTAATAATAATAATTTATTTATTCAAAGACAACACTGTCTAATACACATACACAAAGATCACAGACAATGATACATACAATATGAAAATGATATCTTAATATTAGTTGGTGCCTTATTTATGTCTATTTTTAGTATTAAATAACTAACACTGGTTGTTTTCATAAATGACCAATTCAGTGGGCAGTTTTTTATCTATTCCCTACAGGATGGTGTTGCTGCTTCCGCGCAAATTTTAAACATATTGAAAGTTTTTGGCAGGAACTTCTACGATAATGTTTTGTTTTGAAATTTGAATTGAAATTTCGTTGAAGTGAACAAGGTTTATTTTTATTTGTCTACGGAACAATAAAAACAAGTTCAAAGCAATTTTCACACCTGAAATAAAGAATTTCAACCCTCAATTACAATAATATATGGCGACCACCTCTAAGTTTTGGGTTGTTTCGTGTATTTACCATCGTGTAGCACCATGTATTACATCTTTTCGAATATTATGCATATAGACCCAGAAGTTGCTGAGAATAATGACTGTGACTTACAAATACAGATGGACGAACATAACGATTTCATATGAGTTCCGTGTATGCTAAAATGGATCCGAAGCCCCGAATTTAATAGTACACTTCTACATTTTATCATCCAACAACTACAAATAAAGCTATATTTGTGATATGATAACAAGGAGAAACACAACACGAGCCGAGTAGTATACGTGTTTTAATGAAAACGCAACCCGAAAACAGGCCTACATTGTTATCAAAAGCGATACGATAGCATCGGGAACGTTTTACTGCGCTCGTAAATAACGTACGAGTCGGCGGAACTCGTAAAAAAGTCGTCAAACGAAAATTGGGCGCACTCTATGATAATGCCGCGGACAATAGTCGTAATTATACTTCTTCCCTTTATTTTTGTATGAAGATATCTGTAAGAGAATGAAGGTAACGGATATGGCTTGTAAAATTGGTAAATCGAAGTGGCAGTGGGCTGTTCATATCCATCGCTAAAACGAAGGGCGATGTAACTAACGTGTTCTGGAGTGGGGATCGCGTGTCGGTTAAAGTAGCGCAGGACGCCCTCCAGTTCGGTGGTCCAGCAGTGGACATCGATTGCTTGAAGAAAAAACCTTTTAAAAATAAATTATATTTACCTTTGTCAGAAAAAATTACATAAATAAATTCAGCTCATAAATGTCCCATTCCTCGAGCTTCCCTATCTTTAGGGTACGGACGGACAGTATACCCGCCACGCTTATCTAAGGTAGATTGGCGGCTTTAACATACATATTTTGTTTAATTATATTTGAGGGGCTATTAATAATCCTTCACAAATAACAAAAAAATAAAAATCAAGGTTTAGGATAAGCTTAATGAGAACGAAAAACTAAATATATTTATAATGAGTTAGAGTGAGTCGAACAGGAAACTAAGTATTATCACTATATACTTTGATTAATTTCGCAAAAAAAAGGTAGACTATCCGCAAATAAGTCACTGTCCATTATAATCCAGCTACCTTAATGTATTAAATTCATTGCCTGTCAAAGGTGAATTCAATACTTTTCTAGGGCTTGGTAGGTATTGGTTATCTCGATATGCAGGTTTCATCAAGACTGTCTATGAAAATGCTGCGAAAGACCATTATGATTATATGTTTTCGATCGATCATCGAAGCGGCGGAACAAACTCCCCAGTAATTACTTTTTAATTATTTAAAATGTATTTTAAAATAACACAAAGTTTAACAAAATTATTTGTTAAACCTTAGCCAGCCTTCTGGGCACCGTACCCATAGAAGACGGTGACCTAGGCTCAACATTCTACTTATAGACTTGCTGGCAGACTATTGGTATTTAATCGAGTCTTTTCCATTGGTCTCACATCCCTTTTCCCTACTTGGGGGTTTATTGTTAGTGAAGGGAGTGACCCTAACAGTTGGAGGAGTGCGATTAAATGCTCCTCCGTCTCTAAGGAAGATCTTACAGCGAGGCTATTAGAACTAGGTCCTCTGTTATGGTTGAAAATTTATATATATTCTTTGTATGTTTCGGGAAATGTTTGTGACCTCTATTATTGCACACCCCCATTTATTGGCTTGTAAGTATTCCACTACAGTAGAGTACAATATAAATATTTTAATATACCTATATATAATTGTATGTACCAAATTTTATAAGAATATTTTTGTTTTTTGTATTGGTTTATATTGTCATGCTAAGAAATAAACGAATAAAGTCAAATAAATTAAAACAATAATTAAATAATTTAATTTAATATAATAATTTGTATAAATAATCTGAAGCGCTTAGTAGCGATCGCATTGTCTTCATACGCTGCGGTCGTCTAGAAAATCTTTTGTTGTATTCTCAAATAAATGATACGTATTTACGATAGCATAGATCTGTCGTTGAGCATAATTGAAATGTAAATATTATTATAATAGAGTATATAGACTGAGCAATCTCTCAGAGGGTGAATGCAAATCAAGTGCACTGGTTAGCCGGACGCGGCGCCTACCGCGCCGGATATTGGGCCAACCCGGAGTAGCACTGTTACACAAACGGATATTCATTATTGGACGTAGTTATGCAAACTGGAACTCATAGTACAATAGATTATAGTTTTGAGGTAATTAAGGTGTTCATAAATAGTGTAAAGAAGGACTAAGGAAATCTAAATATGTAATATTATTAATGGCGGATATGCCATAAACATACGTTTGGACTCGGGCTTCGCAATTTGTTGGGATACGATCAGAATACTCGCCATGTTTGTTTAAGGCGGATTGTCTGGTTTTAATATCGGTTATTTCGATGTGCAGGTTTTAATGAAATGTTTTCCTTCATAGTTAGCCCGTGGTAATTGTAATAGTAATTGCATTAGTACAGAAAAATGACTTAAATTTTACTTGCTTCCCCAGCCAGGATTCAAACCCAAATCTTTTGAAATGCGAGTGAGTTGGTCACTAAGGTAGTACGGATTTCTAAGGAAATCTGTTGTCTAAAAATATATGTTCGATAATGGTTTAAACTTAACGATTTACTCTTAAAAGCGACTCATGATGGAATTATTAGTATAGTATAATTTTTATGATAGCTATTTGAAATACATCTCCAGTTAGAAACCAAGATTATTAGAAAAATTGCTTTGAAAATACAGAACTAACGCACAGGAATATAATTTTTTTGCAATAAAATTGCATTCGTTTGTTATACCAAAGATCGATGTATGCGAATTAGTGTGTGCTTCAAAGCCAACTAAAGCTGTTCCAGTAGGCGACGACGCCGCTGCGCTCTAACAAAGCTTATTACCCATACTACTGGTACACGAGAATTAATCACTTATATTTCGATTAAAATAATAAATACCTATATTGCAATACCTACCTATATTTACCTATCTATATAAATTTATAAATTACCATGTTAATCAAGTTATGCTTGTGTAATATGCAATATAGAACAAGTAATTCTGGCGCTCATCTCACACTAAATAGCGGAAAATTCGTTTATAAAATTATGCCAAATAAATTCTCAATTTTAATTCCACGTTTCTTTAGTTTTATTAAGATTGTAGATTCTGTCTCACGAAATAAGTTCCGCAGACGCAGCGTCGCGTAACGCAATGTTAGAAGGATAAAATAAGTTTGGACATATTCCTATTTAACATTATTAATAATTATAACAATAGTATATTGTAAACCCGCAGGGGGGCTTTGTGGCGAAGCCTTAGATGAGTATCGACACCTTGGACCTGACTCCAGGGGCCAAAGCGAGGCCCCCATCTCCGTGCTTGCCTTAGCCAGCCGGAACGGATTGGAGATCGCTAGAGCTAAGACTCAAGCTCCAGGGGCGGATGTGATAAAAGTGATAATGTCGGAAGTAGCTTCGGTGAAACTGCAGCCCACCTCTCTACACCCCTTGTCCACTCACACCCATGTTGCCCCTGTCTTCTATGACATTTTTGGCGCCCCTGCAGGGAGTGGCGAGTCACTGTTTGTCCATTTTTCTATATTCCCCGAACATTACGACGGATAGACGCCATAATCCCCGTATTCCTAAACCACTTCAAGCAGTTCAACCCAATAGCCCGGTACATTTTATTCTCATTTCCCACCATAGTCTTACACTGACAGGAGCTTCCCCTTAGGTGCATTATTACATGGCGTAGACAGGGATAATCGCCGGTCAGTGTCGCGCCACATTAACATTGAAATTGTCAAGAGGCCTCTTCGTGTTGGCCTTCCCATGGCCCCACGCAAGTCCTCCAAAAGTCCGGGCCATTTTTATGGTCCGTGATCTTCAATGACATCATTATAATATAACATTTACAATAAAACACTGGCGTCTTATCTCCTTTGCTTTTCGCTATGTTTATAAACTCAGTTTCCAAAAAACTTCAATGCTCCTACCACCTTTACGCGGATGACCTCCAAATTTATAGGCATACCACTGTCGATAGACTTGCTGAAGCTATTGATCTAACTAATCAGGATTTACGTAATATATCTGATTGGAGTAAAGCATATGGACTAACTGTGAATCCTTCAAAAACACAGGTAATTTTGGTGGGTAGTTCCAGGATGGTTTCGAGGATAAGGTATCCTTTACTACCGCAGATTATCTTCGAAGGAGTTCCTATACCTTTTAGCACCAAAGTTAAAAATCTGGGCGTTTATATTGATAATCACCTCTCCTGGAGCCCCCAAATTCAGGAAGTTAGTAGGAAGATGTTTGCATCTGCAGCTGCACTTAGAAGACTGCGTAATTTCCTTCCTCATGCGACCAAAATTGTACTTGCACAATCTCTCCTCCTACCAATTCTAGATTACGCCGATGTCAGCTATCTTGATCTTACTGAAAGCCAACTATATAAACTTGAGCGACTTCAAAACTTTTGCATACGATTCATATTTGGTTTGCGTAAATATGATCACGTTTCAGAATTCCGCGCCAAACTCAAGTGGCTTCCAATACGTTTTCGCCGGAATGCTCATATATTGTCTCTTCTGTATAATACATTATTTAATCCTCAGACCCCTGCATACCTCAAGGAACAGTTTCATTACCTTTATTCGGGTAATTTAAAGTCTCTCAGATCCTCGGAAAACTTGTTACTTAAAACTCCTCTGCATACAACTAGCTCTTATGGGAAATCCTTCACAGTCCAAGCAGTTCGTCTTTGGAACGCGCTGCCTGTTAATATAAAGCTAGCCAAATCACTGCCCATTTTCAATAAGCTTGTGAAGGATTATTATAACTCAAATAGCTCAAATTAAAGATGCAGCAGTCATTGTCATATTTTTCTTGTCTTATATTTATTTATGTAAGTGTATTTTATAATATTTTATTTACATATATCATGTTAGTATAATATTTATATTTTTATTAATGTATGTATATTATATCATGTATGTATTTATAAGATATGTATATTTATAAGATACTCATTCGATAGTGAGAATAATGCAACATACCCCTGTTCTTATCAAATGTTTTGTGAATCCAAAGGTTGTCTGGAAGAAATCGCTAATAGCGATAAGACCGCATATTGTATTGTAAAATTTTGTTTCTGTTAACTGTTTCTTTAAAACACAATAAAGCATATTCATTCATTCATTCATTCATTCAAAACACTTGATAAAAACAACATAACTAGGTACGTTGCTGGGCTGATCTGTACAATTAGTACCATGTTTTGCCACGGGACTTTTATCGTGAGACGCACTCCAAACCGCTCATTCCTGTTCTGTGCCAGAATTGATTAAGTGAGTTCAATCAAAAAATTAACGGGAAAATAAATAGTAGGGGCAATCGTCAGCAAATGCGGCAACAGCGTATATTCGTTTGTGCTGAAACACGAAAGCACACGCCGGCATCCAAACCACCAGTAATGTAATACGCTCATGAGTGTATATTATGAAATATTTTGTGTTTTGCTCTTGAAATAATCAAATTGGATCAAAAAGGGTTAAACGTGCTTTGTTAATAATAAAACTACGTTTTAGAGGTTTTAAGCGTGGTATTATATTTCATTTTTATTGCAGCGTTTCGGCGCCTTTTCAGCAGCCGTGTGCATGGAAGACAAAGACGTCAAGTGTTAATGAGTAATGTTTCTATTTAGCCTACCGCCAACTTAATCATTTAAACCTTTGATTATTGTTATTATTGACTATATGGAAGCCTAATCTAATTTACCACAGCTTCGCAACACCTTGAGGCTGCAAGCGTGTATGAGTCTAGACTGTATGTACTAGTCGCGATAACTTAAGAAAATACTGTGCTTTGTTAATAATGTAAGACAAGGACTCAACACGATCAAGGATTTTGTAAAATCATTGCAGGTTTATACGTCACAGTCATTTTCTCAGAAACTATGGTCTTTATTGGTGGCAGTTGCTTCTTCCAATAATACTCGATATTTTATTAATTATGATATTTATAACATTTATTACTTTTACTAATTTTATATTCTACATAAATGAGTACAGAGAGAAAAAATAATGGTAACTGAATAGTCATAGAGTAGAATAGTAGTGGCATAGCCTCCAAGGCCGCTTGTTATATTGCATGTTCTTTCCAACGCCTAGCCGCTAAATGTGCTAGCTACGGGCGTCGACGGTATGCGGGGCGCGGAGGTGTGCTCTCTATCCGCAACAGTCTTTATAGATGAAATTTGACAAAAAGGTGCAAGGTATATTGGATCTATTGTTGATTATCACTATATTCACGCAATTATATTGGTTGGTTATATATTTATCACAAATCAGATTACTTGCATATAGAACAATATGTTGTAAGTGTTTACTGGACTGAATTTTAATTTGTAGGTTAGGCTATGGACGTGGCAAACATCGAGTGATGTGGCAACTGGCACCATAGGTAAAACTTATATATCTGGCACCACGTGTTCACATGTAACATGTGTATATAACAACTGATTTATTTAGGTTTATGTTTTTTTAGCTAATTATCCTTACTTGTTTTATATTGTTACATGCCGTCAAAGAAATGCGCACACCTGGCTGTCGTAAAACGCAGTTTATTTATTACCTTTCCTGCATTCGGAGTTCTTTTGTTTACTTCGTGTTTAAAATTTACAATTTATTTAATTTACAAATTAATCCTATTGTTATCGTACTTATTTTATGGCCGTCATTAGTGTCGAACTAATCCTTGTTGTTATTGCATTGCGTCGAAGCTGGCCAGATGTCCGGATTAACTCAGTGAACGCGGCTCTTTGTCGGTATTATACAGTTTAGTATAAAACAATGCCCGAACGGAGGGGTGGGGTAGTCAAACGAGGATTACGATACTAGCAAGACGTGTGTAGTACATTCAATAAGCGATATAGTGACCGACTTTGTTATTGGATCGTGCAGTTTGTGAACTGGTTGCATCCAGTTTTATTTGTACCTGTTTTATACGTGTTTGTACAGTTCTAATAAACTCTATAGTATTTCCAACGGCCTTTTTAAATCGAGTCCTGGGTAGCTCGTAACAATATTAATTATGTTATCATTGTTTTCTGTTTTTTTTCTTTGTATAGTTTCTTTTACATATACGCTCACTATAATTTTAATTATGCTTGTTTCTCTGCCGTGGGTCGCATGACGTTTGTGATTTAGGGGGGGCACTGAAAATTAGTGCTGTGTCGGACTATGTTTGAGCTCAGTAAAATACTGAGTGCCAACTTCATTTCGTAAATTGTGGCACACATTTTCGCTATTATTGTTGTTATAAATGTTTTTGCTTTCTTTCTTTAATCCTTACAACGATGTGGTAAAAATTACTAATAATTAGGGATATTCGTCGTACATGTCACTAATGATTTAGACTTGTCTTATGGGTAATGGGTATAACGGACAACTGTGGCCGATGTCCGGCAACTAGACTAAAAAACTTATCTGAACACAAAGCTATCGGATTCGACTCTAGGGTTACTTTCGTAAACTGTCTTTTCCAAGAATGATTTTATTTAAATTAGTCCGTGAAATTTGATTTTCCGAGTTGATACAAGAAGTTCGTTGTTAGAGGCCCAACAAATAGTTACAATTTGGCTTAGTTATTTTATGCCTGGATATCGCCTGGTACCTTGTTTATTCTAAAACTTGAATATTCATGATACTGACTAGATCCACAAGCTGTGCGAAGTCATGTTTAAAAAAGCAGAAGCACTTATACGGCGGTCGGCATTACCGCTAAGTATTAAGATATAATAATTTTGTAATATGACTTTATCTCCATATTTTCATTTTTGCACCAAACTAGCCCCTGTTTTTCCATACGTATATATGTGCCAGGTTGGCAACAACATGAATTATTACCACTTAGCGTAATTAGCGCTTAATACAGCATTAATTTAGAGGCTGATGAATGAGTTGTTCAATAGAACCGACGGCAGTTCTACTAAAGCGTATGCTACCATACGCTTTAGTAGAACTGCCGTCGGCAGTTTTTGGCAAAAACGATACCTTTATATAATCACCATGTCCGTCCATCCGTCTGTTTAAGTACGCCACAGTCATTTTAAAATCAAAATCACAGACACAGTTTAGATATTAGTTTTAATACTTTGGTTATTAGTTGTAACTATGGAGGGTAGAGGTAAAGAGTACCATCTTATATGGAGACAAAGTTAAAAAAGTGTCAAGCATTATGTTGAAAATAGAGGCTCAATTACATACCACAATGGCGTAAGGAGAACTGCCATATGATGAATAAAATGCCTGTATAGAAAACCTCAACTATATACGTCGTTTAAAATAATTTAGTTAATATACTGTGAGAAAATTTGTAGAATGATTTCATTATCGTAATTTTTTTATTATTAAAAACAAAGCGGATATCCTTCGGTCTTTGTTTATATTTCACATTTGTTTTTTATTTCACTCTAATTACTTTTAAAAATTTATCTTATGACTTTTTTTAGTCAAGTTCATAGATGTGTGGGTGGGTGTGTGTGTATGTATGTATGTATGTACACGGATGTATTTTCGTCGTGTGAAAGATATTAACAATAATGTTCCTTGGTGTCTTTCTTTATTTAAGTTATAAGCCGCTCTCATTCACTTACTTTTTAACTTTTGAACTATGGAGCGAAGGGTGAACCGAAAAAATCCATTAAGTAGTCTTTGAGATTTTTAGGGTACTCAAACCAAATGACAAAAAGGGGACTCTGGCCGACCGCACCTGGCCGATTTTGTACACTGGTTTTCATAACTATGAAAAATGACTATGAGTTTTTTATCCTTTAAAATGAGATAATTACCGAAGCATACGTATTTGAAGATTTCGTAAGTGACGCAACATTGAATGAGACAAAATAAAACTTATTTATCTTTTAAGATTTTTTTAGATAAATAGAACGATCGCCAGCTAAAAATGATAATATTCTTTTTTTCTCAAACATATTTCATACAAAAATAATTATTTATGTATGAAATGATCGCTGCTCTAATAGTTTCTTTGATATAACAAAGCCTTTTAATAATATTTTTTCTTTGGCGATTATACTGACATGTGAAAGCTTTTTTGCTATAAATAAATGCTCTCTATTTTAGAAATGTTTGGTCTTGCTTATAAACGCCTTTTCAAGTTTAAGCAATTGCTTAGAAAGTGATTAGTAAGATTTTTACTTAGAAACGTCTCGTAAGTATTTATGATGTGGCTAATTAGTGCCTAAATACATGCCAAAATAAACAACGCCGAGAGATAGTTTAAGGTAATGACTAAAAGGCAAGATGGCAATTTTTTTGAGCCGCCAGAATGCTAAAATTTAATACAATTTATGTCTATATATACCTATATGTATGTATAATATAAGTGTACATATGTACAAACTTGCCACCGCAGATTAAAATTTACATTATATACGCCCGGCGCTCCCATCTGACAGTGACAAGACTTCTTGCTGCTCTGACAGCGTTCTTCTTATTCCTGTTACATCAAATAGCTACGCAGACTAATTCGCCCCTTAATAAAGTATATTTCTTTCAATCATGTTATTATAATACTTATCTGTATCTGTCTTACTGAATATGCACTGTTTGCTACAACTCTATTAATTCTTCAAAAGTCATTTGTTACATACTTCTGTATAAAACTTAAAAAAAAAGAACTTGAAATATAAATAGAACAAGAAATATAAAGAAAAACATTTTTTAGCTAGACGTGTTGCTGGGGAGTTTCTTGCCGCTTCGTCTCCTCAACAGCGATAACACGTTGCAAAGTGGTGTACATAGACTAGGAAATAAAATTAAATTTTAACCTATATGTATGACCTTCAAAAAGTGTTCTCACTGGAACTAATTTTGAATAAAAACGTTTTGAATTTGAATATCAGACGTCACTAACATGGTTTTGTCTATGCTGTGGGGTTCCTAATCAATAACGATGAATTCAGATCAGTCCATGCACCAGTCGCCGCTGCCAAACTTGAATGCCACCACATACTCTTTGTTTATATTCTTTTTTTTTACATATATTGCCTGTAGTACCACAGATAGGCTGAGGGCCCGCCTAATGTAAAGTGGTCACCGTCGCCTACGAATATTTTCAACACCAAAGGTGCTACCAATGTGCTGCCGGCTTCGAAGCAGGAATTGAAACCTTACTAATATCTACCAAAACACAACTCAAGGTGTATAATGCCAGCATAGTTTAATCTAGAAGTGGTAGCTATGTAGACTGTAGGCTGTTTTATCGGCTTTAGGCTGCCCAGTCGCTGGAATTAGATTCTTTCTCCGTTCTTAGACGAATGAAATTCTAATTACTCCTGTAAGTTTTAGCCTAATTAATTAAGTGCGTCATATACTTGATTATTATTTCGACGTAATCACGTGATTATGTGTATTAACGAAAACGCGAAAACCTAAGAAAATGCTATACCAGGAATTGTTTAAAATAAAATGATAATAAACAAAACGCCATAATAAAAAATATAGCCATAAGCAAACGTCAGTTAAGGCAAACCCCATTACTGTTGAAGCAATAATCGGAGAACGATGAGAGAACCGTTGCGTAAAAATGGTTATACACTTAGCGTGCCGACGAAACGGAAAAAAGTTGATCCAAATTATATCTGAAAGGGAAAAAGTTGATCCAAATCTATATTTTATTAATGGACGTCTCGATAAAAAAGTTAAGTGCCAGATAGAAAGGTTTTGTTCGAGTTGCTGTGGGTGATTAATGAGGCATTAATTCGGAGGTATCGTGATATGCTACGAAAGTGCTTACTGTATCACATATTCTTCCGACTCGTGAATGCCTACTACAGTGTTTTGGAATTTTTTGATGACAACCTATAAAGTTTATTAGAATAGTGTTACGAGTCGCGAGACTCTAACTACAATGCCGTTAGAATTACTATAGAGTTTATTAGAACATTACAAACACGTATAGCACAGGTACAAATATAACCGAATACAACAAATCCAAACGTAATGCAGAAGGTCATAATTCAATAAAACGCGCAAAGTCCGTCACTTATTAGATTCCCGATTGTAGTACACACGTTTTGCTTCGCTTTTGGTTATCGCTCAACTAACTGCTCTCTCAATCGGTTCATTGCTTTATACAGCAAAGATGCAATATGTGCGTCTGGCCGCGTGGACCGAATTTCCTAGAATCAGCTTGTACTTTAAATCTCTAACATCTGGCTAATGATCACAATACAACAATAGGCCGTATGCCAATAAGTAAACAAAAGAGACGACCATAAAAGAATTTCAATGTTTTTAGTTCAAATGCCAACGGGTAATAAATGTGTTTTGTTTCAGATATGCAGATGGGTTTTGTGTTTGTGGGGATCTGAAGTTGTAACAATAGAATAGGATACCAACACCTAATTGTATTACTCTAAGATACAGTTGAAGAAGTTTAAGTATCGGAAAGTATAGGTGGTCTTATCACAAATACCGATTTCTTCCAGATAACTTTCGGAAGGAATAAAAGGTTTGTGAGACATATTTATCACACCAAGAGAGGATTTTGCGGCCAAACTTAAAGTCAGGAGCGACAGCTGGGTATTAGGCCGTGTGGAGCCTCCAAAGGGAGACGCTCTTGCATACTTGCCTGCTTTACCCAGCAAAACAACGAGCAAGAATTAGTAATATATTTTAACAATCGTCTTGATATACTTTTTTAGTTGGGGTACAGCAGACAGGCTTCAACCTGATGGAAAGTTACTGTTGTATCCGACCGTAGAATTTAATTTCAACGTATCCAAACGTTTAATTCGCTCTCTGCCAAAGACAATGGGAGCTTATCTACGCTCTATACCTTTTTGTAAAACGGATATGCTCACAAAAGATATTTAATAAAAAACAAGAATTCATTTATTTATTTATTATACAACTGTTGCCCTCGCAAATAGACATTTAAAATACCAGAGGTGTAACTAACTATACATTTTTTGACACCTTTAAAAAACCCAAATCGTAGTCTTGTAGGAAACACGTTGTCAGTAAGTAGGCTTAGAATAAATGTTAGTACAGTGTATACTAGCCCTTATATCGATATCATTAATCCTCGCAAGTGAACGTGCTGTTTATTTATTAAATAAAGCCTTTTGCTTATTGCTTAGATAACGTTTAAATTCAATATTTATTACATTGCTTAACGCCAGGTCATGTTTAATGGCTACCGCCTAAGGGGTTATTTTAAAATATACTTTAAATTTGCTTTTAGATCGATTTTGTTTTATTAACTATCGTGGTAATTATAAACTTTAATAGTATAGTATGTAAATATATATGTTTGAAAAGTTAAGGATAAATGGAGTAGTATATTTCAAACAATATTTGTTTGTAAATCACAAATTTAATTTTAATTACTGCAAAATATTTGTATTTAGTTCATCCTGCATATAAATGACCTGTCATCCGCATAGCAATGAATGTTCTATCATTGCTATGCGGATGACAGTACCGGTGACGCCAGATACACGAGTCGCGCCAATGCCCCTCGGTCGCTAGTAGAAGAGAGTCGGGTTAGACTTGTGTCTGAAGTAGAGAACTCTGCGCATTTTCTGCCAAAAGGACCCCATTTGTCCCTGCGCCACAGTTCCAAGGAACACATCTTACTATCTCCAATAGCATCGGGATCCTTGGCGTCGACATAACGAACGACGTGCAGTTTCGGGGTCACCTGGAAGGCAAGGCTAAACTTGCCTCCAAAAAGCTTGGTGTGCTAAACCGGTCCAAGCAGTACTTCACTCCGCGGCAACGACTTGCGCTGTACAAAGCGCAAATCAGACCGCATATGGAGTACTGTTCACATCTAAGGGCCGGAGCACCAGCTTACCAGACTGACCCCCTCGACTCCATCCAGCGTCGCGCCGTTCGTATCGTCAACGATCACATACTAACAGGCGGCTTAGAATCGCTTAGCCTTCGGAGAGGCTTTGCGTCCCTCTGCGTATTCTACCGCCTGTACAACGGAGAGTGTTCCGAGGAACTGTTTGATCTGGTGCCAACGCCTCACTTAAGTACATACCTTATTTGATTTGACTGGCTACTCACCTATTCTAGTAACGATATTAAATGAGAAATGTCAACTACAAAGAAACAAAATACACTTCATAATATTTATTCAAACTAATTAAACTAAAAATGTTGTATAAAATATTCATGTGTTGTATAAGTATGTAGTGTGTGTAAAAAAAAACCAAGCCGACAAAAAACAACTGAAATTGCTCTTGAGTACCGAACATCTCTCAGTTATCTGCTACAGGCTACGCAAGCCTACACGTATGACTGCTACAACGTTAAGCGACTACATTCCAGCTACGGCGTAGATTAGTATAGCTCGGTCGTAGTATTCTCAGTATTGAAGAACATCTAATGCTCCAAATTACCGTCAATACATTTCGAATGTAGTTTTTATGGCTACATATTTTACTATCATAACGGAATATAAATTCATAACTTAACGGAACCTTCATGCGAATTCTTAGGGGTAAATACTTTTCAAACATTCTAGCATTAGTGAAATTTAATTCTGGTAGGCAATTACGTTCATATTTGGGTTAGGCAAATATGACCACGTCTCTGAATTTCATAAAAAACTCAAGTGGTTGCCATTTCGTTTTCGCCGGAATACTCATATTCTTTCACTCCTTTACAATGTATTGTTTATCCCCACAGCCCCATATTATTTCAAAGAACGCTTTGAATTCATCTCTTCCTGTCACAATTTATGACCTTCTACTAATTTTAGACTGAATGCTCCCAAACATTATTCTTTTTTTTATAATTCTTTTACTGTCAAACAATTTGACTCTGGGATGCGCTGCCTTGTTACTGTTAGACAAGCTAAATGACTACTAATATTTAATAACATGACATAAAAGCACTACCTGCAACATAGTGATGTTTGATATTTTTACGTATATTTATGTAATATGAATAGGTGTATTTATATACGACTATGTCTATTAAGTATAATTATTATTTATATACAATTTTACATACTCATATGTTTATTATTGAATAAAATATAATGTAAGTAACTACATATCGTATAATATTTATGTATACCTTTAACAAATTAAATCTATTTTTTCCTACCACGGGTTGTCTGGAAGAGATCGCTTCTTAGCGATAAGACCGCGCATTGTGCACGTTTGGAATATTTTTAGGCTAGAAGAAGGTTTTCTGTAATGGTGTATAATAAAGTGTTATCTCTCTCTACTGCACTAACTCAGTAGATTCATGTTTTTCATATTTTTTTAAATTCTATAAACGCAATAAATAACGCATTTTATTTATGCTTTTAGTCATATAAGCAAAAAATTTTTTTTTCGAGTTAACAAATAAGTAAACAAACAAATTTACGTTCTCAATTATATTAATAGTGTTTTCGGCATCGACGTTGTTAAATAGTACTGGTAATTAGTTTGGAAGCACCCATCCTGTGCTTCCTGAGCTTTAATACGCAAAGTTTAATTCGAATTGCGAGCCTTAATGGGAGTCATTCCTTTAAGCAGCCGATGAAATGTAACGCCTGCACGGCGCATACTTAACGCTACACTCAGAGTCGAATAACGGTCAATTATACGTATATTTAAAATAAGAATAAGACAGATAAAAATATATTATTTTTGGTTTGACTCGTTGTGTGTTGAGTACTGGGGAATTTCTTGCCGCTAGGGAGACACTACTCCTCGAGTACAGATGGGTGTGTCTCCCTCACAGGGTACTAACAATGATATCTTGTACTTTAAAGCGGAAGACCGAGTCCATTGCATATTCCATGCACATTGGTGATTCGATGTCCAGATGCACCCGGCTTATCCGGTGTGCGCCCCTGATGTTTGTCGGGGCGCGGTTTGCATACAGATTGGATTTGACCAACAAGATAGCGTATCATGTTTTTGATTGAACGTTACGTATCTGTATTACTGAAATGTAAGTGACTACTTACATTTCTGTAATACTGATACTATTATAATATTACGTATACCATTATCGTCATTATAAGTTTGATTCCTTTTTTGAGGTTTATTTATTTATGTAGCACGGAGTTTTTATTGCTACAACCAACCTTCGCTCATAATTATGAAATTATTAATAATTGACGTAAAAGAAGACAATTCGCTAATGTCTGTTGTATAAGATATTTGTTATTCAAGGTAAATGAAAAATTATCTACATATCGAGGGATTCATAACATATAGGTGTATACGCAAAAATGCCCTTTTTTATTGTTTACTAAAAACTGTGCATGTTACAATTTAGAAAGTCTTACCAGTCTGCAAGTGTACCTAAAAAGAAGGGTATTCCAAATTTCGGCTATATATAATCAACTAGTTTTGTGTTACTCACAATTATGTCCCTTGTGTAAAACTCCACTTTTGTCTGTACGCCTATTTGTTATGAAGCCCTCGATATATATAAGATCTTATAGTAGCTAGTATATTTAAACTACTAAAGTGGTGCCCAACGTGGGCCATTTATTTATTTCCCACAACAGAAAACAACTATGAATACATTGATTTGTGACAATTTTAAAATCTAACTCGTATTACTAAGAGTATGACTTTTTTATATAAACTTTGTTACATTTTTGAACGTAGATTGCCAAGCACTTAAAAAACTTCATTCACATTAGTTACGTACATCATAACTATAAATATTTGAATGTGATTATTTGCACAAATGTACACAAAATCATCTATTATATGTCCAGGCTTGATGGTAATCTACTTTTCGGTATTTATTTAGGTACATTTAAAAAACTACATCCCCTGGAATGTTGGACCTTTTTGTTCTTAAAATTTGCTATGTAATCAAAAATATTATTTATAAAAAAACCAGTTGAATTATTAATTTCATTCCACATGAATTACGATTCAGTGACGAAATTGAGGATTTTATTATTTCCCAACAGTGGGCACGCCAGGGTAACTAAAAAGTCCATGATACGGACGGGTGGGTCGCCGGCATTCTACGTTTTAAACAACAAAACAGTGGAACAAACGTTTAAACAAGAGATAACAAGAGCGTACTTGGTACATCTATCAACAAAATCGTCTCCAATTTAAGACGTTTCCACTTAAAACTTTTTGCATTTAGCTAGAGAGAGGTGCCCGGGGACCCAAACGTAGCTGGAACACATAATAATAAACACTTTTAACGCTCTCCCCGTTTCACTTCTAACTACGATTGTACTCGGCCTAAGAATCAAGAGACTAGAACTGCAACTAGATATCAAAAATATTCTCTACCTACATAGATAGGGAATATTTTTGATACCTAGTTGCAGTTCTAGCGTAGAGTACAATTCTAAAAATTTATTTTTTTGATATACAAATGTATATAATAAATATATAAGGTAGCGGTTAATTTAATGTAATTTGACGATTATATTTTTCAGGGCCTGGAGAAGTTCTTAAGACAAAACATTTATATTTGTTTCATTCATAGATTGTATAGGACCATAATACCAAATAGTATTAACCCACTACTTAAATTCATTTTGAAAACGAAATTTAATTATATGGTATTGGAGAGAATCAATTCCTCAAGGATATCCATATTTCTACAAGGACTTTAAAGATAAGAAAATGATATTATCATTAAGCTAAAGGAAGACTAAAATTAATAGTCTGATATGTGCACAGAAGGCTAATTTACAGTTAACTGTTCTCTTAAGAATGAATTGATCCTAGACTGTATAAACATAAATTATAAATTAAATCTCTACTCATAATGGTAAAAATTAAGCGTGCCTTAAAGTGAGGGGTTTAAGCCTACTGTCATGCTAACGCAGCACGTCAACCGCGCTATTTATTGTATATTAACTGCCCCATCTGTTTACAATCATTCTTTTACTCATTGCCACCGAATTGGGAAATTTGACTCGTGGAATGGAGTGAAACAATCTGCTAAACAAATTATTTGTGCGACTGTACTTGTTTTTATTATACGACTCGACGATATGCTATTAAACTTGCGAAAGAAAACTGAAGGAATATTATTAAAATGAATATCAAAATATTAATCTTTGTTGTTCGAATTTAGTCGCTTTTGTCTCTGGAGATATAATTTTTCACTGGTACAGATTGTAATATATTAAACATTATGCGTTTATTTAAGCAAATTACGCTGTGACCTTGGGGTCCCGAGATTGTAAGCCTCTAAAAATGACCCTATAAAGGCCTAATCGACGCTTCAGGTGATCAGAGGACTAGTGGTGCCTACCTCGGACAATGGATTAGTATCGCGATCTGGTGACGTCAAATACTCAGCCATATGAGCATTCTACCCATAGAAGACGTAGACCTAAGTTAATTATTCCACTTATGGTCTTATAGGTAGAATGTTATATGACTAACGTACACTAGTTAATTAGGCTTATTTAAGTCAAGTTTCCTTTATGGTATTCGTTAGAATTTGAATGTAAATGTATATTTAAAGCATATTATTATTTTGAGTAAAATTTTAAGTCGTGACAGCTTAGTAGCTTTGCTCTTGCCGAGTTTTGCCTCTCATCCCAATGAAATGGGCGTGAATTTTGGCCGGGCAGCACGCAACGCTTAGATAGGTTTTATGACCCAATTATTAATGTGCATATTGTAACAAGAAAAAAATAGTACGTCATGTCTTTATATTTATAACTATAATAATATTTTTCTATCCTTTTATTGTATATCTGTCTTACTGAATATGCACTGTTTGCTACAACTCCATTAATTCTTCAAAAGTCATTCTCTAACATACTTCTGTATAAAACTTATAAAAAAAGAACTTAAGTTATAAATAGAATAAGAGAAATGTAAAGAAAAACAATTTTTAGCTAGACGTGCTGCTGGTAAGTTTTTTGCCGCTTCTTGTCCTTAACAGCAATAACACGTTGCAAAGCGGTGTACATAGACTAGGAAGTAAAATTAAATTTTAACCTATATGTATGACGTTCAAAAAGTGTTCTCCAGTGGAACTTATTTTGAATAAATACTTTTGAATTTGAATTTACAATTATTACGTACTATCGATTATGAAACATATCGTGTAAGCCGTTGTGTGAAACTTGCCTATCGGCCTGGTACAAACGTGGCGGTTATACTGACTGCTGCCCTAAATTGAGCAGCTCCCCCCTACCCACCATTAGAACATTTATGAATTGATATTGATATCATTATTTTTGTAGCTTTATGTGTCATGTCATGTTGTTTCTCTTGATAATTATGTCTCATCGTTTAAGTTATTCTAATAAATTCTTTATTATCTGTAGATTATTTCCAATGAAGTGTTTGCAGTCTATTATATATTTGGGTAATATGGACATGAAACCCACGACACTTGAAATTACTTGCAAAAGTAAAAAATTCTTATAAAGTGTAAAAGACAAAAGAAAACGACTAACTTCACCGATAACAACTGCAAAGTAGCGACACCATTAAGTATTTAATGTACTAAGGTTTTCCATTACCATTTGTCACGACTATTCCAATAATAATAATTAGCAGTGAGGTCGAGTAAAATTTCAAATAATAACATATTTTTTATTGTTAACTGAAAAATTTAATAGTCATTTCAGGATACCTGGTAAAGTTAGCGAAAGAATACGCTTACTGAATTTTTTTCAAATGCAGATAATACCAAGTGTCTCACAATTCGGTAAATAAATAGGTTTAAATGAATATCTATAACTTTTTCATTTTACAAATTTATTAAGGTCTTGCTACGCAACAATATTTAACTATAATAAAAGAGAATACATACTCTTTAATGTGAATTTACAACAAAACATGAGCGAGTCAGTAACTATTACTCACATTGTCTGTAAAAAAAAAGAGTATGGTTTAAATATCACCCACATTATCTAATTTAAAGCATTTATAATTTAGTATTCATTTTATAAATTTACTAGAAGAAATATTTTAAACTTAGCTGAATATCTATAACTTCCAGTGAGCGAACAGTGGTATAAAATAAAGTTCTAATACTATTTTTTTGAAGTCGACCTTTATGGGGTAATGAATGAAAAGTTTTGATTTAAACAAATATAATGGAGTTCAGATCTGAAGCGAAAATAAGATGATAATGAAACTTACTCGTAGTAGGGGCCTAGTCTACTTACTTCCTCTACACTGAGTTCTTTTGTTGCTTTCTAATGAAATGGAGTTTTCTCCAGCTGTAAAAATAAAGCTGCCGAGGGCAGGGTCGGGTCTCGTCGAGAGATAAAGGAAGACGGGGCTGTATTGTTACATGTTATAATTAAAAATTCCCGAGGAGGCGCGCTCCTAAATATACGTATATCACTACCGTGTATGTATGATAAAATGTAGTGTTCCAAGACACAAATTGCAATATTCAATACTGATCTTAGGTAGTTATCGTACCAATAGCGTAGAACTGACGTACATGGACCAAAAATGACCTGAATTATCGTAATGAAGAATATTGCATGTCATTTTAATCCTGTTAATATAGTAAACGGGAAATTATAAGGATGGATGTTTGTTCATCTTCTACGTAAAAAATACTAAACACATTTATAAGAAACTAAAGTAATATACAGTATGGATCAAAATAATATTACGCTATAATTTATAAAGATATTGTTTAAATTACGTAAAATATACGCACAGTAAGTAGGTAAAATATGGGGCCAATATTTCGATTTTAAATATTTATTACCGTAGAATTACACGTATACTGTTTTTTTAATTGTTTGCTTTTTAGTTACGAATTTAAAAAATAACGAGGTCTGAGCCCTACCGTGTAATATTTATAGAACGATATACATTAAAAAGAATATATGCAAGCTTGATATTCAATGGAATTTATTTCACTAGTGGATCATGTGACGGTGAGGGCTGAAGTGGCAAAACAACTTCTCTAGCGGAACATTACTTTGAAAGATTATTATTTATATCATTATTTAAAAATACGCTTTGGTATAGTGAAAAAAATAAAACCGTAGCTTCGGGTAGCTGTTAAAGAAGTAATCGCATTAAACGTTAATGTAAAGTATGACGTTAAATCCTTGTAAGGATACAAGCCTACTTAAAGTTAATATCTTATGCTAGCACTCCACTCGACCATTTTTACTTTCATATTTGATATCTTTGACAAAGTATTTCCATTTATACAATGTATGAACATAAAATGTGTGGAAATAATTTTTTTATGAATTTGGTAACAAATCTATAAAAATCAAAATGTTAAATACAAAAAAAGGAAGGTTTGCACTGAAAATCAGCGTTGTGTCGGATATTATGTCGGCACAGGAATAAGCTGAGTGCAAACCTTGTTTGCTGAAAATTACATGTTAGAAATGTACATACGTCGCTATTTCTTCAAATATTTTTTCTTTCTTTCCTAACGATACTCTACACCGGTGCTTTGCGTTGAAAAATTTTGGCGTCCTACTTGGGATATAGACAGACAAAAGTTAGTAATTTAAAAAACTATGTTTATATTTTTCACTATTTTGTTACCTATATTTATTATAAGGAAAAAACAAAATCTAAAAAAAGCTGCTGAGCGTAGAAAGTACTTAAGTCCGAGGTATAAATTTAAACAGCCTTTTCCCTTTTGCCAGCGATCCCCCGAGCAAGGCTCTGCGTTCTACCCTAGGGGTCGCGGCCCACAGATTGAAAAACACAGCACTACACCACCATGGCTTTCAAAAACCCAGTACTTGCTGAGAAAATGACGGTAATATGAACGGAAGACGGGCGGATGAACGGACATGACAATTTCATAAGAGTCCCGTTCTAGACAAAAGGACTACGGAACCCCAAAAATTACTCAACTGATGTGCTTTACAGGACTATATTGAAAAACAATGTCAAACACGTCCTTTTTAAAGTGACGTGACACTTTAGCAAAAAGCCAAATCATATTCCGTATGAAAGAACCACACATTTAAAGGAAGCAGTCACTCGTAAATATATTATTATGTTTTCCACCTATTTTGAAGAAGAGGCAAACAATATAATGTGTATCAGTGTTGTGACAATAGCCTGCCGTAATGGTAAATATACGCTAAAATATGTATTCATATCCGAAGAATGGAACGGATATGCTGATGCGGATATTATCCAGTTTGTTTTACGGCTGTTCCTCTAGAGTATTGTGTAGCAAATGTATACTTAAAAGATGTTTTCGGGATACTATATTGTAAACAAAAATTGGGTATTGTTTGATTGTAAAATTAAACACGGACATTGATATTTTTAATTGTTTAAGTATATTTAAGTTTATCAAAAAATGTGCTGTGCGCGAGTGGTCGTGTACAATTGCGCAGAATTTAGAAACTGTTTGTATTTCGAGAATACGCAAGTCGAAACACAACGAGTCAATAAAATGCGTCTTTGGAACACGGTTCGATTGAAGGTCGGGGCAAAACTTTATACTTTTGGGTGACACTGCCACATACCGCCTACTATATGCTGCCTCTCAATGAAATTCTCTGCAGACCTAAAAGTTAGAGAATACGACCAAAATAAATAAACAACAATCACGCTATATCATTGTCGCAGCAATATCCGCACAACGCAATCACTGCGGCGGATATTTCAATAAAGAACTACCATTGGCAACATCACCAACCCCAATATATGTAGAAGCACGGACGATCCGTCTTGACGCGGACGTTATTATGATTGACATATGTATGTATGATAAAACTTCCCGCGTGATAGGATGGGGAAACATAAAAGGATATGTCAAGGAAAATTTGCAGAGAGAAAAGTTCTTACTTGTTTCATTTACTTCAAAGTAGTTTTTCGGGTAACTGTATTATTAACCAACTCTTTTTTGGGGTTCTGCAGCCCAATACAAAACAGAGAAATTCCTTGCAATTACGGAATCCTGCATTGGGCTTGAACAATGTTTAAATGTATTATGTAAATTCTTTTGGAATAAATATATTACGGAATGATTATAAATTATTTCTTTTAATTAACTACTAATTTCATAATAGTAAAAGTATATCAAGTTTTTAAATTAATTTTTCAACATTGTTCGTACCTACACTGTAAAATTGTAAAAAAATATTATTATTGATCAATATGAATTCATTTAAGCAACAGCTACTCGTATTCAGGAGAAAGTAGCTATTCTGAATATCTAACATTGACTCAGTAATCTATGTCAATTTTCATCTAAACTTGGCGAGGGTATTCCCCGAATACATTAGGGTGCTTTCCAGTCAATTGCGTGCGAATATCATCCCTTAATGGCCGACTGTCAACTGTCAGCTCTGTGATATCTGCCACACTTACTCTATGTCACAAATGACGTACTTTGATTTGTACTTTGTTCTGACAGATTCCTCGAATTTATTTATCACTCTTGTTTTCATCTTTGACTCTTATTTATTTGTTCTCTATATTATAGAGAGTTGTTACATAAATTTCATTATTTACAATATTTTTTTCTAAAATAAATACTTTTCTAAAATAAATTACTTTGACTATTCCTAAGAATGAAGAAGAACTTAAAGAAAATGTCGTAATTTAAGAGTTTCTCTCATTTCTAACATTCTCAGAAGTTAAACACAATTTTATACTTTCAAGATTTAACTTAGTGTAGTCTAAAGCTTTAAAAAAGGTTTAAATTATAATATCGCCTTACAAATCTGCTACCATAATATGTAGAAAACAATATAAACCCTTACAGACAAAGATTCTACTACTTTCCCATTAAAATTAACGAATTCAATCTGTATGTATATATCGCCTGTATACATTTAATTTCGCTATATGTACGCAACCTTACTCGTATGAAAAAGCAAACTCAAAGCAATTAGCATGCAAATGAATGCGTGCATTATAATTCCCAGCTGCAACGTTGGCGTTTTAATTGAGTGCACGTATCGCTGTAATAACAACATAACTGGAGTGAACTTTTGAGTATCGGTACTTAGATAGAGCGCTGGCAACATCACGTATATTTTTAAATTTTAGTTTCTGGTCTTTATGAGAGAGACTAAGAAGACGTGGGAAAGTAGATAAACGGAACAATATTGTACACCAACGTAAATAATTAGAAAAACAAATACAATAGTAGTACAGAAAGTACTTCAAAGAGAAGAATTGAATAAATAAAAACCTAAATCAAGGAGATTCTTAAGTTTATAAGATAATCAAAAATGTCTCGAGTTGAGTTGTAGTATAGTATTGTTAAGAGTTAAAATGCCGTTAGAATTATCATAGATTTTATTAGAACTCTAGCAACACGTATAACACAGGTACAAATATAACCGAACGTAACAAATCCAAACGTAATGAAGAAGGTCGTAATTCACTAAAACGCGCAAAATCCGTCACTATTAAATTCCCTAATGTTCACACGTCACGCTTGTATCGTAGTTGTAGGTCAATAGACCCCCTCTGTCCATCAGACCATTTTATACTGCACAAATGCAAATGTGCCCGCCCGGCAACGTCGACATAATTTCCTAGAATTAGCTTGTACTTATAATCCGCAGCACATGGCTAATGATGCTCCTGAGCGAGGACAATAGGCTGTTCTCCACAATAACTAGAAACGTATGCCAATAATAAGTGAACAAAAGAAGACGATCATAAAAGGATTACAATTAGTTTAAATGCCGACAGGAAATAAAATGTGCTTTTACAGATTTGTACGTGGAATTTGTCTTTGTCGGGGCCTAAGTTATAACAGTATGCTACGAGAGATTATTAAGTATATTGTTTCCGCTTTACCTCGACTTCTATCGGTTCATGTCACTTCCAAATATGGAAATGGTAAAGATCAAATAAATAAACAGCGATTCATAAAATATCAGAAATGTTCTTTTTTTGAAATATCGGTTAAAACCGTTCTTTTTTTGAATATTTTTCTATCTGGCAAGTTTAGAAGCGGGCTGCGGACCTGGAGCGTGCGGGGCTCGCGCCCGGAAGCGGCCCCGCTCGCCGGAAATGAGCTTTCGATATCCGCCGCCCCTCTCCCACTTTGTCCCAATCAATTTCTCTTTACACCCGCCCGTTCGGTATTCAAAAAATGCATTGCAAACATTCAAAGACGATGATAATTTTGTTACATTCTGTTTCCTATTTAGATGTTATATACCCTGGGGTACAGTCGTATTCATTGTAAAAACTGTTTGTACAGAAGTAGCGACAATTTCGTAATCTTGCCTCAACATTCCTGTAATTCAATTTCTTAATATATACTCTTGTAAAGTAGTGTTCCGCAAAGTAGGTACCGCGGCACACTGGTGTACCGTGGTCATTAATTGGTGTGCCTCGGAAAAATAGGGTTGTGCTGCCATTTTAACTTTATGTTTGTTGATTAATAATAAATATTGTTTCGATGATTAATAAATAAGGGTCGCTTGCATAACAATCGCCTTAAAATAAAATAAGTTAATCATATTAAACTGCCTAAATACCGTTTACACATAAAGTATTGACAGTTCTTTAAACATATTTAGCGACAAATTTTGCGTTGTTACAGAAGCTAATCGTATTTAAGGGTGTAACTAAACCTAAACTAAACTAAAAACCCGACCTGCCTGTAATTCAATTAGTCTTAATATTGTTACATCAAGGCGCCGACAAAAACCAATTCACACCTGCATACCTGTAAAACACATTTTATTACCTTTCGACATTTAGACTTCTTTTGTTTACTTGTTTATTGGCATGCATTTACAAATTATTATAGAGAACAGCCCATTGTGTATTGGAATCTTTTATTGCACAGTCATTAGCCAAGTGTGTCGGATTTAAAGTACAAACTGATTCTAGGAAATTCGGTCCACGCAGCCGGGCAGTCATATTGTCTCTGTGCAGTATAAAGCAATGCCTCGATTGAGAGACGAGCACGAGCAGTCGAGCGATAATCACGAGCGAAGCAAGACTTGTGTACATTCGGTAATCTATTTAGTGACGGACTTTTCGCGTGTACTACTTTCTGTATTACGTTTGGACTTGTTGTGTTCGGTTATATTTGTACCTGTGTTATACGTGTTTGTATAGTTCTAATAAACTCTATAATAATTCCAACGGCATTTTAATTCGAGTCTCGCGACTCGTAACAATATATTATACTCTTGTAAAGTACGTAATCTATTTATTTTATAAAAACAAATAGTAAAAGAAAAACCTAAAATTCAAAGCTAAAAATTTAAATGCGGCCTCGTCAACAATGTTTTGATTAATTGTTTACTTATAGATTTATATTATTTTGTAGGTATAGTTTTATTTACATTACAGCCTAATTTATAATTAGTTTTCAGCCTCTTCTTCTTGTTTTAGTTTGTATATATTAAACAGTGTACTTATAAAATAATGTAACATTAAAGCGGAATTTTATTTTATAACATATCTACTAAAATATCTAAGCTAAGAGAAAGTAAATTCTAATACAAGAAAAACAACTCAAAGCAGCCCGAAATTGTAGCTTAAAATGCCCTCTATTATTGTAAAGGAGCCCGCGAGAAACAATTTTCGAACTAACGCCAATATTAAGTACAGTCAAGTTATCTCGACCCGTTCACGAAGAAATAATATCGACAGCCGGCGGCTAAAACAGTTTAAACGTCGAAAAGCTACATTTCCTTTATTTAGCTTCTAGTTTTAAATTTCTACATTCCAATGAACGAGAAGTAATTTAAATTGTCATCTAAATGCTATGTTAAATACAAGACTTTTACTCATAGGCTTTAATCGTGTAAATTTTGAATACTTTTCCCAAGAAAATTATTTTATCGGATATGAAGTATCTTATCACTCTTATTGTCGAAAGCTTTTAATTAAAGAAATAATAGTATTTTCTTAAGTTTTCGCGACTAGTACACACAATATAATGTTTAAACGTAGTTTTATTAAGGAAATAATGGAAAAAATGGTTACCTCAACTTAGCACCCATAAACTCTGGAATCTTATCCCATGGAAACTATCCTATTATCAGAGATGAAAATACCTTTTTTTATGTCCGTCATTGACTTTCATTTCGCTGTTTCTCAATCAGTATGGATGTGTACAGTATATCTATACTGTCATAAAAATCTTTGTCATCAGTCACATTACAAATCCATATTATTTGGCGTGCTATAATCATTATTTACTTTCTTATATATTTGACATTTTAACGTTTTTTGAAGTGAACCTTCTATATAGACGGGGTCGATTTTTCGCTCACGAAAAAGCGTCACGGCCGTGTGTTCTAATACTTACATTTATAAACTCGTGATATCTTTCGAATGGAATGTCCGAATTGAATAATTCAAAAAGTTGAATAAAGGTATTGAAGCAGTCTTGAATATGAAGTAATTAATTTTGATAAGGATGAATACCAAGATACAAATGAAGAGCCTTTTCTAGCGGCGGCATTTTAATTAAAATTTTAAAATAAAAGAACACTTATTGTGGCATAACTATAATAGTTAGACATATACTGTCGCGACACTTTTTGGAAATAATGATGTGTTTTACAAAGTCGTAGTACATTATTTTATTCTATCATCAATAATTTTCGCAGCGCACGCGATTTTAGTAAATTTTTTTACACCTTGGGTTACATTATTGGAGTTTTGGTGAGGATTCCTAATTTTTTTGTAAATATAATATATAACCTATGCCCCTCGGGAATAGTGTAGCTTGCTAACAATGAAATAATTTTTCAAATCGGTTCAGTAGTTTCGGAGCCTCTTCATCAAAACTGAGCAAACGAAATATTATTGAATCATTTTGTTTTTAAATATTTTTCTGTTAACATAATTTGATGTCCGAATGAAGATTGATGACGAAAGATGCGCATTTGTTAATGTTCTGTATGTATGTACTTGTATGTATATAATTTTAGTGTAGACTATGGATGTTTTTTTGGTTCCGGATCGAATTCAGTTTTTGTTTGATAAAATGAAATATGTATAAATAAAAAATGCATTAATTAAAATGTACCTAACCTAACCAAATCATAATTTGCAGTAAACCTGCGAAAAATCGAAATGTGTGCTGGGACACATATTAGAAGTGAAACTTCAACTAGCAACGGACAAGTGGAAAAACGAATGGCAACAGATAAGTGGAAAAATGAATCGCAACGGACAAGTGGAAAAACGAATCGCAATGTACAAGTGGAAAAACTGCAACTGACAAGTGACAAAATGAATCGCAACAAAATTTTAACTTCAAGTTTTAAGGGCAGGTTTTCAAGTTGGACAAGTACATTCAGAATCTAGGGTGAGAAGTTACTCTTTTCTCTACTACTTTTCTCAACGGACAAGCTGGACCTGTGACAGAAAACTTAAGAGTGGCATGGGTGGTATGAGCATGTAGCGAGAAGGAATGAAAGTCACGTGATAAAACTATGTTAAAATGGAAAATCGATGGATGGGTGGGTGAATGGGTGAAGGCAGACTAAAAAAGAGAAGGATGACATGATGACTTATGGTACGACAGTGGAAGTATACTAGGATAGAGGAGTATGGAAGAAAAACAGTGCTGACACTAAACGATTGGGATGTGAAAGGAAAAAAAAAGTTTAAAAAAGCTTTAATATAATATTATGACTTATTTACTTTCAGTAGAAAATTGTTTAACCAATGTTACTATTCGACCAACGTCGTTAACTTTAATAAAGACTCTTAAAGCCTCCAAGATAGGTTTTTTATACTTTTTCTAAGCAATACATACAAAATATATTTTTTATCGAATAGTTTCTGAGAAAAATTAGTTTTTAGTAAAATTTGCAATTTGCAAAATAAGAGAGGCTACTAGCTAACCAATTATGTTATCGAAAATGCAAACCAATTGGTTAAAAGTGAACTATAATTGTAGGATATTGTTTCATTTTAACGAAGAATTGTCTTTGTATCGAGGTTTTAATTAAATTTTTATATTCGATTTCTCTGATTTTACCACCATGTGGTGGATTGTCAACGAACACCTATGAACGCTCGTTGCACTGTGTGTACGCGGCCTAAAACACGAACTAATAAGTAGTGTGGAACACGACGGAGACGAGAACAAGAGGCACGTACGCGCCAGACACTGCGAATCGTAACGACCACTTCTAGTGCTATTCAGTGCAGTGTTTTCAACAATTTATTGGTAGACGTCGTCGGTCCCAATTACCTTCGATGGTATCGTATGTCTTTGTTTACTTTAGTAGAAATTACGTTCGAGGGAGGACATATTTATTGTTTAGAAAAAATAAATCAGTTTCCAATATTCGTAGGCTAATGATATTGTCAACATTTATTTTAGAGTTACAAACACACAACATTTCCTTGTCCTGCGCAGTTTCCTATCCACCACATGACAATTTTTAATATTATATATGTATTACATTAATATGTAAACTATTTTTTTCGAATATTTATGATATTTATTTATTTGTTTCCTCCTCACCGCTATTATGAATATTTAGAGGTTTGCTTATTAAATTTGGTTATGTACCAATGTAATATATTTAGAAAACGAAGATAAGTATAAAGAATATTATGCGGAATAGAGGCAAGAAGTTTTTACCATTGTATAGCAAAGTAACGTAATCCATACTAATACATACGTATGTGGAAAGTAGCACTGCTTCTTAACTTTTCAAGAGTTAAGGAGTTTAAATGAAATTTAGCATGGATGTAGATATAGTATTATAGGGCTACCTGCGTGCCAAAAAACAAACCTGAACGGATGATATAGAGGATAAAAATTACTATAGGCGACCCATAATTCCTCAAATTAGACATCGAAATTTATATTTAGACTCATGGTAAGAAATAAACAAATATATGTTTGAACGTTACAGTTGGATTTTTACTTGATTCAGAATGTATAAAAATGTAAACGCAGTCGGTAGTAACAACTAGTACTGTATAATGGGATAGTTGATGCATATCACAATAAGCATTAAAACAATGTTCATATGAGACCAGGCGTTTAAATACCATGGCATCATCATTACTTTAAAATGTCAGAATAGAAATAATTTTCACTATTGTTCAGACAGTAACTAATACGCTTCTACTTCATAATTTTTAACACTCATATAAAATGTAGGCTTCGGCTTCGGAATTTTTCAAGCTAATAAAAGGTATTTTAGTTGATTTATTGCCAACTATTGCTGTGGAACATTTTACAAATTAATGAATCCTGAATACATTATATAACAGCTTAAATAGAATACGGAACCAAGGTTGCTTAAGCAGTGACGTAGAAAAATACAGTACAAGTACTTCAACAAAACGACCTTGCTTCTTTCTTCAGAAAACTTTGCAAATTTTTAATTACAAAAACTTTTCTTATAAGATACACATAAAAGCTTTCGTAAGCCAAAGATTAATTAGTAGGCGAATCCAGTTGTATTAATAATAGTACTTTGGCGTGCTCTTTAGAAATATTTCCCGGCTTTTCCCTTTTCATTTTGAAGGTAATTTGTCTTAATTTCGTCGTCATTTATTACGGACACACCCTAAGATGAGTTCCCATGCTCCGTAAGTTCTCAATGATCAATGTTCACGGCTTTCTTAACCGATTGTGTTTGGGAAAGGGTGTGTAATGTTTTGGAACTTAATTAATTACTTGTGAGAGTTAAGTAGGTCTTTTAAATTAGCATGAAAGCACCTGAATATATACAGAAAAAATATTTCTACATTTATAAAATCCTTTTATAAAAGTATAGCTTTGAAATGTGTATTAAGCCAGTGTCGATTATTCATAAATATTCAAGTTTTATAATAATCTTCAATCAAATGGGCAGCTTAAATGTGGGGCTTTAGTTGACACAGTAGTTGGAGTTTTTGATAAATGAGTGTTTTCAATTAATTGATTTTTAGAGTTTCACAGTTAGATGATAAAAATAGTGAACGTGAGGAACGTTCACTATTCACTATAAAAAGACCGTAGACATTTAAAAATTAATATTTAATTGGTTTATCGTGTTTGTTGACATTAATAAAAACACTTTCAAACGATGTAATTAATAACGAAGACTACTATTAACGTAGCATAACGATAAGCAAAGGATTCGGAATCCTCATAGCAGGATCATCTCAGAATTCGCACCGCGTGCTTTCCGACCAAAACAAACGGCGGAACGGTATTTGCGTACGTGCTTCGGCCTTTACAAACATATCTTAGGAGGACGGGGAGCGCATCAGCATGGCTTAGATTCAAGAACTGGAAATGCTGACACGAGAAAATTCTAGTCTGTTATATGAGAGGCTGGCTAGCTCATAAACGTTATTTAACTCAATGGGTATTGATATAATGTCAGCCTATAAACGTCCGAATACTGCTGACGACCAGCCCGATTTGTCTGAAGCGGATTTCACACATTGTGTCAAAATACTGCTGAAGCAATGCATGCTTTCCCATCACGACATTAATCCACATTATTTTCGTTTGGGACTTATGCGCGTTTGCCACCAATACCTACCACGGCTTTTTATCACAAGAATTAAATTGAATAAATATTACTGTTCAAAATTTAAAGTGACTTCGTTTGAGTGTTTGTTCATTTATCAGTTTTAGGGGATAAACTGTTTAACGTATTTAATATACGCCTAAATGTAGATACTTTTGAAAAGCGAATGTATATAATTTTTTTTTTAATTCCGTAAAGTGAAACGGAATTCGCACGCTAAGCTCATATAAACAACTAGTTTTTCTTCTTCAATTTGAATGAATTTATCAACCGAAGTGTTTATAAACATAAACTTGAATTATTTAATATCATTAAATACTGTCGGGTCCTTTCAATTAAATTGATTAATTTTGGTTTAATTTCGTTTAAATTTTCGCGAACGATGCCATATACAAAATTCTATTTGTATATATAACAAACAAATTAAATACGTATTTCAAAAGCCTGATTCAGCTCGTCGTGGTGCATAATTAAGGCTAGATCTTAACCAAATAACGAAGCTTTCAATCCTGGCTGGAGGATATGCAGTGCTTAGATATTGTTTCCGATCTACGAGTGGAAGTAAAGACCTGAGAAATCCTGTTCATTGAGATATGCGCAACCCAGACATCCGTCATGGAAGAGTGTGTCGGGAGTACTATAACTTTCTTGAAATTAGGAGGTTCCAATTTAGTAGTAGTATATTGGCTGTAATAATGCTATTTAAACTACACGTCTTCTATGTCAAGTAACGAGTCAGTCACATCCTGTAGAGGTAATAACATGCCGAAACCGACTGAAACTTCGAAGTCATTATATTTAAACCTCCCATAATATCTTTAAACCACAACATTAAGTATTGTCTCGTTTAAAATAAAGATGTTTAAAGACACAAAGGACAATGTGTGGACGGACAGTTTTGATATATGCCAGTGAAGCGACCGCAATCCTATTCGGCAAGAGACCCGTTTCCATTGACAATGGAACCGCATTGAGATGTTTACCTTCGAACCTTAATACGCAGGAAAAGCGAGGCGATAGATATTTGACACGAGTTGTAAAAATCACATACTTCCTATCCACGTGCTCCGTCAGTGTCTATAGCTGAACTGCAGGCGTTTAGTACATACATATTGTGTATCAATAAAGGATTTAATATCTTACGGCACGATTTTCGTCCACATATCAGTCCATCCAGTTTGTAGAAAGGCAATAAGATAAACCTTACTAATCTTATAATTAATGTAAAAGCAGCTCTGTCTGCCTGTTACGCTTTTACGGAAAAACTTTTGAACCACTTTGTTGGAGTTCTGCATATATAGATGTTTCAATACCGGGTATGGACATAGAATACTGTTCATCCCGGAAAATGGGATAAAAGTTAAGTAAGTTTTCCGGGAGTGAATAGCGCCCAGATACAAATTCAATCAGGAAGGCCTGTTTATATAGTAAGACTTGCATCCAGTAATAATAATTCCCAAACCAAACTAACCACCAAAAACCAAACCAAAAAATAAAACCCATAAGATTTCTATGCCATAGTCAATAATATTTTATGTAAAATAAATTTAAAAAAAACAAAGAAACTTACAATCACATGCCTTACAATTGGCCAGATCAAAACAAACCAGAGCGGTCTGTAATAAATATATTGTTATGGGTAAAATAACCCATAACGTGACGTGGAGATATAAAAGGTAGATATTTGTTTGTCTGCCGATTATTTATTTACAATTATTCCGAACACAGATTGTTCAATTTTGAAAAAAGTATACTATACAGAACGTGTCTATAAATCATTTATCTCTCCCAACGGCATATCTCATATTACACAACTAGGTTTACCACTTTAACAGAGTAATTCCACGTTTTACTGTGACGGCCAACGAGGGAGGGGCCAAATAACATTTGTCCCTGTGTCCTCTTTAATGAAACTGTCCTATTGTTGCCATTGTGTATGTAGGGGTCTATGTTCAGAGGCCGAATGACTCCTTACGAAAAAATATATAGAAGTTAGATGAGTTGATAGTTCAGAAAGTTTATACATGAGCAAATTTTGTATGTCCTTTTTATAACATCAGTTGGTATACCACGTTATAGGTTTAATCTATAATTAAATCGGCCATACACGTGCGGACTGTGTACATTAAAAGTTTCCGCTAAAGGTGTCCGTTGTTTGTCATTTGGATCTGGAGCTCTGCAAAAGTATTTAAGCAAGAATACCGCAAATCTTACTATTAGTACTATTCATTATTAACTAGTACTATTCAACGGACCTTGTCCAAAACAGTTTGCCTTAAAAGCATTTTTAATATCGTAGAGAACCTTTACCAAGTTTTTGGCCAATAGTTCAAAAATTAAAGAGTTTTTATTATTTATTTTGAAAGTGATTATCTCTCCATCTGTTGACATAAATAGAAAAAATATCAAGAAATGTCTTTCTTATTAACGTTACAAGCCACGACACAGTGTGCACAGAAAAAAAATCAACCCTCAGTTACATGTATAACGGTCACACGCAATCTTTACTTAATCTCGATTTCACTACAGCACAGTGCAGCGGTATCTATATAAAATTCTAAACATGCTGTGTCTGTACTTTGAAGATATTAAAAAAAACAACTGGAATAGACCATATAAACGACGGAGAACACGATGCTTTTTTTTAAATTTCTTGTTTGTTCGTTTGTCTGTTTGTTCGGGATTCACGTAAAAACTGCTGGGTCGATTTCGATGTGGTTTTTGCTGATAGACAGGTATTAGACTTAAGCTCTACACTACTTTTGATCTTGAGTATCCCGCAGAAAACTTTCTGGGAATGATTTGAAGCAGCCAGATTAAAAACCATCGAATTCCAATGTGATTTTTTTACTGATCGATATCAAATTGAATGTAATAAAATGTGTGATACTTTTTATCCCGGGAATCCCGCCGAAATTTCAAGTCAAGCGTCAAAACATATAAATAATATTTTCCTACTTTTCATCCACATCGACTCGAGAGTTGTTAAGAAAAATAGTTGTGACATACAAGAAGGACAGACGGACGGACATGAGGATTGAACAAAGGTACCATTTATGCCAAACTCTTAAAATAGTTTACATCGAGCGACACCGTGAAGAAGGCTCTAGTTGTTAATAATAATTCGGATTGAATTAAGGAGCAATCCCTTTCAACACCCGCCGTAACATAGATGTACCTGCCGCCATGACGCCTGCCGCGTAAACTTGATCGTTAACGAGATTAAATATTAATTTACCCTGTTTATTAATAAACATTCAATCGTAATTGTTTTGTGTTTACGCAATAATTGAGGCGAAATTACGTCGAAATTAAATTAGAAAATTAATAACATTATTATACAATACCGCTTCATTTGACATTTTAACCTCCGACCTGAAAATATATGAGACGTTTAATATAAATTTCACTGTTGGAGTCTCGTGCTCATAGAATTAGATTAGACCTATTTTATGTTATAGAACAGCGTTTTTAAATGTAATTTTTTTTGTGTCAACGTTTTAGTTTGTTTTTTATCAGTCATGTAAAAAATATTGAAGGAAATACATGGACTAATATTTTAATTGTGTTTATTAAGTTTATATAATAGAATTAACACAAAAGCAGTATATTTATTTACCACAGACCACAACAGAATGGCGACCGTGAGCAATTTAAAAAAACAAAGAACCGTAAGTCGCAGGTTATTTTCCTTAAGTTATAACACTTGTATAGACAAGCTTAACAAAGGAGAAATAGACGAGATTCGTGCAATTCTCACCACCTTAAACGATAGAGCAAAACAAATGTTTGAGATAGAGGAGAAGTTTAAATATGCAGTTCTCGATTTGGATCTCTCAGAGGAGGAAACATTTAAAGAATTGGACTTAGAAGGCTTCTATCAAAGAGAGACTGATTATACCCTTTTGAAGACGCGATGTGAAAAGTTATTATGCACAGAGTCGGATAAAGTCGGTGAATTTGGAAACGTTCACACACTATTAAATAATGAAAGTTCGAATAAACCCCAGAATACACAAAGGAAATTTCAGTTGCCTACATTAGAGCTCAAACAATTTGATGGAGACATTACAAACTGGTTGGGTTTTTGGGGGCAATTTAAGAAAATAGATTCAGATTTTTCTATAGACGATGACGACAAATTTCAATATCTATTAAAAGCTACAGAACCAGGTTCGTCAGCTAGAGAACTAGTTGAAAGCTTTCCACCAAGTGGGCCCAATTATCATAAGGCGCTAGAACAGTTGAAAGCCAGGTTTGCCAAGGACGAAATTCTCGTTCAATGTTACGTCCGTAAGCTCTTAGACATCGTACTGTCCCAAGGCAATTGTAGCGATTTTTCAGATTTAAGGACTCTGTACGACAAGTTGAATACCCAGCTAAGGGCCTTAGAAACATTAGGTGTAACAAGCGAGAAATACGCAGCAATGCTTTATCCACTCGTCGAATCTGCAATTCCAGAAAGTACTTTGAGAGTTTGGCAACGCATACCAAAAAGATCCGAAACAGATCACCTGCAACAGTTGCTGGAATTTTTAAAACTGGAAGTGGATTGTGAAGAAAGAGTGCAGATTGCAAAAAATTCGTTTACTGAAACTAAAAGAGAAAAACAGCCGACAGCTTCCTGTATAGTCGCTTTTAACAATAAAAAGAAATCGGATTTTAGCGGAAAAAATGAAAAGCAATGTATATGGTGCGACAAAACTTCTCATTTTAGCTCGGAGTGCATCAGTAGCAAGGAAATGTCACTAGAGGAGAAAAGAAACTATTTAAAGTCTAAAAAGGCTTGTCTTATTTGTTTGAAGATCGGACATTTCGCAAACAATTGTAGCAGATATCCAAAATGCTTATATTGCACTAAGCGGCATTATTTCATAATGTGTCCAGAGGTTAACATTTTCCCCATTGACAACCAACCATCAACATCAAATGCGACTAATGGCAAAATGCAAAAAATGTCACACATTAATACAGCAAATATGGTAGATGGCGATACTTCCGATACGACAAGAAGATCTAAAGTCAAAACGCCATGGTTACCAGATGTCAATATGTCGAAAATAGGTTGTGAAAAAGAAGATAATGATTTAGCCGAGGACGAGGGAGTTTATTTGTGCCATAAAAGCTCAACTACTTTGTTACAAACAGTTTTAGTGAACTTAGTTCATAATGGTAAGGTTGTTAAAGTACGAGCATTTTTCGATAGCGGAGCTCAGCGATCTTATGTTTCTAAGCGAATCATTAAAGAATTAGGCTTAAACGCTATTAGAAGTGAGTGTATGACACACTGTCTTTTTGGGGGAGTTAATACTACTATTCAAAATTATAACTTATATAATTTACATGTTCAGAATATAGAAGGCAATTTTGAATTTATATTATCTGCTTTAGACAAAGATAGATTATGTGGCTATTTACCACGACTTAGTGATCCAGAGATTTACCGACGCTTAAACAAGCAAAAAATATTTTTAAATGACAATGACCGTGATTGTACAGAAGTAGGTCTTTTAATAGGCGCAGATTACTCAGGTTTTCTTTTTACAGGTGACGTGATTCAAGTGACAGATACATTGACAGCTATAAAAACAAAGCTAGGCTGGGTTATCCAAGGTGTTACCAGCGCTGCTTATTCCTTGAGCCAAACAGCAAGCTTCAATTGTTTGGGTCAGCTATGGGAGCTTGAAACGATTGGTATCAAGGACCCGGCTCAAAAGAAGAAAACAGAGGTTATGGAAAGGGAAATAATGAATTTTTTTGATGATACAGTGGCAATTAACAAAGAAGGTCGGTATGAAGTCAATTTACCTTGGCGAGAAGACGTTAATTTATTAAATAATAGAACATTAGCTTTGAAACGTCTTCACTCTACAACCAAACGTTTAGTTTCTACCGGGAATTATAAGGAGTATGACAGTTCCTTAAAGGAATGGCTTCATAGTGGTATAATTGAACAGGTACAAGGTGATGAGGATGGTCATTTCTTGGCACATCATCCCGTTATTAAAGAATCAAGCCTAACAACAAGAGTAAGACCAGTATTTGACGCATCAGCAAAAGATGAACATGGCAAGTCTCTAAATTCTTCTTTGGAACCCGGTATTAATTTATTAGAATTGATACCAAAACTTTTACTTGACTTTCGTATGCGCGAGTATGGTGTCACAGCCGATATTAAAAAGGCATTTTTACAGATAAGCTTGGCAGAGGCGGATCGTAAATACCTTCAATTTCTATGGTGGGCGAACGAAGATAGACATCAGTTGATTACTTATCGTCACTGCAGAGTTGTGTTTGGTGTAACTTGCAGCCCATTCTTATTAAATGCCACCATAAGGCATCACCTCGAAAGTGAGTACATACCTTTACATTTAAAACCTACTACAGATAAATTAAAACAGTCATTCTATGTTGACAACTGCCTTACCAGTTGTTCTTCGGTGGAAAGTTTACAAGAATTTATAAATAATTCGAAAGAGCTTATGCTCCTAGCTAAGATGGATTTAAGAGGCTGGGTCTCAGGGCCATCCAATGAAGAAACCGTTCTTTCGGTTTTAGGGTTATGGTGGAATACTAAAACAGATGATTTAAAGATAAATGCAAAATCTTTGAAATACAATGGAGAGCGTATAACTACACGTTTTATGTTATCTTTAGCTCACAGAGTATTTGACCCGATAGGTTTTACATCTCCTGTTTCACTGAAGGCCAAATTATTATTGAAACAAGTTCATCAGAGAAACCTTGGATGGGATGAACAAGTACCAGAGGATATAGCCAAAGGTTTTCTCAAATGGGTATCAAAGCTAGATTCTTTAGAGGATGTTGCAGTTCCTCGACGTATAACATTAAATAGTATACATGATTCTAAATTATCAGTTCATATTTTTTGTGACGCTAGTAAAGATGCATATGCCGCTGCCTTGTTCCTTCGCAGTGAGAGTGAAGGCGTAGTATCAGTACAATTGATAGCCGCAAAGTCACGAGTATCACCTTCCAAGGATAGTAAAGATATCTCGATACCACGGTTGGAACTATTAGCAGCCGTTATAGGGGTCCGTCTATACGTTCAATTTAAAAATAATTTTCCTTTGGAACACTTTTGCTGGTTTTGGACTGATTCAATTGTTGTCCTAACGTGGATACAGAAAAATGAAAGTTTGGACGTTTTTGTGAAAAATCGGGTGAAAGAGATTCGTAGTTACACTAATATAAAGGATTGGAATCATTTGCCAGGTAATCTGAACCCCGCCGATTTACCTTCAAGAAGCTGTGAAGCAGATGTTCTAAAAGAATCATTGTGGTGGAATGGACCGGAGTGGTTAAAATTAGATCCCAAGGAGTGGCCTATATCAAGCATGTATACGCATTTAATTAAAGGATCTATTGAGGTTAATCAGCAATACATGGTTAATAGTGCTATTTCAGATAATTTTTCGGAAAGACTTTTATATTTTTCTAAATATACGTCAATTGTCAGAATGATTGCATGGATATATCGCTTTTATTCAAACTGCAAGATTAAGAAATCAGAGCGATTACAAAGAGTTCTTAGTTCAGAAGAAATTACAAACGCCGAGAATAATATGTTCAAACTTATCCAAACGGAAACCTATGGAAAATTGAAAACTTATAAAGATTTATGTACTTTTGTGGACACTGATGATTTAATCAAGGTTAAGACGAAATTGATCTCTGAAAATATACCATTTTGTTATAGATACCCTATACTATTGCCAAGTAAACATATCATTGTAGAGAGGTTAGTTGTACACAAACACAGAGCGTTAATGCATGCTGGTACATTAACTGTCATAGCAAATTTGCGGCAAACTTTGTGGATAACTGGAATACGTCTGCTAGTAAAAAAGATTTCAAGAAGGTGTGTTATATGTAGAAAACAAAAGGGAGAACCATTTTCTACGCCACTAGTTGCGTTGCCAGAAGATAGGACACAAGCGGGCAAGCCGTTCCAAGTTACTGGTGTCGACTTAACCGGGCCATTGTTTTTAAGAAGTGGTGAGAAGATATGGCTAGTTTTATATACTTGCGCCGTATATAGGGCAATTCACCTCGAAGTAGTAGCTTCACTATCTACAGACGAATTTTTATTATCTTTTAGGAGATTTGTAGCCAGGAGAGGCAGGCCTCAAACGGTGTACTCGGATAATGGCACTAATTTTGTCGGAGCTATAAATTTATTTAAAAAGATTAACTGGAATGAAGTAGTTTCCCAGTCAGCCATTCAGAAAATCGATTGGATTCTAATTCCCCCTGGCTCACCGTGGTGGGGAGGATGGTGGGAACGATTGATTCGTATGATAAAGGAAATTTTGCGAAGAGTGCTTGGAAAAGCAGTACTAAATTTGATAGAATTGCAAACATGCATTACAGAGAGCGAAGCAGTGATCAATTCCCGACCGTTGTCATATATTACTGATGAGATAGATGTTTTGTCACAACCTTTGACCCCGGCAATATTCTTACAGCCGCTGCCGTGCACCAATGTCTCCGATTTGGATTATCTAGATGGCAAGAGCTTAAACGTGCGCGTCAGATACCTTCAAAAGCTTAGAAGTGACCTCAAGATGCGTTTCTGCAACGAATATCTTTCATTACTTGTTTTGAAAGGAAAGGACCGTTTACACATCCCAAGAATTGGAGAAGTTGTCTTAGTAATGACACCTGAAAAGCGGTCACTTTGGCCCCTGGGAGTAGTCCAAGAACTCTATAAGGGCAAAGACGGCGTGTGTAGAGTTGCTAAAGTTAAGACACAGCATGGAGAATACAAGCGTTCCGTTAGATGCTTGTATCCACTAGAAGGTGTTTAATGTAGTATTAGTTTGGTTACTCTTTTGTTTATTTTAAAGGAATTTCATTTATTATTTAAGAAGCAATTATAAACATTATTTGATTCGGTTTTTACATATTTTGTTCGTGATCGAAAATGCTCGTATTTTGCCAGCTAATATAAGATAGAGAGTAAAATGTTATTAGTAACTTCTGCCCTGTGGAGGATGTTGGAGTCTCGTGCTCATAGAATTAGATTAGACCTATTTTATGTTATAGAACAGCGTTTTTAAATGTAATTTTTTTTGTGTCAACGTTTTAGTTTGTTTTTTATCAGTCATGTAAAAAATATTGAAGGAAATACATGGACTAATATTTTAATTGTGTTTATTAAGTTTATATAATAGAATTAACACAAAAGCAGTATATTTATTTACCACAGACCACAACATTCACGTTTATTTATGAAGCAATTTCGATGAGATTTTTAGGGTGTCGTAGGCATGTTGGCAAAACGGCATTCCGTTTAGTAATTTTTGAGATATAAGGTATTTTCACTTAAAGGCTTATTTTATGGTTCCGTGGCAAAATTACGAAAAAGAGCAACATTTGTTGTCAAGTGAACTGCCATGTGCTTGCTTGATATTATGTATTTATCGATTATAAGTAACATACGACCAATGAGGCCTTGACCCACAGAAATGTTCATCAGCCATCAATATGTTCGAGGGAGGCGTCTAATAAAATAAATTATCTATAGTAGTTTATTACTTTTTTGTTTATGCTTTAATTTAATTTAATCACGATTGAACTAGTTTTAATTTAGTTAAACCACCAAATATTATTTATTTTTTCTTTTAACGTCTCCTTGGACACCGATTTGCCTGGAAGAGATCGCTATAAGCTATAAGGCTGCCCATTGTTCTAATGGAAATGTATTCATATTAAATTGTCTAAGTTTAAGTTATGGTGAACATTAAAGAGTTTTAATTCATTCATTTTCTAGACTAATCTAGAGCCTTCAACAGAAGCAAATAAACAGCGTGTGATGAACCCACCCTCTTACTATCATAGCTTACAAATTGTTATGGAGATGTTTTCGACCTGTCCAAAGTATGATCATTCATTCCTAGTTAAAATAGGTCATATATAAGCCAACGGCCAAAGTTGTTACAATAAAAGATACCGGAGATCATTTAAATACAAGAAGAGGGAGCCAGTTTCGAGCCATTATCGTCACTTGTAATTCATTGTGAATTACATATGATTTTCTTTAGGTTTAGGTATCCAAAGGTGGTGATAGTCGCAAACTTTTTTTGCCAGGTAGTAGGGTATAATATATATGCTCGACTAGATGGCGACCACCCCTGGTCTAGAGTATGCCGCCATAACAACCTTGTGTTGTGTTCCGGCATTAGTGACCAGGTTCCAGTCTCTCTCTCTTAAGAGAGCAGCAGCGCATTTGTAGCACCTTTGGTGTTGCAAATGTCCATAGGCGATGGTAACCGCTTTCCATCAAGTGGGCCGTCTGTCTGTCTGCTGATCTCCTGGGATAAAAAAACTCGATTATTGCGGTTAGCGACCGCAAGTGAATTAATAGAAAGATATAGGAACCAACCAAATATCATTTGGGTATTTTCCAAAATTTACATAGTCATACAATATCAAAACGTATATCAACTTTATGTTCATAAAATAACTGTACTGATTCTCTATGAACAATATGAAAGTAACCAATAACTTATTCTGCGAAATACGAAACTAGTTGTAGTTATTGGATTTTCAAAGACAATAACTAGCTATCAAGTAAGGTGGATGGGAACTTATTCTAGATTGGGAAGAGGTAATGTCGATAGGTCAAGCATATCGATACTTTATTTTATACCGTCTACGAAAATCTAATTAGTTTTTAGGTAAGGAAGGTACGCTAATTAGGATAAAACATGTGCTGTTGAATGTTATTTTGTCTTACAAATTTCAAAAATACTTTTTCGTTTTTATTAATGTATGAATTACTTTGGATATACTTTCATAGACCAATCTGATAGAAGTCTAAATCCGTACTAATAAATACTTACAATAAATAAAACGACATTTTTAGTCATCTTCTTCTCTTATATGTAAGAGTCAATTACTGTTCGTTAATCTGGCTAAAACTCAAAACCGGCTTGACCGACTTTGATAAAATGTTGTGTGTGTGTGTGTCTGAGTGGGTTCCTTGATGATTTAGATACACAATTGAATCCGGTAGGTGGTACTACCATCGGGTTCTAGATTTTTAGTTTCCCAGGGGAGGATAACGTTTGCCGGGCTCACTAGTTTTTTTTTTTATAAAACTTTTAATATACAACACATTTAGTAACTGATTAATGTTTTGAATAATAAATCCGTCGAAGTCTTATGCAATCTACTCGATTCACTGTTATAAACATCAACGATAGTTTATCGATAAATGCCCACCCCTAACCATACTCTCAGTTGTGAATCGCGTGGATGGCGCCCAATTAGTGTTGTGCCTCTCGCAAGACACTACACGACTAATGATTTGCACAGCTCGTAGCTCTTGCGTCGCCTAGGCGAGTAGGTGTGCGCTTTAAACAGAAAACCCTCTCTATGCCAACAACACATCTGTAGGGGGATGAAAATGTCAGGGACCTATAAGTATGGGTTTTAAATCTAGACTAAAGAATATTATATGCGCCTCTTCTGGAGAACCGTTTCTGAGTGTTGTGTAACAGAGTCAATCTGCGCAAACAGAACATATTATCGTTTTATGCAATTACTAATTGATAGTTGTAAAGTCTTATTTCAAATAGAACAGTATGGTTGAAACATCCATAAAACGTACCTTGTAGCATTATCGTAAACTTTCCAACGAAATAAAAATTAATTTTAATTATATACAAAAATATATTTAATCCTGTTACTAATATTTAATAATAATCTTGTACTTAGAATTACGATCTTTATTTCTTTATTTACGTAATGTTTCCCATATGACGGCTATTTGAAAAAGACTAAAACTATATTGATCATTACATACGCAAGCCGCTTTGTTTGGGCGTATTTATATTTTCTGAACCTTGCCAGATATCAAACAAAAAAACCTTCAGTTAGACAAAAAATCCAAAATCATTTATGTTTCATCCGTCTGTCTGTTTGTCTGTCAGTCGTATTTATATAATATGTTTCTCGAGGACTTCATTCCATTTGGTTGAAATATAGAAGGAAGGTGTATTAGAACCGTTTGTCACTACATAATGGTGTAGTGAAACTCAAGAAAATATAAGAATCCATTACGTGACTTGTCATTAATATCTTAAAACCATAAAACACGGTACAAAGAGTTCAACAACAAACCAGCAAACTTCGCGTGCATGCATTTAATAAATTGGTACTTTTGAACAGTGTTACATACATTGCTGGATTTTTTCACCGAGTAATCAAAGTGCTCGGTAGCAAAGCGTGCATGTGTAATCAACAAACGCGATTCCCACATCAATTCACGTCGACTGCATTCGCGGTGTTTGTCGGTATGCCGGGGAAGTTAACTCGAACGCTGGGGGTAAAGTGTAACTTTTTATAAGCTTATATTTCGCGCGAAGCATTTTTTTTTATTGCAGGAATTCAGCAGACAGGCAGAAGGCCCACTTGATGTAAAGCGGTTACCATTGCCTATAGACATTTGCAACATCAAAGGTGCTACAAATGCGCTGCTGCTCTCTTAAGGGACTGGAACCTGGTTACTAATGCCGGAACACAACTCAAGGTTGTTATAGCGGCATATTCTAGACCAGGGGTGGTAGCCATCCAGTCGAGCAAGTACCCTACCACCTGGCTGTGGGTTTTATGTCACCTCTTACAACAGGCCGCCCGGCCGCAGTAATTTGTATCCTTTCTCCTTTCCTGCACGGATACTTTCTACGAAGAACTACGAAGCCTTTCTATGTAATGCAAATTTCCTAGAGCTCGTATCAGGCGTAATACAAAAACATATCTAGATGCGCACGATAGAGGATTCATTATGACTCCTAATTCCTTTAAGAGTTTTTGAAGAGAACTTCTTTAGAATCGTGTGATTTGAAACAAACGAAAAAGCGTCCCTAAATAGATAGTCTTATAGATAAATCTATAGGACTAAGTCTGCGAGAAAATGAGATACGAGTTTTACATGTGCAGCACAGATTGTAGGTTCAATAAGACCGATGATTAAACATAGGTCCAATTTGGACCAAAATAAAACTGATAATAACATTTTTTAGACTAAAACAGTGAAAAATTGAAAGTGATACGTAAGACGTTTATTTTGAATTATAATACGTTGACGGATGTAGGCTGAAAGAATTACATTTATATTAATAAAAGTTAGAAAAGAATTATCTGTGAGTATATTTTCTGAAGTTTCACTTCTACTGCGTGTGAACTGCGCGCACACACACACACACATTTTTTTCTGTAGCCAAATGACGAAAAAACTTTCGTCAGCTCTACGGAACTCTTCAATGAGCGTGGCCTACCAAGCGTTTACCCGATGCATTTTTTTAATTAAACGATAGCCCTAAACAAAACCTTTCAACACATTGTCAACCCCTTTATATCCGAGTTTAATTTACGGTATCCGGTTAATTGGTAGGACGAGAGTTTGCAATCAAGCCGAGCAGCAGTACTGACTCCCAAATAATGAGCTAGGGTTTTGAGTATCATGCCATAAAAGCTGGTTTTATGGCAAGTTTTACGAGTTTACGCGAAGTGGCGCCGCGGGGAGCTAGGGCTGACCACCCGTCCCTTAAATCCAATACAGGAGCGACGGGAAAGTTGTTCAAAGTTAAAACAAGTATCTTGAGAGGTAGTTCTCAGACTGTCAGTCTATCCTGTATTCTTTTCTTTTCTCAAATAACTACCAACCATTTTTAAGGTCAATAAAATCACTGTTCGCGACATTATTTTGGAAAAAGGCCTTTTAAAATATTAACGTCATAGTGTTAAGTATTTCCAAATCCATTTAATCTACAGATCACTTACTCTTTATATTAAAAAAAATCTGCAATTTATTAACCGATCTATAAACAAAGGAGATACTGAATTGGTCTGTATAATTTTATTGTTATGAGTGGCTCGTATATAACTATTTTTAACGTATAAGAACTATATTAGAGCTTATATATAAAAAAATACAATTTCAACAGCAAAAAATCTTAATGTGGTGAAAATCGCAATGGAAATATCACCACAACGTCTACTGAAAATTGGTTAATTACAAATTTAATTAAAAGAGAAGTATAAAACTAATGTAGTAATCATGTTAATATTTACTCGTAAAAAAGACACTATTAATTTCCAGTATGTCCCCAAAGTGTCACTTTTATTTCTTAGTATCAAATTAAGACGGAATAGTGAAACTGTATGAAAGGCATTGGCTTGTAAAAATAAACTTTAAAAATATATACCACATTCTTGCTAAGATGGTATAGAAAAACACTGAAAGCACTACCGAAATTTAAAGCTGCTGCCACATCAGCCCTGCAAAGCTATACTATAGGTGGCGAGAGAGCATCGCGCCGCGCCTCGCTTAAGTGATTAAAATCGCAACGACTGGGCTAAAACAAAGCGGGCGAAATGTTCAGATGAATTTAAATGGAGGCGTGGAACAAAAGCGGCGGGCGAACGCACCGGCATGTCATCTTGTAACGAGAGGGTCTCGGGACGCGCCAGGGTTACCATATGTATAATCAGATGACATCCCCACGAATTTTGGCAGGTTTTAAGCGTTGTCTGAAACTTAGGTGAGCAATGCCAGTGGCCTAGTTCCCCGTCTTCCCCCTATTTATTCCATTCCACTATTCCACCTCTACCTATTCCAAATATCAATGGCGAGGGGTGACATTATGATGAGGGTAAGCCAGGAACTTGTAGCTTAACCATTGCTATTGCGTGTGAAAGCGTAAGAGATAGAAATAATATGTATGTCCAGCAATGCGGCAAGTTTATAGTCACTCCACATTACTTTGAAGAAAACGCGTAAATGCCAATGAATACCTACATGGCGGATTATGACCGATTTATTGGTCGCAATGTTATTGCTTTAGATATTGAAATAATGAATGGATTTCATTGATTCTTAAAGGTACGCCTATGGGAATCGGGTTATATGAATACCTCGCCAATCCTATAAAGCAATCTTGATGTCTGTTTCTCTTAGTCCCTTCCTTTATCACATTTATTCCATCCCTCCTACCTTACCTCTCTATGCCTTTCTAAAGGCTGGCCACGCGATGGCTTCGCACCTGGTGCTATGAACGTCTAGAGGCGACGCGGTCGGCAGCCAGTTGGAATACGTGAGCCGTCTACCCGTTTACCAGCTTCGCATAAAAAAATTAAAACCTGCCGACTTCAGAATATAGGATTATGACTACTTTTTAATAGTATCTTTTACCGGATGACAGTTGATAAAAAAAATGTGTGTGTGCAGTTCACACGCAGTAGCAGTTAAACTTCAGAGAATGTACTCGCAGATAATTCTTCTCTTACTTTTGTTAATATAAATATAATTCCTTTCGCCTACAATCGTCAAAATAGTATAATTTAAAGTAAAGTTCTTAGAGTATCACTTTAAATTTTGCACTGTTTTAGTCTAATAAATATTATTATTAGTTTTATTAAGGACCAAATTGGACCTATGTTTAATCGTCAGACTTATTAACTCTTTAATCTGTGCTGCACAATGTTAAACTCGTATCTTATTCTCACGCAGACTTAGTCCTATAGATTTATGTGTTTATCTCTTATTAGTGTCGCTTTTCCGTTTCATCGAGTTTCAAATCACTACGATTCTAAATTTTCACTTCAAAAACTTTCGCATGTGGAACGTTCCAGATAAATCAACAAAAGATAAAATTATGTCCCATTAACACCTATTTGCCTTTTGCTACACTCTCCTATTATATCTATTTGCCTTTTGCTACACTCTCCTATTATATCTATTTACCTTTTGCTACACTCTCCTATTATATTAATGTACTCTGTGATTGGGACTAAAATGAAAATTTTAGTGACGCGTTTTTCACCACAACATAATTGGTTTTCTTCAATAAAAACCAATACTGATCGGACAATTTCGATTGAAATCTACTTTTATTTTAACATAAAATATTTGATTTTTATTCAACAGTATTCTTGTTACATTCTAAAATATGATTTGCGTTCGTCTACAAAAAAGATCTTTCCAATAATCGCAGGATCAATTATGGCATCTAGCAACACCGGCATATAGCAAGCTTGTCTGGGTGCACTCGCTGCTTTGCACATAGGGTTAGCGCGAATAAAAGAACCAACAAAAATGTCACCGAAAGCGTTTCATCTTAATGACGTGGCGCTGGTGACAAAATAAAGAAAACACGAGTTATATGACGGGGTTTAAAAATGGAACGCGGTACTTTTTTTTTGTCGCAGTCAAGTCTCTTTCCTTGAATTTCTTGGTTTAAAAATTAGTAAATATTATGGAATTTTTCAATGGCATTTGTCCGACTGGATGGCTACCACCCCTGGTCTAGAGTATGTCGTCATAACAACCTTGAGTTGTGTTCCGGCATTAGTGACTAGGTTCCAGTTTCCCTTAAGAGAGCAGCAGCGCATTTTTAGCACCTTTGGTGTTGCACATGTCCATAGGCGATGGTGACCTCTTTCCGTTAAGTGGGCCGTCTTTCTGTCTGCTGAAGCAGGCAAGGCAAGGCAAGCCACTAAGTTCGTTGTTGCACCGAGTTACAAGCTGTCGTTACGAAAAAATAAATAGTATGTGACCACTTCCCTAGTTTATATCCAACCCTACAGGGTCTGTGTCATTTATAGCATGACGCTTAGCGATCTCTTCAATAGACTTTTTACAAACAAAAAATTGCCAACCCTATGCATCCGGAAGCCCGTTTTCTGGGAACGTCTCCACCTAGCAGCCGGTTTTTAGTCTGTAATTCAGCCTTAGTTTCGGTTGCTCGAGCTTTTGAAAAGTCTTTAGAGATCTTGCTTTAGATTTTCCATTAATCTTGGACTTTGTGAATTGAAGTGCGGTTCAAATTCTTGCTTTAAACGTTTGAGAAATGCTGACTTTATGCACCTTTCCTTTAAATTTTAGATAAAGATCTCTGAAAACGAATTAAAGAACAAGATTGAGAGAAATTATATTGGCTTTAAGAAAAATACGTGAATGAAATAAAAGAATCGACCAAGTGCGTGTCAGTCGAGCTAATCAATTAGTTCCGCCGAGGTGACAAACACCTACTCCTTTTATCATTTGAGCCTGACAGACCTGTAAATGCATTGAATCGAAAACGCTCTATCTACATCTAAAAAAACAACTCAACGGATCTTCTAACTAAATTCATCAACAATATGAGTTGAAAGAATTTTCAACATTTATATTTTTTCGGACTCTGTATCTCCACCTCATATTTCAAAAGTTAGAAGGGACACAATTTTTATGAAATTGAAAGCTAATATCTCCCAAACTCTTTATATTATGTAATGCCTATTCATGTACCAATTTTTGCAAATACAGATTGATTGATTGGAACTCGTCACTTAAATAAATGAGTCAAACCTCAACCAATTTCCTTACATATACGGTAATTCGTATATTATTCTGCGATTTTACTACAGTCTTATATAGCAGCATATACGTTACATTTTCCTACTAAATTGTGCATATACAAATGTATAAGTTTTTTAGAAAAATGTCTTTTTTATTGGACGAGTTCTGCAAACAGGCAGACGGCCATTTGTAACACCAAAGGGAGACTGGAACCTGACCACTAATGCCGGGACACAACTCAAGGTTGTTATGGCCGCATATTCTAGACCAGGAGTGATAGCCATTCAGACGGGCAAATACCCTACCACCCGGGGAAATGAGACATGACGTCTTCAAACGGAGTCTTTTGTTAGCAAAATAGCTGCGGCAACCTGAAATAGCCCAAACGACAGTATTCAGTTTAAGGAGAGAATAAGTTATGTGAAAATATTACTCATTGACCCATCAAGTTATTCACAGACAACCTACATATCATAATATAAGTAACTCTGGCATTTTACGTGTACATATTACCTATCAAGGGAGGCTTATCTGACCTTTATAGGACCCTGTTCATTATAAACGCTTACTGTACCGTATGATTGAGTGAGAGGATGTGTACGGTGTATATTTTTGATTTAATATATTTTTTAGGTTTCGTATCCAAAGAGAAAAGGCTCCGAGCGGTTATATAATAATTATTACATAGATATTATGCCCGCCCAATTCTATGTTTTCGTAGTCTTTTTGACGAAAATTGAACTCTCCAGCAACAGTCATGTCTATCAATCCGTATTTCCGTCTGTCTACGACAGGCCCTTTTTTTTCAGGAACCAGTCGGTCTGTACAGATGAAAGGAAGAGATGTGTATTCTTAATTTCTATATACCGGTGTACTGTAATCGGGATGAAAATTAGGATTAGCTATAGAGAAGCAAAATAAAAGCAGTGTACTAAGTCGGGGATTGGGGTTGATAAGATTTCAATACATAGTAACGATGTTTTTTTGTTGAATTTTGCATTTATCTCAAAAGGTGGAGAATTTTTATTTCAAAGAAGCAATAACTGGTTTTAAATACATCGAATGCATGAGGTGTTGCATGTCCACACGCCATTTTTATTTTATTGCTTCTGGTGAATTTTTATTTAAGACTGCCGGTCTAGATTATGTATCTTAGAATTTAGCTTCTTATAGAATATAGACTATCTATTCATTAATTGCACCAAACAACTTTCTTCATTGAAATATAAAATTATTAAAGTGAAAATAAAATGGCAGCTGGCAGAAACCTGTCAGACATTCTAATTCCGCGGAAGCAACGGCATTATAACTGCATTAGAGATATGGCGGCGGGCGTATACAGTTAGTAAGTACCGTTCGCAAAACGGTCAACGTTTACAAAGTCTCTGAAAATTTTTGAAACGTTAAAGCTTTAACTGGATTACGTTTACCACGATTACGTTTCTATCAAATTTAATCAATTCAGTAGACAATCGCAAAAACTTCTGTAAGATTAAATGACTCAATTTTATGTTTATGTGAATCAACTCGGTTGCTTCATGCTGCAGTCCTATCTTTTTTCTGCTCCACTTGCATTGCTAGATTAGTTAAGAATCTCTTTTAAGCTAGGTTACCTGGAACAGATCGCTTTTAGCGATAAGGCCGCCTGTTGTTTTGCCAAGAAGTATTATTATTATGCATTTTGTTTTTGTTTATTTTGGTGAGCTATAAAGTGTTACCTATCTACCTATCTTCATCTAAATCGAAAGACGGAATTGAAACGTGTAATATCAACTCTCTATACCGCTCTGTCTATGTGCCTGGTACGGCAAAATGCAGAGTATCAACCTGATTACTCAAATTGTGGCACACAATGTTTGTATATATTTACTACTAGTTACGCTAACGACTTTGTCTGAGTGGAATTAAAAAAAAAGTTGTATAAATTACCCCTTGTAACATGAGCTGCCAGTTAAAGTACCGTCAAATTCAATCCAGCCGTTTCAAAGATTACCCGGAACATCAAGACAGATAGACAAACAGACATGCAAAAAATAAAAAAAAATATTTTTTGATATAAGTACCGTAGATACTTTCATATGCATTTAGTAAAAAGCGACATTACAAACAGACACTTAAATTTTATTTATTCGTGTAGATTCTATTATAAGTACTGATAAGCCCGTGACGTCATCCACGCCTGACATTCCCGCGGGATTCTTGGGACACAAAATACCGCAGCATTTGAAAAATAATGTAAGCTATCGTTTTAGTGACAAGTGTGTCGGAATAAGCTAAATTTTATCCACCCCAAAAACTTCATAGCGCTGCCAGGTAAATTCCCCTGGAATTCATTATTCCATAAAATTTGCTATTGATCAGTAAAACATACACACTGTTTTTTTATCTGGGCATTTCAAACCATTCCCAGAACCCCGCAGGATTCCTAGGGTAAAAAGTAGCATAGATTTTAAGTCTTGGAATTGGCTGTCGAACAGCGAAAACCGCATTGGAATTGGCCCATTAGTTTTTCGTGAATCTCAATTAAACAGACAAACAGACAAGGAATGGAGAAAGTGCATCGTGTTCTTGATCGTTTTTATAGTCTATTCCTGTTTTTTTTTATAGCTTTAATGTACAGACATGGCATTTTTAGAATTTTATCATGTGTGCATGTATCGCTTTTAGAAACAAATATTTACTTTCTTTGGTATGCAGACAACTACAAGCCGGCGAAACAACAAACATGACTTTGACAGGCAGATATAGATGACTGAAGTGGCATCATTTTTACATAGGAAAATTCATCCATTTTTGTATTCATGTGTAATGCCTATGTATAGTTTTGATTCTAAATTGTACTAAAATGGAGTAGTTGTTGAATTAATGTTATGTAACAAAAACCAAATGTTATGGGTGAACAATAAATAATAATAAAAAACATCGTTTTACTACCAGTCGCGATATTTTAGGTAAACACTAAATAATTTAAAAAGTTTACAATGATAAACTGGTCTAAAAAGTTGTTGAGAAATAAAGTTATCTTTTTAGAAATGAAAGTTCATGATTTCGATGTTATTTATTGCTGGCGTTTTTTTGAATGTAAATATACGTGAACTTATAAGAGGTCTCAAAGAATGAAAATGTAAGATTACAGGTACCAATGGTTTGAGATAATTCTTTCTTTTCGTACGAAGATTCCTATTTGCATGGAGTCTTTGGTTATTTAAGTGATCTTAAATAAATATGACTAAAGCCCACAATTTCCAATACACTACAATAATAAATTTATTAATTATTAAATTAATTTAATTAAATGAGTTTTTTTAATTGTTTCAGGGTCAAGGTTTTCAAGGTCTCTTTTCTTTTCTGTGAAAAGTAGAAATATTATTTTAGTTAGTTAAAATAGGTTATTTTGAAAATTTAATTATAATATTGTAAATGTTTTTTGCTTACCCTACCAAAACTATGAACTATGACAGGCGGTCGCGAAGAAATTATTTAAGCGGCCCATTAGGGTTGCCGTCCGTCCTAATTCAATATAACCGACATGTGTGGCCGGCACTACCCGTAATTGGACCGAAATTCACGATTAAGTCAACCCTAATTAACCGTATCGTTGTGCATTCGGAAATTGTATTTCTAGTACAAGTATGTGCACCTATTGCTGTTATTAGATTTTGATTCTCTTATACAGGGTTACTGAAAGTGCTAGAGTAAAGTGGCGGCTTTGCACGCGTACACTTGGGATCTACATATATCCGACGGAAACTATCCCATTTTCTTTTTATAATTTTTTAGCTGGAGTCCAGCAGACCTGCTGACGACCCAACTCTGATGGAAAGTGGTTACCGTCGCCTTTGTACATTTGAAACACTAAAGGTATACTACCAATGTGCTGCCGGACTTGTAGATGGGACTAGAACCTGGACACAAATACCAGCACACAACTCAAGGTTGTTATGAGGCCATGCTCTAGACCAGAGCTGGTAGCCATCGAGACGGGCAAATACCGTTGGGGTATTTACCCGTCTGGATGGCTACCAGCTGGCTGTCTGAAAGAAATCGCTAATAGCAATAAGACCGCCTCTTGTATTTTCTTTTAACACATGATAAAGCATATTTATTCATTCATATATCTTCAAACAAACCGAATACATAAAGGTTTGTGTGCACCTTAAAAAAATTCACATTTCTCATGAAAACTAGGCTCTCTCATTTCCTGCTTCAACATCTTATAGGAAGAAACATCCATCTCGAAGAACCAGTGATCAACATTATACACACTCACGTCATTAGTTAACTACGTAGTCTGTTAACCTCAGCGTTTTAGAATTTCTAAATGGAAAACCGTACAGAGTAAAATAAACGTACGTATTTCGCGACAAAAGGAACTATTTTTCCACTCATTAACCTACGTCTCTAATTATGCGCCTTTGTTATAAAAAAGAGACGTTGAAATTATAACATAGCCAGGAAAATTATTTCTTTAGCTGTATATCCTCTTTTTACCTTCATGTCGACAAATATAAGTACAGGCTTAGTTCAAACACATCATTCTAACGTATACTTAGGCGCGTTATTAATAATGGTAGTGGTAAGCTGTATATGAGAATCGGCACAATTAAATTTCACTCCACCTTAGAATTATCTAATTTAATATGGTTTCTTAGCTATTTTGGGAGAAATGGAACCTTTGAGAAATCGTGTGTGTATTTTAATTTTTATTTGTATTGTAGAACATTTAATTTGTTACATAAATTAAGTTATTAAGTGACTGGAAGCAATATACACCTAAGCATACAGGCATGGCCTAGTCTAGGTATTAGTATTATCCAGTCTTAATTTTAAGGCAAAATTTGTTATATTTTTGGTGACAGTAAAAATTCTTTTTGTTATTTTTTATCGTCATGTTTCTCCGTCCGATTGTCTTTGCCTCACAATCATTGTTCTCAGAAGCTATACATTAGGGTGGTCGTTAAAAATTAAATTCTTTCAGACGCCCAAAAAAGTCGTTCCTTTTGACGAAAAACTACGGGAAATATTTTGCTTTTTGATTTTTAACAAAAATAATACGTGCTGGCGGCCAATTTAAGTTCATTTTTCGATAAAATTATAGTTTTTTTTAAATGGATAGATAATATCGAATATAACTTAGTAGTCATTAACTTAATCTCTATAAATGAATAATTGTATATAAAATTTACTAAATTGTTCATATTTCAAGAAAAATAAAGTTTTTAGTGCTAAAATAAATGATTTAATAAAGTTAATAAGTTTACTAATGAGATTATCTCGATGGATATGAACTTCATCTAAAAACAAAAGAAACCCTTTTGTAGAGAATTTGATTTCCTATAAGCATATTTTCATGATTTTTATCAAAATTTAAATAATGTAACTATAATTTTATCGAAAAATGAACTTAAATTGGCCGCCGGCACGTGTTATTTTTGTTAAAAATCAAAAAGCAAAATTTTTCCCGTAGTTTTTCGTCAAAAGAAAGGATTTTTTTGGGCGTCTGAAAGAATTTAATTTTTAACGACCACCCTACTATACATCTTATATAGCTTATCATTTGGTAGAAATAGAATAATTATTACATTACATGCAGTTAGTATACAATGTAGTTAATTGTCGAAATGCTGGGTAGCTTAAATGAATCTTCCCGACGGGTGGGTCTCGGCATAAATTTGGACACGACGAAAGTCATGTTCAATGAACACGTCATGCTGAGACCGGTAAACGTCGATGGCGCCCTTCAAGTAGATGCGTAGGAATATATCTACCTTGAACAGAAAATACAGGTAGGCAGGCACAACTTTGAGGGGATGCCAATAGGAGGATACAGTTGGGTAACATTTGGTAAGTTTCAAGTGTTCTCGTCGACCATCCCGCAATGCTTGACGACGAAAGTCTTGCGTCTTCCCCGTCCTGACCTACAGGGCCGAGACAGGATTGGTCCACAAATTCCAAGTCGCTCAACGGACTATAGAGCAAGCTTCTAGGTAAGCGTGCTCCATCTTAGACTGCGTCATGACATCAGGTGAGACAGTGGTCAAACGCAAACCTATACTTCCATAAAAAAAGCTATAAGGATAAAATTAGAAATGATATCCGTAAGAGAACCAAGATAACAGACATAGCTCGCAAAATTAGCAAGTTGAAATGGCAGTGGGCCGGTCAAGCCTGCCGCAGGACTAATGGCCGATGGAGAAGACGAGTCCTGGAGTGGAGACGGTAAGTAAGTTCTCGGTAAACATATTGTCGGACGCTCTACAGCCTGTTGGACGGACGATCTGTTAAAGGTCGCTGGTAGGCGCTGGATGACGAAGTCAGAGGACAGGGAGGAGTTACGCCGATTTGGGGAGGCCTACGTCCAGCAATGGACTGTGAATAACTGACGACAATAATAATTATAACACCGCAACACATTGCCGTAATCAAGTCGTGAAGAAAATAAAAATTAGTAGTCACCATAATACATATACATAGCTGACCCGTGCCCACTTCGCTGGGCATATTTTTTTTAAATTATAATTACAATCAAATATAGCCTATGTCACTCAGGAATAATGTAGCTTTCTATTAGAGAAAGAATTTTCAAAATCGGTTATGTAGTTCAAAAGATTACTTTCTACAAACCAACTCGCAAACTTTACCTCTTTATAACATTAGTATAGACTATGTGTTAACAATTTTTTTCAGTGTGAATAAACGTGGGGGACTGGTGGGTGGGATCGTTAGATCTTGAACTCGTAACTATATTTTTATTAATAAAAGAAAATTCTGAAAGCTAGAGCTAGATGTAATACTCATAAAACTCAAAAAATACTTTCGTCAAAAATTCCCATTCATAGTATCGATTTTCTTGCACCTATGTATTACTTAAAAACTGTGATAAACAAGGACGGGTAACCGTCTATCTCCAGACAAGCAGCAAGACCTAGCTGCAATTTTATAATCTAACAAAGCTCTCAGCCTCTTCTCCCCTTCTTCAATCCTTACAGATAACCAAGAGCATTAATTAAGATAAGTCTGACGAAGAAACTAAATTTATTCTAACAAATTGCTCCGAGACTCGGCTGTAAAAACCAAGCGGAAAGGATTCATTACTTTATTCAAATATTAATTTTACTTTGCGTTAATTTTATTGCCTTTCTGAATGTACTGAGATGATATAAAAGTCCAGTGAAAAGTTTAATTAACTTCTTTTCAGACTTATCTAGATTTATTTTGACGGCTGTCTTGGTCTATTAATCTGAGTGACGCAGCAAAAAGACTGATGAAAAGTCAACTTAATGTGTAGTTAGATGTTAAGATGGTTCATTCTCATTGGGTCACGGCCTGCCAGGTCATGTAGTATTTATTGGTCTTGCTTCCGCTTTTTTGTGACCCTGGCATAAGGCAAAAGAAGAAACACCTAGCGGTTTTAGTAGGTATCCCTAACCCAGCGGTAAAAGCTTCTCTTCGGGAATGCTATTGCTGTCTCTAGTTGAAAAATCCCACACTACACCATTGCGTTTCCCCTGCAATTGGCAGTCCTCAAGCGGCTTTCATCCAGTAAAATATAAATGTTCCCTGTCCCTCATATACAGTTCGCTGCATATTCTACAAAACTACATTTGGGACGAAATTAAATCTGAATTATATTTATTTCTGAATTATTCATCATTAACAGGATCACTTACTATATACATGCTTAAATCAGTTACTAGTTAATTAGAATATTTATTTATATTAAGCTTGTTTAAATGTTTTATAGCGATTTTTTTCTAAAACGATGGGCGCTAGCATGGCGATATTATTACAAAAAAGGTTAGAGTTAAAAAGACCTTAAAAGTGCTAGAAGTAACACTACAATAGAGGTAAACATCGTAAAAACGTGTTATTGATGTTGAAAAAGTTTGAAAGTAGATCTTTAGAAACGGAAATTTAAAAAACAACAAACAAGAAATACATTTAAATATATATAAGGTAGTGCTTACCATATGCGCCATCAATGAAATCTGGTTATAGAAAAAGCAGTTCAACTCGTTAAGCTATTCCGCGAAATGCGTAAAAGCGGCGCACTGAACTGTTCTTTCGTAGGTGAAAATGGTAAAGCATTTTCACCTTTAGGCAAATAGAGGTATATCATGCGCTGTTATTTGGAAAATAAAACCGATTAAAAACATAATAAACATGTAATTAAAACTATATAAGAAAAATGTAACGCGGAAAATCTTCTAAATCCTACATAAACATATAGCGCCATGCGTCATTCATTCTCGCTTTTTGACGTTTCATTATTCAAAACATATTTGTAGAACAGATCAGTCCATACTTACAAATAAATCAATTAAGGATTTTAAATATGTATTTCTGGTTTGTTCTAAAACCATTCCGTTATTAGGATACAAACATTATTAGTTAAAACAAACAAAACTGCATTTCCATGCGTTATTCGGTATTTGGACTTCTTTTGTTTACTTTGCGTTTAAAATTTGTAATTAGAAACACAGCTCTTTGTGTTTTGTAAACTTTTATGGTTGTCATTAGCCAGGTGTGATTCTTGGAAATTCCGTCCACGCGGTTGAGTGTTATGTCGATACATATTGTATTTGGACAGTATAAAACAATGCCCCAACGGAGGGGTGAGGCAGTCGAGTGCTAAGCACAAGCGGAGCAAGACGTGTGCACTACATTTGGCAATCTATTTAGTGACGGACTTTGCGCGTGTTATTATATTCGTACCTTTGTTATACCTGTTTGTATAGTTCTAATAAATTCTATAGTAATTCTCACGACATTTTAATTAGAGTCCTGCAACTAGTAACAATATCATATTCGCGTTGTTTACTTCCTACTTGCTGCCGTGGAAATTGGCGTAATGTGAACGAGGGGTTGTTTATATAAAATATTCCATATTAAAAAACCTTACTATATCTAAACTTATTTAAAAACATTACGATAAAAATAATTATAATCACGATTTAAACAACAATAAACACACGTAGTTTGATTCGATAAAGATATGACTTCATGTTGTGCGAAATCTAGGCTGAGTAGTTTCCGTCTGGCCTGGAGCTGAATGCGCAAGCGAGCCCACAGCCCGGACAAGGGACGCTCGAGGATCAGACAAGGGTTTTAATGGGTATCCTAAACCGTGGCGTGACAATAGCATTCCCGCGGGAATCCTAGTGCCACCCCGACGAGGGGAATCCCAAACAGCAGCCGCGGCTTTTCCCCTCGCACGGCTGATGGTCCTCAATCGAATTTCCCCAGGTAACAAAAAAAAGGAGTAGTTTTGAAAGAGGATAAATGGTTCCTCAGTCAATTTGACTGTCGACTACTCTATGTAAGGTATATTAATATTTTTACCTGTAACCACCCTCAATGTCATCGTATTTAAGTCGTAAAATTATTAATTACCTGAAACAAAACATACATCTTCATGATAAATTGACAAATGATCAAAATGAAGATGTGATTATTCCATAATAATTATTACTACTTAATATATAACCTGTATTTTGTGTCATAGTATTTATTTTTGGCAAAAAAGTAAAAATCGCGGATTATAAGCATACATCGTCGGTAAATCAATTTAACCCATTCTAAATTGCGAAGCCGTTTTCAGCGAGATAGCTAATAATCGACTTACGGAGGACCTATGCTGCTTTTGATTTAATTTCGGTTCGGCTTAGGAAGCCGCAACAACGCGACGAAGGTAAGGGTGTGGTATTGATATAAGCTTTTTGATTTATATATTTTTACAAATATAGCCCGCACGCAAGTCCTACGCACCGCCTGACCTGTGCGAGCGGCGAGAGGAAGTAAGCTTGCATTTGTATAAGATATTTAGCGATAGGATAAATTTCTAAAAGACATGGTTTTGTAAATCATGAGTAAAAATAGTTATAATGAGTTAATAACATAATAAAATAAATAATTATTATGCCAAAAATACACTTATTTTAATTTTATTTAATAATAAATTGAATTTTTGAGCAATATTATCTATATTTTATTCTCTTTAGCCGTTTCAGTTGTGATGAAAATTTGCATGTCATAAACATTGGAAAGAAATTATTTCTTGTATAATTCGCAATGTCCTGTAATTAGACATTTTTGTATGTTTCTTGTTTAGTAGCAGTATCAATTTCTGTAAAACGCAGTGGTTAACTTGAAGACACACACGGCTTACTCAAATGACGTGGTTTCGAATCCTAGCGAAGAGAATTCTTGTTTAGAAAGTTGTCTGATGTGCATATTGTTACAAGTAACACATACTGAGAGTTGAAAAAAATGTCGCGGGAATACTTGAATATCAAAATTATCTATATTTAAAATTGAGTAATACGTAATGGATGAGTGTCCGTTTTCTTGAATTAAGAAGACCTAATCCAGTACATCCACTCAATCTACTTCTTTAAATATAATTGGTAAGCTCCCACAACATAATTTAGTGCCTACTATAGGTTCAATACATAATATATTCTACTAATAGTTACAAATTCAATTAACGCGGCATGCATTAACTATTAATTAATACCTATTGAGTCGTATGTCCGTAATCTTGGTAGTAGTGGCTTGCCGTATTCCAATGGCGGCTGCTATGTAATGGAATATAATGTATGTATTTAGTACCTACCAATATGATTAATGTATGTACATGTAAAAAAGTGAATATTTGAAAGAGATTCAATACGAGTATTAGAGTTTAAAAACATTATTTACGTTTACGTTTATGACTAAGGAAATAAGTATTTTGTTACATATTACAATCTAAACCACACATATCTATAACGTTAATTATGAGAGAAAAAAAAGGAAAATTAAATAAGGACCTCTAAAAAATTCGAAGATTGTTCGTGTAATGTTTATTTTATACATGTATTCAATTTTCACGGCTAAGAAATTAATATTATGTCTATTATATTTTCAATAACGGGGATGATGATCCTACAAAATAGTTGGAGACTATTGACCAATAAAACTATATTGACAAAACTAAAAAAAATACCCTTTGTGAGCAAAAATATAAAGAAACGCCTGTTCAATCAACATACGCTTTTTTACAAGAAAATTATCTATACATATATCCCCATATTTAAAATTCTTTACAATATTTTAGTTCCGTTTGCTAAAAAAGGGTGTTTTTATTGTCTTTTATTTAAACTATATTTTTTTTCTTAGTCTGAAAACGAAATCAAAAGTAATTATTATCCAAATATTTGTGTTTCAATAAAAGACAATATTTACTGTCGTTCGTTGGATAGTGTTTGTTTTGTATATAAAATTGGTATGTCAAATATTTCCAGAAAAGGCACTTCTTAGCGGAAAACTAGAAAAGGTCTCAATCGACGGGACTCGAGATCAGTCGATTGGAGCACTAAATGGGGAGTCTCTGTTGCAAAATAATGGAAAAACTAAACTGATTTTACACAAAATTTCGAAATATAACAAACGATATGAAGAAAAAAGCAAAATGTATGAAATTTCAACATTACCTTAATGATGTGGATAATAGGACAAACTAATGAAATTTTTATATTGTTGTCAGAAGTGTGGAAGTGGATGAAAATGGTGTAAAATAGAAGTTTATTAAAAATAGGACAGATGCTATATAGATTTCTAGTTTACGCGAGCGAAGTCACAAGAAATGACCTAGTAAGTTTATAATATAAGCTTTAACATCTCATTAAATCTTAGTACGTATCTTACATAAAAATTTTAAATATTACTCAACTTGCTCATTTTTTTGTTTCTTTGATTTACTCGCTGAAACTCAAACCCCGTCACATCCTTAGAAATTGAAATACCTAAGCTAGTATATCTGTACAGTAAAGTTCTGGTCGCAAGCTTGCAAGTTAGCGGGGCGCAACTTTTGAGGTTCTGCGGTTGTTTTGTAGCTGAATACCGACTATTCGAATGAAAACTTTTTTGCCTTACTGTTTGAAGCCCTAGGGTTAATTTGTATGAAGCCTAAAACTACACTTATATTTTAAATAGCTTTTATATATCTTAACCGTGCTTACAGCTGCATTTTTTACTGAAATATTAAAAATTAAAATTGTCGTCCACCAAGTTAAAAAAATGAAGTGGAAAAAAAAATTAACTATACCATAGTTAAACAAATATTTTAAAGTAAATTTACTTTAAATAAACACGTTAATTAACTTTCAAGATATGTAATCACAATTTCTGTGTATGTATTAGGCTTTTCAGCTAAATTTACAAAAAATTAGTGAATTTTGTCGTCTCTACGGAACCCTTTATCGTGCATGAAATAATATGCACCGACTTTTTGAACAATAACGAGGAAAAAATATTCTTCAACCACTAGATTAGTCCAATATATTTAATACTACTTTCACTATATAAATAAAAATATTGAACATATTTATCTGTCAGATGCATTTGATAAATTCGATATCGAGCATTCACTGATAAGATATGTGCTAAGCGGTCACTGAACTCGTATCAATAATTCTATTATCCAAATCATATTGTTATCTGATTAGACTTTCGTGAGACGAGTTGGTGAATATCGTAAGGTTTTATAAGAGAAATGATCTTTATCGCATATTATTCTGAAAATTTAATTAAGCGTTAGTGTGCCCGGTATCCTGTTAGTTCACGTATCAATGGAGAAGTTCAAGCACAGCAGGGGGACGCTTGTAGGCTGATATTAATATGTGAAGAGAAATTTCTGTACCCCTTTTTAATATGCTTTAATTTTCCTCAAAATCGGTTCCGAGACTCCTTTGAGTATTTTTCGCTATCTCTTATAGATATATAAATAGAAATCAATAGCTGTTCGGTAGTCTGACTAAAACTCAAAAACAGCTCGACCGATTGTGATAAAATTGTGTGTGTGTTTGAGTGGATCCCAAGATGGTGTAGATTCACAATTCACATAACACATTTTTCGTGTATTTGCACACACAAAAAAATTCTTGGAAACCGATTTCAGCGCCACCTACCACTTCCAATCGTGAATCTACACCGTCCCGGGATCCCCTCAAACACACTCAAAAATGGGCCTCTGGATGGTGTACATTCGCATTTGGACCCGGTAAGTGGCGCAGCAAGTTCTACATTTATTTAGCGCAAGACAACGTCTGCTAGGTCCGCTAGTATTTTATAGTTTCGGATTAAGCCATAGAGGCTCACTTTAAAAAATCAACCTTTACATGTAACCTTCAAAGTTTTAGACATAGAGTGAATGTTCTTTATTCAAAACACTAAATGGTTTTCCAAATTCGAACACAAACAGATCATGTCATATCGCAAATTAATGTGACAGATCAGCCATTATGCACAATGCTCGGCGACTCTGTAGAATGGTCGGGCAATTTTAGTGCTGCGCGTTACGTGGGTATTCGGCTCTGACAGTCGTAACCTATATATCATCGGGGTACGATTTAATGGATTCCTCTGTAAAGCCATGCGGGCATTGATGCATAGACAAATAAAACTATCTATTGTTTAGATATAACTTTGAGTGTCAGATGTGAGGAAAATCATTATTCATTTCCAATTAAACCATTTTTATACAATATATTATTTTAAAATATTATAACAGGTATAAAAATATTAAGAACAAACCTTATTCATATTCTTTCGTGAAACTATGGTAAGTTGTTTGTTACATTTTCTTAACATTTTTCGTGTCGTCCTAATTCGTGAACTATGTATAAGGTAAAATATTATGAAAAATAACAAGGGCCAAAATACTTACTAGTAACATTAAACGTAAGATATAATTTAAAAAATACACGTTTTCAAGATACGAGTTTTGGTAAAATACTATTTTTAAGGTTAACCAATAAAAAGAAAACAGATGATATTTCATACTTCTATGGAATCCTTCACTTCATTGTGCATGAACAGTCCGTGTATAGTAGACCAAAAATAAATTGGTTAAATAAATTTATATTGTAATTGATAATAAATGAACAATACTCCGAAAATATGGTTTGAACATAATTTTAATAACGACAATGAATATTGAATACTTATCACCTCAATAATAAAAGTCATATCTAATTCCGAAAACTTAACACAAGCGAAACCGCGTGGGTAGGTCTAGTAAACAAATAAACTCGAATAAACGGCCTCGTCATGGTTGGCGTATACAAAGCAAATAGTATTAACAAGGAGCCCAAAAAAACAGTAGAATTCTTTCAATCAAACACCAAAGGGGGTTAGGGGTTATAAAAGGTCGTGAGAGGAGACTCAGCCCACTAAGATTAAACGCTCGTAAAACCCGTATTGGCAACAAGGGCCGCTTGTCCACAGTCGTAAAACCACCGATATACGATGATAACATATCGGGAAAAAGTTATGGGGAGCGATTCGCGCCGAAAGAAATGCCGAATTCGACATTCGAATCGCTGACACGGGGACAACGTTATAGCGGGTTAAGAAATAGAATTGCAATATATTACGTAACTTTTTTATCTGGTTGGTATCAATGACTATAAGGAAGTGGAGGTATGTTATATCTTGTCCTATTATAATAATGAAATAAAACGGAGAACATTTACCATAGTAATGTATATTTTTTATACCATCAGGAATTAGAGATTTCAACGAACAAAAAGCCAACAGACTTTTTAAAAAAGCTGATATTTTGACGCGAGAATTTTCGATTGAAAATTAGGGTGGTATTTCGATATTAAGTCAAATATGGTGAAAAAAAAATACAGTGCACTTGGGTCATAAAAAGGTAAGTTTTCGCCAAATTTCGTGAACAAAAAATTTATTTTGTAAAAGATAAAAATAAAAAAACCAAAACCTTGGTTATTTGAATTTTTCACATGAATTTTAAGGTTACGTGAAAAGAGTGTCAATATAAAAATTGTAGATCTTTTTATTACCTACAACAACTTTAACTTTTTTCCATAGGACTTTAGTTTTGCCGGAAATCGAGATAAACCGGTTTTTACCCTTAAAAACTCACCCCCGTCCACTTCTCGACCTCAGATCGCCCGTAAATTATTTTTTCCTTTCATATTTGTTATATTCTCTTCCTTTTTCAATGGATTTCATCGTTCTATTCTTTTTGTTTCCAAAATTATCGACCCTAGTCGTATAGTAGAGGTGTAACAAACAGTTGCTTAGTCGGATATCAAATGTCGTACATCCGGCGCATTGTAACACCGGATGACCAGTTAGTCAGCGGCCAAATTTTCTGCTTCTTATCACGGTCACATAGCGACGAATTATTAATTAACTAGTGGTAAATTGTGTTGTGGAGCAGTCACTAATACTAATACCGGTTAATTATTACCTCTATTAGTCGTTTATCTAGGAGAGAAAATTGAAAGTTGCGATCAATTTTCAAATATCAAGCCGATGCTTGATAGTGATCGAATTTCATATTTCAATAAAATTAGTTATTCTACAAGTCCATCATCATCCAAGCGTTAAATCCCGGTTGCGTTCGGCGCGATCACTTCAACGCCCAGTGTCCGCTTTCCTACTTTTTCTTCTCCACTTCATGCGATCTTCGGCATCTCTTGTATTGAGAACGTTGGTAGGCATGTAATTCCTCACAATATCAAGCCAGCATTTGTTGAGCCTGCCCCTTAGACCGGGACCTGGCGGCCTGGCTGGTTATTCTACAAGTCCATTTTGTATTATTTCCCTCTCAAATATTTTTTCTTGCAGTTTATTAAAGAAAAAAAAGAAGTTCAATCATAGTGAGTTTTTATTAAAAACTTCTAATTTTATAAATGTAATGCTTGAAATGGGTAATTTTAGAGTCCCTATAATAAGGTATTTTACTCAATAAAAAAAAAAACGAGTGGTATTTTTGGATGATACAAGTTACTTCAACATAGCTAGATAGACAGTCAAAAACGTTCTTTAGATTAATTACTTAGCCACATTGTTTTTAAAAAATGATCTGAGGATAAAGTTTATTTATGCTCTCAAAAAAAAACATGATACTTATATAATTTCTTTTTATATCTTCTTCATCTCAACGTATCTATAGTCAAGTAAATACTACCTGCTCAGTGCTTACATTTTGAGTAGTCCAATTCAATTTTTGTGTTCTAAGTAAACTTAGCCTAGAGCCCATACAAAATTGCGTCTAGCCTGTTGACCTGTAGCTTATAGTGAGAGCACACTATTTGATATCTGTAATAATGTAGGTCTGTTTTGGACTGGGGCAAATTACGTAGGTTATATTTTACAAGCTTTTATTTAACATGCAATGGATGTGTGTATGTAAATTCGGGTGGAATCTTGCATGTTAAATTTGACCAACTTCCCGGTTTCCGATTGAGCTGAAACTTTGCAAGCATATCTATATCGCGTGACAATGCAATAATATGGTGCGATGGGGCTGATCTGATGATGGAGTCGGAAGGTGGCCATAGGAACTCCTGTACTAAACAAGAGAAACCCGTAGTTGGGCTCGTTTTACGTCTCTTGGCTAGCACTCTGCTGCTACATGATATCCATGATCAAAAGCTTGTATTTATAAACCTTTTTAAACACAGGATCAAAATTCCAAGTCATTGGAATGAGAAGTGGGCGTAGAAGTCTAACGGCTTCTACGCCGTTACGATTAGTATACCAGTCAAACTTTCAGACAGATAAAAATTCTAAATCCGTTATTAATGATGAGGCGTCATATATAAATAGCAATTTATTAAGTTTTTACCCTTTCTTTAAAAATTACAGATATATATTTATGGAGAGCGCTGTATCCGAATCAATAAAAATTGCATTTAATTTAAAACTTATTTAAACAGTTTTTTCTTGCATGGATAGTTTCAAATAATTAACTAAATCTTATTTAATGAATATCGTAATGCAAGCGGCCCTTAATAGTCTATCTCTCTCTATTTTGTAATAAAATAAGTGTTTTAATTACCATACCACGTAAGTTTTCGTAACGAGACTCGAATCAACTCTTTCAAACAAAGCGTACTCCTCAAATGACATTTATGTAGCTTCATGTATTCTGGACGATTGTCGTCCTAAACATACAGGGCAACTAACCTACATATTAAAACAACCGTTTAACATAATATTGCGTATTTTTTGAGTAACCATTGAGAACGGTGTTTTTGAAAATAGTTTTATAAAATCTACGGCCTCATTCGTCGTGTCGTGGTAGTATAATGGCTAGCGCACGCGTTCCATACTCAAAAGGCGCGTTCGAGTGCATATTGTTACAATTACCACTTGCTAACGACGATGAACGAAAACATGGTGATGAAACGAGATGATCGAGATAGACGACATGTTAAACCTGCCAAGCCGCCTTGGACGGGTATATTGTCCGTTCCCTTATAGTGGAAGGCCCAACCCCAATAGTGGAAGGTTTATAGGATATTATAAGTTTATGCCCTATTTAGATTATGCCGACTTCCACGGCAGCACGTATAAAAGTGGCGAGGGAAATGGACAGCGCTAGTATGTAAACACAACGTATGAAAACATTTGATACTGGGCATAATGCAATCGGAGGGTTAAAAGTTTTATCCTAAATGGACTGCATAACTTCGCATTATGCATTATTTTACATTTGTAGTATGTAAGCATTTGTACTGTCCGTTGTAAGGGGGGCCAATAATTAAGTATTTGAACACGTAGCATAAATATAGTATATGACTGTAATTTTGTTAAACGTGGAGAGAATAAAGACATCATTCACATTGGGACAATGTAGTTTTAATACTACTACCACCTGAGCTACGAGCAGCCCCCGCCTATACCACAATATCAATTCAATTCGGTTATTAAAATATAATCATACATTAACGATTTTAATGTGAGCCATCATCTAAAGTACGTCCTTGGTTGTAACAAGAAAAATAACTAAGGCTTTCAAGTTATGATTGATTTAGCCTGAGAAATATGTTTCATATAAAAAACTCCAAAAGTGAAAGAAACATAGAACCGTGCCGCCATCAAGTCATGTAGGATTAAGAGTTTTTCAAAACTCCATTCTTTACTTAGTGTTTGTCATTCATAGTATTGCCGCGATATAAGTAATAAACCTTTCAGAATAAAAGAGTTTAATGAATACGTACTTCGTATTACGTACAGTTTCTTTTATTAAAAAAGGTGCAAAAATGTGTTACCGAATATCGTCAACCCTCCGCGGGTGCAAAACTGGTAACAAAATTCCAGTGTAATCAAAAATCGATATCCATGTGCGCCGGTCTCCCGGTATCCAATGTTGCGAAACTGCCTGCAAGAGAGGGTTAAGAGTGGCTTTAAGTGCATGAACACAAACGTGCCCTGTCCCTTACATCTCTATGCAACACGTTGAGATTTTTTCACTATCCATTAAAGTTCTTTTAAGAGTTCCGTAGCCACTTCGTAGCAAAAATGGAATCTATATGAAATTGTCATATCAGTCTGTCTGTCGCAATTATTTATCTCGAAAATTTCGGGCTATAATTATACGAATACAATTTATTCGGAATATGTAATCTGTATGCCATTATAAGATGAAGTAGAAATAATAAAAATTAGTTAACCTGTTATTGATTATAGTTATACGAGACATATAAGCTCTTAAAAAAAAGTGTTATTCATAATCGAATTTTGCGATTGTGGAACTATGAGACAGTTTTCCAACTCTTTTTATCGAGTCTATACACATCGTATAATTATTATGAATGAAGGGTGAAGTCAGTTTTCAGAATGTTTCACTTCATAATTCAAGAGTTAGAGGGGCGATAGAAGAGAAAACTACATTTACGACCTTGGGAACTTAATATGACTTAAATAAGAAAGTTATGATGGAACAATATTATGATTTTTTGCTGATAACTGTACTTCACGTGATATGTAAAAAATCTTTAAAAAAGCCAGTCTCAATTTTTATTTCTTCGCGATTTTACTATTGATTGTGTAGTGTTATATATTTATGTAACCATGTATCTATTTATATTTTTCTTGCCTGCCACAAAAAGACGCGACAACAAAACAAACGAACGGGCACGACAATTTCATTCCCAAAATTGCTGCACAATCTTGAAATATTACGAATTTCCTCCAAGAATGTTATTTAACAAGAAGTTCAATTTGTCTCCTTTTTTATAACGAATTTCAATTGCCCTTTAAGTTAAGCACCTTTCAATGTATCTGAGAGCGGCTTTATATTAATAAACAAGTCATTCATCGATAGGTGTAATATCTTTGTTGGCGCGTGCTTAGTTGACACGCGGCTAGACGTTACCCCAGCGAGATTTTTTGCGGCGAACGATTTCATTTGAAGCGTTTCCCGATAATGGTGTTTACCTTTTATATGATGGAAATTATTTTTTTCATCGTACATGTAAAATATGACAGATGAAATTGGATTTAGAAAAATCAATCCGTTCCACGAGGCCCAAGAGATTAACAACCGATGGATTTCATTCGTGATGCCTCTTTTCTATATTTACAAAGAGAAAGGAATCATGCGTATTTTAATTATTTATAGGATATAGTTTTACTTAATTAATTTTTGTTTATAGTGGCATGTAAAGTACATATTCCTGCCATATTTAATTTGACCCACTATTTTTAAAGATAAATGCCTTCACAGACAGGCGGGAATTGATTGTATAAGGGTTCTGTTTTGTCAATATACGCTTGGGCTAGGAATGAGCGTAGACCGGTCATACGGTCAAAAGTACCAATGAAATAAACCATGCCTTATTCAGTTCATTGCCATGAGTTATCTCATGGCAATAGATCGTGCACCGCTACTGTATTCCTGCATAATTCATCCAACAACAATACAAAAACATACCGAGATGCAGATAAGACTAGATTTGTTATCGCTATTATGTTCAATCTTATGAAATCGTATAATAATTTTTAGTATAGTCGTGGTATGAAAAAGTTCACCAGTTTTCAAAATGATTTTAATGTTCCGCGAGCACATTAGTTGCCTTTTCATACTAATTCACAGAACAGATTGTTCCACAGGATTTTCTGTGGAACAATCTGTTTAACGTTGAACTGTTTAACAATATAGTTTAAAACTACTTAGATCTAAGTTGTTTGAATTTTTATCTTGTCTAAGAATATTGTTTACAGATGTAAAGCCTTTTTATTGGTTTTAATATTTATGATATGATGATTATATCCTCTTTATTTCTTATTGTTAAACTCAGTGTGTCATTGTCAACTTTTCTTTTGTCATGTTTCTATATTTTATAAAAATAACAAAACTAACATTTATTAAAATATTGGTAGTACTGTTTCTTATACTCATGCAAGCAAGTCGACTTTAAGGTGACGACCCTTTTCATTCCGCGACTGTGGATAGGTATTTCACAAAATGTAACCAATAAGTGTCATTTCTATCTATTCTTAAGTTGAATTCTAAATCATTAATGCATCGAGATAACAAGTTGTATTATTTATACTGCCCTTTCAGCGGTTGATTATTTGGCTTTTCTTGTGCGATTGAGTTATGGGCTCTCCACCAATGGCGTGCACCTCATCACGAGATCACTAACATCGAATTACTCAACATAAAACAATACACGTTATATTTTGTTTCACAAAAACGATTAAATTTTAAGAAGAAAATAAACAGATTTTCTCCGCGTATTCTATGTATCATCTGTACAACGCGGATTTTTTGGAAGCTACCAACTCTTCCACAAGTACAGTGCTCGTTATCAGAGAAATATTCAGTTAATCCCCCCTTAATAAATTAAAGTTAATAAGGGAAATAACTCCCTTAGTTATATAATTTAATAACAGCCCATATACGTCCCATTGCTGGGCTCAGGCCTCCCACCGTAGGGAAACGGACAGTATACCCGGCACGTTTGTCCAAGGCGGCTTGGCAGCTTTGACACATTGGTTATCTGGATGTGTGAGGTTTCATCACGATATTTTCCTTTATCGTTCTTAGCACGTGGCAATTTTAACAATACGCATATTAGGTCGAAACTGCCTAAGAAGTGCATACGTTCCGGCTAGGATTCGAATGTGCATCCTTTGAGTTTAGGACTGGGAGGTGAGCGCTAGCCATTACGCTACCACGACTTTCCCTTAGTTACCACTCTACATTACGCAACGTTCTCTAGAAGGTTTATTCCGCGTATTACAATGATCTAGGGGAAACTTCCCAACTAGGTTTTCCTTTTGAGATACAACATGGGGTTTGTTTAAGAAGCGCCTCATAAAACTTCCGCAAGGCCAGCAACGCGTTAGTGTTGTAAACGTCAACAGGCGACGAAAACCACTTTTTATCAGATGGACTGTCCTTGTTTATTAATTTTCTTATTGAATGAGCCCACTCGATGGAAAGCTGTTTCCATCGCCTATGGACATTTGTAACACCAAAGGTGCTATCAATGTGCTGCCGCTATCTAAATAGTGAGTAATTAACATTGAAATGAAACAGGTACTACTAGGAATAAATAATAGCTAGACAGGACAAACAACAACACAGACTGACATAAGTACAACAAGACACTCTTGTCCATGATCGATCGTGACATTCGACCGTCAGCCGGTGGCATGCCACCGGGAGTTGGGCCGTCACAACCGTAACTCAGAAACCGGTGTAATTGCGAACGTGAACAACTAATGGCTGGCCGGGCTGCTTAATGGCCCGTACTGGTTTCATTACCGACCGCTTTAGTCTGCGATGCCAAAATTTTAATCAGAAAAACTTTAAGGGTGGTTGGGACAACCGACTTATTCGTGAAGATAATTTAATTATAAATATAGAAAGCTCATATTATGTAATGTAAATGTGCTATCTCTATCGTTCTATTCCGTTAGACGTCAGTACATTGTAAAAATTATACTATGTAAGTCGTGCGCAGAAGGTTTGGCGATGACCACCCCTCCCGCTTCCTACGACCGGGCCCGGGGCTTATGTAAGAAGTATTAAGAACTAGACGACCGCGGGTCGCGGCTGTAGTAAGCAGGAGAGGTTTTCATCGGCAAACCTGCGCACTACTTATATTGTGTTAGTATAACCAACAACCGATCGATTTTGACTTTGTCACAAATTCTCATCGCAATGGTGTAAGTTTAAACAAATAAACTAATATTATCTCTCAAGTGTTGCTGTTTCTATCCTTTCCTTACTAATTTTGATCCGCCTATGTCCCTATCAAATGGTCCTTCATGCCAGATATTATAAGATTATAAGAACAAGAACAGAAGAAAAGCTCGAATAAATAAATAATATTATTATTTAATATATCCTTTTCATCTTACTGAGAAAAACGCTTCTATAATTTTCCAAGCCCCTGCTTCACGGGAATCTAAGAGTACGTCTGTTATGAAATGTAATTCTCAATATACACACATATTATAAGCATCTTCATTTCACCACACACGAGATATCTTAATACCAATTTGCATGTATTACTTTGGGAGTTTAAGCCGCGTAAGTATGCGGTCTCCCTTACACCGCTAAGTGCCCCGGTATTTTCAGTTATAATGGACCTAAAACAGCTTTCAGGGGATCGTTTGCTGCTGTGTACGCGTTAACGACGCAGAAACGATAAGTTTTAGCCGAAAAAGAATAAACATGACAAAGGAAAAGTGCTATTACGGACATGATTTTTAGAGTTCTGTATCCTTTCTGTAGCCAAAAACGAAACCCTTATATTTCGTAATGTTTGAAAAAATCATAAAAATGTATCTGAATGACTTTTTAAATGAAGTTTTTAAGAAAATATTAGGTTACAAGTCGTGAAAATCATCTCTAATTTATAAACTATGAAGTGGTAAATGCGGAAAAAAAGAAGTTAAGGCCATAAAGCTTCGAAAATACTTTCAACGAGAAACCACCAATACTGGTTGATTAATTCATGAGATATATTATATAAAATATATACCATATGAAAAACATACCATAATAAGCATTTTTTAATATACCCCAATTTTTGTAAGCTTTAAACTTTTTTTTTTGTCAAACAATTAAATACGCAATTGTTATATATCTACATTTTAAAAACCTAAAAGGGTTTGATAAAGATGCTAAAACCATTTCACGCTCTAAGTACAAAAAAAGGCTAAATAGAAGGTAGTTTGAGTAATACATCTAATGTGTCACAATTTCTATACTAGGGCCAAAGAGACCAGATACAAAAGGTCATTCACCTAAAAACTACTGTGGAGATGAGAATCTATTATCTATCTCTTTCCATCTCGTGTATTTGTCGTAAGATCAAGACGGGTTCGCCAACATTCGGGCGCCATTTTATAGTAAGAGTTACTGTTTTTAGTTCATTCCGTTTCGGAACGCGCTCGTGGTGATTCTTGTTATTTGTAGAAGTTTTGTTATTTTTCGTTGTTTATTTAATTATTGTTAGATTGTTGTTGTTGAATATTGTTTGTTGTTATTAAGAGTGGTTAATGATGGAGCCACAACCAAGTACTTCGAGAGATAAATCAACAGATTTTAGTTCTCCAGAAAAGAAACGCCCAAAGGTATGTACAGGAAATATTTTACCATTGCATTGATATTTGGATTTTAGCTGATAGATATTAAATACAGTATACTTTAAAGTTATTTAAAAAACAACAACTGTAATAATAAAACTTTTTTAATTTATTAAAAATGCACGTGAATAAAGTATATCATTTTAATTTAATTTTCAATTTCAGGTAACTAGTTTTACGGTAAATGAAAAAAATATGGTTATTAACACCTATAAATATGTTAAAGAAACTGGGCCTAAGGATAAATACCCCTACAAAAAAGAGATGGCGCAGAAAACAGCTAGTATTTTAGGTATCGGCGTTGCATCAGTATATAGAATCCTCAAGGACTATAAAGAACACAGCGAAATTTCTCCTCCTGTCACCACCAAACTTAGACCAACGTTTAGTGACAAAATCGATGATTTTACTAAATCAGCCATACGCAAAAAAGTACATGCTTTCTTCATTAAAGGCGAACTACCTACAGTGGAAAAAGTACTTTCAGATATTAATGAAGACGATACACTACCAAATTTCAAAAGGACTACTTTCCAAAAAATATTAAAACATTTAAAGTTTAAGTATATCAAGAGGCAAAGAAATAATGCACTGATTGATAGAGATGATATTGTATTGTGGCGACGAAAATATTTACATAAAATAAAGAAGTACAGAGAGGAGAATCGGCGTATTTTTTATATGGATGAAACATGGGTGAACGCAGGTTAGTAATTTTAAGTTTAATAAAAAAAATACACTTGAGCGCACAGAGTTTCTATCTTCAGTAGGGGAGGGGGGGGGGGGGGTATTATCCTTTAACGCATAATCAAAACTAAGTATTTCTGCCTGAAAGATTGTGTAAGATTATTATTTGTAGTATTGCCTATGTTTTATTGTATCCTGTATGTCATTTTCAGGTCACACTGTTAATAAAACCTGGGTTGACACCGAAATAAAATCAAAACGGCGAGCGTTTTTAGAAGGTCTTAGTACAGGTGCGAAGAATCCTACCTCAAAGGGCCGGCGATTAATCGTAGTGCACATTGGAAACGAGGATGGTTTTGTGGAAGACGGTAGCTGGGTTTTTGAATCCAAAGGCACCGGTGATTATCACGAATCAATGGATGCTGCACATTTTGAAAACTGGTTTGAGAAGATATTGCCCAAGTTAGGCGAGAATGCAGTTGTCGTCATGGATAACGCGCCTTACCACTCTAGGCGACAGGAAAAAACACCCAGCTCAACATGGTTGAAGGCTAACATTCAGCAGTGGCTTCGTAACAAAAATATCAGTTTCGATGAAAAGGAACTAAAAATACAATTATTAAATAGAGTAAAAATGGTGAAGAACCAATATCAATTATATGTCGTAGACGAATTGGCAAAGAAATATGGCGTCGAAGTACTAAGACTCCCTCCCTATCATTGTGAATTAAACCCAATTGAGTTGATTTGGGCTGATATAAAGGGGCACGTAGCTAGAAACAATACTACGTTTCAATTTGCAAAAGTAAAGGCACTATTAAGTGAGGGTATGGCGAAAGTCACGCCTGATCGGTGGAAGAAATGTGTGGAGCACGTTCATAAAGAAGAAGAGAAGTTTTTCAAACTTGATTTTATTGTAGATGACGTGATGGATAAATTTATTATACATGTTACAGATTCTGATTCTACAGACTCAGAAAAATCGGCGTCAGACTGAATAAACAATGATTTCTTTAAAAAAATGTTTCACTTTTATCCTCATTTCCATAAACATTATTATTATTCTCATTTCAACTCAATTTCTTTATATTAATTGTTACCTTTTTAGAATAACATATTAATAAATAAATTGTCTACTAAAATATATAATACAACTTTCAAAAAGTTACGCACCCCTGTATTTTCTAATGACCTTGCATTGGTTTTGTTTACATTTGGTATCGCTTCTCGTTGGCCCTACTATAGTTAGAAACGAGAAGAGGACAGCAAATGTCAATACGTAAAATTGCACTCTATTAATATTAAAAGTTTTTTATCCGTGCAGCAACGGAGAAAGAATACAATTTCCTGTGGCCAGGTGGAGTGTCGTAAGAGGTGACAAAGCAACCCACGGTGAGATGGTAAAGTACTTGCCCGTCTGGAGGGCTAACACCCTTGCTCTACTCTAGTGTATGCCGCCATAACAACCATGAGTTGTGTTTCGGCATTAGTGGTCAGGTTCCAGTCTCCCTTTAGAGAGCACCTTTGGTGTTACAAATGTCGCCTGTCTGTCTGTTGAACTCGAGCAATAAAAATAATAATACTTGTAATAAATAAAATTATTAATTATTTATTTGTCATCGTTACGGAACCTTCTTTTTACGTGGACTACTAAGCACTTACCCGATTTATTTTAAAATAAGACTACACAACAATAAAACATCGCCCATCAAGTTAAACGCATATCTGTCAGGATGTTGTGGAAAATTATGTTAAAAATATTATAGTACAATAGGTAGAATATCTTGGAATAAATATAAGATGCCTCATGCCGTATTTTCTATTCAGTAAACAAGTCGCCAAGTTAGTTACAATGTGCGGTGTACCGTGTATGGGCCTTGATTATACCCTCATACGGCTCTGTGCCCACCAATTGATTTAAAAAGGGTAATTTCTTCAGGGCATTGTGTTGGACGCATTATTATTTTCTAAAGAGCCTCTTTGAAGCGTTGTTACATTGTCGGATCTTTAAATTGGTTAAGGATTATTTTTCCTAATCTCTTATTGAATAACGTCAGGTTGTAACCGACGCTTGGGCAATGGAGTACTGAGGCTTTAAGCTTTTATAAATAGACTGGAGAGTGATGCTGTTTCACTTGTGTGTTATCTGTAGAATATGCGATTTGTCTTAAGATATTACATAAAACGTGCATACTTTCATCTGTCCTTAAATATCGAAGAATATTCGGAAATAATCTTGCATATATTACAGCATTAATTTTATAAATATTATTATAGAATAAAAAGTATCCTATGTTCATGTTAGATATTAAAATGGAATATAATTAAAACTAGCTGTGCGCGTTCCTTCGCGCCGGACATGAACTGCATATTTATTATTGACGGCCTCTGTGGTTGAGCGGGCTAAGCCTTTGACGGCCTACCTCACTGCAACCCGGAGGTTCCGGGTTCGATTCCCGGTATAGTAAATTTCGGAAACGTATTTTCTCCGTTATTTACCACATGGTCTGGGTGTCTGGGTTCGGCCCCAGAGCGGTCCGTTGTATATTACCCATAACACAAGCGTAACTTGCTTAATTTGGGGATATACAATGTGTGTGTTTGTCTGCCGATTAATTTATTTAATAATTAAAATTTATATCTTCTGAACCCTGCAAGATATCAAAATGAAACACACAAAAAATTAAGAATTCCAATTTTAATATATAATATACTCAGACAGACAGACAAAAACTAGAAAAACCGTAACATATAATTAGTCATTTTACACGTAGCAGTTTTCATTTAAATTTTATTAGCATTTATTTTAAAATCACAAATAGACACTTTAATTATATTAGTATAGAAAATGTTATAATAATTGGTACATTCCAAAGAAAGAAGAATAAACAATTTGACATGACATGACATCCAAATGTACATACATTTGAAAGTAAGTACTATTATCCGCTACTTTTTCCGCATTTAATTTTTATATTTTGAAACTTATTATAATAGTATCTTGGACTTTGACAAGGGGCGCTGCTCTACGCCATCGTATCACAGTGGAAACACCACCAGCGCGAACCAAGCGGTTCGTGTTTTTTGCCTCCACGTTCCTTCTGTGTGGGGCAGAGCTGTGGAATGCACTACCAGAGTCTGTGTTTCCTGAAAATTACAATCCTGGAGTCTTCAAGTCTCGTGTGAATAGGTATTTTACAGATAAGCGTGCTTTATCTTAGACCACGTCATCATCTAATAATATTAGACGCGATCGTGGTCAAACGCAAACCTATTTATCATAAAAAATATATTTGAATAAATGCTTTTAGGGTTATGTGGCCAAATGACATTTAAATAGGAGGCGAACTTTGCGGAATCCATTGCTCATATACTTAAACGCACTTGTCGATTTCTTTACTCCATATTATAAACAATCATTTAATCAAAATCACCGTCAATTTTTACTGATGGTTGTATCATTTTAGTATTCTATTATAAACTCATACAAAATTCATTGTCAACAAGAGCACTTGCTATTATATCGAAACAGTAATATGCATTCAATGAATCTTCAAGTCATCTCTTGAAGTAATACGACATTCAACTTATTCATTCAAATAGACCATTTTATTGTCTAGCATACAATATAGTTTTCTATTTCAATGAACATATAAAAGTCGAACGGCGACAGGAACGAAATAACTATTGAACAATGTTATGTATAAAAGTATCAAGTATCTGCAGAAGCCGTGTTACAAAATGTTAAGCAGCCAATACAGCTGACAATGGATTAGTTAAACAAATATAAATTAAATACATATATATTATACAAGTAGGCCACGAGTTCCGATATTCCACTTCCTCCTCCCCTTATCTCATCGTGTTTGATCCCTCTATCCCATCACCCCTGTCCCATTCTCACTAACCCATCCTGAGGGCAGCCAATGCATTGTCTTTGTCCCTGGTCTTGCAAGTCTATGGGCGACGTAAACACTTTCCATTAGCCGGGCTGTTAGGTCCGCGATAAATATATATATAGTGTCAAGGTGGAGAAGTCCGTCAGTGGGGGAACTTCGTATATCTCTCGTTATTTCCGTGTTTGAATAGCTACGAAGACAGCAAATCGGTAATAAAGCTAAGACACCTTTAACTCTATGTTCGAAATGTAGTTGGTGTTAAATTCTGTTTAAAACGGGTAAAAAAATGAGAGCTGTACGAACCCTACTGGCGGACTTGCCCACCTTGCTTGTATACTATTATATTTATAATTTTATATAATACCTGTATTATATAAAATTATACAGGATGAGTTGAATTGATACCTTTGTCAGGAATCACATCGACTGATTTTGAAACATTAACACACCTATTTCATTATATCAAATAACATTGTAGCTTGTAAAGATCAATTTCTGTGAAGAAATATGTGTCGTTTTGGTAAACAGGGACCTTTATAAAATCATCATCTCCGTCCATCTGTCTACTTATAATAAACATAATCCATATAACAGTCATTTTTTTAAATGGATGATTATGGATGAAAATTAACAAGAATTAGTGTAATTGAATTGGGACAATAGTGCTAAAAACAAGGACAATCTTTCTAATAACCTTGTTAGGGCTCCGTAGCCATTATGCCTAAAACGGAACCCTTTTTAACCGACTTTGAAAAAAGGAGGAGGTTCTCAATTCGTCGGGATCTTTTTTTTTTGCTTTTTTATGTATGTTCGCCGATTACTCCGTGATTTATGATTTGATTTACGTGATTCTTTTTTTGTTCGACGAGGAATAGCTGCCATGTGGTCCCTTAAAAATTTGACATAGTTTGGCCCAGTAGTTTTCATTTTACGATCATTTTTTTGTTCCCGGTTCTTGGGACCTATATTTTTTAAGAAGCGCGGCACCATTCGTAGGTCCACCCATACATAGCTAGACACTAAAAAGTAACAAATAAAAAATAAAAACTTCGTTTAAAAAAACCGACTTCAAAAACTAAAAAACTAAAATGTATAAAATAACTTATTTCTAAAGCTATTATTATTAATATATATTATCTAAATCTTGAAGTCGGTGCAAAGCAAAACATAGAAATTACTATATTTTGAAAATTACTAAGCACCGACTTATAAGATGTTTTAGATAATATATATTAATAATAATAGCTTTTGTAATAAGTTATTTTATACATTTTAGTTTTTTAGTTTTTGAAGTCGGTTTTTTTAAACGAAGTTTTTATTTTTGAAATAGTCATTCGTCCCCTTCGCCTGTCTTTGTATGTCAACCATGTTTTCAGAAATTACTGTATTTACAGAGATCAAAGACAGAAAAGTGATGATAATATCAGCCCATAAACACCCCAGTGCTTGACTTGGGCTTCCTAATTTTTAAGGAAGTGATCAGTGATACCTGCCAAGCTAGTCCAAGGTTGATTGGCGGATTTCATGGATCAGTAATCTCGTGTATAGGTTTCATCACGTTGTTTTTCACCGTTAGCACTTGTTAATTGTAAACAATATGACCTTGCATTAGATCAAAAAACTAAAGTTGTACATGCTTCCCGGGCCAGATTCGAACCCACGTGATTTGAAACGCAAGTACGTATCTTAGTCATTAAGCTGCCTACGGATATTTCGTATATATAAATAAATAATTTTCATATTCATATCAATGTTGAGAATCCATTAAAATTACTGTAAACATTATAAATAATCACAACAGCAGAGTTTATTTATTCAACACTTCGCGATTTCCAATGACATTAATAGTTTCATAGTATGCAAAACGTAATGCGACAGAGCCGTACAGTGGCATCCGTAAATCCGTCTGTGTGTCACATATATTTTGCGTTACGGAATTATTAAGCAGAGTGTACTTTGTCACTGTACCCGGGTGACGTATTTGGTAACAAGCGGAAAGCGATTTAAAAAGATACATATATAATAGTTTATATATTTTTATAGTAGGTTTTCTCACTCGTTAGTCTCGATTGAAGCTGTATTTTATAGGATTTAGTGCAATGTTAATCTGATTTTTCATTGTAGTCCGACGTTTCGACCACATTAGTAACCGTGAAAAAACCAGCAGCAATTTTAGATGAAATACAAACTACAATCCCCTTTTAAGCATTTTAAAGTTTTAGTCATTTTAAAGTTATATTAGTTAACTAACTTTTAAAATAGCTTTCCATGTTGGGATATAGCCGCTTATTGCAGGAATATAAGAAACATGCTAATGATAGGAATAGGGCCTTCTTAAGCGCAGTAGTACCAAGGATGGGGTACCACTTTCAGGGTGGCAGCACATTGTGCTAGTGCTCCTAGCCCTAGTTAGTTGGGCTACTGTCCCGCCCCGAGAAGGGTTAACGTCAGGTAGGCGGCCGGTTGTAAAACAAAGCCAAATCTATGTCTTTATGAGTGATACAATGAATGCGAGAGCTAATGATAGGAACAAAATGTAACCAGATCAGAAATAAACATAGTAATAATAATAATATAAGGCGTATTAGCTTAGTAGTTAACCACATCTCTGACTCACGTTATAAACAATGTGTGATCGATTCTTGGCCTGGAAGCATGTAACGCTTGACCAGTTATCTGACCTAATGAACATGTTACAATTACCACGTGGTGGTGGTGAAAGAAAAATCGAGATGAAACTTACATATCAAGATTACCGAACCCTTTCCCGCCTTGTACAAGTGTAGTGGCTAAACCGTACGTTCCCTTAAAATATAGAGGGCTGAGCCCAGCGGTGGAACCTTTGTGGGCTGACATCATTTATTTAAAACTATAAATAAATCTAATATATAAAATTCTCGTGTCACAGTTTTCGTTGCCATACTCCTCCGAAACGGCTTGACCGATTTTGATGAAATTTGTTGTGCTTATCCGGTATCTATGAGAATCGGCCAACATCTATTTTTCATCCCCCTAAATGTTAGGGGTAGTTCACCCCTAAATTTTATTTTTTTATTTTTTAGTCAAAATTTTTAATTTCTATTTTTTTATGATACAACATACAAAAATACATACAACCCTAAATTTTCAACCCTCTACGATCAACCCCTATTTTTTAATAGCGATATTAGTATTTTTACAATTTTCTACTGGGATGATTTAGATTTTAATTTGAACGATTCTCATGAAATTTTGTGTGCATATTGGGTAGGTCTGAGAATCGGACAACATTTATTTTTCATCCCCCTAAATGTTAAGGGTAGTCCAACCCAAATTTTTTTTTTTTTTTTTTAAGATACAGCATTATAAATACATACAACCCTAAATTTCCAACTTCTACGATCAACCCTTATTTTTTACCGGGTAGGACGACGTCTGCTGGGACAGCTATATCCCTATTAATATTATAAATGCGAAAGTAACTCTGTCTGCCTGTCTGTCTGTCTGTCTGTCTGTCTGTCTGTCTGTTCCGTTTTCACGTAAAAACTACTGGGCCGATTTGGCTGAAACTCAGTATATATATATTTTCGATACCGAGGATGAACATAGGATACTTTTTATCCCGAAAAATGGGATAGTTTCCGGGATAACATGATATTTGTCTGTTTGTTTGTTATGCTTTTACGGAAAAACTACTGGAGCGATTTGGCTGAAATTCGGTACGTATGTAAATTAAATACTGAGGATGGACAAGGGATAATTTTCATTTTGGTCTTTTTGGTAATTTTGGCCTATTTGGTCATTTTGGCCTTTTTGGTCATTTTGGCCTATTTGGTCATTTTGGCCTATTAGGTCATTTTGGCCTATTTGGTCATTTTGGCCTATTTGGTAATTTTGGCCTTTTTGGTCATTTTGGCCTCTTTGGTCATTTTGACCATTTTGATTATTTTGGCCTTTTTGGTCGTTTTTGTCTATTCCGTCATTTTAGCCATGTCGGTCACTGTGGTCTTTTGGTCATTTAGACCATTTTGGCCTTTTTGGTCAAGTTTTGTAATTTATTTTGTTGACAGATAGACGGGGGATGGTATATATAATTAGCGATATAAAATGAAGTGAATCTTCTGTGCGCAAATACATAAAAATGTAATATAATATAACCTGTAGCACTTGCTCTATAAACAAGAGACACGCACTAGAGGTTAACCCGCGGCGCAGCCGCGGGGTAAACTCTAGTCTATATATATAAAAGAAAGTCGTGTTAGTTACACTATTTATAACTTAAGAACGGCTGTACCAATTTGGCTGAAAATTGGTGGGGAACCAGGAGACAGATATAGGATACTTTTTATACCGTTGGAACCGGTAGGTGGCGTTGAGATCGGGTTCTAGAATCCTCTTAATCATCGGGAGCGATTTTGATTTGGGTGTTTGAGTGGGTTCCCGGATGGTTTAGATTCGCAATTAGAACCAGTAGGTGGCGCTGATATCGGGTTCTAGAATCCTCCTAATCACCGGGAGCGATTTTGGTGATTTTGTTTTTGTGTGTTTGAGTGGGTTCCCGGATGGTTTAGATTCGCAATTAGAACCGGTAGGTGTCGCTGAGATCGGGTTCTAGAATCCTCCTAATCACCGGGAGCGATTTTGGTGATTTTGTTTTTGTGTGTTTGATTGGGTTCCCGGATGGATTAGATTCGCAATTAGAACCGGTAGGTGGCGCTGAGATAGGGTTCTAGAATCCTCCTAATCACCGGGAGCGATTATGGTGATTTTGTTTTTGTGTCATGAAACAAAGTTTTTAAGGAATTCAGAAAATATGGCGGTACGAAGTTCGCCAGGTCAGCTAGTTTAATATATAACGCTGGGATATTAGTTAAATAAGAGAAACATTAAGGAACAACAACATCATATGAAGAAATAAATGAAAGTTGATGAAGCGAAAAGTGTTTGTCGGGATCATAGCAGGTGGAAATCCCTCGTATCTGCCAATCTCCCTACCCCAATGAGAAACAGGCTTGAAAATATGTATGTAAATAAGAAGAACATATCTCAGCGTTAAATATTAGACTTTCCTTCATTTTCTCATCAACTTCGTATGATATTGTTAACTTAATTTAACTGCAAACCACTTTCTTTTAAGATATAAACCCAACATTGGCAAATGCTGAGTTTGCTTTATTTTTTATGTATACAGAAAGTTACATAAAGGTCCATAAAATAGTGGTTACCTTTACCTTTACCTTTGTACGGTGAGCTTAATCCTAAAAGGGATTGTTCATTAACCATTTCTACGGAATATCCACTACTCGCATCCATAACTGTACTGTATATAGTCATTGTGGGTAAATTGAAACAGAGGTAAATGGAAACGCCTTCAATTACTTCGCAAGTTCAACACCTAAAGCATTCTTCGTGAAACGAAACGCAGCTATACTCTATGTTCACCTAAACATACGTATGAGTATAGCTGCGTTTCGTTTCACGAAGAATGCTTTAGGTGTTGAACTTGCGAAGTAATTGAAGGCGTTTCCATTTACCTCTGTTTACATTTACCCACAATGACCCTATTACATTATACTTACTATCATTATAAGATTTATATCACAGGATAATACTGCGTAGGTATGTATACACACTACCAATAACGACTTGACAAAGCAACGCTCCGCTGTCATCAATGAGTTCTCAACCCAACACTACATTTTATTAAATTCACCAGTTTTTCGTTGCGTCCGCTTCGCGCTGCCTCGCTTCGGTAATTCCAGACGAAAAACCAAAATCAATTGTCCGTTTGCTTTACCTTTTTTCTGTAATGAACCTAATTGCAGAGTTTTATGTAATAAAAAAGGGGATTCATCTGTAAGTTTGGGAGGTCTAAAAATCGTAAATTAACTTTAGTACATATTATATATATTCAAAATGTATTTGCATAGTTACTTGAATTTATGCCCAAATCCTATCAGATTTTTACATACATACATATTATCACGCCTGTTTACCATAGGTGAAGGCAGAGACGATGATTTCCAATTGCTAAGATCTTGACATACATGTTTTGCGTCATCCACTTTCATTAATTTCTTTTTAGTATGTGCACTTTGCGAAACACGTATACAAAACTTAATTCTTATAAAACAAATTATTCAATTTATTACTTTCCTAAAAGTAAGGCAACAAAAATTACAAGACCCTTATAGTAGTCCTATTTTTCTACATTTCTTCATTATTTATTTATTTGTTATGGTGTTAGGTCAAAACTATCTGTATGGTAATCTTAACTTGCACATACCAACACATGCCAAGTTTACAAATGTGTACCTATACGGACGAAACGATCTTGTTTACATTCTTAAATATATACATATTTACTTCCTACTCTCACTCCCACCCACCACAAAATTTTTAACGGTCGTAATATATTTAATTTTATTTTATAAAGCTATGATACTAAAAAAATATCTCTGTAAGTAGCACAAATATTTAATTACTACCGAAACATATTAAAGAAGCCAAATCAACTGAAACATCAAATATTTAAAAAAATAAATATTCCTTCTTTCAATATGATTCTCCAAAAAGAATTTCTTCCTGCTTTTAATTTATTTCAGAATATAAATACTATGTATGAGATTTTTTACATCGGTCGCGAAAAATACCTGAAATCTTATTAAATTACCTTTTTATGTATTTATAAATGTATTATTGAAGAGAATGTCTTTGATTTCAAAGTAACCCTGCCATTTATTCCATGCTTATTCATAGAATGTTTTTAGAATTTTTCTCTCTGAAAATTTATCTTGACTGGAATCGGAAAGGACCAATGAATGTCGACGAAAATTTTAGGGCTTGAAACAGTAATTATATCTCTTTAAGGGTATGTTTCATTTCAATATCTTACAGAGTTAAGATGTGGATATACAGTCCACGCAACAAATATGGCGGACACGGCTACTTTCATAAATTATAATAACAAACTAAATTAGTTGACTATTAGAAATGTATCATAATATTATTACTAGTTGTAAGATTGTACCACATTGAGTGAATGTCATTATTTTTGTAAAAATAAAATTGCCTCGACTACTAAAACACTGTCTAGATACACTTTGTATTTTTGTCATTTTAATGATAGCAAACACTTGATGAATACAAATAAAATTTTAATAAAAAAATCTATTTTACAAATACTTTTATTTATATTTCTTAGTCGCAATTTAGGTAACATTTTTTTTCACATTAATATGGGAATTAGCCTAATGGAAAGTTCCCGTATTTTAGTATACGAGTACATTTACTTGCCCTACCAACGGTTGAATTTTGACATTACTTATATGGAGATTATATCAAACTTTAACGGACAGTAATACAAATTAACGGTCTGTACGATAAGAGAACCGGCCATAAATTATATAAAATTATTAACAGTTTAACCACTGAAGGAATAAATCTTCTCTTACCAATAGCCCAAACATCAATCATATCTCTAACGTGAGAAATTATAGGTAGTCCTTATACATTTTATCCCCTGTTTCACCTCCTTCAAGTGTTATACACAAAAGGTAGTCTATGTCCTTCTTATTCAAGATACTCGTGAAATAATTTGCCGGAGTGTATTTTTACCGATTCATACAAACCAGTGATCTTCAAATCACGAGTGAATTGGTATCTACTAGATAAACGTGCTCCACTTAGGTCGCATCTTCACTTAACATCAGGTGGGATAGCTGTCAAATGCGAAGTTATACCACGATAAAAATCTATCTCGTTGCCGAAAATAATTAAGATCCGTATAGCCGTTTAATCGTGAATGATGCGAATCGAAGACACAGATACGTCGATGCATGACATTTACCGCATACACCGCGTCTAAAATCTGACGATTTGTCGTTTAAATTTTTTAAAATCGCCCCAAAGATAATATTTCGTTCGCGGCTACGAACCTTCGCAACGACGCGCGACGGAGCTAAATCGCCATACTTAGTGAGTCTCATTACACATCTATGTATAGTAGGTCGTTGGTAAAGATAAGGGGGACGTTTTTGTCCCCGGCGTAAATATAAATTGCGCCATAAATGTCAGATGGACACAATTGCCGGTTCCCGCTGTGATTTTCACTGATTTAAGGCGGACTCGCACGGCACGGGACGGAAACGTCAAGATTAGGGTAACGTAGAAAAGTTAAAAAATTGATTAAATAGTTGACGAACCCTCAATTTGCTAATTTGATTAAGTTTGAGTAGTAACTAAGCTTACTCATGCTGAGTTCTATTTTAAATAGCTAAAGCTGTGCGACCCGCTGTTTAATAATTCTTATTTAATTTCACAAGGTTATATTTACTTAATTAAATATTGAGTCATATAATTTTCTTTTAGTTTTTATTGTAACGTTTTATTGTTAAGCTAGAACAATTCACTCAGTTCTATCCGCTTAAATTTCGACCCAGTCTTCTGTAGAACCCTCATAAATTTCTGTTATAGGAAGTAATTTACGCTATTTTTCAATTTATAACTCAAGTGTATTTCAGAACCAAATACAAAGATTTGAATAGCGAAAAATGGTAAAAGATATTACGGGACTATTTTTGATGAATACCAATCTAACACCATTAGATTATTATGTAAATCGACTCAATATTCCGCATGGAGAAAATTTTCAAAGACTTTGTTCTGAACTCATACTTGAAAAAAATAATTTGATGATGACGAATAAAAAATTTCGTAAATAGCATACATGCAAAGCTGTAAAGTTACACAGTATACTGGGGCATTCAATTCGTTCATATATGAGGATACGAAGACAGAACGAACAAACATGCAAACACATCCTCGCTTCAAAGATGTCAAGATGCTAATGCCGCGTTACATGTAAATTGACCTTTTTAATTCTGAACACGGACACGAGTGCACGCAACGACCGGATTCACAACAGACACCCCAAGATGGCGTTGCATGCAAGTATAGGAGTGTTATGTACATACATTATTCAAACAATGCGGGAGATTGTGGCAATTCCTCTTAACGGGAATGTTGCGTTTTTAAGGATTTAACGGCAGTAGGTCCAGAATTTGTATTGTGTGGGAGCAATGATTAAATAAACAAAATCGTCAAGCGCGCAGCAGTTGACGCATAATGCAGGGTTTTCCTAGTAAAAATATACATAATTCTGAAGAGCTCCTAAACCGTGCATAACTCGATAGACTCACTTACTATTTAAGAATATTTTAAAGACAAGTAATAAATTTCTGTTTTCACTACGGCTATCCATAAATGTAAAATTCGTTTGTTCCTTTTTCGTAACTTTAACAATGAATTAATTCTCATGAAAAGGTATTTATGCACTTTTAATGGCGAAAGGGGAACCTAAAATGCGTTTCATCCTGCAAGTGAAGATAGTTCGGAACTGGATAATCATGGGATACTTTGAATTTAGACAAAATGGGACCAGTGTCAATAGAATATACGTTAAGAAATATACGTAAGCGAATACGCACGGAAAGGTTATAAAATACACGCTACAATAGCACTGAGGCCGCTCTTTCAAACACGTGCACGATTAATAACAATGAACTTTCATTTTCAGCCGTAAACTTTTGAAACTACACTGCAAGTGACAAAATTGGGGTATTCACTCGTCGAATGGCGTCGGAAGCTCGTAAATTAGACCCTCAGCGGCGACATAGCGCGGCCGCGGAATCAGCATAATAAGAAGGGAGCACATTCATACACAGATCGTAAATAATGTTGCCAGATTGGTTTTGCCAAATATCGGTTCGGAGTGTCCACGTTGTCTTTGGAGATCGACTTCTTGGGCGCTCAAATACGTCTTGGCTAAGACTTTACTGTTTTTACCTCATTGATTAAATTATATTTATAAATATATCCTATGGATAAGTCCTTACTCTTCTATATATTAATGTTACATAATGTTATACAACAAAGCAGTACATATTCTCTATGTAAAAACAATTGCAGTCCATTGCCTAGCCGCACACCCACGTCATTGGACAGAAGCGCGCTGCTTTATACATCAAGTTAACACAACAAGTTTTCTAGCAGGATTTAAACTGGGTAATTAAGCCAGTATATTTAAGAATCATACAATTTAAGGTCTCTAGTTATAAACTTTCAACAAACTCGAGGTAAACGTGCCACCTGGTAACTCAGATCGTAAATAAACTTTTATAGTTATCGCTCTAATGCGCCGAAAAATGTCGCCGCTAGGGACGAGAATTCGAGAATGCAAATTAATATGGCCATACAGTTATAGTGTGCAGTCGTAAAAAGCGACAAAGGGCAGAGGTGCGTCAATGCCACCGAGCGTCGAATTAGAGACAGTCCATATTTAGCCAAAAATAGTTAAACTTCCGAAAACTTCGCACGGGTCTTGGACTTAATATTTTAATCTTCTGGTGTTGCAAACACCTATAGGCAAAGGTAACCACTTTCCATGAGCTTGGGCCGTCTGCCTGTTTGCGAGCTTCGCAATAAAAAGTAGATTAAGTTTCTGTTTTAATTCCAAACATTTTCATTGAAATCGGTTAAGCCGTTTCGGAGCCTCTTTGAGACAAATTTACACACGGGCAGACAAAAAACGATCTTTCGTGATTACGGTCGTATAAGTAGCAGTTTTCACTGCGACTTTCACATTTATTTCAAAATCTTACTTGGATTCTTCAATTCATCGATATAAGTGTTAAGGTCAATTAAAAAAAATATCTCTAAACCCTTTGTAGTAAGTATGTTTACTCTAAATCTGTTATTTTGAAAAGAAAAAAGATAAGAATTCGATATATTGGGTTCAGAAGATATTAATATAATGCCTCATTCTGATCTGTCGGTGGAGCACGGTATCGGTGCGGGAGTGGCACTCACCGAGCAAATCAGGAAACGCTCATAGAAATATGGGCGAACGGTAAGCTTTTAGAACCATATATAACGAACATACCGATTCCGCACCGCTGCTGCATCGAAATATCAGAAAGCGTACACATTTAATATATAACATCAGCCCATAAGCAGCCGTTACCCTGCTATGTTTTCCAAAGTAGTTATCTCATAAGTTATCTTATAATACAGGTGTTGTCACGATAGAATAGAAAACACTTTATTGTTCACCAAATAAACAGTTACAGAAAGAATAATTACAAAATTTTACGGCAAAAAAGGCGGCCTTAGCTTAAAGCGATCTCTTCCAGGCAACCTGTCTGAGAGGATACTGTTAACAACGTATGTCTAGGTATAACTATATTAAAAAGAAGTAAAATAAAAAAGGAAGAACAGTACAATGTGGACAGTAAACTGCAATATTGAGAAGAATAGAAATATACATATTTTATTATTAACTAAGGTAATGTTTTTGACAGATTTTTTAAACATGGCAACTGATTTAGCTTCTCTGGCATCTGTTCTGGCGATGTTTCCATTCAACGTCCAGCAGGTGGAAATTGATGCAATATGCGCACATTAGGTCAGAAAAAATTCGTAAGCAGTAGCAGTGCACGTTTCCCGATCAGGATTCGGAATTTCGTTTTGACGTAATCGGAAAGAGACCCCGAGTGCTTTTTAGCCAATAAGCTAGCAGGTTACCACGACTTATTGTCCTAGTTGGTGATATAGCCGCGGCTTTTGCAACATGTTTCAACTCTGACTGTACCAGTGACATTGGGTTAATAAATTTAAAATCTTAATTCTAAGTATACCGTTATGATTAAATACAAACCGTAAATTTATTTTCATATAACATTTTTTTTTCCTATAAGTTACGTTTAATGACAATATCGTCGTAATTGTAATAAACAGTTATTGAGGAACAAGGAATTTCTATAGAGGAAAGAAGAAACGACAAAGGAAACTATACCTTTGTGTTCTGCAATCTCAGGCTCAGTATTACAAAGATTTTTATAATTAAAAATTATATGTTCTGCAGAGTGATTCAAAGAATTTCAAAGCTAACCGGGCATTGGCCTTCGAGATCCGGATGTTCGTCCTTCTCGCTCCCACATGCCGACTACAACCCGGTTGAACACCCGACCCTTTTTATTGGTATTTTTGTCTCCAACAATGTCTTTATAAAAGGAGAATATTTGGTAAACGGAGCTTTATTTTTATTGGAATGATTTGGTTATTTCACTTAATACTTCCTTTCTAATTTAATACGCATGATTTTACCAACAAAATAGCGACATATCTTACTATCTTTTTATTTACTAATAAAGTTCATATATTTACAGAAACTTTATTAATCGACTTTTGTAGCGCCTATTTAGGCGATAAAAATAACCAATTTTCGAAAAGACTAATTGATTTTTCTAAAACTACTGGTTTTCGCAACATTTCTGGATTTTTATGGTTTCTTAGACATTCAAGTAGAAACGGAACGAAATTAAAAAAAATAAGATCATGAAATCGGGGATGGAATTGTATAAAGTTATGTTATATAGTTGTGTAAAAAATTAAGTTCTGCAGCTTCAAAAATACTTTCGCCCAAAAATTGGTTTGAGTAATATCCATTTCATTTTTGAGATAACTAACTAACTCCGATGGCTCAGCGACCCTTCATTTCATTTTTGAGATATGGGATATTTTCAATTATATGTTATTTATACTTCCATAGCCAAAGCACGAAAACGCTGGTCGTTGCTCATCTCTATAGAAATCTTCACAATTGTGGGTTTGCAGGATATTTCTTAACTTATTTCTCTGTTCAAATCACCAACTAAAATTAAATTAATTCCACTATTCGGATAATTCACAATAACCTAACAATACCCGCAAATAATTGAATGCTACAGTGAGTCTCTTTGACGAATATTGTAGCATGACTCGACATTCAGGTGCCTATTTCTCGTCGTTTATTAGAGACGTTCGAGAACAGCCCCGAAGTTAATACACCATTACACTTACAAACAATACGACCGTTCGCAAGTCATTCGAGAAAAATTACCAAGTTTTTGTTTTCCGAAGAAGCTCTTGGGAGAAATTAAGAAATGTTTTAGGGTTGATACTATTGGTATATTTCATGCTTTTAAAATGTTTATTTCTTCAGGGCTTGTATATGTAAAAATAATAATTTTAACTAAGATTAAAATTAAAATTATTTTTCCATTATATAAGTAGTTGTATCATAATAAAGACTTTTGCTGTTTTTCAATGGCTGCTTAATTGGCGGTTACAATCACAGCAAAGCATTATTTCCCCAACTATGAAGGAAAACATCAACCACTCACTGACTCATCGTCTGTAATATTTGAATTTGCACAATGAACACAGTTTTTGTCGATAGCTTAGAATCGGGAATCTCCTAATTTTGTAACTTAGTCGTACTCACAAAAAATATTTTTTGCATCTTGCACCCTAGAGAGAAGTTGACGGTAAGGAGGGTTCAGAACGATAGAATCGGTGGTTGGATGTTGGATAAGTGAAGGCCAATATTTGTTATATAAAATAAAAAATACACGTAATATCATTGAAAGAACGAAGCAGCGATCAATCGATCCCCAATACCAGTCGAATAAACAATTTCGTGTTTATCATTTTTTGACAACCCTAAGCTCGAATCCTTTGTTTTATAATCAAGTTGTGCGCCCGTCGGCATAATTACCGATAATACACCCCTTTCTCCCCTTAAAGGGATTCCGACGGCTGATAAATCATTATACTTCTTAGGTACTTCGTTTTGGCTCTACGTATTGTAGGTATGTAGCTCTACCTACCTACCTACATAGGTATTTATAAAAAAACTTTCTACGGCTTAACTCTCTTAATAAATTTTGGTTCCTTTACCATTGTGGTCCAAACCTCGGTTTGTGTAATCACTGCAATGCAGTGGATCCGGGTTTGATTCCCGATAGGATAAATTTCGCAGACGAACATTCCTGCCATATATCTATATATATATACGAGAAATCACTGATCACGATATCTCTGAAGCTATAAGGCCGATTGACTTGAAATTTGGTATGAATATTTCTTTTGCCAAGTAGAGATCAGCTAAGAACGGGTTTTACGAAATTCCACCCCCAAAGGAGATTGCGGGGGCGTAAACAATGGAAAATTGATATTTCCGAACTACAGCTCTGACAAACGTAAAATTTTGTAGGAATATCTCTATTTGATACATTATGGTAAACAAAAAACACATTTTATGAAAGGCGATTGCGGGGGGGGGGGGGATGAAAAATATATATATAAAAATCAATGCCTTTGTTTTTGTGTGTTTGAGTGGGTTCCCGGATGGTTAGATTCTCAATTAGAACCGGTAGGTGGCGCTGAGATCGGGTTCTAGAATCCTCCTAATCACCGGGAGCGATTTTGGTCATTAGTTTGTGTGTCATGAAAAAAAAATTCTTTTAGGAATTCAGAAAATATGGCGGTACGAAGTTCGCCGGGTCAGCTAGTATATGTATAATATAGTCGTGGGTTATTGTTAGTAAGATCTTTAAAAACCCGAACGTTGTGTTTAATATCTTTTTTATTGATTTAATAAATAGTTGGCGAGATATTAGCTTCCAAGTCGTGCAAATTGTGACCCCAATGCGAATAACATTCGAAACTATTTTCTCGTCTTAAAAGAATAAATGAATAGGGCTAGGTACACTCTCGTCTTTATAATCTCTATGATAAAATACTAAAAACACTAAGATTACTGCTTTTAGATCCATAATATTAACACTAGCTAACTCAAAACATTAAATTTACACTATTATCCATAGTTCAAAATGAATGATTACGCTTGCAATATGCAAAGTTCCTCTTTACTACATCCACAATAAATCATCCGAAACCGAGTCATAAGTCAAAAACTTACAGCGATAACTGTTAAACGTTTAAAGTGAAAAACGATCGCACGATTGAGTGCTTCTATTTGTAAAATTGCAATTTAACGATACCAAGAGCGTTTAGTAACGAGTCGTTGTTGCTAATGTGTTTAACGATCTATCTATCTGTTGTAAATGGTGGGAAGCAAAACGATGATGTATGAACTTCTGTATCCCCAGTAATGTACAGTTGTACATATAATTATTTACTTTTGTACGTGTGTTCTACTTATTTGTAATATAGCTTCAATAACGGGATATGCAGGACCTTTTATTCCAGAAATTTTAAGTAGACACAAGATACCTCTACTTTAAGTTAACGCCTACAAAACATTAAGATAAAGTAAAAATTAAAGAAAACCAAATTCATTATAATTTATAGTTTAATGTGCCTTTTTTTGTTGACTCGGTCGCAATATCTGCAAGAGATATCTAGGCACTTGTTACAAATGATTCACTAAAAGTAGTCGCTATACCCGAAATCGGCGGTACATCCAAAGTCGTTACAGCCGAATTATTTTTGTCTAAAAATATACTTTAAATTTCAGCCAGGGACTTGAGTGTTCATCGCCATACCCAAAAAGTTGTTACAACTGAGGTCGTTGTAAGTAAAGTCTACTGTATTAGAACTTATTAAACAACTAGACAATCTGAATCTGTGACTAGACGCAATTGCTTTTGAATTTAAAGGCCGAAGCATGTCAACAAAGAATAGTCTTTTGCAAATCACATGCCTAGGATATTTTATGTTCTAACAGAAAATTATAAACAATGTAACATTATCATATCCAATCTACAACATCGTAGATATTTGTAAGGCACAATATTGGAGATTATACATAATGATTTATAAAAAATGCAATTAAATATTTTAATGCGGTGTCCTCTATTACAGATCACAGTCAATGTAAAATACTTTAAAATAAAATGAAATATGGATTTGAAAAAACCGCATCCACTATAACTCACACCAAACCCGGACGGCACTTAGTTCGTCCGTACTGCGGTCATCAGTTGCAGCGATCGCGGGAGAAGTTTCCCGAAACTTGCTCTAAGCGATTACAATCAATTATTTACACGCCCCGCAGCCCGCTGCACGCTTCTGCCGCAAACTACTTCTATGTAAAGTCACAGTATATATAGGATTGTCAGTTACATTACGAAGCGCGTCAAAAAAGGAAAAGAAATTAATGTGAAGCGGGACGGCTGAGAAACTCTCCCAAACTGCTTATAGTTAAAATTAAATGGTTATTCGGTCAGGATTTATTCCCAAAGGTCACTGCTACAGTATAAATCTTTATTTAAAATCTCCTTATTAACATACATTAATATTAAATAAGGGAGTACATTAAATAAGCTGCGTAATTATTTCCTCTTCCTGATTTTGGTTATGACATATTTTTCATTTCGTGTTTAATAATAGATCATAGATAAACAAAGGATACTGTTATTCTGAAATAAAGTTCCCTAGGATATATAGACTATAATGTTTGTACTAGTAAAACATAAACATCTAAATTATGATAATATCCTCCAGTAAGTAACTAGACAATAAAAGCAAATTCTAATATCGCTGACAGCATAGATTTTCCATTACCGTCTAAATAAGCTACTGTACTATTCTTTATACTGTGCTGACTTATTTTTATGTCGATAAACTTTTGCTAAGGTTAATCTGTTTTAGAATACTACTTGCTGGTTGGCTACTTCACTAATCTATGTTATACACGCTGGCATTTTAGTCATGTTAATTATCATAGAATTTAATGTAGTGTTTATATACACAATGCCTTATCGACCATTCCCTTTGTCTTTAACAACTGTCAAAAATAATCCAATTTATTTGACAAATTGATTAACTTGTTTAGTTTTGTATTGAACACCAATATTTATGTAAATTGAAATTGTGAGAAAATGAAATATTGTATTGTTTGTTCGTGTCTGTTTAATATATTTCAGAAGAGTCATTAATCTGCTCAGCAATATCGAATTTAACATTATTGTACACTATGATATAACCGCGACTTTGCCTGCTTTGAAAGAATGACGATTTTTATTTGAAACTTGAATAACTTTATTTTACTTTAACAAATGTTGATTCGGTTTTTAACCGTCTTCTTACATATAATAATAACGAAGAAACTAAGTCCATATAGTCTAGACAACTGTCCAGTAAAATATAGAGGTGAGTCGAAGCCAACCTGATTTGAAGTAATACGATGAATGACATGTCATTGTTGTTTATGACAACGTATGTATTTGTTAGTGTACTGAAAAAACGCGATTGCAGCGCCAAATACTTTCCTAATCCATCTATTCTAAGGAAACGACGTCATTTGTTGGGATAAAAGGCACAGATTCATGGTCCGAATCATCCCCCCTGGCTTTTCCACATTTTTAAACTCATTGTACAAACTCGAACTATTTACAGATTAATTATACTATAGATAGATATACTAGACTAGCCTTATACACCAGTTCGCTCATGCGGGACTTGAAATAAAGTTCAGTTATTGAGAACAGCTACATATTAGCGGTTTTTGGAGTCAAGGCCCTTGGGTCATAGGGGCCTGAAGCACATAAACATTATCGAGACATTGGCAAGCGTCTGTTAGATTATTCACGCTATTAAAAGACTGACTTTATACTTCGGGATGCATTGCAATGGATTAGGCAACGCAGCCAATGTTTTGAGAACGCTCCCCGTTGACAGCGGCTTGGATTTGCTAATTTGAGTTGTATAAATACTGTATGTACTAGATTTTATTTATAATTACTAAAATAATTTTAAAAAACCTATTCTAAATAATAAAAAATGTGAAAAAGTATTTGTGAATGTCGGTAAAATAACATTATAATTATTTTCTATAATATTATTACTTTGGCGATATCAGCGAGAATATAATCTCGCGTTGTATATCTTTAGACATCAGCGATTATATGCGACGGCTGTGACAAGTTGGACGGCATATAACTCAGATTGCTACGACACATTCGGGACGTGGTGACAGCATTAAGTATTAAGTCAAGATGAAAATTATATAATGTTGTATAGTTTTTCACACGGCATCTATCGAGTAAACTTCCGAGTCTGTATTCCACCGGCACTATCCCAATTCCCAGCATAAAAATTATCCCATGTTCATGGGCGTTATTCAAAGTATCTATTTACATACATACATATGTGACATAGACGCTGATGTTATAATACTAACTGAATGTTGGTTACAGAAATGTAGTGTTATACCAATCTTGTTGAATTATAATTGTTTTTATACAAAAATCATATAAATCAAAGTAGTGGTGTGGTAGTATATGTACGCAATAATATATCAGAAGTTCATATGTTTGAACCCAATCTAAATGATGCTGACAGTCTAGTCATTAAAATAGGTAAAGACATTGCATTAATTTGTGTCTATAGGTCTCCTTCTTTTAGCTCTATTGACAGGTTTTTAAATTCCTTAAACAATCTAGTGATTAATATGAAACACACGGCTGATATCTATCTACTTGGAGATCTAAACATAGACATAAGTCCAAAGAACAATGACCCGAAATCTGAAGAATATCAGGACCTTCTTGCTTCGCATGGATTGCTATCCAGTCATTACCTACCTACACGTGAGAAAAATTGTCTAGATCATTGCTTCGTTAAGTCCAAATCAAAAATACTTACAGCCATTTGTGAATCATCGGTAACTGATCATAATTGTATTTATGTTGGTATACTTTCGTCTGAACATAATAAAAGAAATACGAGTAAAAGAACTTGTAATAAAGTGGATTTCAATAAAGCAAATAAATTACTCTCAGAATTAAATTGGGAATATTACCTAGCCTTGCAAGATCCTAATCAACTACATGAAGTACTTATTACCAAAGTGAAAGAAGCTATTAGAAACTCTTCCCATAGTTATCAAATAGAAAACAGACGTTGCCGCCTTGGAACACTCCTGGGCTGTTACGTTGTATGAGATTTAGAGATACGTTACATCGCCGCTGTAAAGAAGATCCAGATAACAATCTTTTAAAAATTATTTACAGGCGATACAGGAATCACTGTAATAATATTCTCCATAAGCTAAAAAACGATTATTACCGAAAGGATCTTATGAATAGTAAAAACCTGGAATATTATCAAAAGTGTCTGTCGGCTTAATTTTAACAGTTCCTAATGAACTGCTAAAATTAAAAGAAACCCCCGAAAAATCTATGGACTATGTAAACGAATACTTTGTACAAATTGGTGATGACTTGGCTAATGAAATCCTACGCAAATTAAATTCAACTGATGAAATATTGGCCCCTAAATTATTAAATAATGCCAGTTCGCTGAACTCATTTGTTTTATATGAAACGGATCAGACAGAAGTGACTAACATAATTTTATCCTTGAAAAACACTGCATCTGCTGGATGGGACGGTATATCTTCATGTCTTCTAAAATATTGTATTAGTACCGATTGCTCATTTATGTAATACATGTTTCTCGACAGGAATATTCCCAAGGTTACTTAAAGAATCCCTAGTGATCCCAATCTATAAAAGTGGAAACAGAGATAATGTCTCTAATTACCGCCCTATATCCCTTTTACCTACACTGGCGAAAATCCTGGAAAAACTTATAAACAAGAGACTCAAGAACTACTTAGAAAAAAATGATCTCCTTTCCGATAACCAATACGGTTTTCGTGAAGGAAGATCTACAACGGATGCAATTTTAAATCTAACAACTCATATTGCTGAAAATTTAGACAACAAGTTAAAATGTGTCGGAGTATTTCTGGATCTAGCCAAGGCTTTCGACACTGTTTCTGTTTCCATTTTATTGCGTAAATTGGAGCTATGTGGTATTCGAGGTATGCCATTAAATCTTTTAGAAGACTACTTAAAAGATAGAACTCAAATCTTAAAAATAGGTGAAAACCATAGTTCTAAAAAGTCAATAAACTTTGGCGTGCCACAAGGTTCTGTCCTTAACCTTATTTTCAGTATATATTAATAGTCTTTGTGAAACCATAATACCTAATGCAAAAATTATAACTTTCGCAGACGACACGGTTATTGTATTTCGGGGTAATACTTGGGAAGAAGTACGTACAGTAACTGGGAATGGTATGCGTCTAATAATAAACTGGCTTAATAATAACCTTCTAACACTAAATTTATCCAAAACAAAATATTTACCCTTTTCTATTTATAATAGTTCTCAACCTAAAATGGACTTCACAATTAAAATTCATAACTGTGCAAATCAGCAGAGTGCAGCTTGTAATTGTTACACCTTAACTGCGACTGATAGTATTAGGTACGTCGGTATTATAATCGATAGAAACTTAAATTGGAAACAACGTTTTGATTATCTCAAGCCACGAATCCACAAACTGATGCCAATATTTAAAAAACTACGTCATCTTAGAGATACAAATACCAATAAAATTGTATATTCTACTCTATGTCAATCTCTAATTTCGTACGGAATATCAGCATGGGGAGGAGCTAATAAAACTGCTTTAATTAAAATAGAGAGAACACAGAGAACAATTATTAAAGTAATTAATTTTAAGCCATTTAGATATCCTACAACTGAAATTTACAAGGAGTTCAATGTACTTACAGTAAGACAAATATACTTGAAAACAATAATCATAAAACAACATTCTTACCTTAATATAAATAAAAATAATGAACATACACGTAAAACACGGAAACATGAAGTATACAAAATTCCACAATGCAAAACAGAATTCGCTCATAATTTTACCTATTTTTTGGCTCCATTATTGTATAATCGTTTGAGTAAGACTGTAAATCTAAAAGATAAATCGAGATATCAATGTAAAAAAGCACTAGATATATATTTGCAAAAATTAGATTATGAAGGAACAGAAAATTTACTTAAAATTATCAAATAAGAATTTGTATATATACAATAAAAATATAATAATATACATTAATATATATATATATATTCTTATGATGAAAAAGTTATTTTATAGCTGATCTTTAATATATATTTCTTTATACCAAATTTGTATTTAATTATATTATATATTATAATATATAGTTATATATAAATTCTACAGAAAATAAACGTATATGTGTAATATAAATAAAATATATGTGTATATTTATTTTTACTAAACAAATAACGTTGCTGTCTCTGTATTCTTTACATATACTGTATAATTGGTAATGTACGAACTCATTTTTTGTGTGCTTACGAATTATTTCAAAGGTAGTTCGAAATAAATATCTATCTTATTGAGATTAACTTGCGGGACGAGAATTTACTCTGCCGTAACACAGTTTTAAACTAGTACGGGGAGTAATGATTGTCGCCTATTGTTAAGTTAAGCACTATTGTATAATGTTACTTGTTTAGCTTATGTAACTGGAGAGCAATAAATTGTTTAATTGTTTAATTCTTTAACATACAGGCCTCTGCGCTTGAGTGGGCTAAGCCGTTGCCGGCCTAACTTACTGCTGCGTAGAGGCTCCGGGTTCGGCTCCTGGCTTGATCAATTTCGTAGGTCCCTTATATATTATCCATACCACAAGCGTAACTTTGGGATAAAGTATGTGTGTTTATTTGCTAATTATTTATTTATTTACCTACATACCTTTCACAAAAATCAGTTCTAATCCAAAAAGCTTCGAATAAGCGTGTTTGCTGTGTTCCTGGGATTATCCATTTAAGTCATAATGACAATTGTTATGTAGTCAGGTTAGTAAGTGCAATGCTTCGACACACAGAGTATATTTTAATAGTACCATATTATATGTTCATAGACTAACGAAGGATAATCTTAAAATACGTATGACATCTATCGTTTTAATACTTTGGCCATTCACACAAGTAGATAGAGGGCGCCCTGGTCGATAAATTTACGCGATCCACAGATGACCATTGCTGTGGCCGGTCGGTTTCCACACGAGATAACGGGCAGCGATCAGTTAACTGATTCTACTAAATCGCCCTTGGCTTCAGCGGCCACGCGAATCAATGAAAAATACGTACCTATATCTAAATCTGTGTATGCAAGTGTGTGTTAGTCAATAAGCTACAACGACTTAGTTAGCCTATTATTGTTATTGAACTGGCTGTGTCCGCGACATTATTCTCGCGGGATTTTAAACTTTATATTCATATTATATTTTAAACCATGTAAGATATTAAAATGAAACAAAGCAATTCGTTGAGCCGTTTTAGAGCTTCTTCGAGACACAGCTTTAAACATATCGACAGATAAACGTTTTTCAAAAGTCATTTATGATTAGACACCGTATAAATAATAGTTTATTCTTAAAGGAGACGAGGCCTTTTGGGCCTAATAAATGAATGAGTTGAAATATAGCTTGAAAAAGCCATATATTTTATATTACAAATGTAAAACATCAGCCCTAAATTCTATCTGGAAGACGGGAACCTTAAAAATAAGGTCACAAATAAAGTAAGTATGTTTATATATGAAAACACTTACACCAGGTGAATAATTCAATCAAAATAACCATCAAAATAACCATACCCACTACATTTACAAAAAGTATCAAAAACATCTAAATCACTATAATTTTTAAATCTGGCCCTAAGAATGTATAACTATGAAAGCGTATTCGTCTCCTTTTGGCGTGCATTTTGGAATAATAGACGCTTCTATTTTGTTTTTGGAACGAAGTTCCTTATCGCGCGTTGCGAAAGGGGGCTAGACGGAGAAAAATAAGACCAAAAGTTGTAACGACACTTTTTGCTATAGTTGTAAGCCGTGCGACGTGCGCGTGTTAATTAAGTTTATATTACATTATATTTGTTAATAATAAAATATATATATATATATATATATATATATATATATATATATATATATAACTTTAAAAAAAATACAATTCCTTCACTAATTAATCGTAAGGAACTTCGTTCCATCCGGGTTTCCCTTGACACCTCTCAAGTTTTGATTAGTATCTCATGATTATTACTATGTTCGTCATTTTACATAACTCATATTTACTTTATATTTTATAAACAACTTAACACAATTTTCATCGCGTTTATTTATTCTACCAAATCAAACAAACAATCTCAAACTTTATAAGCTTAAGATAACTCGCTCGTATTAGGTTTTCCTGACCAACAGCTTTGTCTTGTCGGCTCGCCTGATCCAATAAACTTTACGGAAAAGCTTTCAAACAAAAAAGGTTTTCGGCACATAATACCTGGGGTTTAGATAATCACATAAAACCCAACGAAACTCATATATAAATCAAAATAAAACATTCTACGCCTTTTAAACGGTCGAGTTAAAACTTTCCTTTTTAACTTTGCGAAGTGTGCGGCGTGGGCGCGTGTCCGTTGTGTGCGTCCGAATTATTTGCCGGACAGTCCCTTTGAGTGTGAAAAGTGAATTAAGATAATCAAGCTCAAGTCAAACTTAAAACCAATGGAGATTAATTTAAAAAAATCGGCCAAGTTCGTGTGGGCAAAAACGTCCATATTTGTTGTCATACATGATGCTAGAAATTCTAAAATAGCATTTAATTGCAAATACCGCATATCTTAAAAACTACTTAATAGATCTTATTCAAATTAACTTTTAAAATATGTATTTGTACTAACTTAAATCTATCATAAATAATATTATCGATATGTAAAGAATTGACGAGCCATACATGCACATAAATATTTTCAACCCTTAGTGACATACATATGTAACGGCCAACCCTAATTTCTAGATTATTCGCGATTTCATGAAGCCAATGTATAGCAGCATTTAAAATACATATTCTTATCTACCAACCTCCATTTATATAGACGCAGTAGTTTATTAGAAAAATTACTATGACATATTTAGAGCGAGGAACATACAGACGGATATGATGCTCTTACATCGATTAATATTATTAGTTTTGCCCAAATGCCTAGAGGATCCCAACAAATACGTAGACAACATACATACATATTGAATGATAATCTATATTAGTGTCAACGAAATATCAATATTGTAAAATCAAATTAATTTTGATTTTTGATTTTACGGGTTACAATAAAAGTTATTATTAGATTTTAAATCACGATTTTAATCCCAAATATAAGATTTTGTTTGAAATATATTACAATTTAACTATTATTAATCAATATTTCGTTCTTAATATGCTATCATTTTAGCAGAATTTTTATACACATTACTAACAAGGTATAATCAATTCATGTAAATATAGAGGCTGCATTACTTTATTCCATTTATCCAGTCTACTAAGCGATGAGTTTACTTTCTAGGTCAGTTAAAAAACGTGACCCGATTGCCTAATGACGTGGAAGTAACGGCTCAAATCATTGAAAATATCATGTCTGTATGTGTATGTATGAAAATATCATCTGGCCAGGAGCTTTCCCGAATATATAAAATCACAGAGCTGAAATTGAAACAGAAGTTCAAAAATGTCACAAAACAATGAGTGTAAAACAACACTTCAAATGGTAAAAGGGGAACAAAAATACTACCTAGTAAATCTGACTAGTATTGGCAAAAAACTCAACAATCACGATCAATTTGTTATTGATAAGGAACGAAGATATTAATATTATTAGATGAATTAGAAGTAATATTACTACTGCCAGGTTTGATAAATGCGTTTAGAGAAGCGACAAATACAATTTACTGCCCAGTTCAAAATGTTTTAAACATTGGATCGATCCATTTGCGTGACAATCATCATCGCCAGCGTATTATTTAAGTAGCCAGCTCGACTAGTAGTACATTCCAATATCCCAATTACAATCCAATATCCTGGGTTTTTTTATCCCAGTCGCTACAATCGTCCTATACTGATGACAGCTTGGATTCGAATGCATTCCTATAGTGCATATAGGGATATTTACCTGATACTTTCACGCCACGTTTAGATTAGATACGTTTAGATTTACATATCAAAAGAGCCTCTACGTTAGCCTTCTCATGGGCCCATATAAGCCTTCCAAGAGTCCGGGCCATTTTTATAGCAAATAGTATAAGACGACATTAATAGAATAATATCAATAATCACGTACGTCAATTAATAGAAGAAAATTATCGCTTGCTAATAGAAACGCACCCAAATCGTATATACGCCAACTGTTCGATGTGCTTCGACCGGTGCAATTTTCTTTAAAAGCCGGTCGACGCCGTTTGTGGTCTCGCTTTGAGATCTCCTACACTTGTTGTTTGCCTTTGAAACTTTTGCTGTTGATTGTGTTAGTTCCTTTCTTCAGTTTTAAATGTTGTTCTTTATTCAATTTATTTTTTAATCGTTACTGGCAAGGAATATTTGAGCAATTCAAACATCAGCATCACTTGTTTGCATTATGTCCACATCCATGTTTGCATGTTATGTTGTGTTTACATACTTGCGTCCATTTCCCTTGCCAATTATCTGATTTCTGCTCTGAAAGTGGGCATACAGTTAACGAGAAGTTAGAAGGAAGTCATTAGACCAACATTATATCTCTTAGGGCTCCCGTAAGATAATTTAAAATACTATTCACGCGGAATCAATATTTTATGATTAAATTTATAATACAGATGGTGACATTTTAGTAACTTACGATGATGTGTCTGTACGGATTTGCATAATAAATGATGTCAAGTTACGAAATTAAAACACAAAAATGTTTCTTTTGATTCACCATTCTAACGGGACTTTCTAAATAAAGGACAAATGGCATAGACAGACGAATCTGCGGACATGATGCTTGTATAAGGAAACATTAAAAATGTATATAACTCGTTTCTGCTGTTTTCTGAGTTTTTCTTGTATATTCAAATTCTTTACTTCAGTATGTTTGTACTTAAAACAATATAATTAGATGGAAGCCAATTGGGGTTGTAAGGGTGGTGCGGGGTGCGTTGGCACCTATAAATCCCGTCATATAGGCCGGTGGAATCAGTAGAAATAAATTGTAAAAAGGCGACGCCTCGCGAGCAGTCGAATCGTCAAATGGCGCGGACGAGATACATTTTAGATATATTTAGGGCTGGCAGTAAAAATAAAGTGTTATATTGTCCAAACCTCAAAGAGATATTATTTATTAAATTACAAAACAGATAACAATGCATACAATAATACATTATGATTATGAAAGTAGATTGTGACTCTAGTATGTAAGAATATATTATTATTAGCATTACAATGAGATCGTAGAAGAAACTTGAAATTACAAAAACAATGACTAGATAGACATACGTATTCCATCGTGCATTCCAATTTTACCATTTTTTAACCACCCGGTAAATGCCAATAATCAATTGCAGTTATAGAACTTGTAAATAGATGCTGTTACCTTACAATTTATATATATATATATAGTTAGTTAATTAAGATTAACATATATAATTTTGTAATGTCATAAATTTTAATATAAATTTAGCTTTTATAAGAGATAGGATTTTTAGACCCTTCTCCTGCCCCGAAATGTTACAGAGGAGGAGGCGAAACAATTTAAAAAAAGCCAGTAATCAGAAATCTAATATTTACTAACACTGTGATACACTTGCATCATACACACTATTAAAATATTTACGAGTTTTGTACACTTTAAAGAAAATGTGATACACATATCAATTTTATTTATTGTAATGTAACTATAAAATGTATGTAAACTCGATATCTATGATATTAACTACATAATTATATAAATCCCGTATCCGTACATCAAAGCTATAAAAAACAACAACTGTGATACGCTATGTGAATGATGGAGAACACGAATTTTTTTTAAGACTTTTTGTAGGTTTGTCGATTTTCAGAATTCACGCAATTTGCGCTTAACCATCTGGGCGGTTTTCATAGATATCACAAAATTTTCAACCCCCGGTTACAAGTATGGCAGCCACACCTTTTTTTAATTTCTTTCAAAATTTTACTACAGCATTATACAAGACTAAATGGTACCTTTTTACCAAATTTTATGTATATATATATATATATATATATATATATACTTATCATTTCTGAAGATAATTGCTGTGACAAACGTAGACAGATAGACGTACGGGCGTAATTATATAAAGTAAATAGTTACGGAACCCCAAAAAACTTTCAAATATATATTATAAACGCACTATTGCTGTTAGTTCATCTCTAGTGTCTCTTCTTTCAGCTTCGCCCAATTATTTGGAGTCGGCACAATATGTCGTTGCCTTTCATACTCCTCTAATCTGACATACATCATCCTTTACACAATCTGTCTTTAAGAAATTGCTTATAAATATTTTCTACATATCAAGTATCAACCCTAACGTACATGGTTTACCGAAGCGCGTCGATTCCGAAAAGCGCCCGTGTAGGGCGCCCACCGAAAGATTTATCGTCGAGTCAAGTTTTCAGTAATAAAATGTAGTCACCACACGACGCGGCGTGCTTCGATTTAACCAAATAAAAATCTATGAAACACTGGCCAAAACCTATTTGATTTTATCTTTTTACCCAATGTACCCACTTGTAAAGCTTTTGAATGAGTCATTTATGGAATTTTGATAAAAAAAAATAGAATAGTAACATAGTAAATATTGTATTGATTTTTTATTGTTACTTTTGATTTAATTATAGTTATATAGTTTATTAATTATTTTTAATAGATATTAATTTTTAGTTTTACAATATCGAATTTCATATTACATTGTAGCAATATATATATACATATATATATATATATATATATATATATATATATATATATACACATGATTATAACTAGTTTGTTAGTTGCAAAATAGCTATCCAAACAGCGCCGACACATTTATCGCTAATCGTTGAGTAAACCCATGTCTGTCTGCCTCTTCGTTGTTACGTGATGGGATAAAATATAGTGGCGTGTGTGCACAAGGTCTTACCACAGTTTATGATTTCATCGGTGGGGAAACTACTTATACACACGTAAGTAAGCGCACAACATAATGAATTTATTAACAGACTCCAAAAAATTAGGAAGTTTTCAATCCGTCGTGTATTTTTGAAGTGATAACTTCTTATGGGAGGGTAAACCGCTTCGTTACGTAACGTGTTACGGCGCCAGTCTGTCTGACTTCCCTTTCACTAACGTTAGATTAGTTTAAGTTATTATTATGTATGTTCAGCTATAACTTTTTAGTTTTTAAACCGATTATGACAAATCTTTTTGCGTTGGATTGAGCAAAACTTTAGAATGATCATATATAAATTTTATTGCTATTGGACTCTGAGTGAAGAAATATAGCAAAAAATCATTGAAATGGGACAGAAAATCTGAAATTTTGTTGCTTTTCCAGCCATAACATTTTGTTTCTAAAACTATTTAGATTATTATTTTTGCGCTGGATTCATTACAGCTTAAGGATAGTGTAATATAAATTTCACTGTTATGGGATACCATATACGTAACTTAAAATGAAAAATAAAAAAACTCATGCAAAAAATAAACTGACCGAGATTTTGTAAGAAGTATTTATTTTTTGCTTTTTTAGTTACTCTTGGAGTCGAATTCTTGTTAGAATGTTTTACTAAGACGCATATTTTTATCGCATTATATCAGTTATAAAATATAATGGATAATTTTATTTTGGGGTTTAATTGTATTGCTCTAAGACAATCCACAGTCCCGTCTACAACATTTCCACAGCACGTATAATGTTATTTTTCATGTTAAGATGTTTCATGTGATTTCATTTTTTAATTTGTAAGTTTTTTTTTATGGCAGGAGATCAGCAGACAGGCAGACGGTCCACTTAATGGAAAGCGGTTACCATCGCCTATAGACATTTGCAACATCAAAGGTGGTACAAATGCGCTACTGCTCTCTTAACGGATACTGGAACCTGATCCCTTATGCCGGAACACAACACAAAGTTGTTATGGCGGCATACTCTAGACCAGGGGTGGTCGCCATCCAGTCGAGCAAATACCCTACCACCTAACAAAATTGTACCCGTTAAAAATATGATTAAAAAAACGACAAATTATTCACTACCAACGCTATAAAATTTCACGCTGATTTTATCAACACTGTGTCCCTTCTCAGACGTATCCTGATCCGGGCTTAACGTGCCCAAGTAACCCCACCGGAGACCATCAGGGTCACAAGTCATGAGCCTGATGGTTTAATACTGTGGTTTATAATGTGTTGAATCCCTCGTAAAGATTAATTACAGTGTAATAAAGATTAAATTGAAAATAATTTGTATATTTAATACAAAATTCTATTTGTAATTTCTGAAAAAAAGAAATAAAGTTAATGACTTTTTTGTTTAATTCAATGAAAAATTATAAAAATCTTGCGTGGGAGACGCTCACTTTTGTATTATGAGATAGAAAATTCAAAAAAATAACAATAAAGAGTAGTCAGTCATCCGTTGAGTGGTTTTTGAGATATGGGTATTTTCGATTACATACATGTTATTTAGTTCCGTAGCCAAATGACGAAAGCAGCCGACGTTTGTCACTTCTACGAAACCTTTTGCTGAGCATAAACTGCTAAGCACTTATTTAACTGCTTAAAATATCGGTAAACATATTTTTATTTCAGATCTTTCTGTCGGTATATAGAAATCAGACACTTAACAATCAACACAAAGCTTACCCCTATTGTTTTCAATGACAGGAAAGCGAGTTCATACCTGAAAACAAAATAAATATATGTTAAAAAGTTCAAGGCTGTGGTGTGGCAGAAGAGACATGAAAGTAGAATAAACGCAGTTGAAATGAGAGCTTTGCCAAAAAATTATATGTGAGGCAAGCATGAATGATATAGGGAATAGTGTAATAAGGGAACGTTGTGGATTGAAAGAAGAAGTAATAACAAGAGTTGAAAAAGGAATGTTAAGGTGGTTTGCGCATGTAGAGAGGACGGATGAAAATAGAATCACAATCACAAACAAGTGTATGACAGTATTGTGAATGACAGAGTTGGTACCGGTAGACCGCGACGTACACAGCATCATCAAATAGCATTCGTGTTAAAACGAGGTTAGTTAAAGAGCATCTCAAATAAACGTGCATGTATGAAAAGCTTAATGAAAGTAGATGAAGCGAAAGTTGTTTGTCAGGATCGTCGCAAATGTAGATCTATAGTCTCTGCCTATCCCCATAGGAAACAGGCGTGATATTATGTATGTAAAAAGTTTATCCAAAGCGTTCAAAGACATTGTGTTTGAAGGTGTGCAGTAACACATAAATTATCAAATACTATACAAGTGTAAAAATAATTCTACACTATCAAAAGAAGCGACAAAACAACCTATAGCCAGGGTATGTGCCCGTGCCGTTTTCACCACCCCTGGTTTAGAGTACGCCGCCATAACAATCTTGAGTTGTATTCCGACATTAGTAGTCCAGGTTTCAGTCCCCCAGCCAAAAGCACATTGGTAGCACCTTTAGTGTTACAAAAGTCCATAGGCGACGATACAACTTTACATCAAGTGGGCCGTAAGCCTGTCTGGTGTATTCCAGCAATTAAAAAAATCTGGCTGTGGGTTATTTTGTCGGCCCTTACCACAAGCCGCTATATGAACTAATTTCTGCCTCCTTTCCTGTACGGATTGATACACTACTGTGACATACTCAAGAGAACATGTAAACGTTTATCGACCCCGAGTGAAGTGTAAATAGCGTAATATTAGGAATATGTATCGAAAATATTTGCCAAAGAGCGCGGAATTCCCAATAAAAATAACAGCCTAGCCGCTTAGGTACGCTACGGTGGCATAAGAAGAAATCGAGACCGGCTGCATCTCACACCGAGCTATATACTTATCAGTATTCTAGGCTGGCAAGTACATACGAATATATATAGCACTCTAATGGGCCGTGGGTTTCCGCGAACGCATGGCATCGGGGGTCAAAAGGTGCGAGAGTGCGGAAAGGATGTTTAATTTATGCTCCTGAAAAGCGTCCCAGCGACAATTTTCTTATCAGTCTTTGTAAGTATAACTGCACGATTTGTGTATAATAACAGCTTATGCAAATTAGCTATGAATACACAAATTTCAAAGCCGTATTTAAAAAGTAAATAAGTGACCAAGTAAAATGGACACTAACAGGGGGAATCAGTTAAATTTTGCTACCCTCACACTTCTTTTTATTCCCGTTGCCATGCGTTCCTTGTTGTCTGCGGACCATAGGAGTACACATGAAAAAACTTGTCGGCCAATAGATTCCTTTGCGGTTGTAATTTCTTTAAATTTGGAACAAACGCCCGACTGCCCCATTGGCTGTCTGATATATCTTGATCTCGAGCTAGAAGAGCTGGGTTTTTAGTTTAAAATATTTTCATCAAATATATGAATATATATATAATATACATTTGTTAAGATAGGCTAGAATAAATATCAAATCTTTATCATACGTAACTAACTAATTATTGGGATAATAATAAGTTTCATATATTCAATTCCGTTACCTAATTACCGAACTTCATGAATAAAAAATGTATATGTGTGCAGTTCACACGCACTAGAAGTGACAATTCAGAGAAAATACTCACATCACAGATACTTGTTCTATATAACTTTTATTAATACAACTTTAATCCTTTAGCCTACATCCGCCAAAATATTATTTAGAATAAACTTCTTAAGTATCACTTTAAACTATTCACTCTTTTATTCTAAAAAAATATTATCAGTTTTATTTCAGTCCAATTCGGACCTATCTTTAATCATCGATCTTATAGACTCCCTAATCTGTGCTGCAACTCGTATCTTGTTCTCTCGCTTAGTCCTATAGATTTATGTGTTTATCTTTTTTAGTGTCGCTTTTTCGTTTCATCGAGTTCAAATCACAACTATTTAAAGAAGTTTCACTTCCAAAATTCAAACAAAATTACTTTTACATTCATTATATTAGTTTTCATGGATATGTGTTAATCATTTTGATAGTAATATTTTATGATATATTCTTGGTATTAAAGCTCACGCAACATCTGCACCCAAAATAACACGGCCAGCACTCCAGAATTAATGGTACGTGAATATTCAGGTCAACATTTTTATATTTTTATCCAACACTGACCTCGAAAATGATATTTCAATATCTCATTATGTCATTAGTCATTACTCATTATCACAGCATAACACTTGCGTGCATAAAGTTGTTAGTGTCATGTACGAGGATTTTTGTAGCCAATTATATTCCGTGTAACTGTATAATGTTGACATTAGTTGACATATAATGTGTATTTTAGCGGATATTTTATGGTTAGTTTTTGCGTGACTGGTCGTTGGTTTTTTTTTATTACGACTTATACTGTTTTCGTTTACTACGTGATAAGTAGTTCCGCTCAATGCCACAGTTGGTAGACTCAGTAACAGATGTATCTATGTTGGTTATTATGAATAGGTTGATGATCGCCAGTGGCAAATATTAATCAACAAAACAACAATACTTTTTATTGTACACCAACTTAAAACAGTAACACATTAACATATCTGAAAATTATTAGGTAGTAGTACAATGGGCGGCCTTATTGCTTAAAGCAATCTCTTCCAGGCAATCATTTATCTGAATTTCCTCTGTATTTTTGTCGCGATATGCCAACGTATAGGAGACCAGAGATGACTCCAGTTACCCCAGTGGCATTTATATCACCCATATTAAGGATTCTAAAAATTGCTCTCATACCTGTATCGACTAAGCTTTTGAGCCTTTTTTTAACTCAGAATCGTGGGACCGTAGCTTACTCAACAAGTCCGTCACTTCAGGTGTTAACTCACCTACATCTATTATATAGCGGGCAGATTCCTTCATTGTTTCTGCCAAGTAAAATGAGTTCTCGGGAGCTCTTACGTGGCCACGAAAGGCTTGTTACAATTACAGGTGGCGAATAATGAATGTTCTATATTTTGTCATCCACAACCGCATGTGACTTTTAGCTTTTACTTTTAATGTAAAGGCTAACATTATGCAAACCCCAACACTTGATTATAAGAAACGTTACTCCTATTCTTCGTGGCGAGTACCTGATACCCACTGTAATCAATGGTACTACAGGATAACTAACTTACAACCCTCACAGATTACAAACTTTAGAAGGTATTTTATGTGTATATAGTTTATAACACTACCCGGGAATAAACAGGTTTTTAGGAGATATGTATTTACGACTATCGTATAATAAACGAGAATATTATGGATTAGAACGAATTTCTAGTTTTCACGGGTATATTTTAGCAATCCACTATCGCTCTGGTGTGAAAACGGTCACCAAAATGGTATCCTACGTAGGCACCGTCGTACGAATGCACTGGCAACTCGTCCGTCGGCCCCTGCCAAATTATTAACATAAACACCTTCAACATTCGAATAGGCGCTGCAAGTTTAGATGACTTGCAATTTCGTTCTTGGCACGTGGTAGTATTTTTTATGCCCTAGCCATAGGCAAACGAGTGAACACCTTGCGACAACCATAATATAGTCACTCATAGATAAATCCTTTTTTAGGACATCAATCCTTTGTATACCATATTATAATATTAAAGTGTGTGTGTGATTTAAAGATTATACCGAAATTTAAGTGCATTCTGGTACTTATATGACCTATACTCAGAAATTAACGTGTTTTTGTCAGTTATTATGTCCGAAATTTTGTCCTGAATAGTAGAGGTAGAGTAGGGTAGAACAGCACCCTGTTTCGAAGACTATTCAGAAAATTTCGGATATAATAACTGAATGAATCATTGTTGGCCAACAATGATTCATTTCGTTACTTGCAGGGTTAATAAGATATGAATAAAGAGTCCAAGGCGCGACCGCGCGAATGAAGTTGAGGCCACATCTCATGACAAGTTATGTTTTACTTCTAGACACATTTTATTAAAGGCTCTTGAAAATATTTTAGACACAACAAGGTCTAGTCATCGGCAGATAAACAGAAACATATTCCCAAGCTATATAAAAATTATAGCTATCATTACAACAAAACTCATTAAATAAAAATTGGAAACCTTTACGAAATTGTATCTAATATTTACTAAGCCCCTGTATTTATTTAAATAGACCTTTACAATATAATGGAACAAAAAATATAGTATGTTATTAAAAAAACTCCGGTTGGAATATTAAACATCATAAAACTTTCAAATACAAATGGTTATGTGTCGATTACCGTAACGGCTAACATTTTATTATAACAACGGCTACGCCCAACATTTACAACACGTGATGTGTGTAAAAGTATAAAGATATTGATGTTTGTATTGTTTGTATAAAGCCAAATGATTGTTGTGATTGAGAGGCTTTAAATATTCGTTAAGTATTGTTTTTTTTATTGGAGGAGTTCAGCAGACAGGCAGACGGCTCACTTGACAGATGGCTGTTACCATTGCCTATGGACATTTGCAACACCAAAGGTGCTACAAATGCGCTGCCGCTCTCTTGAGGGAGACTGGTACCTGGTCACTAATGCCGAAAAACTACTCAAGGTTGTTATGGCGACATACTTTAGACCAGGGGTGGTAGCCATCCAATCGGGCAAATGCCCTACCACCTGGCTGTGGGTTGTTTTGTCGCCTCTTACGACAGGCCGCCCGGCCGCAGGAAATTGTATTCTTTTTCCGTTCCTGTGTCCAGTATGGAACATATAAACAACATCTTACGTCCATTCAATATACTTATTAGCTAAAACCCTAATTTCAATCTAGTGTAACAAAGGTTTTAGTTATTGATCTCAAGACTTAATGACACGGATGCCAAAACAAAAGAAAACGAAGGCCGAAGCGAAACTCAATTACAAATGTATTCGAAGTTGGATAAGACGAAATGGGCCATCGAAATCCTTTATTAGGACCCACATGCAGCAATCAATACACGTACGTTTGACAATTACAAATATCCCTGTAACACGAACTGGGTACGTACCTTAGACAGCGCACTATTTGCGCGGCCTAACATTTTTTTTTATTTTTTTTCTTGAATGAGTTCAGCAGACTGGCAGACGGTTTGCAACACCAAAGGTGCTACAAATGCACTGCCGCTCTCTAAAGGGAGATTGGAACCTGGCCACTAATGCCGGAACTAATAACTCAATATTGGCATACTCTAGACCAGGAGTGGTAGCTATCCAGACGGGCAAATACCTTACCTAACTGGCTGTGGGCTGTTTTGTCGCCGCAGGAAATTGTATTATATCTCCGTTCCTGCTCGAATAGCAATACCTTTACCTATAAATTAAAATTTAAGTCTTTTTTACGGTTCCATAGAAATTTTGGCAATAATACTTATTTTTTAGGCATGTCTGTCTGTCTGTACTCTCACAATCTTTTATCTTGTAATCTAGTGAGCTATATGGATAAAATCGAGGTAATGTGGTCTATATAGTAAAATTAATGTAGTGCCTCGTTGTATGGCAACGAATAAGCGTTTAGCGTTATATCGTTACCCTCACTTTAGAACTATGCAGTGGCATATAATGAAAAAAATAATGTTCTAAAATATATATAATGAAAATTATCTTAAACAATATCCATTAGGTAGTTTTAGAGAAGGTTTTTAGTTTACAGTTTGAATATTGACATGCACCAACCTGATTTTAATTTATACTAAAGATTACGCATCTTCATAAAGTATTATATGATACGTAAGGATTTTCAAACAAAGTTGACGATTAAATGCCTGTCGTTTACGTTCACGAAAACACAAAAGGAATAAAGCACATTGGCCACGATTCAAGCTACACGTTATAAATTAGGCGAATCGGTAACAAAATGGAACAAAAGCATCTTACGTGGAAAGCATGGCAGCTACTGAGATGTGTTACAGAAATTTGTGATGACAGGAATTACATTAACCACGTGTTCACAATGTTCGAAGTTGAACTATCTGCGTATATTTTATGTGCATTGAACTAACGAGCTGTTTCTTGAGATGAATTTTCCAAACAAGCAAGAATAGCATCTAATCCAAACTTTAGAAAAAAAGGCGAATGTGAGTTTGTATGTTACGCTTTCACGTCTTTACTAGTCAAAGATCATCATGAAATTTCGCATACACGTCGGGTCCACAAAAGGACATAGGGTAACGTTTCATCCAGAAAATGCACAGTTCCCGAGGGAGTGAAAAATAGACAGCGTTGCAGTTGCGATTTTTGCGGCTTTTGCAATTATTAATATTGCAACAAACAATTCGTTGACAATCTATAGCATATTTCTATATCTGAAGTAAAGGGTGAGGCAATTTAAACAGGATGCGAACGACGTTGAGCTAACACAACTGGTAATAACATATGACGGACAAAAATATGATACAACTATCTTTGCTAGCATACAAATTCAGATTTTATGATACAGCGGAAATTTATGCGATATTATTATTTTGAGTTTCCAGAAGTATGATGATATAAGTTGGCCAGGATAACTAAGTAATTAATTAGCAAGAAAGGCTTAAATTAAGTCTGGACATATATATTTTATTGTTCATATATTTTTATAACTACCTTTAACTGAATTAGTAAGTTTTATGTGTAATTTTTAAATTACATTTTCTGCGCTACCTTCTTCTGATAATTAAGTATAATAGTGTTATCGATCTAACGGCCTGACATGTTATATTATCGATATAAATATACCAATAGGCAAATAATATACATAAATATTGCTAGGAAGACGAGGTCATTGTAATTGAATTGTTTTGTTCAGAAATTAATATAAAAATTATATAATTCGACTACCAGTAAATAAGATATAATTGTAGTATTTAAACAAAGCAGGTCCAACAAACACTCCCTGTGGCACTCCAACGGTAACACGACAACGGCATTGTCGCGTCTATAGGGCATCAATAAAAAAGGAGCCCGGCGACACGTTTGCACAAGTAATGCCTCGGTCAACATCAGAACACCCGAGGGAATACTTGGGGAAAAGTCGTTTCTATCTTTGCGAAGATTTTTTTTCTAAATAGGCAATATACTCGTAACACAGTGTCTAGTGCAGGCGTGCCGATTTTCTATGGGTAAATTTGTTTTTCCATTTTACTAAACAAGAGTGACGTGAACTTTTCTTACAATTCCAGATAACAGACAAGAAACAGCAAAAAGACACACACTCCTAATGGCAAAGTAGGTACTGTCAACTGAGAGCATCTATAATATCAAGGAAACCGATGTAACGATTACCGGGTACAAGAAATTTATAAAATTAAAAGTTCCTCTTTATCCCTTTATTTAACAGGAAGTAGGGTAGTAGATTTAGATTCATCTACTGCCTCGCTAACAGAAAGATTCAATTTATAATATTTAAAGTATCACGTAGCAATGGTATTGTGGATACACAAATACAACATAATTCATAAGCGTATCAAATCGCTTGCCGCCTGTGCGTCGTACCCTGCGCCCGCGCTACACCGGCGAGAAGTACGCACGGGGCAGGCTGCAGTGCGAAGAAACAACAAACAGTGACAGTGTCACGCAATACTAAACTAACCCTTGTAATAAAATTATATTAAAGTTCATAACCCACACTGGTGACCACCCGACTCAAGAACGTGAAAACGCAAGAGGCGAGTCACAGATCTAAGTGAATTTATCTGTGAAGTGCATATTTCTGCATTTGGACATTGCAACTTAAAATCATAAGGTACTCAAACCACTAACACTAATAAGTACAGAAGGTAGATCGGAATATCAAAAGTGTGTGGTACAAGTCACAAGCTGTTAGCGATTTTTCACATACTCGTTAACATCAAACAATTCGATGGCAAATAAAAATCAGGAACGAGCTGAGACTGCCTCCTCCGAATTATTTAGAGTTGGAATACGCGTTCCCCCCTTCTGGCCGGAAGAACCTGAAATATGGTTTGCCCAAGTTGAAGGACAATTTGCAATTTCGAATATAACTTCGGATGTGACGAAATTCAACTACGTCATTGGACAACTTGACCATCAATTTTCAAAGGAGGTGAAGGATATAATTGTATCCCCTCCACTGACGGACAAGTATGAGAAATTAAAGACGGAACTTATCAAGCGCCTGAGTGCCTCGCGTGAAAAGCAAGTCCAGCAACTTCTTATGCACGAGGAGTTAGGGGACCGTCGCCCATCGCAATTCCTGAGGCATCTTCAAAGCTTAGCGGGACCAAGCGTACCAGAAGATTTTATTAAGACCATTTGGACGAGCAGATTGCCGCATAATGTGCAAACGGTGATTGCCGGACATCCCACAGCGTCACTGGAGGTTCTATCCGATTTGGCAGATAGAATCCAGGATATCGTTGCTACCACACCGCAAATAGCATCTACATCAGCCCCTGGTTCATCGCTGGATATCATGGCCAATGAAATAGCAGAGCTTAGAAAGCAGATGAAGACACTGCTGGATCGCCAAGCCCGCCCACGGAACCGCCATAGAAGTGGCAACCGCTCTAAAAGTCGCTCAAATTCCAACTTCAGAAAATTTCCCAACTGTTGGTACCACTGGAAGTATGGATCGAAAGCAAATAAATGCGTAAAGCCGTGCAATTTTCAAGCGGAAAACTCCCGGGGCGGTCGATAATGGCGACAAGCGACCGTCCAATCTCGTCTGGTCGCCTGTTCGTTGTAGATCGTCGGTCGAAGATGCAATTTCTTGTCGACACAGGAAGCGACGTTTGTGTCTTCCCACGACGAGCACTACATCAGCGTCGTCCTAAATCAGACTTTGAACTTGCTGCTGCTAACGGTACATCAATCAGCACATACGGATATACACATCTGGATTTAGACCTTGGATTACGTCGAGATTTTCCATGGCGTTTTATCGTTGGTGACGTCACTAAGGCAATTATAGGAGCTGACTTCTTAAAGTTCTATGACCTTCTAGTAGACATACGCAACCAACGCCTGCTCGATAACACGACAACTCTCTCCATCGCTTGTTCACCTGCACACTTGTCGACTGCGATTTCTTTAATTAAGATACCAATCGGCGAGTCTCGCTATGAACAAATCCTGAAAGAATTTCCAGAAATCACAAATCCATCCGGAATGCAGAATGAAGTTAAGCACCAAACCGTTCATTACATCAGGACCACGCCAGGACAACCAATATCCTGCAATCCACGCCGCCTAGCGCCAGACAAACTAAAAATTGCCAAAGCTGAAATTGAGTCCATGCTGAAGACAGGTATAGCACGACCATCGGAGAGCTCCTGGGCGTCACCGCTACATCTCGCACCGAAGAAAGACAGCGGATGGTGGCCTTGTGGAGACTACCGAATGCTAAATGCTCGCACCATACCTGACAGATACCCAATTAGGCATGTACACGATTTTACCCACAGCATTTCAGAATGTAAGGTATTTTCTACAATCGACCTCGTAAAAGCATTCCATCAAATCCCTGTAAATCCTGAAGACATCCACAAAACAGCCATCACGACTCCGTTCGGATTATATGAATTCCCATTTATGACATTCGGATTGAGAAACGCTGGACAGACGTTTCAGAGGTTTGTCGACGAAATGACACGTGGATTAGACTTCGTATACCCATACATAGACGATTTTCTATGCTTTTCAAAAGACGAGGATCAACATGAACAACACCTTCGTATCCTTTTTACCAGACTTAAGGAACATGGTATTGTCATTAACACTTCAAAATGCAATTTTGGCAAGTCCGAAGTAAAGTTCCTAGGATACCACATATCGGAAAAAGGAATCAAGCCTCTAGATGAGAAAGTTGAAGCAGTAAAGTCATTTCCACCACCCAAGACTGTCCGAGAACTTCGTCGATTCTTGGGGATGCTGAACTTCTACCGGCGATTTATACCCAACGCTGCCGAAGTACAAGCATCGCTACATGATCTCATGACTGGCTCTGTAAAGGGTTCCTATCCTATCGACTTGTGTGGAGATACTCTGAAAGCCTTCGAGGATTGTAAACAAAGTCTTTGCCGCGCTGCACTCCTTGCGCATCCGGATTGCCAATGCAAACTAGGCCTCGTTACCGATGCGTCTGATACAGCCATCGGCGCTGTCTTACAACAACACAAAGATGGTGATTGGCAACCGCTCGCCTTCTTTTCACGAAAGTTGAGTACAGCGCAGCGAAAATACTCTCCTTACGACCGAGAACTCCTCGCAATTTATGAAGCTCTGAAGTACTTCAGACATATGGTTGAAGCTAGAGAATTTACGATCTTCACCGACCACAAACCACTTTGTTTCGCTTTTCACCAGCGCAAGGATAAGTGTTCACCGAGACAGTTTCGTCACCTGGACTTTATATCACAGTTCACAACTGACTTGAGACACATTTCTGGAAAGAACAACCTTGTCGCCGACACACTGAGCAGAGTGGAAGAAGTGGAACTGTCGATAGATTACTCTCAGCTGGCTAAGTCACAGGCTTCTGATCCAGAGCTAAAAGACCTGCTAGAACGAGGAACTTCATTACGACTGGAAAAAGTGATGATACCTGGAACAACAGCTGAAATATACTGTGATATCAGCACACCAGTTTCAAGACCTTATATCACAAAGCCTATGCGCAAGCAAGTTTTTGATAGCTTGCACGCATTGAGCCATCCCGGCGCCAACGCAACAATAAAATTAGTAGCAGAACGCTACGTTTGGCCCGGCATTAAAAAACAATGTAGAGAGTGGACACGTACATGTCTAGCTTGTCAACGCTCTAAGATTACTAGGCATGTATCTTCTCCATTGGGCACCTATCAGCTACCACGAGCACGATTTCTCCATGTGCACATAGATCTCATCGGACCGCTTCCAATCTGTAATGGAAATAGATATTGCCTCACTGCTATAGACCGCTTTACTCGATGGCCTGAGGTGATACCAATACCCGATGCAACAGCTGAAACGGTCGCAAAAGCCCTATTGACTGGATGGATATCGAGATTTGGATCCCCCGTGAGCATTGTAACAGACCGCGGTAGACAATTCGAATCCTCTTTATTTCAACATCTATCCAAAGTATCAGGATTTTCACATAAAAAAACCACCGCATATCATCCTGCATGCAATGGTGTTATAGAGAGATTCCACAGACAGTTGAAGACTGCGATTACCTGCCATGCAACTGAAAACTGGATGGAAACATTACCATTGGTGTTACTTGGCATCCGAAGTGCGTATAAGAAAGACATCAATGCGAGTGCAGCAGAACTTTTGTACGGAGAACCGCTACGCTTACCGGGAGAATTCTTTGACCCGCAGACAGCTGGTTCAACAGACGTCACAGAGTACACTGCCCGATTACGCTCACTCGCTAATAAGTTGAAACCCTCACCTGCTTCGAGACATGTCAAGCCATCCATATTTATTTTCAAGGACTTACCAACTGCAAGTCATGTATTTTTAAGAGACGATGCAGTACGAGCTCCTTTGCAACCTGCATACACAGGTCCACACGCTGTCTTAGACAGATCTGAAAAAGTTTATAAACTATTAATAAAAGGAAAACCTGTCACAGTATCAGTAGACCGATTAAAACCAGCCTACATATTGGATGACAGTTGCAGCAAAACTTTAAATGAGTCTTCCGACGACACGCCTACACCAACTGAAAACTTCCAAAAAATTACAAAAGCAGGACGTACAATAAGATTCCCAGCCTATTATCGACCGTAGGGACGGTCTCTGGGAGGGAGTAATGTGGATACACAAATACAACATAATTCATAAGCGTATCAAATCGCTTGCCGCCTGTGCGTCGTACCCTGCGCCCGCGCTACACCGGCGAGAAGTACGCACGGGGCAGGCTGCAGTGCGAAGAAACAACAAACAGCGACAGTGTCACGCAATACTAAACTAACCCTTGTAATAAAATTATATTAAAGTTCATAACCCACAGTATACTTAGAAATCGTAAAAATATGTGTACTCAAATATGTCTTAGAACTTAGAACATTATATATTATAGCTTACTGGTGGTCGCCCAGTGGTTATATTATATGTTTGAACATTATTAAGGTTCTGTTGTCAAAGACCACACTTCTACCAATATTATCACAGATTTCGCCAAGGCTTACACTGTTGATTTGATATTTTATATAAGATATTATATAAAATATTATACTTAAAGTGTTACATGTAATAACACAAACCGAGCACAGTATAAATCTATCGCGGCTGCCAACACGAAAATAAAATTTAATGAATACCGCCTATATCGTACAATTGAGAGATTTTAAATTATCTACACAATTACCTCATCATATAATTATAAAGGATAAATACTGGTACATAAAATTATGGTAAATTATAGACAGCTACTCAATACAAAACAGGCGCTAATCACAGAATAAATAAAAATATAATATTATTGTTCAATTAAGGAAATGACCGATTTTATCGTTTAGAAATAAGAGATAGATAGATAGATAGATAACACTTTATTGCTCACCAAATACACAATTTCAAAATATACAATTACAATATTGTTATGGTAGAAACAAAAGGCGGCCTTATCGCTGAAAGCAATCTCTTCCAGGCAACCTAACTTAAGGAATAATTTAATCTAATCTGGCGATGTAGGTGGTGCAGATCATTAAATATCAAATATCATAAATAAACATACTTAAACTAAATAATTTATAAATAAATAAAAAATACACATACTTAAACTACTTTATAAATTAAATACACACATACATATATATTAAATAGTCTATAATATAAGAATTAGGCATAATTATTTAAGGAAAAGTAGTGTTTTCTGAGTGCGTTCTTAAATGTAGGCGATGTTTTGGCCTCTCTGACAGTAAGAGGCAGCGCATTCCAAAGTTTGACGGCCTGCACTGTGAAAGAGTTATCATAAAAGGATGAAGTGTGTGCAGGTGTAGTGAGTTTACGATACGTATGAGTGCGCAAATTGTGGGAAGTAGAAAGGCGAAGGAATTCAAAACGTTCCTTAAGGTAGGGAGGACTACTAGGGGTAAATAAAATGTTATAAAGTAATGTGAGAATGTGAGTATTCCGGCGAAAGCGAATAGGGAGCCACTTGAGTTTTTCACGAAATTCAGAAACATGGTCATATTTTCGCAAGCCAAATATGAACCTAATACAAAAATTCTGAAGTCGCTCAAGTTTACTTAGCTGTTCTACGGTTAAGTCCAGATAGCAGGCGTCAGCGTAATCTAAAATGGGTAACAAAAGAGACTGTGCAAGCATAATTTTGGTGGCAGTAGGCAGAAAATTTCTCAGCCTTCTCAGGGATCTAGAAGACAGAAAAACTCTCCGACTTAATTCGGAGAGGTGAGACTTCCAAGACAGGTCACTATCGATGACTACACCTAGATTTTTGACAGTGTCACTCAATGGGATACAAGTGCCGTCAAAAACAATGTTCGGTAAGGTTGCGAAATCAACTTTTGCACGTATTCTGGGGCTACCGATGACTATCACTTGAGTCTTACGAGGATTCACTGCAAGACCAAACATTGTACTCCAATGAAGTATGTGGTTTAAGTCTAGATTGATTTGTCTCACGGCAGTACTTAAATCATCTGGAGCAGCTTGAGTATATATCTGTAAATCGTCCGCATAGAGGTGATAGGATGAAGTTAATTTATCGGAGATTGAATTAATGAAAATCGCAAATAAGAGAGGAGATAAAACGCCGCCCTGTGGAACACCAGCAGTAAGGTCAGACCATGATGAGTAATTGTCATCAACACGTATTCGCTGCCGGCGTCCATACAGGTAACTGTGAAACCAACCAATTACTGTTGGAGATATGTTAAGAGTGCGGAGAATGCTAAGTAATATGTCATGGTCAACATTATTAAAAGCACTACTAAAGTCTAGCAGTGATAGTATTGTCAGTAGACCACTCTCCATCCCCTGACGGATGTCATCGGTGATTTTTACTAAAGCTGTTGTTGTACTATGGCCTGGGCGAAAACCAGATTGAAAAGGATTCATTAATAAATTATAATTTAGGAAACTACTTAATTGTTTATGGATTAGACGTTCTAGGACTTTGGATAGGAAGGGAAGAATGGATATCGGTCGGAATTCAGAAAAGGACGTAGGATTAGACTTTTTAGGGAGAGGAATAACTTGTGCCTCTTTCCAGGCTGCTGGAAAAGTACCACTAGCCATGGATGAGTTGAGGATATGAGTAATAATCGGGTTGATGACATCAAGAATAGGGATAATCATATTGCGACTAATACCATCACTGCCGACAGAGTTTGAAGTGATGGATTTTATGGCACTCGTAACATCACAATCAGATAATGGTCTGAGAAAAAAAGGGGAATGAGAAGGAGTTGGAGCGGTTGAAAGATTTTTTAATGTGTTAGACTTTATATTATTGTCAAAATTTATAACAGTCGTGAAATGTTGATTGAGGTTATCAATATTGAAGTTTTTTGGAACAGAGTTTTGCTCTGATTTACCAACTCCCAAGGATCTCAGAAATTTCCAAACTTTGGAAGGATTATCTATGTCAACTGATTGATGAATATACCGGCGTTGCGCGTCCCTACACACTCTATTACAGCGATTACGGATAGTTATGTAAGCCTGTTTGGTCTCACTACACGGACTAAGCTTGCATTTGGTCTTGGCAAGAGATTTTTTGTGTATGAGCGTCTTAACGTTATCGGTAAGCCACGGTGCAGGTAAGTGCTTGATTTTAATACGACGCATGGGTGCATGTAAATCATATAGCTTTAATAATATTGTATTAAATATATGCACTTTATCATCGATAGTGGCTGCATTGTAAACCCCCGACCAATCCAACTCGCGGCAATCCTTGAGTAGAGCCTCCGAATTTATACCTCCAAAATTACGCTGCAGGATAATTTTGGGCTTGGCTTTTGGCGGACGAATGTTATACGAGAGAAAGATCAGGTCATGATAAGAGAAAGCATCCGCTGGGAACTGACCATGTGTAACAACATGAGACAGTGAAGATACGAGAATTAAATCTAAAAGAGACGGAGTAGAATTGGGAAAAGAGTGAGTAGCCTTCAATGGAAGAATGGACAAGCCAGAAGCAGCAACTAAGGACTCAAGGAGTGTAGTACGATAATCTCGTTTAAGAAGACAGGTATTAAAATCACCCATTATTATGGAATGATTATAAGCAGGGATAACATTTTCTAAAAGTTTTTCTAACGATGAGAAGTAATTAACTCTAAGAGACGGACTGTAAAATACTCCAAGCAATATTTTATTCAACGAAAGTTCCACCTCGATAAATAAGTGTTCACCAGCATCCGATGCAGGTGGTTGTGGAGACAAGCTGATGATGGAAAAGGGGATATGTGACCGAAGATAAATGGCAACGCCTCCACCACCACTGCCTATACGGTCATTTCTTATTAGTTGATATCCAGGTAAGGTGTAAGATGTCGATGGGAGACAAGGTTTCAGCCAGGATTCTGAAACTAGTATTGCATGGATGTTATTTTGATTAAATGACGCCAACATATCTGTAAAGTGAGCTGGAATACTCTGCGCATTTATATGAACAACATTAAAAAGAGAAGTACAGTTGGAAAAACGCGCCTCAAGCAGCTCAACCAAAGGTTTACTGTCACTACAAACGCTCTCAGAGGAGCAAGACACATACTCAGACTCACTTTCAGAATCACATATAAAACTTGCCATTAAAAAAAAAATATATATGAAAAAAAAAAAAAAAAAACTATATATTATGTAATAAACTAATATAAACTATAATATTTATTAAAGGGAAGAAAAAAGAAAATATATATATGTAAAAGAATAAATATAAAATAACAGTAAAAATACAATATCATTACACCTGCCAGTTACAAAAAAAAGAAAGTAGTAGTAGTAGTAGAAAAGAGAGTACATAACAAAATTAATTATTAACATTAAAAAGAAACATGTCAAGAACAACTATGCTACTAAATAATTGTAACACTATGTAAAATGATTCACCATAGTAGCCTAACCTAAGTGGCCCTGTGGTTTACTCGACCCAGAATTCCCAGATTCCATAGCTAGATCTACAAAGACTGCGATCTGTGAACACACGCTGGATAAACCCAACGACTACATCAAATTCGATAAACCACAAATCCTCGCAAAAGAGAATCGTTTCAAACCTTGAATGGTGCGTGAGGCTATTGAAATCAAAAAAGTCAAACAATAGAGAAGATGGTTGGCAAGGACCACCTGTTTGGCACCCGATCATCAAAACTATCAAGACCCAAACCCAGCAAAATCCAACTGCCGGACCTCAAGACACCGTGAGCTCTTTCTGCGTGCACTGAAACACAAGCCAACTTGATTGGCAATTTCTTTTTATTTTACCTCCCACCCATTTCAATATTATATAAAAATTTTAGAGCTAGGCATGTTTGCTGAAGAGTTTCTTGCGCCACTTCTCTTCTTCAAGCCACAACATGCGGTGGTAAATTAGATTAGACTCCCATAGAGTAAATAATAACCATAAACAAAATTAAAACTAATTAATTAAAATGAACAAGTTGTCGCTAGGCTTAATAAAACTTTAACGTTACTTATTGACATCTTTGTGTTCCGCGATCACGGCTACTGAAAAGTGGCCGAAACGTCGAAATAATAAAATTCAAATATTTTTTTGGTATCTGGTTTTATATTTTAGTATGCGCTGCTGGACTTTCAGAAATAAATAAATAAATGAATGAATATGACTTGCATGAGCCTACGTAGACTTTTACATACATATTATGGACCTATATATTACACTATACTGTATATTATACGCATGTTTCCCATAGAGGTAGCTAGCCAGAGAGGATGGATTTCCACTTGCCACGATCTTGACATACATCTTTTGCTTCATCTACATTCATTAATCTCTTCATACACACACGTTTATTACAGGTGCTGCCTACACTTTCTGTAGAGCTAAATACGATATCACAACGTATTCCAAAAACATATAATAAACAGTAAAACAACCCACGGAATTACGCTTTTATACAGAATAATGTTTTACGGCACTTTTAATATCAAACAACAAGGAAATTGCAGTTACATAACATGAATACCTTTTAAAAATATAAAAAAGAGAGAACTGTATTCCATTTAGCTAAACAGCAAACTGTGAAAGCGAACAAAGTAATAACAAGAATTACGTTTAAAGCTATCATGCTATTAGGTTGCATACTAACAATTCGAAATAAACTTCAACTGAATTTCATAACTGGAGACGACATAAACAGCTCAGGTTGCCGTATTCCAACTGCAATTCAACTTAACAATAAAACTATTACAAAACTACACACAGCTGAACACAGTGTTGCGCGTGTTGTTAGCTCGAGAGTTGGCAAGCTCGTAGCATTTTAAAAATAGGTGCAGGCAAGGCATATTATAAAGGCTTGTATTTGAGGGTGCAAATTACATTAATTTCATATGCAATGAAATGCGTTTCGAAATAACGATTGTAATGGCTGTGATTTATGTTAATGTTTGGAATCTTTTTCTGTGTTGCTATAATATTTAGGGTTACCCAAAGCTATTTTAACGGAGTTGTATGTAATTTTAGTTCGATTATGGTCCATTTCATAATGGAAACCACCCGCATTGTTACAAGCTCGAGTCTTGATCAGGAAGTATGTACCGCTTAGGAAGTATTTACTTCTTAGTATCGTTTCAATTAGCAGATTCTGAGAGAGTGTGGTAATATCGTCCATTCCACTAAAATGGTTGGTCTAACAATCATGTAAAATTATATAAAACTTTATAACGAACTTTCCGTTGTAAATTTACATAAATTGTGTAAACACTTAGTTACAGTAAACTAATAACTTAAAATTTCAAATCAATTTAGACTAATAAGATTGGGGTTTTTCAAACATATAAATTCGAAATTTTATATTGAAATAAAGTTAGTTCCATTAGATAATATTTTTCAAAGGTTATACATACAAAGAAGTAAAAATTAAGTTTATTTCATACTCTATTTACATCTTACACCATTTCGTACCGTATTATACAGTGTTAAGAAGAAACGCCAACATTATATTAGTACATATAGATAAGGGCGAGGATAACAATGTCGATTCTTCGGCAATTAAGAGACAGGAAGGCAGGCATCGATGGAACATTTTTAATATCGATATGATGAAGTGGGCGCGCTGAGGCAGCGGGCCCCGGGACCCAGATGTTCTGGGATTACGGCGCCCGTTCCCTCCAAATTAATTTGCCCCTAATAAATTCTGCCGTTGTATAGGAATTATGAGCGCTATATAAATTACACTGTTGCCTTATACGTTGGTTATTGGTTTACGTCGTTTCTACCGGCCTTATTTATTTCTTGTGTTATTATTGTGTTTTTGTAATTTATATCTGCTTTTTTAATGTTCCGAATTACGTTGTAACAGTAATTCAATAATAATAACATCATAATTAATTATGCCACAGTTATTGTTATAAAAAATTACTAGATCTATATGAATGAAAAGTATTATTTCGCTACACAACGCAATCAACCGATTATGAAAAAATTGAAAATACATGTAATTGAGGGAGGAAAAAAAATTGGGTGGATTTGCAGTTCACACGCAGTAGAAGTGAAACTTCAGAGAATATACTCACAGATAATTCTTCTCTAACTTTTACTAATATAAATATAATTCCTTTAGCCTCCCTCCATCCATCAACATATTATAATTCAAAATAAACTTCTTAAGCATCACTTTCAATTTTTCACTGTTTTAGTCATCATCAGTTTTATTTCGGTCCAATTTGGACCTATGTTGAATCATAGGTCTTATTGACTCTATACTCTGTGCGGCACAATGTAAAACTCATATCTCATACTGTCGCAGGCTTAGTCCAATAGATTTGTGTTTATCTCTTTTTAGGGACGCTTTTTCGTTTCATCGGGTTTCAAATCACAACGATACTAAAGCAGTTTCACTTAATAAATCTTAATTCACATAGTTGTGTAGGGTATCCTTAGTCAGATTTAGAAACATTTTAGCTATGTTCTTTAATCACTTTGTTATATAATTTAACAAAGTGATACTTTATTTATGTATAAAATACATAATTAGCGAGATATTTACTCACAAAAACATTAAATGTGATCAAAAGTTAGTACGAGGGAGGGTTCTAACTGGCAGTATCTAGGAAATGCAAAATGCAAATTTTTGGAAGAAAAAAACGGAAAGTTAAACAAACCTTTAAAAAAATTATTTCATCGAAATCCGTTAAGCAGTTTTTATGTGTTACATAAAAAACTATTTATACTCATGTTTTTTTAACTATCTATAGCCAAAAATTAAGAAAGAAAACCCAACCCTGAACTACGAAGCGAACGTTCCTAACGCCACCAAAATGGAACCAGAACGTTTTGTTAAGCGCGGACCATTTATATAATTTCTCAATTTTTAACGCTTTTTGTGGATCTGTAGCCAAATAGCCAAGTCTGGCTGGTGTAAGTCGTCCTATATCAGTTGATGAGAATGACATCGGTAATTGAAACAGTGGGCCAGACAAACCATTATTTCAAGTATCCATAAATAAACCGGGTTTTTACTGTGCGATTACTGTTGCCTCGTAAAAAATTCAATTTACTAACGTCGAGACAGACGTTGGTAGTTTCGGCCTATGTGTATAAAAACGTTATTGCTTTCTGTCTGTTAATGAAATGTTTAGTATTGTTTGAGTCGTGAAATGTTTTTTATTCAGCGCTTTGGTTGTCGAGCCTTGATTACCATCGTAAATATTTAAATATCTGTTATAATCAATATGTATAAGTAGCGATTTTCATTGAACTAAGTTGAGAAGTATCTTGCGGACATGTAAAATCTGTCTGGTTCTGCTGGGGCAACAGATATTTACTAAAAATTTTTCGTTACGCAACAGATCCCTAATTGTAAACGGAGATGGATAGATTATAGAGGGAACAACAGACACGACGAATTTGTAATTGTTCCTGTTTTGCCAAATGGTGCTGGACGTATAACGTCCATAATCTTGGGGTAGATTTAAAAATCGGTTAGTTTCCGCGAAATACATACGATATTCAAGCGAATGAACCGCATGAATTTCTTTACTATTTTTATATCATTACGACCAAGTGTATCAACAACTTTATCACAATAACATCTGAGTCATGAAGTATTGTATATTTTTTTGCAAAACACTGCTGTTTATATCACCTGTTTATACACGAAATATGAATCTGGGCTGTATTCCAGAACAATACGCATCCGAAAACTGAGCAAACCTCTTAAACTGGCAAATTGAAATGTCCCACAAACCTCTGACGTTTCATGCATTCAGATATATATTTTTGGGTACCGTAACCATGGTTGAAATGTCCAAATAAAAATCAAATAAACTATCGCGCTTCAAACCGTTAACACGTTGTTTTACTAGGTGTACATACGCGAAATCTTAAGTAAAAACTACCAAACTCTAATAAAATTATCATATCCAAACTCGCAGACATTTTTCTCTAAAACTACTGATATAAATAAATGAAAGTCAGGGTGATTTATATTCTATAATGACGGCACAACACAAAGGTAAAATAGCAAAAAAAGGAAAAATGAAAGGTGGTCAGAATACAATTAATTGAGCTCTGAAAATTTATTGAGTTTGAGTGTAAAGCCGGGATATAAACATTAGAAAGTCCTTGAATATATCAATTGTCCACGTTACAAACCACCTGGATATGTCTATATGTGAGAACTTTGAGAATCAAATTCTAGATAGAGAATAAATCAAGGGGGTAGTAAGATTACAGAAATTCAAAGCACTCCTTAAACTAATGCGGACTACGAGGATTAAAAATGCAGTTACATAACCATCATCTACACTTTTGTATTTATTTTAAAACATGCATATTTAAAGTACAAGCATGGTTCATATTTATAATTGTATACTTATTCTATATAGCTATCCACATTATCAGCACGTTGGACAGCACGTGTCCGCGGCTCATCGAACGATCTTGACATTGACACGAATTGAACGTGTATTCCGACGAATAAAAACTTTTATATCGCTTTATACTCGCTTATGAAACTGGTGAGCTCATATGATGCAATTTATTTTATTTTAAAAAGTGTATTGTTAAGAAATAGTCTCTCAAACTAATGAACAGGTTTATAATGTACTTAATTATCAATCACCATTGGTGGATCTAGGTTGGCTGCGGCCCTAAGCCCCGTTGGTTATGCCGCCCTTTTTAGTGTTCCATAAACGCACATCCATCTGTCCGTCTGTGCATATCACAGTTTTTTGGAACTACTGGTTTTACATTAATTAAATTCGGCAAGAACGCGTAGTCTATTTAGCACTACAAAGTTAAAGTCGTGAAAAAGTAAAATAGGAGGTAGTCGCTATACATGTAGCTAAAGGTTGATTTTTGAAATCTACCACTGGCGACAGCCATAAAACCTGCCACATTGGGGATTCATAGTTAATTTTAATAGTTTCATCCGTGCAGGAACGAAGAAATACTACAACTTGCTTCGGTCGGGCGGCCTGTCCTAAGAGGCGACAAAACAACCCACAGCCAGGTGGTAAGGCATTTGCCCGACTGGATGGCTACCACTCCTGGTTTAAAGTATGTCGCCAAAATAACCAGAACCCTCTTTTCAGCTATGTTCATCTATACTTCAGGAAGAGTACTTTTTCATCCATAAAAATGCCCTATGACCTACGTCTTATTCAATATTCCTGACAACGTGTATGCAAAATTTCGTGATGATCTGTTGCGTAGTGAAAGCGTGAAAAAGTCACAAACAAACAAATTCACATTCGCATTTTTGAGTTACGATAGTCTACGAGTTGTTTTGATGTACAAGCTATTTTACTGTAGTTTCATCGAAGTCCATACAGTAGCTGTGCGTGAGAGTAACATACACACGCAAACGTTCTTGTTTATAAAATAAGATTTTTAGAAAATAAAATTTCTCTAACGTGCTAGAAGTATTGTTTATAAACACATGTTCAATAATCTGAACCATATATTTATTTGTTTATATGTAACGTAGTTTTATATATTATGTAGAGGATAAGCGGGTGTCACGGGGCAAGTCGACGAGGTCATCTCGACTGCATGGCTGCAAGGCCGCGTTACGTGTTGCATTGCACGTACACAAGTGTACAGATGCTAATGAGTTTTATATTGTTATATGTTAATTTACATATGATCGCGAAAAGAAGTACGAATATAAAAGATGACGATCTGTCGGCTTTCACTCTATCAGTTCTAGAAAAAGAACTTGTATAATTTTAAAAAGAGAAAAGATACACTAATTAAAATCTTAACAAAATTAACAAAATAAAATGCATTAACCCATGGTTTCCGAATTCTCCCATGATAAAAACTTATAGCAGGTGATGACGGCAAAAAAATCGTGAAGTAAGGTCCTCATCGAGACTTTTTTTAATTGCCTGAAGTAGGAAAACAGGAGGATGTCCCACTTGATGGAAGGTGGTTACCGTCGCCCATGGACGTTTGCAAAACCTGGGGCGTTGTTGCAGCGTGGTCCACCTTTAATAAATGGGAATTTATAACGCCCTTCTTAAACAACCCCATGTCATAGCGCAGAGAGAAAACCTTAGCGGAAGTTCCCTCCAAATCATTGTTGTGCGCGAATGTTCTAGAGAACCGTTGCGTTGAGCGTGAGAGCTCCAGGAAATGGTGGTGAACATCAAAAAGACAACAACGAGGCGTTGGCACCTGATCAAACAGTTTCTCGGAATACTTTCTCTCTCTCCAAAGGCTAAGCGATTCTAAACCGCCTATTCCAATCGATTACCGATGTGATAAATCAAACAGTCCGCATAGAACCCAGCGTCGAAAGTATACTGTCATTAGCCTTGAAAAGGAAGGCATGAGCCTAACGATGATGAGTGAAACATGTATGTATGAGCTAATATTATTAAAATTATTGTACCTACAATAATTCTATTTTAATTTTAATACAAAATAGCTGCTCCCTTCGCTGCGTCAACACGTCAAAATATTAAATATGAAAAATTAGACATCGTATGAAAAATATAAAGAATATATTGTAAAGTACATTGAAATTTTGACAAAATCAGAACTTCCTGGCACCTGTCAGAATGACATTTAGAATATAATTCTGACGTATTAATCATATCCGCATTTGACATTATGGTAGGGTTGCACGAACTCAGTTTTAATTTTTAAAATACTTTTCCTGGTTAATTATTTTTTGCAGGCCATCAAGATTTTTTTCATTTAAGAAATGAGCTCATGTCGGGTTAATAGCCAGCTGACAACTTTCGGAGCGACATCAGCTGTCACTCACACCATGGCGGAGATACGGGCAAGCAAATGTTTTGCACGCGCCCATCACACCTGAATATGATCTGGGACGCCAAGGCTTCGTTTCCAATCGGCTCACGTATAGGACCACCCGTGTTATGGGTGGGCTCACCTCAGCTTAGTCCATGTTGAAACAAGAAGTATCGCAGTATTTGATTAAGTATAACAGCAGCCACTGCCCCACTATGGGTCCTCAAGCGATGGAGCGAGCGCAAATTGCATTTCACTTCGAAAAAGGCGGTGAAACACGAACATACACATAATTAGTTTCAGATAAAACCCTAAATCAAAGCAACTTGCGCACATCAACCTAATTTGTTTTAATGAATATAAAAAATGATACACATACTTCAAATACACACACATACACATTAGCTGTTGTTTACGCGATGAAATGCCAACGGGTCGTCGTAATATGTCAGTGAAATGTTAATTCTACTATTTGATTTACTTTTGAAGGATGTCACAATGTCATTACAAATTATAAGAGCTATGAATAATAATAACTCAAAATAAATACTAGAAAAAAAACTATCCATCTAAACTTCGTTATATGTAAGGATGTAGAGGCCGAATTTATATTTGCTTTAGTTAGTAGCGAGTTAATATTTTGGTTTGAAAATTGACGATTAAACGTGAACGCTTACAAAGAAAAACTGATACTTAGGCTTAACTCGCATGTAGGTAGTACTTTGGATACAACTTGCTTCGTACACGTTTTCTACTAGAACCGCTTCTTAACTAATGCAAATATAAATCAAAACTTCAAGTCATGTAAGAAGAATATTATGAATTACAATCGTCCAGTAAAAAATGCTACTTTTAGGCTGCTTTCTTATTTGCCGGTGTAGCGATACAGAATCGATATGATTATATGCGATACCGAAAGCATATCTAGCGCCAATATTGTTATGAGCGTTTCCTTATTCGCTCGATACCTATTCCGCGATGAAAAATCAGAAAGCGGCCTAAGTGACCCCCTAACTTTCAGGAACGAAGAAAGTTGTCGATCAAAAATTACGCATATTTGCTATAGTATGTATTATTAAAAAAATATGTTGTCAAAAAACATTAGGTAACTCAAAAGGTAGATAGAGGTCGTGTTATCTTCACGTTTTATATGTTTGTATGTCATGACTCACAGTTGTCAGTATAAGGTAATTGCATCGAGATAAACCGCCAAGGGCGTTGCTGTATGCATTCCGGTGCATATAAATAGAGTTGGCGACAAAAAATACTCGACGAAATAACATCAAATATGTATTACTATACATTACTTGTGTCTTCGTCTGATGTTGTCTGCACATTTTCTAAATGAAGTAAAAACGCAAGTGTACCACTAAAACACATGCTTATCATTATTTCACACCAATGCCCAAATATGAACTCGAGGCCGACCATACAAATTTTCATCCACTATTTCACTATCTGCAATATTGTTTTGGAGAGAAAAGGTAGACTACGTCATTCTTTCTTTATTTCTTCCTAAAATCCAAAATATTTTTATATATTAATTTTATACCACTACACAAAACTTGAGTAATTGTAAGCTTGTAGCATATATTTATTGTCTATAAAGTTTTCATCACATATATTACTCCCTTCATGATTCTTTTTAAAAGAAAACCTGCTTCGCGACGAATTTCAAGAAGATTGTTTCGGCCGGTATAATCGTGAAAATATAACAAACATACTAATTATAAGTTACTTTCCAGTAATTGATAAATTAAATTGATGATGTTATCTAGTAATATAGTTTAATACTATAATATACAATTTAAATAAATTATAATTATCTCTCTTTTTGTCACATAATTAATTGACTTACATATACAACTTAATTGACGAGTATATTATTTAATTTATATTTTAATCGTAATACTACTTTAATTTTTATTTCTTACGACTTGCAGTAGTTTTGTAGTTAGATAAGTTAAACACTTGCGAAAAGCAAAAATCATACGATGAGAATTTGTTAGTTTAAAAAAAGAGAGCTAAGATGCCCTTGGAACGGATAAGAATTACCATAAAACAACAAACAAAAGATTATGTATGTACGTATTTTTATCATCAGAGATTGGTGAAAGTTGATATATCCGATAAGAGAAATGATAAACGGCTTAGCGACTCAATAAAATAGATATATATTTTAAATACCAAGCAATCTTGGCTCCCGGCACGTTGCAAACACGCGTTGCCAATTTAGCGACTATTTTACTAGGTTACTACAAATGTACATTTACTAAATTACTAACTTCTTGATCACAATTTTTACAGATTCCTTAATCTTTTTGGTTCGCACCAAACTAGAACAAATTATTTTACTACAGTATCTTCGAAAAAAATCATAAAAGTATTATGCAATTAACCCATCCAATGACTTAGATAAAAAAACATTTAGAACATACATTATTAAATTAATTTTGTTACTCAATTTAATTATGTAATTATAAATAAATATTAACTAAAATTAAACTAAAATATAAATAAAATAAAAAATACCATCTATAAGTAAAAAATAGACTCCAGGTCGCTGTCAGCGGGGAGAGTGCCCAAAATACTGGCCGCATTTCCGCGTTGGATGGCAACGCTGATGCGTTGCCAGCCATTATTTAATAAGATCGGGACAGTCCATTCACCTATGCATACTTAAAAAATTCATTCTTCTGATTTTTAGTTAATTCACGGTTTTAATATACCATTGTGTAGCGGTGAAAGCGAGAGTTGGGTTTGGAACAGAGAGCATGAAAGTAGAGTAAACGCCGTCGAGATGCAAGCACTACGCAAAATCTGCGGAGTGACAATCGCGGACCGCGTTCGTAATACTGAAGTAAGAAAGAGAGTGTCGGGGTGAAGGTAAGGAAAGGTATGCTCCGGTGGTTCGGGAATGTGGAAAGAATGTATGATGAAAGAATGACTAAACGGATAAACAATGCAAAAGTGGATGGATGCAGAAGTCGCGGAAGGCCACGACACACCTTCCATGATCAAATTGATCGTGTACTAGCAGAAGGTGATGTCAGGAGCCTTAAGAACAGACGAGAGTGCATGACAAGAGCTATAAATGTCAAAGAAGCAAGTGAGGTGTGTAAGAATAAGCCTAAATGGCACTCTGTTGTTCGTGCCTACCCCGCAAGGGACCTTATGTATGTATGTATTGTGTAGCGACAGAAATCTTCCTGTTACATTTAATTCGTTCCTTTACATCATCAGTTTCTAAGAATAATAACAAACAAACAATTATTACATACAAAAACAGATAAACAGACTGGCGGACATGACGATTTATATAACGGATATAACGGTCGAAAGCAATCTCTTCATTAGATATTTATTTACTTCTCACGAAAACTCCGCGTTAAAATAACATCAAGATTAAAAAAGAGTAGCCATATTAATTTTAATATTTTTAGGTATTTAATAAGTTGGATAATATTTTTTGAAATACCACATTAAAACTGCAATCAAAATTAATGCTGACTGTATTTCTACTTCTGTGTAATAAATACAAGTCATGTATATTTTTTTGTAATATAAACTGTAAGCATAAAGTCAGCAGCACACAAATTAAACACGCTGATAATAATTATACATGTTTATCGGTACAGTTTGATATATATCAAACTTTTACTCACCGGAAACTATTAATTTTTATTAATGTGAAGGCAATTATAGATTATAAACTTTGGATTTAAATTTTTCTACTACCTGCTTATTTTACTTTATTGTTATTCTTAGCTCACAATAATTTAGAATTCGTAAAATGTTGTAAAAAATTTAAGCACCATTAATGGGGCAAACTGTTTTACAATAATCGTTTCGTTGAACTTTGTTCGTGTAAACTCTCAATCCATAACCCACGAAAACTTCTTAAAATTCCCGGAATGAAAACTATTCTATGTTCATCTTTACTATCAAAATTATAGATATTTACTTACAGCGCGTTCTGATATCTTACCAACTTGCCATTTGCCTTACTATCGGTTAAAATTTGACATGAGCTCCGTACAAGTAATGTCAAAACTCAAGTGATAGTAGGGCAAGTGAATGAATAGTAAGTTATGGGAACCGACCATTGATAAAAATACAGACTCGTGAGGTACATGTGTAATACTTTATACCGCCGATGAGGACATCGAACAAGCTCGGCACCGGTTGGTCATGCCTGTATTGTAATAGATTTAATGTATCTAGAGATTCTAGATAGATAATTGAAAATAAACGTATTATTTTATGTATTCATTTAGGAGTTTTAACCGACTTCGAAAAAAGGAGGAGGTTCTCAATTCGTCCGGATCTTTTTTTTTTTTTTTTTTTGCTTTTTTTATGTATGTTCGCCGAATACTCCGTCATTTATGATCCGATTTACGTGATTCTTTTTTTGTTCGACGCGGAATAGCTGCCATGTGGTCCCCTAAAAATTTGACATAGTTTGGCGCAGTAATTTTCATTTTATGAACATTTTTTTGTTCCCGGTTCTTGGGATCTATATTTTTTAAGAAGCGCGGCACCATTCGTAGGTCCACCCATACATAGCTAGACACTAAAAAGTAACAAATAAAAAATAAAAACTTCGTTTAAAAAAACCGACTTCAAAAACTAAAAAACTAAAATGTATAAAATAACTTATTTCTAAAGCTATTATTATTAATATATATTATCTAAAACATCTTGAAGTCGGTGCAAAGCAAAACATAAAAATTACTGTATTTTGAAAATTACTAAGCACCGACTTTAAGATGTTTTAGATAATATATATTAATAATAATAGCTTTAGAAATAAGTTATTTTATACATTTTAGTTTTTTAGTTTTTGAAGTCGGTTTTTTTAATTACATAAATATATTAAAACGAAATTTCGGCATTACCATGAACGCAGCGTGCACCTTCAACAGTGGAACCTATTCTTTACTTTTGAACACAAGAGTGCGTTACGGTTCACGTATTTTAAGTTAAATAAAAGTTTACCTCACATTTATAATTTTTTTTTCTAAATGGCATTCTACATTATTTATTTCATTATATTCTCCTTATTTGGCACAAAATGTAATAAATAATATCTAAAGTGTAGGTTAATGTTAATACCGTATTTATAATAGTCACTGCTCGAAATAACCTAATGCTTTTTAAGATCAACAATCTTACATTTATTTAGTATTTCTTAAGTTTTCGCGACTAGTACACATGATAAAATTATGTTTTAACGTCTTTGCGCGCGGTATTTTATTTGATATTTATTATTACAGTCATTTGTTTTTTTATTTCACTATATATGAGACAACCAATTTAAGCCGCAGTTTGACTTACTAGTATTCAAGCAAAATGGCCTAATGGCAATGAGTGGTAAATCAAGAATATTTCGATATTCAACCGTATGTACTCTGCCTAGCTACAGTAGACACTATTCGAGAATAGAGAAGATATTTATCGACAACTTAAGAGATAAATCAGGCAACTCCTACAAGTTTTTACACGAAAGGAGAAACTACAAAAACACTGTATTATCCTAATGGAAAGGTATAAGGGTACATTATTACAAATAAATATTTACGATATTGTCTCCTAACGGTAAGTTAGATGTTTTCTTGAAGTCTGCAAAAAAATAACAGGTGTTAAATGTCTCCTAAAAATTTACTGAAGCGGCATTACACTGGCTTGGCTATTAAAGGACATGTCCGTCCGTCTATCTTTGTATGTTACAGTCATTTTCTCGAAAACTGCTAGAACAACACGGGTAAGGTGATCCGTCACTGCGAGCATTCGCCTCTAATGTAACATTATAGATCCGAGGATTACATCAATAAAGGAGTATTGGAGTGTACAACCTGTAATGTTACACATTCGAGCGTTACGTCGGTGATGGAGCAGAACCAAGCATTACATTGCGCACCCGACATTTCTAAATCAACTAAATGCTCATAATCGACTATAATACATGTTTCGTTACAGGCGAATGCTCGTCAGTCAGGGAGGCAGTATTGCAACGTGATGCTCACAATCGAATCATACGGTAGGGGAGCACGTTTATATAGGTACTAGCTGCTGCCCGCGACTTCGTCCGCGTGGAATAGTTATTTTGGGCTAACACTAACTTTAACCCGCGACTTTGTTAACGTAAAAGGTGAAACGCACGCAGCGGAAGCTCTCAAAAGTCCAAAAAAACCCGATTTTGAAACATTCTTCAATGGTACTCCGCTCCTATTAGTCTTAGCGTGATGATATATAACCTATAGCCTTCCTCGATAAATAGGCTATCTAACACTGAAATATTTTTTCAAAACAGACCAGTAGTTTCTGAGATTAGCGCGCTCAAGCAAACAAACAAACAAACTCTTCAGCTTTATACATTAGTATAGATTATGCCCGGTTCACAATGCCTAATTGAAAGCCTAAAAAATAACTATTAAAAATAGCATAACTATATATGTAACTGATGGTTGAAATTATATTATTTAGTATATATAGTTATATACTCGTACAGGTTAGCTGTGTAATCACATTAGACATTAATCAAGTCTTCAAAAATTACGACGGTTTTTTTAATTATTTTTATTTGATTCAATACGTGTTGTTGTGTACTCTTTTTCTAATATAACTTTTTAAATATAATTATTTTCTAGTTATTTGAAGTTTGGCTGTCAATTAACATTATATTAGGATTCTCTATCTGTGACTAACCAAAAATTACACTTTTTTTAAACTCAAAATAAAATACAATTACCATTACATTTAGCATCCCAAAAAATTTTCTCATTCAGGTAATCTGTACAACAAGTATGAAGATATTAATTTCCAGTTGTAAAAATTGTTTATCCCCCAATCTATACTTACCTTTTATTAATTATGGATCCATGGCCAAATGATAATAGTGGCCGTTTCTTACATCTACAGAACTCTTCGTAGTTCGTAGATAACAGTTGATAGTTGGCCTTCTCTAGCCATTATTCTTGTTGCTAGCTTGCCATAAAAAGACCTAATATAAAAAAGGCGGTGACTCTGGCGACGCAAGGCCGAGGCTGTAACGTCACAGTCACGGTGCATGCGTTGCGACACGCTTGTGAACACAAAACGGCCACAGTGTAAGAACTACAGTAAGAAAATACCATATTATATAATTACACAGCTTACAGAGTGCCGGGGTATACAAAGTATGCGGCGTGACGTGGGTTCGCGAATATTTACGAACTAGCTATCTAGCTGTCACTGCATCTCGCTATACCTTGCATGTCTAGCATTCCCGGCACTCTATTGACTTGTACTATGTAAAGTTAAAAAATACCGGCTAACAATTTAACTTTAATTTAATAAACTGCTACCGTTCGCAGTTTGTTACCCTACTCTACCCGGTTTGCACTTAAATTCCTTGCATCTTTAAATAATATTGAATCAATTAGAGATAGTAGTAAAATAAAAGATAACTGTCGTTGAAAGTAAATAAATTTAAAATACTAGTTTCTAAAGATATTTTGTAAATAATAAATCAATTACAGTTACAGCCTCAAGGAGAAGATACGATTATTTATTTCGATATAAAATATAAATAACTATGATAGATAATGCGGTCAAACATAACAGGATTGATAAGAAATTATAAAATTTAAAAGGAATACAATACAATACTATTTATTGTACACCAACATTACATAGAAAAAATACAAATACACAAAAAACTTACTCACTAAAAGGTAGTACAATGGGCGGCCTTATTGCTAAAAGCAATCTCTTCCAGGCGACCTTTGGATGGACAGGATCTTATTACATAGATAGCGTTGGCGTGCAGTTGAAATTGATATTAATAAATATAATAATAAGGAATATTTTAAGTGATTCGATATTATACTGAGTTTCTAAAAACTGAATTAAATAAGTTCATTTAATTCTTTATTCTTTAGTGTACACAAAAAGTTACATACAAAATTATAAAATAGTGGTCATGTACAAAGGCGAACTTAACCCTACAAGAGCAGCTTTCTTCCAGCAAACCTATGAGTCTAGCGAGAAGGGGAGAAGCAAACGGCAGGGTTGTGTACACTAAAGATATTTAACGATATAACATATAATATAAACAAACAAACAAAAATAAATTATATACAACATACTCTTAAGATACATACATTAATGTTCCGAACTATTCCATTATTTCAACCTACACTGTGGTGGCATGGCAACTGCATTTTAATAATGAATTGCAAACGGTGACACATACAGTGGAACCAAGATTTTGTATCAAAATTATAATTTGAATATATTTCGACTTCAAAAGAATAGTTTTCGTTCTCGCAGTTATTTGTATTTGGGTGGAAACTTTCAATAATGTTTCTTAGAAAAAGGTTTACACGGTAAAAAGGCTGTAAAAGGTGTCAATGATAGAATAACCTATCTAAAATTTCACAATAGGGCATCGTTATCCTTTATATAACTTTCTTTATATATACTGAATCTAACAATGTACTCCTATGTACTTATTAAGGCTGTCGAGGATATGGCAGATGAAAATGGAGGTTAACTTTTGTAATTAAGTATATTTTATTATACTTTTATACAATTCGATGTAACGGTTACTGTAATTGAAATGTGTATAGAAAAATATTATTATAACACATAAACTTTGGCTTTATTGTATTTGTATCTAATATATGATATATTGCTCTCTACAAGGTTGGCGACCGAGGGCTAGCGAGACGGCGTGGCGCCCTGAGCATTCATTCCTAAGCAAGCATTATGTGTAAGGCTCCGCTTACAACTAAAAGCCAAGATTCAGCATAGAAAAGCATAATAGTACGATGTAAATACGTTGACCGAAACACGCGATAGACTTAAGTATTCGATATGAAAAATAAAAACTTCGTTTAAAAAAACCGACTTCAAAAACTAAAATGTATAAAATAACTTATTTCTAAAGCTATTATTATTAATATATATTATCTAAAACATCTTAAAGTCGGTGCTTAGTAATTTTCGAAATATAGTAATTTTTATGTTTTACTTTGCACCGACTTCAAGATGTTTTAGATAATATATATTAATAATAATAGCCTTAGAAATAAGTTATTTTATACATTTTAGTTTTTTAGTTTTTGAAGTCGGTTTTTTTAAACGAAGTTTTTATTTTTTATTTGTTACTTTTTAGTGTCTAGCTATGTATGGGTGGACCTACGAATGGTGCCGCGCTTCTTAAAAAATATAGGTCCCAAGAACCGGGAACAAAAAAATGTTCGTAAAATGAAAACTACTGAGCCCAACTATGTCAATTTTTTAGGAGACCACATGACAACTATTCCGCGTCGAACAAAAAAAGAATCACGTAAATCCAATCATAAATCTCAGAGTAATCGATGTACATATGGAACGGAGTGAAAATTATTTCCATGAAAAATGTTCATAAAATGAAAACTACTGGGCCAAACTATGTAAAATTTTTAGGGGACCAATTGGAAGCTATTCCGCGTCGAACAAAAAAAGAATCACGTAAATCGGATCATAAATGAAGGTGTAATCGGCGAACATACATAAAAAAATACAACAAAAAAAAGATCCCGACGAATTGAGAACCTCCTCCTTTTTTCAAAGTCGGTTAAAAAGGAGGCCGAGTTTTAATTTACCTCTTTTTTAGGGTTCATTAGCCATTTTTGCAAAAGCCAAATAAATGAATTCTAAATACCTGTCCATGATATACCTAGTTGAAATGTAGCAGAAACGTATATTCTATATGTCCCTATAAAATCTGAAATCATAAAAAAACTAATGTTCGGATGGTTATACATGTAATTAAAACACGAAAGAATACATATTTTTATTATAGGTATTGTCCAAACCTATTTGGACATAGACATTTCTTGTGTTTTTTCTTTAATTAAAATGTTTCTTTTTCCATTGTTTTCTTTTTGCAAATATGGATTTCTAATAATAATGTATTACATGAAACATTTAATTAATTTATACTATAATCTAAAACACCAGTTTTTTATACAGGTATAAAAAAAATCATAGACTTTAGGGTATCATTGAACTAAAATCCATGCATTCTGCCGTGATACGTCGCATCGGCTAGAACGCCACTACAATTGCCTAGTCCCCCCCGCAGGGCCTCACACTACACGCTGCATGACAACTGCTGTTTTTCAATTACGTGCCTTAGATCCGTATTCCAGCAGTAAATTAAACTAATGTGTTTATTGCAAAAAACCTTACAGATTACTTATTGAAAGCTATGAGCCCAACCACCGCTTCCAAAGTAATTTTAGTTACTTTTAGAGTTTCCCTCTGTTTCAAGTGCAGCTATAATGTGCGCTATCACGCTCAGCGTCATCTTCAGGTCCCTTTCGACATTTTATTATTATACCGCGCCCGATAAATAATAAATACCGGCAACGTCTAAACACCGAGTACCTTCAACTTACTTATGTGTATATCAATCATTTGAACGTTTTGATTTCCTACATCTTTCTCATTCCCGTTATTTGCGCTCTAGTAATAATCTCTCCTTAATGACACCTGTACACACTTCGTTGTTAACTCCTTCACGGTACAGGCCGTCCGTTTATGGAACTCCCTGTCACTCAACATCAGGCAAGCTAAATTCATATTGTCTTTTAAACTGATGGTTACAAAATATTTTTGGTCCTCGCAAGTCCAAAACATGCTGCCGATTCTATATATAGTATGATACATCTAATTTTTGTATAGTATATAAAGTATATTATTATTTATTTATTTACTTACTCTTGGAATGTTTCTTATTATTTATTGTTTTCGCCGCCACTGTTGTCTTAATTTTTTCCTTAGTTTAGGAGGTTGCCTGGAAGAGATCGCTTTAAGCGATAAGGCCGCCATTTGATCAACATGTACTGTACTTAGTTTTAAGAACGTAGTTTTAATTTTTGGTAAAGAACAAATTGTTTTCAATCACTCATTCATTCTTTTTACGTATATGTTTAGTTTCAATATTTTGCAGCGAAGATATAAAGTCAAAGGCGTGCACGAATGAACTGGAACTGGCACGGCTATAATATAAAATAGAATTCAGTTCACCTGTTATAAAACGGCACGTTATGAAAGGCTCAAAAACCCCCTCAAATTCAAAGCAGTTACCGTTGATAAACGGGCTGCCTTTGACCACGAAATGTCTAATTGGGTCTGTATTCACCACAAAATTGAGCCCCGATCCCACAGAATTGGGAGACGATCCTTTTTTAATGTAAAACTAGATTAAAACGGCATCAAAGGTTGAATTTTAACTAACACGAAAGGTTATTTGCCAATCAAAAGAAGTAAATTATGCCAATCAAGGTCTAATTGCATAGATAGATAGATAACTCTTTATTGTCTACCAGAAAACTTAATTGAGTTAAAAAAAATATGTTTATAAACAACAGTCTTAAAAATAAAACAAGTGTAACACGGAGGTTTTGTTCTTCAGCGCCAACCTCTACCAACGTTTATGAATATATACATATATAATGTCATGTCATGTAAGTGAGACTTCCTCTATTTCTGCGAGTATAAAAACGTTTTTCTAATTTCTAAACGAATCCAAATTTATCTATAATATCTTCAATAATTAATTGCGGTAGCTTAATACATTACTATACAAGTAATTTATTTAAAAGAAAAAAACGTTTTATACAACAATTTGTGACGAAATGGTTTGTATAGTGGTTTCGTTTAAAATATATAATTAGGCAAAATTTGTTTTTGAACAATGTGACTAGAACATTATTGTTTATTATGCAATTATTATTAATTGTTTTAAATAATTTCCAAGGTAGTGAGTGGTTAGTGAAACGTTAAGTCCTTGTATTGTTACAAGTTATTTATTTATAAGTAAAACTAGAAGTGTTGTAGTCTATGATATTAAAATTAATTCGAAAATTTAAATGAAAACTATATAAATGGGTATTTTTAGAATTTTGTTTGTCCGTCTGTATGGAGATTTGTCTCCGAAAGCTCTGCGAACATAGTGCTGTCTCTTGTTGTATTCATCTAAATTAAAATTATGCTCAGTATTGACCTGAGATCTAAGCTAGCACTGTGGCGAGTTTCATTTAATTCGTTCCCTAGTTCACACGTCATGCTCTAACAGAGAAGAAAAATTCTGAATGTATTGTTTTTTTAAATTTACTGGTCCGAATTATACCCCCAGTTTTTTCATATTTTAAAATTCATTACAAAAACTCAAACCCTTTAGAAATTTACATATTATATTATAGATTTTCGTGTGTTTTATTCCGATTTTTTGCAGGTTTCAGGAGATATGAATATAAAGTCAAACTCCCGCGTGAACGAAATCGCGTAAGGTTTAATTCATAATGTATTTTTGTCTATAATAATTAAACTATACTGTGATTTTTAATTACTTGGACTAAAATGACAGCTGCGATCGACCTTTTTTACAAACTTTTATTTAACTTACAATATATGTCCCTATGTATGTATGTAAGTTCGGGTCGAATCTTGCAAGTTTTTGACCAACTTCCCGGTTTCCGATTGAGCTGACATTTTGAACGCATAAAAATATATGTATATCGCGTGACAATGCAATAATATGGTACTATGGAGCTGATTTTATGATGGAGTCGGAAGGTGGCCATAGTAACTTCTGTACTAAACAAGATAGACTCGTCGTGTTTGGACTAGTTTTACTTGTCTTGGCTAGCACTCTGCTGCTACATAGTATCCAGGATCTCAAAAACTTGTATTTAAAAACCTTAAAAAACAAGTTATTTTATGTTGTAGGGCTCATTCATAAGTGAGTTTAATCAATTCAGCTTACCTCACCAGTTGATTCACTCACTTATGAATTAGCCATAATACTTACCTTGCTCCTAGTTAGTTTGCAACATAAAAAAATTCGATCGTAACTTTTCTTTTAGTCCAAGTAATTAAAAATCAGAGCATTCTTCATATCAGTTATAAAGCACTATTTTTATAGCAAAGTAATATGGGTAGTATAGACAAGAAGTAGCCCATACATGTTGGAGGCAAACAATAATTTCGTTCAAACAAATATTTGACCTGAAATTGGATCCCAAATGCCGTCCATTTTCGTGAACCACTTTACGAATCCAGAATATAGAAAAATAGTGTTTAGTAAAAACCTTACCTCATACTTATGAAAGATTGATTTCCTTTCTTTCTACATGATTAGCTTAGGCTTAGTAGCTTTATTTTACTTACATAAAAACAATTAATTTTTTTATATATATATACCTAATAATAATAAAGAAACTAAGTCTATATAGTCTACACAACTGGCCAGCAAAACATAGAGGCGAAGCCAACATGATTTGAAGTAATACAATGAATGACATGTTGTTTATTATAACGTGGTTGTAAGTAAATTGAGAAAACGCGATTACAGTGCCATCTATTTTGCTAATTGAATGACGACGTTATTTATCGGGATAAAATGTATTCTTATGTGTTAACTCTAGTTATAAGCCAGCACTGTGTCGATTTTCATTCGTAGACGTTCAGTTGTAACCAAAAAAAGATGCGATCGCAGCGCAATTTTTTTCGCTATTTTCATCTATCCCAAGGAAAGAATGTCATTTATCAGGATAAAAACTATCCTAAGTTACGCACCGGGATATAAGCCAGCTCTATGTCAAGTTTCATTTAAATCCGTTAAGTTAGTTTTAAGTGATGCTCTTAATAGACCAAAAATTCTATTTTTTAAATTATATTTTCATAATCTGCTGGTCCTAATTAACCCCAATAAATTTTTTTACATCTTTAAACGCATTATAAAAAATCGAACCATTTACCATTATCGTATAGATATATAGACGAAAGATTATATGTACTATTATAATATGGGTAGGCAAATGCTGAAGACCGCGCGAAGACGAGTAGAAAAAGTAGGAAATCGGACCCTGGGCCCGACGCCCAGTGGACGCTCCGAACGCAACCGGGATTTAACGCTCGGATGATGATGATGAATATGGATAGGCGGATATTTGTTTTACACTAAACCCCTAAAACAGCTTTTAACAAATTTCTTTGCAATTTTTACTGATCTAAACTATATTTCCAAAATGAAACATTTATCAATAATTGAAACGCACCTAATAAGGTTTTATCTAAGCTTTGTTGACTGATCAATTAGTTATGTTGTTCTCCGTAAAGGAGGGCAGGATTCCAGTTTTATTACTGACAGCGAGACTAAACAACTAATGTCTCGAAATGGGTATTAAGAAGATGACGATGTTTTGTTGGATCATCTTTCTCACGTTAAAAAGTCTAAAAAATAAGTTTTAGGTAAATAATAAACCGTCCAAATTCAAGATACGACTGGATCCATGGTGCCATCTAGTCATGGAGGGTTTAGGCGCTTTTCAGAGTTACATTTTTTAGTTAATGATTGCCAATAGCATTGTTTTTCTATGGTCATACCCTAGATAGCATATGGGCGACGTACTTTAGTGGGGGGCGTTAATTAAACCTCTATGGGACATTAAACGCACGACGAACCAGCCAAAGGTCAATTAGTATGCAAATTAATAATTAAACTCACGGAAGTTTAAATTAAAATGCGTATGACAAAAGCCACTTTCTTTTATGAGTCATATAATATTTTTATAAACCTTTTTTAGGGTTTCATTAATTTAAAAATAGAACCCCTCAGACGAACGAAAAATAGAGGAGAAGAGGTAAAACATTTTTTTAAACTTATGCAGTATAGATGTGGTTCTATCTGTGTAGTTAATAGTAACGTATCCACGATTTATTTTACTTTTGACCTTTGCACGCCTCTAAAGTTGCACATTTTTTTACTTTCAATCTCACATGCTACAAATGTTACAATTGTCATATTTCATTGTTCTGGATGACCTAATAGTGACGTTCTGTTAGTCATAATCATCATACCTAAATGTTATAATCTTTAATCGTTTTGAAATGAAAATGTTTTATTAAAAGAAAATAATACGGCATTTATTTAGATTAAAAATGTCGTAACGTTGCATTTACTTCACTTTTAAGTATAAAAAAGTGGTTTATATGATTTTTATTACGTAATATAATATTTTTAGCAAGTGATATAGGCGCACTCAATCGATTAAAATGTATTCATAGCGATATTCGATTTTAAAATCAAATAGGTAACGCTTTAGGGCATTGAACTATTTTTGCTCATTTGATCTGTCAAATGTAAAATAAACATTTGGTCAGGATATATATAATTCGATTATTTAATACTAAGTTCTCGTTACGGACTGCGGCGCAATCGGCTTCCTATTCTAAAATCTGATTCCTTTAGCGGACTTCACTCGATGAGCTCGGAGCTCGTTCTACCAATTTTGTTACCAAAAAAAAAATTTTTCGTCAGAGCACAGCCCTTGTTTTCATCATATCCGTTCTTTAGTCAGTCAGACTGTATTTATATGTCACGGTCATATTTCTCAGATACTACTGAGGTTATATAAATGACAGCTTAAATGATTAATGGTACTTACTACACAATGGTGTTGTAAACTGTGAAACAACTGTAAATTAGGGATTACCTCCAGACAGTTAACCAAGAGATAATAATAATTTTTCTTCTGAATATATATGGAGTTGTGGTTCGTCAATAGAAATATCTTGAAAGATTATAACAATTTTCTTTATTAACATATTTATTTAAGTTAATAGGTGGTTAGATGAGTGAATGAATGAATGATGATGATAAATGAATGATGATGATGATGATGAATTAATTTTTCACCATAATTTAATCCTAGACATTTAATATAAATACATTTCCATTAGAACAATGGGCGGCCTTATCGCTTATAGCGATCTCTTCTAGGCAACCCGGTGTCCTAGGAGACAATACAAGAAAAATTAAATAATATTTAGTAGTTCAACTAAATTAAAACTAATTCAATTGTAATTAAAGAAAAAACAATATAATAACAATAATAAACTAATATAGATAATTAAATAGATTATAATAATATAAATTACATATACTTACATGCGAACAATAATACAGTTCCTCATTAATGATATTAGCTTCTAAGCCCATAGAATTTGTGTTTCCGTCCCCTCACTGTAATTTTTAAACAATGATATAGAAACTTTGGAGAAATGAAGTTAATAAAGCTTTAATATTACCTTCGACGAAAATTGTTTTGAACAATATCCATCGAGTATTTTCTGATGTATGGAGGACTTTCGATTAAAAACTTTCATACTTTCGAAGTTGACGCTTGTCACCTCTACGGAACCTTTCATAGTTCGTTGGTTGACATGCACTAGTTCTATTTTTTGTTTTACACTATAAATATTCGGAGGAAGTAGGGGCGGCTCTATTGGTCTCGATGTAGTTTGTCATAATGCACTCCCCTAGGGCTAGTAATAACCCTTAAAAAGGGTTTTCTGATTATACCTATATATTCCAACATATGTTAATGTAATTGCTACATTAAGTAATATAAAATAATTGAAAAGGTTCCGTGAAGGTGATGGACATCCACTGTTTTCATTTGAATTGGAATCCTAAAAATAGCATTTAGTCAAAATATGCCATCCTTTAAAAACTACTACTCAATGCCTCTTGTTCAAATAAATGTTTTTAAGCATTACCATCTTTGACTTTATCGAAATCTTGACTTGATATTTGAAAATTAAAAGAGTGGAAATTATAGTTCAGAGCTATTTATTGCTTGAGAGCTAATTAATATCTGGTCACCTACTAATTTAAATAAGAAATATATAAAGGACATTATTATACTTTTCCAGGGTATCCCTAGGGATATCTTTATTTAAACAACAAAAAAACAGCTGTCTGTTACACGTATTTTAAAACTTTTTTTACAGTTTCACACTGGGTGCGTTCCTTTCGTAGCTCACAACGCCCAAAATGCTTTATCACCCGTTCTATATAGCGACCACGGTCGTGGGTAAAAGTTGTAATGACGTTATTATTTTCGAACACACAGCGCTCACAGTCGAAGTGAGCCTTAACCACAGAGCATTCATTCTCTTTATCGGTGATTGACATTACAGAGGCGCGATTTTCAAATCAACCAATGACATTTGTGTATTTCGTCGTTAATGGCCCGTAACCAAGTTGAATGTAAACGAGATCGTTGATAGTATCTTGTGGAACATTATTTAATCCTGCGGAAGGCCTATGAAATCATAAGCTTTTGATTTTTCCGAAATGACTTCAGAAATTTCAACACTGGCCATTTTATTTCTATTTTATTCAAGTGCTGTCAGCACTATCATCATCCGAGCGTTAAATCCCGGTTGCGTTTGGAGTGTTCACTCCAACGCCCAGGGTCCGCTTTCCTACTTTTACTATACTACACTTTGCGCGGTCTTCGGCATCCCCCGTTTTGAGACCATTGGTACGCATGTCATCCTTCACAACGTCAACATTTCTTGGGCCTTCCACTTCGACCGGGACCTGGCGGAGGCGGCATGGCTAGATATTTGTTCCCCACATAATTAGCCGGTAAAACGTGGCCGTACCACCATAAGCGACATTCTATGTCAGCACTATATACGTAATATATTAAAAATGAAAATGAAATGTCAACAATGATTTACGTTAATTCTCATACACGCAGGTATCGGGAAGTGAGCAAATACGCACGTATCTGCTTGAAAACGGTTTTCATTAGAAAGCAGTTCAAGTGTTGCCAACACACATAGATCGCACTGGCGCACACAATCCACAAATACCGTTTTATATTTTATTATTTCTCTTTGGGAGGCTATTTCTGTGCAACGCTCCGACCTTGACATTGGCGCGCGGGCCGCGTCACGCATCGCCGGTACCACCACTCCCGCGCACCGCCACCCACCGCTGTCATAGAATCGAACGCAGATAAGAAAATCAAAGGAGTTTTTCGCGGCGTTAAACTTTACAGTAGTGTTCACTGAATTTTAAGTGCGGAGCGTAGGGGTAAGGGGGAGAGTAGTACTTATCCCTTCTGCAACTCTCATGTCTAGGAGACATGCCGTTTTTGAGATATGATTTTTTTGCAAATATAACTTCACTATTTTTTCACTAATGGTGTACTTATTTATTTCTTTCTTTATATCTAAAGACGAAAAATGCAGAAGAAAGGTAGTGGTCAATGTAGAAAACATTCAAAACAGTCAAAAAACGCAGACTAAAGCCCACAAGCCAAACGAGCGAAGCGCGATTGCGGGGTCAGCAGTCAGCAAATGTCACAACCGATTTATAACTATTATTTAAATAGTTACCAATGAATAAATGGTGCACAGTTGGTTCTGACACTCGCCCGCCGCTGCCGCGGTACGTTCGTTTCGCTCGCTCGGCTCGTGCACTTTAGTTTAAAGACTAACCTAACCTAACCAACTCACCGTTTTAGTCACTGGTCGCGACTTTCGATCACCCCTCATAACCTTAGTATAGTATAAATTAATTATACCTTAGTATAAATAAACCGTAAGGATATCCCTAGATCCTAAATCACCATTAATTTACCTACCGTTTATCTTTATCACACCCGAAAATTCAGATAGAGGATTTAGCCAAATTCCAAAGTTAAGCAAGGACTGCAAGTAAGAATGCCAATCAACGTAAAAAAAATAAACATAACCAAAACAGCGCAAGTCGTCGAAAAATCCAAAACAAAACAAAGTACATTCATAGAACTAAAAGAGAAAATGAATAAAAAAGGCGGTAAATAGAGTAAAGCAAATTATACATAGATTTTTTTAATAAAGATAAATCAATTAAAAGCATACAAACTCGCAGTATATAAGCAAAAAAAGTGACATAACCTTCTTTATCAAACGTATTTTTGTATTCCCATTAGTCATTCAAAACTTGTTGGTGGACCCTAAAAACGTGTTTTCTAGCCCAAATAACAGGCCTATTTCCCTTAATCTCATCATCAGACTCAGCGCAAAAGTTTGCCTTACATGGCACCTTGAAGATTCATGTTTTGCTGTGTAAAATTGGTTTAAAATTAACAGTTGCAGGATATTGGTAGTTTTCAAAGAAAAAATTCCACTGTTTTAGTCAAATGTGCTTTTCCGTACTGCTAGAAGACCTACCTCGCATAGCATCAGTTGAAAATTACCGTTAGTGCCTACAATTTGCCTGTAGGTTTTAATTGAAGATTACAAAACTTAAATATTCAATAAACTTCAAATTAGTTGACACAAATAATGTAGAGTTAAGTTTAAAAGAAGACGAAAACAATCAACAAATATAATGCAATAATAAATCGTAGTTTTATTATGTATAGTAGTCAAGTAATACCATATAATAATGACAAAAGTATTTATAGTCGTAAAAAGAAAGAGTAACTAACTAAGCTAACGAAAAACTATAAAAATCCGTAAAGAAGATATTGATTTCACTTGAGAATCATACTGAGACTGAATAAATTATATTCTTTTCTAACCCAAAATGGCCGTCAATATCATATTTTAAGTATACAAGATACGTAACTCATTACCTACTGTTTTTAGAAAGCAAGACACTCGGAAATAATATTAATAGAGACAACAAAGAACTTCAAAGATTCAAAGAAAGCTGTACAGAATAATGTAAGAAATAAAATAATTCAATAATAATTCTAGGAAAATATTATCATAGGGAAATGGTAGAAGGGACACCCACGCGAGTTGTAAGAGTGCTTCTTAGAGCATTAATGCAGTCAGGCACTTCTATGAAAATCGCAGAGAGCAGATTATGTGGAATTTCATAGCAAAAATACAACCGTAATTGCCGGGAATTTTGCTGCGAATACTTTTCCATGAAAAATTTAATAAGAGGTATTAAAACAGACATTTTATAAAGGAGCTTTGTTTATTTTAAAACGAATGCTCTAGTCGTAAGAGGATTTGCAAACGAAAATAATAAAATAATTTCTCATGTCTCTGTATACACAATTATGAAACTTCATTTATTTAGTTTGACAATAGCCCAGTAAAGGTGCAATACCTTTACTAATAATTTGAAAAACTCCTAATTCTTCATGACTAGATGATATCACAGCGTATTCTTTTTGAAAATGTACTTATTAAGACTTAACTTTTGATTGATTTGGTATAGAAATCTGTTTTATATAGTAAAGATCCAAAACGCGAGAGATGAATAACCTGTGATGCCATCTGATAGTCAAAGTTATAGCAACTCATCAGATTAACCTTGGTTACTTAGGACGTGGTCACTTCTAGTATAACTTGTGTCTTCTTATTATTTTGCTTTCTTAATATTATTTTTTAAGGATTATTAAGGTGAAATTTTACGATAGGAGTATTTGCGACTTCATTGGGATATATGTGGTTGTACAAAGGCTATTGTTTTATTACTTATTAATGCCAGAGACGATAAGTATGCGGGTAATTTACAATAGTTTACAACTTTTATTAGTTCTGGATTCTGAATAATTCTTTCAATTTCAACTAACCTCTCCTAGATTATTTATGATTATTACTAAACACTTATATAATTTACTGTATAAGCCCGCCCTTACACCTATCAGTTTTACACGCGAAAGCTTTTAAGAAAAGCCGTGCTAAGATTAAGCGTAATTATACTTCTAACATGTATTTTGAACCAAGAAAACTCTCCTTATTATTTGGTTTAGAATAATTTACTTTATGACATTAAAGAAACACGTTCAAATAAAATGTTAGTGCAAACTCGTTTTATTCATTGTTTCACAAGACTAGTTAATTAGCGAAAACTTTGTAATTGTACCTATCTGTAATTTCCATCATAGAACGGACACCATCTAGTTAAAATTGCGCCAACCGCATTTCAGCACAAGTTTTACGATTAATTGCGTATTTAGGAGCGCACATACCTTCAAAGACAATGCTTTAAATTATAAATCTATCTAACGGACACATGATACGATATGCCCGATTATCTGCCTAATTATTAACTTGCTCAGCTTAGCTTAACACGTGTGTGTAATAAAAATTCCTGTTCCGTAACATTGTTTGAAATAAAATAAAACAGTACTGCACTATTCATTCTCTAAGACGATGCCATTCTGTACAAAATACATAATTAAAATCTTTATTCTTTGACCTAACCCGGCACACCTGCATACATCCGATTGGCAAGGACGCAATGTATTCACGTTACAATAACCTTGACTGAATAACGTAAGTAATGATATAACTCAAGGCTTCTTCTAGCTTAAACGAGCTGACGTCAAGACCTGTACCATGATCTCTTATTGATATCTATTTAATGACACTAAATTGAATTACTTGGCAAGTTGTGTTTAAAGAATATTATTTCGCCATTTCAGAGGGACGGTACCCGCCAGATTTACCTTTTTTTTTGTCCAGGGGAAATCCGTTTGAGGACTAAGCCGCAACAGGCACAGAAGCCTGGGGGATGCTCGCGACCCGGTGAGAATGTGGGATTCGCCAGATCGGGGGTGGCACTAGCGTGCCCGGTCAGAACCGGAGCCTCGCTATTGCCACTCCCCAGTTAGGGATACCCACTAAAACCCCTGAGTGTTCCGTCCTGTGCCTTATGCCAGGGCTACGGGTGTAGGCTATCCCGTCTCCGCGTGCCCTGGCAGGCGTGGGCCCCGCTCACTGGGCCTCTTCCAATGCCAGGGGAGCTACTCCCCCGGCCCTACTCGGTCTATTCCAGGTGTGGAGCGGTCTGTAACGCGCCCCACGGGAAGAGAGATGAGCGCGCGCGGAACACTCGCGCTCTCATCTCGACGGCATGTGCGGGTGAGTGAGAACCTCTATACCCCTAGAGGCCCCACCCGCGCCGCCCGCTTACGGTGGCCGAAGGTCTAGGTCAGACCTCCGGCGTCGGCGCGTCCTCCTTTGTCGGGAGCGGAGCAAAGACGTGCGCTCACGCTCCCGTTCCGCCTCCTCCTTCGCAAACATGACGTGCTCGCAGGAGGAGACGGCGTCCCATCCGGTGTGGCTCCCAACCATGGTGCGAACCACGGCCGGGAGCGAAAGGTCGAATCCGGTAAAGGCGACGAGCTCTCGGCGCTGCTCCTTTCATGCAGGACATTCCTGTAGGGTATGCAGCGCCGTATCCTCGTCGCCTGTGTCGCAATGGTGACACCCTGACGTAGCCTCGCGGCCGAGGCGACACAGGTACCTCCCGAAGCAGCCGTGCCCCGAGAGGACCTGCGTCAGCCGAAACGTCAGGGTGCCGTAGTCACGACCAATCCATGCTTGCAGGACGGGCCTCACCGCCTCAATGGTGGCGGGGCCCGCGCTGGGGCGTCTGAGGCGATCTTCCCAGACTCCCACGGCGACCTGGCGGAGCTCCGACCTGCACGCCTCGATTTCGCGAGGCGCGGGTCTGGTGCCCCTGGCCAGGGCTTCTTTGCGCCATACATACAGTGACGCCAGCACCCTGGCCTCCAGGTCCCATGGGAGGGATCCGGCGAGTAGAGGCCGCTTCGAAGGACACCGTACGGTATCCTCTTATCGCCCTGACGGCCATTATACGCTGGGCCTGACGCAACAGCGGAGCGGTTTTGGCCGTCAGGCGATCTGCCCATACAGGGGCCCCGTAGAGGGCCATCGACCGTCGCCAGGTTTACCTAAGGCAGCTTTACGGGTTTCACTCAACGTTAATATCGCACTAAGTCAGTCGTGGGACAAAAGCTTGTTCAGTGCTAGTAGCCCTGCATATAAAATTTGCTATCAATCAGTGAAAAAATTGCATTATAATTCTCTATATATTTTTTTCAATCTGACCATTATAAATTCGCGATTATTCGCGCGCGGGATTTCGCGATAAAGGTAGCATAGATTTTAAGTCTAAGAATTTGCCGTCGATCAGCGAAAACGGCATCGAAATCGGCCCAGTAGTTTTTACGTGAGTCCCGAACAAACAGACATACCGACAAACAAGACAAGATTTAAAAAAAACATGTATCGTATTCTCCATATATGTCTATATTCCAGTTGTGTTTTTTAAACAGCTTCAATATACAGACACGGCATGTTTAGAATTTTATAATATTATAGAAATTTACACACACCCTAAAAACCGGTAATAAAACGAAACAAATAATGGTAAAGAATGCAGAATGTTAAAATTAGATTACTCAGTTGCATTAAATTATGAGTAGTTGTTTACACAGTGTCGTGAGTTTATGATGTTTTAGTAATGAACAATTTTGTTGCGAAGCGCTTTTGTGATTAATAAAATGCAATGGACTTGGGTCACGCCATACTGCACGTGAGCTGGCAGTTATATGTAGTTTTTACTGCTTTAATTTTCATAATTCTATTATAATACAAGATTATGTAAAAAAAGGATTACTTAGAGCCGACACCGGGCTACGGGCTGTAGCTCCAAACAATGGCCGTATATCATTCGTTAACCGCCCGTCTCAGTGTGAATGGTTCCATAAAAAATGTATGAGATATTAGTTGTAATGTGACGAGTTAGTTTTTGCATAATTGTTACCTTTGTCATCTCTTTTTCTTTGACTTTTAACAATTATTTGGGGTCAGAAGGGTTTATTATTTATTATATAAATAAATACATAATGAAATCTTATAAAAGCGAAGTCCGTTGGAATCTCCAGTCCTAGAGACAATTATTATTTTGACGTTTTGATATCTTGTAATAAGGCACGAAAATAATTAAACTATAATTTATTTCAACACTAGCGGCCCCGACAGAGGTTGTCCTGCTCTGAAAAAATAAAAATCTAGGACCCGATCCCAGCGCCACCTACCGGTTCTAATTGCGAATCTAAACCACCCGGGAACCCACTCAAACACACAAAAACAAAATCACGAAAATCGCTCCAAGTGATTAGGGGGATTCTAGAACCCGATCTCAGCGCCACCTACTGGTTCCAACGGGATAAAAAGTATTCTATGTCCGTCTCCTGGTTTTAAGCAACCTCCCCGCCAATTATCAGCCAAATCGGTACAGCCATTCATGAGTTATAAATAGTGTAACTAACATGACTTTCTGTTATATATATAGGTTAACTAATACAATATGACGTGACACACGGATAGTCAATGACGTCGTAGCACACAATGAGGGGATACATAACACGGGTAGCTATACAATATTTCTGACATGGTTGTGTTCATATTCCTAAAACTTTCTAGTGGCCCCTCTCTCAATATCCTTCGGGGTCTATGTACAAATTAATATTTTACATTGTATTTATACTATTATATTTTCGTTGATCATTGTTTCAGTCTTTATTTTTGTTGCACAATTTTTAATCACAATTATCTAACTGTGAGTGCGCTGGTTTGACGATTGAGTTTAATAACAGCCACTCAAAAATTATACTGTTTATATCATAAAATTGAAATAACGCGTGAAACCATGAAGTTCTCTCGCGATGTTTATTTTGATATCTCAAAATAAGTTTGTTTTCAAATTCTTTGGACACAAGAACGGTTTAATAAATCTTTTTAAAAGATTTTTAATTATATAAACAGATATTTAAAGTTTTAAATTCTGGCCGTTATCTAATAAAGTATAAAAGCAGAAAGTGAATACTACTACACGTAAGACTTATCCACGAATACGCTTTTGATTTATTGACAAGAGGAAAACACTGAATACATCGGCAAATATTATATTATATATAACACACATTGTACATAATCATGTTTCCTCTTTTTGTTTTCTTAATTGGATCATATTCAACCCTGAGTGCGGCAGTACTCTTACCCAACATAATCGGTTTTACTTATAATCGCCTCTTAAATTGTAATCAATTGCTTAGCAATGAATGGTGAAAAATGAAAATCTTAGTTAAGAGGTGGTTAATCATTTCTTAACGAGAGTATTATAAATAAGGCTGAATATCTCCACTTCGCGTTCTTCAGCATTCTTTATTACCAGCTATCGCATCTATCTCTGTTACCTGTAATAGGGGGATATATATAGCGAAATAGCCACATACAATTTGTTGCAGATAAACTGTATATTGTAACTTGATGACGCTGGTGCCGAATCTAAACATCCAGACCGTAGCTAAACCCCCCCCCCCTCCCCCTACATAACCCACCGCACCGGTATAAAACGCGACCGTAATATTGGCTATAACCCTTACGCAATCAATGAATAAATCCATACCCCGCCCTTCTACCCCAAAGACGATTCTAAACTTCCAACCTTTGCGGTCGTAAAACTTCTTTTGTTAGTTTCCGTCAAATATTCTTAAGTAGATCCGAGTCGATATATCACATGGGGCTACTTGCTCCCGAACGACGATACCATCGTTTATGGCCTATTCAGAGCGAGATCGTAAAAACTACCTTAGGACGGTGGTGCACCAGCAGCGAACTATTCCGATTATTACATCATGAGGTACACAAGAACCCTTTCCCTAAATCAGGGTGGTGTAATAAGGAAAAATGTCGGAATCTACAGCTACGTCATACCAACCCTCTGTAGCGGGTCCCACATATCGTGTAGTGTAACAAGGGATTATCTTTGAGTCTTCTGTTTCCTTTCATCAATATCTCGCAAAACGCAAGTTAATGTAGGATATCCAACAATAGCTCACACAAACAAAGTTTTGTAGAAAGCTCTACAAAATCATTTTTAGGGTTCCGTATTCATTTAGCAAAAATGCAAGACTCTCGTAATGTTTGTCCATCCAAATGTCTTTGTATACATTTTTATACCAAGTCTATACAGAATTATTTTGATACAGGTGAAATTTTATAGGAATATTTGTTTTATCCATCAGTTACACCGTATTACGAAGACAATATAAATTTAGGGTAGCCACCCTTAATTTACATTTTCTTCAAATTTCACTACTTGTATTGTGTAGCGATATATTACTCGTATATTATATATAATACCTATAGGTAGAATACACGTATGCACATTAAATAAATATACCACCTTTAGACCTCAATGTTGCAGAGAAAATTATACTGATATACAAAAACACGAACAAACATGACGTTTTTATAGGGGTTTCATTACCTTACTTTTTATCAAAATGGATGCGGAAATCAAAAACACAAATTAAAAGCGCCAATTAACTGCAATTATTATTAAAAAGTAATTGTTAACTACATACAATAGTTCGGAAATCCAAACAAAAATTAACATATAATGTTTATCTAATCTTTCTAGAATCCGTTTCAGCCAGTCGAATAGAAAAACCTGTGTGTGCCTCGACCTTTCCGGTCATGGACCCCGATATGTCAACAGTGCCCGGAGCGGGTATCGAACCACATTTACACAGTTAAAAAGCGACTAAGAAACGTGGGTGTTGTGTATTATGAATATATTGCCATATTTGTTAATTGTTAACGGGCTTGATTAACTACTTCTGTGTATGTAATATCTTTACGTTCAGATCTCAGATCAGATCTGATTCAGATCTACCTACAAAATAGATATATTGACCAAGGGCCTCAAAAACCGCCGCTTTTGGAGGATCGCATTATAAAATTGACATGTGTGTAGCTATTTTTTATATCGCATGAGATTAGCAGACAGGCAGACGGCCCATCAGATGGTCAGCGGTTACCATCGCCTATGGACATATTTTTAACATTTGAGGTGCTACCTATATGCCTGCCGCTCTCTAAAGGGAGACTGGAACCTGGCCAGTAATTCCGGAACAATCAAACGAAACCCAAACCTGGCTGTGGGTTGTTTTGACGCCCTTACGACAGCCCGCCCAGCCGCATGAAATACGCCTATAATATAATGAAATAGCCGCATACACTGGTAGATACAAGATGTGGTATAAGGTTCGACATTATTGTCATATTCGTATATTTTAACCTACCATACCATTCTAGGGGTATTACTCGGTATTGGCCGGGAGATTTGCTTTCATCCTTTGCGGCTGTGACCACTTACCATTACGTAGAACGTCTGTCTGTTTTCTTGCATTAATAAAAAATGAGTCAAGTGTACAGTAATCTGCACAAACTATGAAAGGACCCTTAGACGAAACATACCCAACTTACAAACAAATTACAAAACAGTAAACACCACATCGTAAACCGTCAAATGTCATGAAAATCACTATCTGCTATAATTTATCACCACCAATCGGTATACCGCGTTACAATAACAACCGAACGCGTCATATTTATGCCTTATAAATGTTTTTATACGTCCCTAACTCCGAAATCGAACGCGGGACACGCGAAATGACAAATCGAAACGCCGATAACAATTCCGTTTCCTATATAAATCGTATAAAATCGTTTTTTACGAGCCAATGAAATAGTCATTATTCGTAAGCAGTAAATAACAAGTTGATATTACATTTGATGACTGGACGTGGCATGAGCGCGCTGGGTAAAAAAAAACTTTATACGATACATAGTCATTTATTGAAATGATTATGGCCAATCATATTATAATTATAATAATCTTAAAGTATAATAACAATAAATTCGTCTAATCAGTGCTAAAATGGCCTTAAAATCGAACAATATACTATCACCACCTGCGTAAATAAAAATAATTCTATAATTTAAAACCTATTTAGATAGGGTTAAGAACAAAAATAAAGATTATAAATGTATAATCGTAGGTTGTTATAATAGACATTTAAATTTATACTTGAATAATATCATAAAAAAGTAATTATCTTCAACCGTTCTATATACATTTGCTCTTAATTATCTTAAATTATAATCAAATTAATATTTTTTACGTTTATGTTAAAAATCTCCGCACACTACTTACTACTTGTTTTTGACGTAAATTTTGTCAACCAATTACAATTAATTACGATACAACTATTTGTACAAAAACCGTCAAAAAGTTTTTTTTCTATGCCTTACGAACAGTACTTTTTCTGGATGAAAAGTTTCTTAGGGCCTTTTCTGTACGTGACAACGTGTATGTAAAATTGTATGATGATCAGTTAAGTAATTAAGGCGTGAAAGCGTAACAACCAAACTCACATTCGGATTAATAATATTAGTATTGATAAGCAAGCAAACTACTGGAAATTCGATTCTATCAATATTTTATTTGGCAATTTATTAAAAATACTGTTCAATCATATTATCCGAGTTCTATCAAATGTATAATTTTGAATTCATGCTACACCTTAATTGTAGTAAAAAGTAACTAGATGGCGTTACACGTTTTGAAATCACGTTTTGAGTCGATTTATTCTCATACATTTTAAAATTTCATCCTACCGACATGACAGTTATATATAATAGACTTTGTTCTGCCACAGCTGTGTTACGAGTTTTATTTAAAATCATAAATCCTTTATATAGTTTGCAAAAATACAAATAAATAGTGATAATTATACGAGCTATTTCGAACATCTGGTGCCGAAACCCGGGAGTGTAAACTGAACAGTGTAAATCAGTGTAATTACGAAGTAAAATGTCTGAGAAATTAAAATTTCAACTGAGAAAACAAGAAGACTTGTTTGACCGTTTAAAAAAAGCATTAATTAACTACAAAAAATCGCCGAAAGAGAGAATAACTGCTACATATATCGAGACTAAACTTGAAGCTTTGGAGAAATTGTGTGAGACTTTTTTCGAGGGTCATAACGAGATTGCTGCCACTATAGAGAGGTCAGATAAATCCAAACTTGTCTATTTTGAGGAGGATGTGTACTCACAATTTGAAGATGTTTACTCAGAATATAAAACTAAACTTAAAGATGATTTACATGCATGTAAGCCTACTCATGAATCTAGTTCTAAATCTAGCTACGCCACAGGCTATTCAGAGACGTCGGGATGCGAGGTGAAACTACCTCAAATTCACTTACCAAAATTTAGTGGTGGTTATGAAGAATGGCAGACATTTCATGATATGTTTGATTCTCTTATAAATAAAAATACTAGTTTGAGTGCTGTACAAAAGCTACACTACTTAAAGAGCTGCTTGTCTGGAGAAGCTGAAAATCTTTTAAGGAATTTATCTACGACAGAGACTAACTACAGTGAGGCATGGAGGCAACTTACACGTCGTTATAGTAATAAACGTTACAATTCTAATGAGATAATGAAACGCCTATTTGCACAAAAAAGCATAACGAATCAGTCTGCCACCGCTATAAAGCAGCTTTTAGATACAACATCGTCGTGTTTAAAATCATTAGAGAATTTAAATGTTAATATAAGTTCTTGGGATGTTATCATAAATTATCTAATTGTGTCAAAGCTGGATTTAGAGTCCAGAAAATTGTGGGAACTTGAAGTCAACAGATTAGAGCCTGAAGACTCAGTAGACTACCTGCCTACTTGGCCTGAACTAAAAAGATACCTCGAAACACGATTTAGAACACTTGAAATGTTAGAGCCATCCCAATGCAGCAAATATACACCAAGAATTTCAAACTATACGAGTGATACACCAAAGCAAACTATAAAACAAAGGTCATTTCATTCATCCATAGAGAAAAAGTCAAGTAAGTCTTGTCCTATGTGTTCAGGTGAACACGCTTTATATTTGTGCAAACAATTTGAAACATACACTCCTGAGAAGAGATCTGAGTATATACAAGCAAAGGGTTTGTGTTTCAATTGTCTGTCACCGACACATACAGTGAAGAAGTGCCATGTGCCTACCAGTTGCCGACGCTGTGGCAAGAGACATCATACACTACTGCACTATGAGAGAGTTTCCAATCAAATACCTCCTATACTAGGAACTTCTGAGAATACTTCTACAGAAGCATTAGAATCAAATACGCGTAGTCTAACAGAGACAAGAGTCGTAGCTCATTTAGCTAAAGAAAAACAGCAGAGCCGAGTGCTGTTGGCTACAGCGATGGTAAAAATAAAATCATCGAATGGTCAAGCCCAAATAGTCCGAGCTTTAATAGACCAAGGGTCCGAAGCTTCATTCATCACCGAAGCTACTGCACGAGCCTTCCAAATGAAAGGATCATCGGTGAATAGAGTGGTTTCTGGAATTGGAGATGGAGAGACTAGAACCAGATTTAGAGTTTCTTTTGTCATTCAGTCATTGCATAACCCTAATTTCACCATACCTGTTGATGCATTTGTATTGAAAAAATTGACATCATATCTACCATCCAATGATGTATCAATACCTGACTGGCCAGATATAAAACACTTACCTTTGGCTGATCCAACCTACGGAACCCCTGGAAGGATAGACATAATTCTGGGAGTAGAAGTCTATGGAGAAATATTACTAAAAGGGTTACTGAAGCATACTGCATTGGGTGGGCCAGTGGCTCAGAATACCCAACTGGGGTGGATCATGTCGGGGAAGACAAATACGGATGTGACATCCAATCACAGAGTTGTCAGCTTACACTTACAAATAAAAGAAGATCAGCTTTTGAAACAGTTTTGGGAAATAGAAAGAGAACCTGACAGTATTCAAAAGAGAATGACAAAAGAAGAGATCCGCTGTGAAGAAATCTATGAGGAAACAACAAAAAGAGACAAAGAGGGAAGATACATTGTACGATTGCCTTTTAAATGTTCTAAGCCAGAATGTCAATTTGGTCAATCGTTAGAGATAGCACTGAGAAGATTCAAGTCATTAGAGAAGAAACTGAGTAGAGATACAAATCTTTATGAAGATTATAAAAATGTGATAGAGGATTATGTGAAACAAAACCATATGAGAGAGATAACAGAGAAAGAACAGTTAGACGATCCTCATGTCATTTACCTGCCACATCATGCAGTGATCAGAAAAGACAAAGAGACGAGTAAGGTGAGAGTGGTATTCGACGCTTCGAGTAAGGGCTTTAATAATGTCTCGTTGAATGACAATCTACTGGTTGGACCTAAACTTCAACAAGACTTACGCCATATACTAATGAGATGGAGACGACACACCATATGCATTGTGGCTGATTTGGTCCAAATGTACCGCCAAGTACGTGTTGATGAGCAGGATACGGACTTTCATAGAATAGTTTGGAGATCAAGTCCACACGATCCTATTCAACACTACAAATTATTGAGACTTACCTTCGGAACTTCCTGTGCACCATATCTCGCAGTGAAGTCACTACAACAATTAGCTAAGGATGAGCAGTCGAAGTATCCTCTAGCTGCTCAAATTACTCTGCAAGATTACTACATGGACGATCTACTTACAGGTTGTGAGACAACAGTTCAAGCAATAGATATCTACAAAGAGATGAATAACCTAATGAGAGAAGGCGGATTCGAACTCCAAAAATGGTGTAGCAACAGCCATGAGGTGCTAGATCACATCAAAGAAGAGAATCAGAGATTGAACCAATCTGTGGTCTTCAAATCCAATGACAACATTAAAGTGCTAGGTTTGTCATGGAATAAGACTACCGATGAATTTGAATACCATTTTAACTTACCTGAAAATGACGATGAAGGTACAACTAAGAGGATGGTACTTTCTACGATTGCTCGATTGTACGACCCCATGGGCTGGATAGCTCCAGTAGTTATAACCTCGAAAATATTCATACAGAAACTTTGGAAATCAAGGCTATCTTGGGATGAGAAACTTAACAGACAACTGTTACTAGAGTGGCAACAGTACAAGATAGACTTAGAGAACGTTAAGGATATTATTATACCTCCATGGTTACAAACGAGAAGTGATAACTATGTAGAGCTCCACGCATTCGCCGATGCTTCCCAAGCGGCATACGCAGCAGCGGTTTATCTGAGGTCGACGTCTAAAGATGGAAAGACAGTGGTTAATCTTGTGACAGCCAAAACCAAAGTAGCACCTGTAGAGAAAGAGATTTCCATTCCTCGTATGGAATTATGTGCAGCATTGCTAGCCACTAAACTTCTGTATGAAGTTTCACAGATTATGGACATACCGAAAAGAAACTTATACGCATGGTCTGACAGTACAGTCGTCTTAGCATGGATAGCGGAAGAACCCAGTCGATGGACAACTTTCGTCAGCAACAGAATATCTGAGATTCTCACCATGCTAGATAAGGAACAGTGGAGGCATGTCACGACAGATCAGAATCCGGCTGATTGTGCATCAAGATGGTGGTACGATCCAAAATGGTTGCAACAAGACGAATACCAACGAGAACCCCGTAACAGTTTTCAAACATCCGAGGAGACTAGAGCAATCAAGGTCTTAACAGCTGCTGTAAAAGAGAAAGAGGATTTCATTTGGACAAGATTTTCTAATTTATCAAAAATGATAAGAGTACTATCTTACTACAAAAATATTTTGAACTTAAAACTACCTAAAGAGAACCGAAAAACTTTATCTAAAATTGTTAGTATGGAGGAGAAGAATGACATATTAAAATTTTGTATAAAAGAAACTCAGGCGAAGTATTTTGACGAGGAAATCAATTATTTACAACATCAGAAGAGTATACCAAAGAAGAGACCAACTTCATTCTCTTTATCCGCTTCTTGATGATAATGGAATTTTCAATCTTATGTGTGTAGTTTCTATTAAAACCAAGAATGGTATTTATAAACGACCGTGTAATAAGTTATGTTTTTTTACCAAAAGCAGAAGATTAGATTTTTTATTTGTTTATTCATAAATTTAATTATTTTGTTCATTGTGCATTAATTATTGTGTTAAATATTAGTCATTTTGTGTTACAAATGTTACCAGAGCAATTTGAGTTATTTTTCTTTTTTTTTACGTGTTTTATTTCATGTGCATACTGCTAGAGATTTTCTTTTAATATTTGTTAAAACTTAGTTGTCATGGTGGGTGGATAAATTGAGAGCATTATATAATAGAGATTACTTTGCATTGTATAAGTTCGACAATTTAGAGTTAATTTAATACTATTTTTAAGAGTTTGTGAAAGGACTACGTCCTTTGGTGGGTGGATTATGTTCAATCATATTATCCGAGTTCTATCAAATGTATAATTTTGAATTCATGCTACACCTTAATTGTAGTAAAAAGTAACTAGATGGCGTTACACGTTTTGAAATCACGTTTTGAGTCGATTTATTCTCATACATTTTAAAATTTCATCCTACCGACATGACAGTTATATATAATAGACTTTGTTCTGCCACAGCTGTGTTACGAGTTTTATTTAAAATCATAAATCCTTTATATAGTTTGCAAAAATACAAATAAATAGTGATAATTATACGAGCTATTTCGAACAAATACAATATTGTATTTAATCCTTTTATTTCTCTGTTTTTAAAATCAAACTGATGGACTACGAAAGAAATTACATACATGTAATTAGTAAGGACAACAAGTAACAAAAAAACTTCTAATAAATTGTATATTCTTGCTTGCAGTAAGACACAATTAAGCTGTTTTTGGGGAACAGTTTGCTGAGTTTTCTTTTACAAATCTGGGCAAACTTCTTCGTTCTATTGATTATATCGCCCTGTCAATATTCGATTCTAAGCCTATATCCATATCTCTTTAGACCTTACCCGTTTGGATGGCTACCACCCCTAGTCTAGAGCATGCCACAACTATAATCTCACGCTGTGTTCTGGCGTCAGTGACCAAGCTTCACTTCTTAGAGGTCAGCAACGACCCTAGTATTGCAAAAGTCCATAGGAGGCGGTAACCACTTCCCATCTGGTCTGCCGTCTGCCTGTTAGCTGGCTTCAGACAATGAAAACTAATTTCGTTGCATCACATAGTTGTGTTTAAACTTACTTGCAACACCTAAGAAAAGGCCGCTCCAAATTTGCGTGTTTTATGTAACGTAAATGTGTTATGCAAAGAAAATAGAATCATTAAAAAACCAAAGTATAAATAATTACATAATGATCATTGTTTTGTCTGTTAAGAAAAATACATCATAAGTCAATGACCTCTGCATCTTGTACATTTTTTTAATTATAAATATTTAAACGGGTTGAATATTCGTTTAAATTTGTACGACTAAGGCTGGTGTGCACCGGCATTTAACCTATGGTTAAAATGAAATCATCGCTAAAAATGTATGGCTAAACATTGATTATTTTATTTTAACCACCGGTTAAATGTCGGTGCACACCAGCCTAAGGCTTATACGTGACAGTGTAACAAAGTAGCGAGTGCAAAATAACGTAGTGTTTAATTTCACTTGCCGGGGTCTTACGGCGTATGTTAGGACGGTACACAAAATAGTGAAATACAGAAAATCCACTCGGTACGAAGTTAAAGTATGCGACTGACAATCGTGGTTTTTTAATTTGTTGATAAACAAAACAAACTATACTATAATTAGTAGAAAGGATATACCTAAATTACGTAAATTAGTATTGGAAAATGTAATCTTGCTTAATTGTACTATCTAGACGAGACAAATTTGTATTTTTATATTGTTTTTTTTTTCTTAAACGTCGGTGCAAACCGGAAGACACCTATATGAATAAACTTAAAACGTAAAACCTAGCCTAAATACAAATTGTCATTTTCAAAAACGCATTCATCATGTGATTTTAAGAAACACTAATTTAACTTTTTTAACGACGCCATAAACATCATAGTTATATTTATTATGAATAACCACAATTCTTAATCTAATACCCGATATTCATAATAGTTATACGAGACTTATAGGCGTGTTAAAAAAGAATTATTTCTGAATGAAATTATTTTTTTACTAACATATATAAATCTCCTATCATTGTAATTAACTAGCGGTTCCGGCAGACGTTGCCCTACTCTGAAAAAATAAAAATCTAGGATCTGATTCCAATGACTCCTACCGGTTCCAATTATGAATTTAACCCATCCGGGGACCCACTCAAATACTATTAATCAAAGAAAGAGTGGCACTTAAAGTATAGCGCCATCTGTTTGATGCTTATGTAAGTTATTTGACAGCAGAGCTCACACCTACTGACCCCTTGGCTTAAAAAAATGCAATAATTTTTGTTTTGATTATAAATTGAAATGAAATCAATCCTATTTCATAAGTTAGAACAAATCCAGCAAAATGAAAAAAAAACATCACAATCGGTTGAGTATAGTCGGAGTTCATCGCAGTCACTGACAACACTGACAGGGAATTTTTATGTATATAGATAATATTTTTTTATAAATTAATACAGGACTTGCAGGCCTTTAAGACCAAAGACAACCAAAGAGTAAGTAGGTACTTAATCATACATTTCAAGGACAACTAGATTAGGCTTTCTGTGCCTTACTATTTTATGTTCGGTGAGGGGTTGGCGACGCCTTAGAAACCGTAGTTGAAGCAAAGCCCTAGTAATTACGGTACAAAGAGTCGTGTATATGCGCGCCTCGGCTCGCGGATAATCTCAAGTACTGTTGTTATCCGCCTCCTAATCCGGTAGTGGGGAGTGGTCTAAGACACGAGCGAAGTGATGTTCTATGTTCTTAATCCTTGGCTTTTTAAGTAAATCACCTGCACTCTAACACTTCTATGTTGCGAAGAACGAAGCGACCAATTAGCAGGTAGTTAAGGTATTCGAATCGTCGCGATATGAACAATTTCAAAAAGTATTTTATTGACATAAAGTAATGAAAGTTTATGAAATTCATAATATTTCCTAAATGAAGTAGTTCAGTTTAGAGCATAAAAACAGTAACAGTTTTTGTTTCTAAATATAAATAATATGAAAAGTATACATAAGTCATATGGAAAATATCAAATATAAATAATTACTTTGTGTAAAATTGTAAAGGCATGGGCAAATAGGTTAACGGAACGGCATAGGATTAAAAATATAACAATTTATAATTTTCCAATCAGACTAGTATTATAGTATATTTAATAGGTATATATTTAAATTTTCGATATACTATTTGTTCTGAGTAAGTATAAAATACAATGAATAAATTTAAAATCATTTGGTGGACGAGATCCATTGATTTTTGTAGGCCCTAATTCTATAAAAATAAATTGAGCGTCGAATAAGTTTGAAATAGGTTTAAAGATCAATTTGAATTTTGAAACACCCACTTAACTCGATAGCAACGCAAAATAAGATTATGTAATGCGAAAACGCTCACTCATCGCTTACGCCACGCAGCGTAACGGTGGCGGCAGTGAACAGGGCACTCACCCGGGCGACGGCCGCCGATATACGCGCAAACGACCACGAGGCGAACACGTGGTCGTTGCGAACCACCCGCTGTCAACGGGGAAACTTATGGCTGGCGCCACCTGGCGGGTCGGTGCGCAACGTCGTGACGTTTTTAAAAGGCCGTCCACATTGTCGCGAGAACCTCGTAAGAACAACACGAGAATTCGAAAAAAGAACACGAGTATCCGTTCCAAATTCGCGTTTCTTTCTCGCATACTCGCGGTTTTGCTGCGGCCATGTGGAACGCCTATAGTAAATTTCTTTGAAATTAATTTGCTAAGCGTAATTGGTCAAACGTGATGTACCATTAAAACTTTTCTACCACTTTTCATACTCTGTATGTAAACACTCAAGTCCTAGAAATAAAGCAACTGTCAATTTCATATTTTCATATCGACATTTAACTATCAAGAACTAACCAATACATCAAAATTTACGGTAGCAATAAAAGCTAATAAATAATAATAATTTTAGGCATATTTATCGTTGATATTCAGAGCAATGCCATTAATTCTTCGAATACTGAGGAGGCTAGAGCCCAGAAGTGGGATATTTATGGACTAATTTTTTTACTGATATCTATTATTTTTCATATAAACAAAATATAAGGGATAAATCAAAAAATCTGACTGATATCATACATGTAAAATTATTATAAATCGTATAATCGACATCTAAAGAATAAAATGGAAACTAACATCAAAGCAACATATTTTATCTAAACACTGAGATAGCCATTTCTTGTATTCTTTACAATAGTATAACTTAAAATAACGTTCCGCTTATCGTAAAACTTGGAAAAAAATATAGGTAGTGTCCGTAGCCATTTTAGCGAAACCCTTATGAATGTGAAATATGAAAATATATGTGTTAAATAAATATCTATGTATATTTTTTTGTCTATGTATATATGTCACAGCCATCTTCTCGCAAACTACTAAGTTCAGATGGATCCTGAGTTGAGTGAGTTTGTTTTGTGAGTCTTTGACGGACGCTAAATTAATTCAATTCGACTGGCTACTTGCTGTCAATTCCTTTACGTCTTTACTGCTTTGGTTTTGTTCTAAACCAAAGCAGCATTAATGCCGAATGGTATACTATACCAAATGCTTGGCAAAAGCTTTTTCTGTTGTGAGCAACAAGCGATCAAACCGCCCGCCTATACCGGGCTCAAAACGAGGGGCATGCTGGACAGCATGCCGCCAAACTCCTGGGTTACCCTCCTTACAGCCCTGACTTGGCACTGTGTGACTTCTTTTTATTCCCAAAAATAAAAATCACCTCATATGGACACAATCTTCGTCGGTGGAAGAAGCGCTGTCAGCGTTCGAGCCAGCTGTAAAGGAGGTATCTGCGGCGGTCTGAAAAAATCGTTTCGAAAACTGGTTAAGACGCATGAAACCTTGTATTGAGGCTGGTGGAGAATACTTTGAAAAGATTTAATAAAAAAATACTTACCTATAGAACATTTATTTTATTTTCGTAAAACTTTCTGAGTGTCCCACGTCATATCACCAAACAGTTAAGCTCTTCCATATACACGTGCTTAAAAATATAAAAAATCCTAATCGTGACTACACTAAAAGAATTGATTGAGCGAGAACAGATGACCAACATAGATAAAGATACCTAACACCTGTCTAAATATATGATGGTCAAGTTTCTAACCTTGAACTAAAGACCACCAAGTATATCTGATAATGCTTAATAAATATTATGAATCATGACTTTGCGTGTGTGAAGACCGAATTTAGGAATCTATTTTTTAAAGCTGGTACTTCAAAAAATACCACATTAACATTACAATCTAATCTAAAGAGATTAGTAAGTATTTTACATATAAGCTCAATTAAGTACTTTATACTAAAAAAGTTCACAAACCCTTTTATTATTGACTCTAATTAACTTTATGTGTTCTTAATTAGTAGCCTACTGGCTACTAATAAAGAACATTACACTACACTTTATCTTTATTCATAGAAGTAATCAAAAAGATTTTATCCTAGAGATGGAATGTGGACTATTGGACTAAGCCTTGACCGCCAAGTTCATGCAACAGAATGACCCGGGTAAGATTCCTGGCAATTATTTATTATGGTATCAGCGTCTGGGATCGGCAGCAAGTCTGTGTTATAAGCAACAGGGAAAAGAACACTTAAGGATCTATCTCAACAAGGAACATGTAAAGTAGCGGAAAGTTCGTTTAATTTTTCTCTGTATAGAACCCGAGACTTTTATGATCCTGTAAACCAGACATAATGCAATAGTGATTGTCAAAATGGGAACCTTATTGTCACTCTTCTTACGATTAATTATTAACTCACCAAATTAAGGTCTAACAGGCATTAAATCTAGACCAATACACAGAATTTAAATCCGGTGCGGGATCGATTCTGAAGTACCTACGTGGGGTTCTATGGAATTTCTTTGTGAAAAAAAATTCGCGCCGAGATATTTGTGGGCCACACGGCCGAATATAACGCCGGTACGGAATTGATTACCTGGTGCACGCGTTACTATAGAGTTACATAGGTTATAGATTTAATGAGGAACAAAACGCACCGAAATATTCGTGGTATGTTCACAGCCTAACTAATGCCTTCTTCGTTAGCTTCATGATTAATATCTCAAAAAATATTACCTTTAACAAAACAACCTCTCTCTTCGTTACCCTCATAATGATATACTCGTACGGTATAAAATAGTTTTTGCTTCTGACATCAGGGTTATTGTCTTGTCAGGCATTTCTGGTGTTCAAATTATCCAAATCAACGTAATTCTATACGAAGTTAAGAACGTGACTAATTTAAGAGGTATTTCGGAATTGAAATGGTGTTCAACAGTTAGCATTTCTTAGATAACTTACACATTTTTGAGCGCTTAGATGCTTACCTGTAACAAAATTTATAATTAATATTTTCTACTACATTTAATGCATTTATAGATCTGTCTTTATTTTATCAGTGCATATAAAATCAAAGCCGGCGGGGTATGTTGGTAATAATTCTGGTGTGGCAAATGTCCATAAACGACAGTAATTACTTTCAATCAGGTGGGCTGATAAATGATTATACTGGTTGATTCACCATAATAAAAAATGTTAATTTATAATTAAATCGGAAAGTGCATGCCCAAGGACATTAAATAATTGCATAGAGGTGACGAACGTGCTGTTTTTCGCATTTAGTTACTAAAACCTAACAAAACATGCAAGTAATTAAAAAGACCTTATAACTCATAAATACTTGTTCAAACTTTTCTTTGGATGTATTTTCTATTATATTTCTGAAAGTTAGAGAGGATGGGGACACTTTTTCTAACTTAGAAACGAAACATCGTCATCACCATCAATCGAGCGCTAAATCCCGGTTGCGTTCGGAGCGTTCACTCCGACGCCCAGGGTCCGCTTTCCTACTTTTTCTACTCCACTTCGCGCGGTCTTCAGCATCCCCCGTTTTGAGATCATAGGTACGCATGTCATCCTTCACAACGTCAAGCCAACATTTCCTGGACCTTCCCCTTCGACCGGGACCTGTCGGAGGCGGCATGTCTAACTAACTTTGAAACGAATATCTACCTCAATATTAATTTAAATAAAAAAAGTGGTTATAAAACATCATTATATTTTCAAGGCCAGTTTAACGATATTCCACACGACTACGTACTATGAAAAAAATCACCCCTTCAGTTACATGTACGGCCACCCCAATTAGTGCTTTTCCGGTTTTACTACAGCATTGTGTAGCGGCATATAGATGACACCTACCAGTTAAATGTTTATAATAGATCTAGGAATTTCCAAGAGAAATGACGGTGACATAAAAAGACGGACGAGACGACTTTCCAAAAGTTCCGTTTTTGCCAAAAATTTTATCACTTTTCATTCACTTTTTCCCAATTATTGGGCTCGGCACATTGTTTTTTCGTTCCATAATCACCTATTCTGACACGTGTACATTTTTTATCACACCACAAATCATCATGTTATTCTTCACTCAATCCGTCGATCTCTTTTTTTTTGGTTTACTTTAAAAATTTGGCAAAATTTCCACAGATCCCTAAAACAAAACTTATCTATAGTACGAAAAACCTTTAACACGTATAATTTATTATTTCAGCTTCATACCATTAGTTTCAGACAACTTTTAAGAGCAGCCATTATATTTCACGTCAGATTCAAAAGCTTCAAAATAATAACAACAGTTTCAATCCACAAAAAAGGTCTTAACACAATCTATCACGGACCCTTCTAGACCCTTTTTAAAATCGACAAGGCAACATTGAACGGTTCCGTGATTTTTCACCATAATACAGTTCTCGAAGTACCTATTTAATATACATACCAAATAATATCCATTTTTTTAAACTATTTCTACTTTTTTAAATACAATCATCAAAAGTGCAATCATGCACGGTTGGTACTTATATTCTAGCAGTGGCAAGTATTCATGGATATTTTAATTTCCAACTAAATTATTTTTGCTTCTATTAGTCTTGTCAGTTTCAGTTTCTCTTAGTTTGACCTTCCTTTTAAAAACTGATCCATACAAGCTACAAAAATGGTTGGTGTAATAATACAGTATGTGTGGTTTTTTTAAATCAGCGGCTTCGATTCTTGACTAGGGTAATTGATTTTTCAAAAATCTAGTAATACCGTTTTAATTTCAATTAAAATCGGCCCACAGAGCCTTTTTTCATTATTTCGTATAGTTTATTTATTTACTTACAATTTGGCCTTGGAGGCCCACTTGAATAATTTACCGGTATGGAAGATATTGGTACTATGCATAAGTACAGTATTATTGATGATTTATCACTGCAGCATTAGATAAAACTGTGGACCATAATCGTAATATATACAGCCCCTTAACCTCCTTAAACATCTCGTGCCTAACTCAGTACAAATGGATTGCGTCAAGCATGGAGGGAACGTACAACGGCTTTGTGCGAATCGTTGAAAATTCAATGACACCCGCCCGGGGGCCGACGTTTCAGATATCTTTTTACGAGTCACAAAAAAAGCCGGACAAGTGGGGAGTGGACGTGCAAATAAATGGTTCCTTCGCCTATTTACCGACTCACTTTTAAAACGAATACTTTGAATTCGAAATTGGAATTCCATTTTATGTACGTTCGTAATTTGAATCGTACACGACGCGGAGGCGACGGTGTGTTTGCTTTAGCTTCATTATTGTTCTTTAGAAAATTTTGAATACCCTAGTATGATAACTTTATTTGCTGCTTTTTGTAACGAACGATCCTTGAAATTCAGAAATGAAGTTAGTATTCCAATTTTGAATGTTCTGGTAATTTAAATCACGCTTAAATTTTCAGTTGTTCGTTTAACACTATTTTGGTTGTAATAGTTTATTGCGATCTATAAAAATGCCCAATGGCAAGGATTTGTTCCTATTAGAGAGCATTCACTACTTTTCTGACTTAGAATTTAAAATATTAGAATTACGTACCTATTCTATAACTTGAATATATTTTAACTCTTAGTATTTTCTGATATGCACTTCTTTAGGAAGTACATTCTCGTTTGTCACCACTACGACGAATCCTTCACTTTGCGCGGACTGACACGCATTTGAAGAATTTTTGAACGATTCATCTTTATTATTGGAACAATGTTATTGTTGATTTCCATATTTTATTTATTAGAAATAACAAAAATCATATAATAAAATATGTAATTGATAGGATATAAAGGGGTTTGGGTAAATTTGTTCGGAGGTTGGATTGATTTTTTTTATGAGCGGCCACTTTTTTAGCTATTGCTATTTAGTAGTTCTATACTTGAGATACAAGACTATTAAAAAAACTTGTTCCAAGTTACATCGGAGCCGAGCTATTTAAGATCAAAATAGTGCGGCGTGAACTTAAAGTACGGTAAAACGGGGTTAATAGAATTCACGGGGTGATTAGACACATTGGGGTTTGGGTAAAAATGGCTTGATGTTTTAAGTTTGCGGCCAACTCTTAATTAATTATTGTTATTTAAGTTTAACTTAAATATAGATACATAGCATTTTAATTATTAATAATAAAAACAATAAATATAAAGAGATCAATAGTGTTTGGCACAATAAAAGCCGGCCAATCGCTTAAACAAAACAATCATAGAAGCTAATAATCTGGCAATTTCGCTACACCACCAAAAATATCATATAACAAAGTATATGTTTTATTCCAATTGCGTTTTAACTGTAGATTAATGTATATGTACGTACAATTTATTTGGTTTTATCATTTGACCAACGGAATCCAAAAAAATAGCACAAAACTTTTTATCGGATCCAATTTTGCTCAGCAACTATGTCGGGTGGATTCATGATAAGCTTTTTATAACAAGGGCGGGTTCTGTACACATGATGATTCGTATGCATGCCCCGAGACATGTTCTGTTTGTCTCAAGTACACATGCTTCGGAGATAAAAGAAGGAAAAACAGTAGAAAATTTATAAAAATAATATAAATTTGAACTTATAGCTGACCGTCGAAATTGTATTGAAAGAATTCCTTAATATTAAACCGCAGAGGTCACCGGTTCGAATAGTATAGAAAACGTATAATGTAATTTAAAAACATTCCGTTATTTACTCTGGTCTGAGTGTCTGGGATCGGCCTGCCCAACCCTCATCCTAGGCATAAATCCTTGTTACAATCGTGGCTAGCATGGTAGAGGCATGCGGGATCTTTGTCCTGATTAAAGTCCTCAGGGCCAGCATAATCTGTGTGATACCTACCACACTCTCACAGAATATCGGTGTGAAACGATAAGCCTTGAGCTAATCGTGTTTCGTGGGAAGAGTGAGAGTTCCGATAGCCCACTTCTCCCTCCCCCTATTCCATGCCATTCCCCTATACTATCCCCTTTATCTCATTGATCCTCTCCGATGCCTACTGTTTTGAAAATATATAAAATTAAACTCTATTTCAATTTCTGTACGTATACTTTATGGTTTCACAGCTTTTTATATATTTAGATTTATTGAGATAATTTTGTGTTATTTATGTTAGACATATATAAGGCGTGTGCCATGTGTGATTTAAAATAATATAATGTTATGATGTATTGAGGCTTTATGAAATGAAGAAGTTGCGTTAAACGCAAACACCTACCCATCATCTTATGCCATCCCTTTTATCCTACCCTTCCTGTCCCTTTCCCTCTATTACATCCTAGAGGCTGGCAACGATTTGGCTTGGCCCCTAAGCTTTGGTGTTGCAAACGTCTATAGACGACATTTTGCATTGGGTGGGCTGCGCTTGTTTGCCGGCTTCGCAATAAAAAAAAATTGTTCTGCTTCCCCGCTTCGTAATCTTGTCATCGACCTTCATCGAAGGATTATATTAGCAAGAAGAACATCTTTCACTATACAAGATAGTATTTTGTGGCTCTACCTACCCTATTCACCGGTGTATAGTTGAGTTGCCTTAGCAAGACATTTCCCCACACACATATCCGGTTTATGTAAAACGAATTTTAAATTATATAGGTATGATTAAGAATATTAATGAGACATTAAAAACTTGTTAAAATATAACACAATTACTTATGGGAGTGGCACAAAAGGGTGATAAAAATATTTTATATGTTGTTGACATAACGAAAATTAAATTGATTACTGGAGTCACGCAATTGAAGTTTAAACATGGAATACTAGGAATATCAAATCGCTACTAGGCGATTACCGAATAAACGTAAAGTTTCTTAAATTTTATAAACTAGATGGCGCTGCAGATCGTTCTTTATATCCGGCCTTGTCTTTTAAGTACCATTAGTTAATAACATATTACAACGAATACTTGTCTCACCGTCACCTATTTATTTTTCTTATATACATATGATAAAGTTTAATATACATTATAATAAAAAGCCGAGTTGACAAAATTAAATAAACGTGTCTAACAAAGCATGAGAGCCCCAACCTCGGTGTGATGGCTATTTTAATTCAAAAATACAAACATAATTTCGAGTGAATGTAGCCTTCTAAATCCTTAAGGGTCGGCCAAAAATTAAATGTTTCCTCCGTCGGATGGAAAACGAGTAGACAGCATGTACTGGCGGGTTCTCATGTTTCAAAACACCAAAATGACATCTTAAACCGGTCCAAATCAGGGATATTAAACATAAATAAGAATGTTCAAATAATTGCTTATATAATGAAAATACCTTTGTATTTAATTTAAACTGAGCACCGTGATTAATTATTAATTTAAAGAGAAATAAAATATAAAACTTGTTTATAGTTACTAGTTGATGACAGCTGAAAATATAATCTAATAAATGTAAAGATGAAAAGCAAAACTAAATATGAAAGACATCTTTGCTGACGACGGAAGAACTTTGCACAAACTTTAAAATAAAAAAGTTACACAACTATCTTCGGAACATGAATAGAGATTTATATTTTAATGGCATTATTTCTAATTAGCTATATATGTTGTAAACCGAAATACTCAGTAATATTTTTTAAACAAAAGATTAATTTATAAAAAAAAAATCTGAATGGTTCAGAATAAAACATATTGCAGAATAATATAATGAACTTACATAATATTATGAAAAAAAGGTAATTTATCAACCTTTTGTTTTAATAAGACTACCACCAAGGTAATAAATAACTTTGTAACATAGCTGTATTACTTACTTAAAATAACGGATAAAATTAAACTCAGATTGGAGTTAAGCTGCTTGCAGATTTTACAGTTTAAGTTTTAATTAAAAAAAATACGGACTAATTGTTAGATGGATATATTATATTAAAGTTAGCCCAGAAAGTTTATTAAAATACTACAAAATTACATTAACTTCATATGTAAAATAAAACAGGAAATAGAAATAACCTCATTTAATAATATAAATTCTTTATTAGCTCGACCCTCCTCATTTCAGAGAAATGAAGGACCTGCAACACTTGTCAAGGTAGTAGGTTTAAAGCAACTGATTTACAGGTTTCCTGAGAATGTGTTCCTTTGCCGTAATTACATTAAAAATGTATCAATATAGCAAAATAATTGACCAAACGTTGCATGTTCTCCGTCAAGATAACTAGCTTTGTATATTTTTTAATTAAATAACATCTCAAAATAACGTGATTTAAAAAAATAAAGTAAAGTAATCTGCTTTTAAATAAATACCATAAGTTTACCATCCCTGTACTAGATGTATTATGTAAATTGTGGTAGCGAGATGAAACCCCGGAAATATACAGTACACAGTTTTGGGTGTTTCAGAGGATAAAACTCTGGCAAAGTTTGATTAGGATTTTAGGTAGATTAAGTGTTGAGATCGTTCGTCATCACAACGCAAAATTGGAGTTGGCATACCATAATAGATTATTCTATATTATATTGATATTTGAGTGTAGATATATTAGAGCAAGTTTTGAACATCATTTTGTAGCGCATTAAACAGACTATGATTTAATATAGAGGCAGGTGTTTAGAGCCCGGCAACGTATTAAAAATTACAAATTTAATATTTATATAAAAGGACCTTAAATGGCAATATTTTTTGTTAACTTCAGCAGTTAAATCGTTAAAATGTATAGTATTGTTACAATTTGGGCCACCTGCAAAGAAAGCACATTTATTACCCGCCGGCGTTGTTTGAGCTAATAACATTAAAGCTTTTATAACTATCTTCTTTTGTTCACTTTTTGTTTAAAATTTGTAATTAGAAAAACATGGCATTGTGTATTGTAATCTTTTATGGTAGTCATTAGCCAGGTGTGATTCTTAGAAATTCAGTCTGCGCGGCCGAGAGACATATTGTAATTGTGCAGTAAAAGCAAGGCCCCAATGCCGAGAGAGGCAGTCAAGTGATAATCGCAAGCGAGGCAAGACGTGTGTACATTCGATAAGCTATATAGTGACGGACTTTGCGCGTGTTATTGGCTCGTGCATTAAGTTTGTACTGTTTGTGTCCAGTTATATTTGTACCTGTGTTATACGTGTTTGTATAGTTCTAATAGTCTATAGTTAATTCGAGTCCCGTTACTCGTAACAGTATAAACGTATTCAAATTAGGATGGTAAAAATACTTCAAAGAAAGTTGATTTAAACCAAATTCATCAAATGCTTGGGATATTTTCGATTAAATGTTATTAAGAATTGCGTAGCAAAATTATAAAAAGAAAACGAATGAATGAACGTTCGTCGCTTTTACAGAGTCCGTAAATGCATATACTTGGCAGATTATTATTCACTTCTTAAAAACTTACGAAGACTTAACTTCGTACGTAAAATTCGATATGAAACCTAACGTCCCACAAAACACCACCCATCGTGTACAACATTTACGCAAAATCACATCAACATTAACCCCGAGAACGCGGGTCCAAAATTGCCTATCGCAAAAAGTATTTGCAGACGGCTTAATAAGGAGAGTGTAATTATCCTGAAATCCTTAGACGGGGCGCGTTTAGGGTGGCCAGGAAAAAGATCAACTAGAAAATGTCATCATTTGCAACAAAACACACCAAGCATAAATGCTTTGGCGATTATGTTAAACTAATTCTATATAATGAAATTACAGAAATTATACATATCCTACCTGCATGAAGCATCGTTCAGGGGAACTGACGTCCTTATTATTCTTTTTTAATAACGCTTTAGGTATTTATAACATATTGCGTAACAGGTAGCAAGTCAATGATAATAAGTATAAAGAGTTTAAAAAATTATTTGTAGCATCAAGCGAAATCCAGATCACGAAAAGTCTTAAGATTGAAGAATCAGTCAAATGCAGGCTCACTGGCATCAAACAACGGAATTCTAATGCTACTTATATCGAAATCACCTTAAACTAACTAAACAGCAACAATTTTCTACACAAACACACAATTCTTATACACACAAACAGCAGATAACAAACAAAGTAACAGATGGTGTTACTATATTGTACTAGCCATTTCTTCTGTAGATTATTACCATTGGTCAAAAAAGACATTGCGTGTAATGGACAAGTAATGTCAAAAATTTATATAAAAAAAAATATATATGAGCCCATAAATGTCCCACTGCTGGGCTCGGGCCTCCCATTATAGGGGAATGGACAGTATACCCCCGCCACGCTTATCCAAGGCGGCTTGGCAGGTTTGACACATCGGTTATCTCGATGTGTAGGTTGCTTCACGATGTTTTCCTTCACCGTTATTAACACGTGGCAATTGTAGCAATATGCACATTAGATCAGAAAACTGACTAAGTGGTGCATGCGTTCCGGCCAGGATCGAACCCGCGGCCTTTGAGTTTGGGACGCGTGCGCTAGCCATTACGCTACCACGACTTACAAAAATTTATTTGAATGAAATTTAAGATTTAACCTGTAATATTGCAAATTAATGGACATTGAGATATAGGATAACAAACAAATGTTCAGACCTACAGCTCCTAATTTTTAATGAAGTGACAAAGGGAATTAATATGAAGTAACACTTTTCCGTGTTATTTGATTACATTTTGTACTTTTCATGTTGAAATCTGGCATCCCTAAGGGATGTAAGTAAGTAAGTACCAGTGGAGTACTTAGGCAAACTTCCCTGATAGGGTACCCAGTGTAATAACTTTTTACGAAACGAGAACTTGTCGAGAGCACTCTCTGCTTGCGATAGTTAAGTTCTTTAAATACTTTTTGACTGTTTTTAGATTAAAAACTAACCGGAACAATGGAACTTTATGAAAACTTAAGTGGTATGAGAGACTTTTCAGTTGCGCTAACAAACACAGAGTGGATTCTATTCTTTTGTAATCTTAAATAAAATTATATATTTCCGTAGGCAAACGTCTATCTATCTAACTAGGTATGAGGTAGTAATTTTACGTGAAAACCACTAGGTCTACGGCTATATAATTAAAGTTAAACCTAATATAAATGAGTCGGTTTCATATTAATCCCTGCAAATGTAAATGTGTATTAATTTTAACATATCAACAATATCACACCTACATACTTTGCTTTTTAGTAATAATAGACCAGATCTGCCTGATTTGAGGTAGTGACATTTTACCATGACAACGTATTTGTTAGTCAATTACAATCGAGCTATCTATCCAGCTCTGTATGGCCCTCTTCCTTACATTTCCTTCTAAGCTGTCTCGCTATGTTCTTTATTATACAGTACATTTTATCATAAACAAGCGCCGTTAAAACACATACCTACTCGTACTATAAATAGGTCATTGATAATCATGAAGTTACCGTATTTTGCCATTTTTTTGTTCAACGTTAACAATATAATTTCACCCCCACACGGTTGGCGGGTGAGCCTGTCTGGTCCAATATTCCGCTCGCCGCACCCGCCTGTCATATCGCGATTCGCACCAATTACTCATAGCTCGAGATCGGGGCTTAACGCAAACGGCTTTGCACTACCCAGTAACCAATTTTGTTGCTAAACGAATGTAGTTCGTGTACACAAGAGCGTCGTTTGCTGCGAGGACAAGCGTTTTTACAGGAGCGAACGACTTGTGAACCTTCAAAGGACTGCGCTCCCGCTCCCGCCTTAAATAATCATGAAAAAAAACAGTAATCAATAGCCTGTAATGCACATTCATTGCATCGTCATATTACGTATATATATATCTACTTGAACGCATAGGTAACTTAGTTTAACGTTAAGAAAGTTTGAAAAGTTAAGAAGAATAACAAATATATAACTTATATTTTTTTAAATATATAACTTTATTATTAAGTAAGGTAATGTTATTTGACAGAATTTTTAAATATAGCAACTGATTTAGCTTTTCTGATATCTACGGGTAAAGAGTTCCAAAAGTAAGAAGCCTCTACAGCGAATTATTTGGAGTAAAATGTTGAAGAATGTGTAGGTTCCTTTAACAGGAGGTTATAGAGGAACGCAAATCGAAGGTCACCTTCGATTTGCGATGAAGGAAGTGGAAACATCCTTAAGGTAAAGAGGAGTGTAGGGTATAAATAGTGTACGATTATATCGTACACTATTTATACCCTAAATGTAGAAGATGAGCATTCCGGCGAAGTGAGATTGGCAGCCACTTGAGTTTTTTGCGACATTTAGATATGTGGTGATTTTTTTTATCGAAATATGAATCCTATGCAAACATTTTGAAGACGTTCAAGCTGATGACTTGCTCTTGCAAGGATTTTTTTATGTCTTCTGAGTGAGGCTTGGGATGCAAAGATCCTGCGACTTAACTCGGTAATGTGGCGTCGCCAACGCAGTTCCCTCTCCATGATTACGCCAAGATTCTTGACTTGGTCTCTAATGGGAATACACGAATTGTGAAATATTACATAAGGTAGTAATGAGAAATTTGAAACATTGTTCGAGAGCTAACAGTAAGTAACCTGACTCTCACCAAGATTGAAGTTTACTCTGTGAGAAATACTCCAGTTGTGTATACGGCTCATATCATCATTAATAATCTTAATTTACTTTTTTTGTTCTTTAAATTCATCTCTTCTCTTCTCTCTTTCCAGTCTTCCATTACATGCGCTACCGAACAAATACACGTTATTTATCAAAGTTCCGTTACGATTTTGGCAAAATTGGAGATGTTTGTTCATCTATTCGACTGCGTGCGACTTTATTTTCATAAGCTACTGAGCCTACAGTCTATAGTAATGGAAACCATGTAAAATATGCTACAAATTATGTCTAACTTTAGTGAATACGTAACCAAAGAAAATACTGCTCGTATTTTCTTTAGAGAGACGAGTTCACCATTAAAAATGAAATGCCGCAAAAAATAAAATATGGATGAGCATAATCGAAAAAAATGTAACAAACTCTGTCCTCCACGTCCTCCGCTCTATTTCCCCAATGGTTGCACACTGGCGGGCTCTGGATCACTTTACACGTGTAACGACACTAGCACACACGCCTGACGTACTTCAATACGCGGGTACTCCTCCACTCCATGTCAGTATTGTAAAGGAAACGTGTAAATTGTTTACCGATATGAGGGTACTGCGGTGAGCAGGGTTGTCGGGGATTGACATGTGTGTTCTTGCACCAATACCAAGGACGGAGGTGTAGAATCCATTAAATACTCGATATTTAAAAAAAACTCCAAATGTATAAAAAAATATACGCCCAGTGGACAACAAATATCATATTAACACATATTTCATAATAAAACATAAATAATATATATGAATATACAAAAATACATATTTATGTATTCAAATTCAAATTCAAATTCAAAAGTTTTTATTCAAAATAAGTTCCACTGGAGAACACTTTTTGAAGGTCATACATATAGGTTAAAATTTAATTTTACTTCCTAGTCTATGTACACCGCTTCGCAACGTGTTATTGCTGTTAAGGAGAAGAAGCGGCAAGAAACTCCCCAGCAACACGTCTAGCGTATTTTAAACAAGTTGCTGGTATACGAAAGATAACAATACACATTGATAGTTGCCATTTTAGTCATACGATGAGATCACGGCTACTGAAAAATTACGTCTACCACAGTGACATTAACGAAATATGTACTGAGCGTTGCAGCCCTAATCTTTTAAAAGGAAAAATAAGAATTGGCCGAAACGTCAGATTAAAAAGAAATATGAAAATAATAAAGCAATTGAATCCATTAAACATTAAAAACATATTATAATCAAATCCCTAGTCATCAAGAGCCGTTTGTGAAGTAGTAGCTTAAGGCACTTAATGGAGTAATAAGACGTCACGATTTAACCCTAGGGTATTATTGTCAGTGACACTGAACACTGAGATTCAACCAATGAAATCTGTAGGTGTTTGATTTTCTACTATTTAATTAACGAATTGTATGTTCAAATACTGGTCATCAGATTATGTACATCAAACTTCGTCAATGTGTTTTATATTTTTTGTATCATGCAAGAAATAACAACACGTGGAAAAGTGAAAAGCCTAGTAGAAAAGTCGTAGATACGACTTTGACTATGACTTGATAGATATCAAATATACAAATCACATGTATTGCAAAAGTACAACTCCATTAATTCTTCAAAAGTCATTCTGTGACATACTTCTGTATAAAACTTACAAAAAAAAGAACTTGAGATATAAATAGAATAAGAAAAATATAAAGAAAAACATTTTTTGGCTAGACGTGTTGCTGGGGAGTTTCTTGCCGCTTCTTCGCCTTAACAGCAATAGCACGTTGCGAAGCGGTGTACATAGACTAGGAAGTAAAATTAAATTTTAACCTATATGTATGGCCTTCAAAAAGTGTTCTCCAGTGGAACTTACTTTGAATAAAAACTTTTGAATTTGAATAAGGTTTAATAATGATAGAAGCTCAGCTTTAAATGAGAGCAAAATCAATATATCTGGCTGCCAGCCCTGCATCGAAACGTATCTCGCGAACTCGGGCAAACAGCGCGCGTGTCGCATCAAGAACTCAGTCCATTTCACAAGAGCCTTTGTACATGTACTTGCATACGAGCCCCACTGTTAAAAGCCTCTTATGCATGTATGTATGCAAAAACGGGAAAGCGCACAATCGGATCTTTTTAACGCTGATTGAGTTTGAATAGTTTGATTATGAATTTCGGTAGGTAGACCAAAATGAATACATTAGCATGTCCGATTTAATTTGAATATTTTATACTCTAAAGTTAAATAAGGCGGCTGCTGGGTTTATAGGTCAAGACGTAGGACACGATATGGTAGATAATAACTATTACGGTGTAAATAGAAGAGATATTCATTTAGAACTCAGTCTTATCTGTATATTACTTACTTATATCTTATCTACTACTAAGAATGACAATCCCAATTATTTCAATGTAATTATTGCCTAGACGGCTAGTCCCACTTTGTTTGCTATATGTCACTAGTGTCTCGATTCATCTTAAATTGAACATCTGTTTAAATATTAATTTGAAATATTTGGTTAGTCTTTCAATTTTTACTGAATTGATGTTTTAACATGTTTTAACAAAAGTTATAAATAGATATGCTTGCTAAATCAAAAAGTGAGATAAGAATCACTTATGGCTTTCTTTGAAAATGTTGAATTTAGAAGCTTTCTTCTTCAAGTTTGTTTTTATTGGGCAATTGTCAATCGTAGTGTTATTTTTACGTAGTTGACTAATTAATTCCAAACTAAACCACTTCAATGTTTAACATCGGACTGTAATACTATCATACAAAATTATACCACCAAGTATAGCACAGCAAGCTAACTGATATCACAACGCATAAAACCTCTAAATATAATAGAATACATAATTCTTAGAATGTATACCACTAACTGTCTGAATGCCGTTATGATGCCGTTACATAAAAAAAGCGGAAAGCAGATTGATTATCGGAGGGAGTTTCGTTAACAGCGAACGATGATTAGCTAGCAGACAACACCAAAGACAACTAAAATAGTCACAAATAACGTTCCTAAATTCAAACAAGAACTCCCATTCGTCTAACAAACGAAACGTCCGCCATTGTTTACGTAATCGTCGATAACGTAGCCGAACAGACGTCGCACAGATAAATACATGAGCGAACGAAAGGAAATGAATTACACGGTCACCGAGCCCCAGTCGACATCAAAATAAAATTATTCGACGATGACTTATTGATGGCTGAGTTAAACGAGCTATATGATAAGTTATTCCCGGGCAGGGTACGTAATTTCCAGCGGGGTGGTGAAATGTCTACGTTAGATATAACCACAGTATTCAATTTGCGGAGCGGAACCGAATGAGCTGCACGCTTATTGGTCTTGTTGGACAGATTCTAGATCTTATTCAGGATAAAGATGTTGTATTTACCTATAATTATCATAGCCTTATTACTTTATTCCCATATTTAGACATCAGTTCCTTTAGTGCACAAAAAGGGAGCATGCAACCACCTAAGTCAATGTCTCCCGATACATATCTGTGTTTCAAGTCACTCACTATCAACTAGCATAAAAGAGTCATTAAGGCGTTCCTTTATGTTTTACGATCTGATAAATGATAACCAATACGACTATGCACATTGAAAAAATATCAGTAACGGCACAGAAATTACACATTCCTATTAAATTTAATCCGTATAGATCCAGTAGTTCCCTATGGTTAGGTACCTTCTAGGTAAGCTTGATCCATTTTAGACCACGCACCCATATCTACGCCTAATCTCAGGAAAGATCATGGTCAAAAACGAACTTATACTATAATAAAAAATGTTTCTAAGAAAAATTACTGTGACATACAAAAAGGATGAACAGGATGATATTGTTAACAAAGTGGAATAGTTTCCCCATCACATAGATACGAAGGTTAGCAAGAGAATCCCCGTGCAAAGCCTTAGTCTATTTTCTAGAGTAGTAAAAGTATAGGATTCATCCAATATTATTATGATAAACTTGTATTCAATCAATACCATCCGGCGGACAAAACTTCAAAGGATGTTACGATGAACATCAAGATGTACAAAAATGGTAATGAAAGGGACATGGAATAAACAAATGCAGAGATGAAAGGCGGCAACTCGTAAACATCGCGGGTTAACGTTTGCGGCTTTTTAAACACAATTTCATTAAGTTTGACGACCGCCTGGCATAATACTCAAAGTATAAAGTAAAATATAACTGAGCTAGCTAAGTAACACTAAGGATTATAGACATTCTAGAATTGTCTTTTTTAGCTAATCATCACCGTTAAATTTCTCCCAAAAACTCTCAACATAGGATACCCATTACCAGAAATAACGATGGATTCCATAGAATATAAATGTAAGTTTAGTCTAGGAGTACTAATTTAGTTCAGTTAAGTCACGGTAAAAACACTAAAAACTTTTTTGAATTTTATACTAGGCGATTGTAAATATTTTTGAACCATGTCTGTATGCAAAAAAAAAATTATGCTACGTAAGCTAAGAAACATTCACATCATCATACATTGTAGCTCTCATTTCTATTCATAAGAAAAGAAAGAGACAGGTTGTCGTTCTATTCACTTTCATTCAAGAAGAATAAGTAAACAGAAAACTTTATTCGCTATAAATGTTTATCGTACACTTTCGTAAAGTCGCCAAGGCAGTATTCGAGCCAACCCGAGAGTGGTTGGAAAAACAAAAATGTATTATAAGAGTAAATGAAGGGATACCCGGCTCGGTTACCCCGTTGATTGATGGGATCTCCCATCGGTTACTTTACCAACTTAAGTGACTTGTTATAATTGACGCACTTTTGTAATGTGTGTAGGTTTATGCGTGGGTATGGGTATGACAGTTCTACAAGGCAAGGTTTTGGCCGCATTCAGTCGTATAATGATACTTTAACTTATTACGTAATTTTATATAAATATAATAATTTATAACTATGTGACATTGTTTCGTGCTTCTCTAATTATGATATTGTTTTATATTAATTTGAATGGGTAATTGATTGATTAAATAATGCTATAATGTCCAGGCACCATTACAAATTACCTGTATTGTACGTCCGAAAGGAAAACTGTCGTTCCAGGAAAGAACTCAACACCTCTGTAGTTTTATATTTGTGACAGTTTATAAAATAAAGGGTATTCTATTATATTCGCGAATCTCTTTCACTTAAATGATTTATTATAATTGAAACATTTTAAAACGTGAATATAATCTATGGGGATGAGATGAGATTCTTTAAGGCGAAGCTGGTAAACAGGCAGATCGCCTATAGACGTTTGCAACACCAACCTTTACGATGGTATAAGGAGTATGGAATAAGGGGATCAGACAGGAGGAATAGGATAGAGGCGATGGGATATGGGATTCGAATACTGGGATGGAATAGAGAAAATTAACTTAATTATGTCATAAATCAAAAGTGGCGAATATACTGTCCGATCTCCTATAGTAGGAGGCCCAAGCTCAGCGGTGGGACGTTTATGGGCTGTTATTAAATGTCATAAATACTTAATTTTAATCATTTTTCTATTTAAATTGATAATAATTATAGTATGCACTGTGTGGACGCTTTAGAAATACAAGTGCTCTTTTTGTCGCATAACGCTCTTTTAACCTTTCAAGGGTTTCTGGCAATAGTTAATTTTCTATAGATCAACTACAAAGATTTCGCAAGGTTAATTAAATATAAAAGAAAACCACTAATACATACAAAGAACATGTTTACATATGCTAATTATAGCTTATTAAGCAAACTGTTGAGAAAAGGTATAAAAGCGATAATTGGTTGCGTAAGTAGTTGTTAAAATATGTAAATAACTTTTTCTAAACTACGTTCTATGTAGAAATTTAAGTAAATTAGCAACAATTTAATTGTCCTGTTTATTTTGTTCTGTGCTTCTTAATATATTAAGAGGAATTAAATAATAATGTATTGACATTATTTTAAGCGCAATTAAGTTGCGAAATAGTAACTTATTCTTTTATATCATACATTTAATAGTAAATTTTAATTATTACGAATGTTAATCAGGTTTTATGATTGTAATACCTACATGACTACATGTTAATAGACACATGAAATTTGTTTCACAAACTTAAATATTAACTCGGCGATTATTTTATCGTGATAGAAGAAGATTCAAATTGTATAGGTACTGACTGCTAATCCTCATTTCTAATAGGCTCACGAAAGAATCTTGCGATATCGGTGGTTTGCAACATTATGTTTCAGACACAATCTCGTGCTACCGTAGAAGCACAAGACCAAAGCTAGCGGCAATAGCACACACGTGTTCACTGTTCTATTGCCCTTCCCTTAACACAATAATATATGTGTAACATTAAGATCGTCTTCCTTCCTCCCGAGATGGAAGGTACCCGTCCGAAGGCCTGTACTTACCAGAGTCGTGGCGCTGGTTAAGCTATTAATTCCACGACCTTGACTTAGAGAGAAGGAACACCGATATGATTTTAGCTAAATTTATATTTAGCTATCTGGTAATATTTCCACAGTTATCGTCGGGATTTACACACTACCTCACTGCCTGTTTTTAAGCATTGAGATATGTATATATGTACCACGTATTTCCATTTCCTGACAAAAAAGTCATGTTTCTGACGGAAACGTAATTCCTAACATATTCCTAGCATTTACCAAAAAATCGTTTAGTTCGCTAGTTGCAATAAGTGCGGATATGTTAGTGTTCCGCTATCCCCGCCCTACATTAATACTGTTCTGTTCGGCCTCACCTGATTTACGAGCCACCGAGGATGAAAGCTACACTCCTCGCGCCTACTGACTTGCGCCGCGCAATACTGGACAAAAAAAATACGGACCTCATAGTAAAAAATAAATTAAGACTAAAACTGATACGATTCCGTGGTAAAATAAAGTCAGTTTGTAAGAAAAAATCTATATGGCTTAAGTAGATGACAATTTACTAAACTACATGTATACGTTGTCTGTTCTTACAATGTATTTTTTTTTAAACTCATAGTTAAATTGTTCTTATGGTTAATTAGAAATATTTTGTGCTTTAATTTTAACTTTAGATGTTTCTTAAGTTGACAAAGACATTTAAACATCAGTAAGTAGTGTACTTTAGAAGAAGAAAAAGGTCTGGAAATATCGTTACATTAACGTATAATTTGTGTGTCAACTTTCTTTTTAACCGACTTCCAAAAGGAGGAGGTTCTCAACTTGGGCCGGTATGGTTTTTTTATGTATGTACACCGATTACTCTGAGATTTATGACCCGATTTACGTGATTCTTTTTTACTTCGATGCGGAATAGTTGCCATTTTCAAATATGACGTGATTTTCTATTCTCATTCATTAACCTTAACTTTTATTAAAGAATTTTCTAAACATGATCGGATTTTTATTATTTTGATATCAAATTACTTTCAATCAATTTATTTATTTTTAATTGTATATTTTTTATGTTTGAGCGTCCAAGTTAAGACTAGCTATACTGTAAAATAACAATAATCAACAATATCGCCAACAATTGATCCCCATCAAAAAACTATAAATACGTGTAAGTACAGCAAATGTTTTTATAAATTCAGGTAATTATTGTTTTGTTTTTAATTTTGGCCAACTCAGTGATTTTGTTTGGGTAATTTGAAACGTGATTTTAAAATATACTATTAAGGTAATCCTCGTATTATGTTCGTTCAAAGTCAATTTTCGTACTCGAAAGTGGCACACGTGATGCAGTGAAGTAACCCTGGAGATAAATTACTTAGTTTAGACATTCGGACACTCCTTTGTCTGAAGTGGGATCCGAATTGTCCTCGACGCACTTCCATTATATCGCGGACCCTTTACAATCTACATTCAGCGGCCGACGTAAGACGCGATTACGAAAGATAATTTCACATGATTAATATACCAGGATCAGATGATAAGTCGAGGAATAGAGGGTATATGGCTGGATTAAAATCTATATGCATTATTTTGTCTTGTCTATAGTTATGTACTTTTCAAATATACTAAAATTTGAAGGTGAGTGATTTTGTTTAAATGTTTGTATGTTCCTCATTACTGGCCTTGGGAATTAAATATGATGAAATTCGTTGGACACATACTTTTAATAACGAGAATGGAAATAAAATACTTATCAAAAAGTGACAAGTTTCCTCACAATAAGAATCTTTTTCAAACTAATTCTATTGAAAGTGCTTTTTAAGGTACATCAAGGATTATGTCACAAAATTCTATAGCGTTGTTTAAAAGTAAAAGGTCGGAAACTTTTTACAATTTTATAAGAAAATATCTCTCTCTAATTAACAAACATCATTTAGTTTTATTTATGACCTGTCTAATGACAATCCACACGCCTATGTGCAACCGATTTTTACTTATCACTATGTAAGCGAGAAGAAAAAGAAATCGCTTTAACAGTACTCCTATTTTTTTTCGCTATCGCTACCCCGTTACATTATAGAAGACTATTTTTGTTGCTATATTTCATCGTTATATATAGTAATAAAGGATTAAAATAACTGTGACATACATAGCCTTGGGTGTCTTTAAGTTCCGTGTTAATAGGTCATTCTAGGTTAGCATGTTTCACATTTTTTTTCGATTAACATACAGGCGACATCGTTGTCACACGCGAAACTATACGAAAATATAAATAATAAATAGACAAGCGGATGACCGAACATAAGGACTTCATTTTAATTATATCACCAAACTAGCGTCTGCCCGCGACTTCGTCCGCGTGGAATAGTAAAAAAAAAGTAAGTTAAAAAAACCCGATTTTAAAATATTTTTCATTGGTGCTCCGCTCCTATTAGTCTTAGGGTGATGATATATAGCCTTCCTCGATAAATGGGCTATCTAACACTGAAAGAAATTTTCAAATCAGACGAGTAGTTCCTGAGATTAGCGCGTTCAAGCATACAAACAAACAAACTCCTCAGCTTTATACATTAGTATAAGATTTGCTAAAATCGCTACGGAATCCTAAAAATTCAAAGATCACAGTCAACGACATCTCCCCTATATAGAACGTTCGCTAACGATACACTTATAAGAGGTTTTAGAATACTGCAGTAGATTGCAAAACCGTTTCATAGCGAGGGGTGAGATCCGCATCTCATTGGGGTAGGTCAGGGCCCCCTCTTATATCAAACGTCTAATTAAATGGATGCTTATTAAGTCTTTTCAGTTCGGGAATGCTTCCATTTTCTATGTATTTTAATTCATTGTTTAATCAAAGTAAATGTTATTAATTTAAAAAAGTCCTACAAATGAGTGTCGGTCGGGTCACACAATAAAGTTTCTTAAAAGTCCGCAGTTTATGTCATTTGCCTACAGAAACATAAAAAAACATTCAATCAAAAAAGCCCCATATCGTAAAAACTACTCAATGGATATTGTTCAAACAAATATTCGTAGAAAGTGTTTGAAGTTCTAAAACCTTAATTCTTCTCATAATTTACCACTTCATACTCTAATAGTTAGAGGGGGGTGTTTCCCCCGTTTTACGAATTTAGAAGAAAATGTCTGTTCACCTTATTATTTTAAACAAAAAGAAACATAGTTATGGTTATGTACGTAGTACGAATGTATTTCAACTTTAATGTATGGCGGCCTTCCCTAGTCTTTACTTTTTGCGATTACAGTTCCGCATTACATGGCGGTATATAGCTATGGAACCCAAAAAGAAACTAAACGGAAAATCTTTAAAAATATTTCCAGAACATGAAAGGTTTTAAAAATAAAACCTTCATTTTTTTTAAACTGTTAATATCCTACAAGCGTAGTATACTTATCATCTTTTGAAATAAAAATAAACATAATAAAACTACGTTTTAACGGTTTAAAGCGCGATATTTTATTTTATTTTTATTCCCATGTTTCGGTCACTTTTCAGCAGCCGTGACCACGGCTAGTGAAATATTATGTGTACTATTCGCGAAAAATGAAGAAAATACTATGAAAACTAAACATCCTTTTACTTTCCTGATTCATGTTTCCCTAGAGGCAAAGTTTCCCTATGAAATTCTATTACAAACAAAGAACTACTGCAGTATATTTCGTCTTCAGCATTACATTTCCACTTGTCTGAACATGGAAAACCATTAAACATCACCTGTCCTTTAAAAACGCCTGCAGCCCGCATCCATTGCGGGCCGGTACCATTATCTGAATAAAATACACCAGCCCCGGTTCCCCGCATCTGTACGCCATCCACTGACGTCTGCATTCTTGCAATATTTACAGAGGCGCATAGCCGTGTATCAATGTAAAGCGGGCGGTTGAGCCGCATCGCTTTTTACAAGTTACGTACCGCTCGCAAAGTGGAAGCTCGCTTACCTGTAACAAAATGAAATTTTGCCAATTTAGAAAATATTTTCCGTGAAATATTTTTAAGTAGTAGGATGCTTTACTGTCATGCTTCGATACAAAAAGTCATAGTTTACTTATATTTTGTTAGACTTTATATTTTTCATAGAATCTTTTCAATATATGAAGAGAAACTTTTGTGCTATGTAACCCTTATTAAGAATATTGGACCCATGGAGGAGTGTCACATTTAGCATAATATAACATATATATATATATATATATATATATATGTGTTACAAGTACCTTTAATAAACTAAGACATTCATTATTACATGAAGTAGAAGTTATTCTCAGTTTTATATTAATTAGGAATTTAACAATTATGTAGAGTAATACAATTATGCTATAACAGAAGAATTTCTGTTATTCTGTTATTGAATAATAACTTATTTAGATACGTATAAATATAAAAAAATAACGAATAACAGTCAGTTTTGGAACACTTTGCAACCATCTGTTTTTATACAATGTACCTACTAAAGAAAATTATAAGTTCATTAATTTAAATAATTCTATAATGTCCGGAATTTACTTTAACATACGTAATATTTATTTCATTATTCGAGTACTTGTTGCGCTTATATGTAACAGAATATGCCGAAATACAATTTTGAAAGCTTAATTTAAAATCGTCTCTGTCTACCCCTACCCCAATGGGAAACAGCCGTGACAATATATATGTATATAGGTAAATTAAAAATGTTGTACCAAAAGATCATATATACCTACATATAATTTCATGTAGAAAACAAATCTACATCTGAATCTCGAGCGTTAAGCAATTACAAAGGTGGGAGGGAGCGCTCCGGGCAGTATTATAAGTGAACTATAAAGTAATTTTCATCTTCGTACCTCGAGTTCTTGCCTCTTACATCAAAATTAGTAAGCTAACAGCCCATAAACAACATACACCTTTATTCCCGGCACAGTTGAGCAATAATTTAAACAACAACAATGCCCCGCTGCAGTGGCGTGTTCGATAATATTAGTTGTGTCGAGTGCTCTTTGTTCGGGAAATGGGAAATAACAGCAACACAACTATTGCACACATCAAAGGGTGGAACCTTGTATACTCTACTATTATTGGAAGTTCTCGTAACATTCAACTGTATTCATTTTCATGGTATAGCAAACAATTCCAAGTAATAAACTCGTACAAGTAAGACCAAAAGCGGTGAAGGGTGCGGTCTGACCAATAAAATATTACTAAAAACTAAAACTTATGTTTGAAGACAAAACTCAGGCTTATTTTCGATAAAGATGTTTGAAGTGAAACTTCTTTACCGGCGTTGGAAAAAAAATTACAGTCACATTTTTCGGTTACGCGTCACGTCACATTTTTCGGTTACGCAACACATTATTTTGCAGGATGGCCGAGTGTAGGATGGTGGTTGCGTAGCAAAGAGTTGTTGATAGATGGATTGTGAGACGAACATTGTAATATTATTTATTTACTTTATTGTGTTTTAATTAATATACGAGTTTAATGATTGTGCGATTGCCGAAAGCCCCTACCACGGTCGATTCGACCGTGGTAGGGGCTTTATTTATTTAACTAATTTAAAGAAGTTTCACTTCTTACGTGTGTACACTAGTACACGCAGTCATTTTTTTATTTTACTGATATACGTTGTATATAATATGTTTTTAACACATTTTGAAGTAAATTTTCCATATTTAATCTGACCTTCGATCTCCGGCTGAAAAATAAATAATACGTTCTATTAGATAGATAAATTATCATGCCTCTTTCCTATGATGCACAGACCATGGATCTCCACTTGGACGATCCTGACAACCAACTTTTGCTTCATCTACCAAGCAAACAGTTGCTTGTTAATAATTGCTATTTCACTATAAAGGAATAAATAAATGATAAACTATAATTGAAACTATATATATCATTGGTAGTTTCAATTATAGTTTATCATTTATTTATCATATAACCAGCTACTTACTGTCAATTACAAATCGATAATATTATAAAATTCTAAGCATGTCTTGTCTATTCATTGAAGCTGTTACAAAAAACTGGAGTAGATTATATAAGCGATGGAGAAAATGATGCATTTTTTTAAAATTTCTAGTCTGTTTATCAATTTGTCTACTTGTTCGGAATTCACGTAAAAACGACTAGGCCTATTACGGAACCTTTTTATCCTGAGAATCCCGCGGGAATTCATCTAGGAATGTCAAAATGTCCAGATTAAAAAAATCGAATTTCATTGTGGAAATTTTATGTAATAAAATAAATGATTTTTTCATCTCAGCGGCTTGTGATTATTCGCGTGCACAAAAATTAGCTTATTCCGACACAGTTTCCACTAAAACTATAGTTATCTTCGTTGTGTCCCGGGAATCCCGCGGGAATTTCAAGTCAAGCGTGGACGAAGTCGCGGACATATCCTATTATATTCATATTTGACTGTTATAATTATCTGACCGTGGGTCTGTGGACGCTATTTATTTTATTTTAATTGACATGGTACAATTATTTTAATCAATTATATAAATAATGTAATATTGTAATTAATAATTAATTGTACGAGCTAAATCTTCACACCCATTTGCCAGAAACATATGTACCATAAATATCACTACTTTTGAACCCATGTCTCATGCAAATAAATTAATTTGAATTTGTATCTACTTTTATTAACCTCTTCATATATGCACGTTTACTTGTTTCTTCCTTTAACACTTCTGCTGTTTGATTATAGCGTGCAATTCGCGGTTACCGGCACCAACTTTAACATTCACAATGCTGCCATACACTTGTTTGGTCCTATTACTTTTTACTAATAGACTAATATTAGTGAAAAGTGTATATATAAATATAAAATGGTGTCAACATTTTAATTTTCAATATATGTAATCGATTAATCGTCGCAAATGCTTAGGAAAATAATAAGAGGAGAAGCTATTCTCCACTCAGAGACTTTAAAGTATACATTTAATTAAAGAACAATTAAAGTACGTTTGATTTTCTAACTAATGTTATTTACGTTCAACCCGTTGTCAACCCGTAAACGTACTACGTTAGAGGAATCGACTGCATACCCGCCATGCTTATCGGAGTGCATTGGAGTGTTTCATATATCGGTTATCTCTATGTGCAGCTTTCATCACTATGTTTTCCTTCACCATCAGCACGTGGTGGTAATTTTAAACAATACGCAAATTAGATCAGTAAACTGCCCATGGGCGCATACTTACGGGCTAGGATTAAGACGAACGTCATTGTGAAAAGCAAGTGCTTTAGTTACTAAACTGCCACAACTTGTCATTTATGGTTTTTTGGTAATTATGATTTTTTAGCTTAACGAAACAATTAATAGACGAATAAAACGAACGAAATAAACGAAACAATAAATTTCGCAGTAAATCAGACTTTAAATATTAACTCAAGATTTAATATAGTTCCTGTAAAAGGACTATCAGAATATCCTGTTACAGGATAATCTTAAGTAGGACCAGTCCTAAGGCAAGTTTTGGTTGGAATCGATCCACGTCAAATCGGTTCAATCCTCCGGCTTGTACGTCACTTTACGTCACTGATAGTGCCCTTAATGTGTCGAGCGGTGCGCAGGGCGCAGGGCTGGAGGGCTGCGATCGATACGCCCACGTGCGACCAGCGTTTCCATCCGGAATCGCCTGGAGTTTGGCCCCTTTTCAATGGATGAAAGGTTGAAAGGAGTAACTTTACTATGGTCATGTGTAATGCCTCGTTTACACTAGGCCTACTTCCACGGCAGCGACCAGGAAAGTGGCGAGAACATTGGACAGCGCGATTATGTAAACGCAAATATTTGAACATTTAATACGTACGCTGCCCGCTTCCTTCGACCATTCCTAGGCCAATTTCCTGCATGCTATCATGGAAGTGTAATTTAAGCGAGGAGTAATTAGTAGGATTGCATGTCATCGCTGCCAAAACATACTGGGAACTTTTGAGAGTTAATGGCATTTCACCATTTGACAGACACAGTAAAATACTTAGATTGGTAAAATATGGAACTCTTCAAAAAGATAGGTAAAGTATCGGCTCCCCTAATGTTAATGTTCATATTTATGGATGGGATAGCTACCATAAGCTATCATTTATCAAGGAGCTATCTTTTGCCTAAAAGCAAGCATAAAAAGTTACAAAACTTCCAACCTTTTATAAATAAAATTCTATGTGAGGTATACAAAAATATAACTATTTAATAGTAAGTATAAATTCAGTGATATGAAAAAGCAACAAATTAATGATAGATTTAAAATCAAAATCACCTACTTTTATTATGTTAAAGTGTAGTTGTGTGTTAAGCCAAAATTAAAATATAGTTTCGTTTGTTGACAAGATGGGAAAAGTAAGTGTTTTAATAAATATTATTTTTAATAGATATTGCTATACATTTACTTCACATGTCAAAAAAATACACCAGAAATAAATATTGTTTTTGTTACCATGTTATCGATGATTTTCATGATAGACATGCTTATATACTATTTATGCATTATTCGATAAACTAAAATACTTTATAAATACACTAGACCTAGTGTCTGACTAGCGAGATACAAGCTATTTATTCAGATGCTTCCTATGGCAACACTCATATCTATCAAACGAATAGTGACAAACTCGCGTGTTGTTGTTGTGGAAAAATTTCGATAAGCAATGGCGGAACCGATTCAGTTACATTAATGGAAAAACACATGTTCCATAACTCACTGGCTAGATCCACGTGGTGTCGCTTGTTAACTTAAGACCTATATAGACCAGCATAACGCTAGTCACCTGAAATTGTAATTTTCGGCTCTCTACAATTACAAAGTATTAGTGGAAATGAACGTAACACTTAAACTTAACGCACTCCAAGGAGTATAGAATAGGTATCGCGTGTTAATGGGCTTACGGTGTACGACGCAGGAAAGTTTCAAAGAAACTTTCAGCGTTTACCCACACGTTACTTTGTAGCGAGAATGTGTTGTGGATTACCTTTTGTAATTTGTATCAAAATGACGATAAGCAAGTTTTTCTGTTTAACATCTATGGGGCTTCTGTCCATACATACATAATTATATCACGTAAATTGTTAGTTATTTTGTCGCTGTGTTTGTTGTTTCTTGCCATAAATATAAACTGATTTTATTGTTAGGTGATTTCGGAATGAATGTATACCTATTAATTTTATTCCGGAAAATAGTTTTCCCAGGATACGCATTCGAAACTATACCAGCCCGAGACAGGAGAGACTTCGCTTCTCTCTGCGTATTCTACCAAATGTATAACGGGGAGTGTCCCGGAGAACACTCCCCGTTAACGAAGAATGGTGCCTTCGTCCTCTTTCTGCCATCGCACCGCTCGCCAACGGTTGGGAGTTAACCCCAGCCTTCCTTGAGCCACTATGCTCACATACGCAACGGTTCTGTAGAACGTTTCTCTTGCGTACCGTGGGGATTTCGAATGAGCTCCCAGTCGAGGTATTCCCACAGCGCTACAATATGGGGTTTTTCAAAAAAGGTGTCATAAAATTTCTTCGAGGCCGGCAGCGCGGTGGTGGAATCTCTGGTGTTGCAAACGTCCATAAGCGACGGTAACCGCTTTCAACCAGGTGGCCCGTAAGCCTGTTTACTGTAGGTAAGCTATAAAAAAAGCCCTGTCGTAAGCTTTTACGAAATTTCATGAATCGATTAATTCCAAGACCGTAAAGAAAAAGTAAATAAAAACAAAACGTACAACAATAATAACTAATTAATTAATGTGTTGATTGCAAATAATGTAAGTCACGATATGTAATAGTTGTCGATTTACCTTAAAAAAGAGAAGCGGATATACCGTCCTTTGCCCTTGGAATGGGGAGGTCGGTGTCCAATAGTGAAAAATTTGTAGGTATGTAACGCAGCCTTCTGGGCACCTTACCCACAAAAGACGGTGACCTCGGCTCAGTATTCTACTTATATCTTGAGGGACTATGGGTAAATTACAATAGAGCTAAACTTTCTTGAATTAGTTTTACTACAATTTAGAATTTCTTCGCACAAAAATTAATAATGTTCAAAACAAAATCACCCCAGAACGCAAACATCATAGAGCAAACGTGACTCAATTAAAAAGGTACGCAACAAGTAACATCGAGTATATATCTGCCTACCGCACGCGTTAAATTACACGCCGTGCGAACGGCTCGGTCACGGAAAAAACATAACAGAGCAAACAGCGCGGCATTTTGTAAGCGTGACTGGACGTTTTAATGGGAGGCACTCCCTTGTCCTTTTGTTTGAGATAACGATAACCACAGTGGTGGTTTCCACATTCCTTACTAGTAGGGCTGAACGAGTACTCTTTACAATACCTGCACGAGATTTTCTTCAATTAGCTTTATAAAATACACAGCACTTTCATACTCATACATGTAATGAGACCGTATTGTGTTCACTTCAACAATAACACATTACCTGCACGAACCCAATATTTGGGTGGTCTATAGAATATAAATGCAAGTTTAAAGCTGAGAATATGGTCACAGAATTACTCTTTCTTAATAAATTTTTGCATACCAATTACTCAAGTGCGAGTATGTTTATGAAATAGGATGACCTGATTACTTTATCTACGTCTCTTACAGGCTGACAATTACAGACGCATTCAAATGGAAAACTGTTACCGAAAAGAATAAAATGTATGAAATTTACTCTTGGAATGTGGAATTTTCGTTTTTACAAAGATAAAGGTGACATAAAAGGTTTTAAATGCACACCCTAGGCTTAATTACAATTCTATTTTATAACGCAACGAACTCCATATTATCAGGCAACAACCCTGGTAAGTATTTAACCCCTACATTCCTATCTCTTGGTCATAATCTATGATCACTGTGTATTCAGAGGTTCCCAAATTTGAACTACAAAATGCTCGTTTTTAATGTGATGAAACCGTATTACTCGGAAACAGAGTTTTGGAAATTATACAAATAGTTGTAACGTAAGTAATGTATTCGTATAATCATGTTGATTTGATAATTGTATACCACACTGCAGGTGCTTTTAAATGATACGTTTAAAATCCATATTCAGAGATAAATAATGGTCCATTAACCTAAAATAGTGACAATGTAATTACTTCATATTCTCCATTACTGTCTCCATATAGCTTCGCTTAATACCAAAGTCAAGACTTAGTACTAAATATTCACGTTAACTAAAACGATACTTGCTCTTAGAAACGTAAAACTAAACTTTAATTTTTAAGTTTCTCATTCCATACCTTTTGAGTCAACATGATATATCTTTTCCATTTTCTACTCCTCTATTCTCACATACTCATACGTTCTCTATTACACCACTAATCACTATATCCTTTTTTACATAACCTTCCAACTTTTTACTGTGTCTATACGACATCCCAGTAGATGGCAACTACTAGGCACACCAAAGAGGGTACCTTTCGCCGCTTTGAAAGCTGCTGGTGTATATTTTTGTCGTTTGTTGCTTCTATCGGTGTTAGGGCTCCGTTCGTGTCATTTACCTCGCCGTGTATTGATAACGAGGCTGATAACGGACCCACTGACCATAATATGGGGCGAATGGGCGATTGGCTCACTGATCTAGTTAAGATTTTAAACTCTACTGTTATTAAAATTTTAGTTTATGTAGTTATGACGCGAGGAATTTGGGGGAATTTTACTTTAGACATGAATCGACTTTAAAGGAATAACGAAATTACGTGGTAGAGCTGTGCTGGAATTATTATTACCTTGCTTTCACAGCTCTTAGGGCCGGTTCGGTCTGATACTACGCAAACACATAATATTGGCCTCAAACGTTTAGTGTTGAGCTAATCTTGTTTCGTACGATAAGTAAGTTCAGGTGGCCCACTTCCCCGCCACTATTCTATCCCTCCTGTCGCATACCCTCTATCCCAACATTCCTGCCTGATTATTTACCTATCTCCTTTACCTTCCTCCTCCTATCTCGTCCTAAAGGCTGGCAACTCGCATTTTTATTTATTTATTAAAAACTCAAAACCGACTTCCGAGAAAACAGCAAAATAACAAAAAATAAATGCTTTCTACAACAATTTTCTACTTAATTGTGATTTAAGATTTTGAAGTCGACGCCATGTAAAACCTAAATTTGTTTTGTAAAAAGAAATAGCTTACAAAAGATGTGTTAAATAGTATTCAACGCATCTTTTGCTATCTATTTCTTTTTTTAAATCAATTTTGGATAAGATCGTTACTTTAAGTTATGTAGCCAAATAGCGAAAACAAAAAAAATGTTGTATGCATAACGTCATACTGCTCGAAGAGTGCAGTGAGATTCGTACTACAAATTTTGATACCCCTTTAACGTAACCTAAAATCCCCCTATCGCTCTAACTACAATCGTAGGACATCTGTTTAGTCTACACCTTGAGGTCGTTATATCCCATTTTAACGACATATACCCAAATTTTCTATTCAATATAACCCAACCATACTTTTATTTCACTATATGCATAGTTGTTTACTTTGCATAAAAAGGAATAAACTATTTAAATAGTTCAGGAAAATCTATAAGCGACTGTCAACAACAAAACACCCTTTGTCCCGGTACACGCGTCAAGTTCGGCTCGTCTCGTTTGCATCCGATAAAATTATCGGCAGAACACAATTCCGTCGCATCTATTCACAATGTGTAAGCATGGCGACACACACACACCTTTTCACCTATGTTTGTACTCATAATTATATTTTATATTGTCATTGTGTGTATAATAAACTTCGATTCTCCACTCCGCAAGATGTGTTTCTGACGTATCCTTAAGATTCTAAATTTTAGCTTCTAAAGAATCATTGGATAAAGGAACAAAAGTGATCCATGTACACATAAACTTAGATAATTCAATGTCATTGAATACTGTTGTGCTTTATTAGCTCTATGCCTTTCAACCAAATTTTTGAAGAAATTTGCTTGGTTGATCCGTCTAATATCAGCATTACACAAATTGTTAGACTAAAACGACTAGTGGTTATTGAAACCTTTGCAAAAACTTAATATTATAATACAATTGTATACAAAAAAGTAAATTAAGACAAGAAAAAATGTTATGATTATATAACCCCTCGCGCCGGGCCATTAATCAGCAGGATTACATCCGTGCTGTCCACACGTAGCGTATTGATTGGCACCCGGGTATTCACCGGGTGTGGGACACGGCCGATTGTGCCCCCCGCACGAGGAGTTCTGTAGACTGAATTGTATACAGTACATGTAATTGAATAGTAAGATAAACTATTGTAATTAATGGCTGACATTTGTGCTCGATGGGCAGATTAAGGTGATCTCCGTTTTAATGAGGACCATTGTGGCACAGGATTTCAATGACGCTCTGAGTGTTATGGATGAAATACGGACATGGTTCAAATTTATGATGTTGGTTACGTAACCATTAGATTATTCCTATTGGTTTCACCAAGATAAGCTTAGAACATGTAATCGTATAAAAATCTTTATCTAATTTTTTTTATATGATTAGTGTGAATAACAAACAATAAAGACAACACTGACGTGTTATTGAATACATGACAGAATAAACGTTTTAGTATTTCTAGTAAAATACAATAGTGTTTATATAAATTTATTAAAACAGTCAATTTTTGTCAAACTTATATCTACATAGCGCGCTACCCCGAGCATTGAAAACAGTGTTTCCGAGGTTAAGCATGTCGAGCATGTTACATATACATTTTATACATTGTCTACTTGCCTATCCAACTCATGTCTACCAACACGTCTACTTCATCGTTGATGGTGAATGTGTCGGATTATTGACATGGCCGCACTGCAAATCCGCGAGTTTTAAACGCGCACATGTCACATCACTCAACGTCACTGCGCACGCACAGGGTTGGTCGAAATCAAAAACGATATGGTGCTGGTTTGTGATGCTTTCTTCTTTTTTGGTTTAATGGTGGAAAATCGGAGCGAGGATTTACCGTCAAAGGAGAAACGTGGCTGGGGCATGTCGGATTCGCCTCCTTGGCAATAGTACCCCTATGGAGTACTATTTCCACCCGAGTCGAGAATAGCCATTGTAGGTGTAACGTATATAAACATCGGTAGATTGGAATACACAGTTATGGCTTAATAGGACTATATTTGATTGAGATTTGATTGAGATTTATTTACGATGGAATAGAAAACATTTTATAATTCATTCGGAAACTATTTACGATGCAATAGAAAACATTTTATAATTCATTCGGAAACTTATAACGAACCATCTTTCGAATATTCGCAATACGACGACATCTATAGTTAACTAACTTCGCCCTTATAACAGAGTCACCGGTACATGGCTTCGTCACTGCACGAGGCTCTGGCAAGTGGTGGTCTATCGGCCTCGTCTGTTGCCGGAGTCGCCGGAGAAGCACATTTTGACAGATTGGTGATCCTATTCCAATCCATTTTAACCAAAGGTGTCTTTACAACACATACATACTCGTACATACATTTTTACTAGAATTAAATTTTAGTAGTTATATTTTTAAAGAACTATCTTAGAAGGCTCTTGTCTGTCTTATCTCTTGTCTCATAAGCTAAAAGGGGATTTTCTTTCTACGGGTATTTTGTCGGGCAAAGTGGAAGAGTATCATGGTGAAGGCAAGGTGTTTAGAAGTCTATAAGAAGACAGCCCTGTGGGCACATCGCTACCGAATGACAGCGAACGTATGCCAAATGAATTAACACTGCGAAGGTCGCCAGTTATTTCGGTGAAAGCAAATAGTAAGGTAAAATTACTAATTATTGACACCTTGTGACAAATTGGACCGTCAATTTTTATATTGAATTTTTCACATATTTTTTTTAACATTAATAATTACTGATTCGATTATTTGCAGTAATCGCGCATTCCCATAAAATCTGCATACGAACGTAAATCAAAATATTAATAAATTATTTAAAGCAATTTATTCGCTTATTATGATTTATCATAATTTTAACAGTAACTAGGCCTACTTCCGTTACGATTTTTCCCACAAAAATAGTATAAATTTCGCCCAGTATAAAATTTACTGAACTTTGAAATGTTCTTAGAAATGTTGCGCCACATGTCATGCTTCCTCACATTATGACTTGTACGTAGGTCGTATGTTTTTACAAATAAAGACTGGTTAGACTGTTAGCTAAATCACATCGATAGACTGGCTCACTATTAAAAGCGATCTCTTGCAACCAACAACTTGACTGGATTGATAAAATAAAATAAAAACTAAATAAACCTTAAAATTTATTACTACTACGGAGTCAGCAACAAGTATACTGCCCCTTAATTTTTTAACTAGATCCGTCACATATCTTATTTTTCTTAGAATTATTTCTATTTTAAGAACGTTATTCACTTCACCTCTAAAACATAAAATATATTTATATTATCAAAGTGAAATGTTGAGTATGTATAATGATCTTATGTAAATTCTGCATGCAGTGAGCAGTACGACTTTTTTCGGTTTGCCTCCTTTATATTTATTTCACGTCAGCTTTAATTAAATATGTGAACTAAAAATTGAGGTAACTTTGTCTGTACTAAACGCCCTTGGCAATAAATCGTTTGTGATAAAGTTGGTGAAAAGTAGTGGTGATTTATAGGTACTTTATTTGTCATTTGCGTATAATAAAGCCATAAATAGAAATATTTCGATAACGCAATCATCTTTATTTGCAAAAATATAGGTACATGAATAGGTATTACATAATATAATGTTCCCAGTTGTAGTTGTAGTATGTTTTGTCATTTACATGACGAGTACATGTCATTTACATTTATTCGAACATACATTGTATCGCCTAAACCACTTATCTTATTCCATACGTATCTTGTTCTAGTTAAAGTATTTTCGTGCTCTGCTGCTTTGAGTTTGTGAGTGAATTTTGCACAACATAGTTCGAAAATATACCATAATTCGAATAAGATACTTTTTTTATTTTTCAAAACCAAACCAACAATAAACCATACGACTACGTAAGTAATAAAGGTATAGGTATAAAAACTTTTAACAATCAAATCAACAATAATCAACAACACGTATCGCTGACACCTAGTTTTGTTTTGCGATTCCATCTCACCATTGTGTACCGGCATATAAGATTACACCCTTCTGCCAAATAAAATTATCATATAGTCATTTCTATATGGCAGTAAGCGTGGGCTGTAGTTGAGCGACTAAAGCAAGAGCTGCGCTTCACGGAAATGAATATGCTTCGGTGGATGTGTGGAATCACGGGGAAAGACCGTGTCGGAAACTCGTTCAAGTGTTCACTTTTTGCCAAAATGACTACAGAACCCCAAAAAAAACTATTCTGTTATAACATACAACTAAATTGATTAAAGATGTCTATATCAAACAAATTAAACGAGTGTAACCATCAACAAATCACACGTCACGGGGCATGGAGACAAAATTCCGGGTATTAGCAATCTGGGCAGTGCAGAATTTAATTTGTCCCAGGGGAGTGTCGTGTCGGGACAAATAGTGTCTAATGCGTACCAGTGGCCATTAATTTGTAGAAAACAAGTGACCGGAAACTATTGGAAGGACCTCTATCCACGACAAGAGGTCCTTGAACCCGCCTACATATCGACTTGTATATAGTGTTCACTGACTTATACTATATTTGACTTATATAATGTGTTCAGTCTCAATTATTAGGCCACCAATTTCGCAAAAATAAAACTAGCACGGGTTGAAATAGGTGATGAAAGTTTGTATGGGAGACCAATCATTTCTCAAGTTATACATAAACAAATACATCATCTATAAAAAAAAATCAATAGTAACTCGGTTTCTCTATCTGTTAAGCTTTCACGGAATAACTAGTGGAGTATTAAACCGGTTTTGCTGTAATTTACATAATTTTCATTCCAGGAGATAGGACAGTTTGCGATATAAAATGAAGTGACTCTTCCAGGAGTAAATAGCACTAACATAAAAATTTAATACAACCAGTATTAATGCTTACTTATAAAAGAGGAACGCACTAGGGTTTGACCCGCGCAGAAAACTAGGGAACTTAGACAGCAAGTATGATTAAAAGAAGAATTATCACTTAACAAGGAAACTATCTATAATAATTTTCTCGGACAACAATATTCCATGGTAATTTCTCTTTATCATAAACACTCATTCTCTTGATCATGAAGAAGAAACAAATAAACATCCAAACTTTCAAACATTTTAAAGTATAACAAGAACCACACAGTATGTCATTGTACAGCGGGGTTATAACTGTAATAATAAATTCCGTCCTTGAATAGGAGACATTGCAAAGCAAAGGTGAAAAGGTGACGCAACACAAGCGTAATAAGTTTCACATTTAATACCCCCAACGATATTGGGGTGTAGTTTCTCAATGTCATTTATACTGCATTGGAGTTTTGTTTTGCATGTTAATTTTAAGAAGGGTTGCTTTGAGACTACTTTTATGACGACTTATTATCTTTAAAAAATGGCCAAGCTCGTCTCCATCCACGCTAGTGAGGATTTATTCATTTAAATAAGATCACAGAATATTGCTACAATCATAGAAAAGTATAATATCCTCTTCTATGATTACAATGTATTTTACAAATCGTATATATACAAACAATATTGATTAATCCTAATTAAAATACAATAATGAATTAGAACTAAACAGAGATTGCCATAAAAAGATACAATAAAGGTAATTACTGATTACAATACAGAATCTAAAAATAATCAAACTTTTACCCGCAATCAATCTTCTTTTTAACCGACTTTCAACAGGAGGAGGCTCTGAATTCGTCTGTATGGTATGTTTTTTTTGTTTGTTTGTTATTTGATTTCTTCGTCAGTTGTGGACCGATTATTTTATAGTGTATTGTATAAAAGTGTTTATGTACGTATATTATACATTAATTTATCTTCATAAGTTACACGTTTTATCCGTGCAGGAACGGAGAAAGAATACAATGTCCTGTGGCCGGGCGGCCTGTCGTAAGAGGCGACAAAACAACCCACAGCTAGGTGGTAGGGCATTTGCCCGACTGGATGGCTACCACCCCTTATCTAAAGTATGTCGTATGTCATAACAACCTTCAGTTGTGTTCCGGCATTTGTTGTTGCAAATGTCCATAGACTTTTTTTACCAGGGGAAATCCGATTGGGGACTAAGCCGCGACAAGGGCAGAACCTTGGGGGGATAATTCGCGACCTAGTGTGGGATTCGCCAGACCGAGGGTGGCACTAGTATGCCCAGTCAGAACTGGTGCCATGCTATTTCCACTCCACGGTTAGGGATACCCACTAAAACCCCAAGGGTGTTCCGTCCTTCGCCTTATGCCAGGACTACGGGTATATGACCTAGCCTCTCCGCAACCCTGGCAGGCGTGGGCCCCGCGAGGCCTCTTCCACTGCCGGGGGACTACTTTTATCCCCCGGCATCTTCAGTCTCTCTAGGCGTGGGGCGGTCTGTAACTCGCCCCACAGGAGGAGAGGTGAGCGCGCGCGGAACACGCCACGTCCCCATCTCGACGGCATGTGCAGGTGAGTGAGAACCTCTATACCCCAAGAGGCCCCACCCGCGCCGCCCGCTTACGGAGGCCGAAGGTCCTGGCTGGCCCTCCGGCGCCGACGCGTCCTCCGTTGGCGGGAGCGCAGCAGCGATGTGCATTCGCGCTCCCACTCCGCCTCCTCCTTTGCAAGCATAACGTGCTCGCAGAAGGAGTAGACGGCGTCCCATCCGGTACAGCTCCCGACCTTGGTACGAACCACGGCCGGGAGCGAGAGGTCCAATCCGATGATGGCGACGAGGTCTCGGCACTGCTCTGTCCAGGCAGGACATATCTGGAGGGTGTGCAGTATCCTCGTCGCCGGTGTCGCAATGATGGCACCTTGACGTTGGCTCGCGGCCTAGGCGACACAGGTACCTTCCAAAGCAGCCGTGCCCCGAAAGGACCTGTGTCAGCCGGAACGTCAGGGTGCCGTGTCTTCGTTTTGTCCAGTCCTGCAGTACGGGCCTCACCGCCTCCATGGTGGCGAGGCCTGCACTGGGGTGTCTGAGGCACTCTTCCCACACCACCATGGCGACGTCGCGGAGCTCCGACCGGCAAGCCTCTATTTCCTGAGGCGCCGGTCTTGCGCCCCTCGCCAGGGCCTCCTTGCGCCACTGAAACAGCGACGCGAGGACCCTGGCTTCGAGGTCCCATGGTGGGAAATGTCCATAGGCTATGGTAACCGCTTTCCATCAAGTGGGGCGTCTGCCTGTCTCTGAACTCCAGAAATAAAAAAAATAAAAAAAACGTATGGCGATCGTCTTTTATTTTATTTTTTTCACGATCTCGTTACGTATGTTATTATACATCATTGTATAATAACATATATAGTATATCGTCTTGCCAAATTTAATTAATAGAGTCCACTTAAATGAGATATAATACAATCTAAGTAAATTGTGATTTGCGAGTCAACATTACAGTGGTTTTAATCCCATCACCTTTGCGTACTGACAGGATGACGTGTAGCCTTTCACTGCCATTCCCAGAACCCGCTGTTCGCTCAGATAACATGAAACAAAGCGTTCCCCACAGCCGGATGCCAATTCGGCGTATGTGCACCCACCCTTGTGAGCTACTGTGTGGTATGTCGAATTCAACATCGATTGAACTGTAGTGTTGCCAGGTAAAGGTGCAACAGAATGTCGACAACTTACTACTCCCATTCCAAAAGCTGTTAGGCCGTGTTTATGACTAATAGTAAAAATCCAGCGATACGATTATACAATTCACATTTGGACGTGGTAAAGCCACGCTAAAATCATTATCTTAATTCTCTTGAGGCCAGCTCAATCGAAGAGATATCACGTTCATAGGATGGTGGTTCGTACAATGAGTGAGAATTCAGATGGCCCACTGACCCATTCCCTATTTCCTATTCCTCGTGTCTGATCTCTCTTATGCAATTCTTTTTACCCCAATAGCAACGCGCTAGCTTGCTTGTTGCAAACTTCTACAGATGACGGTATCCACTTCGCATTAGATGGGCCGATATAACAGACAGTCAGCTCTATAATTCTATAGAGCTCTACACTGGTACAGTAGGAGACAGCGGAGTTCACAGCTGAGGACAAAGAAACGGCTATGGTAAATATGCAATAAATACATGTGTCTGAGTGACTTACACCTTTACAAGCAACAATTATACTCATCCTCTGTTTATATGCGAGTTAGATTCAAAGTAACGAGGTGTTAAAAATGCTTTGACACTACTGACATTCATTAAATAAAATATTTCACCCCAATATATTATGTGTGGTACAATTTACATTATTTGTTATTTTTCTTTTTCGATAATATGCAAATTGAAACTGGCAACACTGTATACGGGACACAAATTGCATGTGAAATATTTTCATTTACTTACTAGTAGCGTACGAAATTGAATACAGCAGTAAAATGCTGTTGCTGTTGTATGGACGTATAGCAAAATATTTTATTTTATGTTTAGAGAATAAAAACGGAGTTTTTTGGGCACTTGTTCATTTTGACGGCTACCATTTCTGGTCTAGAGTGAGCCGTCATAACAACTTTGAGTTGAGTTCAGGGGTTAGCGGTCAGATTCTAGTCCCCCCTCCCTTCCAAGCTAGCAGCCCATTGATAGCACTTTTAGTGCTACAGATTTCCATGGGCAACGGAGCACTTTACATTAAATGGGTCGTCAGGTTATTAGCATTATGGTTCATTTCACGATATTTTTTTATGTTATTCAAATAGTCGAGATATTATTTACGTGATTAAGATTTCACTTTAAACGACGTTCATAATTTATTTATTCATTCCACTTCCACAAATCAGCCTTTTCCTATGAAGAAGTATTTCTTAGAACAACCCTGCCCCATTTCAAAGCGTAGAAGAAACTAGCATGTTTTCGACTTGAATTTCTTTTTAATTCTTGCACATAATCTCATGCTTCATTTACTAAATACGTAATTCGATCAAAGTATTTTTTGTATTTACAAATCGAATTTTTGGCATAATGTAATTAATACCTACACAAACTTTTTCTGTAAGACGAGTTTGAAAAGCATGTTAGAATATTATCAATGACTAGGTTTTGTGAAATGGAGCAGCCGACAAGTGAATCACTTTCTACCTGGAAACAACTACAAATAATAAAATTTCAAACAACACCACCGAAACATTTCATCGATAAAAACGTTTACGTTAGTTCTAATTTCGTCTGAATTTCGACAAAGTCTGCGTAATCCAGCGATTTCGTTCGACGTGTAATACCGAAGTTAGTTCACCATTTTATTGGCCAAACCCCGGTGGTGCTACCGAAAAGGTTTTTCCTTATAACGTGCTCAGATAATTGGGTTACAGTGCTCCCAAGATTGCAGGATCGAAAGAATGGAGAGGAGGGAGAGAACGCGTTTGTTAGGCGAGACCTCTTTGTGATTTTCAAAGCCTTAGTACCTCTTATATTTTTAATAACACAAACTGACAAGTAAGTGTTTCCAAAATTGAATAATGCTTAGCATTTATTAGAAGAGTCTATATAAATACTAAAAGGGAGTTTCCGTCAGGAACATTTTGTTGTATATGTATTGCACAAGTAGTAGTAGTAGTAGATAGTATTCGCAACAATGGCAGGCAAAGGAATCTTAGTCCAGACAGACAATTCTGATGTAGTATTCGTATTGTTCAGCTGAAATGTGGGTCTTCCTTTCTTCCTTTCTTTTCCACTGACAACATTCAACGGAGTTCTTGTGAAAACGCGAAAGGCTGCATTTGACTATACAGTTCACTATTCTCACAAAAACACATGATTACTACTCAAAAACTTCCAATATCCTACAACTATTATTCAGTTTAGAGTAGAAACTTTACACATTTGTAGAAAATAAAACTGCACAACGTCCCCTTTCAGTTCCCGCCAAAATTCCACGTATTGCACAATATTGGAAACACATCTTTAATATGCTATGCAAGATTTGTCTATCTAGTGTCGAATATACATTTAAGATTTTAATAATCATCAAGTTAAAGCCTTGTTACAATTGTAGATCTTTGACTGCCACCAAACAAGGAAGCTCGAAAAGGCGTATTTCATTAAACAAGCGAAATTTTTAACACAAATGCACAATTCTTTGTTAAAAAACAATATAATAATAATGTAACTATTAATAACTTTTAGTCAATATTGTACCTACATACATTAAATGAAGCAACACAGGAAACATCATCTTCACGTTCCTGTCAAAAACTCAGACTTCCTTATTCTTGAAACCGGTTCTATCTTACTAAGATATTATTTGACTTATTATTGCTTAGAGAGCTACATAAATTGAATTCATTAACTTACTTGCGCATAACCACACTTTTGAACATGTAAATTGACAGATGTTTCATTACAAATCTGTATCCTACGTATGTCAACAATAATATTACATATTTTTTACTTTAAAAAAAACAATTTCATTCAGTCAAGGCAACATACATATAAATTGTTCCACAAGAATTGATATTTATATATCGAAATGTATATTAAAACTAAATCGGCTTTCTGTGAAACATTCGTAATATTATAGTTAAGATTCACAGAATACAGATTTGTCGTAAGTACTGTGAATATATCTTTAAAAGTGAGATTAATGCGCGAGCGACATACATTCAGGTAGCTCCTTATTATTTCCGGTTAAATTAGACATCATATCGTTGGGTGAAACGTTATTTGTTTTAAACGACCATTTTGAAATTTGTCGGGAGAAAAGTATACAATTTCAAATGACCCAGAAAAACACATCACTATAATGAACTATGTCCATACAAAAAAGAACATCTATAGATTGAAACTAGACGTCAGGTTCTTTATGTTTCTTTAAGTTGAGACATTAGGATGAAAAAACCCATCATGTTAAGTCTTACACAAAATGTCGCTTAAGATAAATAGCCTTTCACCCCTCGATATGTATTAGATTAACATTTGACAAACAATTTCAATTACTACCAATGACAAAGTAAAACAAATGATAGTAAGGCATAGAACCACAACTTTTTTTCTTTTTTTTGTTTACATAAAACGTAGTGTCTATCACGCTACAGATTTTTGTGCCGTAGTCAACTTCCTATCGACGTTTTTGTTTCGACGTTCATCGATTACAGTGCGTACGTGCACTCATAATTACATTGCGTTTGCAGAGTTCCAATCGACATATTTGAATGGAAAATTCACGGAAATCTATTACGGAAATTCAGTACGTATTGGAAATTTTCCTCTGTTATTTTAATAACGGTAATATTGAAAATTGAAAACCAATTCATATAACAGTACAGCACTATGATGAATTTAATTGTGATTCCAAATATTTCAATAAACAAAACAGTAATTTCAAATAAAACAAACATACGAGTCATATGTGCTTGCATTTTAGATAGGCCTACAGGTGATATTACTATTCAGAAGTAATATCAGTTTATTCAACAAAATATACATATATTAATATTATATAGACATAGACATAGACAACACTTTATTGTTCACCATAACAAAAATTACGAAAAAATGCACAAGACAATAGTTACTTGGTAAAACAAAAGGCGGCCTTAACGCTAAAAGCGATCTCTTCCAGGCAACCTGACTTAAAAGGAAATCTTAAATTATCTATAATTATCTACAATAAAAGATTTTTTTTAAATAAAAATGACATACATGGACAACAGATTACAGTCAAAAGTATAATAAACTATAGCACATACATTATTGTGTAAGACTTACATAATGATTCCAAAGTAAAATTTTAAATATGGCAAAAGACTTGGCCTTTCTGACGTCAGTGGGCAAAGAGTTCCAAAGGAAGACAGCCTGCATAGCGAAGGAGTTGGAATAAAATGTTGAAGAGTGTGCAGGTGCCATTAACAGGAGATTATTAGTGGAGCGCAAACTGAGTGTATGTGACGTATGAAGGAAGTTGAAACATTCCTTAAGATAAGGAGGGGTGTAAGGTATAAACAATATACGATATAGTAACTTGAGAAGATGAGCATTCCGGCGAAGTGAGATAGGCAACCACTCGAGCTTTTTGCGATATTCAGAAACGTGGTCATATTTTTTTAAACCAAATATGAACCTTATGCAAACATTTTGAAGACGCTCGAGCTTAATAAGTTGCTCTTGAGTGAGATTAAGATAGCAAGCATCAGCATAGTCGAGGATGGGTAGTAGTATTGATTGAGCAAGCGAAATCCTAGTGGCAGTCGGAAGGAAATTTTTCATCTCCTAAGGGATGCATAGGATGCAAAAATCTTGCGGCTTAGTTCAGTAATGTGGGGTCGCCAACACAATTCCTTGTCCATTATTACGCCAAGATTCTTTACTTGATCGCTTAAAGGAATAGGCGTATCATGAAAGATCACATCGGGAAGCAGTGGAAAATCTATTTTTGCTATGGCTCGCGAGCTACCAATGATGATGGCCTGAGTTTTATTGGGATTGACTCTAAGTCCATGGGAAGTACTCCAGTTGTATATGCGGTTCAGATCATCATTAATAAGCTTAATAGCGTTATGTAAGTTGTCTTTAGGCGCCTGAGTGTAAATCTGCAAATCGTCTGCATAGAGATGGTAGGAAGAAGATAAGTTTTTCGAGATAGAATTTATAAAAATAGAAAATAGAAGAGGAGATAAAACGCCGCCCTGAGGAACCCCGGCAGAGAGATTTTGCCACGATGACAACATATCATCGATACGAACACGTTGCCGGCGTTCAATCAGGTAACTATGAAACCAATCAATTGCGGATGGAGATATGTTGAGAGAGCGGAGAATTTCCGTAAGTATATCAAAGTCTACGTGATTGAATGCACTGCTAAAGTCTAGCAGTGACAGAATAGTCACCAAACCTCGGTCCATGCCTTGGCGTATATCGTCAGTGATTTTAATCAGTGCGGTGGTTGTACTGTGGCCCGGGCGAAACCCAGATTGATGAGGATTCATAAGGGATTGTGTGTTGAGGTATATGCTAAGTTGTTCGTGTACAAGACGTTCTAAGACTTTAGAGAGAAAGGGAAGGATAGATATGGGACGGAACTCAGAAAAGGTTGAGGGATTAGGTTTCTTAGGTAAAGGAATAACCTGGGCTTCTTTCCACACAGTAGGAAATATACCAGTTGATATGGAGCTGTTGACTATGTTAGAAATGGTAGGACTGACGATATCAATTATGGGAAGTATCATGTTTCGACTAATTCCGTCACTGCCGACTGCATTAGAAGTTATTGACTTTATAGCTTTCTCAACATCACAAACCGAAAATTGATTTAGACAAAAGGGAGAACACTGCGGAGTGGGAAGAGAAGATATCGAATTCAGTGTTTTTGACTTAACTGTTAAATTGAAATCTGATGTGGCAGCGAAATGCTGATTCAGAAGATCCATGTTTAAGTTATAAGAATTTGAAACAGACGTGGTTTTACCGACTCCCAGTGATTTAAGAAACTTCCAAATATTACGTAAGAATAATTGTAGTGTACTTTGGTTTACTATGATCATACAAAAAATTAAACTATTGGTAACCAACGCTATATAGCTATGGCTATTTATTATAATTTTATAGTAACCAGATACAGGCAAATATGTATAGTTAAATGGTACGTGTAAAATGAAAAAGGAAATCTAAGTAGGTTATCATATGCTAATTGTTTTTAGAAACATACATACATACATAACTTCACGCCAGGTCCCTTGCGGGGTAGGCACGATCAACAGAGCGCCATTTAGGCTTATTCTTACACACCTCACTTGCTTCTTTGACATTCATAGCTCTTGTCATGCACGCTCGTCTGTTCTTCTAATAATTTGTTTTTAGAAACAAAGAATTAATATTTGAAGCTACAATGTGAAACTCTACTTTAGCCATATTCAAAAATAAAACAATAAGAGAATAATAAATAAATTATTCATTTATGAAAAAATATTGCATTAAAGAATGAACAACTATTTGTGGTATATCCCTATCCCTCTCTCGCTCAGCCGCTCTCTTTCTAGTGATGTGTGTAATTATAAGAGTATGTGTCTAGCATTATTATCGTGAATACTTTTTGCAGAAACTTTAGTCAACACTCCGCCCAAACCTTTTAACAATTTGTCTAAAGTAAAATAATTACATGCTACAAAATTATCTAAGCACGTAAAACAAAGTTTCTAGAAAAAGTAGTTCTTATGACGACGCTACGCACTATAGAGCGATCGGCGCGTACGCTCGCACTTTCAGATTTGTGATAGTGCGCAGAGAGGGCATTGACTCCGGCGCCCGCGCAACCCGCGGCGCTCTTCGCGTGTAAAAATAGACTATGACGTCACTTGTTTATCAACGCACGCAAGGTTACACGCCGGCCACCACACCGCCAGAGCCGCGTGTAACTCTCGTGCGTTTCTGCGCAATTTTTGTTATACTTCATCTCAAAGTTTACGATTCAGGAGATGTGCTATAAAAGATAGGTTGAACGAATAGTGGCATATAAATTTGAGATACATACATTACGAAGCCTGATTGTCATCGCGGTAGGCGGAGACAATAGATCTCCACTTGCCTCATCTTGGCTTCATGTACTTTCATTAATCTCTTTATTTGAGGTGTTTTTCTACTTTACCTTTTTTCTCAATATGTCTGATTCACCATGAGTACATCACGGTCTACTAGCACTGACTCAACCACTCACATTGCTATCACACAATGATTTTGGTAAGTTTTCTTTTGTCCATATTCTCTAAATCTCAATACTAGAGAGGTACAATAGTACAGTCATTTGGTACTTTTAAGGTACCAGTAAATCATGGTAGCATAATGGCTAGCGTACGCGTCCTAGAGCTAAAGGGCGCGGGTTCGGATGCTGGCCGGAATGCATGCAACACTGGTAGTTTTCTGACCTAATGTGCATATTGTTACAATTACCATGTGCTAACAACCGCGAAGGCAAACATCGTGATGAAACCTGCATATCGAGATAACCGATGTATCAAACCTGACAAGCCGCCTTGGACAAGCCTGGCGGATGTAGTGTCCATTACTATGGGAGATCCGAGCGCAGCAGTGGGACGCTTATGGGCTGTTATTATTATATATCGGTAGTTATACCTTGTAAACTTTTCCGAGAGTTTTGAAAACTAGTAATTTTATAGATTCCTAGAGAAAATTGAAGTGATAACAATTTGCTTGTAAAATCAATGTATTTGACGTACGAGCGCAGCAAAGTGTATGAATAACTGTACTACAATTGACGAATCGAAAAGTTTTCGAATTGGATACTATACAAGATATGGTAGGTATTAGCTTTTTTGGCAAGGAAAGTTGACCATAAATAGCTAAGAACGTTTGCAACATCAGGAATCACAAAGGCTTTTACAATTTTCTTAATAGTCATTAATCTATATCAATAAAAATAAAATTCAAGTGTCTATAATTCAAAATAAATGTCAAATTTAAGTGCAAACTGTTATTTATTCGAAGTCTTATAAATAGTCGTATAAATTACCGTTTCTAGAATTTTTGTCTGTCAGACTATTTGAAAGTTGGTTTTGGATATCCTTCTAAGCGATACAACGGCTTTTGATGAAAATTTCCGTAATTAAAACAGGTACTTCTTCTTAAATTTGTGTATATGCTTTCATTGGCATTCACGGCCTGAGCGGGATAAATCTTAGCCGGCCGAACTTGCTGTAACGCAGTCTCCCGGTTCGTTTCTCGGCATAGAAAAATTCGGAAATGCTCTTTCTATTATTTAATATGGTCTGGGTGTCTGGGATCGACTCATAGTGGTCCGTTGTATATTACCCAAAACACAAGCGTAACTTGCTTAACTCGAGGATACTATACAATGTGTGTGTTTGTCTGCCGATTTTTTTTTTCGATACCTTCAGGGCTCATAAGATATGAATATAAAGGCCTAGCCCCGCGCGAAATCTGCGACGAACATAGCTTTATATAAAATGAAAACGTATCGCATTTATTTTGAGATCCCGGTTATACAGCAGTTATATATAACGCCTAGGCATTTCCAAGCGGCTTCGCACGATAAAAGTTGAGATCCGTATTTCTCGGATACAATTCTAAGAAATTCTATGTTGAGTTCGTGAAGGATCACAAAAGTAAGGTCTCAATATGTATAAGGTAAGCCGTAGATCGTGCGAGGTGAAGAAAAAAACTAGATATCTAATCCCATTTCGGGGTGAAAAGTATTATATTAATGTGGAAGAAGAAGGAATGACAATCAGTCACTCACTCATCACTCAGTAAAAAATGTAATTCGTAATACAATTTCCAAATACACAGTTATAGATAAAAATTAAATAACATTTGATACATGTCCACACGATGATATCTTAATTTTTAAATTTCCTATTTAGAAACTTCCATTTAACATAAAAAAATATTTTCCCACATTTGACAGTATAGACACATTGGACTTCAGGTGTGCGACATTCTCATATCTAAGGTAAACTATACTATTAAAGAAAAGCGGCCGAAACGTCGGATAAACCTAAATCAAATAAATTACCGCGCTTAAAACCGTTAAAACGTAGTTTTATTAACTATACTATTGTTGGTATTTTACCCAATGATTGGCGCTGAGTCAATTTATTCGAGATACTAAAAAATACTTAATTTCTTCTTTCTTTATTTTTTTATTTTGTAGTCATACAATAATATTATTATTATCATCACTGTATAGTTACAAAACAAAAAAGATATTAAGATTTCTTAATGTTTTTAATAAAATAACAGGGTGCCAAAAACGGTATAATTTCCCCTATATCCATAGTAGTTTCCTGTGACACAAAGGCATCAGAGTGAAAGGTCCTTAATATGCGTTGCTTTTTACATATAAATATATTTTACATATAGATTTCAAAACCCTAAAGAGAAAATAGATCCTCTATTATGTAACTGAATTTATCATACACAAGCATAACGTTATTGTTTTCGAATGATAAATGGTTACATAAACATATCCGCGATATCGAAAGTAATTCGAGAGCAAAGTACGATAATCTTATCGAAACGAAAATAATGATTTCACTTCAAGGTAACAATTGTGTAACATTAAAAGATCGTACGATGCCTATACCCTGCGTGGTTATATGTTAATTCCGGCTGTTTGATTGGATTCCATAGCCATTTTGGCATAAGCGAAGTTTTTGCGTAAACGTACCATCCATTCATTCGTTCGCCCGTTTGTCTTTGTTACAGTCACTTTTCATAGATACTACTATTTTCTTGAATGAGATTCCTACAAACGCAAAGCCAAAATTACGGAACAAACGTCGTTTTACTCCCCCGTCTATACCGACAGATGACTAATGTCGGACATACGTGAGACCCGACACGTCCAGATGACATTTTTCCATCCTGATGATGATGTCATAGATATAAGTGGCCTCTAAGGAAATCATTGCTTTATCATAGAAGGGAAAGTTCTTTGGCTATTTATAAACACTGAAGTTTAGTATCTCATTCTTAGGCTGGCTTTACACCAATTACTTATGCTCGCTTAAGACTCTAAGGTTAAGCGCGTAGTACGATTGGTAATAGCGGGGTCATACTTTAACAGCTGAATTTTTTACTGATATAAGCCCGAACTAAGCCGAACTTAGGCAAATTGTAACATAAATGAAAAAAGTAACAATTCATTCGTAGTCTCGATGTATTTGAGTTTTTTTGATGGAAATTGAAACAAAAATCATACATGATATACAAACTAGGCTGTTTTGCATTAATCAAAGATCTACATTTTGGACGGGGCTGTTTTTAATAAGACGTGAAGTAATTAATAGCCTATCTACTTCAAAAAAAATTTATTGTTTCCGTGAAACTTAAACAAAGTGGTGGATAAAACCGGCGGGTATACGAGTAGTTAGTCGAATTATAAACCGAACAAATCATTGACCGCTAGACAAATTTATGAGACGGTCTAAACCTGATTTTTTTAAACAATAAATCACATGATACCGCGTTACCTTGACTCGCGATTTCACAAACGATCAAGATTTAGAAGTTGAACTAATACGGCGAGTTCAACAACCGACTGGCCGGGTTCGGTTAGGTTTTGCCATTTTGGACCATTTTTATGCGTGCTTGCTTTTTAAGAACATTTTATTTTTGATTAAATATATATTTGTTTTAGTCCATTCTATTTTATTTTTATAGCTATATATTTTATTAAAATTATTTTTTATAGTCCGTTTATGGTATTTCCACAAAAGGACTCCAAAAATTAAATTTACCTATAACGGTTTATAAAACCAATCTGTGTTTTTAATTATGACCTCTTCATGTGTCTATACGTCATTATTTACATTTCTAACAACTTGCCTCATAGATAAACCGACGTAGTTTTCTTTAAATTATGGTTTTTATAAACTTTATTTTTTTTAAACCGTGATACAAGCACTTCCCGTTGAGATATCGGTCTTGATCATATTGGCTTTGATTATCGATCGCTCAGCAGCCAATGATCGCACAGAAAGTTCAACGTGGGTTTCGAAAACTTGAATAAATTCTTTACAAATATTATATATGACATTGACACTCCGAAAAAAAATCAAATCATTAAAAAAATTTAAAAAACAACAAAAAAGCATTTCGTAGATTTTAGAAAAACGAAGCGCTTTATCAAAAACATCGAGGAAACGAGCATGACAGAGTTTCAATTTAATCTAGCCAGTCGTTTTTTGTCCCACTCGAATGAATGCGTAAAAAAATAACAGCAGCAAGGTTTTTGCTCTAAAAAGCTCATTATTTTTATCAAAATGAAAAAATCTCAGCTTTAATTATTTTACAAGCTTTTGTTTAACTTGCAATGGATGTATGTATGTAAGTTCAGGTGGAATCTTGCAAGTTAAATTTGACCAACTTACCGGTTTCCGATTGAGCTGAAATTTTGCAAGCATATCGCGTGACAATGCAATAATATGGTACCATGGAGCTGATCGGATGATGGAGTCGGAAGGTGGCCATAGGAACTCCTGTAATAAACAAGATAAACCCGTCGTGTTTGGGCTTGTTTTACTTGTCTTGGCTAGCACTCTGCTCTTACATGATATCCAGGATCTCAAAAGCTTGTATTTAAAAACCTTTTTAAAGAAGCTTATTTTTCTCAATGTGTATCAATAATTGTATCATGAAGAACCCTTCATGCACTTGTGTCTTTAATTATAAATAACCTTCTACTCCTGAGCATATGAAGATTCATAGCAAATATGCAAATTTTAAAGGTTTTTAAAACAAATTCAAATAGAATTAGCAAATTCAAAGTAATACCATAATCCTGATGTGTGGCAACATAACAAATGAAATAATGAATTTTCTTAAGTTTTCGTGATCAGTATAATACAAATACTAAGACTAAGTTCTAATGGTTTAAGCGTGGCATTTTATTTACATGAACTTTAAATATTTATTTATTAAATTTAATCGCGGTGTTTACTCGATTACTATCCTTAGCTCGAAAGGTTGGGGGTGTTTTCAGTAGGTACTAATTTGCCGCGAGTCGCCCTCTATTCCGAAATTTGTCCGGGAAGGATTTTGCATAAAAAGCATTATCTCTTAAAAAAATAGGAACTTAACCACACTACTATCACAGAAATTATTGACTACAGTAAATAGAAATCGTAAAAATCGAAGTCTTTGTTTCTTTGAGTTGATAAAGATAATAAACATTAAAATCGCGGGTTAACGGTTTTTTAATTCATATGTTTATTTGTTTTTTTTTAATGTGTAAAAAATAACACTTCTTGACCGCCAAGACATATTTTTATTTACATGTGTATTGTTTATTTCTTCAGTTTCGATTAATTTTTACTGATACTGTATTTTTACATATAGCGTAAATAGATTACGTATTAGTTTCCACTCATTTCCGTGTCTTTTTATGTATAAAGTCATAAAACAGACACGAAGAACTTAAAGTATTAAGTGGTATTAGACACCACATAACTAACAGTTTTCACTTACATTTATTTTGAAATTACAGACAGAAAATTCATTTTTATTGGTATTCATTACAGAGGTTGGCGGTTAAAAATAGGTATTTTTAAATGTGCACACATTATGATAAAGTTCAAGAAGTTTAAACACAAAAAGCAATTTCTACCAGGGCAGCCTTAGAATGGATTAGAAAAACATTTGAAACATGTGCATTTTGCAATGTAGATAGATAGATAACACTTTATTGTACATCAATACAAAAATAAACTTACAGACATTTAGTCTGTAAGTTTATTTTTGGTTGTAAGTTTTTTTTTCCTTATCTCATACCACACAAAGGGCGGTCTTATCGATAAAAGCGATCTCTTCCAAACAATGTCAGGAATGAATTGATATGATAATGGCGATAGAGGCATACGTAACCTAAAGTACGATAACAATTACTTACATTTTAATAATAAATACTCACATGATATCTATGCAAAAGTTTCAAGTGTTAAATAGATATATACTATATTTAACTAGGATAGTACTATGAAATGTATGAAATTATACAATTTTGAATATTTACTTAATAACAATTAATTAAGCACTGAATGTGTGATTAAATGTTAATTCAAATTCAAATTCATAAGTTTTTATTCAAAATGGAAAACACTTTTTGAAGGTCAAACATATAGGTTAAAATTTAATTTTACTTCCTAGTCTATGTACACCGCTTCGCAACGTGTTATTGATGTTAAGGAGAAGAAGCGGCAAGAAACTCCCCAGCAACACGTCTAGCTAAAAATTGTTTTTCTTTATATTTCTTGTTCTATTTATATTTCAAGTCCTTTTTTTAAGTTTTATGCAGAAGTATGTCACAGAATGAATTAAAGAGATTCTCTAAAAGCGCCGCTCAATAACTTTTGAGTTGCAATATGTGTCGCTGTGGAGCTACGGCGACGTGGCACGTAGGTCAATGCTCACATTAATACTATTATAGGCAGGCAAAACGCGTTAACCTAACCGGATCCAACTGGTGTGATTCGGTTTCGCAGATAAGAAAAGTTATGGAGGCCTATTTACACTATTTTTGGACTTTCTAGTCTGCTTTTAAAGCGCTATGACATGTAACGGTGTTGATGAAAGCGAGAATTTTTACAACACACGCATAACATCGATGTCCATAAATCTAATATTACAGGATTCCAACTGAATTAAATCAATTTGGTTGAAAGGCACAGAAGTAAAAGTAACCGATTCAATGAAAATGAGCAGTTTAATTATTAAGTCACTGGAAAAAACTAACACCTAAGAGACAGGTTTGGCCTAGTTAAGCTGTTAGTATCCAAATAGTCTTAATTCTAGGTGAAATTTGTACGTTTTTAAAAATCGACCAAGTGTGTGTTATACAATAATTTTGAAGATACTCATAGTCTTGCTTTTCGATGATGGACCTTTGTTTACATAGCCGCCAAGGATCTGCGACTAGAGTAGTATAGTAGTAGTAGTAACAGCTAATAAACGTCCCACTACAGACTGCAGCCTTCTCCTTTAGGGGAACGGACAGTATACTCACCAGGCTTATCCAAGGCGGCTTGACAGCTTTGACACGTCGGTTAAATCGATGTGCAGGTTTCATCGCGATGTTTTGCTTCACCGTTAGGACGTGGTAAGTGTAATAATATACATATTAGGTCACAAAACTGCCTACGCGGTGCATGCTTTCCGGCCAGGATTCGAACCCGCGCCCTTTGATTTTGAAACACGTGCTATAACCTACTACGGCTTCGGCAACTATTACATAACGATTTAAATATTAACAACAAATGTGTTTAATACATAACCTTCAACCACAGTACTCAAGGATAATTTCTTGTTCTATTAAATTTATAAAAAAACACACCTCAATTCTTCAACAAACAAGTCAAACAACGAGATTTATATTTGACCTGGTTTTGTTTTAATTAATCAAAAAATGGCGCATCCTCTTACGTGTCATTGTCAAGGCTCGTCTGAATGTCAGACTGACACCGGTTTGTCAAGCCTGGTCCAAATTTATGTATGACTCGTTCTTGCGCAAGCAATCGGACTATCAAATCAACTAAGATACTTTTTATAAAATAACAGAATGTCGCAACCTCATAGATTTTTGGCAAAATCAATGCCTATGCGTTGGCGCCATTCCAACCAAAAAATAGTATAGAATAGAATACGAGCATACCTACTTATGACGTCTTAAATAAGTCAAATAGCGTATTATTATTTGAAATTAATTAAAAAAAACTTCGTTTATAAAAACCGACTTCGAAAACTAAAAAGTATAAAATAAAATAACTTATTTCTAAAGCTATTATTATTAATATATATTATCTTAAACATCTTAAGGTCGGTGCTTAGTAATTTTTAAGTTTTACTTTGCACCGACTTCAAAATGTTTTAGATAATATATATTAATAATAAATAGAAATTAGAAATAAGTTTTTTATACTTTTCAGTTTTTGAAGTCGGTTTTTTAAACGAAGTTTTATTTTATTTTATTTGTTACTTTTTAGTGTCTAGCTATGTATGGGTAGACCTACGAAAGGTGCCGCGCTCCTTAAAAAATATAGATCCCAAGAAACGGGAACAAAAAAATGTTCGTAAAATGAAAACTACTGAGCCAAACTATGTTAAATTTTTAGGGGACCAAATGGCAGCTATTCCGCGTCGAACAAAAAAAGAATCACGTAAATCGGATCATAAATAACATAAATAAAAATAAAACAAAAAAAAGGTTGCGACGAATTGAAAACCTCCTCCTTTTTTGAAGTCGTTTAAAAACAGTTTTTATCATGATATTTTAAAAGTTTGATGATAAGATGTTATTTTTACGCCTGTTCTTTTATGTGTAAAAATATTCGATTTTATTTTAAAATGTGTCCGTTCTCCTATTGTAAAGATGTGAAAAACGCTTTGTTATTATTGTATACACTACGTTAGTGAATCTAATTATTGTAACTTTTACTTATATCGATCATAATTGACCGTAAGAAAAATTGTCTGAAAAGAAGGAAAGAAAAACGTTTATGTGGTCTTCACATATCGACAAACATAGAAAACAAATAAAAATTATACTATGTACATATTAGGAAAAATATACTATATGAAAACAGGACAAAAGTTTCTGATTAGAAAGAAAATTGTGGTGTAATAAATAAACCATGACTATGAGCCAAACCATAGAGTATGAGCGATCCCCATAGTAAATTTTTGATATTGCGCGTACACACCGGCGCGAGTGTAATGTTTCATGTACGGCTGGAGCAGTGTGCATGTACTTCCGTTGGTCAATGCGCCAACAACGTTAAGTAACTTATTTGGCTAAAAATTTAAAAACTTCGTTTAAAAAAATCGACTTCAAAAACTAAAATGTATAAAATAACTTATTTCTAAAGCTATTATTATATATTATCTAAAACATCTTAAAGTCGGTGCTTAGTAATTTTCAAAATATGGTAATTTTTATGTTTTACTTTGCACCGACTTCAAGATGTTTTAGATAATATATATTAATAATAATAGCTTTAGAAATAAGTTATTTTATACATTTTAGTTTTTGAAGTAGGTTTTTTGAAACGAAGTTTTTAAATTTTATTTGTTACTTTTTACTGTCTAGCTATGTATGGGTGGACCTACGAATGGTGCCGCGCTTAAAAAATATAGGTCCCAAGAACCGGGAACAAAAAAATGTTCGTAAAATGAAAACTACTGGACCAAACTATGTCAAATTTTTAGGGGACCACATGGCAGCTATTCCGCGTCGAACAAAAAAAGAATCATAAATCTCAGAGTAATCGGTGTACATATGGAACGGAGTGAAAATTATTTCCATGAAAATGTTCATAAAATGAAAACTACTGGGCCAAACTATGTAAAAATTTTAAGGGGACCTATTGGAAGCTATTCCGCGTCGAACAAAAAAAGAATCACGTAAATCGGATCATAAATCACGGAGTAATCGGTGAACATACATAAAAAAAAGCAAGAAAAAAAAAAGATCCCGACGAATTGAGAACCTCCACCTTTTTTCAAAGTCGGTTAAAAAGGGGTTATATTCTTCAACTGTTTAGACCTAAATAGTTTTTTGTTCAATTCTCTACAATTACAAATAACTAAATCAATATAGTGTAGACAACTGCACAGCAAAACACTAAGCATAGTCGCAGACAACCTGACTTGAAGTACCTAATACGCAATGAATGACATCTGGGCAACTTGACAACGTATTTGGTACTGAATTACACCTATGGTTGTCTATATGGGGATGGTAGCGTCATCTTTTTCTGTATAGAGTTTCATTCGTATATGTTCAATATTTTCCGAAAAAATATGCGATCGCAGCGCCATCTTCTTCGCTACTTTCATCTATCTCACGGAAACAACGTTATTTATAGGGATAAAAGTATCCTAAGTTACGCTCCGTAATATAGGTTAGCTCCGTTTCGAGTTTAATTTAAATCCGTTCAGTACTTTTCGGTCCGTCGGACCGAAAAAAGGAGGAGGTTCTCAATTCGTCGGGATCTTTTTTTTTTGTTGCTTTTTTTATGTATGTTCGCCGATAACTCCGTGATTTATGATCCGATTTACGTGATTCTTTTTTTGTTCGACGCGGAATAGCTTCCAATTGGTCCCCTAAAAATTTTACATAGTTTGGCCTAGTAGTTTTCATTTTATGAACATTTTTAATGGAAATAATTTTCACTCCGTTCCATATGTACACCGATTACTGTGAGATTTATGATTCGATTTACGTGATTCTTTTTTTGCTCGACGCGGAATAGCTTCCAATTGGTCCCCTAAAAATTTGACATAGTTTGGCCCAGTAGTTTTAATTTTACGAACATTTTTTTGTTCCCGGTTCTTGGGACCTATATTTTTTAAGAAGCGCGGCACCATTCGTAGGTCCACCCCCATACATAGCTAGACACTAAAAAGTAACAAATAAAATTTAAAAACTTCGTTTAAAAAACCCGACTTCAAAAACGAAAAAACTAAAATGTATAAAATAACTTATTTCTTAAGCTATTATTATTAATATATATTATCTAAAACATCTTGAAGTCGGTGCAAAGTAAAACATAAAAATTACTATATTTTGAAAATTACTAAGCACCGACTTTAAGATGTTTTAGATAATATATATTAATAATAATAGCTTAAGAAATAAGTTATTTTATACATTTTAGTTTTTTCGTTTTTGAAGTCAGTTTTTTTAAACGAAGTTTTTAAATTTTATTACGTGTTGCTCTAACAGAAAAACAGACAGACCAAAATTCTAAAACTTGCATTTTTGAAATGTATTGGTCCCAATTAGCCCCCTGATTTATTTCACATTTTTAAACGCAACTTTACATACTCGTATCATTTACAGAGTTATTATAGTATAGATATATTAGGTCGGGGAAAAAGTTTCTTCGTATTTTATATAAAAATTCAAAAGGTTTTTTATAAAGTTTATTTACATTTGACTCAAGTATGTAGGTGCCATATTGTTGGATAATGTTTTGTCATCCTGTAGATAGGGACGTGATCCCATTGCTATAAAAATTTTGGGGCTTCTGATCAAAAAACTGCGACAAGTGGTTTTGGCAGTCCTCTCGTGATGTTAACCTGACACTGCCTAAGGAATTCTGCAGAGACCGAAACAGGTGAAAATCTGAAGGTACAAGGCCAGGACTATACGGCGGATGCATTAACACCTCGCAGCGAAACTCTCGTAATTTTTGCTGAGTGGCTAAAGATGTGTGAGGTCTAGCGTTATCATGGTGAAATACCACACCCCTTCTATTGATTAATTCCGGCCGCTTTCTCTCAACTCTTTGCTTTAATCTCATCATTTGTTCGCAGTACAGTTCAGAATCGATGTACCTGCCTGGCGGTAACAGCTCATAATGAATAATTCCCTTCCAACCCCACCATACACACAGCATCACCTTGTTGCGAGTTAACCCGGGTTTCGCCACAGTCTGTGAAGCCTGATCGGCCTCTGACCACGATCTTTTTAGCACGTTCTTGTCGTACGTGATCCACTTTTCATCACCAGTTGTCAGCTTCTTCAAAAATGGTTCGGTTTCATTACGTCGTAATAAAGAATCACAAATGCGTACACGGTTCATAAGGTTTCTTTCAGTGAGCTCATGAGGCACCCAAATATGGAACTTTTTTGTGTACCCAGCTTTTTTCAAATGCGCCAAAACCGTTTTGTGATCAATTCCCAGTTCTCCAGCTACATCGTACCCACTAATATGCCGATCTTGCTCCACTTTTTCAAAAATGGCATCAATTTTAGCGGTAACAAGGCGACCAGAGCGACGTGCCTCTTTGATATCAAAATTTCCGGATTGAAAACGTTTAAACCAAATTTGCGCTACTCTCTCACAGATACTGCATTAGGTCCATAAATATCTCAAATTTTTTTCGCGGCTTGTTTTGCATTTTTACCTTTTATGTAGTAAAATTTTAAAATGTATCGAATTTCTTCATTAGATTAACTTATTCTAACAATAAGAAAAACAAATGAAAATAACACATTTTCCTAATTTGAATTTGGAATTATCTTCTTTAAAATTAAAACTTTTTAATGATACCAAAACCAGCCAGATACAAATGGTATAGCCAAAGAGATCTTATTACAAGTTCATACATACTATATGCGAAAAGATTTCCCCAACCTATTATATGAGATACAAAATACATAAATTATAAACAGAATAGTGTTGTAGAGGTAGGAGATAAAATCATAATATATAAGAAAGATTGACGTTGATGTTCCGTTGCTCATATAAGAAGCCGTTTTTAAGTGCTTAACGAAAAGTGATTTAATTATCTTAAAGGTTGTCTACTAGTTAGTCTGAAATTTGTTGCTTTCCGGCTCCGAGACTACTTATGGCCGGTTCATATATCTTACTAACCGCTCATTTTCTAAGGCAAAGTAAGCTATAGGTTAGGATTTGACAAAAGCTCTATACAAGTAATATTAATGTAGGTATCAACTGAAAACTGTTTCATCGTTATCCGTACTAATTCTAATACTTAATACTAAGTTCTCGTAACTAGTTGGGGCGCAATCGGCTTCATATTCTACATTCGGCTTCTGTTACCCGGCTTCACTCTGGGAGTTCGAGGCTCGGTATAACTATTTTGTTCGTCTGAGTTGCTACTATTACATTATCTAAAGCGACGATTTACGTGTATTGTTTGTGTAATAAGTGTCCTTGTACTGAACATTTAAAGAGATTAATGTACGGACATAAAAAATCAATTGAATAATTGTTTATGCAACAACCAAAGTTGTTAGCAGCTTATCATTAATACATAATTCATTAAATGATTATGCTGTGACTACAACATTTAAACACCAACCATTTAAGCTGGGTTCATGGACGTTCAACTATTTATTTATGAATTTGGCATGTATTATATAATTAAATTGTGACGAATATTTTATATTAACTGTGAGGTTTTTGTTAGAGATTTTCAGAGCGTGTAATTTGATTCGTACGTGCTGGATGTGTGGAGTCACGCGGAAGGACCACGTCAGGAATTCTCGCATCCGCAGCAACCTTTACGTCCGCTACCCAGCAGACTGTAACTTGTAATAAATAGCAAGAGATCTGCTTTGGCTCAACGAGTAAGTTATGTAGGGAGAAAATGTTTAATCATGCTCTCACCGCTAGGTCTCAGTAAAATAGGTAAGCTTAAGAAATACTGGCACTGATGTCACAATGAGGCATGCCGACGACCACACGAAGTGGAGATGAAAAAAGAGCATGCACCGCAACACAAACCAACTTGATTGACAATTTATTTTTCTTTTTACCTCCAAACCATTTAAATATTATATAAAATTACTAGAGCTTATATGCTGAAGAGTTTCACGCGCCGCTTCTTCTCTTCAAGCCACAATGCTTACGAAATCAATGAGGCTGTAACGTATTCAATGCTGATAAAAAGTGTCTCGTTTAACTTAACTGTCAAATACACCATTCCTCATATAAATAACGGTTTTCGAAAAAAATGACCGCAGTAGGCAACGGTCTTGAAATTTGTCTGCAATGTCATCAATATAAAGGCTGCTACGGGTGCGAGAATTCTTACCACTCATTAAATTATAATTACTGTTTACTGATAAATACAGTTGAGATGTTCATGTATAACAAAATCGTCACCTAAGTAATAAGTCACGTGAACACCTGAACTTGCTGCCTTGCAAGTAAAAAGCGCAATTTACCGTCACACTATCCCACAAAGCAAAATCCAACAAAACCGCATTAGCATCAAACAACCCAGCACGCACATGGGCAAAAACGCGTACGGCTCAGAGGCGCGTCTGAAATGATTAATCAGTAATACGGTACCTATGTCAGGTAGCGTTATGTGCCCGGCCGTGGTGCGCGTCAGCTGTTCGGGGTGAACGACCGCAGGGCCCGTGACGTCACCGCCCTGCCGCGCCCACGGCCCCCGCGCCCCGCGGCCCGATCCCACTCCTGCCAAGGACAATTATTTGCAGCGCGGCCATTCATCATTGTTACAGTTACCAAAATCCCACTTTTGTTCTTGAATTTCGCATACGTGATAATTCGATTTTACATTTAGGTAAGTACTTATGTAGTAGTTATTTTGCTATATTAATTTAAATTTGAGGATAAGAAGGTCTTACCCTCAAATTTAAATTGATGGATATATATTTACTACTGCCTGTGCCCGCATCTTTCAGGATGCAGAATAACATTATATTCATATCTTCCGTACCCTGCTAGATATCGAAGTAGATTGTTTGATTTACATAAATTTTTGGTCATAAAATTACACATTTACACTTAAATTTTCATTGAAATCCATTGAGTCGCTACGGAGCTTATCAGTAGAAAAGTTTTAAACGGACAGATAGACAAAAGTCTAGAAAGGGTTATTTATGATTAGGCATTTACAAATATCTACAAATATATTTAAATATTTACTTACGAATGTTATTTTCAGCTAGCATACTTTAAAATAAAAGTTTTAGATATCACAAACACACGACAAACATATCTGATTGAACTGGCTCTTTACCCAACGTACGTCTCTTTGGAAGTTAATTAAAAGTCTGCTCGCTTTTTTTACCACCCTTATAGTTTTATTTCTGTACTTGTACATCTCTTTCAATATCATATTAATTAAACTACATATATTATTAATTTTATGTAGACTTAAATTACAGGTGTCAGAATTTTTCATGCAAGCACAAAAAACGCGGATTTATCTTTTGATATTTTTATTTTCATTTTTAATTATCATTGACAAAATTATATAGGATTTTCGGCACACCGTGTATTACTGATGAAAGTGTATTTATTGGTTTGTTACTTTATAAAAGTTTTTATACTAGTATAGTTGCTGATCTTATTGAAAGAACGAATATTTTTATCATCGAATACGAACATACACTGACGGACTCATAAACTGCATCAAAGTAATAGACGACTTTGAAATAAATATTTTAACCAAGTATACAAACTTTCTATACAGATTTAAATTGAAACCTCTAGATTGGTTCGTGAACTTTAAAACAACGTAGGGTCATATCCTTAAGTTTAAGTTTGTGTACTAGAAAGGACCTTAAGACTTTTTTTGAAGAAAAAACAGAAATTTAAGGAAAATTGGTTTAATTAAAAAATTGGTTTTAACAATAGACACAAACTTTATGCAAGGGTTTATTTATGTTTTAATAAGGTGTACCTCCACGTGCCCTTATTACGGATTCTAATCGGTTCCGCATAGATTTTATTAGGGTTATTAAAAGATCTTGCGGAATATTGTCCCATTCTTCTGAAAGTGCTGTTCTTAGTGCTGCCACTGTCGTGGGCAAAGGGTTTCTCGCATATACAGCTCTTTTTAAATTGTCCCAAACATGCTAAATGGGATTAAGCCATGGCCAATGGCCAATTTATTGTACGTATCCCCAACCTCTTCGCAATATTGTCGAACTTGTGCAGCAGCGTGCGGCCGGGCATTATCCTGCATTAAAGTAAAATTTTCGCCTATGAATCCCATGTAAGGCACCACGTGATCTTCTAAGATCTCTGTTATGTAGCGATGTCCAGTCAAACCCCCTCTATTACCGTTTTGACGGACCATGTCTATGAACATAAGTTCTGTTTGCCCGTTCATCGATATGCCACCCCAGACCATACACGAACCGCCTCCAAAAGGAACACGCTCCTCAATGCAACTTTGAGCATATCGCTCCCCACGTCGACGATAGACTCTTCTGCGACCATCTGCACCATATAAACATGTCCTACACTCGTCCGTTTACAATACGGAGGTCCATTGCTCTTCTGTCCAATTCAGGTGATCACGCGCAAATCTTAAGCGAGCTTGTCTGTGAGCTACAGACAACTTTGGACCATTTGCTGGTCTAAAAGGGGTGATATCCGCTTCCTTTAACCTTCTTCTTATTGTTCGTGCACTCACGTTTACTCCACGCACTTCATTAAGCTCTGTTTTGATGTTAACAGACGTGAGGAAACGATTTCGCAGGGAAGTTGTAACAATAAATCGGTCATCACGGCCGGTGGTTGCTCGAGTCCTGCCTGTACCACGTCTCCTTCTGTAAGAACCTGTCTCCACAAACCTTCTGTATATTCTAGAAACTGTGGACTGGTTTAAATTTAAATTTCTACCAATCGTTCGTTGATCCAAGCCCTCCCGCACCAATGCTACAATTTGAGCCGCTTGTTCGGACGAAGTATCCATATTATGGTTCAAAAACTCTCGATGAGTTAAAAAACTAACCCAACAATTCTGCTGGTAACAATAATTCAATTGACAAAAGAATAAAAAATCAATGAGAATCAATTTAAAACTTTGCTAAATAACACGCAAATCTGATACTACGAGTAAATTTTCTTTTCCCGGCTATATTCATTTGTTTTACTGCAGTTCTATTTTTAAATTTTCCTTTGTTTTTGAGATTAAGAGCCAGTCTCTCCATATTTATATAATTTAATCTAAAAAGTTTGCATACTTATTTAAAAAATCATTTCAAAGTAATCCTGAACTTTGATGCAGTTTATGAGTCCGTCAGTTTACATTAGCTGTAGCGAATGAGAAAAAGTTTTATATTTAAATATGTTTAAAAAATATCCATAAATCCATATTCAACCATGTAAGCTACGATGTTTCATATACAGACGCGACATTATTGTAATGCGAATACAAATCAGCAACATTAAACTATATGTATTTACATATTAATACAAGTAGGAGTACAATATGAGAGGAATGGGAAAAAAGGTGAAAGCTACGAGCTATTAATGTCAGATAAAAATATGCATATTTTAAATTACCTTTCAACCAGAGCTAAGTGGATATTCAAAAGTATTATCTCTAGTTCTTGAAAACCACGAGGATAAGCCGACTTTACTCGTGGTTGAACGTGTACAATGTACATAGACATTGCGATAGTGCGCGTGCCTTATGGAACGATCAGTCGTGAGGATGTCGTCCAACAATATCCGTTTTTGGGCTCACGCATACACAGAATCGTGTTTTCCACAAGCAAATCCCGTTCGCCCTCGCCCATTGCAAGAACTATCGTTTGTATCGTATCGTATCAAGCCCGTTTCCCATGGAGGTAGGCAGCGACGGTAGATCTGCACTAGCGACGATTCTGACAAACAACTTTCGCTTCATCTACTTCTATTAACCTCATATTACACGCACGTTTATATGAGGTGCTTTTTACCAGTTGAATATTCCAAAATATTATTTACAGTCTTTGTACTAAAGTTGAAAAAAATTATTTTTGAAATGACGTGCAGCCGCGAAATATAATGGTTCACGAATGACTATAGTAGAATTATTTTCTCCATGCAGTTTGGGTTATAAATAATCGGAGTGGTGAAGCCAGTATTTCGCTCTCTCTTCCACTCACGGGCCTTATGGGCAGGCATAGTGATACGCATTATTGTTGTCGATAAGCGTTATTGATAGTGTATTTAGTTTTGTCATTTTGTGGGTTAGTGATATAAATGAAAGAAAAAAAAATAGATAAAACAACGTATTTATTAAAATAAGAATAATAATGATTTAAAATAAATTATTAATTAGGTATCTATGTATTAAAAAACTATACTAAAAATAAATATAAATACTTATATCTAAGTTTAAATTAACAGCAAAAAAGATAATAATGATTTTTATAAGAATGATAATCTTTCTTTGATAAGAATGAGTTTTTATCGATAATGGCGTTTCGCCCGCGCAACATGCTCACCGCCCTAGCCGGGCTGAGGCCGAGTTTGATTTATGTCCCAAACTGCACGGAGAAAATAATTCTACTATAAGTAGATAAGTGTTGAAAAATTACATACAAAATAAACGTATGTAAAGCGTATATAGAATTAATTAAGGATATTTTTTTATTGTAGTAAATAGCCAGCTATAGAATCGAACATTACAAAGGTAAAGGGATTATACTGTTTTATAATACCTATAATCTAAACATGCCGTGTCTGTACATTAAAGCTATATAAACGATGGAGAATACGATTCCTTTTTTTAACCGACTCCGAAAAAAGGAGGAGGTTCTCAATTCGTCGGTTTTTTTTTTTTTTTTTTGCTTTTTTTATGTATGTTCGCCGATAACTCCGTGATTTATGATCCGATTTACGTGATTCTTTTTTTGTTCGACGCGGAATAGCTTCCAATTGGTCCCCTAAAAATTTTACATAGTTTGGCCCAGTGGTTTTCATTTTATGAACATTTTTCATGGAAATAATTTTCACTCCGTTCCATATGTACACCGATTACTCTGAGATTTATGATTCGATTTACGTGATTCTTTTTTTGTTCGACGCGGAATAGCTGCCATGTGGTCCCCTGAAAATTTGACATAGTTTGGCCCAGTAGTTTTCATTTTACGAACATTTTTTTGTTCCCGGTTCTTGGGACCTATATTTTTTAAGAAGCGCGGCACCATTCGTAGGTCCACTCATACATAGCTAAACACTAAAAAGTAAGAAATAAAATTTAAAAACTTCGTTTAAAAAAACCGATTTTAACTTTCACTTGACTCCCGAACAAAAAGACAAGAAATCTAAAAAACTAAAATGTATAAAATAACTTATTTCTAAAGCTATTATTATTAATATATATTATCTAAAACATCTTGAAGTCGGTGCAAAGTAAAACATAAAAATTACTATATTTTGAAAATTACTAAGCACCGACTTTAAGATGTTTTAGATAATATATATTAATAATAATAGCTTTAGAAATAAGTTATTTTATACATTTTAGTTTTTTAGATTTCTTGTCTATTTCTTCGGGAGTCAAGTGAAAGTTAAAATCTACGCTACTTTTTATCCTGGGAATCCCCCGGATTTTTCTGGGAATGATTTAAAATGGCCAGATTAAAAAAAAACTTGAGAGGTGTCAAGGGACACCCGGATGGAACGAAGTTCCATATTTATTATTTACAAAAAACCTGTATTACACTCAACAAAATAGTAAATGAGTAAGTTTGAATCCTATTTACTTCAATATAAGAAACAATTTAAATTTAAAAATTTAAAAATCGAATCACATCCTTTAATTCGACTCTTGAAACAAATTTAACTTTAAACCAGATTCGCGATATTGCTCCTTATTTTAATGACATTAAGACTCTATATGTCCGCAAATGCTATCTGTACGTCAGCAACCTATGACATTTAAATAATAATGTACTCCAAATTAAACTCTAACTGCGTGGGCATAAAGGGTTATGCAACTGCATTTTATCTTGGCAAGTTCAAAAACTGTCGTGACAACTTTTTTCGTAAGAATTTTTTCCGTCTAGCCCTCATTCGTACCGCGCGATAAGGAACTACGTTCCAAAAAAACTAATTCCAATGTCATTTTTTACTGTTCGATGGCAAATTTTATGTAATCAAATATGGGATTTTTTATCCCAGGTATCCCGCGGGAATTTTCTCGGAAGCGGTTTGTAATTTTTCGGGTGCGTATAAATTATCTAATCCCGACACAGTTTTCACTGAAACTATAGCTTACGTTCTTTTTTAAATGCTGCGGTATTTTGTGTTCCGGAAATTCTGCAGGAAAATCCAGTCAAGCGTGGACGAAGTTGTCGGCATATCCTAGTAGTTGTATATAAATACATATACAACTATATCATAAAACAGTACTTACCGTAGTTAGATTTTGGATCCATAAGATTAGTTTCCCGAGAATAAAACCGGTTCGAAACCGACCCTCACTTAAAGAACCTCCCAAGGTGGCGGTCAAGGCCCTTCCAACATTAAAGCACTCTCACAATTACTAAACTCAACCGTTGTGCTTCATTCGGAAATGCTGATTCACTAGGACTAGCCCTCAAAAACATTCCAACCACAATCCAAAGTGGTCTTCGCGGAGTTCGTTAAGAGCTTCGCCACAAGTTCGCGGCTCTCGTGAGATATTATGTTAATTAGGGGGCGAGTTCGTCTGTTATTCTCAAGTGTTCTCGAAACTCGAGACCCTCGATCTCGCTGTTTAGTCTTGAAGACAATTCAGAATCTCACTCTCGAATTACGAAGCTTGTGACAATGAACTTTATAGACGGTATTCAGAGCGTTTATATGTCGCGTAAGAAAAGAAACATATTATCTAATAATATATTCGTAACCAATTTAGGTTTGTTTTATGATTATAAGTAGCAAAGTAAACACTTATGAGTCCTATTCCAGTATAGGCTTCTATTCTATAATAGGCTTCTATTCTATAATAATATTCACGAAATCAGGAAATAAAAAGCTTTAAAACTGCTGGAATTCTGTGACAAGTTTAGTAAGAAGCATAATCACGAAAAAATAGCTGCCATAACTGTGTTGAAAGATTGTTTAGTACACATGGTCGTGTTAGTCAAAAACTTGACAAATCCTAAATAATACTAAATGACTTTTTAGAATTGAAAGAACTTTATTTCCTATTAGAACTTTTAGTTCATTTACAATGGGATTAATTATTAATTAATATAATTCTTAACATTAATGTGGTGCTATACAGTCTTCTTTAAGTGTTTAGTTAGTTTTAAGTATCTATATTAAAAGTTTGTTTTTCTTTAGGTAGGTTTTGAGGTATGGGGATTTCGATTTATTAAAAGTCTTCGTAGGGTTTCGCAGTCAAATGTCAAAACAGTGCACGTTCGTTACCTCTATGGCATCGTTCAACTCAACGTGCGTGCGACAAACACTGGCCGATTTATAAATTTTTTCACACCACTGTATCCAGGTTGTTACTGCATTTATTGTATATACCTGAAACAAATACAAAACTCGGGTAAGATTTTTTTATGCAACCTTTATTTTTAACCGACTTCGAACAAAGGAGGAGGTTCTCAATTCGTGGGGATTTTTTTTTTTTGCTTTTTTTATGTATGTTCGCCGATTACTCCGTCATTTATGATCCGATTTACGTGATTCTTTTTTTTTTCGACGCGGAATAGCTTCCAATTGGTCCCCTAAAAAATTTACATAGTTTGGCCCAGTAGCTTTCATTTTATGAACATTTTTCATGAAAATAATTTTCACTCCGTTCCATATGTACACCGATTACTCTGCGATTTAAGATTCGATTTACGTGATTCTTTTTTTGTTCGACGCGGAATAGCTGCCATGTAGTCCCCTAAAAATTTGACATAGTTTGGCCCAGTAGTTTTTATTTTACGAACATTTTTTTGTTCCCGGTTCTTGGGACCTATATTTTTTAAGAAGCGCGGCACCATTCGTAGGTCCACCCATACATAGCTAGACACTAAAAAGTAACAAATAAAAATAAAAACTTCGTTTAAAAAAACCGACTTCAAAAACGAAAAAACTAAAATGTATAATAATATATATTAATAATAATAGCTTTAGAAATAAGTTATTTTATAAATTTTAGATTTTTCGTTTTTGAAGTCGGTTTTTTTTTCGAAGTTATTAATTTTTATTATTAACCATTTCATTTTATCCAAAACTATAATATTTTGATATTTGCATTAAATTTGTTTTGATACTAGAATTTACTTGCATTGACTATTCGAGTAAATTCTACGGAAACAAAGTCGGTAGAACAAAGCCCATTAATATAGAAATGAAGAAGCGAATTTGTTTGGCCGTTCGCTTCATTCTACTTAAAAGCTTCATGCATAAACGGAATATTTTAGCGATTGATAATTATATGCACTTCCGATAGCGAGGGTACCATAAGCACTACTCTCTTTTCTTTCACCTTCTCCCAATTATTTGGGGTGGCACAGCATACTCTTCTATTCTGATATACGTCGTCCTCAGTCACACCACAAATCATCACGTCATCTTTTACACAATCCGTATGTGTTTTTTGTCTACCTTTATATTTGTACCCATCAATTATCCATTTTAACATTATTTTTGTCACGTAACTTTCATTTCTCCTCATTACATGCCATGCCACCTTAGTTTTCTCCCTTTCAATTTTTCAGTCACGGGTCCAACTTTCATAGATCCCCTTACGTACTCGTATCTCATCTTATTCATTCTGGTAACATCACACATCAGTCTCAACATACTTATCTCAACCCATCCATACTACGATTATAAATTTATAAGTCATATATAATAATGACGTTTCAATAAACGTAAGCATAATAATAATAGAGTACTCGACCACAGAACTCGTTTACTTATCAACAAGTGACTGCAACATGTATATTAATGCTTACATATATATGCAAGTATACATGTACCGTACAGCCGTTGCGCTGCTTTTAAATCAGGGTGCCTTGACCTACCACAACTGGTCACAGACGGATTAGTCCATTTCTTAGTATGGTTATAATTGTTGGATTGAAGTATATGTATAATATGTTTGCGTATTCGAAATAAATTTAAAAGCAATATAGTTCTTTTGACTAATAAAACAGATCAAATTTAATTTTTTAACTACAGTAAATACGGTGGTATTTACTTTAGTTAAAAAATTAAAATATAAATTTAATAGTCATAAATTTAAGTTAACAATTAAGTCTACCTATTCTATTGACTATGCTGCTTTGCAACGTATCGTCGGGGTTTTAAGGAGGTGGAAAAAGCTCTCTAGCGGTACGCTTTATTTTTTCTCGGTATTTACGGGAACGACTTATATCCCAAATATTTCTCTAAATATCGCAAATAATTTATTGTTAAGCTTTGGTTGAAATCCTGCCACTCCTCCGTTGCCCCGGGATTCATAAACAGTCTTTGTTGTGATATTTATGGCACTAGAGAATAGAACAAACATAATATTTGAGAACCATAAAAGCCATCAAATAAAAATATACAGCAGATAGCAAAAACTCAACTAAGTCCCGATATAAAAAACCTTAAAATCTCTGCTCAGATTCAATTTCAAGAAAAAATGAAACAAACGCGTGATATTCCCCGCACAATCAAGAGTTCCGTAGACGCTACCATGCGTAACTGTTTTCGTCATAAACCTTTGATTAAAAATATATTTTAGCCCAAAAACTATTCAACGTATTTCTTTTAAAACTAGTCTTAGTTGAAAATACTTTTATCCGCTCGATTTGTTTTAAAATAACACATACTTTTTACAACTTTGAAGCGAGTATCTTTTTCTTATTAATTTTTATTGCAGAAGTTCAGCACACAGACAGACGGCCCGCTTGGTGGAAAGCAGTTACCATGGCCTATGGACATTTACAACAAGCACCAAAGGTGCTACAAATGCACTGTTGCTCTCTTAAGAGGGACTGGAACCTGGTCACTCAATCTGCCCTTATAAGCTTAAATATAAGGGCCAGTAAGGACTACATTATCCAATTAAATATGGAGATGAAGTAATTTCTAAAAAAAATGACTATATAACATAATTAGGGAATAGTATGTGGGTCATTCCTAATGTCTAACTTTTTCGCAATGTTACCACACCAGTGGGTGACGGCACATAGAATACAGCTTCTTACTTGATTTGCATTAATGTAAACCCAGTAGTCTCTGGGAAAAAAGACTGTAACACACAAAGTCACACAGATAGTCATGGCGATTGTATAAGAGTTCTGCCGGTTTGTTCTTGGCAGAATGGTTACGAGATCCTAAAAAAGAATAACGCCGAAAATATTTCGACTGGGCAAATGGCACTTGAAACTCCATTTATTACATGAAAGCGTTTCGTAGGCCTTAATATTATGGCAAACAATAATCTTAAAATGGTATCTACCGCTCTTATTAAACTCGATAAGTACCCGAGCAAACACTGTCGAAAAATAATCCTAAGCTCTGTATTTGTAATGAAAAAACCAAATACTGTGATTATAAAAAGTATTTTTTTTATAAAATGATGTTTAAGAATATGTTATCTTTTATAGTTTATTTACAGTTCTTTAGAAAAAATAGCTGAATATAGTATGTAATTTATTAAAATAATCTTATGTTGACTTAAGGTACTAAGCTTATCTATAGTATCCCGGGCATCACATCAACATACAATGTCGCCAGGTTTTTGGGAATGTTCCGAATTGACAGCACTCTAATACTAAGTTTTCTACTTTAAAATTAGCTTAAATTGTATATAGATTTATAGATTATTTCTAGCATCTATAACCATAAGATATCTTAAGACATTTATTAACTCGTCACGTACATAAATAATACCAACTTGCAGACGCTCGTATTAAATAATGGCAATAAAAGTGCTAAATCCTTTTTAATTTTTATCACCGACTAAAGTATCGCAATAGACTCGCTTTCATGGAGTGGAATTTATTGAACCGTCCATAAGCTGAGGTGGTCCTGCAGATGAAGCTTGCGTAATTCAGAAGTTATGGATTCACAAAATACACACAGTGCGACTATTGGTCTCCGGCACGGACCCTGGCACATAGTTTTTTTATTTATTGCAGGAGTTCAGCAGAGTTCTCACTGTACCTACGGAATTGAACTATTACGAATTTAGACAACTTCAATATGCAGCAAATAAAGTAGCAGGACTTGTCAGTTATCTTGGGGGTAGAATAACTTGTGATATTTTTTTCACCAAACCCACAAACAATGCTGGTGGTAGTATGTATGATAAATAAACAACGAACAAGATTGGTGCCACGAAACTTTAATTTGATCAAATCGGTCTTATACTACTTATGCTGGTGTGCACCGATATTTAATCGGCGGTTAAAATAAAATTATCAATGTTTATGCATACATTTATAGCGATTAATTTATTTTAACCACCGGTTAAAAGTCGATGCACACCAGCCGTCGTATCTGTTTAAACTCTAAATACTAGCGACACACAAATTATAACATCTAGCTTGTTCTTGGTTCTGAAGGCAGCGATACCTACTTACAGGGAGGGTGTTACCCAATAATTGCCATTAGGAAATAACTACTAACAAAAAAGTTCATTATAGCGCACAAAATCATAAGACAACAAAGCAACGTGTTTGATAATTACACATTTTATGAAGCAACAAATTATGTGCGTCGGCTAACACGCCGTAAAGCTTTGCCACAACAAACGGCTCATGAGATGATTTATGACACGAGCCGACTCTCCGACGACTCGTCAGTAGGGTTGTCATTACGAAAATTTCGTCCCATTAAGGTCACTTTCTGATTCGTCGGGTACGGAATAGATTGACGCAGTACCGAAAGCTTACGCGCTCATATATTTCTATGAGCGTATCCTGATTGACTTAGCATCGGTGTGTAAGTAGCAAACAAAGCCACAAGTTGAAAGAAAATAATATTACATACATAAAGACCATTAAAGTATTTTACTGTATTTCAAATAATGTGTATATGGAATTTACCTATGTATTTGTAGATAAAAAAAACCTTAGGTCGTAAACAAACAAAAAAAAGCAAGACACAAAATAAATATATTCCAGCCTGTAACAAATTACTAAATATTATGTCTTTTCCGAGCCTTAATGATACCTTAATGATATGTCGACGTATGGAAATTACCGTCAACATTACACTGGCCATCTGCCACTGGCCATGCCATCGAAAACGGACGTCAGAGATGACCAATGAAACATGAAGAGTTAGGGAGATTTAATAGACAAGCATCTAATTTTCTAAGTCACATGCCTTATGTAATTCTCACGAAATTCAGAGTAGAGTTCAGCTTATGTATATTTAGTTGCTTTGGCACATAAATATGTAGTCTTGATATACCGGTTTCTTTTTAGTAAACAACATAATAGTAAATAATTTAATTAAAGAAACAAGTGGATGAAGAAGTAATTTAACATTTTTAATAATTCGAATAAAGTATAATAGGTATATTATGCAGACCATATTAAATTTTAAATCAACTTCCATTTGAGCTTCGTTTTAATAATAACTAATTTTTGCCCATTTTCTGAATGTTAGTTAATTTACGTAGGTCGTCTTCATCTACTGATCTATTGCAAATTAGATCAAGAAGCATGACTAAAATTTTAACAGGACTTCCGTCTGCAATTAATACTTCTATGGGTAGCTTGAAAGGTACTGTGGTTTCGCAGCTAATAACGTGATAATCCTAACTATGTACCCATAAAAAGTGTATGCGGTGCACGCTTCCCATCATTAGAAACGACCTATCCTATTACGTGCTTAAGTAATTCTTAAAGAGCCATGAAATCTCCTAATATACTTCGTTATTTTTTTAATACGGCAGCCCTAATCTTAGTCACGACTGCCTGACTTCGTCGACAGAACGATACGCGTCGCGCAGTTGAAGGGTTTATGACGTCACTCTATTTTGACACGTGCGCGGCAATTAGAAGCCTTTGTAATTGACAACGCTTTTATTAAATATACTGCAAGAATTAATCATATTTCTGACACAGCATTCCATTGCATGAATATTAACAAATTTAGGTGCTATGTAAACAAACTAGCGACTGTAATTTTAACATTTATACTCAGAAACAGATAATGGTCCATTAACTTCAAATAGCGGTGTAGTGCTATAGTGTTCCACTACAACGGTGACTGAATTATGAACATTTCTATTCGATTTCTGTAATCAAATGGCAAAAACGGACCTCTTTTTGGACTTTAAAGTGGGTTCAATAATATTTTGTATGAAAATAGGTTCAAAGAAGACAGTTTTGAGATAGTCGTATATTTTCTACTATTAATGGATAATCTGCTTTACGCAATGAAAAAAAACAAATCCTTTTACCAGGTTACCCTTATTTCACGCGATACCAACCTGCATTGTAGATAAACTACATGATTAGAAGGTCTCCCTACTATCAAAGACACCCCTGACTGACTGTGTCGAGGCGTCACAAATACTGTACTGCAGTGGCTCCAATTCTACTACTACACTATCGTCAGAATAGTTGACCATGGGCGTCTTAATGGTAATAGCAGATTAAGGACGGTTATAGAGTGTCCCTAAAACGCTGATGGCAACTTTCGATACAGAATTCTGGAGACCTGCTGGACGGTGAAGCTGGTCAGTCTACCAACTGATGGACTAAGCAACTTCACCGTCCAGCAGTTCCCCACGATATCATTGGCGTTACTGCATTATACGAGCTTAAAAACGATCCCCGAGTCACCTTGCCAACGAACCACTCCTAGATGCCTCCATGGTTCATTTCTCTCTAGCAATTTAGATGAATCAAAATCAACCATAGTAATCCATATAAACATAAACTTGAATCATTCAATGTCATTAAATATCGTCGTGTCTTTTCAGTTCTGTCTTTTAGCCAAGTTGATTTAATTTTATGATTATTTCTATTATCGACATTATACAACCGTGGCACTTCATAATTATGTCGATTATCGAACACCTTTGTAAAATTACAAAGTAGTGTGAAGCAGTCTGTTTATTGAACATCTATCATGTAACTACGAAAGTTCAAGTTAGTAAATTGTTACTAACTTCTTCCGACGTACGTCGGAACTTAGACTTGCGATGCACGTGTTTATTACAGTACATTATATATGTACATACAATTACAGTAATATATACTCTTATTTCCCGATGTTACTTTTCAGTGTTACGTAGCCATTATGGAAAAATTATAATCCTTATGTTTCAGTAATTCAGTGCGTCCGTCTCTTTTTAAAGGCTCTTTTTAATTTTTCTGGGTATATATGAAATTAGTAAGAATATGTAATATATATGATATATTTATAGCTATCTACGAGTATAGCTAACACAATGATATAGTGAAATCCGGAAAAATAAAAATGAGGCTGACAACCATAATGTGTAACACTGTGGATTGTTTTTTTTTTATTAGTATCTATACGAAGTCGTTTATAGTAACGATAGTCAGAAAAATCATATTCGATTCTCTTGATAATTTTTTATTTGGGTTAACTGGTGGCGAGATGTCTGTTTCAATAGTCGTGAAGTAATAAATGCAATTATAATAAAAAATGTTTAAATCTTTTTTATGGTTCCGTAGTCAAATGAAGAGTGTAAAAAAGTGGCCGTTTGTCACTTCTACGGAACCATTAATTAAGGGTAGAATGCTACACACTTGTTCGATTTATTTTACCAGTAGCCCATCACAACCAAAAGAACATTAAATTAATATTAACAATCGTTAATATTATTTTAAGATTTTATTACATTATTCATATTTTGGACTGTTCAACGCATCTCTAATTTGTTTACGTTTTAAATATATAATTAGTATACAATATTAAAAGTGTAGTATTGAAATTTACAACACAAATATAAAGCACAGTACAGAATAACATATAATCCCGCGCTATATCGTAAGACACGGACGTCCCGTGGCCGCGTCACATTGCGCAGGTCACGTCCGGCCCATTTGTCCGACAGTGCGCGGCTTAAGATTATTTACTAACATTCACACGAAGGGCTCACATAAATTCACTTAGTTGTGAAACTATCACCATAAACGTCGCTTGATAAAATACTGCTTTCTTTCTTATTATAATTCTATGATAGAAATCCTTTGACGATTTGAAATTATAATTTATAATATTTCTTTCAAATTATCTTTCATTTATGTCTGATAATACTTTAGAGCCATAAAATTAATCAAAAAGATCTATATAAACATACAAAATACTGTGATGCCATGACCAAAATAATTGAGATTGAAAAATTAAAGATAACCCTGGAATTGAAAACGAATACTTCGAAAATTACGGATATATAACGCTAGAATGACCTGCACAAAGATATGCTAGCCCTTTTCAATTATTGAATTTCTGTCCAAGAATTTCGAATATTGAAATCAGTATCGACACATTTCGTGATTTTCGATGGAACGCATAAAGAATGTTAGCTAGGCAAATATTTTTCACATTACCAGAATATAAATAGACGCATAATATGAACACTTATAACAAAACGGGGCATTAATAATATGCGACACACGTGCAGCGAGAATCTCGGATTCGCCGCGCGTTTCGTGTGTGAGAACCACCCTTAAGGGTATGGTTCGATTTGTGGCGAGTGATGTGTATTTATCAATTGAATGTAACGCTTACAGTTTATTGTGTTATAATGTCTATAATTTATTTCTCGAAATCATCTCAACCTTCATTAAAATTAAGGCATGTTGTGTTACGAATCTTTATCTAATAACTATAGTAGACAATAGGAAGAAACGTTCATATATTCCAGTTGTTTCGAAAGTAATTCACATTCAAATCGCCACGGGTCATCTAAAAAGTTTTGCACATTGGTATTCTTCTTGTGCATGTGTTGTCATACGATTATAGCATCTTCTCGTCGACGTGATAATTGTAATAATATTATTTTTGAATTAGATAATAGTTGTAGAGTAATTTTCGCTTGCCAATTTAATTTTTATAGTTATGTATACATTCTTAAAGTCAATCATGCCACAAATCTCTGCAACGTATACCTTTATGATTAACATATTTCACTACTGTGTTTATATGTGTCTTATAGCCTCCTTTCTTTATTTTAGCCTAGAATCTTCCGAATTAACAGCACCGAGTGGTGCTTTTTGCATTCCGGCAGCAAGCTCCTTTTTTCGCTTGTCATCAAACCTTTGACGGTATGATGAATTGTCTCTTTAACAATGTGCCTCCACTACAGTACAGTAAAGCGTATCTACCTAGTTAATAAGCTACCGCCAAGATACTTGCTGGAATTTCTATTTAAATTATATCCGAAACTCGCTATCAAAGACAACCATCCTCACACATTCAAACATGCACAAGCCGATTTCACATATGTGTTTGTAGCCATAAAGAAGTGGCACAATCAATTACGTACGGCTGTTACGTTGTGAAATCGTCAGTTTAATTAGTAGATAGAAACGGTTTGCATAACCGTGTGGATGTTTAAGCTATACAGGGCTAATACCCTCTTAATATTTATAAGAGCAAAAGAGTCTGTCGTATTAAAGGTAAGTAAAGAACATTTAGCACGTAAATCGGCAGATTATGTTGTTATAGCAAGGTCGAGCAAAAGGGACAGGCCTAAAAGTACGAGTATATGGTTTCCCAATTAGACATGCCAAAAACCAAACAAAGCGGAGAAGACTCAATATCAGCTAATGCCTAAGAGGAGACTTCAGGATTCGAAGCTGATACTCTGGTTGCAACTGGGAAGAGACCGAGAGAAAATATTACTGACAATTCCGTTGTGCAATTTCACCTAGCAACTGATATTATTATTTATATAAGTTGTGCATTTCTTGTCTTATTGCTTTGCTGATGTATTGAGCTAACTAAAACATATAGAGACTTATCAACATATGATATCGACAATAAACCTAATTTCAAATGGAGCGGGTTCAAATTATGACCGGAAAGCATAAACCATTTAGGTTTGTCTAACCTGATGTACATAGTACTATAATTAATACCGAAAGTGAAGGAGATCTCACAATGAAGCTTGTATATCAAGATAAGCGATGGGTCAAACCCACTAATCTGCCTTGGACAGACGTGGCGGGTATATTGCCTATTCTACTAAAAAAGAGGCACTTCAAGCCAAGCAGGACTTCTATTGGCTGATATTTTACAAAGCACTATCACTGCCAACCCTGGCAACACAATTCGCATTTACACACACATATAACTCATACTAGTTTACGTATATTTGCAATGGTTACGTTATAAAAAGTGCGTTGACTCTTTGGTCCTAATATGAAAATGGAACTACAAAAGTTGATTTCTCTCTAGCATGACTCTAATTAAATTTTTACATACATTTTATTGTCACGGCGTCTGGTTCAATTGTTCCCATTTTGGTGGTGTTTATGATCTCTTAGCGACATGTCCCAATTTATAATAACAACATAAGATCGGACAAGTGCGTTGGCAGTCCACGAACTATGAAAGATTTTGTAGAAGTCAAACGTCCATTGCTTTCGTTACTTATATTAGTAACGGAACCATAGAAAATATTACAACAATACCATCATACTTTTTTAATATCTCACTAACGACATCTCACACAACTGTATACATTAAAGAAAAAATTAAACTCTTCTCCTGTATGGCCCACGTCTAATTCTTAGTTAATTCGGGATTAATCTATTTATAATTGAAGAGCTGTGCTCTTGTCGATGGAGTCTCGTCCAATCTTTTCTATTATGGGGTAGTTATTTTACTTCCTTCTACAACACGACACCCACTTTTTCCTTGATTTGATCAATGAATGCTCGCATGAATGATACCATACCTATACGTAGTAATTTAATGAGAAAAATGACTTTGACATGCAAACACAGACGGACGAACAGACATGACAAAAACATGCATCTGCATATAATCACGCCTATTTTCCATAGGGACAGGCAGAGACGATCGATCTTCACTTGTATCAATCCTGAAAACCTTTCGCTTCGTCTATTTTTATCATACGTGCGTTTATTAGAGGAGCTTTTTTCCTTCAAAAATATAAGACTTCCATTTTTGCCAAAATAAGCATAGATAATGTGATATGATATTATAACGAAGACAGAATGACTCCTGTTAATTAATAGCTTTAGGAAAGAAAGCTGCTGGAGTGAAATGCACACAATACATACGACAATAACCGGATAAAACCGACAAAAGCGAGACCGGACAAAAACCGGATTTCTGTATCTTACACCATTCCTCTACCTTATAATTGTAGTAGTAAGGCAAAAGAATGGATATGAATGAAAGTGTAAAGTATAGAAATCCGGGATTAATCTGTCTTCGAATAGGAAATGACGGTCCAAAATGGTCACAGTATATTTCAGTTTCACTTAATAATGGTGGTGGAAGGTGACATGAAGCAGGTAACTTGGTGAGTAATCAAACTTTCAATCCTGTTCCCGTCTTTATGTAGTTTTCAGTTGCAATTTGGTGATCGCTGACGTTCTTATAGACATTTTACGTATTCATTTTGTACAGAAATGAAACTTTAAGCACAAAAAAAATTGGTTTGAAATCGTTGATATAAGCATAATTTTCTAAGTAAAACTCAGTTTCAAATTAAATACTTAAATTAATTTCACTAAATACCCTACATTTAGATACATTTCCATACAAGCCCGTACCGGCCTCTCATAATGTTGTACAATGATAAGTATTTAGGATGCGAAGATCGCGCGGTGTTATCGGGTTTGGCGCTCGCCTGCTAACGGGTCAGCCGGGCCATAGTAAACAATTACGATAGCATTGTTACAGGGGTCAACGGCCCCGCGTGCGCCCGCGCACCTCGTCAATTACCAAATCGCACATAGTACGCTACACAGAGCTCAGAAGAAGATTCATTTAGTATTACTATCTATTTCAATGACGACGGTATGGCTGATACGTCCTTGAGACATAACTTGTAAATTTATAATAAACATAAACAAATTTATTTATATAGTATATTTACGCCTTTTAAATTTTAATAATAACGTTTTACTTAAAATCACGATATCTTTTTCTTTATTAACATTTTTTATTACACCTAGCGTGTACGTATAATAAATGACCCTTCAGACACTGGACTATTGGCATTCACTCGAGAGTGGGACCACTGTACAATACACGAGCGTCTGTGCATGCATATGTTTATTTTTCACCGTTTAGCATTTAGTGAAACTTCTGTATATTTTGTGAACAACAACGCGCGATTTTTAAACACGGATACGTTTTCTAATATGACGATGTACAGTAGACGTGCCCATTATTCAAATTCTATTAATGAAGTAAACTTGATGTACTAGAAAATTTGTTTTGATACAATATTTTCAGAAATAATGAGTTTAGAAAATGTATTAATGATAGTGCTTCTGTTAAGCCTATAATGCTCTAGTACCATTTACAAATTTTCAGCATTATATATTTTACTAATGCCGTTTTAGCTACGAGAAAAAATCTTTTGAAAAAATCCATTCCACGCGAGGCATTTAGTGTCAAACCAAAAAAAATTATCAAGAACTTTTATGACACTGATGCAAATAAAACAAAGTTTTCGGACTGTTTACTTTTGAAGAATTTGAAATACAACGCGATCGAATTATACAGTTCAAACTATTTGCATACATAATGCGGATGACGTGGGTGAAACACTTGTATACCTTATCAACATGTCGTATATACTTAAAAAAAGACTATTAATTCTTTATCAGTATTACGTTGTGTACGACAGTCGGCGCGGCGCTGCGCCCGCGCAACACAACGGTACGCGGCGCATGAAGTGTCGAACGGTGATTCACTTCTATTCACATGCATACGATATTTAACTATTTAAAAGCACACGTGACGGATATTACGTCAAAACTATTTTATGGTCACGAAACAATCTTAAATATTCAGTCATATAATCATGAGCATACTTTGATATTATGCACATCATAACTTTTATCCCGATTGCAACCTAAGGCTCGATTCACACTGTGATGACGTTCACGGTTCATGACAGATTCGATCTCGCTTCAGTCAATGATTCTTTTCGACGAACCGGTAGCGGTTCGATATCAGATCGGAACTAGAGCGATACGATAGTGAGTTTCCTGATTAATTATTGCTTAAGAATCGATTGATCGGGCCGAGACCTGAACGAGATTGAACCGTAAACAATATCGTAGTATGGATCATGCCTAACTTAGGCTCTACTATCTACTTAAGAGCTCCGATAAAAGTCCATCTATTCGGACGTGAAGCTGGTCTTATAAGCACTCAGATCAGCGTAAATAACGGAAAGTCGGTGTCGTTTTCTAGTGTCCATATCCTTCTCCTACCGAGATTCCAGAATTAGAAAACGAAGTTCGTTTTCGAAAATTACAGTACGCTAATCAAACTTGATATCTCCGAATCCAGTGAGCCAAGCAACTAACAAACTACACGACGCCAATATCGATGTTAACTAAATCCGAATGTTCAGTGTAATCTTAATCACACGCCGACCGAATTCCAATATACTTCCAAACGCGTCGATATATCAGAAATGCCGACGTCTAAAACGTGAAAGTGGCAGGGATGTCATACGGGCTCTACGTTTCCTGCGAGGCGATAATACCGCGACTGGTATCGACCAATTTGGACGCCCGGGTGCGAGTAAATTGCCATCTGAAAGGCCCCGTCCCAAAAACAGGGTTGAATGGCCGGACTGTCTTTGCCGTATCAATTCTACGGCGTGGAAGGTGCACGAAATTCTTTTTCGGAATATATCATCCTCGTATTAACCGTTTCATTTGGCTTCACACGGGTAAATTTTAGGTCCATATTCTCTTTGGTCCAGACTCTCGGCTCTCCGGAATAAAAGTGTCGTATATAATAATAAAAAATATGTGTGTGTGCAGTTCACACGCAATAGAAGTGAGACTTCAGAGCATGTATTCACAGGCAATTCTTCTCTAAGTTGTATTAAAAAAAAATATAATTCCTTTAGACTACATCTGTCAACATATTATAACTCAAAATATACTTCTTAAGTATCACTTTCTTTTTTACACTGTTTTAATCTATCTACTAGTCTGTCTACCTATGTTTAATTATCGGTCTTATAAACTCTCTTAATCTGTGCTGCACAACGTAAAACTCGTATCTCAGTCTGTCGTAGGTTTAGTGCTTATAGATTTATGGGTTTATTTCTTTTTAGTGTCGCTTTTTTGTTTCATGGAGTTTCAAATAACAACGATTGTAAAGAAGTTTGACTTCAATAAAATTGAGAAAACATGTATTACATCAAACATAAAAGTAGCATTTAATCAGAAACATCCCATATCTCAAAAATTATTGAAGTATACTTTTTCAAACTAATTTTCATTGAAAGTTAACTAATACTCAATTTGATATATTTCTTCAGAATTTTCCTCTTCACTGTTCAAAAGGGAGAGGATACGATTTTGTTAAATAAAGACTCATAACATTACAAACTAACCCGATTTTCAATTGTTAATATCTGAGTAACGATATCGGACACGACTATGTATGTACATTGAACGGACACGAGGACATAAAAAATGGTTGCATTTCTATCAAAATAGCTATAATACTCAAAAAAGCAATTACTCTTAATAATTTTATTCATGTTTTTATTTCGTAAAGGCATATTAAATTGTCGCCGTATCGTCACATTACATTAGAAGTAAACGTTGAAATTAATTGTAGATATGTGTTACCATGAAAAAGTTTGCAAATAGCCAAATAATTGAAGCCTCTGCTTTGGTTAGCCAAACTATACTCCCTACCTAGTTTTAACACGCGGGTGATTTTACGTAAGTATAGGAAAGGCTTGTGACCTTTGAAAATGTAGTTGAATTACTTAAGACCGTGGAGTGGAAGGTTTGTCGGAAAGCAATTTCGAGAGCACGACTCACACAGAAACCGCAGATTTGTCGAGTACCTCCAAATGTCAGGTTAAAGATCGTGCAACTAACTCCCTGGCCTTCATGAAATTGTTTATATGTTTGATTATTTATTTTATATATTTGAAACGCCCATATTTAATTCAATAACAATTATTAAAATTATTTTGAAAGCAAGGCAAATTATGTAAGGAGATAATGAATATCAAAATATATGAGTTATAAACGATGAAAAAGACGATAGCGAAAAAATGGGCTCCAAAAGTAGAACTTAAAGCCAAACGATGATGAATTTTACAATATTTTAAGGGATATTTGAAAGCCATCCATCTCATTGAAATGGGAAAACTCAATAACCAAAGACGAGTAAAGTATGGGTTGCTAATTTTATTATTGTACAATAAATCAAAAAAATATTTAAATTTCGCAGCCAATCGAACCCAAATGATGAAGTGAGGCGTAAGAACTTAGCCACTGATAATTACGATTTCGTAGCAACGAAGGCCAAGAAAAACGAAAAAAGAAAACCTAATACAATAATATAATCAGATATCTAACCTAAGCTAACCCATTCAGTCCTGTTAAAGTTCAAGAGCATAAGCAACATTTGTGCGAGCCTTAAACAGTGATGCGAACTTGTCTATTTCCCTGCCATAAGGGAGCTCTTGGAGGGTGTATGACGAAAGTTGACTCAAAGCGAGCGATTTCTATGCATGACGCGATATCCGAAACGCCATATGCCGCACTTAACTTCCAGAGTTTCAGGGGGTATCTATAAACTGCTGAAACAGTATATATACTTATGCTTACACATACAGTTGGTAATGTTATTTGAATGTAGAACGAGATTGAAGTTTGGTAGGGAGTTTCCCCCCCTTGTCGGCTTGCATCGAGGTGACACGGCAGTCATACCCATGGTTACGGTCCCGTGGCACCTCATTATGATGCGGAGGGACGCTGGAAGGTTTAGTGGGTAGTCTGGCAGTCGGTGCATGCACCAACAGCCGGGAGTCCCACATACCCCTTAGTGACATCCCCCGGGGCCTAAGGATATGTACAAACGCATTCCCCCAGTGTTGACAAAAAAAAAAGGGAGTTTCCTTAGCATTGAGCTAGCTAGCTGACGTGCTGACACTTACTAGCTGCGGTCCCCACTTCATACGCGAGGGCCTTGGATTTAATGTTAATTTTTAAATTATTTATGTCACTGTGAAGGTTGATCAGTGATTTATGCATCTTATCTATGTAATAATAAATAAAATATGTTATGATCATACACGTATGTATGTATATAAATTTAAGACGAAATTCCTCTTTTACGTCCTACCATTATTATTGAAATCTTTTTTTGCTGTTTAAGCAGCCTATTCGATACAATAAGTTATAGATAGAAGGTAAAAAAAACCCTATATTGTTCTTTTTTTATTGCAGGAATTTAGCAGACTAGCAAACGGCCCACTTTATGAAAAGCCGTTACATCGCCTAAAGACATTTGGAACACTAAAGGTGCTACAAATGCACTGCTGCTCTCTTAAAGGAGACTGGAACCTGGTCACTAATGCCGAAACACAACTCAAGGTTGTTATGTTCTCTAGATACACATAAAACAAACAATTTACAGTAGTGAGTTCATTAAACAGTAAAACAAGAACAATGGGGTGGCCTTATCGTTTTATACAGACAGACAAAAATGCATAATCAGACAAGTAAGCAATATAGCTCGGACTATGAAGAATTTACGTCATTTCGGTACGGAACTTTAAGCATTTAATCAAATATATATTTATCTCATATCTCAAAAACTACTCTATATTCATTTAAAACATTTGTTTCGGTTTTCCTTGCTCTTCAATGTGAAAATATACTATTATGTTTTTTATTGAAAACAGAATAAAAAACCACTTTTAGTGTTTTCGTGTTACACGTGCTGCGCCCGCACATGCCGCTCTAATCTATCACATACGTCTACTCTTATCGTTGTTTGTGCAGATATTACTGCATTCGTGAAGTGGATTGTTTGTGTTTAATGTTTGAAAACTTTAAAGTACACTATTTTAAATCGATCGCTGTATTGTCACTCTATGGAACTGGTATTATGCCCTTCGAATGCTTCCTGCATTTTTTCAGATTGGCAAATTGCCTATCTGCATAATCCCTGTTAATTTTGAACAGTTAGCATTAACATTGATCCACCTATACTAATATATAAATATGAATGTGACTTTGTTCGGATGTTTTTTATTTCTTCTTCGCCGCTTTGATGAGGTAACGATTTTCCCGAAACCCATATACTAATTTATGAATTCTAAAAACATAAAAATCTAAATTCAGACAATTCTAAATCAGCTGTTATCAGAGTTTATAAATTACAGAAAAAGGAGTTCCTTAAACTTTGGATAACAGCTGGTCTATTATTTTATTAATTAAAAATGGGTGGTAGACAACTGGTTATAAGTCTTGGTTTACATGTTCTTTGAAGTACCTATGTAGACTAATAACGCCGATGATTAACTATCTTTTAAATACAGACGCGAATGAAATGCCCTAGTATTCGTTTTTCTTACGTATTGAAATTTCATTTTATATTGTAGAACAATGGAATTAATTTGGTTTTCCGAAAAAATGATTAATAATCTATTTTTATATACTTTCGATAAGGTAGATAAACGTAGAACAATTCAATTCAATTCTAATTATTCGAACGAAACAGCACAGAGAGCTCTAGGAAAAATAACCGTGTTAGGTATTAACGTTCGACACGAACAGTTAGCATACATAACTACAACTAAAACAATAACATACAAAATGAACCGTTCAGAAATGGCGAGTTGACGAATCTCATTATGCGGGAGTAATTAAATCAGGGGGTCCGCAATGCCGTCGGTGTCCTTTATTTTGATTGCTTCCATGTAAATTCATTCCTTTATTACTCTTTGGCGCTTAATGAATTCTGCGCCCGACAACCGCGGGGTTAAACTAGACTAGTGCTGTGACCTAGTTCCGCTTTGACACGTCGCTTTGTAAACAGATGAGCCGCGCCACACTGTGTTTAGCAAATTGGCTAGTGGATGCATAGTTGGAAAATAGTCATGTTTGCCTTCTTTTGTGTTAAAAGTTTTTAAAATACCGCTGTCGAAATGCTTGAGAATATTTACGGCTTTAAAGGCAGGAGCTGCGTGCTACGGAGACGAATGTGCAGTAGGTGTGTTGAATCACGCGGAAGGAACGCAACAAATTATTTCACATCTGCAGTAGCTTTCATGGCCGTGACATCTATATTTAATATTGTAAATGCAATGTTAATTTTATTTCTTACGCTCTCACCCCTTAACTGCTTAACCGATCAACATGCTTTTTGTACACGTCCGCGGGGGTACAGAAAAGTACATAGCACACCTTTCATCCAGAAAATAAAACGAATGTTCCCAACATATAGAAAAATATCTTTTACACAGAGACACAAACGCCGCAAACATACGGAAGCCGATTTTTATATAAAATGATATATCGTAATAATTATAAGAAAACATCATCGAGTTCCAACAACATGGCTAAGTTTAATATTTTCAAATCAAGCTATAGTCGCTTAAACCCGACGATGAAATTCAAACTCCAAGTTGCCTTTCATGAGATACGTTCCACGTCTGCTTTTAGAAAACGCCTTCCAGTAAATCCATGTACACAAAAGCGTATAAATCATGGTGAGAATTGTTATTTATTACGACGTGGCTTAAAGAAGTTTCTCGAATGGTAGCACCTCGCTTCCTGTCTTACCCCTGGCACCTCTAGTACGGTATTCTCAAACTACCAGAGCACAAAAGCCTCGCGCGTATTTTATTGCAGTGGAAGGAACTTTATACTTCATTGTAATAATGGAAAAAATAAATTTTTGTACAGTAAAAAATCCACATTTAAGATCTATTATAGAACATATTATTCAGTCTCCATGTTTTCACTTTGAACAAATGTCACGAGAGGCTTATGATACCTAAAATAGGAAACAAATGTTCTAGTTTCAATTTGACTTATGAACCTCAATATTTCAAAATATTTCCAACTTTTATCTTTATGAGCGAATGGCCTTACTTATAATCGTTTGGTAAATTTTAAGAAACTGCTCAGCAACTGAATAACGAAAATCTTACCCATAAACTCCCCTTAAGCATAAGAGGTGGTGGTAAGTAACTCATAAATAACTGTCAAAAATAACCAACATCGAGAGGTAGTTTAAGTGACTGCTAAGAGGCAAGATAGCAAGTTTTATTTGAAACAGCCATTGATTAGGGGCTTAAGAGTCTCTTATTTAAGAGATTGCTAATCCTTTCTTAACGAGATTATTATAAGTAAGGCCCATAGTGTTTAAATTATTAATTATCTCTTTTTAGTGTCGCCTTTTTTCGTTTCATCGAGTTTCAAATCACAACGATTCTAAAGAAGTTACACTTCAATATGCATACTTTAACTGTTCACTTACTACTAAATAAATATGCTGTGTATATACAAGGTGGCATTTTCTATTATATCAATAAATACTCTTCCTACTACACTAAAAAATAAATTTTAAATTGAATTAATTTGGACGTTTGTTTTTTATTCAAGATCTTGTTAATAAGTTAATTATAATGAAATTTGGGTTTTATACACAATATACCCACAATTCCTCAAGTTTTATTATATGGAAACTCATATTTAAGGACTTTGGTAAAATATAATGAAACACGTATTGTGTTTCTTTCTATTAGAATATCAGTTATGTAATAGACCAAAAAATATCTATAAAATTGTTTACTTTAAGATATCCGAAAAGATCCGTTTCTTCATTTTCCCAAAAATAAGTTCTATCAATTAAAGTCCACACGTACGAAGTCGTACATCTAGATTCTCTATAAGATTTCAAAAATATACGTGAACACTTTCAAAGACATGAAAAACAAATATTAAGAATATTAGACATTTGCCGTCCCATAGAACGACGGTAGCCATATTTTACAATATTAAAACAGCGGGTGTGCTCACTTTATGTTGACAATGCGAAATCTTCCCGACACGCCCCATAAAGCCGGAAAATTTTGGTTTAAATAGGTACATTCACATATAATTAATGGCCTACAGCTTTCTGTGTTTCTCGAATATAGGGTGGTATTCATTCAAAGGCGTTGCAATTAGTAAGGCAGAAGATTGAATAAATTGTAAGAATATCTAGAAGTTAAAAATAAAAATGTACAGTATTTTGTCGTTGTCATTTATAATCCGGATTAGAGCAAAGCGTGCTTATTAAAAGATACCTACTACCTACCTATTCATATGTGACATGAAGACACTCGGATTATATGTATTCGACTAGACACCGTGGCTTTCTATAGTCTATTCCGGAACTGCCTACACGTGAAGGTTTTTTTTTTTTTTTTGTTTGAGGCGAGGAAAAATGCTAACCGATTTACGCACTCTCAGGGCCGTCACTAGGAAACGGCGCGCATCCATCGGGGGCGATAACGCTAGCAATAGTATGCTTTGTTTGCGCTTCGTCCGCGATGGCTTGACTCTGAGGAGTGTGGAGACTCCGAGCGATGCCGCACGGGCGAGCAACCTCAATACCCACTAAAAAACCTCTCCTCCCGTCGACCCTGCGCTTTGTTGTGAAGGAAAGACTGAGATATAGAACATAGTTACGCAACAGTCGATCCAGCGCAATAAAGTGCCTGGAGTGTGCCCTGGGAGAACACACCCCACTTCGAAACGGGGGCTGAATCCCTTGCGTTGCCTAGTAGCAAGGGGCCCCTCGTACCGGAACCTAACTCAGGGAGGGAAGTAATGCGCGTACCTGCCTCTCCGGGTGCTAGCTGAAGGCCGGCGACCTCGGGTGGAGACATTAGCACGCGCTGCAGGACTTCGCTCCCTATCCCTTTCTGCGGCCTCTTTTAGAGACATAACCGCCTCACAGAAAGAGACCGCAGACTCCCAGCGGTCGTCGCTGTGCAACATGGCCGTTACCAAGTCGCCAAGCGATCGGACGGCTCCTACGTGTGTCTCGAGCTCGAAACGCTGAGGCGTCCATGCAGCGCACTCAACAAGCGTGTGTAACGCCGTATCGGGTGCGCCGCATTGGCGGCAGTCCGGGGAAGGCAAGCAGCCCACAATGCGAAACAGATACTGGTCGAAACAACCGTGTCCGGTCAGTATCTGAGTCGTCCTGAAGGTCAGGGTTCCGCTGGTGCGGGTCACCCATCTCTCCAGCTGCGGCCTGATTGCATCCACCGTATAGCCGCCGGCCACAGGGTGTTCGAGGTCACGAGACCAGGCGACGAGGCAGGAGGCGGTTTCCCGCTTCCTGACCGTCTCTAATTCGACTTGACAGAAGGTCAGTCCTCTAGCTAGGGCATCCTGCTGGGCGCGACGAACTCTGGACAGGACGTCTGCCTGGAGAGGCCAGGGCAGCTCGCCTGCCAAGAGAGTCGCCGCCGACCACGACACTGTGCGGTACCCCCGTATGGTCCTCACGGCCAGAACCCGCTGCGCGCGGTGCAGCAGGGTTCGGTTGTGGCGGTGAAGCGCATCGGACCAGACGGGCGCACCGTAGAGTGCCATACTCCTCAGGATGCCGGAATAAAGCTTCCGCGTCGCACCCCCCGGCCCCCCCACGTTAGGAAGAAGCCTGGAGAGTGCGCCCGCGGAATTCAGAAGTTTGGGAACTAGCTGCTCAAAGTGCGCTTTGAACAGCCATTTCCCGTCTAGGACTAGCCCAAGATATTTCATCGTGGGCCCTACTCTAATCGCCACCCCCTGAACTGTAACGGACAAGTCCGGGGGAGGATTCCGGAATTTCCTATGGAACATGACGGCCTCCGTTTTCGCGGGGGAGACCTTCAAGCCCAGCCTAGCTATTCGATCTACGACGATCGCCAGCCCGTCGTTGGCGACGTCCACGGATTCCGCAAAAGACGCGGCGCGTGCCGTGAGTAGGGTGTCGTCCGCAAAGCAGATCAGCCCTACTCCGGGCCGGACCGTCACCCGAAGGATCCAGTCATAGCCTACGTTCCAAAGGATAGGCCCGAGGACCGATCCCTGTGGAACGCCGCACGCGACACGTCGCCGACCTAGCACGTGGTTGGCGGACTCACCACCCTCCCAAAGGATGTGCCGATCTCGCAGGTACTCGCCCAACAGCCTCGTGAGGTACGGGGGGACTCCGTGCGCGCGGAGCCCTTCCCTGATCGTCTCATGAGGGAGGCTGTTAAAGGCGTTCGCTATGTCTAGCGACACTGCAAGAACGACGTCCTTTGCTTGGACGGCTTCGTCCGTCAATGTTCGCAGCGTCTCGAAGGCGTCCATCGTGGAGCGCCTCCGCCGAAACCCGAACTGCGTATCTGATAGCCCCGGCTCCACAGTGTCTAGATGCTTCACAAGCCGCTCCGCCAAGATCTTCTCGAAGACCTTGGCGACCTCGTTCAGCAGCACTATGGGCCTGTAGGCGGACGGATCGTTGGGAGGCCGACCTCCCTTGGGAAGTAGGCACAAACGCCCCTCTTTCCATTGCGACGGGAACCTACCTGCGCGAATACAGGCTTCAAAGAGGTCCCGCAGCTGGCTGCGTAGGTGTTTTGCAGCCAGGAAGAGGAGTCGACCTGGAACCCCGTCGGGTCCCGGTGCCGTCTTCCTGCCCCGGAGCCGGTCCAGGGCGACGTCTAGCTCCCCCTCGGAGATGGAGTGAGGCTCCTCGTCCGTGGGGGTGTCGGGAATGGGTGGACCCATACTGGGGGGAGTGAAGTTCCCCGGATCCGGGAAGAGCCCATCGATAACCGACCGGAGCACCTCGGGTTCGAGCGTTTCCGTGACCGTGGATGTGCAAGGCCGCAACTTGTTGCGGGCCCCACGGTACGGGCGCCCCCAAGGGTCCCGATCGAGCGTCTCGAGGAGCTCGGCCCGAGCCCGGGCTTTCGATCGCAATATTGCAATCGAAAGGGCCTTTCTGGCCTCTCTAAACTCGCCCACGAGTCCATTTTCCGCGACGAAGTCCGGAGGACGGCGCGCCCTGCAGCGTTTGAGCCTGTGGCTGATGATGCGAACTGCCTTTCGCATCTCGCCCAGCTCCTCGGTCCACCAGTGGACCGATTGCTTGCACGGAGGCTGCCGCTTGGAGACGCGTGGCATCGCAGCGTCGCAAACCCTCGTCAGGGTCTTGCGCATGTGCTCTGCCTGCGTATCCAGATTCGCGAAGTCGGCTGGGTAGGCCCAGCTTTCCGAGAGTGCCCGCTCCTCGGCCTGCTCCGGATCGAGCTTGGTAAGGGCCCAACGCGGGAGGAGAGGGGGGCGACGGTGAACAGGGCTCGGACCGGAGGAGGGGGTCGTGAGCTCAAATCTGATGTACCGATGATCAGAGAGCGACTCCACCTCCTCCAGCACCCTCCATCCGGTCACTCTGCGGGCGGCCGCATGAGTGACGAATGACAGGTCGATGATCGATCCACCCCGCGCGCGCACGCAGGTCTGGACCGACCCCTGGTTCAGTATGATCAGGCCGGCTTGAAGAGCCCAATCCTCGACCGCCCGACCCCTAGCGTCCGTGAGTACGTTTCCCCAGGAGAGGTGCTTTGCATTAAAGTCGCCCATCACGAAGATCGTTTTGGGCGACAGTCTGCGTACGGCAGCCCCGACGGCGTCCAAGTGAAGCTCGAACTCCGCCAGGGGGCGGTTGCGCGAAAAGTAAACGCCTATGACGACGATACTCCCGCTCTCCGCCACAGCATAGCCCTTTCCTCTTTCGAGACATGTAAGCGGTGTGCCGGACCCGGCTCTGGCCACCACCGCTACCATGTCATCGAGATCGCCCACCCAGTTCCCTGAAGGAGGGACGTAATAAGGTTCACTTATTACGGCTAAATTCGCTTGCCACTCCGCCATCGCCTGCAGGCACAAGTCCTGAGCGGTGGGGGAGTGGTTTACGTTAGCTTGAAAGAACGTCGTTACGGGTGTACTAGGCATTGGAGGTGTCCATTGTCTGTACTCCCGATTTGCCGGTACGTGGTCTCGCCCGCGAGTGGACGAATTGGCCCCTCACGTAGGGAGGTTGGCAGAACCTCGCCAACGTGTGGTGGGCCGCGTTCAGCCCCCCCGCCGCGCACGCCGCGCAGTGGGGTTTCCGTGCCGTGCAGTCCGGCATCTTGTGTCCGCTTTTACCGCAGCGGAGACACAAGTTGGTCCGATCCGGGCACGTGTCCGGACAGGTTTGGGTGCCATGACCGACGTTGAAACATCTGTAGCAACGTATCGGTCTGGCTTCCAGTACCTCGACCTTCGCCGAGGTGAAGCCAACCAGAAGGTGGCCCAGCCCGACGATGGCTTTGGCAGCAGCGATGGGGCACAACACGTATGATGCGCCCAATCCGCCCGGTCCTGCACCGATGTGCTTCGTGAGCACGTCGTCGCGCCGGCAATTGCCTGCGCGCGCGATCGCGTCCCGAAGCCCATCGACCGTGACTGAGTCGTCCAGCCCTGAGACGTAAAGCTCCCCACGCTTTACGGGGCGGACGACCTCAGCCATCCCTTCTAGGGCCCCGCGCAGGGCTTCGGCGACGCGGTCCGCCTTGGCCGCGCTCTCGGGTCCCGGCTGGAACTCGAGGAGACGCGCGTCCCTGGCGGTCCGCACCACCTTCAGCCCCTCGCGGAGGCCCATGGCGGTGATGTCGACCACCGTCGAGGCCTTTGCGAAGACCTCGCGATAGCCGACACCCTTCGCGGCCGCTGCCGGCAGCAGTCTAATAATGACTGCGGCCGACTTCGGCTCGCGGAGAACGACGGCAGGCCTCGCGGCCTGCTTCCGCGGTTGCTGCCTCCACCCCGTCGGTGGGGCAGCAGCTTGCGCCTGGGGGGGGGGAGGGGGCTCATTTGCCCTCGCCCCCTTACCCTTTTTCCGCCCTACGACCGTGGACCACGCCCCCCCCTCGGGAACGGGGGCGGGGGCGGGGGCCACGGGCGCCGGCGGCGGCGCGACGTACGGGGCGACGCGGCGGGCGCACGCCACGGGCGCCGGCGACGGTGCCACACACGGGGTGGCACGACGGGCGCGCGGGACGGGCGCCACTGATGGCGCAGACGCGGGGGCCATTTGTCGCCCAGAGGCCGAAATTATTGGGGCGGGCGCCGAAGCGAAGGCCGCCGAGGCAGCGGCGGCGGCGCGGGCCGCCTTTCTCCGCTTTCGGAGCGTCCGCTTCACGCCCCCCCTGTGTTTTTTCCTCGCGGGGGGTGTCGGTGGCAGTGGGGAGTCTGCCACCCCGGCGGCCGGGGCCGCCACCACTTCCATCGGGACCGGGGTACTTGCTTCCCCCAGACCCCGACGGACTGCAGCGGCAGCCGAGGCCGGTTTAGGCCCCCCGGTGGCCTTCGGCAAGGACGCACGAGGAGCCGGTCTGGGTGCCGGCACCTTGCCTCGGTCGGCCGCAAGCGGTGGACGGAGGATCGGCGCGGGTCCCAGCCTGCCCTCTATGGCGGCGAACCTTGCGTCCAAGAGTGGCGCTACGGCATCGAGCACGACGCGCACGAGCGCATCGTGCTCAGCGCTGCCGCGCCCGAGTGGGACGGACGGCGGCGCCGCGCCTTCGGCGGGCGCCGCGGCCGGCTCCGCCCCGCTGGCGGGAACCGGTTCCGACCCCGCCACCGCGGCGGGGGTCGGACGCGATTTTTTAGTCGCGACGGGCGCGGCGGGCGATTCCGAAATCGCCGCCACCTCCACCGCGACCGCCCGTGCCTTCCGCTTGATGGGCACGGGGGGCGGCGCCGCCACGACGGCGGGCGCCGGCTCCACGGCCGTAGCAGAGGCCTTAAGGGCCTTGCGCATTTCTTCAAACTCCTTACGGTAGGAGAGATTTTCCTCCCGCAAGGAGCTCACTTCCATGCGCAAACGCGCATTCTCGTTGCCGAGCTTCCATGCCTCGGCATCCGGATCCCGCGTGACCAGAGTGTCGACAATGTCCGACACTCTGTTCGCGGCATCCTTCAGCCGACGCACGTAGCCCCCCTTCAGATTGCCCGACGTCTGGGCGACCTGGAGGATTTCGGCCACCTGGGCGCTCGCCGCGAGGCGCAGCTCCCCGGGGCCGAGGGCAGTGATGTCCCCTACGAGGGCGGCGCACTGGCTAGCCGCGACCAATTTGGCGTTGGTTGCCTTGCGCGCCTTGCGCCCCTTTTCCCCCCCCTCTGTGCGGAGGAAGGCCTCCGCACCCGCGAGGACCGACGCGGCCGACGCGGCCGATTCGGTTGCGCCCCACGTGGGGCGCAAAGGCGAGCGCGCGCGCGCTGGGGTGGACGCACCCGACGTAGGGGCCGAATCGGCGCCGCTGCTCTGGGACCGGTCCCAGAACCGTGACCTCGATCCGGCCGCAAATACCGGAGCACACGAAACAGGGGGCACAAACGTCCCCGAAGACGAAGCTCGCATCACTGGACCCACCGCCGAAGACGACGAACCTGTGGACGCGAACGCGGACGAAGTTGCAGCCGCCGAAGACGAGGACGTGGACGCCGCCGCCGTCGCCGTCACCGCCGCAACCGTTGCACACGCAGGCACCGACGTCGCGACAGCGACTCCCATCCCAGTAGGGAAGGAAGACGAAGGGGTCGCCGCTGCCGCGCCTACAAATTCCCTATTCGCGACCTCGGTCGATAGCGCGAGTGAAGCTCGCGCGACAACCGGGGTCGTGGGACGGCCGTCCCCGACGTTGCGAACCGATAGGTCGCAAGCCAGTGGCATTGGCGCAGGTGAGGCCTGCGCGCTATAGGCCACCGTCGTCGTGGGGCGACCGCCCCCCGCCGCCGCTGTTCCGGCCGCCGTGTAGGCGATTTGTCCACAGGCAGGCGAAACAGGGCGGGAATAATCGAAGGCGCGAACGACACCGTCAAGCGCACTATCCAGAGACTCTGGAATGCTACCTGACAGTGGCGTGCGAAAGCCATCTTCGTACCCGTCGCCCCCCTGCACAGGTGATGCCCATGCAGAGGTCGACGGCGTCCCGAAGGCACTCACATCTATGGTGCTCGCGTCACTCACGGCCAGGCAAACAGCCGAGTGTGACCCGAGCAGCGTACTCCTACCTATATCCAGGTGTGCCGCACTGTTACGTGCCGCACGGCTGGATGGGGGCCTGCGCGTCACGGGACCTTCCGGGGGCCCCATAACGTTGTGCCTACTGTCGGGGGCATCCGCGGTGAGGTCCACCACGGACGCCGCCCTGCCTAGCGAGACAGGTGCCTCGGGTGCCGCCGTGATAACGGCAGCAGCCTGGCAGCCTGGACGTGGCCCGGCGGCAGATTTGCTGCGCCGAGCGATTGAAGTAGACGGGACCTTCTTCCTCCGCGTCTCACCGATCTCGGCCGCTTGCCAACCATCCTTGGCCTCCAGGTGGCCTCTCTTGCAAGGCGCACCCGAAAGCCCAGGGGGTGGTTTAGGATCCTGGGCATCCATTACTGGATGCCCGTTCCCTGCGCGAAACCAGTGACACGCGACGGCGTACTTAGTGTACGAAATAACCGTTAATATTACGCAATATGCGCTGAAGCGCGCGAAAAGCAAGCAGAGAGTAAATCGACTCACCCAAGCCAATAAACTGCGATTCGCGCCGGAATCGAACGAACTAACACTGTACACTGACACTACACAACTATATTTGCAATTTATCGCCTTTTCGGAAAGAAAAAGCGCGAAAATCTGCAAAATTCGAGAAGAGCACAGGCATTAGCGACTGCCTCGCATGGATGCCCGTCCGGAACTGCCTACACGTGAAGGTATAACAAATCTTGGTTAAGTGACAGACAAATTTGTAGCGGCCATAATGCCTTAATTTTATCACGCGATATAAATATCTCTAAATGTTCCTTCTCACGAAATGCCTTGAACTGGTCGTATACATTTATTATATTGTAATTTCAATATCACTTAGAACTATAATCTAAGTAAAAATAGATTTATAAATATTAATATCGGGCAATTTACGAACAAGAAAGGTTCCGTAAAGAGAAGAGAAGAAACTTCCGTTGTTTTTGTCATACTTTGGCTACATTACCATAAAAAGTTAGGTAAGTGCGTGGCAGTCAGCGCATAAGCAAGGTTTCCGTATATATAAAAAGAATTTAAACGAAATATTCGGGTGTCAGGATCTAACTACAGAACCCCAAAACTGAAGATTACCTATATATATAATATAGGTAAACCTATAGATGATATTTGATATAAATATATACTTTCGATAACGGGAATGAATAAAGAGAGTACTTTAAGCTGAACATGGGACACCTGCGGGATATATGACGGAAATTTAATAGAACGAAGTCGCATGTGTTAAACAATAAATAAATAATGAACAATTAAACTGCACGTTTGTAGTTCTCATTAACTCAATTCAGCTGACCAGAGTTTCATGTTATATATAAACTAATGATGATGCGACTACGGTTTGAATTAACAAGTGAAGTGCTCGCACCAGCGAGCTACCGCGAAATTGAGGCGTGTTTAACGCTCCTTAATTACCTTGTTCAAACAGACGTCTGGTGGATGGTAAAAATTCTCAACGCGAAAGTCAATTCCGACGAATTTGCATAAAGCCCAACTCTGAGCTTTGACGTTTCGATTTTCGCTTAATTAACGCGCGTCGCGGGCAAGCCCTGCCAAGAAAGAGTTAGATTCTCTCTCGTTCGTTTCCGCCAGAGCCGGTACGGTACCTTCTTTATTTGGGAAATTCACCTTGGACATTATTTCTTAACGATAAATTGACATCCAAGTTTCATCCGCATTTTGCTAGTCAAATATAATTTTATCTCAATCAAACCCCCATTTTGTTATCATCGGGTAATGAAGGTATTTCGTTACGCGAATACGCCTGGGGGGGTTTCGATTGCGTATAATCGGAACGCTTTTGTGCGAGCGCAGAGTAGGTAGCGCGTGTCGCCGCCCGCTTTCAGGACATGCCGCGACGTACGTGACTCCGTGACCGACGAGACTCGTCGACTATTTGCATAATAAGCCCGTCCACCGCTCTGGGAGATTAAACTTTGGCGTATGACGTCCCGGCTGCAGCTCGCGTATAATTCAATAGTGGCAAACTGATTTCCAAGTCGCGCATGAACTGTTGCCGTTGCTGTGATTGCATGCACCAATTTGCGTCGTACGTCGCCTCGTCCGGAGCCCACGGCGACAGCGGCAATTCGTTGACCGATCCCCGTCTTTGTTGGCTCGTGCACGCCGTCTATTGGAAGCGGAAATAATTATCCAATCTTTTCTGCCGACATCGCGTATCTCCGCGCGGTGACTGCAATACTCAATTATTTATACGTTATATGTGTACATATTCGGTTCGTTTCACGTGCGCCTACGTTTAAAAAGCCGTTAAAATGTCACAGGCTTGACGCGGGTAAACTGTGGCCACCCTCTGTGGTGTGAAACAAATTAATTATTTATAGTTGTTATAAGCGGAAAGCCGAGCGGAATGCGAGTCGCGCGGCTCGATTTGGCGGTTCGAGACAGCCATTAAGAGGCTAGCTGTCACGTGCAGTCTTTATTTTGATGAATTCCTTTATTAATTTAATGCTAATGGATATCGCGAGGGGATGGGCTCTTCGTTCCGGCTCGTCTGACCTGAGCTTTTCTTGTGTTGTTTTCGTCTCGTTCTGATGCATAGGTGCGTCTCGTTTCCGAATTGTCCTTTGGCCGGTTTTCACTTTTCTCAATTCGGTCGGGTCCATTAACAACGACGCTCCGTTTGCCCGGCGGCCCTCTAGCGCCTTTACACATTGTCAATTATTAAATTCTTGTATCGAGGTATCTCAGAGTTGATCAAATGCGATCCCAAGAGTTTGCAACTTAGACGAGTGTTTTGAACTTTGTAAACTTTGAATAGGCTTTAGAGGGCAATTTGTGAAATTAGATTATCGCTTTTCATTCTAGGTTTGTTGTTATATCTTTGGGTAAATTTCTTCGAAATGTCGTGTGTGACAAAAGCATGAAAACATTACTCATTTAATAGAATAAATATTTCATATTATAGTATTATAATATCAGTGGCTAGAGCATCCTTATTTTTAGGGGAACGGGCAGCATACCCATCCATCATGCTTGTCTTAGGCGGAGGGGTAGGTTTCATACATCGATTATCTCGACGTGCGTTTTTCATCACGCTGTTTACCAAAACTTGCAGCATGATTCTTTATAAACAAGAGTCATTATGAATCTATATTGGCATTTCAGTTTGTCAAAAATGCACCAATGGCTTCTCCAGCTATTGCTAGTTTCACCTAACAACTTATAGTACAAGAATAAACAATACACTCTCCAACGTAATTCCATCCAGTCCCTTGATCCAAGGCTTTGGGGGATATGTTAACGATTCGTAGGATATCGAGTGTTGTCGTGTCGGCGGAGTCAAAAACCCTTGACGAAGGCGAAGGGCAGATGTACGTAGCATCAAGGGCACTCCATATTGGAGCCATGGATCCGATGGGATGTTATAAAACGCAGCGTCTTTCGCGTCTAGACGAAACTGAAATGATAACATGTGTACACAAAAGCAGCCTGTGTAGCTATAACTCTTAACAACTCAAATTACTCCTTTCATTGTGTTGTACGTTTATAACCTATATGGTTTTCAAAAGTTATGATATCATTTTAATGCAAATAGGCACCAGGCGAAGCCGGACCAATGTATTGTAAGAATGTGTTGACGCGAGACGAGATGCATAGATAGTAACTTGTTACTCTTGTTATTCTTGTTGTAGCTCAAAGAAATGTATTCATTAAACAATTTATATTTTTGTCAAAAAATTCTAATTTAAAAATAAATAACACCTTAAACTTGGTGGGTCACTTTTAACCAATATTACATTTTTTAAATTAGGTATAATGTTTATTTTACTTAATAAGCAATAATATATGGAGGTATTTTAGTGTCTACCAATTGCTGGACGTGACAAAAGTATTTTGACCTTATTATTTCATCTAACACAAACAATCTCGGGTAGATTTTAGTTTGTAATATGATTCTCTATATGTATGTAGCTTACAATGGGCGCTCTTCGAAATGTAACAATAATCAGACACTCTTATTTTAAAGTTTTATGTATGATTTACCATTAACAAGCTCCCTTGTTACCTAAAATAATGTTTTACATTTACTTTTGCGGTCAATACTTTTTTGTGTTGTGATCTCGAAACAATGTACTTTTTACTTATTGTAATTTGTCGGTACAGATTTTTCTCTGTAATTGATGAATCCCTGCTGACCCATAATCATAGACGGTTAAATGATTTCCAAAGTGAACAACAACATTAAAGTGCATAAAGCGCTCGCCAAAATCTGGCCTCCACCACTTCCTCCTTCCCCCCAGACTGGCAGAACCAAACGTTTGCCTGGCGAGGCATGAACTGCCGAGTTGGTTAGGCGCGCTGAGACATAAATCCGACGCAGCATGGCGTACCAGCCTGTCTCGGGTATGCCAACTTAGAAATTCACTATGTCATATTGCAGTAAATAAGCTTTTATTTCGGACATATTTTTTACATATACATAATATATATATTTTAGATGTTTTTGTGCGTGTAGCAATCCCATTCGATCATCGGTTGAAAACACTGTATTAAGATAGATTATTGACTATTAGATCTCGCTAATGCTCAAACAAGAAGAGCTGTAATTTGATGCTATAATAAAGCTTGTCAACGTTTAGTTTTACTGTCTTGATTTCAGCGCACAAGTACTGTGTTAACAATATCAGTTTTAGATACTCTAGTAAAGAATTTTAACATAATTTTACCGTACCAACACTTAGCAAATTCAATGCAAATAAAATTAGAAGATCCTCTTAGTTAAGAGTCTTGTGTAGAGAATATCGATGACCCAACCAATACATATGGAATCAAGGGAGGTCGTGTTCAAATAGAAACTTACACCACAATAAAAGATATGTGACTGATAAAGAAAATAAGACTTTTTCTCAAGTAAACCGTTAAACCGTAAAAGTTGAACAGCTTTCAGAACAGTAAAATTAACAAAAATAATCATTTCAATAAACTTTGATTTTCTTCTTGACAACCTTAACACTATTCGTTTTATGACGCGCCGATATCAGCGATTTTCATCCGGCTGTCAATTTGACAGGGATCCTCCGGGTCGTATGGTGCCGAGCGTTATTATCGGCGGGGACATCTTCGGATATGTCGCGAGACGAGAATACCTTTCACTATCTGCACTATTACTATAATTGAACGGGCAATAGTCTCGGCAATGAAGGAAATCGTGATGTAAGATGTGGACAGATATGAATTGTGCTACACGATATTGCGATTTGAGGGGTTCAGACATAATATAAGACATAGAGCAACATGAGCACCGAAGGAGAGGTATCAATTTTTGTTACGTAAAAGAACAACTAGAGATAAATAGTAGTAAGCAATTCGAATACGTTCTATTTTATTAAAATTACTGATACATAAACTGTACATTGCGTTATGTATTTATCACGAGTCTTCATTTACATAAAATTATTTCCTAGTATCCAGTCAGCTTATCATTTAGTATTTTTAATAGTTAGACATATTTTAAAGACCCATATAATTACATATTATTTAAAAATTTAAACTTAGTAAATTAATTAATAAATAGATAAAATTATATACCAATAATTGCTAGCAAAAATTTGCTAGCAAAGCGAGTTTTGCTCGTAATATTTAACCATTACTTACGGCTTGGTTACCGACTACGGCTGTAATAATTTTATGATGTTAATTAAAACTAAAATCCTTAACAAAATATCAGTCAAGTTTTTTTGTTAATTTTTTCCAAACTAGTTATATATTTTGCGGGTCCAATTTAGTCAATATTGTACCGAAACAAAGCATCTCCCAACCATGTTTATCAAAGTTCAGATTATTATATAACGAAAATGTTGGTAATGAGAAAACGAGTCACAAATCTTTTTGATTCATTGGATAGCCTAAGTTAAAGAATTTGTCTTAAAGTACTAGTTTTTTTTCAGGTACTTACCACTAGATTTTTCGGAAAATATACAGTTTCAATGCCATTAATTCTTTTAATTACCTGAAACAAGGTAACGCATATTTAATATCATGTTACTTAGTTTAATGCTTTTAAGCACGACTCCAATTTCATTACTCATTTTAATCTGATGGCGCGTGGTTCGCCTTAAACATAGTGAAGTTGAAAGATTTGTATGTTTATAACATATGTTTGAGTGCGCTTATCATAAGAACTAAATTGGTTTTGAAAATTATATTGTTACGACCGACAAAGACGAATTAACACCTGCAGTTTATTACCTTCCCGTATTTGGACTTCTTTTGTTTACTTTGTGTTTAAAATTTGTAATTATAAAAACAGCCCATTGTGTATTGTAATATTTATGATAGTCATTAGCCAGGTGAGATTCTTAGAAATTGAGTCTACAGACATATTGTATTTGTACCGTATAAAGCAATTCCCCAAGGAAGGGGTGAGGCAGTTAAGCGATAACCACTAGCGAGACAAGACGTGTGTACATTCGATACTCTATATAGTGACGGACTTTACGCGTGTTATTGAATCGCGCATTACGTTTGTACTGGTTGTGTTCAGTTATATTTGTACCTGTGTTATACGTGTTTGTATAGTTCTAATAAATTCTATAGTAATCCCAACGGCATTTTAATTCGAGTCCTGCGAGTTGCAGGACTCGAATTAAATAGAGAGATTAACAATATAAATAGAGGTCGAATGGTGGGCTACCAATGTGACAATACAAAAACGTCTCCACTAAGCCACGATGATGTTGAGATGGAAGTATGGTGCTATGCGAATGGATAAGTTAAGAAACGAGTACATAAGAGAATCTTAGATACACGCGATTGAAAAAGTGCGAGGAAGAAAATTAAGTTTGTATGGGCATGTTATGCTCATAACTGAGGAGGGTTTATAAATCGTAATTAGTATAAAATAATGTTAAATTGGAATATTAAAAGTAATCCAAAAAAGAGCTGGACAGATTATGTGAATGACTATAATATGAAGGTTTGTGGTGCGACAGATGACTTATTTCAAAATAAAAAAGTAAAGAAGAAATAGACATACAGTGCTGACTCCAAATCATTGGTAAAAGTTAAATAGAAAAAGGATCAGGTTATATATCTATCTAGACGATTTCGTCTAGATAGATATATAACCTGAGAAAACACAAGAATTCAGAACAGTATTTGCCTTTGACGTGGGTACTAATCGACAAATAATGTGCATGTCGGCATAATAATCTAGGACTGGGGGCCGAATGGTAATAATTGCTTTGTGATTTAGAGTTCTCTTTGATGGCTCGAGACTGTTACGATTTATGTATGTGCTAACTGTAATCACAGTAAATGCCTGGATAATCTATTTCGAACACGTATATTAGTGGATCGATGTTTGAATAACATATTGGGTGGCAAAGGATCTGTATTATTATGAAAGTGTGAACAATCGTCGTTATGTATTACAGACAAATAGATGTAATCGTGTCCGTGTGAGACACATGTCGTTTACACTACAAGTAGGTACAATACGAATATGACGTTTTATACATGAATGTATGATGAAAGAATGACTAAACAGATATACAATGCAAAAGTGGATGGATGCAGAAGTCGCGGAAGGCCACGACACACCTTCCATGATCAAATTGATCGTGTACTAGCAGAAGGTGATGTCAGGAGCCTTAAGAACAGACGAGCGTTCATGACAAGAGCTATGAATGTCAAAGAAGCAAGTGAGGTGTGAAGAATAAGCCTGAATGGCGCTCCGTTGTTCGTGCCTACCCCGTAAGGGACCTGGCGTGAAGTTATATATGTATGTATGTACTTCAAAAATGCATAAAAGTTTAATTGCATAAAATTTATGAAAAATATATAATTAAATTAAATTAAAGTCATTACATTTGATACCTACTTCATTCGACAATATAAAAATATATAATAATTTTTTCTTTCTGACACCCCTTTCAATGTTCAAAAATATTTTTGGAAATTTGACATACACGTCAACGTCGTGTATATTAATCAGACTTTTACAACATGTAAAAGTTTAGTGTACACGTTCACACGACTACGTATACTAAAATAAAACATATCTTATTTATAAGTATGTACGACCACACGAATTTCATTTTTCGTGTTTTCAACACATTGTCTGGCGCCATGTTATACACTACTTCTCGTCTTCCATCCATTTTCTTTGAGGCGGGGGAAATGCATTTCGCACACTACCGGGTCCTTTACTAAGGATTAGACCAAAGCGACGAGAGGTGACACCACGAATGGACACCAGATTTAATTGACGGTACTTTCAAGTACATTATAGTATTTAAGCCTATGATCTTAATTTAAGCGGTGTGTGAGGCGAGGCCGACACAGTTTGCCTCCATTCGTCAGATGCTACAATCTTCAGTAAACTGAGTAAGTGATATATTAATGTTTATGTGTATTTAAATTTGTATAATGTTGAGATGATATAAAGACTTTAGAGTTAATAACTGCAACGCTTGAGGTGACTATAAGGGTGTTGGAGGTCACCGGGCAGGTTGGACACATTCTTTATATCATCTTGGTAATGTATCTAAATGTGTTGCTATCAAATGATTGATAGTTATTCTTTTTCTTCTTTCTGTGGTTACGATATATGTGTTTATTGATTTATTATGCAAGTTTCGATGACGCTAACACAAGTTTTCCAAAAAAATGACTGCAATAGACGAACTGATTCTGTTTCTGCCAAAACAGATACAGCACTCTAAAACTGGAACATCCCAATAGATGCATTAAAATTTCAACATGCCTACTGATGATTTCCTTAACCTCATTGCTTTTGTAAAAATCATAGGTTTAAAGTGTATGCTATAGAAAAAAAATTACAATTAGCCTTAATGACGTCATTAATTGCATTGCGGCACTGTAAATCTTTAATGGTACTTTTACAAAAACTAGTTTACGAGAACAATTAAAAGCTTGAATAATCAGCGATTAGCAACGAACGCACTGGCACGGTCGTTTCCTAGATTTTTATCTAAGAAGTCGTTAGTAGTCAATGGTAGGCTCCAATGCAGTAGTTATTGTGGCAGTTGACGTAAATGTTTATGGCGGTTATAGAATGGACAGGTTTTCACTAGCCCCTGGTGTTAGCGTCAACACATCACATTCATGTCACGTCACATTTATACTATAAAATGTAAATGTGAAAATGTATATAAGAACAGAAAAGTCACTGATCATTAGTTACAAATGTGCATAATCGGTAATGATGCAATGATGCCAAAATCAGCCATCCCGATAAATGAGTTTCCAGGAACTATCTCGGAACTTCTGTGAACTAAGCGGTTAATACTTGAACACTCTAACACCGGCATAGTAATGTAAGAACATATTAATGTAAGGCATTGTGGGTGTCTGGGAACGGCCCCAAAGTGGTCACATGTATATTACCCATAACACAAGCGTAACTAGCTTAATTTGGGGATATATAGATTGTGTGTTTGTCTGCCGATTTATTATTGTAAGGACATAAAATAAAAACTTATAATATTTAATTGACCTCATCTGCAATATTTATTCCTTTAAACGATTTTCTTTACAAACATGCCCCTAGTTGTCTTACAGAAATCTAGACATCCTCAACAGATTAGGCGCTTAAACTACTTACGTAAGTGAGATACTCAGAATATACTAGTACAAAATTATCTTGTACATGTTGACACAACGGGTCGTATCGTCTCCACACGAATTCTGGGTAATCCTTACAACGCAACGTTGAGGCGTTTAAACAAAGTATCTCGATGAGACGCGGTGCGACTGTTAGCGGAATATTTTCCGAGACGTATAATTTAGGTGTAGGTGTTTACATCACGTGTCTCTTTTTATATTTTAAGTAAGCAGGCTCATTTCTAGACAACATGATGATTTGATATCTGGTGTGAAGGAGCTCAATCTATCTGGCGAACGAAACGCGTTCTTTTTATCGACAATCCCATGGCAAAAACGCCATTTATTGAGATAAAAAGTATTTTGTGTTGATCTGGGATATAAGCTAGCTTGTGTCGAGTTTCGTTTACATCAGTTAACTAGTATTAATGCGAGACGATCTAACAGGCTGACTGACAAAAAATTGTATGCATTGAAAACACGAAATTTGAAGTTTTAACGAAAACTTTCAAAACATTTCCAACTCTATTAGAATACGCATAGTGTTTAAATTATTAAATATAATGTAATCTCATTCTCTAGCAGGCTTAGTCTTATAGATTTATTGTTTCTCTTTTTATTTCATCAAGTTTCAAATCACAACGATTCTAAAGAAATTTCACCTCAAAAAACTAAAAATAGTAAGTATTTCAAGGTCTATATTTCCGAAAAAGACTCGAATTTAAGCTTGGAATATGTAGTTCGGAGCAGTTGACAGTCTAATAAAATGAAACAATTTTATCATCAAACACACGTCTCACCTTGCTGAAGTTGTAATTATAAAGTATAAGGAATATCAATCACTATTAGATATTAGATTATAGATATAGTTCTTATATCTTTCTATTAACTTACTTGCAGGAATTAGGCATATCTATACATAGACTAGACGTATACACGTATTTTCCATTATGCTATCTGTAATATTGTTAAAATCGCCCTTTATTTGACCGATGTCTTACTGGTTCCACCGCTTGGTTATTACTGGCCGTGGCTAATTATTAATACAATTTAGATAACGTAAACTTATCTAGGATGTTTGTCTTTGGCCGTGTACTCAACGTTTATACTTCGCTATATGAATTAAAATGTATTAGGTATTATTTATCGCAACAATGTTATTTAAAAATATTTACTTGAGGTGTGTAAGAATAAGCCTAAATGGCGCTCTGTTGTTCGTGCCTACTACGCAAGGGACCTGGCGTGAAGTTATGTATGTATGTATATATGTAGGTATGTATGTACTTAAGGAGGTTTTTTTACCATATAAGGACATATTAGGGTTATAGAGAAAATCTTAGTGAGATCCTAGTTTTATCGTTGTTAAACTGGCTTAATTAATTGTTAATTGTTTAATCACAAAGTACCTACAGAACAACAGTTACTGATGTCTTATGATTTCCTTTATCGTCAGAAATAGGGTAATGGTTGCAACATTTGTTAGTGGATATCCACTTTTTGTCATGAAATATTTGGCAGTGACAGAAGATTTAATATCTAGTATCACCTACTTAGACTAGTATTATACCAATTTCTGATCGTGGTGTCTATTTTTATTGTTCTAGATTACATCCTTAAAATTATGTCGACTACTTAATAGGGTCTCTATATGACTGTCCGTCAGTCGTTTTTCTCACACTGATGAGAATTGACCAAAACTGTATCTTATAAATAAAATAAGAAGGGAAAGAAATGACCTGTGGCATCTACTAGTCATTTATTTTTATTGCTAGAGTACAGTAGACAGGCTGACGGCTCAATTGTGATGGTAAGTGGTTACTGTCGCCTGTAAACATCTGCAACACTAAAGATGCTACCAATGTGCTGCCGGACTTTGAAATGGGACTGGAATTTTCCAGCATTAGTGGCAACACGGCCACTAATGCTGGAACACAACTCAAGGTTCCTATGGCGGCATACTCTAGACCGGGATAGCAGTCATCCAAACGGACAAATTTTAGTGTTCTATCACCTTTTCTTTACCAGGGGATACCCACTAAAATCCCTGGCCGACCCTCGTGCGTCCTTTATCCGAGCTGTGAGCTTACTCGCACATTCACCTCCAGCCCAGACGGAAAATATCCTACCACCTGACAGACATGCAGGATTTAAAAGCTTCTCAGAGTTTTTTTTTACTGGGCGATTGTCGTTCCTATTCTTCTTTAATGATACCAAAGACTTTAAAAAAACAATATTATCTTAATAATTCTTTAAAAATGTCCAAAGCTTACACTTAAAAATATTAATATATAAATAGAGATAAAAATATGGCTATTGTGCAAACAAATCGCTACACCATACTCGAAGGTCACGGAAAATTAGTACAAAACACTAATTTGCATATGACTGCTTTTATGTAAACGCAAGGTTATGTCACACGTGGTCAGCTGATTCATTTGCGATAATATTGAAAACAGAATGTATGGACTTTGCGATTTTTATACCTAGAGTGATAATGTTAAGCTTTGATTATTTCTAAAACACATCCATACAAATATTTTAACATTTATATCTATTATAAATGTCGAAATATTTGTATGATCTCATGAAAGTTAGTTCGCAAATTTTATAAGATTGAGCATTGTGTATGTACTTTCGATCATCATCAATATAGCGTTTAATGTTTAATACCAGCTTGGTTCGGGGCGTCGGCTTCCCACTTTGAAAGGTCTTCGTAATCTCTTATTGCGAGACCATTGGCACGTGAATCATCCCTCACGATATCATGCTAGCATTCCTAGGGCTACCCTATTTACGGGGTCCTGCCAGGAGCGGCACCGCTATGAACTTGTTGCTCTCATAACTTCCTTGTTTCCGTAACCTGCAGCCGCACTAATGTAGACGACTGTCCTGCAGTTTATCCGCAACATCGTGAATGTACGCGCTGCTCTAAAACACATGTCAACACTATGGCAGCAGAGAGAGGGCGCGCGGGGAAGCGCGGGCGGCAAGCGGGCGGTGTCAGCTGTCCGCCATCTTATGTATTCACGGCTTCACTTCGCGACTGCTCTCGAACAAGCACTTACTTAACTCTAATTTCTAATATCATTTTTCAAGGCATTAACCTAAACTCAAATGTATAAATTGTATAAATGATACAAATATATTAAGTGTGAAAGTTTGTTGTCTACTTATTTACAACAAAATTGGCGACCGTGACAGGACAACTTAAATAACAAATACAAAGGAATATACAAGGGAGCGTTGTCGCACGCCATTCTTGCTACGTGCCAGCCATCACCAGAGGGAAACGGAGCCCTAGGACGGCTATAACTGCTTCGGGAGCCTGCTTCAAGACATCGTGTCATCAGGTCTAGCCCAAGGAGAGTGAGCCCTATTTCCTTTCCATTTCCATTAATAAGCCTCTATCTGTGTGACGGCCAATGTGCGCATTCTAAAAGCAAATGGCCGAAGCTTGAACCAAGTTTTTTTTTACGAGTTTTGTGTTTGTTTGTTTTTTCAATTTAAACCAAAAGGACAATAACTAACGCGGATAATAACGCATAATAAGAATTGCAATAGCGTACAAGTTTGTTTTCTTACCTATTAAACACGTAATTGCTACGTTTTAACATTCAAACATTTATAATAATTATGTTCATTTATTTTGTTTCATTTTATGTTCTTTTGTTTATAAAAGATAATTTCTCAATAGCTTGTGGATTGGGGTTGCATAATAAATAAGTTTGCGCATCTCTGGGTATTATTTTCAGGCAAATTCGTCGCTTTATATAAAACTCTAGTTCAATTCGAATTTGCCGAACGTATTTCAGCCAAAGCTGCCAACGCGCACCGCACCGCTGTCAGGCGTGAACCCGGGTCAAGGTCAAGGCCATCGCCTGCGCGTAAGCTGCCTGTTCTGCGAGTGTTTCACTGAGCATCTCGCCGTGCAGCCATCAGCTGTGTCACGACTGGACCTGAAGCATATCTACTAATGGGTTAAATCCGCTAAATACCACCTTAGACGTATTGCTGGTAATGCTTCACTAACTTTTGAAGAGCTAACAACACTTTTCACACAGATAGAAGCCATCCTCAACTCTCGTCCGCTCACTCCTCTCTCGTCTGACCCAACTGACCCTACTCCGTTAACTCCAGGCCACTTCCTAATTGGGCGGCCACTAACTTCAGTGCCGTCTCTGCCTGTCACAACCAAGTACCCAAATAGATACGAACGCATTGAACAATTAAGACAACACTTTTGGGAAAGATGGCGCCGGGAGTTTGTAGCAGAGCTTCAGCAGCGCACAAAATGGAAGACTCGTCAGCAGGAACTCCGTGTGGGAGACCTCGTTATCCTAAAAGACGAACAACTTCCTCCACTTCAATGGCGTCTCGCTCGCGTAAACTGTTTGTATCCTGGACCTGATGGTGTAAGCAGAGTCGCTGATGTCCTCACCAATCGAGGCATCATACGAAGAGCCATCAATAAGATGTGCATAATACCCGCCACGGACGCTGTAGAAAAAGCGAAGACTGCATAACTTGAAAGCACGGCTTTCAACGCCGGGAGCATGTACGCGCTGCTCTAAAACACATGTCAACACTATGGCAGCAGAGAGAGGGCGCGCGGGGAAGCGCGGGCGGCAAGCGGGCGGTGTCAGCTGTCCGCCATCTTATGTATTCACGGCTTCACTTCGCGACTGCTCTCGAACAAGCACTTACTTAACTCTAATTTCTAATATCATTTTTCAAGGCATTAACCTAAACTCAAATGTATAAATTGTATAAATGATACAAATATATTAAGTGTGAAAGTTTGTTGTCTACTTATTTACAACAGTGAATATGAATAAAAGCGCAGATGAAGGAGCTCTTGAAGCCGTCTTTCCACGTGACTGCACATATCCACCGCAACATATTCATCTCCGTTGCCCGCAGCTCTTGTTTGTGTCCATCAACACAAGGCCATGTTTCATTGCCATACAAAATAGGTTATCTAATTATGTGCAGATACATATGTTTGAAACACATGTGCCTTGGGAATAATGCTGCATTACCAGCCTCATTGCCGTAATATCTTTTTTTTTACGTCTTTTCAGTTTTATATGCGCGTTGATCATTTTCGACAATAAATATTTTCTTTCTTCTTCTATGTGTTAAGTTATTATTTGTATTTTCGATAACATTTACTCCGGAACACGGGGTAGTTTTTGTATAAGTTATGGTGCATACCTCTTTAGATTTCAAGAATACGCGGCCATAACTACTTTCAATGGAAATGTTATTTGGCAGTTGGTTCTTTCAATCTACAAAACTTTTTACCAAAAATAGCAGTGTTTTACGTCATAAGGCGTTAGGAACTAGGAACTAATAATATAGCACTAACTTAGGAACTTAGTGCTATATTATTGGGTGATAAAATATTTAAAGCACCCGTAACCGTCGCTTGGGCTAAGGCGTTCATAGCGACGCCACTGACTGTAATTACTTTTCCATGTAATTGTTCAAAAGCATAACTTTTGATTTTAAGTTCACTGATTCATAGAACGCTAATCTATTTTGTTTTGTTGGTATAGACTGGCTTCAAGGTCTTTGGCATTGATCTTGGCAATGTCACAGTAAGTACGAAAGACACAGTTGGTAAATTTTCATAATATTTTCTTTAGGTTTGTGGAAAAAAAATTGTGTATTGTGTATTTACTTGCACTAAATGTAAACAAAGACATGACTGGATGAAGGAGTGATAAATAACAATAGGATATGCCTGCAACTTCGTCCACACTTGACTTGAAATTCCCGCGGGATTCCTGGGAAACAAAGTACCACAGCTATCGTTTTGGTGAAAACTGTCGGAATAAGCTTATTTTTATGCACCCAAACAACTTTAAACCGTTCCCGGGGAAAATTCCCGCGGCATTCCCAGGATAAAAAGTAGCTAAGAACTAGCTGTCGATCAGGGAAAACCGCATTGAAATCGACCAAGTAGTTTTTACGTGAATCCCAAACAAACAGAATAAAAAAAAAATGCATCGTTTATAAAGTCCATTTCATTTTTTTTTCAAAGACTTTCAATGTACAGTCAGGGCATGTTTAGAATTTTATAACATTATAGATAGGTTTCAAACCTTTTAAATAATAAAACTACGTTTTAACGGTTTTAAGCTATGTCCAGTAATGGACAACGGTTGATAAATGTGTCAGACTAACGTCTATTAACGCTTGGTTCTTATAGCTTACTATTCATTCACTTACCTTACAGATCGGTTGAATTTTGACATTTGTTGTATGGAGTTTATGTCAAATTTTAATCGATAGTGAGACAAATGAACGGTCGTCAAGATACTAGGAACCGGGCCTTAGTAATTTTTTAGGAATGGATCGTTTTCGACTAAATACTTGTTTAGACTTCTGTAACCCTATGGACATAAGTAGTGAACGTTGATCACTTTTACAGAATCATAAATATGGTTCGCAAAATACTACCATAATGTAAAACAGGAATGTTCCCAATAGGCGAGCAGTGTTACACTTTGGATGGTACGCCATGCCTTGTATATACAACAAGCCCACCTTTGTTACTGTGAAACGTATAACAAACATTTGGGAAAGTATCAACTAAATATTGACATAATTGATTCTCCTCGTAATAGTAAATTTCAATTCATCTCACGACCTCGAAATCGCAAAAACAACGTCAACACAAAAAGCCAATACTAATGTTGTCCATTTATTATCTGCATATAATATGATGGCTACTTAATCACGTCTAAAATCTTGGAAAACAGTCTGTCTTAACATTAGTATCGTGTTATACAACTTAAAGTTAAGCACTGTTCATATTAAGCAAGGTACACATTGGTGACATACAGCACTTTCTTTCTGTCTGGTTTTTATATGCAACGCGTTCCTGACTCTACTACATACAATTTGATCAGCTTAAATAATTCTCAGAAAAATTCCCGCAATATTCTCAGGCTGAAAAGTAGCGCAGATTTTAAGTCTAAGAATTTGCTGTCTATCAGCGAAAACCGCATCGAAATCGGCCCAGTAGTTTTAGGTGAATCCCGAACAAACAGACAAGCAATCTAAAAAAAAATGCATCGTGTCCTCCATCGTTTATATATTCTATTTCAGTTGTTTTTTTTTGTATCATATTGTATATTCCCAAGGTAATTAAATTACGCCTATGTTATGAGTAATATACGACCAACACTCTGGAGCCAATCTAAGACACCCAGACCATAGTAAACGACTGAAAATTCGTTTACGAAATTTACCATACCTGAAATCGAACCCAGAGCCTCTGCGTCGTAATGAGGTGTATAATATCAAGCTCGTAAAAAATTAATTAAATAAACATGTTATTCATAATTCAGGAGTAATTATTATTATTACATTAATTAAATACGTGGTAAAAACATGCTGAAATCATTATTATGATTTTAAGTCTTAGGGCCGGCTTGATCCATGTGATAACACGCTCTGACAGAATCGGCGTCATATAGTTTGCCTTGAAGTAATCGTGTTTCGCACTCTGCATGGGTGTTCTGGCGGCCTACTTCCTCCTCCCCATCCTATCTCACCCCATCGCATCTCCTCTAACCCATCCTAAAGGCTCGCAACAGCAGATGGTAAACATTCGCAGGCGACGTTGGCAAAGGCATCAGGTGAACTGTCCGCCAGTTTGCCCGCTACAGGCAATTAAAGAAAAAGAACGCAACAACAATAATAATAAAAATAAAAATAATTATATATTTTTAAAATACATCGAATACAAGATATTTTGGCCTTAGTATAATGGTGCTAATCATAATATTGGAACTATTCTCATAACAAAGAGAGTATTGACGTAAAAGTAAATGAATCCCGGTTTGAATACAACAAAAACATGCTCTCAAACCTGAAGTATCCGATAACCGCTAATACAACACGACCTAATTTCTTATTCAACAATAATTAGGTCACACGTGCTTGGAACAAGTCCTAGGCCGTATACCGGTAAATAACAGAATGCGTATTAAACGTGTACATACCTATCAGCCAGAAAACAAAGATATGATCGAGAGAAGAGAATATGTTATAATAAAGAGATCGAAAATATGGAAAATATAAAATAACTCTTGCGAAATTATACTATCTTCTAAGTTCAATCAATCAGTCAAATAGCTTTTATATAAAAAAACAAGCTCGATTGGATACAAAGGACATTTAGTTGCTGGTATATTTTCAAAACCATATAATAACTGTTGGTCTAATTTTAAATAAAATTATTCATTTGCATTTAAATATTTAACATTAATTTTAATTTTTTGATTCAATATAACCATCTAAAAATATCATCCTAAATTTTTCTGGGCGAAACTACCTTTAGTGGTGTAGTTTTCTGTTCTTTAACTTCCTCAACATTATCTGTATGTAATACAATAAAGTTTTAGTTTTTATTGCACGAGTTCAGCAGACAGGCTGACGGCCCACTTGATGAAAAACGGTTACCATCGCCTATGAACATCTGCAACACTAAGGTGCTATGTGTGCTGCTGCTCCCTTAAGGAAGACTGGAACCTCTGGTCACTAATGCCGGAACATAACTCAAGGTTGTTATGGCGGCATACTCTAGGCCAGGGGTGGTAGCCATCCAGTCGGGCAAATGGCCTACCACCTGGCAAAGGTATATTTTATTCTAAGGTAGTCAACAATAATGAGAAATTCTAATATATTCTAATATCAAAAAAATAATGTTTTAAATTCCAATATACAGCATTAAAACTTACAATACAGACAATAGAGGGACGCGGGAGATACTTTTTATAAACTTACAGAATGGCGCTGCCTCATACATTTTGTAGGAGCCTGCTTATGACGTCATAAGTAGTCATTTGTTATTTCAAAAGTAATTAAACTTATTTCTATAATTATGTTTTAAAAGTAATATGATAATATATTATTTTAAATGCTCTGATATTTTATATGAACAAGTATTAGTATTTAACGTAACATAATTATGACCGCATACCTATTTAAATATCAATTCACAATCTCAAATTTATTTTTTTGATATTTTTAGCGCGGATAGTGCATACACGAAACAACACTAATCGAATATGCACCAAGCCTTATGATATAACCTCACAAACTTTTCAAGGCTTTCTACCCACGTTAAGACCGGCGACACAAAATACATGTATGTGAAACAAATTGTGTATGGAACAAAAGCGTCTGTTCGTTTTGGAGACGGCTTTACGTTATGAGGCGATTAGAGAGGCATATGATCTATTGAAATGTACGAAGTAGATAAGCCTAATGAGTATGATCTATATAATAATCCTTATTAATTTAGATAAATAAAAGTATAATTACAAAATAACAAAGTCTGTAACAAATTGAATCGAAATCGCTGTCGGCGGGGAACGTGCCCAAAATGCTGACCGCATTTCCGCATGATAAATAGAAGCTACGAATGTGTCGCAAAGGTTGTTTGTCGAAATTATACCTGCAAAAAACACCTGAGATCCAAAAGCGGCCACTTTTGGAGAATCGCTTAGTGAAATTGACATGTGTCTAGGTATGCTGTAATTTTATAAAGACAGTATAAAATTACAGTTTATTTTGATACTTGTCATGTTCGTCATAGGAATCTGCGAAAGCAGCCGACCTAGGCCTTCAGGTTACTCGATTTTTCAACGCATGAAATTATGAATTCGCATATTCTCTGGTACTGTAACAAATAGTTGTTAATGTTATTGATTTTTTTTACTGTATAAAATTATCATGGCTCCGTAGCCATTTTGGCAAAAACGAGACCCTTATTAAATAATCGCCATGTCGCGGGTCCATCTTTGTAAGTTACATTCATTATTCTCAGACACTATCAGGGTCTATCTGTATGGATGAAATTGGAGAATAAGGTGTGGTATTTATAGTGCTATAAAGTTATGCAATGAAATTGCGATAAAATGAAGGTTTATGACTGGCCGCCATACAATAAGGGTTGAGTTCTGTTTCTAGTGTAAATTAGTCGTGTGAGAGATTTTTAATCAGATTTTGGAAAAGCATAACGATGTTCCTTAATGTCTATTGTATTTTAAAGAATATAATAAAAGAACAAGATAAAACAAATTGGTGAACAATGTGTAGATGCCATATTTACAAAATTGGCTTGAGCACTGAAAAATATTCATTACGTAGTTTTTTATAATACAGCGTATTTTCGATCTTATACTTTTAATAGATCCATAACCAAATGACGAAACCTGTTACCGTTACGGAACCCTTCATTGTGTGCGAACTGCTCTCGTGTAATAAGAAAAAAGAGTGTCAGAACAATAAGCTAGACCACCCCCATCTTCAGTACCGGGTGTCTAAATAAGTGTACCGTAAGACAATGCAATTTTGATACAAAAATACACGTCTTACATCACAATTTCGTCGCAACTATTTTTTTTCCAAGACCTATATGAAAAATAATATATAAAGTATGTTACAGATTCTTATGACACATTTCAACAAAAGTACCTTCGCACCTCTATTCGGGTTTACAAAGCTAAGCCTTAGGCGTTTCGATTCCTCCAGGAAACACGAAGTTCCTTATAACATACTTATAGGATACAAAGAGCAAAAAGGAAATGTGTTTTATATCGTCAAAGGGTGATGAAACAATTGAGATCGAAATACATAAAATCAAAAAACATTGTTTTGTTTTATGTACAATTTCCTCCTTTCCTTCCTCGTTTATAATATGTCCACTTCCACGGTAGCAAGCAGGAAAGTGGCGAAGGAAGTGAGCATCGTAAGCAATTTAATTATGTGTTTACATACTCGGGCTACCCACTTCCCTGTGACGGTGTTTTGGTACATAGTCTGTAATGACATTATGGACCTATTTTTATGATTACTTCTATATTACATCCACACTTTACTTGAAATTCCCGCGGGATCCCGGTATACTAAGTACTCAAGCATAATAAGCATATAAGAAATGTAAGCTGTCGTTTGAGTAAAAACTGTGTTGGAATATGCTAATTTGTATGTACCCAAATAACTTCAAAGCGCTCCCGGGAAAATACCCGCGCTATTCCCGGGATAAAAAATATCATACATATTTTATTACATAAAATTTGTTATCTTTCAGCGAAAGAATCAGATTAGAATACGATTAATCTGGCCATTTTAAATCATTCCCAGAAAAAAATTCTGGATAAAAAGTAGCGCAGATTTTAAGCCTAAGGATTTGCTGTCGTGTCGATCAACTAAAACCGCATTAAAAGCAGCCCCGTAGTTTTTACATGAATAAACAGACAACAAATCAAAAAAGTGTTATCGTGTTCTCCGTCGTTTATGTGGTCCATCCTAGTTGTATTTTTAAAATAGCTAGCTACCATTTATAGACACGGCATATTTAGGATTTTATAATATTACAGATAATCAGGTTTAATTAACTTCAGTTTTTAAATATAAAGATAAGATGTAATTTGCATTTTTAAATTAGCACCGAACAATTCGTTTCTCACCTTATGCCTCTACGAAACAGTTCATTGTGCGTGGAGTAACATGCAGTTGCTCAATTTTCACTAATGCGTCTAATTTTCTTCATTAACTTCGTAAAATATGTTTCCGTAAAAGATTAAATGCATCTTTTCAAGTAATATCTGACATCAAAAATGTTACGAGGCAACTTTCTTGAACTCCCTAAAACTGTTTAATATTTAAGTGGACGAGATGCGTACAACATTTTGATAGTATATTTCATCGTCAAAAGCAAATAATTAAAAGTTTATAATAAAGGCCATCGGGCCGCCCCTGTTTTGAGTTATAGGGAGCGTAGGCATTCCCGTAATTTTGTGATAAGCCCATGGAAACAATTTGTTTGTTCAGTATCGTTATCATCTATATAATGTGTATAGTATTAGGCGGCGTACAAACAGAACCAACAAAAGTAAACAAATAGGTTCTGACAGCTGTCGTTGGTTCTATGTGTCGAGCATCATTTCGTCGAGCAGTAGAATGTAGCGATTCCTTTGATTTTACTATTCAATGGAATACCGACGATCTTTCATTGGTTCTGTGGTACACAGCCCAGTTGATAAATGATGTTTTTTTTAAATCGACTCAAAATACACAGGAACAAGGGAACAAGTTGTGAACTAGTCAGAAAACATTAATGATTTGTAAGTTCCTAAATTTTGTTGATCTATAAGATTTTAGCTGTCCACTCAATATATGTAAGCTTCTAAATAATACAGCTAATATAAAGTAATAATAAAGCTTCCTCAAAGAAAAATATAATGGCTTCTATAACCAAATACAAAAAAAATCTGGCTGACCGGTCTCTAGATAAACTATATCTTAATTTTCATATGCATCCGTTTATATTCCAAGCAGTTGAAGAAGACACTAACTATTAGTCCATAGTTATAAGTCTAAATAAATTTAGTTCACAAGCACAAACAAGACAGATCCAGAGGTATTTGGGTAGCTTAACGTGATTCCAATCAACGTCACCCCAGGCCAAATTAAAACGGGGTCCGGTTGCAATTAGATCACAAAATCCAATACGTGTTTAGGAAAATGCGTTTACTGGGATAACAAGTTCCTGTAGTTGCGCAGTTATGTACTGTTATGTTTGGGAAGTGTTTACTTTTGTGAAGGCGTCTCATTACTGTGTCAGACTTATACAGTTGTATAATTGAGCCAGCTTAAGAAGCCACTTTTAGGATGTCATTTCAATACTGTCGACTTAATTTTGTAACAGCGCCTAAATATTTTCCATAATTTATCGCATATTGTTTTGTTTTTTAGGCACTAGTCTCTGATCTGATTTATCCGTTAGAAAAAACGTAAAACTTTCTTAATTGTGACATATTAACTTGAATCGATTCACTTAGATATGACTTTCAATATTGATTACAATTGTTAATCGTATTAATATCGCTAGGTCGCGTAATTATAGAAATAAATTTGATAGATGCCAAACGCGGCTTTTAAAGCAGCCCGATTTTAAATGATGAATTCATTCATTCAAATTATGAGGATGGCATTATGGCAATAAGCATAGATATAAGTTACACAAATTTTTCAGCCCTCAGCGCATCTCCCTTGCAAAAGCCATAACCTTTCACCCCCGCGCCCCAATCGCTGCCTATCTTGTCCTTTGCACATATGCAAAAATTGACTGCAATGTTATACTTATCTGTTTACATGTGGATTGATTAAAGCATTATTATATTTTCCTTGTTATTAGATCAAATATATGTGTATAATAATAGATTGAGGATACATTAATCGTTATCAAACGTATAGGGATAGTGTTAACATTTAAATTATTAACCACAAAAACAATTCCAATAACCGAAAGTGATAAAGAATAATCAATATATTTTATGCAATTGTTTTTCCAGAAAATAAAAGTATGCCCGAACACACATAATAAATCGAGCAAATGCATAAGAGTCTACAACTATGAAGAGCTCTGGGTATCTCACCTGCGAGCCGTAACCGTTACTGTAACAAACCATACCTAACCGTTTTGTATATGTTTTGTACGTCTAGTTTGAAGTAACTTACATTCTGACCTTGGAGATTATGGGTAATAATGGGAAAACAAGCATAACAGAGAAGCCGGTAATATGATTTCGAATATCATTATATATATATATATATATATATATATATATATATATATATAATGATATAACAGTATTGGTAACCACTACTACTACACACTAGCTGTACCCGACAGACGTTGTCCTGCCTTAAAAAATCAACTCAACAAAGATTCAACGCATGAATTTATTGTTTGAAATGTAATTAAAATGATCTCTGTCATAATATTTTAATAGTTAGATGAACATATTGTAACATGTGTCCTCACCCCTGTTACACATATAATACACCTTTCATTTAAATGTTATCCACGTAGAAACTATTGACCCAATAGCTTTCTTAAATATTCCCATTCTGTATCGCTAAGGAACCCTCTTTTTATGTTTTTTTTGTCAACACTGGAGGAATGCATTTTCGCATATTCTCAGACCCCGGGGGATCGGCTGCTGGAGTTGCACACAAGCTTCAAATTCAGAGCTTGCAAGCACCGAACGCCAGACTACCCACTAAAGCTTTCAACCTCCTCCGCATTATGATGACGCGCTACGGGACCGTAACCATAGGTGTGACTGCCGTGATACCTCAATGCAATCTGACAAGGGGGGTCTCCCTGAGACTTGAACACCACATGGCATTGGGTGTGGCGCGTCGGGAGGGTCCAGTCCAACTATATTAAAAAAGACAAAGAACGCAAGGTGCGGAAATTCAGAATACATCTGTAACAGGTTATCTTCAACGCTCAGAATTACCAATGTCCATATTTTAAGGGTGATATCACGAATATCTACTTGACTGCCGAGCACAATTTGTATAATTTCCTTCCTAGTATTTACGATAAGCGAATCCCGGAAAATGAGATTTGATTGTAATTTTATTTTATTTATATTTAATCTATATTCTTTTTATTAAGAAACAAGCTTATTACACTTTTAGACACGTAAGTTAATCAAGGTTATATATAGAACGGGGCCACTTATTCTATACTCTCACTGTTTCTATGTTTACAATTGGTGTTGACGGTTTCATCATATTACGAGTATATGTGCAATTCGGAGATTAAATTACATGTTGGTTATAAGAAACTTGATATTGAAAAAGTGTCATATCAAAAGCACTTTAAATAAACATGGACGTACGAGAAAGGTAATGTAAGGTAACGTTGGAATTACTATAGAATTTATTAGAACTATAGAAACACGTATAACACAGGTACAAACATAACGGGACACAACCAGTACAAACTGCACGATTCAATAACACGCGCAAAGTCCGTCACTATATAGCTTATCGAATGTACACGTCTTGCCCGTATCGTAATCGTCGCTTGACTGCCTCACCCCTCCGTTCGGGCATTGTTTTATACTAACTATACAATACAACACTCGACCGCGTGGACTGAATTTTCCAAGAAAAAGTAATCCGCACACCTGCGACCATAAACGAGCACAATAACAATAGGATGTTTTTCTAAGTAAACAAAATAAGTCCAAATGCGGGAAGGTAATAAACTATGCTTTATGGCAGGCAGGTGTGTATATACTTTGTCGGCACTCGGCCGTAACAATATTATTAAAAAATTGTTAAATTGCTCTTTCAGTATATTTTAGAACAGAGATGTCACTTTTCTAAGATGTTACATAAGGATTAATTTTTAATTTAAACTTAAATTCATCGGAAGAATGAACCAAAATTTTAAATTATGATTTTATAAATAAAACTTAGTAACTGCCGAAATAAATTATTATATTTATAACGTAATTATTAAGTAGGCGCGAAATTTAAGCAATCACGCATTACAGTGAATACGCTGTGTGTGTGAATAATATGTGAATTGAAAAGGTTTGCTCAGCAGTTAATTAAGTTTTGGTAGTATTTTATTTATGCGAACTAACTTTATCAATCCTTACCGAAAAAATAAATATGCTTTTCGTCTCACAGATGAGCATTTGAGCCATTTTATGAATTGCAACTATCAAAATCAAAGCTAACATATAACAAATAGCGGCTGAAATACAGCCTCAATTGTCACAATGAAGTTTTTTAGTTTTTTTTTTGCTCATTTCTTTAAATGAAACACAAATAAAATGTTTTTTTGTTTTTAATATCACAATTCCGGCCTGAATCTACTAGATTTTGCCACCTTGTGGCCCCCCCCTACCCGTTGAAAGGTTGCCGACCGCTGATATATAAAATAGAATTTTTAACATACGTGAAATTTCAATCAATATTTAGCCGACGAAGGTCTTATGTTGTTACTAACAACAACATCGGGGTTCGGCCTTGACTTTAAGCGCGTTTGGTGCTCGCTCCCGAACACTTGATGTCATATACAAGTTAGAGTAGAAATCGCAAGTGAACGGAATGGACTGCATTTACTTTGCCCGACCTTGGTAGCCTTTTTTTGCTCCACGGTTTTCGGCGGCGGCCGAGTGACGTAACGCTCGGTGATCGTGCAGAATCGGTTTTAAATGGCAAACAAGTGTTTACATCTGCTAGTTAAACTTTCTTTGTTAAAGTTTGTGAAAATAATGGCTATTTATGATTGAGAAAATAACGCAATGTATACGAGTGATAATCTACTACTGACTACTACATTGATTGACAATTTTAAACATGGCTTTACATTGTTTGTATTTCTAGTGTCAAGAATTCATCAATTTTTAGGTGCCAGGTGAAAACCGTACCCATGTAAGTCCGGTTTTACATGTTTTATTCTTGTAGATCCCTAAGACTAAGCGCGCTATACGATTGGCAATATTAGACTCGCCTTTCCACAGCTAAGTCCTTTTTTTAACGAGGAGAAATCCGTTTACTTATCACCGTGTGGAGATCACAGAGAGGGGGTGTGGAGACTCGCCGGGCTGTCGGCGGAATACCCACTAAACTCCCCGCGTTCCTTACATACGCCTATAGTCAGGGCCACATTTCTTGATAACGCAGAGGGACTTTAGACACTATACCCAGGGCATAACGGGGGATGGCCAAATGCAGCGCTTAAAGCGCCTGCAACGAGCGTGTTTGGTACTCTCTCGGAGACCGCACCAGCTTTAAAAAGCGAGACCAAGCAAGCAAAACTTACAGGTGTAAGGCCGGGTTAAGAGCAGTCTCAGTCGATTGGAAAGTCTTTGACTGACGCCAGAGAAAGCTCTTGGGAGAGATCGAAATAAATCCATTTCACTAAACACTTCAGATTTTCAATAAATAAATCATAATAATAACAATTATTTATTGAAAATTACAATAAATGAAACTCGAAATAGAGCTATCTTACATCCCGGGAGAATAACTTTTTATCCCGATAAATAACGTCGTTTTAGTGGCATAGACGAAAACAGCGAAATAGATCGCGCTCCAATCGCATTTATTCAATTCACTAACAAAATACCTACGTTATAATAAACAACATGTCATTCATTGTATTACTTCAAATCAGGTTGGCTTCGACTCTCCTCTGTGTTTTGCTGGGCAGTGTGTAGACTATAATATATGGACTTAGTTTCTTTGTTTATTATATGTAAAAACGGAATTAAGTTTTTGTATAAGTAAAATAAAGCTACGATTGGACACGCGGCGCAGCTACGGGGCAAACTCTAGTTGTGTATAAGATATATATAGACGGATATGACGAGTTTATAAAGGTTTTATTAAAATGGCTGCATAGCTTTTAAAAATTCATACACTAGTTATATTTGTATGTAGTATCATGCATAAATAACGTATATTATGTCACATCAGTTAGATCCTTCAAAAGTTTATTTGTAACACACAACCAAAGTATAACAAACCACGATAGCTAAGATGTTTTATATGCATCACAGGTCAAGCGTGAACGGTTATTGTAATTTATATAACGTTATCAGCACCACACACGCGTTCACAAAACACAAATACATTGTGTGTTGTAATAATTCTGAAATTCATTTCGAGGTTTCCTTTGAAAGAGGTCTAATACCACGACATTCTATACATACGTAGACACTTCATACACTTATACAGTGACACTGAAAGAATCTATATTAAACTATATACACTTACCAACACAAGCAGTTAGACTGTAAGTAAAGCATAAAAAAGAAAGTGAAATCCATCTGACATACCCATTGTTAGATAATAGTACATTATGGTACTAGTGTAACATTGGTGATTACCGCCGAGGCGCCATTGAGACTCGAGCCATAGGCGAGGGTCTTAAGAGAGCCGAGGACGGTAATCACCAATACACACGTGTATCATACGACGTTTTTCAACACACTTGTGAATAAAATAACAACAAAAAGTCATTTTATTTAGTAGATAACAGTTTTCCTATGCGTGCGCATTGCGATCGGCCACAGACTAAAGGGATGATGTTTTTTTTTTATTTTCCGCGCATAGTTTGCGCCTATTCTGCCACGTACAAAATGGGGAATTTAAAGTTCTCTTTTATTACAGAGAAAAAAAAGTTATATATGAGTGAAAGTTTTATTTATTAAACACGTACGAGTTAAAATCATCTATTTTAATAAGAAGTTGCATGAAATGAGCAAGCAATAGGAACATTAATTTATTTGTTCTATAGAACACGATCTTTTTTTTTGAATAAAAACTTTTTAAGAACAAAGCAACTCAACCAATAAAATTTAAAAAAAATCTATAACTCACTAGTGAGTTATAATTTTTTTTAGTCACAGTTTGATTATGGGTGTCATTCTGTGCCTAATTGCGGTGACCATAGAGCCACTTTATGAGCAAGTGTGTTGAAAATATAATTATAACTTAGTGTCACCTTCAACAGGGGTAAAATAAAAACTTGATAAATGGAATGTCTATTTTACTGGATCATTCTAAATCAAGAGTTATCAATCTATATATGTATGTATATGTAACAAAATACTTCGTCTGTATTAGAGCTGTGTTAACATATCTATCATAAACAAATTTATTTAGTCTAAAATTTCAAATAAATCTATATATATAATAAAATTGTAGAGGTCAAATTTCTGTACAATTAAAAAAAATGCTAAAAACCGAGTCAGGGGGATGTAAGAAGTGAAATAGAACTAATTTGGTTTTTTTTTAAATTTTTTGTTTCTCTGTTTGTCTGTCTGTTTGTAACGGCTAATCTTCGAAACGACTAGACCGATTGAAATGAAATTTTGTATGGTGGCAGCTTATATCCCTGGTCAACATATAGGATACTTTTAATCCCGAAAAATTAAAGAGTTCCCGTGGGATAGTTAGAAAGCTTTAATTACTTAAACAGCTTATAACAGACTAAAAGTAATTTCTTTGCAACGTAACATAATAGAAGCGGATAATTTGATAGGGTGTGAGAGAGTTTTGTCTTATATATATAATATATAAAGCAGATAAGTTTGTTTCTTTGTTTGTTTCCTTGAACGCGCTAATCTCAGAAACTACTGGTCTGATTTGAAAATTTTTTTCAGTGTTAGATAGCCCATTTATTGATGAAGGTTACAGGCTATAAACCATCACGCTAAGAGCAATAGGAGCGGAGCACCAATGAAGAATGTTTCAAAATCGCGGGTGTTTTTAAACTTCCTTTCCACGTGTACGAAGTCACGGGCAGAAGCTAATCTTATATATAAAAACGAATCGCAAAATGTGTTGGTAAGCGCATAACTTGAGAACGACTTTACCGATTTTGATGAAATATTGTGTGTGTGTGTTTGAGTGGGTCCCGGGATGGTTTAAATCCACAATTGGAACCGGTAGATGGCGCTGAGATCGGGTTCTAGAATCCTCCTAATCACCTGGACCGATTATGGTGATTTTGTTTTTGTGTCGTGAAACAGTCTTTTAGGAATTCAGAAAATATGGCGGTACGAAGTTCGCCGGGTCAGCTAGTTTGCAATATGAAATGACGTGTAACGACGGCCATATATGGTCCAATCGGCTAGATGGAGCCAAAAGAATTGAATTTCGATTGTTTTGTCAAGTACAACTGTCATGCCAATCCCCACTGCTGTCACCATGATATGAAACCATTGTTTGTCAGATTGCCACTGATTTTTATTAACTACCGACATAGATAATTTATACCAAATAAATGACACTACACACACGGTAAGTTCTACTTGATCTAATCGGCAGCGTCATGCCAATTGGATGCTAGACAGTATAGTGTATGGCCACCGTAACGGACGCATGGTAGTGAATGACCTTGCTTTAATGCTGTCTAAAACGACTGCAGTGTCACGTATCTGATACATATATAAATATTTTGTAAAATATGGGGCTGGCTGGCATGGCTTATTTTTTTATAAATGAGTATACGCAGTAGAATATAAACAGTTGAGACGTGCCATTTCTAATGTCCTACAGTGAGAACCGGAATTGATTTGAACAGATACGTTGAGTAGTTTTGAATATTTTCGGTTACACTCTCTTTTAGGATTCTGAAGCAAGAATAGCGAACGTTCGTTCGTATATGGACTGTCGGAATCCTAGATTATGCGTGGTCCGAAACATATTTGGTTACACATTTTGAAAACACTAAAAGAGTATTTCTTTAAATGAATCACTATTTATTTAACCAATACCTACAAAATACATACATGTGGATAACTTAAAGTCTATATATATTCCTACTTGTTTACATGTGGTGGCATCACAAAGGACTTTGTTTACTTTGCGATTGTTAAAATAAACATACAACACATATGTGCGTACAATACATGTTTACTCAAATCACTTACCCGTTGCAATAATGAGAAATGGGTATTTGTTATATCTGTATATCCGTGCTTGGCATGAATATATTCATATGTTCAATGTTACAGGGCCAAAAAAGTTTGACTTTTTATATTAAATCGAGTTATATAAAGCCCAGAATGTTGCTTCGAAACCATCAATATACTACATATTACAAAATTGCACTACATAATATCACCCCTCAAGTTTCCACCAAGAAATTTGGGTGTTATTTTTGGAACATATACACATAAGTAGTATATAATATAAATAATGTTATTGTTCCAGAATATGAATCTTGAAGATAGTATTAAATTAAGAACTTATAATACGTCTGAAATAATACTATTAAATAAATATACAAGGGCGAACGTTTATATTTTATTCAAAACACGAATAAACAACGTAAAGCCGATTACATTGTTCTAATGCTAGAAAGTGTTTCATTGTTTCTAAATTATTTATGTTTTTAAATGATAATGGACATAGAATGGTTTGTTGCATAACTGGCGTGTTGCAATGTATATACATAGAATACAACTTAGGTGGATATGGAGTTTTTCAAAAAGGGTGTCATAAAATTTCTTCGAGGCCGGCAGCGCGTTGGTGACATCTCTGATGTTGCAAACGTCCATAGGCGACGGTAACCGCTTTCCATCAGGTGGGCCGTCAGCCTGTTTGCTGTACTCCAGCTATAAAAAAAGGTACATATTAAGGGCGAGTTCACATTGGTAAATTTATATACCTAACATTGGACGGATCGGCCAAATTAAATCAATTTCGTTGAAAGGTACAAAACTAAAATTAAACGGTAACGTCCTTTCAGTTGTTTTGTGCCTTTCAACTAGAATCAACAATGACATTGAATGATACTAGTTTACGTTTATATGGTTCATTTCAGTAGATTCATCCAAGTTGAAAAGTTTAATATCGACTTTAGACCGAGACGGGCGCGAGCTGAGCGATCCCATATTTCAAAAACTACGTTGTGGATATTGTCCAAAAACAATCTTGAAGCTTTACCATCTTTTTCTCAGAATTTTCCACTTCATAGTTTAATGTTTAGACCCCCTCCCTCACTCTAAATTTTACACTATATAATAGAGCAGGCGGACACACTTCACCATTTTGGTAGCCACTATATATTTTCATCTCCGATTCAGAAGAAAAAAACATTAAAATCACACACACACACAACTTCACGCCAGATCCCTTGCGGGGTAGGCACGAACAACAGAGTGCCATTAAAATCAATGCCATGTTTTTCCATATCTGGCGAACGATACCCACAAGGGTTAATGAACACTTTAAAAAATTGTGTCTGTGTGTGTGTACTGTTCACACACAGTAAGTGATATCAGAGAATATCAGAGTATATACAGATAATTCTTCTCTAACTTTTATTAATATTAGTCTACATCCGTCATCATATCATAAATCAAAATAAACTTCTATCTCTTTCAATTTTTCATTGTTTTAGTCTAAAAAATATTATTATCAGTTTATTTCGGTCTAAATTGGACCTATGTTTAACCATCAGTCTTATTGACTCTCTAATCAGTGCTGTAAAATGAAAAAATCGAATCTCATGCTTCTCTCTCTCATGGATCTCAGGCTTAGTCCTATAGATTATATATTAATCTCTTTTTAGTGTCACTTTTTTGTTTCATCTAGTTTCAAATCAAAACGATTCTACAGAAATTTGACTCCAAAAAAACAACGCTTAGTTACATGTATGTTGGCCACCCCTTCCTTATCTTTGCTTTTTACGATTTCGCACACAATCACATAAATTTGTAGCGCTAGATACCAATGGAAATACCTACTGCTATGTATCTATCAAATTTCATCTATGTAGACCCAGTACTTTCCGAAAAAATTACTGCCACATACACAGATAGACGGACAGCCGGATATAGCGATTACATAAAGGTTCCGTTTTTGCCAAAATGGCTACAAACCCTAAAAGATCTACAAAATTACAAATACAATTTAAACGATTATTATCTCAAACGCTTGTTAAAACTGCTCAGAGAAACATACACCAGCGCGTTTGTAAATCCTAGATCACGTGCGCATAATACTAAAAATACGCTTGGAATTGCCTGATCACAGGGATGAAAAAGCACTTTTCGTCCCTGGGAAACAATTTTCCCTGCTGTCAAAAAATATATTCTTTTTTGTTTAGTTTTATGGCTTGGCAGCTAGGCCTTTAAGCCAGATCCTAGTTTATAATAGTTTCTTCATTTTCTTAAGCATATGTGTAGCACAGCTGACCTGTAGGTAATCAGCTAGTGCCATTCAACGGAATTCTTGTGACAACTCAAAAGGCCACATTTGACTATACAGTTCACATTTCTCACAAAACACATAATTACTACTCAAAAAGCATCAATATCCTTGATATTGATACGCCTACCATTGTTCATTTTAGAGTAATTTTACACAATTTGTGAAAATAAAACTGCACAGCACAACATCTCCTTTCAGTTCCCGCCAAAAACTCCCTCTCTGGTGTCAAAAACTATGCCAACCATAGATAATTAATGCGACTTATGTACCGACTATTTTTACAGCCACTATTAAATATCAATAATGTTTTAACATTATTTTATACATACAAATTATTTATCACAAAATTATTATTTAATTAACATACATTTGAGCTAAATATTTACTATTATTAGTGACAAAAAATACTGGCTGGTAGAATGCTACAGACAAAAAAAAACTTGAAATTTCATATGTGATGCATTAAATGAGTTTACCAGATTTAGATATGGATATAACGCCTGATTTCATTAAAGAAGTAGTTGTTTTTTTACTAATCAGTCTTTATTTACTTTCCTCACATTCGAGATGAAAAGCAGAATGTTAACCTCGGTTAAAAGGCCTATTTAGCACTGGAACTATTAGCGCCTATATTACACTCCTGCGCCATCTCGTGCCTAAATATGTCACTTTCACCTTTCGTGTACCAGTCTACTATATTAATATAGTTAGGGAAGAAAAAAACATGTTTCTTCAACAAACAGTGCACGTATACAATCGTAACACTCGATAAACTTACAAAAATACAATTTTTTCTTATTCGTACGTTTGAGCTATGGTTATAAAAGGCGTAGTTAGTTGAGCAGGCATTTATTTTATAGGCGTCATTGTGAGTTTATACGATATGCGTTTGGCACACGACAGGGGTTACCATGAGGAAAATATCGTAAATTTTTATATATTTTCATGAGTTTATCGTAACTGACAGATTTTCAATTAAATTTAATAATTTCAGGCTGACTACTGGGTGATTCTCCCGTATCGATACGAATGCATCATCAGCCGCAAGTACGTGATCCTTGTTTTAAATCTTTATCTTAAGAATTTTCCGTTTCAAGTATTTTGTCGGTACCGTGACGAACATTAATCAGCGGTATTATAACCCATGTGATCCAGCACGAGTTTTGAGAAAACGTAGTGTGAACAATGATGCCGTTTAGGAGATTCAACCTACTAACCTATGATTACTCAAAAGAAAAAACATATTAGGAATATCACATAATATTTTATTTAAATAATATTATTTAGTAGGTTAGGTAATAAAAATTATGTTGGATTTTTACGAAAATAACACTGTTTCTGAGTGTTGATTTCTCTTCACAATGTCGACATATTGCAACATATTTTAGATTACTTATCGGCTCTTTATAAGGCATAGCGTTATGTTATATAAGTCTATAAAAAAACATTCTCAATATAGGGACTACCTGACACGAAAACAATTTTTAATTAAGACTGATTAACGGTTTTGAGCAATTTTCACACACAGTCATTATTTTAATTATATATGTAAAGACAGGAATTTCAGTACCTAAAAAGAGGTTCTTATATGTATTTGAATAATACTTGACATGTCCACCTGTATGCTATACAAATGTTAATATAAAAACGTGCGTTATCTGGCAGCCCTGTAGACAAAACGCGGTAATACGCCACCGGCAGTTACATCAATTTTATTATTACTAAAGCAAACTATACAGTTTCTTGCTTAAATTGAGATATATAAAGACAGGTTGGCAATTTATGGCGTTTAGGGTTGATAGCGCGAAAGATCTTCAGTTTACGAGTGTATTCACCAATCTGCTGAGCTAAAATAATACTGTAGGATTATTCATTTCATTTCACTGCTTTTACTATCTATTTTTGCGATCCGTGTAATGACTGAGTGAGCTGAACAAGAATTATTATGTACACAACCCATATAAAATCGTCTTAAATACACTACGCAAATGTGTGCAGTCCACATACAATGAAGGGTTCCGTGATAGGGACGAGTGTCCACTACTCTTCACAAATATTCCCAGCAACAGATAGAACACGCTTGGTTTTCATAGTATTTTCTTAAGTTTTCGCGACTAGTACATATAATAAAACTACGTATTTTATTTGATTTTTATTGTTTCGACGTATCGACCACTTTTCAGTAATCGTGATCACGGAAGACAAAGATGTCAAATGTCAATAGGTATTTTTAAAGTTTTAGTTAGCCTACCGCCAACTTGTTCATTTTAATTATTAATTTTAATTTTTTGTTTATGGTTATTATTTACTCTATGGTAGCCTAATCTAATTTGCTACCGCTTCGCAACAAGTTGTGGCTTGAAGAGAAGCGGTAGCAAATTAGAGAGAAGCATTTTAATATTTTATATAATATTAAAATGGTGGGAGGTAAAATAAAATGAGAAATTATCAATCAAGTTGATTTGTTTTGCGGTGCACACAAAGAGAGCTCAAAGTATCTTGAAGTCTGGCAGTTGGTTTTTGCTGGGTTTTGGTTCTTAATAGATTTGATGATCGGATCCCAAACAGGTGGTATTTGCCAACCATCTTCTCTATTGAAATTTGGATGTATTTTGATTACACTAGCCTCACGCATAATTTTAGGTATGATTCTATTCCTTTTTTGCGAAGATTTGTGTTTTATCGAGTCTAATAGACATAGACATAGACATAGACAACACTTTATTGTTCACCATAACAAAAATTACGAAAAAAATGCACAAGACAATAGTTAATTGGTAAAACAAAAGGCGGCCTTATCGCTAAAAGCGATCTCTTCCAGGCAACCTGACTTAAAAGGAAATCTTAAATTATCTATAATTATCTACAATAAAAGATTTTTTTTTAATAAAAATGACATACATGGACAACAGATTACAGTCAAAAGTATAATAAACTATAGCACATACATTATTGTGTAAGACTTACATAATGATTCCAAAGTAAAATTTTAAATATGGCAAAAGACTTGGCCTTTCTGACGTCAGTGGGCAAAGAGTTCCAAAGGAAGACAGCCTGCATAGCGAAGGAGTTGGAATAAAATGTTGAAGAGTGTGCAGGTGCCATTAACAGGAGATTATTAGTGGAGCGCAAACTGAGTGTATGTGACGTATAAAGGAAGTTGAAACATTCCTTAAGATAAGGAGGGGTGTAAGGTATAAACAATATACGATATAGTAACTTGAGAAGATGAGCATTCCGGCGAAGTGAGATAGGCAACCACTCGAGCTTTTTGCGATATTCCAATTCTATTATAGATATTCTAATGTAGTAGTTGAATTTATCCAGCGTGTGTTCACTGATTGCACACTTTGTAGACCTTATGTTTCATGTGTTCTTTTACTCGTGTTTTCATGCTCCTCTTTGTTTGCTTAATGTATAATAATTGACACTCACAATCAAGCTTGTAGATACATGCATCCTGGAGTGGATATTGCATTTCACAGGCCTCAAAAACTGGGTAATCCTTTTATGCGATAGCCTTGGTTTATTATTTTTAAATGGATAATTTATATAGAAAGTTGCAAGCTGGTCTCGTTTCTTTTAAGTGACGAAAAGAAAAACTCATAATTCGTATTTACGTAACGTAAATTCTATAATAACCACTAACTTTCTTATTCACTTGGCTAATATAAAATTTCAGTTTCAAAGCTTACAGCTTTATACATATATACGAAAAAGCAAATAACCATAGATTAGATATACATTTGTAGTATTACAACTACATACGTATACTTACTTACCTACAGCGCGTTTATTTATGATAATTTATGTATCTCACGAATTTGTGAGCTTATAAACGGGCCCACCTCGAGTTTCTTGATAATAAAATTTATAACGAACGATTGCCTTAAAGCGATAAAAGATTTTATCAGGATACAAATGTCGTGAATTCGATTTATCCTGGCCACAAGCCGAGTTTAGTCTTGAATTTTTTCAGAATTTCTCATTAATTACTTAATTTCCTTGTTTCGATAAAACCTATTTCACTTTATAATATTTTTTATTTCAGTTCTGATAAACAAAAAACATTTTTAAAGGATATACCTAAAAATATTTACTTACTAGTATAATTTATATAGCCTTACTACACAAACAAATTTGTTTATATTTAAAGACTTCTACTGTTGGTCCAAGGGTTACTTACGGTCGATTCTGGTCTCGCCCGCCGCTGCGTTACGAGATAGTTCATTAGAGAGCAGTATCAAAAGTGGAAAAACACAATCAGTTTAGTGGGCTTAATTTTTATTTCTCCGCTTTTGGTAGACGTGTACATAGATTTACGGGGAGAAAATTCTAGTAGGATTAATCTCAACTTTACTGTACAATTTTAACTTTTTATTTGTTAGTTTTTTGTGAACAATAAAGAATAAAATAACTAAGTAAGTAATATCCAATATAGGTATATTTGATAATACTTACTTAATCATTTTATTTTATATCTTTAGAAAAAAAAAACTTGAGAGGTGTCAAGGGACACCCGGATGGAACGAAGTTCCATATTTATTATTTACAAAAAACCTATATACACTCAACAAAATAGTAAATGAGTGAGTTTGAATCCTATTTACTTCAATATAAGAAACAATTTAAATTTAAAAATTTAAAATTTAAAAATCGAATCTCATCCTGCAATTCGACTCTTGAAACAAATTTAACTTTAAACCAGATTCGCGATATTGCTCCTTATTTTAATGACATTAAGACTCTATATGTCCGCAAATGCTATCTGTACGTCAGCAACCCATGACATTTAAATAATAATGTACTCCAAATTAAACTCTAACTGCGTGGGCATAAAGGGTTATGCAACTGCATTTTATCTTGGCAAGTTCAAAAACTGTCGTGACAACTTTTTTCGTAAGAATTTTTTCCGTCTAGCCCTCATTCGTACCGCGCAATAAGGAACTACGTTCCAATAAAAATATTAGAATGTGTGGTTATGTGGGATATAGTAGAACCGGGTTTTTCAAAGTAGGAAAATTCTATATTCTCTAACTTTGAGAAACACTATACTACTACTACAATAGACAATAGGGGTACATAGACTCATGAGAAAACCTGGTATAGACCTACATACATAAATAGTCTAGAAAACAATATTGGATATTTTTAACCTGAGAAATCATAGCCTGTATTCTTCGAAACAAGTTCAGTATACAACAGGCAAATAAAGGCTTTTTCAAAAAGTCTTAACAACGTATCTAAGCAACTACAGATCCGAATACCATTGTACACGAGGTGTGGGTGTATGTACGTGGGCGTTACTTGCAGTGGACATTTGTTAACATTAAACGTTAGAAATGGCACCAGCACCGGTTTTACTGCTAGTAAAAATCTGTACAAAAGGAGATATACTTTAGAATTGTATGAAAGCAGGGCTACTTACTACCTTTTACACTTAAGGCTCTAGATTTAGTGAAGAAAGAAAGAAATATTTTATTTAGGACAAATAAATATTTTAACAATACTAAGTAAAATAAAAGATAAATTCATCAATATATGTCCTAAAATTGGACCCAGACTCAGTGTAATGCTAGCTGCTAAGGCCAGCGCTGTTCATCCGCCTGGGACCAGCAGGTGGGAGTCACGGAGGACAATACAACACAAATAATATATCAAATCGGTTCAATTTAATAATTATAAAAACAAAACGGGTTATTAGACGTATTTACATCGAAAAAATAATAATAAACATATATACATAGATATATAAACATATTGCGATACGTGACCAAAAAACAAGTAAATAAAATAAACAGATTATTGTTAATGTTATCATAGGTATTAGTGCTGGTAGTGTAACCTAGGGCACATTTATACTAATAAAATCCTAATACCGAATCTAGCGCGTTTCGTATGGTAAGTGAATATCTAATTATTCATTTATCACGTTCTACGTTAATTGTACATGAACCAAAAGAAGTATGTAAATCACAACCGTTCTTTAGAAATCTTATCGTGCAAACACTAAGGGATAAGTAAGTTTTTCCAGGATTTCCCAATCCTACATACCTACTATTTTAATTTCTGTTTTATAATCAAACAATAATGGTATGGTCTATAAAATCATATGATTATATAGGAATGTGATAGCGGAATTTAGCATTTTTCTAACCGATATAACGCTAACGCTCATACAATGTGGCAGCCCTACATGGAGGAATTAAATTTGTTTCATCGCGAGAGACACATAAATAAACAGGAAATCTATGAATTGTAAAGTTATCATGTCACCTATAGACATTTACGACAATATGTGCATTGTTCTTGTTGCAACTTTTTAGACCGAACGTCTGTCACACTCATTAAAAAGTTAAAGGCAGACTTAATAATTGGGTAGAAAATACTAAACAAATTCAAGGCAGCTAGGTAAAGTTGAAATTTATTTTGAAGCTACTACAGTCTTCAGTTATCACCATTTAAAGTGACAAGTTTTTTTTAAGTATGCTACATTATCTGTAACATTTTTATCTGGCGTGAGCTGACATTATGCTAATTTGACACAAGTAGGGTAATGTTTAGGTGAGGCAAGGATATTGATATGCCAGGTACGCGATAATTCTCTTTTATATTTATTTTATACTTCTAAATACTTTCTATTACTACTGTCTGAAGGAGGCAAAGAAACAGACGACCCATTGGGTGAAAACGTCTTACCGTCGCCTATAAATGTTTGCAACACCAGGGCATTGCAATTCGCCAATGCGTTACCGATCTCGAAGAAATTCTACGACACTCTTCTTAGGGCAATTCCATGTCATAGTACAAACGGGAACCTCGGCGGGAAGTTCCCTGCAGATCGTTATTGTACGCGGTATAAACTTTCTAGAGAACCATTGCGTAGTTGAGCATGGTGGGCAAGGAAATGAGAGTGAATATTATTTATGTCTATCCAAATCTTTATATATTTTACCGTTTCCAATATTACATTATCAAACCATTCCTTTTGTATAGTAATGAAACATGGAATATACTTGCACAACACAAGCCCAACCCTAAGTCTTTAATTTCTAAATAGTCAAACATACATTTCTAAAATTATAAGGTTCATCAGTGTCTATATTCTGACACTATTTTACAGTAGTACACTTAGGATCCAGGAACTGAGTTACCAGATGAAAATGCTGTAATTTAAGTGTTACATTTATGAGGGTCCGTCCTAATTTTTAGACTTTTCTCATGTTTACTATATCGTTGTGAATTGACATATTATAATAATACCTAGTATCGAATTTCATTCATTAAGACCGAGTACCTAAATTCTGAGAAACATGATTACGACATCCCCCAACAGCCAAACTAACATTATGAATTTAAAAGGTTCCGTTTTCATTAACAAATGGTGTTATCCGCACATGGGTGACATTTGAAACATTGTATTCAACGTCAAACTCGCAAGTACATTCTATTTACCATGGAAAGTTCAAAAACTGCTATTAAGGAGAGCAGGAGCCTAAAAAATAATCGAGACAATATAAACGGAAAGGGAATAATATGAAACCATCGCCGGAACGAGACGAATAAGGGCCTTAAATGAGAGACCTCGGATAGGATCGTGAGCTTTTACGATAGGGCTTTACGATTTATTACTGCTCATTTTTAGGGATCCACCCAGAATAGCTTAGTTAGGCACCTAAAGACTTTAGTAAATCAATTCTCTTTTTGAAATATCACTTTTTGATTTTACACTCTGTATAGTACAATTATATTTCATTTATGTCCCGAAAAACAGTTTTATTTTTCTTTAATCTTAAATAGAATATCGTTGTTTGCACAGTATTGAACACCAATTATTGGGTGTTATTGTAGTGGTCTATGATTAATTTATTACATTATTCATATAATTTAAAATAGGCAAGTGAGTTGAAATCCACAAACTATGAAGATTTTCGTTGTGGTGACAATAGTCCACCACTTACATAAAAAAAGGAATCTCTTAAAAATTCCCCATAATCTCAAACTACTCAACCAATAAATAATGTTCATTGAAAATATTTTTCAAGCTCAACAAAATCACATTTTTCGCATTATAAATTATATACATATGTATGTAATAAAATATCTGTAATAAATCTATAAATATAAAAGACAAGAAATCAATCGACAACATTTAGAGTCAATATCCATTATTCAACTCTGCATGCGGCAGTTAATCAATTTGCTTAAAAGAGATTGCCAATCTTATTAATCCAAAGTGGGTTGGTGGTACTTCAGAAACAATCTCCTCGAGATTATAAAATTGTTTTTAATGCCCTAATTTTCAGAAGATAAGCTTTTTTATCGCGATGAAAGCGATTAAAGAGGTTAGTATGGAATTGGTAGACTTTTCTTTTGCAAAGGCCAATCCAAAATGTATTATGCAGTTTAAAAACTTTTATTTTTAACAGACATAATACATAATGAATTTTGTATACCTTTACGATTTGTAAACACCTTTGAAGCATAGCTGTAAGGCCAGTTCGAAGCCTGGGTCCACTTACTTACCTACTTTTTCTTTTACATTTCGCGTATTCTACTGATGAAAAACCAAGCGACCATTGGCACGCATGTAACCTTTCACATCGTCAAGTCAGCATTTAATATTCCTAACCCTTCTATAGGGACCTGACAGACGCAGCGTGACTAAAAATTTGTTCCCCGCATAACCAGACATTTTCTGAAAACGTGGCTGTATCAACGTAGACGACTCTGCCTTGCCTTGCCGTCTAAATGTTATGCCGCAGATGCGCGCAAAACCAGTGTGGTGTGCAGTGGAATGGTTTGCACCAAATTTGATAAATGCGGACTTCTGAGAGAACATTGAAGATTTCCCTCAGGAACTAAAACTTCCGATATTATTAATTTCGATTAAAAGATTTTTCGAAATACTAATGTTCATGTTAGTTTAAAAATATAATGTAATATAAACAGATGTATGTATGAGTGTAAGACTTCTTGGTTGTTCTTAATAAATAAATAAAAAACCTACAATACCACTCAATATTTGTAAAACAATGTAATCGATACTTTAAATTTTTAAAGGCTCGCACGAGAACCAGTGGCTTCTGGGTATTTTTTTCTTATTAGCGAAGTAACTAGCCCACTCAGCGTCTCCGGAGACACTCCATTTAGTTCCCGAGTAGCTGCCCGCAAATAAATTGAACGCCATTATTTTAATTTAACAAAAACGATGTCTCGAAGACGTTTTCTGTAAAGTTTATTCCCAAGAATGCATGCATGTATATAATAATTATACTATAAGAATGTATATATAAAGTAAAATCAATTTAAGGTCAGAAAATGGAATTAATAAAATATTTTGTACAAAGAAAGTTATTAAGCATATTTAGCTAAATGGAGACAGTAAATATAATAGTAAACAAAAAGATAGTAGATGTTAATATTTTTAAGTTAAAAATAATAAAGTAGATCTACATGTAAAGGGGTGTGGATTTACCGTATGTGATTTTCAAAATTAAAATGATGAACCAAAGTAAAAACTATAAATAACATTTATCCCACTAAAATATGTCTCATCTCGTTTCTTCTTCTTGTAAATAGGCTATGCACGATCAGTTTCTCTAGGCAATGCAAGTATGCACCATTTTCATATCTTGCGGGTTTCAGAAGATACGAATTTAAAGATCAAGTTTCATGTGAATCAAGTGACAGCCACAGCTAGTTATAGATAAATGATAGATTCAGGCGAACGAGGTTCTAAGTGTTGTAAACAGACCCTATTGCAATGAACTGCTGGAGCACTATTCAACAAGATTTCATGAGGATGACATCATGTAATATATGCATAAAAACACTTTGGAAAAGTGAATACGAGGGTCCAATTATATCATTAGGTATTACATCAGACAATACGCTGCATAACAATAGATAAAATGAAATTGCTCGCATGTACAAGTGACGTTTGTCAGTCGCAGTTGCTATGCATTGGCTCTCGATTCAAAAGCTTACTATAACTACATTGTCAATCGATACCACTTGACATCGTATCCTTATCGGATCGCATTTGGAATTGTCGAATAATAACTCTTGATCATCATCGTAGCGTTAAATCCCGGTTGTGTTTGAAGCTTCCGCTTAGACGCCCGAGAGCCTGTTTTCCAAGTCTTTTCCCTTCATTTCGCGCCATCTTGGTTTTCCCTTATTGTGAGACCATTAATACGCATTTCATCTCCCTCACATCTTCAAGCTAGCCTTTCTTGGATATCCATTTTTGTTTCTGACGTAACCAGCCGGTTTCCATAAATATCGCCTAATAACCAACATAGTTAACGTACTTAAAGAAAAGACCAGGTATTTTATTGACATAAAACAATTTATCATAAGGTGAGATGATTCCGCTGGTATATGTCCATCATCGAAAATCACCGAATAACTTATTGATTTCGATTTCTGAAATGTTTTTTAAGCTCGATACCTCTGAATCATCCAAATGTTTCATTGAATAGTTCAAGTTAGAGCGGCACATCTCTTCACTAGAAACTTATATTTCGTTACATATTTACTCGAATGAGTCATTAAATAAAATTTAAAAACTTCGTTAAAAAAACCGACTTCAAAAACTAAAAAACAAAAATGTATAAAATAACTTATTTCTAAAGCTATTATTATTAATATATATTATCTAAAACATCTTAAAGTCGGTGCTTAGTAATTTTCAAAATATAGTAATTTTTGTGTTTTACTTTGCACCGACTTCAAGATGTTTTAGATAATATATATTAATAATAATAGCTTTAGAAATAAGTTATTTTATACATTTTAGTTTTTTAGTTTTTGAAGTCGGTTTTTTTAAACGAAGTTTTTAAATTTTATTTGTTACTTTTTAGTGTCTAGCTATGTATGGGTGGACCTACGAATGGTGCCGCGCTTCTTAAAAAATATAGGTCCCAAGAACCGGGAACAAAAAAATGTTCGTAAAATGAAAACTACTGGGCCAAACTATGTCAAATTTTTAGGGGACCACATGGCAGCTATTCCGCGTCGAACAAAAAAAGAATCACGTAAATCGAATCATAAATCTCAGAGTTATCGGTGTACATATTATGGAACGGAGTGAAAATTATTTCCATGAAAAATGTTCATAAAATGAAAACTACTGGGCCAAACTATGTAAAATTTTTAGGGGACCAATTGGAAGCTATTCCGCGTCGAACAAAAAAAGAATCAGGTAAATCGGATCATAAATCACGGAGTAATCGGCGAACATACATAAAAAAGCAACAAAAAAAAAAGATCTCGACGAGTTGAGAACCTCCTCCTTTATTCAAAGTCGGTTAACAACACCAATATAAATATTTAAAACCTAAACATACCCTACACGCATGTGACACTGGAAAATTTCAATCTTCAATTACATAATTATACGTCTGTCTTAATTTTTTAGTATTTATACGATTTTTCTACACTTTGCACACCGGCTTATAGAATACCTATAAGCTTTAAGCCAAATTTTAGACAAATATAGACATAGAAGTTATATAGAAAAATTACTATGGCATATATATTATATAGACAGACAGACGAATCCATTCTTGCTCAAATGGCTATGGAGTCCTAAAAAGGTTTTAATATTAAAACGTAATGAATACATCGCCAGATATTGCCCAAAAGGTTAAAGTACACCAAAATAATCACAGTATAATATAAATTGTTAATTGTGTTGTGAGCGGGTAATGGGTAATGGTGATGTCATGTTTTCACTGACTAATCACATTGGGACCCGATTCGAGGATTGTAACACGTATATTAGGAGGTTAAACCCTACTCGTAACAACGACATTTTACTATTATATTATATCTATACAACTTAAAAGAAAGTCGGGGTATAAACAGTATAACGCGTGTCGGGAGTACATAGAATAACTATAGGAGTGTCTCCTTCTTCTATAGTATTGTAAAAGTGTAGTGTTTTGTTTCTTAGATTGTTTGTGTTTGTCTGTTTGTTCGGGATTCACGTAAAAACTTTTGGCGTGATTTCGATGCCGTTTTCGCTGATCAATAGCAAATTAATGGACTTAAAACCTTTGGTACTTCATATTCCGGGAATCCTGCGGGAATTGTCACGAGAATGATTTAAAGTGGCCAGAGTGAAAATATCTCATTCCGATGCGATATTTTCACTGATCTTTGGGAAATACCAGTTCAACGTAGACCAAGTTGCAGCCAATGCTAGTTTTAAATGTGACTCTGGAAGCTTTGTGTATGTAGTCGGTGCCAAGCATAATTTTCAAGCAAGGCGATCAAATTAACTTCTTTAAGTGACGCCAAACTAGGGCATTTGTGTGACAGCTGGAAAAGGTATATTTCATAAAACTATTCTACTCCATTGAAATCTTACAATTTAAGGGCCGAGTATTGCATTTATTAGAGGACGCAATTTTATTTTCGGGACATGTGTGGGGGGTCAATATAAGCTTAACCTCAAGTTTGTGGGGTCGCCACCCTTGTCCCCCGGCCGCCATCTTGGAAAAAGTGGTGAAAACACTTTTTTCACGATATCTCGGAAACTATGCGTCTTACAAAAAAAATTGTAGTCATAATTTGTAGCAAATTGTTTTGCCTACAAATATGTTTATATAACATTTTGCCCTAAATTAAAAATTAAAGAAGTTATAAGCAAAAAAGTGAGAATTTTTTTATTCATTCCTAACTCTTTTCTTTACCATAAAACTTACCAAATTTAACTTATCGAATGTTAAGCAGGTAGAAAAGGTCCCCCGTTTTCCCCGCCACCTATGAGGTAGAGTCCGTAGGCGCGTTTTTTATGTCTGTTCTGGCGAAATATGCAGCAACATTATGGAGATATCAAAGTTAATGGAAGAAAATGAATATGAACATGAACTTCCAACTATGACTCCAATTTTAACTCCTGTCACATTCGTCAAACTTTCACATTTGACGTTGATTTAGATTCTGAGCCCCCCTGGACCATCGAAGAAGAGTCGATTAGAGTAGCTAGCTAATAAGTGATTAAAAATATTATGATGTCGAGGATTACCCTATAAGCAAGATGTCCGTGGAGTAGGCCTACTGGGGATACCACGTAAAAAAAACGTGCCTACGGACTCTACCTCATAGTGGGCGGGGAAAACGGAGGACCTTTTCTACTTGCTTAACATTCGATAAGTTAAATTTGTTAAGTTCTATGGTAAAGAAAAGAGTTAGGAATGAATAAAAAAAATCTCACTTTTTTGCTTATAACTTTAATTTTTAATTTAGGGCAAAAAGTTATATAAACATATTTGTAGGCAAAACAATTTGTTACAAATTATGACTTTACAAATTTTTTGTAAGACGCATAGTTTCCGAGATATCGCGAAAAAAGTGTTTTCACCACTTTTTCCAAGATGGCGGCCGGGGGACAAGGGTGGCGACCCCACAAACTTGAGGTTAAGCTTCTATTGACCCCCCACACATGTCCCAAAAATAAAATTGCGTCCTCTAACAAATGCAAAGCTCATGTAACATTTCAATGGAGTATTTCGACTTTTAACACAACACATTTTTTATTTAAAAACAATATATATCTTATCTTACACTCGTATTATAAACTTTTAAAAATATACATATTTTAAAATGAAACTGTACAGAACAACATGATTATTTAAGTTCTAGTCTAAAAACTCCAAAGAGCGGTAGTCACTGGTTGCGTGCTGGCGAACATTTGTCAATTCGTCCTTCCACACGCATCTCCCACGTACGACCTAAACACTCCGCCACTCTGTTAGTTTTCCAGCTATAGTCAAGGCCATATTTTATATATTTTTGGCTGTAATATCTTACTTTGAATAATTACAGTTTAATTGTATGTGATTTCAAAATAAATGCCAAAATTTAAGTTAGACGCTGAAAATTTTAGATCTAAATAGGAAACATTCGTGAATGTTTGCATATCTTGCAAGGTTTAAAAGATATTTATATAGAAGTTACACGTGAATTTTATCACGAATACCGCTAGTAGGTACGTATATAAATAACTATTATACATTTGCACATTTCGTAAATGATTACGGCACAAAGGTAAGTTTACAATCCAATTCCTGTTAAACAATTGAAAAAGTATTTTTTTTTATTGCATGAGGTCAGCAGACAGGCAGATGGCCCACTTGATAGAAAGAGGTTACCATCGCCTATGGACATTTGCAACACTAAAGGTGCTACAAATACGCTGCTGCTCTCTTAAGGGAGTCTGGAACCTGGTCACTAGTGCCGGAACACAAATCAAGGTTGTTGCAAGTTGAATCATGACTAAAATTGATGCCAAATTATTTTGAGTCACATCCCTATTTAGATAACTATTATATAAACAATTACTTAAACGATACAATGTAGAGTTGTAGACTAAACGTAATTTGATCGATTGGTGTCATTTCTGTCTCGTGACTAATGTTAAAGAATATTGTAGGTCACCTTAGCGCAGAGCATACGATGTTTGTTATCATTTAATGAATTAAAAAATAAAGTAAACATTTTGAAAATAATTCTGAAAAGTTTGATCTAACCTATACTATAATAAATCTGTAAATGGTTCGAGTTTGTACAATGCGTTTGAAAATGTGAAAAAAATCAGGTGGGATAATAGAGACCAGTACATTCCGAAAATGCAATTTTTAGAATTTTTGTCTGTCTGTTAAAGCATCACGTGGAAACTACTGATCGGATTTTAATGAAACTCGAAACGGAGCTAGCTTATATCGCGGAGCGTAACTTAAGATACTTTTTATTCCGATAAATAGCATGATTTCCGTAGGATAGACGAAAATAGTGAAAAAGATGGCGCTGCGATCGCAACTTTTTTGGAAAGTATTAAACGTATATTAATGAAACTCGACATGTTGCTGGCTCATAACCCGAGTTAACACTATGGCTACATTTTATCCCAATAAATGATGTGGTTTCGACAAAAAGACAGATTAGCTAAATAGATGGAGCAGCAATCGCGTTTCATTCAAGTAATTGTCATTGAAACAAGTCATTTGCCCGTCGCTTATATTCAAGCAAAATACATTGTAATACTAAGTTTGTAATTGTTATACCATCACAAATTATTCGCTCTCTTCAAATGTAACTCAATGCCTAATAAACACGTTTATTACAACGGAATCGTTGTAACAATCTATGACCATGAATCAAACTCGATACCGCACTTATGAAACTTAGATATCAGAATGATCTATCACACTACGCTCACTACATACAAACAAGCTGTGCACTCACGCATGGCTGCGCGGGCGCAGTGCAGTCTCCGAGGGCCGGCACGCCCGGTGACTTTACATCGCGGGAAATCGCCTCGCCATTACCATGAACAACAGATGGCAGTGTAAGAAATGTCGAAAATTCTTTTTTCAATTCAATGTTAAGAAAAATCAAGTAATATGTTTAAAGGAAATTATACTGGTCAAATAGTTGTTATTTAGTGCCTTGTCGTTATTCATATTGAGTTGGAGTAAGTTTGCAGGCTTCTTTATGATTCTTAATAAAGCCTTCAAATTTACTCTAATTCAATATGAATAAGACCGTTAGTTACCAAGATCCCAGATATTATCGGGAACTGACACCAGTGTTATTCGTCGTACATTAATTACCCATAACAAATTGAATTAGCAGTGTAGGCGTATTTTGTACGGCTATCTATAAAATGGAACGTGGTCTTAATTGTAAACATCTAATTGGTACCTCTGACTTCCTCCGGGTTATTTTTTTTTTAGTAAAACTTCTTTAGAATAATTGTGATTTCAAACTCGATAAAACGAAAAAATGCGACACTAAAAAGAGATATTTAATCATTTTAACACTATGGTCATAAAAATAAAGTTGGAAATATTTTGAATTTGAAACTAGAACATATTATTCCTATTTTAGTTCAGTATCATAAGCCTCTCGTGTCATTTATTAAAGTGAAAACATGGTATATGAATAATAATATATCTTAAATATATGAAATGTAATATTTTGCATTAAAATATAAAACATTTTTGAACTTGGTAAAAATATTGTTAAAATAATAAACTTTATAATTTTTCTGATACACTTGATACTCTATAGTGATCTCATTCTCTCGTAGGCTACTTTTCTGACGTTTCACTTCTCTGGTGTATGAATTGGAGAAACACATTTTTTTTATTTAACTTCAAAAAAATTAAACCGCAAATGGAACGCTGCAGAACATAGGTACATATGATGTCTATATTTCTAATAAAAACTTAAATCTATATTACACTGAACTCGAGCAATTATGGGTTGCGGATACAAATTTTCTTTATTCCTTATTGTTCACAAAATAGTTACAAATAAAACTACAGAACAGTGGTGATGTACAAAGACGAGCTTTTCCCTAAAGAGTTTTCTTCCAGCGAACCCATAGGTCTATCAAGAGTGAGAAAACCAGAGGCAGGGTTCTGTACATTAAAGAGTTAAATTTTACATGCATAAGTAAATAGTTTCTGTCTAAATTTTCATTCATTATTTCGCCTCTTCAAGATTATTTTCTGCTGTTGCCTGTCTTTTTCCAGAATAAAATCTGTCTCAAAATTTTATTAAGACCTATTGGATGACCTGATTCAGGCTTGAAAAGGTAATAAACAAACAGAGTTTTATTCGCAGCTTTAACTATGGATATGTATATCCTTTACAGTGAAAAATATTTAATTTAAATTAAAATTTATCTGAAATAACGTTTATTTCTTTCACATATAAATAAACATATTGCAATCCCGGGTGCATTGCAATATGTGTTTTTAAACATAAACAACATTTAAATTTGAAGGAGAATTAGTTTAGATGCTTATGCGTCAAGGTTTCAGATAGCAATCGATTTTCATAGAATTAGGTATGATGTTACTATAAAATGAATCTAAACGAATTTGGCATGCTTTTTATCCCGAAAAATACAATTGTTCCAGCAAGGTAAAAAGCCCATGTACAGTTTATAGATTTGTCATTAAGTAATGATTCTAGTAGTTAGGTACTGACAATCATTTAATGTAAGTAATAGTTTATCGTAGAAGATTTCGATTCGTACTAATTACACTTTTCTTGATATATAAATCTGTAAGAGTAATAAAAATCGTAAGTTACCAATTTTTTAGCAGATCAAACTTTAATAATTTTTAGTGTTATTTATATAGAAAATAATCAATCATATCAATATCACTGTCCATTGAATTGTACAACCGATGTTTTCGTAGGTGAGAAAACATCAGGGTAAACTAATATGTTTAATACACTTCTGTCTACAACATATATCGTTTATAATTAGTAATTATACATACTAGCAAACTTTAATTGTTAATATCAGCCATAAAACAGCAATATAACAATTTTAGATATGGTGGTAAATAAAGCCAGACCTAATACGAAAATTGGTTAATCCAATCTTTATAATTAATTTATATTATTATTTACATAAAAAAGTGTCCTTAAGTATATAAAACACAAGATAAAAGGTATAATTTAATGCGATCCACAAGAACGCTGCCGACAAACTGCGCTGCAGTTTGGCAATGTAATTGTTTGTAAAATCTTGTAACTTTTTTTTATTGAAAACTAGCTGTCCCAGCAGACGTCATCCTGCCCGGAAAAACTTCAAGGGATATGCCGACAGAAGCGCCACCTGTGCGCCAAATTGCGCCAATTGTGAACCAACTCAGAAACCTTCTTTGGCTCATGCACAACAACTTTTTTAAAGATCATCACGTGATCAAATTATAGTTTACGATTCTATAAAGGACATACAGACAAACATTCATTATTATAAATAAGAAAGGAGAAGAAGATAAACATGGACCTACCCATTTGAAGAGTAATGGGTGAAATACCCACCACGATAGTCCAAAATGGTTTGGCGGGTGTTACACATCGACAATTTAATGTATATTTCATCGAGAAATTCGTCTAATTAAACATATACATATTTAATTTATTAACCTGTTACCGTATTGTGTGAATATAATCTGTTTATAGCGATGCAAGCGCTTTCTTGAATTTATCTCTTAAAATCTGCTTAGACACCAGGTTGCCTGGAAGAGATCGACGAGCGACAAGGGCGTCCATTGTTTTAAAGCAAATCTATACAGATTAATTATCTAGTTTCAAGTTTATGATGAACAATAAACTATTTAATTTAATCATTCATGCTTCCTGGCCAAAACGACGTAATCTGAAAGTTACACACTATCCATTTAGCCAGCTACGACTTGCAAGAAAAGACAAATTAAAATAAACTTTGTAACAGCATTCTATCCATTTATAAATTAATTATATTCAATTGATTGGTTTTATATTCACTCATTCCTTTTCACTACATAACACACATCTCGTCGAACACCTCATGTCTGGAATTTACATGTTCGTGCATAAATCACAATAAAATTACAATCAACAGTCGTTCTTTTACAATGCCATTTGTAAAATTACTCAAACGACTTTCTTCCTGCGTGTGGTCTGGAGATATGACATACACATGATATGATGATATCTATACATTGTTTTCTTTGATCATGTCATTTTGGTACAACAAACAAACTATTTTTAACTCAATTTCACTACTTAATGTTTAAATGTCTTAGTCAATTTAAAGGGCATGTAAAGTAGAAAATGTTTTAAAAGTAATAGTCGTAAAGTTGAAGCTTTTGGAAGAAATGTTATGACGCCCTTAAATGAATCCAAGCCTTAGAAAAAGGAAAATATGTCTTTTTGGGCTAAAACTTGATTTCATTTCCGGAACAGATCCGTTCAATTAACTTCCGTAAATACCTATAGAAATTCCCTCTAATTCCATATACTGTATGGAAGCAACGTTTTATGATCAGATCCTATATCTTACCGACCGTTCATTTTCCTTATGATCTGTTAAAATTTGACATAAGCTCCATACAAGTAATATCAAAATTCAACCGATGGCAGGGCAAGCGAATGAAAAGTAAGATATAGAAACTGGCCATTAAAGAACCATTAAACGCGGTAACTGAAATAAATAAGGACAAACATCCCGCATAAATACCAGTTCTGTATCGTGTATCTATATTTTTTTTTAAACCACATTAAATCTTATTCACCTATAAGTTTATGAAGAGGTTATAAAAATAAGAATAGAATGTTTTTGATAGTTTCTTTCTAATAATGTGTAAACACAATATAATAAATAAAACTGTTTTGGAAATTAAAAACATATACCGACATAAATTATCGATTTTGAAATCCTCTAATCCTGTCCGATTATAATATTCGCAATTAAATTGGAGCACTTATAGCCAATGCAGCGTTCTTCCCTGCATAGAACTACACATTATATAGCGTGATATATCACAGTATGAAGGCACGATACCACGCGCACACGCATCGGCCGCTGATCGTCGATGAAAAGTGAAATGCACGCCCATTATCCAGTGTTAATTATTGCACATTTATTAACAAAATAACTATTTATGGTTGCATGAGACTGTTTTAATTATTGGCAATAAAAGAAAAGTCACCAGTTATTTTAAATTATCATTTTCATTGTTTTCTCTGTAACTTTATGCATTGCTTCTACCTATTATAATAATTAACCATAATAATCCTGCAGGGGGGCTTTGTGGCGAATCCTTAGGTGTGTAGCGACACCTTGGACCCGCCTCCGTGCTTGCCGTGGCCATCCGGCACGGAGTGGAGACCGCTAGAGCTAAGACTCAAGCTCCAGGGGTGGAAGTGATAAGTGGCATCATATCAGAAGTAGTTTCGGTGAACCTGCAACCCACCTCTCTACAACCCTTAGCCACTCACACTCATGTTGCCCCTGTCTTCTGTGACATTTTTGGGGCCCATGCAGGCAGTGGCGTCACCGTCTGCCCATTTTTCCATGCCCACAAAACACAAAACTCTATCAAGGATTTTTGCGAGTTTATGATTCGCAAAGCTTAAATAAGAATTTCTGAATGCCTAGGGTGTTATACGATTGGCGCAACATTTTAATTTTACCACCTATCATCGCTAATGTTTGCATAATAAAAATAATTCCAATAAAATTTTATCCATTCTGACATGTACATTATTAATAAAATTAATAAACATCCCATCCTTAATACGTCCATTGAGCCAACATCTAACAGTAATTCTGAAAATGATTCCTTTTCATCTTATTTTATCTCTCTAAAAGTTGCCATAAAAAGCTTCGAACCTAAAGAAATATCTAGAGAAAAGACATTTCCTTTATTACATCGTTAGGAAGAATTTCTTACGTAAAATCTAGACTATACGAAATGGTATAACCGCTCACATTTACACTCTCCTAACTTAAGGCTATTTGTACATGGACAGTTCTATCTTTAGGTCTGCCTGGATAATATTGTGTAGTATGTATAGGCATTCTATGTAGTTTGGTTCGAAGGGTCACACGCCGTAGGCAGCCGGATGGACTGAAGCGATTTAATTAGATCCGTCTGACCATATAGGCAGACCGGATCATGCATGTATAACGCACTTCGTTTCAATTGAACAGTGTATGTTAATAACTAAATTCTACACTTACATTATCTATGCAGTTCAATTAAACCTTGTATAATTATTTTAACTTCTTCCAACTGAAGGTCGCTCCGCGGACTAAAATCATTTCATTGTGTTTTCCATGGGTAAAATCAGAAACGAGGATGTACGTTACTAAGGCTACCGACATAGCTCGCAAGATTAGTAAAAGTTGCAGTGGCAGTGAGCTAGTTATAAATTATCGCAAGATCGGTGGTCGATAGAACAGTCAAACCCATAAGTCATAGCAATGGAGACTGCGTATCGGCCAAACTACTGTAAGACTCATTTCAGCCCGGTAGACCGACAACAACCGATTGGGGTTAGATAACTAATAAGGAAGATGCAACAACGTTTATTTGGCTATGAATTATTTTTATTGCTTTCCGTTGAAGTTGTATTTCAAATAGTTCGACTTAATACTCACGTGTTCAACACTTCGTGCTCACGCACGAATTAGATCGCTGTAGCGAGGTTCTTAGGTCACATTTATTAAATGAGTGGACCGAATCATGGAACCTTTCAATTCAAACTTTTTTATTCGTCTGATATTATTTTATCAAATTAAAAATGCTATCTTAGTATTTTTTTCTAATTTTCATCTCTAATATTGTATAGATCTAAACTTTTATCGTAATCTGATCTATTTTCACGGCCTAACTATAAAGCGATTGTCATGAATGTGATATAATTTAGAAATCGAAAATGTATGAAAAGCGTATCGCGGTATGAAAAGGTTCATAACATTAAAGTCGACTTTTGCTTGCACGAGTACAAGAAACAGTACCGCCAACATTTTAATCAATCTTACGTTTTGTTACATTTATAAAATATACAAAAGTGAAAAAAGAAAATTGCAATGTTGACAATGTCAGACACTGGGATTAACAATAGTTTTATAATAATAATTTAATAATCCCGCAGGGGGGCTTCGTGGCGAAGCCTTAGGTGAGTGGCGACACCTCGTACCTGACTCCGGGGGCCAAGACAAGGCCCCCACCTGCGTGCTTGCCTTAACCAGCCGGCATGGAGTGGAGATCGCTAGAGCTAAGACTCAAGCTCCAGGGGTGGAAGTGATAAAAGGCATCACGTCAGAAGTAGCTACGGTGAACCTGCAGCCCACCTCTCTACACCCCTTAGCCACTCACACCCATGTTGCCCCTGTCTTTTATGGCATTTTTAGGGGCCCATGCAGGGAGTGGCGAGTCACCGTCTGCCCATTTTTCCATGTTCCCTGAACATTGCGACGGGCAGCCGCCATAGTCCCCATATTCCCAGAGTCCTAGTATCATTAACAGTTCACCCCAATAGCCCGGTACTTTCTCTTCTCATTTCCCACAATAGTCCTACACTGGCCGGGGCTTGCCCTTGGGTGCATTATTGTATGGTGTAGACAGGGATAATCGCCGGTCAGTGTCACGCAACATTTAGATTAAATTTGTCAACGGGCCTCTGCGTGTTGGCCTCCCCATGGCTCCACGCAAGCCCTCCAAAAGTCCGGACCATTTTTATGGCCCGTGGTCTTGAAAGACATACATTTATAATAATTTATTTATTTCAAGTAATAAAAAACCCACATCAATTTAATTAAGTTATAATCACCAGAAACAGAGGATATAACCACTACGTTTATCATAAATATGAAAACCAATAAAAAGGTTTACATCTCTAAAAAAAAATTTAGATAAGAGAAAATCAAACAACATTGATCTGAGTAATTTTAAACTTAACTGTCAAACAGAGTTAAACATATTTTCTTGTGGAATAGTCTGTTGTATGTCTTAGTTTGAAAAGGTAAAATGTGCTAGCGGAACGTTAAATGAATCAATTTGAAAACTGGCAAACCTTTCATACCACGACTGTACTACTAAGTATCCACAAAAATACGCAAGTGCGTGCAGAATACAAGCCGATAGATCCCTTAGAAAGGCATGAAATCAGTTTTCTTAATTTTTATCTAAATCATTATTGTCCATATAGTAATCCCTGCTGTATGAGTCCTACATTCCGTCACGACAAAATGTTTGGTTTCCGCGAGTTAAGCTTTATTCCTTCTTGTACAAATAGCTTTATACGTACTTTTACTAATGTAGATACCGTTATTCGTTCGCGTTTTTTCAGGCAACATTTTAGTAAGATGTGTATACGTGATTCATGGACAGTAAGATTACATAAAATGCCATTCCAGGATGAAATATTTTCCTCGGAATTTTTTGTCGGTAGATTCATTTAAGAGATGTATATATAGTACTCGGTAGGGTCATTTAATTGTTTATCGTTTACAAGCTTAAACTTCAGCGGAAATATAAAACACTAGACTTCATGGTGTGGTCAGGGACTTACAGTACATATAAAAAAAACACTACCATAAAGTAACTAGAGCTTAATCACTTCGCGCAAACGCCCTAATTACTATACCTGTCTGTCTGATATTTTTTAACATCCTCACACGACAGCCTTCAAAAGAAGTGTAATGATCCATTTATGAAAAGCCACAGAAGGCAACCGGGTTTTAAGTATAAAGATGACGATATATGTCACGATACGTAAAATAAATTATTTGTATTGATTTATTTATTGTATTTATTTATTTATGACTTTAATATTTAGCACTTGGCATCTTTCAACATCTCTTGTACCTTTGATGCCTTATGGCGAAACAGTTTCGTTACTTAGCAGACGGCGCGGAAGTAGCAACAATGTTAATAATTAATAAGTAGCGTAGATATGACGAAAAAATATTACTAATATTATTGTGTTTATTTATTTGTGTGTATTGATATTATATTGCATTGTGTTCTCTTTTGATAAATAAACTATTATATTATTAGTTCCAATATACTATATAATACCTCGCTTTACATTTTTCAGTAATTATAGTATTGTATTCATCTTCTTACTTTAAAGTTACTTTCCTTAAGAACAGCAGAAGCAGAGCTGAAGTGTAACCGCACACTCTTGAACAGATCGCCACCACCCCACTTCCACTGTTGGTTGTAAATGTAGCACTGTAGACCATTGCATTTAGTAGACCTTATTACATTGTCATAGCATTTAGAAAACGTACTTCTTTAAAAACGCAATTGCTTTAATAGTAAAACGTTCATGTAAAAGGTCTCCGCTCGAGTCGGTTAAGTGCGTCTGCCTAGGAAATTGCTTTCGTTTACAGTCAGCACTAAAATGTTAGTAGTACCTACATTTGGCGTCGCGGCCATCCTACAGAAAATTAAGGCCAAATTCTCTTCCGTTGAGCCTACGCTGCCCCTTATGCACATCAAATAAAATTTTTTATTAAGATTGTATTATCTATTTTTATATTTCGTAAATCCCATTCTTATTAGTTTAGTACATAGTTAATTGCACAAATCTTATAGGTATACTAGGATATGCTCGCAACTTCATTCACGCTTGATTTAAAATTCCCGTGGGCTTTCCGAGACACAAAGTACCGCAGCAATCATTTTAATAAAAACTGTGTCGGAATACTACTACAAACCACTCCCGGGAAAATTCCCGAGAAAAAATCACACATTATATTACATAAAATTTGCTGTTGATCGGTAAAAAAAAATATTGGAATGATTTGAAATAATTCACCATTCGATCAGCGGCAACCGCATCGAAATCGGCCCAGTACTTTTTACGTGAATCCCGAACAAACAAAAAAACCGAACAACAGACAAGAAATCTAAAGAAAATTGCATCGTGTTCTCCATCATTTATAAAGTGTATTCTAGTATTATTTTTTTTAATAAATAGATTCAGGGCCTTACTTATAATCGTTTCTTAAATTTAAAGAAACTGCTCAGCAACCGATTAGTGAAAATCTTACTCATTAACTCATCTGTAGTCGAATATTTTGGGTACAACCTACGTTAATTATTCAAATTTCGTTTATCTGTGCTCCTCTTAGGTAAACTACAAGTAATATACGTTTATAAGTGAAAAATTCATTGATTAGGGCCTGATTATGATTCTCTTACTTAAGAGACGCCTAATCGTTTCTTAACGAGGTTTTTATAAGTAATGCCGTCAATGTATAGACACGGCATTTTTAGAATTTAATAATATTATACTTAACATACGTATTTCGTAAATTCCATGTGTTTAGCTTAATATAATTTGTTGCACCAATCTTAAAAGTATATAAGCATTTGAAGGACTAGGGGGATTTTCAAGATAAAGTCGCAATTCAGCAGCAATCTTGTTTCAAATTACTTGGTCCACATTTATCAGACTTCCTTGGTCTATTGAAGCCAATATTAAATCTAAACCGGACGCCGAAGCCTTTAATCGGAACCGTTCAGGTGGCCGGATGGGCTTTAACTATTACGATTCACTTATATTAACAGCGATTGACTTATATCGTACACTCGTTATAAAACTTTTATGAAAAGAAAACAAACTCATAATGTTAAACATAATGCATAGAAATACTAAACATGCGCAAATTTCAGTATTAATCGCTCACTCCGTTATAGGGTTTTGTTGTTTTCTTAGCAATAGAACACTCATACAAGCTTTATGTCCGGTAATCTCTATAACGTTCATCATCTATATTTCCATACCACAGTTATTTTTCGGTTCTTATAACATAATGCGTTTCGCGAATCAGTGGAACTCATTCACACAAAGGTAATTTTTTTTTTCAAATTGCCAACAGGATATTATTGACCGGGGCAGTGATCTTCCAGCCTGCGGGGGAGCCTCCCATCTGTGAATGACGCGAGTGGGCCAATAGCAGTTCGAATGGTTAGGTCGCTATCTTAAGACCCTACCTCGGACGATTAGAGGAACACAAATTTTTAAGAGAGACTTGTGATCACTGGGAAAGTTGAAGAAATCTCGTGGTAAATCTCCAAATAGATGGATTGACCAGATTGTTGACTAGCTGGACAGTTCAATTAATTCAGCCATGCACCGTGCTCGGAACCGATCTTGACGGAATAAAGCAATAGGGAATATGCATGTAATTCAAATAAGAGTCCATTTTTATTGCTGTAGAAAAACATGTCTAACGTTATTTTTTTATTTATATCCTTTAATTTACAGGTTTTCATTAATAAAGTGTTAAAAATGCTCGGAATATTTAAAAACGCAAAATGACTGTGACGTCATTTTTCATTTCAGATTGTCAACAAAGGGCGCGTTCTTCTTGTAGCTTTCAATGTATCGATAAAGATAATTAATGCTATGTAGTCAACGCCCACTTCGGCATTGTGAGCGCTGCGTGATTGAAAATGATGTTTTCACAAACGACCGTATGACGACCATAAGGACCGTGGTCGGTATGTGCAACAGCTGAAGAAGCAGTTGTAAGCTACAAGAGAAGCGCGCCGTGATAGTATTCTCAGGGTGCGTTTCTCTTGTAACCTGTAGCCTGAAGTCGTAATAGCTTGTCTTTTCTACTATCTCGAACCCTTGAAAATTATGGCGTTTAAATAGCGCAAATTTATTCGAAATGTTAAATCTTTTTAACAAATATATTTGGACATTTCCAAAAATATTTAATTTTTTCACTAAAATTAAACGATGTAAATAATTATTTTAAAATATCTTAAATACATTAATATTCCCTATTGTTCACTGCCATCAAAAACACGGTCCTTAGTAGCGAGGGAACGACTTGGAACCTAAATTTAGAACTGCTAGATTTGAGCGAAAACAATAATATTATAATTTTTAATATATTTACCTTGACTATATTTACTCGACAAATTAATTCAGAGTTATTGTACAGTAAGTATAAAGGTGTAAAAGTGAAAGGATGTAATCACATATGAAATATCGCAATGAGGTAGCGCATCGACTCCCTTATTATTGGATGTTCATAGGTGAAGGTAGCCACTTACCGTCAGGTCGACATTTTGGCAGTTTGCCTCCAAGCAAACAAGAAACAACGATAAATTAATACACTTTATGCTTAAAACATCAAAAAAACCATTAATCAAAGAACATCAACTCTATCAAATCGACTCATTTACTATTCGTGTAATCAGAGGGCTGGTTCCTACCTCATACAATGGCTTTGTATGACGATCCAGCGAGGTAAGGTAGTCAGGCTTCTGACCTTTTTATTTTAGTTTATTATGTCTTAGTATAATAAATTACATTCGTTACTTTTATGATACTTACGGTTATTTGTTGTATTAAATGCTATAATATTATCAAATATGGTTTGTATATTTAAATTGATTACCATACTCAGGTATATTCAATTGACCATACTCATGCATGAAATATTACGCGCGAATGCTACAACTCGGTCACGAATAAACGAATTACGCATCAATTGCGTTATAATGTATAAATCATCGAGACGTCACGTAGTTATACCTATTATTGGAAATGGAACAATGGCCTCACGATACAAAACTATCTTGGCTAATAGGAATTGGATTGCTAATGATATATCTGATAAATAGATATCGGAACTTGTTATTCTGAGACTTAATATCTTCCAATTTCACCAACAATGCTGGAATTATTTTTTAGATCTTTCTTATTATATTTAATACTAGCAGTAATATTTGCTTTATTCGACTGGTTAATTGATCTTACTGGTTCTTTTACGTTCCGAAATTAAACAAAATATTATAACCATCGGGTTATAATATAATCGTATAATTTACCTATCTCTATGTCAAATTTTATTAAAGTCCATTCAGAAGTTTTCACGTGATGCACAAACTGACAGACAAAACTCCAAGTTATATGACAATGTAACTAGGAGTTTTGACAACATCTAATTCCACTAAACAAAATCGTTAATTGCTTTTTCTTATTAAAATCCAATAAATTAATTAATAGTCCGGTCAATCTAGACCAAAAAATGAGAGTGAAAGTGCATAAAATCACAACAAGCTGAAAATCAGTAAAATTGCTCAAAACATAATTACTAAAAAAAAATATAATTATGTTTTACAACTTTTTCGAATCGTCATATCTCAGAAACGGTGGCTCGTAGGAAAAAAAAGTATTGATACATTTTTTGTAGATAATTTTATGATCTACAATTTTAGTCTGGGGTACTTTTATGATAAAACTTACCGTTTTGCTGAAAATCGCGAAAAACACATTTTTTGGACCTTTGACCTCGAGTATTTTTTTTGCCATACACAGGAATGATGGGGAACTTAAGTTGTTTAAACATTTTAAATTATTGCAATTACCACGTGCTAACAACGTTAAAAGAAAACATCGTGATGATATCTGCACATCGAGCTAACTGATGTTTCAAACCTGCTAAGTCGCCTTAGGCTGGTATGCACAGACTTTTAACCGATGGTTAAAATAAAATAATCGCTAAAAATGTATGCATAAACAGTGATTATTTTATTTTAACCGCCGGTTAAATGTCGGTGCACACCAGCATTAGACAAGCATGAAGGATTCTGCCCGTTTCCTAGTAGGAGGCCCGAGACCAGCAGTAGAACATTTATGGGCTGTTATTATTAGACATTTCATTTTTCAAATAATCTAGTTATAGGAAGATCTTGCCCTAGTCGTCCAAGGTATAACCACGTACTAAACTTTATAATTTTGTCCGCAGATGTATTGTATTACTACGAATATTTGTAAAATAAATTACAAAACCGGTCACAAACAGCAATCACATTATCAATTAAGTAATTGAGTATACACAAGTACCTAACCTACATAAGTGATTGCCGTCTTATTTGCCATCAGTATCAACTATATTGACTTGTTTAATTAATAGTTTCAAGTATTGTGACCCAGTCGATGTTATTACAATATTGCGACGACCATGAGAGCCAAGAAAATGTACTTTTAGTTCATATGAATTCGTCATTACACGGATACATTTATATTAATAACTATATTGTCCAAGATCCCAGTCACCCCAGACTTACGTGATTTTAGAAAACGTGAAATTTTTAGGATCGGTAGTTTAACATAAACTTAGAAAGGAAGGGATACTCGCTAAGCAGAAAGCGGGGCCGTTTTCAGGTAGCAGGTATCAAAGGTGCAAGGCTAGTTTTTACACATGTCATATATGATATTGTTATAAACAAATATATATAGTTGCATGACACTTCCTGTGGGCCATAACTTTTGACAGACACTTTAAAAAAATGTGGAAATTTACGTCATTTTAGGAAGGCTGAATTTTATAAATCAAGTATAATATTTTAAAATATTTTTCAAAGAGCCAAACAAATCTGACGATCCAAACATCCTCCCAGACTCGTTACGAGTTCCCTTGTGCGAGGAAGCGCGAGACCCTATGTCAGTCAGGAATAACATAGTTTTTCACTGGTGTAAGAATTTTCCTAATCGGTTTAGTAGTTCAAGAGATTACTTCCTACAAACTAACAAATTCACAAACATAACCTCTTTATAATATTATTATAGATTACTTAAATAAAGATAATATACTCTATAATAATTATAATAATATTACATAATTTGAATATGTATACAGAATTCCGATTGGAGAGAAAATGAATAATTTATTTGCAAAATCGATATCTTATCGTCTCTGATTAGTGGACGGTTCCTATATCTTACTAACCGCTCATTTTTGCCTTGCTACTTTTTATAATTTGGCATAAACTCATCACTCCGCAAAATCTGTAATCTGCCGAAGTATAGAAGCGCACACTGGCACACATAATTGAATGACTTGCGTACCAGGAGCACAACTCTGCTGTTACTATCACGTCAAAATCACCGGACACTATCGCCGGATTTCGGTATTCTGTTAATACCAATGGCGTATCTATGGCAAACCACTCTGTTTATAAATAAACATATTTACGCGAAAATATTTATTTATATAAGCGAAAACTCACAAAATACAAGTTTAAAATACGTGACACACCTATTATTGTTTTGGATAACATTTTTCACTGTTAGCACATTTGCTTCTGAACAGCCGTCAACGTCACGTCAAACGGCGACCACTTCTTTCTTCATCCGCTAAAATTAGTCGACCGCGCTAGAATTCGTTGTACCAACGATACACGGTCGCCTTTGAAGGGCCATAATCCATGAGTTTCAGGCGACACGTGAAAACGTAAAAATCATACCGCGAAAATATTCCCGGCGTAGATCCTTTTTTCAATAATACACGATAATTTAAATTAACTCGCAAACAATGTGGAGGGAAATTTTGAAATTGGAACGTTTTTAGGTATAAATAATGTTTTCTAAATAGATTATAACCGACCAGTCTCTCTCTCATATATGAAAACTTTTTTCTTAATACTTTCCGAGTGGCCTGGTATTTCCGATTATATATTTATAATATACGAGCCTAATGTTCATATTCTTACTAGCTGATTCCTACGAATAATGAAAGTAGTTGAAGCGAAAATTGTTTGCCAGGATCGTAGCAGGTCTTTGCCTACCACAATGGGAAACAAGCGTGACAATATGTATGTACGATCCCTGCAAATCCGTGGCTCCTGATTATTAGTCAGAAATTGACTACTAATATAACAGAAGTAACCATTCAAATGAGCTCAAATTATAATAAAGCAACTACGATGCATGCACTACACTACGTAATATATGATGCATATCGTAAACGTGTATCATGCAATACCGGTCAATAAAATGAAGGTTATGGATATAATTATTAACGTTCAGTCAAAATTATCAAGATCTGTATAAGTTTGGTAGTAAAAATGTCTTCATTATCATTTAAGCATAAACGAGACTAAACAGCAACACACTAGAATGGAAGCTAACAGAAAGGGGACTGTAGTTTCGTTACATAATAGAGTTGTCATTGTCAAGCCGTTTATTCGGCCAATCATTGGGCATAAGCCTCCCTAAGTTTACGCAACATATCGCGGTCCTCCACTGTTTCCACGCAGCATTTATACCGGCAAACTTACGCAGAACCGACACACGGTCTTCTCTTCATGACTTATCTACTCCATGACCATCGATCCGAATGTGACTCGCCCACTGTTACTTCAGCTTGAAAACGTTGCGAATCATATTTTTTTTTCTTAGTTCTATTACGAATCTCCTCGTTTTGAATTTTATGCACGAAAAAACATCTGAGCGACTAAGTTTGTGTATCATCAGCCTTAGTGTTTATTATCCACGTCTCGACACTATATGTCATAACATTACTCGAAGACCATTTCGCAATGCCTGAAGGCAATCGACAAAAACTTGATTTGATGAAGCTTAGTGAAGGCTGCCCAATACTTCTGTTAAACTTCAGTATTATTTAAGTTTGTATGAGACAAGATTGCTAATTCAGAAAGGAAGCCATTTTGAAAGTAATTAAAATTAACAATGTGCGTTGTGGATCAATTTACTCAATTATAGGTTGTAATAATTAATGGTTATTCTTATTATGTACCTAATTACATTTCATGTAAAATCAAAGCAATGTATAAGTTTGAATATTAAAATGATTATTCCCAATTTAGGATATATCATTCAAGTTTCTCCAAGGTAGATTTGCGGGTTTTACACAGCGGTAAACACGTGTGCAGGTAACATCACGATGTTTACTACAACTCGTGATATTTGTTACAACAGACACATTAGAAAAACTTCGCAACTTACACAACGAAACATCTTAATATGATTCACCAAACTAAATATTAACTACTAAATAAATGCTTAAAAAAATGCTTTATTGTTTATACATACATAACTTCACGCCAGGTCCCTTGCGGGGTAGGCACGAACACGAGAGCGCCATTTAGGCTTATTCTTACACCTCACTTGCTTTTTTGATATTCATAGCTCTTGTCATGCACGCTCGTCTGAAGGTGTGTCGCGGCCTTCCGCGAGTTTATACTTAATTTTGGAAAAACTATTATTAATTGTTCTAATTAAGTTAACAAAATTATTATGATTTTTAACGAATATCCAATACAAGTACTATACTGTACTAGTTTTTATTTGTTTAGTTTATTGCACGAATTCAGCAGACAGACGGCCAACCTGATGAAGAGCGGTTACCATCGCCTATGACCATTTGCAACTCTAAAGGAGCTGTAATGCGCTGCTGCTCCCTAAAGGGGACTGCTGCCTGGTCACTAATGCCGGAACGCAAATCAAGGTTTTTATGGCAGCATACTCTAGACCACGGGTGGTAGCCATCCAGACGGATCCTACCACCTGGTGAGTACTCTGCAAAAGGGTAAGAATAATATAGGAATTTCAATATTTGTTATTTTTTACACATAATATAATAAGAATAATAAGTATAGAATTATAGACAAACACGGCTTAGCCAACTAGATATTTAGGCAACACAAGCGACTTTCAAATCAGTAAATAATATTTAATAACTCAGTAGGTATTTTCCGGACAACTAGTCCACTGGTCTCTAATAGGTATGGCTTAAAGAAAGTATAAAATTATAATGAAGTCAAACTCACGAGTAAGGTGCATTTACCCTCGCCGCCACGATACCGGTTCTAAATTTCTATTCAAAGCGTGTAAATAACATGTTGCTGGCAAATTGTGTGTCACGTAGACACACACTCGCGCTTTGTTTCGCAAATCGTCCTTCTTATGCGTCCGCCCGAGCTCGACCTAACCAAACAGCGCTTCTTTAAACAAGCGATAAGATGATCCTACAGTTTGTGAGCTACACCGGTGCAGCCCAAGACTAAACATGACGTAATCCACCCGTGGCCGCCGGCAATGCTGCCAAATCGGTTACAATTCTACAATGCCCGTCCACTCGCTTATCTCATTGCGCTCATGCACTCTTTCCCTAACCGTCTGCCAAGGTCACGTCGCCACGCGATAACTACTCTAAACACACGCCGGTAATAAAACTAACAGAGTATAAATCCAAATCAGCACTAACCTGTTCTTTTCCAACTCGTTATGAGTCGTCCTGGAACAAAAAACATACATGTTCACATCACTTGTCACGTAAACACTGAAGCACTTACACTCTGCACTATAATAGCAATCGCACTGCACCGGGCGGCTGAATGAGATTTGGCGACTCACCTGCTGCCTTGCGATTTCTTGGTCTTGGGCCGCCTGCCGCCCGAACGAGACTCCTCGTACGCCGGCAGACTGGACGCGTATCCGTGCTCCGCTTCTGCAACAAACAACACTGCCATTCCGTCAAAATCAGCTGATTACCGCACGGCAAAAATAGACGGGAGCCATGTTTGACGTGTGCGTGTCTGCCACTCGATTGACAATTCAAACAAAGAAAATCCAAATAACCTCTTTCGCGCCTCTCGATGAATTCAGCAGCTTGCAGCAGGGCATCAATATTCATATTTATTGTATCACGGGTTTGCACAGGTATTCACGAACGACGCACGACTTTATTCGATTAAAACTATAAATAAAAGTATCGCTGCGCTCCGGGTGCCGCGGCCGCGTTCACCGATGTCAAAAACACACTGAGTGTTCGGGACGTGCGGCCGTGCACAGCCGGTTCGTGATTTGTCGGCGCAGCTCGTTCCCCGCTCGGGCGGCCAATCGCGCACCGCCAATGCTCACAATAAAATACCTGGGTCAATCACGTGAACTTTGTGTTTCCAAACAAAACATTTTTTTTCAATGCGCTCTTGTGGTGGCACCGTGGAGCAGAGCATTCAAGAAGTTCATTTCTTGAATAATTTAATGCAGTATTCGATAAGTCGACTGCATCGATGAGAGTACTTCCGCTGTAATTGTTTCTTAGCATAAGTAGTTGTTTCAAAATTGATTTCTTAACTTCAAATATTCTACCCGTTTAGGGTCTTTAAAAAGATTGCACGAATTATGATCACGAAATTAAAATTAATTATAAATCAAAATAAAAGATGTTGTTTCACATTTGATTCACACTTTTAATACTTAAAATATTTAAGCAAGATTTAAGTGTATCATTCAATATTTTCAACATGTGTATTCTTGCGAATATCACCGGCAGCAGATGTTTTCTAGGTTCCTGTAACAAATAAAAGTTTTTGCTCATAACATGAAAATCTGAATCTTATAAGAATACAGTTATAAATTCGTACCTACTTATTTGATTCTGATATAAAAACTATACTCCTAATGAATTTCATTAATTTGTCAAAGTTCATTAATAAGTACTTAATTATGATTTTTGTCGATTTGCAAATAAACTAATATCACTGTTTTATTTGCAGGCAAGAACACACATATTATAAAATATTATCGATAATATTCAACGTACATCTCTCGGTTCGATCAGAGACAGTTATAATATCAGCCCATAAATCGACGGGTGCAAAGTAAATAAAGTTATCTACACAATGATGATTTTTAGTTTATTGTACAATCGTTTAAATAAAACAATTCTTTACAATTATTTGTTTTTTGACATTATTTGTTTTGCATATATCACATTATTTCAATAAATTTTCGTACGTAAAAAAGCCAGCTACGTATGTTCTTTCAAATACTACGAAGTTAATACAACCATCTTTTCGCTCTCCTGTAAAGTAGCTATTTTACAGATATCTCTTTTTACTTTGCACCCGTCGAAATGTCCCACAGCTGGGCTCGGTCCTCGCATTATTAGGGGAACGGACGGTATACCCGCCACGCTTGTCCGAGGCGGCTTGGCAGGTTTGACACATCGGTTATCTCGATGTACAGGTTGCATTACGATGTTTTCCTTCACCGTTGTTATCGCGTGGTAATTGTAACAATATGCACATTAACGTAATTACATTGACACTATATAGCAAATGACGAAGATTTTACGAAATTCACCTTATTTTTTATTTAATACTAAGCTGGTAAACAGGCAGACAGTCTAATCTAATGGAAAGTGGTTACTTATAGACGTTTGCAACACCAGGCGAAGCGAACACGTTAGCATTTAGGATGGGATAGACGGATCGATAAAAATGGGGAACGGGAAATTAGCCATCGGATCTCCCTGACTAATCGTACGAAACAAGATTAAGGCTGATAAAATAAACACAAACTATATGGCTAAACAGCGGTTATATTAATTTAACCGTCGGTTAAATGTTTGTGCACACCAGCCTAACTTAATCAGGAATCCAGCCTGGCCTTTATGTACCAGTGAGTTCACAGGCCAACGTTTAGATCACTAGACCATAAACGCCGTTAAAGAAATGATCTATTGTTAAAAATGTATGACACTTTCCGATTTGCCTAGTACACGGCACACGGTAGATACATACGTACGTACACTTTCACATCTGCAACACACTTATAAGTGGGCCGCCTGCTCAACTATACGACAACATACACTACAAGAAACAAAATATCGGGCGAGTGGAGGTTCCACAGAGATGGCAAACATCACTTAACGGATATTAAACAAAATTTTCGTTGAAAGTATTTTTGAGACTACGTACAGTCTGAAATTTTTCCACAATTTTCCGCTCCATAGTTCTAAAATTTTGTGTCTTTAAATGCTATTTATTATCTGTCCACCTATTGACTTAAATAAAATAAAAAATCCTAACACATTGCTAAGGTCTATTTCAAATACGACGGTATGGCTGACATCTCGTAGAACGTAACTCGTAGCAATATGTTATACTTGACTTATGAATTAGATACAAAATGTATTTATAAAGAAATAATTTATTACTTCTTACTATTTAAAAGTGACATTATAATTAAAAAATCACGATATTATTCTCTTTATTTACGTAACTTTCACGTAACTTTTTAAAATTTACCAGACGTTTTAAAGTTACGCACTAAGGGCATTGTGAGTGTTGAAAAGTATTCAAGCATATTTAAATTTATCAATAGATACTGGTGTACCAATTTATTTGTGATATAGTAGAAAATGGAACCACAAACAGCCGCTATCTAGATTTTATTAATTTCGATTGCTATAAAAATATTTATGGCTGTATGAATTGTATAATACTTAAAAAAATAAACTCGAAATGAATCTATTCAAGATAGCGACTGTTTGACGTTTGTCAATCAAATATCAGGTATCAGGTATCATCAGGTGTCACCACTGACCTCCATATATACAAGTACGCTGAACCTATGATTAGCCGAACCATAGTGAGACGATTTGATTTTCGCCATTTTGGCGCTGATCGCAGAAGTGGGTGGGAACGGAACTAATAATAGTGATGGAACAATGAGATAAAATACATCGATAAAAGACATTTCCAACAGCAACAAACTATATTACTATTTTTTTGTGTTTAATACTAAATACTAATGTGAGAGGGCACTGATTCCCGAAACACAGGCTTCATGCCTAGCTCGGGAGTTAGGGACTTCTATAAGTTAAGGTATCAAATTTTTTTGGCAATAAAGATTTATTATTATTATTATTTATTGACGAGCCCAAAAAAATTGTCGCGACAAATAATTTTGTACAATTACACCTATAATATATAGGGAATGGTTTTTACGGCTGCTTACAGACGGATGTCTATATATTTGTTGATTATTTGTTTCAATAAAATATGAAAGTGACTGTTAAAATTATTTGACACTAAAGTATCCTTGATGTGGTTCGGGTGTGATTTACATATATGTCCGGGTTATTATAAGTAATGAAGGGGGGAGGGGGGAGGGGGCGGAGGAAAACTTACCCCTTAGCCCTTATGCAACTTCTATGTGGCGAATATGTATAGTTCCTGAGATATTAATGTTTTTGTAAATCTAACCTCACTTCTGATTTTCACTAATATTGCACTTTATCATAGATCCAAAGTTGCAAAATCCAATGAAAATCGAATATTTAACATAAAAAGTAAATAGTAAATGGTAACCAGTCGGTTCTGGCCAAAAGTAAGTATATTTCTAAAGTTAAATCACACTTTATTATTGTCAAAATTAACAGATCATTGTCGTGAATTTTAAATTTCCATAATTAATTGAATATGTTCATTTTCCACTCAAAACCAATTTGAGTTGTTATAAATAAGTCTTAAATATATTCCTAAACACATTCACCATTAAAATCATCCGGACATATATATAAACCCAACCCCAGTCATCAGCGAAGTGCTTTGAATAGATGTAATCATATTTCTTCGGACGCAAACTAGACTTTTCAATGTTTTTCAGCCATAATTCCAGTCTTCTTTTGTCAGTCGGAAACCTGTGTATTATTTTAAAATTATATGTATTTGATAATAAAAATCGGTCATCGGCGATTTCCGTTCTTGAAAGTAAATAGATATTGATAGGAAACTATCGATAAGTTTTATCGACAGGTAACTTTGACAGCACTATTAAATTTTTGGCCATTTGCAAGTTAAGGGCATCACACACGGCGAAGATGCTATAATATTTCATGTTAAGATGCCTGGATATAAAATATTATAGCATCTTAAGGTATCACACACGGGTAAGATGCTATAATATATCCATTCGAGTCATTCCATCAAAGGTTTACTAGGGGTTACACGTATATTTCTCCACTGAATATATTTACAGGGTGATATAATATGAATAACACAGCCTTACTATATATTTATTAGATAGCTCATCAGATGATAATTCTGACTTCGAATACGACTTAAAAATTTCTGCCGCACATTCTAAGTATCGAAAAATCTGGGTAGAAAATCATATAAAATTTAAGAAAAACCGCGGTGAATTTAATCTTTACGAAGACCTTTCACCAAAAATGTTTCAAATATATTTTAAAAAGTCAAAGGAAACTTTTCTTACTATTCATAATTTGATTAAAGCCGATATCAAGAAACAAAATACAAACATGCGTGAATGGCAACGGATAAGTGGAAAAACGCATCGCAACGTACAAGTGGAAAAACTTCAACTGACAAGTGACAAAATGAATCGCAACAAAACTCGAATTTTTACGGACAGATTTTCAAATTGGACAAGTACATTAACAATCTGCCCGTAAAACTTGAAGTTAAAATTTTTTTGCCAGTTATTTTGTCACTTGTCAGTTGAAGTTTTTCGACTTGTACGTTGCGATGCGTTTTTCCACTTGTCCGTTGCGATTCATTTTTCCACTTGTCCGTTGAAGTTTCACTTCTAATATGTGTCCCAGCACACATTTCGATTTTTTTGTCCTTTTCTGCGACACGCTATAGCGGTGTCTATAGGTTTCTCTGTCTACGACACGAACACTTAGCGTTGTTTGGCTATGATTGGTTGCGAGAACATCGTGTGCTAATCACAATCAATCGATGCCAAAAATCGTATCGTGCTCGTTACATACATTCTAACCTCGCAGGCTACAATACAAATACAATGAATGAGCGAGCGGGAACGAGACAAACACGCCTGCACTCCGCATTCTACACCGAAAACTGTCCTCACCATCGTCACAGGCACTAGGCAGTGGAAAAGTGTATCGTGCCTATTTGATCACGTTAGACTAGTCTCGCAATGAAAAGAACACACATTTTTGTCCTCTTGTGCTGTTCGTTATCGGCGTGCTACTAAAGTTTCTAACTCTTTTATATTTTATATCATTGTTTAGATATCGGTATCTAAACAATGATATAAAATATAAAAGAGGTAGATTGGTATTGCTTGATTCATATCTCCTGATGTTTATAAGAATAAAAATACAGCTAAAAAACTAAACCACTATGGGAAACAGGCGAGACGATATGTACGTTTGTACATAAAAAGGTAAACAAGTCATTTTATCAACATAATATTAACAAAAAGTACATCGAGTAATAAAAAACTCGAGAGAAAAGGTAGTTGAATAAATAAAATATATTTCATTCCATTTTGCGTTGGATATTAAGTGCACACTCTGTATAAAGGAGCTTGCTATATATTTTGTATCTTAAGATACTTGCTATATAGCAAGCTATACTTGCTATATAGCGAACTCATATCTCGGCATCTTAAGATACTTAATATGAAAATATATATCATCTTAACCGTGTGTGATAGTTCATACAAATTGTATAGTGAGCGATATTCTATCTTAAGATGAAATATTATAGCATCTTCGCCGTGTGTAATGCCCTTTACGTCAGATTTAGTTCTCTTCCCACCCATTCAAATAGGCACAATATAGAGCTGTCATTTCATAGGGTATCATAGGTCCAGCGTACTTGTATATATGGAGGTCAGTGGGTGTCACCCATACCGTCCTGTTCAATATAGACTATACATTTCATATATTGCCTATAGGTGTAGCGTCACGACGCATAATTATAAACGGCTCAATCAGTTCTGTTCACAGTTTATGTAATATGGGTTATAATGATAGGCGCTGCCATTTTGCTTATACGCCTTTAGACGACAGTAGTTTTTCACCACATAGACTATACTATAGTACAAACATTTAACAGTTGACCCGTGTATGGCGGTTACTACCTACTACCCTTAATTTATACACGGTTTTAGTAAACCACTGTATAACGCCATATAGTGTGAGGCATTGTTTCTCATCGATTTTTATGTCACGACGCACGAAAAACGTAAAGTAAAAAATCTTGCAACCCCTTTCACTGCAAAATTATAATATTTTAATTAATAGTTTATTTGTACGTTTGATTTGTATATAGGTCTTATTTTTTTAACAGACTGCGATTCCCTTAATAACAAACGCGATCCTCATAAGGGTCGAGACCTCCAGGTTGAGAAACGATGGTCTAACTCTAAGGTATAGTCACCATCCTGTCAAATTACATCCATTTAAAGTAATTTAAACCCAATAGTTGCCGTAAAAAATATTGTGACACACAAAGACAACGTACGTAGGTAGTCCTTAACGTCGTCAGTGTAATCTACAATATTATAAAATTCTAAACACGCCGTATCTGTACATTGAAGTTATTTCAAAAAAGAAACAACGGGAATCTATATAATATCTATACTATAAAATAAATCTGAATGCAAATTTTAGAATTTTTGTCTGTCTGTCTTTTAGAGCATCACGTGAAAACTACTTATACACCTGATAAATGACGTCGTTTCCCTCGGATACAGGAAAATATCGAAAATATGTCGCTGCGATCGCATCTTTTAAAGAAACTATAGAACGAATGATGTCGTTTAATATTTTCTTAAGTTTTCGCGACTTGTATACATAATAAAACTACGTTTTAACGGTTTTAAGCGCGGTAATTTATTTTATTTTGGTTTATCCGACGTTTCGGCCGCTTTTCAGTGGCCGTTTCCTTCCACCCATTTTAATTTTATATTTTTTTTTAGAACTAGGCATGTTTGCTGAAGAGTTTCTTGCGCCGCTTCTTCTCTTCAAGCCACAACATGTTGTGAAGCGGTGGTAAATTAGATTAGGCTCCCATAGAGTAAATAATATCCATAAACAAAATTAAAACTAAATAATTAAAATGAACAAGTTGGCGGTAGGCTAAATAAAACTTTGACAATACACGTTAGACAAATGTCATCCTTGTCGTCCGTGACCACGGCCACTGAAAAGCGGCCGAAACGTCGGATAAACCAAAATCAACTAAATTACCGCGCTTAAAACCGTTAAAACGTAGTTTTATTCTGAATGATGGCGTTTCCATAGAAAAGAGGGATTAGCTAAATAGATGGTGTTGCATATTTTTTTTCAATTTATTCATAAATACCTACGTTGTTATAAACAACATGCCATTCGTTGAATACTTCAAAAATCAGGTTGGCTTCGACTCATCTTTGTTTTGCTGAGCAATTGTCTAGACTATATGCACTTACTTAGTTTCTTTGTTATTATTGTTACGACCTGAATGCCGATAAAAGACAGATTCACACCTACGTCTGTAGAAACACATTTTATTACCTTTTCGGCATTTGGACTTCTTTTGATTACTTCGTGTTTAAAATATGTAATTAGAAACAGCCCATTGTATATTGTTATCTTTTATGGTAGTCATTAGTCAGGTGTGATTCCAAGAATTAAATCCACGCGGCCGAGAGACATATTGTATTTGTGCAGTATAAAGCAATGCCCCAATGGAGAGTTCGTCAGTCTAGCGATAGCCACAAGCAAAGCAAGACGTTAGTGACGGACTTTGCGCGTGTGATTGAATTGTGCATTATGTTTGGACTGGTTGTGTATAGTTAGTTATATTTGTACCTGTGTTGTACGTGTTTGTATAGTTCTAATAAATTGTATAATAATTCCAACGGCATTTTAATTCGAGTCCTGCAGCTCGTAACATTATTATACGTAAAAAGCCGAATTAAGTTTTTGTGTCCGTAAAATAAATCCTCTGCCTCAGGTCAGACGCCGGGCGCAGCCGCCAGCAAACTTGTAACGTTAATAAATATAGTAGATTTAGATAATTTCGTATAAACGGTGGTATTTGGTATTGTATAAATGTGTGTGGATATGTACTACTTCGCCAGATTCGTTCATTATTTATTTTAAGCTAGGTTGCCTGGCAGAGATCGCCTACAGGCAGGTGTGCCTTCACCTTTGCCGGCATGTAACAATATGAATATTGTTTTAAAATTTATTCTGACATTACGTAGCCAATTAATGAGGTACTCGAAAAATCGAAAGCACTGTTTAATATAACATAAAAGTTTGTCGTTTATACGTAGCTGCTGAAGTTTACAGAATTTTCATTAAACGAGATTAACTTGTATATGAAGGTAGCTACAATAACAAGGATAACAAAACCAGCCAAATGCGTTCCGTAGTATTGAAGCGCGTCCCCTCTTTTTAACCGACTTCGAAAAAAGGAGGAGGTTCTCAATTCGTCGGGACCTTTTTTTTTGCTTTTTTTTATATATGTTCGCCGATTACTCCGTGATTTATGATTCGATTTACGTGATTCTTTTTTTGTTCGACGCGGAATAGCTGCCATGTGGTCCCCTAAACAATCGACATAGTTTGGCCCAGTAGTTTTCATTTTACGAACATGTTTCCCGTTTCTTGGGACCTATATTTTTTAAGAAGCGCGGCACCGTTCGTAGGTCCACCCATACATAGCTAAACACTAAAAGTAACAAGTAAAAAATAAAAACTTCGTTTAAAAAAACCGACTTCAAAAACTAAAATGTAAAAAATAACTTATTTCTAAAGCTATTTTTAATTATAATGTTTTATTTTTAATATATATTATCTAAAACATCTTGAAGTCGGTGCAAAATAAAACATAAAAATTACTATATTTAGAAAATTACTAAGCACCGACTTTAAGATGTTTTAGATAATATATGTAATGAAAATTAAAGAAAGAGTTTTATTATCTATATATTAATAATAATAGCTTTAGAAATAAGTTATTTTATACATTTTAGTTTTTGAAGTCGGTTTTTTTAACGAAGTTTTTACTTTTTTTATTATTTGATTACGCAATCCAAAAACATATAAATCATATTTACCCCAAATCTAAAAACTACAAAACAGAACTGCTGAAGCTGATTTTCGTCGGAATAATATTCTTACTCTAGCTACATCTTAGTTTTTCAGAATTTTCAAATTAATCGATCAAAACTTTGGAAAAGCGAAAAACAGAGAGAACATAGCGAATTACAAAGGTTTAATTTTTTCTCAAATAATTACGTAAATAACCGAAAAATAAAAGCACATTTAAAATCAATATAAACACATATTTTTTCTTCAGTTTTCGCTACTTACATACATAAGAAAACTACATTTTAAGTTTTAAGCGCGGTAATTTATTTGATTTTTTATTTTTCTGACGTGTTGGTATGTATGACAAAATAGTGCTAAATGAAAACCTGAGACTCGGAACTTGTGACGGTACGCATCATCATGTATTTATTATTTTCTCACCAATTTATTTTTATTTAATTATAAAGGAATGGCTGTTCTCCATATAATGTATTCCCTCCTTTATTTCGCATAATATATGTATTTCCTACTAATCTCTTTGTATGATATAATCGAATTTTTCTTTGTTCAAAAATTTGACAGAAAAAAAGAAGGGACTTGAATATTCGTGTTTGACAGAACAAGACAATGAAAAAATGATTCTCGGAAAAATTTGGTTTTTATATTATTACACATGGAGAAAAACTATTTGTGGACAAAATGATCAATACTAACAATAAATAACTATATCTTCGATATGTGCGCTACAAACTTCGGTGCTATGGAATTCACCAAAGGGCTAGTCCACGACTTCAAGTCATCAATTAATACATTAATAATTTTACTAATCATGTAGATTTGTCTAATATTTTGCTTGTTGTGTTTATCTATGTTTCAGATGTTCTCCTGGTCTATTGTAATATATAACTACTAATAACTATATACTAATAATCTACTAACATTTATTTAATCTGTGTTTGTTGCTTTTTTTCTGTTCTCAGATGAACCAGAGGCTGTTTTATGTTTGTATGTTATTAATGATATATCTAATTATGTGTTTTAAACTAATCTGTTTATTGAATATGTATTTTATAATTAATCATATGTGTGATCGTTGATATTTTTCTTGTGCTCTAATTACATTATTTTGCAGGCAATTCTAATGTCCTTTCTTTACAGAGATGTTACTAATAATATTGTGTTAATAATTTAAAAATTTCAGAAATTATGAAATATTTGCATTTAATGAGTGGCTGTATGTATAAATCTGGAATTATCCTTAGAACTTAACTAATAATCTGTAGCTAACTACAGCAGCATATATTAATTAGTTAGTATTGAGTATGGTATATTTTGTTGTTAGTCTTTAGACATGTAGGGGCCCGTGGGTTCATCTTTTCGGACTTTTAATTCAATAGGAACGTTCCTTTGACTTATATGGGCATATATGCTAACATATATAAGAATTTATTGTGAAGACTTACACAACTATATGTAATGATAGACAGACTTGTTTACTATCTATTACTGACCTTCCTGTTTTAGTACTTAACGAATTACTGTCCTTAATTTGTAAATTATATGGAGAATGAGCTATGCATAATTAAATTAATTTGATGTAAGTCTTGATTGACTTGTGTGTTATTAAGAGATAAGAATTGTTTGTACATTGTTATAGTTTCATAGTTAATTAAATTATTAAGGGTTAATTGTAAAGCCTGAGTGTGTTAATATATTACTCAGGAGGTATGACACATAGTCTCTTGCAGATAAAAATTACTAGTTTATTGAATTTAATTTAAGGGGTTCTGAAATATAACTTTGGTTTTAGAAGCTTAATGAAATAACATGACTACTTCATAGTCGGGAGTTACTAAAGGGGTTCTGATGATTCTTTTAGGCAATATAATTACTTATTAATTTGTTAAGGGAGATTAATTATATGTCAATGGGATTTACTTGTAGGAGTTCATGTCTTGTTGTTGCATACATGTTGTCGTACCTGACTGTGGTCACTTACTTGATGGGGTGTTGATTGTTAATGTCTATCTGCTCTTGTCGCAGTGAGCTTAAAGTCAGACGTCGGATCGAGTCTTGATTGTTTGAACATAGGCAGGTTTATTATTGACTTAGGCCTGTGATATCATAGTCTTGGTTTATTATCTATTATTTAGTCTATTCATATATGTGTATATATTTAGATATATTTTATAACACTACATTATTACACCACACTCTACAACAATCATGCGACTTGTTTGGGAAAGTTTGACAGACTTTAAGAAATTTAAAGTTTGATTTTTGGTTTTACTGATTTTAATTATTTAAATACTTTCTTGTTCAAGAAGGTTTGTTTTCGGCATTTGGCATGGTTTAGTGCAATAGAGTGGATTATTATAACTTCAATTTTTTTAATGGGGTTTACTTTTGAAATTATTTGTTTGGACAAATTTGCAATTCAATTACTTATTTCAATTTATTGTTTTCCAATACTTTACTTCATGAAATATATACCTACAAGCAAGTGACTCTATTGACGCTGGATATATGCTAAATAACTGTAACGAAACAACAACTAGTTAGATGTGAAAGCACATATTGGATGTTTTCATAATAAGTCAGGTTAGGTCCGGGTCTTCTAGAACCTCGGAACTTTGGGCGTTGAATTAGGAACTCAACGCTTATCGGGACCGACAAACCTAGGATGGTTATTCGACAATTATCCAGGTTTCTCACGCGCGCAGTTTTTAAGCAAATTTAGTTTGTTTTTATAATATGTGTATTCACGAGATTAAGATGGTTTCACATATTAGGTTTAACTGATTTGGTAACTGAAGGTTTGGAGCCAGTTAAGCCGCGGATCAGCCTAGAGGCGCGTGGGCACCTTGTCAGGGAATAAGCTACCGTGTTGTAGGAGGATCTTCCGTATCAAAATTTATTTTCTTTCACGATATGTGATTTCATGAGAGTCTTAGATGTAGTTAGGCCAGGCAAACTTGACTGGATTGGAAAGGATGATTAAAAAGTATCTACATTTGAGCAGTGTTACTGATGTTGACGCCTTTGATGCAGAGTATCACCATTTTATGTTAAATTCAACTTTAAACTTTACTTTTACGGTGCTATGCTCTCATCTCTTGGGTGCTAGGGTCATTAGATGGATGTAGGGTTTTGCCAATTCACTTTAACTTTAAATTTCATTTTAACTTTCACGGCAAACCTGAAACCTGTCTTTGACAAGGGAATGCATAATACGAGTGAAGATGTCTCTCGCCTAATTTTAACTTAAAATTTATTTACAATTCATAGAGAGACATTCTGAAACTCTTACTCTAACAATTTAAGAAAGGGAATTTTATGAGATGTAGAGAGTATCATTATTTAAATCTCAATTTTTACCTATAATTTACTGTGATATTCTTATTTTGCATCAGGGGAGGTCGCTGAGGTGACGTTCCTCATAATTACAATCTTATTTGATATTTTGGAAGGGTGACTTTGAGATGAAATGTTCACTCAAGTCTTTTGGCTTTTCGAACTCATTTTACACACAAGGCACTCCAAATGTGGTTTTTTTAAATGGATAGATCGTACTGCTGGGAGTTTCTTGTCGGCTCTTCTCGCCAGCAATAGTACGTTGTGAACCGACACTAGTTTTAGATAATGTTTATAATTGAATCAATAAATTCTAATTAGAAAATTGGAGGTTCTTCTTTTATCTTGATATGAGCTCTTTTACTGATAGCTAATGCGGTGGCATAATATCAGAGAGGTGGTTAGGAGGGGTGCCTACACAAAATTATATAATTTGTTATGAAACTACATTAAAATATCTTTTGGCTAAATAAAGGCACGGGCGTACTCAGGTGATGAGCTTATGTCATGAGTGATACATTTGTCATAAATCATAAAATGCATAACATTCTACACTTACAATATATACTACAAAATTATTATATATATTTATTTATAAATTATACACCGATCTTTGAGAGTCATCCTGTCTTCTGATCAACACTCTTATATAACCTACCTTGTGAACATAGGGTTAACGGTCTAGCAATGAAGGGTTCCTATTACTAGATGATCACGATTTATGGCCAATATTATAATTATTTATTTACTTAATAAATGTTATTAATTTTCACTTTATAAATTCTTTTATTTCTCACGCTGTGTTACGGTTTGAGTTTATTCATCTTATAGACTCTTCAGTTGTATAGCTCTAGGGGGGGGGGGGTTCGTTACAAACTTACCGGGGAATAATAGGGCATTATTTTAATGAGCGTCTGAAACAATTCAGGCTCGAGAGATCTCGGGCTTTGTTAAGGCGATACATGAGAAAAAAATACTGACAGGAACCCGTTGGATTACTAAATATGGCAGCAGTTAGTGGAGACAGCCTGCGTTTCCTCACCAAAATATGGAATCTCTCAAAGGATCCCTAATTAAAGCAGTGGCTGATATAGACGTTAACATTGTGAGTGCTACAGTCGATGACTGATCGCAAAGGTTGAGGGCCTGATGCAAAATCAAGGAGGGCATTTCGATAACTTAAATAAATTTAAACTACATTTTGCTACTTTTGTTTTCGTAAAATACTTATCAAACAAACGACAAGTATTAAAGTTTATTAAATGAAGCGTTTGTGACAGAACTTATGACCATGATATATTATTATTATTTATTCACTTACCACCAAAATCCTGGTTCTCCTATAATATTGACTGAAAACTCGAACCATAGAACACAGGTATGTGCATATGAGATGGGGTCGAATCTCTATGGATTTATCGTTGATATCAACACAGTTCTCCAATAATGATGGTAAGCCAAGTATAAAGTTAAATATTAGACACCATTCATCCTAAAAATATTAAAAGTTATTGAAAAATTTGGATGACTAGGCAAATTTAACAGTTCGGAGTGAGTTTGAAAGTTGAGTTTTAAACTAAATTAGATAGAACCTTTATTTCAATGGGGTATAGTTTGATGCAAACTTTATGGCGGCTCGGAACATTGCACTTTCCGATGCGCAGAATGCGATTTCAGGTGTTAGAGGGACGAGGTCGTCGGGGGACGATGTATATTTTCGCTCGCTCTCACTCGCTTTCTCGTTTACAGGACTTCCCCGGAGCTCGGTTCATCAGGGCTGCCACTCTAGCGCTTTCGGAGTTAGTATAACGCTTTGTAAGGCAACGCAGCTCCCATTTTTATTCAACAACTTCCAGCGCGTTATCTTGCGCTTTTTATGATATTTTTTACTGCACGAGTTCAGCAGTGAAGAAGAGTGAGGATGGCAAATTTGTATACGCGTGCCAGTTGTACAACTTCCAAAGGTGCTTAATATATTCTTTGAACTATTACTAAGCTTTTGAAGTATTTGCACAACTAAAAATAAACAATATTTTTTTAACACAAACAAAACCGTCAACACACTAAAAATCAAATAGTAAATTTTTAACTGACTTCTTTCTACAACATCTTAAAGTCGGTGCCAAGTAAAACGTAAAATTACTATATTTTGTACATTTTTGTTGTCTTCTGTTTTTCTTCGCACCAACTTCAAGATGTTGTAGAAAGAAGTCTATTAAATATTTATTTTTTACTTCTTAGCGTGAAGTCGGTTTTGTTTTTGTTAAAAAAAAATATACCATACTAACACTAAGTCTTTAAAGAAGTTTCACTTCAAAAACTGTATGTACATTAAAGTACTAGCTGATTAGCCGTGACTTTGCCCATTTTATTTTATTACTTTTTTAATAAAGCAAAGCATGAATACCAAATGGTAAAAAAAGAAAAAAGGCAATGCAAAGTTGAAACATGTATTTCTTTACCAAAAACCTAAATATGAATTTACATAATCCTAACTTGAGAAATATATCTCTCGTTAGGATTGTGTAAAAAAAATATATCCTATTTTCAGCTCTCCAAAGTACTTAAATACCAAGTTTCAAATTAGTCTTTAAACTATGGCATTAGAGAAGGCTGCTAACAAAGAATCAAAACTACTACCAAATCAGTATATAAATAACAATACATATGTAGTACTAACTTCTTGAGACAGTAAAGTAAAATCAGTATCTTTGAAATCTGGTACAGGTGGATATGTACCCTCATTCACTTTTTCATTGTATGTTCTTATAATAGTTTCTAATCTTGCACAGTTGTACAATATGAATGATGCACCTGCAAACAAAGATATTGCATCCTGTGAGAAGGTGCATGCCTTTATTTGAATATACAATTAAAATTCACAGACATACTGATCATTATTAACACACATTTGAAACAATAATAATGGAATTTATTGCAATAAATGTTACACACACAGAGGCGGGCAGACTGTATTAACAATCACTTAGTTTTCAAAATAATAAAACTAGTAAATGGCATTTAACTTTTGTTGCAAAACTATAAATATGATCCACATAGTGGAAATAAAAATATTACAAAACCAGTTATAATGTGCATAATTATAACTGGTTTTGTAATATTTTGTATTCATAATTAAATCTGTATTCTTTTTATAGCAAAGCTGGCAAACAGGCAGAAGACCCCGCTAATAGAAAATGGTTACAGTCACCTATCAATGCTTGCAACACTAAGGAGCGAAGCCTAAGCATTGCCATTCTTTAGGATGGGACAATGAGAATGAAATAGCAGAGATGAGATAGAGGCATCAGACACGAGGAATAAGGGAGAGTCACATTTAACAAGTTCTTTGGTATACATGTTGAAAATTCTCATTTTGAATGTTACTCATGAATGTCACTAGATTTTACAATTGTGTTGGATTCCAAATATTTCTTTTTGTTTGAAAGTAGATGAATTAGTGGATCTGAAACAACCAAATCATCTCATGGGACAGTTTCGGATCACAGATCGAATAGTGAAATTAGGACATACAGAATTTTGATATATATTGTACACAAATATGAAAGTTATTTTACTGAGATGTTTATTAACAATTGTTGAAAACATACCTTTACTGGATCCAGTAGATGAACAATTAAAATTAATTTTAACAGCACTGTTAGGTTTTATCTGCAATAGCTCAAATTTGACAGCTGATTCTCCAAGATGTGCTATGAACTCCTTCCATTTTGAGTCTGTTGCCACTCTCACTCCATATTTATGCTGGGCAATTAGGGTCATTTCATCCTGTCTTATCCTGTCAAATAATATAGATTTATTACAAACAATTTAAAGGATACCGGCAAATAATTGCTTCAATACTAAATAATATATAAATGAACGTAAAAAATCACTTTGTTAAGATGTTTGTACTTTAAAATGTTGTGATTTTATTTGTTTCTTCTTCACAAAGTTGTAGATGATCAGATGCTCACAATATTTATTATTATATTACTTTAATGGACAGGATATTACTTTCCAGTAAGTTGTCTCAAAGAAATCACTAGCATACAGCACAGTTTGAACTTAATATTTCAAATAATTTAACACTGTAAATAAAATAAATGTGTGTATAATAAAGTATATTCCATTTATAATGAGGGACAAACATATATACTTTTACCTGGGACAACAAAATCATTTTATTGGGATAAAAGTGTAAGGTGTACTGATCATTCATGCAATTTGGTCGAAGTGCACATTTGGTGAAAGGGTTAATGGTATCTCAATGAATTTTCAAATAATATGAATTCAAATTTATGCTAACGAATAACCAGGAAAAGCTCTAGTTCAAAAATATGTACCTAGAACTAGTGTCTTCACCTGGTCCTATTAAAAAGGGTACATAATAAAACTAATATTTAATTATTTAGTTTTTTTATGTATACTAGTTGCAAAAACTTAAGAAAATATTATATTAAGGATACACCCAAAAAATGCTGGCTTGCCATTATATGGAATTATAATTAATAAAAAGGAGAAAGCAGATCTAAGGTATCTGAACTGAGTGCTTAGTTCAAGTTTTCTATTATTCAATCATGTTAAATTTAATGCAATTTGTATGACACATTTTATGTCTCTCTTCATGCTCACAAGATGGCACTGTCATGCCCATACAAAATTGTGTTAACTTAAATGTGATAGAGTAGTAAAAAAACTCGCACTAAGCACTGTTGAGCTAAGCTGTGTTACTCAGAATCTCAAGTGCACTAAAATATTATTTTTATTCTATAAAGCAAGCAGGCAAACATCTTACCTAATGGAAACTAGTTACCAATGCTTATGGACACTTGGAACACCAGGGGTGATGATGGATGGATAAAATGGTTTAAAGGATGCTTTTAGGATTGTACAAAGAAGATAGGTGGGGTTATGAGATAGAAGAAATAGGATAGAGGGGATGGGGTAAAGGGAGTGGGAGGGGACCACTAAAACTCTGTAAAACATGATTTCTTCAAACCCAACAATTTTATGCTGATATTATGAGACTGTGTTAGCACACCACTCAACTCAATCCAAAGAGCTTTAATCAAGATGTTGATTTCAGCATAGACTTACTAAGTTTGAAAACTTTTAAAATTGTATAAAAGAAATAGTTTATTCACCTTATAAAAGCATCAGCATTTACAAGAGTTTCTTTGGAGCCTGTATTTGCATTTAACACTGGGCCACAGAACAATATTCCTTTTTCATTACTTTTACTTGAAGATTTAGAAGTCACTATTATTTCTGGCCACTGTTTATTATCGACAATAAGACACAAATTTTGCACTACACAACATAAATAGTTTACACGAAGTGAGGTAATTGTATTGTTTTCAATACAGACAGGATCTACAGTCACTTTATTGCATATGTTGTGTAACTTGTGTGTTATAAGGGTATTATTTTTTAAACCTTCGAGTAAGCCAATATAAGTAGTGCGTGATCGTTCCAAAAATAAATAAACACGATCCTTCTCTTCTTTCACTTTATTAACTTTTATTTCCCAGTCAACCGATTTATCCATAATAGTAGTACTCTCTTTACCGACACACTTTAAAAAATTGCCGTCTTGACTTTTCATCCTATTCATGTCAACAAAACCGTGCCACGATTTCACAGTATTAGGAAAACTAAATTCACCATGTGTGCATAAATTTTCGGAATGTTTCTTTACAAGTAATCCACGTGCACTTTTGTTTTCACCGGTCAGAAAACGAAAAACGTCATTAGAAAAATTGTCAAGAGAACTTTCTAACATCATTTATCAATAAAATAGAAAATATTAATATAAATCAATATCAGCTAATAGGTAACAAGAAATTTTCTCGAACACAAAACATAAACATAGAAAATTCGCAAATCGTGTTTCGTGAGAAATGTGACATGTGACGTTGATGACACTGCCGTTTAGACGATATTAGGATATTATGGGCGCGTTCGTGTTGATCTCACAACGCTCAAAATACGAAATACTCCTTCAGCCATTCCATAATTCCATATAGCGGTCGTTAGGATCACCGCGAATGCGACACTAATGAGGTCATCATTTTCACTCAAGCAGTGCTCACAACGACCCATGTCAAGAGGTGGGTCTAATAATCCGTTACCTACACTTGAGTTTATGATTGTAACGCCCGCAAACAAGTGGGACGGAAAAAATCGTGGTCTTTGTAAGGCCGAGAGGAACGTAGTATTGTAGATTCACTGTTTAAATCAATATAAAAGTTGCTCTTATAAAAGTTTAGGCAATAAATCTGTTACAAAAATTTCATAGGAATGGCATTTTCAGTTTTTCTTGAATTTTTCTATTTTCTTGGCAACATTTCCGAATCGTTTACGAAAAAATCTCCAAATCGATCCAGCCAACGCCAACGTGGGGAACAAATGTCTAGCATAGTAATCAACATTCTGGTGGATGGTAATAACTTAATCTCGTTGGGCAATACTTACTGGCTTTGCCAACTCGCGAAAGATGAGGTATGCCTAAGAAATGCTGGCTTCATGTTGTTTGTGAGAGACAAGTCATGCGAGCGATCTCAAAATAAGGAATTTCGGAAACCATGCCAACTGTCGAGAATAGTAGAACGGTGGATTCCGGACTCCAATACAGACGTTCAGAATGCAACCGAGATTTAAGGATGATCACCATGACAATAAAGAGTCAGAATCCAATGTTCTTAGGATCAAATTCTACTTTACAATATTATTCGAGTTTTTTAATGTATTACTACTTGGGTAAAGCTATTTTTAACCGACTTCAAAAAAGAAGAGATCTTCAATTCGTCTATATGTTGCTTTTTTGTATGTGTTCTTTACTTGATTTCTTCGTCGACTATGAACCGATTTTCAAAATTTTTCTTTTAATCGAGAGAGTATATTCCCAAAGTGGTCTCATTGACATATATCAGGATCTGGTAAGTGGATTCCAGGGCAATAGAGAGAAATCCTTACTTATTAAAGAACGCCGAGCACCTACATTGTTAGAAAAAAAGTTTATACACGCGTGCCAGTACTACAATGTTTACAGGCACTTTATATATTATTTCTAAAGCTATTCAAGTATTTGCGCAACTAAAAAGTAAAAGGTATTTTTTTTTAGATAAACAAAACCGACTTTAAAGTAAAAAGCAAAATAAAAATTCGAAATGTGTGCTGGAACACATATTAGAATTGAAACTTCAACGGACAAGTGGAAAAATGAATCGCAACGGACAAGTGAAAAACCGAATGGCAACGGATAAGTGGAAAAACGAATCGCAACGGTCAAGTGGAAAAACGAATGGCAACGGTCATTTTCAATCGTTCCAGAAGAATTCCCGCGCGTTTTACAGGATAAAAAATAGCGCAGATATTAATTCTAAAAGTTTGCTGTCGATTAACGAAAACTACATCCAAATAGGCCCAGTAGTTTTTACCTAAATACCGAACAAACTGACAAGAAACCTAAATTTCAATTCTCATTAAAGAAAACTCACTGTATCAATTATTCGGATGGATTTAATCAAAAATCTAAAAATACAGTAATAACATAAACAAATTAAATGACTAAAAGTGCTTATTTGTTGGCGATAACGTACCAATACACGTTGCTATTTCAGTGCAGAAGTGCGTTTTCTCTAACGAGAGTTGGCAACACAGAGGCCGCCTGCGTGATAGCTATGCACATTTTATTAGCCACGGCTCTCATGTTCCGTTTATAGACGTATCCGATTGTTTGAACAGCGCTTTAATCATAATCAATGACATGCATGTTAATGAACTTTTGACGTTTCATAATTCATTTCGCTCTGTCAAAAGTGAAATTTGTGGGTCCATGCCGTGTAGGTCGGGACTGCAGTGTAGTCATGGGAAATATCACTCACCAAGAAGAAAAGAGTGATATATATCTTTTTGATACAAAGATATATATCACTCTTTTATATCTTTAACTCTTTATCTTTACAGTGAATAGTGTCAGTGTCAATTGCAGACAAGATGAGTTATTATCTGTGAGTGATATACTAGCAGAGCCGACACGCGTACCTGTGGCAACGCAAAATATCTGACATTTAAATAACATACACGCCATTTAGATGGCCTTTGACTTTTAGTAAATATTACAAAATTACACCATAAAACTATAGTGTTACGATTTATTTTGGCTTGCTGTTATATTGCTATTATATTCGGTTTCCTCGTTCACTCACTACGCATGCGCAGTGCGCGGGCTAATCATTCTTTCTCATCGCGTGAAACAGGAATGAACGAAAGAGTTAAAGATATAAAGACACATTTTGAACGCAAGTGATATACAGATCTAATCACTCTTCGCGTCGGATATATATCTTTTAAGTTAATCACTCAGGAGTTACACACCTCTACTGCAGTGGTCCGTGGCAGTAGAAATTGTTGGATACTTGAAAACTTTTTAAATTTGCTCTAGTATTTCATACGTAGTGTTATTTTAATGATTATTCCTTTATAGAATGCTATAATACCACAATGATTCTAAAATTCAAGTTGATTGTGTTTATTTGCCTAACATGGCAATTTGTTTCGGTGTACACGCACGATCACCTTCTGGAAGGTATTTATTGTGGAAAAAGAAACTGTTACGAGGTTTTAGGAATCACGAGAGAAGCCACTAAGAGTGAGGTAGGTAAAAGTTATCGTCAACTCGCGAAAAAGTTCCATCCAGACTTGCACAGAGATCCAGAAGATAAAAAGGAGGCGGAGGAAAAGTTCAAGGAAATCGCTACAGCATATGAAATTTTACGTGATGATGAAGAGAGATCGGATTATGATTACATGCTGGATAATCCACAGGAATACTACGCCCATTACTACAGGTATTACAGGAGGCGTATGGCGCCGAAAGTCGACGTCCGGATAGTGTTAGCTGTAACCATCACAATCATATCAGTAATCCAGTATTACAGCGCATGGTCGAAATACGAGACCGCGATAAAGTATTTTATGACAGTGCCAAAGTATAGGAATAAAGCTTTAGAAATAGCTAAGATAGTTTCAAAAGAAAATTCAAAAGGTAAATTGAAGAAAACTAAACTAGAGCTGAAAGAAGAACAAGATCAAATTATTAGAAGAGTTATTGAAGAGAACATGGATATTAGGGGAGCTTATGCTAAACCTATAATAATAGATATATTATGGGTGCAATTGATCATCCTTCCATATACAATAGCTGTTTATATTTACTGGTATTTGAGGTGGTTTTGGAAATTTATAATACTCAAACAACCTTATGGTGAGGAGGAGAAGTTTTATCTGATCAGGAAATTCATGAGACTTGGTGAGAATCAGTTTGATATTATAGATGACAGAGTAAGACAGAGCTTTTTAGATGAAAAGTTATGGCTTAAAGAGAATTTCTTAATTTGGAAGGAGAGAAAGGATGAAGAAGCAAAGAAAGCTTTAGCTGAGAATAACAAATATAAACAGTATAGAAGGTACGTCAAACAGCATGGTATTGGCAGGATGACATTTGATGACTCCTGATGCACATGTTATGAGAATTGTGGCAATTAGTATGTAATAATTTATGTGCAAATAATTATAGAAACACAATTTAATCATACAAATTTTTCAATTGATATTTTAATTTGGTTGTGAACTTTAAAAACTTGGTGAGCTTTTGACACACTCCTTAATATGTAAACTGTATTATTAATTAATGACTTTCCATAACACTATACTTAAATTAATAGTACTAGAAGATTGCAGGTGCATCACTTTACTTTTACTGTATTTGCTCTATGATATGATAATGTTTGTCCACCTGTTGTTTTAATTGAAATCCAATCTTTTATTTAATTACAATCTGCTCATTCATGTATTCCAACTATTTTTATCAAAAAATTTTGTATGCAGCACCATACTATGTGATGTAAAGCTGCAAAGATTGTCTTGAGCTTGTAATTTACATAATAAGTCATTTATAATAGTTATATTTTTGTTGTTTGTACATAAGAACTGTACAGCACCACAACACACTTCAAGTTCCCACCAAAAATTATATTGATCATAATTATTTTATGGACTGCCTTTTTTATTGCCAGACTGCAGTAGACAGGCTAAAAGCTCATTTCATGGAAAATATTAGTATCACTTATAAAAATTCGTAACACCACAATTAGTACAAATGTGCTGTCCCATAGGAATATTATAACACCTTGTTTTATTAGTCTATATGTTGCAACGAAGTTGTTTTATGAATTAGGTATTTATTTTATCATATCCTGTACATTTTATTACCTGTGGTTTGATCTAGTTGTTAATCAAAGACCATGAAACAAAGAGAATAAATAATGAATTAAGTCTCACCAAGAAAAAATAATTTTAAATCTGATTAATCATATTATTTATCTCAAGTGTTTTCACATAATTAGGTATATATAAACTATGTTATGTGTTCTATAATAATGTAGAAAAATTGCATGTTTATAAATATGTGTGGGGTGATCTGATGTATTTATTGTTTGATCACAAAAAATAAAACCACCACAGTTTTACACAATTTGTTACTTTATTTATTTAATCCCTATTTGTCTCAACATGTACTAAGATCATTATTACATTATTACACATTTTCAAATTTGCATAACACATCATCATCATAAATGGCAATTCATTTAAGGCATACAAAGAGTGCACTCCACACACACAGTGAAGAATCTCACGAGTAAAGCATAAGGTAATAATATGTGAAATCAGAGGAAACTTTTTTTGTTCATTCTCATCTTATTGTCAGTTTTTTGACTTGGAGACACGATCCACAAATGCATGAAACTATTCCAGTTTGTTGTGCTTATTTCACATTTCCATGGGATTCCTGCATGATGTGTGGAGGTGCCTATAACATAAGTGGTTTGCATAATGGAATAAATTTCAATACATATTTAAACATAAATGAGGGTTTCTCTCTACCATATTCAGTTTATAAAGATCATTAACTTTAAAATCAATATTTTTTTTTACAACATGAATTAGGCATAATAAAACTACGTTTTTAATGGTTTTAAGTGTGGTAATTTATTTGACTTATGTTATTCCGACATGATAACAGAAGACAAAGATGTCAAGTGTCAACGAGTATTGTTAGTTTTATTTAGCCTCATCAGAAACGTCGGAATAACAAAAATCAGGTAAATTACCGCGCTTAAAACCGTTAAAACGTAGTTTGATTATGTATATAAGTCGCAAAAACTTAAGAAAATACAAATTTAATTGTTTTGATAGTAGATATAACTAGCTCAAAATTAAACTTTTATAAACTAGAGTGACTTATGAGTAAACCAAAAGATTATAACAGGTACCTAAAATAATAATGTAATGCAAACCAGTAATACTATTTCTACATTACTCTTTGAAAAAATTATCACCTTTAAAGATATGCAGAAGTATTAGTAAAAAACAGGCCTATGGTATGTTTTGAAATTACAAAAGGTAATAAATACTATTATAATTACATTACAAATGATCTAAAATCGTGAGTCATACCAAAACAAGTGAATAATTAAAATCCTAAAACACCATAGCAGACAAAACAATTAAATTTGTTTTTAGTTTAGATTAAAATTAAAAACAATTTGAGATCCTTAAATTATAAAAAATATAATGACTCCTTTTTAAGTCTTTTATCCTTATAATTTCTTAACTGGCAGTGATTTTAATAATACATACAGTTTCGGAGATATTTTTACGCTCTGCAGAAACCTACGTGTAATGTGCGGATCATGTTGTATTTAGTTTATACCACTTTCGCAAGGTCTCGCTAAAATGCTAGTTATATAGAAATACTCATGAGATTTGATGCTTGTATTTAAATATTAACAATGCAGAATTGATAAATGTGAAAGTGAAACTATTGTTTGTCACGGCTTTGGATATGATCCGACAGAAACAAATGTAAAATATAGCAATACTGAACTTCAACACAAGCAAAACTGAGTAATGAATTACAATGTCTGGTTCGAGTTATATTGAATTATTAACTGTGGCAGTCTAGCATTGTATGAACTTAGTATCTTAATTATCTTTAAGAGTTAGTGATTATTATAATAATTATGTCTTGAATAAACAAAGCAATATTGCTATGGTAACATATTTCTTATTGCATGTATTCGCGGCCTGCATTATGTCACATATTAAAATGTTCTGGGAGAAAGAATAAGATGAAATTTTCAAGTGTCAATAACTTAACTATAAAATAACATAACCATATAAAGCCTTAAAAATATACAAATTTAACTTTCCGAAAATGTTTTTCAATGAACTTTTTTTTATATTATTATTGCATCAAACCTAGCGAACTTTTCTAGGATTGCAAGAAATTCTGCAGATTCTGAATGTTAGAGATCGATACAGATTTTACATAATTATTATTCCAATAAAAGATATTAACATTATTTCAGGTACAGTAAGGTCCAAAATAGCCACATTTCGAAAAACATATCTTGGGACCATAATTTTTCGGTCGAAATTAGCGACTAATTTCTACGGTAACATAATTTGCATAATTAATTCATTGTTTTCATTTCAGAATTTGTAAAATTATTTAATTTATTTCAACAGTCTGAAAGTTCAAGGAAAAATATTTATAGTAGGTACTTATTTTTCTATTTTATTCACTTTTTTATATGTTAAAACATTTGTAACAGTATGCAATTGCATATTATTATGTTTAAAAAATATTAATATAATCAGTGTATAATTCTTGTACATTCTCTTATGTTGGCATTATTATGGTTATTATTTATGAGTAAAATGTGACTCTTGTCAAGGAGTTATACGATTTTGTTATTAAGTAACATTATAAGGAATCTGCGTAATTTTCTCATTAGCTGAACACGTCAGTAATATTGTCAATACGACTGGATTTTATTTGCTTCTTGTTTCTGAACACTATTTAATTTAACTGCTTTATTTTACCGTCCATAAATACAACCAAAGTACAAGAGTTTTCTAACTTCATCAGTTTTATAAATTCTATTCTATAAAATAATTACAAATCAAAACATTTAATTTGTCCTAAATTACTTGAAAGCGCTTCAACATTCAAATATCAAATTAAATTATTGCCTCTGGCTAAAGCAGTAAGTAGTTTTTAATAGATAATTTTGTACACTTATTTTTACACACAATATCATTCATTTCTATATTTACACAAAACATTTATTTAAATATATAGTATTTTGATATTTAGGGGCCCAAATGTTTAAAGTGGAAGGTAATCCTTATTAGACCTTAGATTTAAAAATATTTATTTTGACTTTTCTATTACTGATGCTGATAATATCAGTAATATTTAAATTTAACATTTGAAATTACATTAAGGGTAATTTCTATTCACAATAAAGTAAATAAAAAATTAATTCATTACACGCATAAATATACTACACCTTACAAGTCACTAATATAAAGGTAATTTGATTGCGGATTTCTATATCTCATTGTTTTTTTTATAACTACTATATACCAGTAGAAGTTATGTAGTAACTTCCTAATATGCCTATAAGCCTAACAAGGATTCCTCCAAATTCCCAGGACATAAATATAACATCTATCTATTCAATAATCATAATTTCAGTTTTAAATATCATACAGAAAATAATGTCTTCTAATCTTTACAATGTGCTTTTATCGCTTTATGTCGCATGAATATCGCTCATTATTTTTTATACAAGAGTAACTTTTACACATTTATTAACTAATTTTTCACGACCTTTTTACTCTTGAAACTCTCTCTTTGAAACTCTTACTTTTTACGTAAGAGTTGGTAAGCTCCATTTCATGTGACATCTACATAGATGACTGGGATAGAGATATTTTAGGTATCTACATAAAACAAAGGAATGCAGGTAACGGTTAAAGCTGTCAAACGCGCGTTCTGTCTCTACTAGCACTCTTGGAGCGTTTAATAATCGTCGCGTTTTAACAAATTTTAATTTTATTAAAGCTACAACCAAAATATTTAACTAAAACATAATTCACGACTTCGATGTTAAAATTCACTCTTGTATAAAAACTGGTCTTATCTCGTATATAATTGAATAGATACTTATTTGATTATACATACTGTTAGAATACAGAACGCAACAACTAAACTACTTATCCTTATAGTTGATGAGCACATAAAGGCTTACCCAGATCAATATGTTACATTTACATAAAACTTTTACAACACATTTTTACTTACAATAGGCAATATATATCTTAGGAAGAATTTGCTTCAAAAGTTCCATCTATATTAACTAGGAAACGAGCGCCTATAAAACAATATCAGAAGAAATATTTCTATCATCTGTCATGGATATTTAGTCAAATAGAAATCCTCTTTTCATATTCAGATTTTATAGCGCTACTTCAAGTGCAATCATTAGTGTAGTACGAATAACCGTTTAAACGTCTATCACGCAGTGTTAAGATTGACCATCAAATATGTCACGGGATATAGCCACATAATAATCAAATAAATACCTATTCAACCAACTTAAACAAGACTGAGCCTGAGCACCACAGCACATTCTAAAAACAATAAAATGAATGTCTTACTTTAATAACGTTAAAGTTCAAAATCGCACAGCGTTTGAGCTCGTTCTTAACCGGCGTGATTGCACTAGCGGCGCGCGCGTTTCGAACGCGGCGGTCGGACCGCTACGTGCAGCGCGCGTCCTCAGACTGGCGTTTCGTGGTCGACCTCTTCTATTCGCCCTAGGCGCCACGCGTTAGGGTCAGTCGCTGTAGTTTGAAGAGAAAACATGATTAAAATATTTACATAAATGAAACATGAAATCGATGGTAAATAAATATTCATTTTGGTGAAAAACAATCGATATTTCCCGAAATATGGACAAAAGTAAATAAATTATACGGGTCAAATAAAATAATAAATTTTGACAACTGTGTTTTTAGTCTGTGCACTTTATACTTGTTAGGAATAGGTGGCGATACAATTGACACTACCATACAAGACCAGGTAACTGGACACGTCATAATGTTTAGCGCGGACGGTATTATCCAATTCGTATATTTTATTTTACACAAATATGGGGAAACATCCATCACCAGTATCTTTAACCCTATGAGAGTGCAGTTAGTAACCCAATACACACTTATGAAAGTTTATTCAGCTAATAAATTATTGTGGATACGATTGTGACTCAACAAAACTGACATTAATATTAGTGGCTATCAGTTTTCATTTTATACAGAAACCTTAAAAGCACAGGAAATCTGTCAAATTACTAAAAGATTTTGCAGTATTTCTAAGAAAATTTTGAACAGTTGATACAAATTTTTTTCTCATAACTATGTCTGGAAATTCTTTTTAGTAATTATAACAAAGAAACATGAAAACGAAAACGAGGATTTTGTTACCTTGTGCAGAATTGTAAATTCTTTCAAACTATCTTCATCTTGCTCGCACAAGTTTCATTTGAATACAGTATGGCCGAGAGGAAGCTTTTATGTATTTGAGGTCACATAATTAGTGCATTTTATATCACTAATACTAGCTAACATACACACAAGCAATCACAATTGAAAAAAACCACCTGTAATGTTGTGAACGTGTCGTGGACGTGATAATTGAACTCGAAAACTGCTGTATTAATATTCGTGAATTATTTTTGTATATTAACACAAGGACAGAATTGGTATTAAAAACAAAAAAAAAGCATTATGCAAGCAAAAGTCGTGAATATTTTTATGTGTGAATGTAAACTAGTAAATAGTGAATTTTGTGATTTTCTAGTGCAGCTAATTTTTTATTTGTTACAGAAAAACATACATAGAGCAAAAAATATTTTTTATTGCTTTTTTTATCGCAACAATCACCAAAGTAGCAAACGCACGCACACTACAGATTTTGGAGGGGAAAAATTGATGCGCATGCGTTTGGTTTCAAACAGTTTTAGAACAGATCGATTCAAAATGTTTCAATCGTCAAATATATCCCAAAATCTGTGCTATTTGCTCTACGTATATGAATAAGTTTAAAAATTGCATAAAACATGCAATGAATGTGTCGTAATCTAAAAATATCATTAGAGTTTTAATTCCATTTATTTTCCAAAACCAAACTTTTTAATCCATAAAATATGTGGTGTCTTAATATCACTAATCTTATAAACAAAAATTAGCTGCCCTTTAGTTTTCGTGAAGGTAAGTGTTCACTGAAAGATCTGTTATGAAAACGGTAGCTTTTTCAAAGTACTTTAAACGAATATTGCGTCAGTCGAGAATAAAATTCTCACAACATTGTGACGGGTGCAAAGTAGCAAAAGCTATATATAAAATAACAACAAAACCTCATAAAATATAATAAATAACCAATCTTCATTCTCTCACTATTAATAATGTATAGGTTTTAAATTTAAATTATAATTGAAAATATGTTTCCGAAATAAAGGAATTATTTGTATGTCGTTGAAGACCATGGGCCATAAAAATGGTCCAGACTTTTCGAGGGCTTGAAATCAACCAAAGTGATTTACGTGAGTATAACCATTCAATGTTATTGAATACCGTTGTGCCCTCATAGTTCTGTACCTTTCCACCAAGTTGGTTCAAATTAGTTAATTCGTTTAATATCAGGATTACATTACTTTCTACTTTGCACCCAGTGATTGTAAAGCTGACGTAGCTATAGTTCCGCTAATATTAAGTTATGGATAATGCGATTTTAACTGTCAACGTCAAATATAATTCATAAACAATTTTAATATCGGTGAACACAAAAACCTTCCAGAATGTAAACCGGAAACAATCTAAAAAATAAATAACTTCAAACCATAAGGTGTAAGATGAAGTGAAATGAATTAAACATAATTGAAGAAAATCCCTGTTTTTAACTATAAAATCTTGTATCATATTGCTAAGTTGTCTAAATGTCTCATTTTGATTAGATTGTAAACGCAAATTAAGACCGGGTTCTAAAAATAATTTAATAAAATATTCACTACACAGAATACAAAATATATTAAGCCCTTGTCAGGTCTTGTGAATTTGAAACTAGTTTTCACGTTGGACGGATTACCATTTCAAGCAATAGTTTTGTTTTGCACTAGAGACCTAAAAGTTTAAGGCGCTTATGATATTGATGTTTCATATTTGCAAGATTTTTGGAATTTTTCGATTTGTCGAACACATATAATCATTACAAGAAACATTTGTTAATACGAGACTAAAGTTGAAATATTTTTTGTAGATCCTTAATTGTGCTTATAATGTAAATATATAACAGGGACTTCCTTTAAATAAAAGACAAAAGAAAAAAATCAAAAATAATTTACCTTTGACTGTCGATCTTCCAAACATGCTTTAGGAAAACGGACTTAAGGACGGGATTTTAGGGATAATTATTGCTTATAAAGCTTATAATATCTTACATAAACTATAATACTTAATAAGGTAACGACTATTTTTATTAAAGCATTATGTCATGTTTAAATCGAATGAAATATGAAACTATTAACAAACCCTTGCGACTATACGAAGCTATCTAAATTAATTGAATTTGATACTAAAGAACACTGGGTCTTCAAAAGTTTTCGAGATAACTTATCATGTGTTGTACTATTATGTCCTTTGGAAAGAAGCTAGTAGGACCAATGGCAAAATTTATGACCACTATTAGTTAGCAACAGATGATTAGGTTTTGCGCATAAAGTCTCACAGTTACAGATGCCTCTAATAAATATTCATGTGTTTTCATCGATTTACAAAACAGCTATACCATTCTCCAGTCATTTAAATTATTTAACTCATTCTACCAAGAGCTCTCACTCTATTCGTAGAAGCAATTACAAAATCATAACTTTCACAGCAGATTTACCCTTTGAAAATGAGTATCCAAGATATGATCACTGAAAATTGACTCTTTCTACTTGAAAATAATTAAAAATATACTACCAAAACCCACATAAGTGAGATAATAGGTTGTCATGAAATTGAGTAAAATTGGTTAGGATAGCGAAATAATTTTTTTGACAAATTATGTTATGTTAACAAATACTAAGTTTCAAACATAGTTTTATTAAGTTTTATTTTATAATATTTTAAACACAAAACTCTTTGTATAATAAATCGGTTAATATAATTAGTCTCTAACAAGATCGAAAAACATTAAAAATCACTGAGTTGTATCAATGATTATTCGTTGCATAAATGGTATGCTTAATATGGTAAAATATATTATATATGTATGTATATAGCTATAGCTGCGCATATAATATGAAGTGATAATAGTTTATATGTTATTTATCAAACAATGATATATTTGCTGAAGGACGTGTTAAACCTTATTGAAATTGCGATCATTTAAAGTTTGTTAATGATTTGAAATGAATCACTGATCTGGAAATAATAGGAGCAAATCATCTTACTCGTGAATAACACTTCACCGCAGCAAATCGGAAATGAATTATGAAGTGTGTGGGAATAGAACAATTCACAGTTCAAAATATGCCCAGAATATTCACTAACATTCTTAATTATTGCTAAGTCGTTGTAATGCTAACATCTTCAAAATCTTACATTATTAGTAAATACTAGTAGCCTAATATTTGTACACTTAATACCTGGATGATAAAATAATGGTCCCGATGACAGTAAGTAGGTGTATATTACATTTTATTCTAGACACAAGACACAGAAAAATGTAAGATATGTCGCCTTCTTCAATATAAATGGGTTAAACGTTTTAAATGCGTTCAGTTTGGAATGCACTTTAGTTACATACAAGTACGGGGAGCTCGCGATAAATAATATCTGAACTGTGAACTATTCTTGACGGGATCATCAGAGGGAGGGGGGGGGGGGGGGGTGTAATGACGTCAGCGGTGGGCGTCAGGAGTCCCGTCAGCAGGTGGGCGCCTTCGGCAGCAGCGGGGCGTGCTCGCCTGCCACAACCGACACCACCACCACACGTCAACGACACGACACCACATAGAGACGGTCACGCAAGTGGAACAACGGCGTTATAACCACGACCTCGAAAACTACATCGCAACATCAGTTTCATGGTATATTTAAAAAAACATCGGAAAATGAAAATAATAGGCCCGATTTGACAGTTCTCTTTACAACATATTTAGGGATTGAAACCACGAAATCTATAACCAAATTAACCGATTATCACGAGAAATCAATTAAAAATTATACGACTTTGTAATCGTTTCATTTATTTTAATTTAATTACTTTTTGTGTCTTTCGCGTACCGCATATATTTATCACCCACCACATCACAATTAATCTATTGATTTTTTTATGATATCATCCGTATAAAATATATTCATTCAATCGTTTTTGTTTTTCAATACATATATGTACAATTATGTTATGTATTTAGCATATATAATCTAAGGATTTGGATGAATATGTATTTGATTTTTTTCCTGAATCGAATTGAATTAATGAAATGCAACAACCCTTTGGTAGCAACATTAAAATTAAAAATGATATGCCTTAGAATGTAAGTATTTTTGGGACTTCGTCATAGATTAATACGATGTTTAGAATTAATAAATATTTCATGTGGTTTCGTTGTTCAGAGGAAAATTATAAATGAAATATATTTTTCAACACACTTGCTCATAAAGTGGCTCTATGGTCACCGCAATTAGGCACAGAATGACACCCATAATCAAACTGTGACTAAAAAAATTATAACTCACTAGTGAGTTATAGATGTTTTTTTAAATTTTATTGGTTGAGTTGCTTTGTTCTTAAAAAAGTTTTTATTCAAAAAAAAAGATCGTGTTCTATAGAACAAATAAATTAATGTTCCTATTGCTTGCTCATTTCATGCAACTTCTTATTTAAATAGATAATTTTAACTCGTACGTGTTTAATAAATAAAACTTTCACTCATATATCATTTTTTTTTCTCTGTAATAAAAGAGAACTTTAAATTCCCCATTTTGTACGTGGCAGAATAGGCGCAAACCCTATGCGCGGAAAATAAAAAAAAAACCTCATCCCTTTAGTCTGTGGCCGATCGCAATGCGCGCGCATAGGAAAACTGTTATCTACTAAATAAAATGAGTTTTTAATAAAACTACGTTTTAACGGTTTTAAGCGCGGTAATTTATTTGATTTAGGTTTATCCGATAAAATGAGTTTTGTTGTTATTTTATTCACAAGTGTGTTGAAAAACGTCGTATGATACACGTGTGTATTGGAGATTACCGTCCTCGGCTCTCTTAAGACCCTCGCCTACGGCTCGAGTCTCAATGGCGCCTCGGCGGTAATCACCAATGTTACACACTAGTACCATAATGTACTATTATAACACTATATATAGCACCAGTAAAAAAATATGTATATTATCAACTAAACAAATTGTTAGCGGCTGTCAGTTTTGTTGATTTTATTCAAAGTTACGTTCTATTTACTTTCTTTCTTAAGTGTCAAATCAGGCTTTTTATTTTCTGATTATTATATTTGTATGACAGCACGTAACGAACACCTTTTACTCACATGCTTATCATTATAATATGTAAGTAAATCATTGCTTCCAGCCATTGATAATCAATGCTTCCAGCCAAAGCTTTTACTGAAGTTATATAGTTTTTATTTTAAAGAACTCAAAAAATCAAGGAACCCCGATGGCCGTTTTCCATATATTACTGATCATTCGCCTTACTACTAGTAAATTTAATAGTCTAAAAACTTTTTGTCATTATATCGCAGTTATTCCACACACTATTTAATATTAATTTTAAGTTTAAATTAAATTTCTTCGCTTAATTTTCATGCAAAATTGTATAACAAAATAAACAGTATACAAACAACTTAGGTATATTTTTAATCTAGTTTATCTTTTTAATTATTAAAGCTAATTTTATTCAGTATATTTACTATAAATCAACCGTTTATAAAACTTACTTAAAAATTTAAACAACGAAAGCTACGACTAGTCAACATTTATACGAATAAACTTCACTACCAATTGAAACATTATAAACATGCATAAATTTATATCACGGATGAACAATACTAAGATTGATAATCGCACAGTAAAAAATGCAACTTAACTTTTTAATGCTCCTCTTATACAGTACACACAATATCAAATTGAACAAAACGCCTAGGAACTAATCGCTGATCAGCTCAACTAGGTCGTTATGTTGTTTTTATCAAGCGGTTTAATGTTAATGTTCATATTCTATTTAGTCAAAATATTTTTTTTTTTTCTTTCTAAACTTCTGTTGGACGGCCATATAGCCCTGTCTTCGAGACTGCTCTCGTGAGACAGTCCAGTAAGTTTCTTATCAATTTTTGTATAATTGTCCATAAAATCATGTCATAAATTAATTACGTCAAAAAGGGTGACGAAGAAGAATCACCCGTGTCATATCTAGTCATGTAGGATTCAGGACTTTTTTAAAGTTATTTTTGTTACTAGGCGATTTTATCATTCCTATATTTTTCTTCCATGTTTATACTCCGAGAGCATTTACTTTCATGACTGTATGGATAAAAAAATCATTATTAACGAATTAATATAAAGTTCATCAATCCCTTATTATCGTAATAATAGAAACGTTAGATTTTTTTAAATTTTTAAATGAATATATTTTACAAATGTATGTAACACGAAAGTAAGTTGTAGAATTTTGCATGGTCTGTTTCAGACGAGCATTTTTACTCGCCTAATGCCAAATAATCCAAATAAAAACTTAATTTATTGCTTCATCATTAAACCAAATGCTCTATTACGTCTATAAAACAATAAGAACACACAACGTTAACTACCTTGTAACTGCCTGTTTAACAGGGCGGTGATGCCTGGCCCATCACCGGCTTTCTTCACCACCAGCATGGGTTTGTCCTCGCCCTCTTCGTAACTGTTAGGCAAATGACCGTTGCTCACTGCCATAGTTTCGCTCACCTGGAATATTTTGGCAAACAAAGATACATAGTAATAACTGAATATTAAAAAGATAACAAGCTTATTGGCCGTATTTATTTTGAGTGTATTGTTCCCTCTCGATTGCAACAAGAATGCGTTAAGCGTTAATGCAAGTAATGCAACGCTAACAAAAACACTTTGGTACTACGACATGTTTCTCGTCGTCACAATGTTGCCATCTTAAACAATTCGATACAAACAAAGTACTTAATCATAAATAATACTAATTATCTAACAGAAATTGGGTAGATGGCACATTTTACGGTAAATTTAATAACAACAATTTTCATATACAAGAGCGGGCGTTGAAAAACCAATCGTTACATGATCATACTTTTAAAGTATCATGGTAAAAATAATTCTAATTGGTATTTAAACAATATAGCTAAAAATGAAACTTAGTCATGTCAAATAACCTTAAAAGCCGAAAAGGGTATACACATAGTATGTCCATTACCTGCATGAGCTTATGAACAACATCCCTGCCGAGTATGTGGTCGAACACTGCCTGCAGAAAGCCGTCAGACATGATCGACAGCTTTAGTTTGTCTCTATGCCACACTAGCACCTTCGACTCCTCCATGGCCATTATTGACACCTGGAAAGAGCATAGATATTCTTCTGTACTCCACGGAAAAACTTATTGTCATGCTAAGAAACAATGTATGTCTAAGGATATTTCTGGGTTTCGTAATCATTATGGCAAAAACGGGACCCGCTTTCGTCATGTCCGGCAGTCTGTCAGTACTTTTTCTCAGAGACCACTTAGTCTACACGGATGTTAAATAGGAATGTATGTATTCTATAGCATATGCCGCTACACGTTGCTGTAATACATTTGAGATATAAATAAAGATTGGAGGTTGCCGCCGTAGTTACAGAGGTTTAATTTTTTTTCAGTTTATATAGTCGTGCGAGTTGTCGTTAGTCCGAACTTGAAAAATCAAGGATATTTCTTGATACCTTATTTATTTCGGAGCGGATTTTTCAATCTCCAGATAAAAGTTATTCATACAATAAAATATGGAAAAAAATTAAATGTCAGTTGCATGAATAACACATTCAACAAGTATTCACTTTCCAATTCGTTCATGTCATAATTTATTCGACTGATGACTTTTATCTGATGATTGAGAAAAGCGTGTCCTCCACCTTTAACTTTTGAACTACCTCGGTGAATATAAACATTCTGAAAATTTAAGGTTCAAAAAAGAAAACAGTGCACTTGTCAGATCAATGAAAGCATTGTAGTTCGTGGACTCTTAATAACTCTTTGAATTCCCGTACAACCTTAAATCATGACGCAATATTTCTCCACTACTTTAAAAGCGGCAAAAGCAGAGTTTGTTATAAAACAAATTATTACGTTTCCCGGCTCAAGGAAGCAAACTGTATACCTAGCCGACTTTATGACAGTTCTTTCTTTTGAACTCTTTATAAATTCATATTGAAACACTTCCGAGAAATGAGAAACGAAAGAAAATCGGGGCGACATTAAAATGTATGAAGGACGGCTTCAGAATACGCTTTATGCTTGTGGACTACTGTATTTATCGTATATTTTATATCTAAAAATACGGTTGTCAAAAAATTATTAAATGTTTCGTCACACCCTTCTCAAAAGGCTGAGGTTTTCAAAATAGCTTTGACTTACCCATATTATACTAGTTGTACAGTAACAGTAAAACCAAGTAGATAGTTACGCTAAAAGACGCAATTACTTATTTTTACTAAAAGCTTTAAAATTTGTATATTTCTAACTTCAAAGACCTCAAGATTACCACAACTTCATCATTTACATCAAGGTAATTGGTAAAGGTTCATTCGTTTCGTTCAAAACAACTTTCGTAGTGTTTCAAACCTTACTACCTTGATTTTTTTTAATTTTCCACCTCAATCTTTAAAAGTTAGAGCGAGAGACACAATTTTTATGATTTTGTCAGGTTATATCTCGCCACCTGTTAACTTAACTAAAAAGTCATTTAAGAATATCGTTATATGCATTAAAGACAATTCCATTCATGTAATAAGTTTATGAAAAAAATATACTGTGTGATAAACAGACAAGCAGCCGGAAATAACGATTACATAAGGGTTATGTTTTTGCCAAAATAGCTAAGGGGCTCCAAAAATAAAAACGAATTGTTATGTACACGACCCATAAATAATAGCGATTCGTCAATTAATACGTAAGAATAATTAAGACATACTACATTTGTAAAATTTATAATTATATACAATTACTAGGATGTGTCCGGGACTTAATCCACGCTAGAATTAAAATTCCAGGATTCCAGGATACAAAGTAGTGCAGATTTTAAGTGTAAAAATTTGCGTCGATGAGCGAAAACCGCACTGACATCGGCCACGTAGTTTTTACGTGAATCCAGAACAAACAGACAAGTAATCTAAAAAAATTGCATCGTGTTCTCCATCGTTTATATAGTCCAGATGTTTTTAATAGCTTCAATGTTCAGACACGGCATGTTTAGAATTTTATAATACATATTATAGATAGACTTATTGAAGGTTTTCCTTTTATCAATACAAAAAAAAACAACCTTGATGACTTACCAAAATAAACTCAATACCGCATTATAGTTTAAATATTTTATTCACTGTGACCTTACTTTTACCGACTGCGCCTTCTTGACACGTAGTATAATAGCGCCAGTTCAGTGCGATCAGAAACTTGAATATTATAGTTGGCAAGTAATCGTGCAATAGACGCTTGTTCGTTGAAATCAGGTATTGCACATCTTCAGTGGAGAACATTTTTTGATAGTCACACAATATATATATAGTTAAAAATTGTATCTAGATCCTTTTTATATACTTTGTTTGATACTGACTACACTTAGACTCTTTGTGATTTACTGTACCGGAAAACTTTTTGAAATGAGATTGCAGTTATCTGTACCTTTCTAATTATTCTCATGTGTATTTAAAACAGATTATACATGCGTGCTTACATAGAAAACTACAAGAATATGAGGTTATATACTCAAATTACTTCAATAATCTTGCTGTACTCTGTAACTTTAAAAAAAAGAATTTTCTCTTTATATAAATCTCGCTTGTAAAGTAAGATCCATTATTGGTTTGTTTAAAGCTATGTGATCTTTGTTAATAAAACACTTTATCTGTACTAATATTATAAAGAGGTAAAGTTTGTAAGTGTGTTTGGATGTTCCGGGTAATCTCCGGTATTACCGATCCGATTTTGAAAATTCTTTCGCCAGTAGAAAGCTACATTATTTCGAAATGACATATATTTTACTATATATTTGGTGCTGTATTTGATTTTGATTAATAATTTAAAAAAGTAAAAATGTTTTACGCCCACCTAAGTGGGCATATTCATGTCTGCCTACCAATTTACCTACACTATGGCACTGCCCACACAAGTTTGCCATAAGTGTTTGTAATATGCACGTAATCAGAGAAGCCGAGACAAGATTACATAATGGCACATTAATGGGTGGTTAGGACAACGATCTACGTGTGTAGGTGCATTTTATTTGATGTTTCCGCTTACAACATCTTATTTATGCACTTAAAACAATGTCACGATTTTTGTACTAAAACAAACTTCGACAAAATGACGGACTGATCGTCGAGCCTATCAAGGTGTTTTGATTAAAATAGAGGCAAGCGGAGATATTAAAGAGCGGGAATAAAAGGTTTTATTTCGTCTCACTTATGAAAAAGTCGCCCTGCATATGATACCTGTTGGCTAACACACCGTTACTGTTTCAGTGGAATACAGACGAGGGATATATCTGAATAATTTGATGAGCATATTCCTATATATCTTCACGGCCACTTGAATAGAGAAGTGACATTAGCCTCTTTTGCACAAATAATGTCAAATCGTACTCGTAGTTTGCACTGCCTGCCACGCAGGCAAATTCTTGTTTTTATTTTAATTGTGTAGGAATGGAGAAAGAATACAATTTCCTGTGACCGGGCGGCCTGATCTACAACACCTGGCCCTAGAGTATGCCGCAATAACAACCTTGAGTTGTGTGCCGGCATTAGTGGCCAGGCTCCAGTCTCTCTTTAAAGAGCGGCAGCACATAGTAGCACCTTTGGTGTTGCAAAAGTCCATAGGCAATGGTAACCACTTTCCATCAGGTGGGCTATAAGCCTGTTTGTTAAAGTCATGCATTTAAAAAAATAAGGGGCCTAGCTTCGCGTCCGCTTCTGTCTGAATCATATTAGGTATTACTATTATTTGTCATTTATCCCATTTTCTGTAGTAAAATGAATCCTATATTTGTCAACGTTATCTGATGTAAACATATCCGAAATTTAATGATATTTGCAGATCATCCCTGAGATCATGAAGAAGAAACAAGCAAATACAAAAACAAACTTCACATTCAACTATTAATATGGATCACTTGAATATATTGAAAAGGCAAAAATTAATAATTTACCTGAAAATATTCGTCAGTGGACACGCCAAACCACTCGGGCGAGTCGAGAAAGTGGTGTGGGAACACTATGTGAAGAGCTCGCTGGTTCTGCGAGACCACTAACCTGAAAATAATAGTTAGATTTTTAGTTGAGGAAACTAGTATTTGCAAACGAAGTTTAAGTAAACGTAAAGATCTCGATGTGTCTAAAGTATATACAACTAGGATACGCCCGCGACTTCATCCACGTTTGACAAGTAACGTAGATTACAGTGTTATTTTGCCAGTATTTAAAATCAAAGGGTATTTTCAGCAGAGCAACGATTTTTTTAGCATGATAATACATAAAAACCGAAGATTCCCGTAAAAACCCGGAATAAGCAATGTTACTAAAGGTATATACATAACTACACTTGTCCTTCTAAAGAGATTGTATACTAAATATAGAAATAGTCACCAGCAGGCAAGTCCTTAAATCACGTGGTTGCGATGTTACGAAATCCCGGGGAATATAAAAAGTCCCGGATTTTATTGCTTTAGTAAGAATCGGATCCAAATCAGCTATTTTTTATGAATACTACCCACTTTAAAACACTTTTGGGAAAATTCCCGCAGGATTCTCGGAATGTAAACGTATCGCATCACCTGAAAAAGCACTTAAGCTACCGTTTTAGTGGAATCTTATCGAAATCAGCTAATATTTATGCAATCCAACTAATCTAAACCAGCGGAAGAAACCCCCTGGGATTTTCAACACACTAACACAGGTGCCTTGCAGTTATGATTTGCCTATATAAAGATTTATAATCGTTTTATGGTTGTCAAGAACAAATCGCTTCTAAGAAACAAAGCCGCGCCGGTGTATTATCTTAAAATTTTTAGTCAACTTTTATAACTTCCTGTCACTTTTGGCCGACAAATTTTTACATTATGTATGTATTTATCTTATTATTTTAAAATGAATTACATAACCACCACGTTTCAATTTATTCACCAACTTCTTAAACAGTTACATAACTTTCAGTTTATAAAATAAATTATTTCCAAGTTTTTAGGATAGACAAGTAAAATTAAATTCCACGTCGAAGCAATTTCAAAAACATAGTCCAAAAAATAATTATACTGGAAAGACTAATTTACATGAAAAACTGGATGTACATTTGTCGCAAAATATAGCAAAGTTGGAGGTCACAGAATTTCAGAAAAAAGTTTACTAAAGCGTGTTTAATGGACCTCACAATTGTGGGGTCGCTAATTAAAATGTTTTGTCCACGACAAAGCTAACCGCGAGTCCGTTTTGGATTGTTATTTGAGCATTTTCAAAGAGGCGCATAATGCGCGGTTTTTATCACTGCCGGATTTATATATTTTACCATCCATTCATTTGCTTTATTAGTGGCTATAAAATTTGACATAAACTCCGTACAATTAATGTTAATTTTCTATTATTGGTAAGGTAAAAGAAGGGATAGTAAGATGTAGATGGGCGGCATATAGGGAGGAGAAGGACTTAGTAAATAAAACAATAATCAGCCTATAAACGTCACAGTGCTGTGTTAGAGCCTCCTCATTTTAGATTATAATATTCTCGCTCCGCTTTAAAATTCCGACTGACGCGTTTCACAGGAGATGATATACTCACGTTATCTTTTACAGAGCCAGCACAGGATCTCAAAAAAATAAAAAATTGTACGTTTGATTTTTCTAAGAGCATTTCATATATTTGCAAAGAAAAAAGATGGAAGAAAATATTTTTAATTTAAAATATGCACCTACCTAATGGAGAAATACAAGAAAACGCAAATAAACAGAGTCGCGTATAGAGTTATTTCTATTGGTTGAGTACAACAGAGAGGTCTACCTGATGGAAAACGGTTACCGTCGCCTACAGACATCTGCAACACCAAAGCTGCTTAAAGGTCCTTAAGGCTCGCTTTATAAATAAAAAAATGCGAATATGGAATCTAAATTTTAAAAACACCTTATATAAAATGTAATCATAGTAGAGCAACCGTCATTCGCAGTCTTTTATAATATAGCGCCTTTTTATTCTAGACAATAACACCGAACAGATGACCTAACCTCATTACCCGCGTTGCCCCTACATGACCTTACTAATTTTAAGCAATGATGTGGAACTGACGGCGACTTGCAAATGCCAAGAGTTATATCAATGTTGCAAAATCCTTAAATATATATATAACTGTTTAGGAAATTTCCAATAAAGGAAGCATGTATCTACGGGATACTGTTTTAAAAGTTACTTAAAATATCTCCGGAAATAGACTTAGCTGCTTATTCATAATAATAATAATAAGAGGTTTATAGGCTCGATAAAAAGGTGTTATTCATAATCGAATTCCGAAAAATCTTTTTAACAAGTGAATCTCGTACATGTAAGTAATATTTTTTAATACAACATAACATGATTATATCAAGTAAATTTAGCACTTAGTGTACACTTATTATATCTTTGTTTTAAACAGAAAATTATTTTCAAAAGAATTTTCTACTGTTTTTATATTCAATTTGAATATAAAACTAGTTATATAGGATTTAGGAGATTTTCAGAACTACGCATTTCACTGGGTTAGTAATATACAAAATAGTCATTATCGATAATGCAAACTCCAGTAAATATAAATCAATCGGACAATAAAATTCATTGCTCGTAAATCTCCATCAAAAGCGTAGTAATGGTTATTTCATTGCTTTGAACATTTTAAACGCTGCAACGGCTTCAACGAGATTCAAGAAATTGACGTCTCATCCACATCTTCGCGATTATAAAATGGAAAAAAAAGAATATGGCCCAAAAGTGATTATTAAAACATCTATCAGGACAGAACTTACCGCTGAGATTTTTCCTCTGCGATACGACATGAGGATGTTTAAGGGCTTCATGACTTCCCTAGTGTATAACAAATGTCCATACGCAATGATAACTTCTTTCCATGGGACAAACAGTTTGCCTGCAGCAGTCATTAACAAAAAAACTTTGTCTACAGTCACATGACGAGAGACTTTCTAAACCAAAAGCTGAGCACTATTGATACACAAAAAGAAAACATCAATCGAGCACCCATATTACGAGCATTTAGTAGTTCTATCAACTGCATGTTATAGATCGGCGGATTGACGGGTCTCACATGTCGGCAAAGTGAGTATCATCACGATGTTTTCCTCGCCAGCAACGTGTTATTGTAACAATAATTATGCACTTTTTGTAAGAAAAATCGCCCAATGGTCCGTTTCTATATCTTACTAACAGATCATTTGCCTTACTATCTGTTAAAATTTGATCTAAGCTGTGGAGTTTGTATGGAAAAATAATGTCAAATTTCTAGCAAAGGTGAATGAATAGTAATATTTAGGAACCGCATTAGTGATGATGATGTATCCAGGCCAAGATTCAAACATATTCATTTCTAACAAAATCAGATTTTGTTTTAGTAACAAACTACCACTTTAGATCCTATAATAAAAAGCCATCAAAATTCACATGCAACAGATCAATACAGTATACGTTTACCTGGAACAAGGCTTATCGCCGTGATAGTATTCATCGCTGCTAAAAATAAACACGAGAGGGATGTAACGACCTTTAAAATTTATTGAGCTCCCTTGACATTAAGCGTGTACGCCCGAATGTCACCTACGTACAAAACTGCTAATGTGTCTGTGAAAATATATTCTTCGATTACTTAATTTAACTTTAATTTATGAGACATTTTTAAATATAAACGTTATATATATATATATGTTATGGGTAATTTGATCAATCGGGCAGTATTAATATGGACCGATCATTCCGAATAATGACCAAGAGCTTCGGTCGCTTTGATACATTTATTACTTTGGCCAGCCTATATTAATAACACAAAATGGCTTATGTACAATCAAACAAATTGAAACATGACCCACCATAAGGTTATTTTCTTACAGTCGTGAAATACAATTAGGTTGAAATTCGCCTAAACATACATTTCCTTGGTAACGAACTTGTTATCATGTTATTAGACATTGACAGTTACTGACTACGTTGTATTAAACAGATCGGAGAGACTCGTCTATAGTCGTGTAACATCTGACAAATGCTATTACGTGCTATTACTATCTCTGTCATTAAGTATGTTGGATTAAGTGCCGTTTCCTATATCTTACCGACCGTTTATTTGCCTTACTAACGATTAAAATTTGAAGTAATCTCTATACAAGCAATGTCAAAATTCAACCTACGGTAAAGCAGGGGAAGTGAAGTGGAGTGAATAGTGAGATATCGGAACCGGTCATAAATCGACAAGCCAAAGGTGACACAGGCCAAACCTTTTGTATATACAACATTAGATATTAGGGTTATCGTTATACGTTAGGTAGCAGAAATACACAATAAAATAAAACATTAACAACATTAATGTGGAAGAAAATAATTTTTTTTATTAATTGGTTGTAGTATTTCAAAGTTAGAAATGGCACTCATTTTACTTTACTTAAACCTAAAACCGGGTATAAGCACCATTGTTTTCAATGACGTCTAATAGTCGATTACGCATCGACCCGATTAGACGATTGCAGATGTCGGTTCCCCTCGTGTAATTCCAAATTTTATTACAGTGCTGCTCAATTGCTTCCTTTGTCCTCTCGTTTCTGTTATCCCACATTTGAACCATCAAACCCCATAAATTTTCTATTGGGTTGAGGTCTGGTGACCTAGATGGCCATGGAATTAGAGTAATTTCATCTTCATGCTGGGTAAACCAGTTCGAGACAATTCTGGCGGTATATACTCGACAATTGTCGTGAACGTAGGAGAATACAGGGACTTCTTCAAGTGGGTACACTATTCGCACTGTCGGTAACATTGATTGTTCCAACAAATCGACATAGTTTAATGCGTTTTGACGAGGAGAAATTTGGACAAGTTCACCTATACCCCCGGTACCCATCCAGGCCCACATGTTAGCTGAAATTCGACCAGATAATTGATTGGGTACTACGTGATCCTCTGTGTATCGCGTATTGTTATAACGCCACAAAGTTAAGCGACCATATTGAGAAGATCTAAATGATTTTTCATCTGAAAATATGGTATTAGTCCAGTCAAAGTCTAAATAATTACGTGCAAAATTTAATCTTGCAGTTTTGTGTGCATTCGTTAAGTGTACTTTCTTAGCATAATGCCGGTAATGCAGTCCAATACGGTGTAAATGATTTCTTATGGTTTGTAAACAAACGTCGTAACGTGCCGCGAAATCTTGGGTACGAGAAAAAGGATGTTCTTCATAATGGTGCTGCATATCTGTACTTTGTTGGTTTGTTATTCGACGAACGCCATGATTATGTTTTCGTCTATCTTCAAGAATGCCCTCTTCAGCGTGCCGTCTGATCCATGTTCTCACTGTGTTCCGACTTATATTTAACACTCGTGATATTTCTCGAATGCCATAGCCTTCATCACTGAGCACTACAATCCGAGCTCTTTGTTCTGCGAGACTACCCATTATACAATTTAATTTTTAGATATTGAGTTCTAATTTTTTTCTCATTGACTTTACTTGACTTCTGATATACTTTCAGAATGACATTTTATTTTTAAAATTATAATACTTTTTTTATAATGAAAAGAGTAAGGGCGGCTTGCATGACGCTCCTTAATTTTATTTAAGAAACACTAAACGCATTTACCACCCTTAAATACGATAAGCGTCTTGCACAACGCTAAATTTACTGGTAAATACGTTTACAGAACTGTCAAAGTTAATCATCCAAAAATGGCTATTTAACTCCTTAAACGCGTTTAAACATTGTCACTCGTATGTCTTTATGAAATTGTCACTTATAAAAAGTCAATTACAGATTGTCACTCGTATATGATTTGCTTTAATTATTTATCTCAATTCTAAATACCCATTATTCGTACAAACTAACATGGTAGCAGAGTAATAAAGTTAAGGAATTGTATCCAGTAAAGATATTTTAACTAGCAAAGAATGAATACAATATTCTAGCATTATATTCGACCTGACGCTCACAATGGATAAGGCGATCGCAGAGGCTTCAAGGTAAAAATAATGCACCTAGATGGTAATAATTATAAGCCTTGGCGGTATCGTATTGAGACAGCGTGCAGGGCAAAACCCGGCACTGAAGAAATTTTGCAAGGAAAACTTCAAAAGCCCGATGACCCTGCAGCATCTGATGGTGCAGATGCTAAAGCTAAATATGAAATCAATTTAGAACAATTTCTAAAAATTTACTGTGATGTGATCAACCCTGATAACGACAAACATGACGGATGAGATTCTAAAACAAGTTATGCGATATAAAAGCGTTAAAGAAGTATGGGATGAGTATATAATGGAAGCAGTGAAGACAAACTTATGATCTTTGTCTACAATTCTTTGATTATAAAATGGACCCTGAACGTGAGATGGGAAAGCATATATCTTCTGCATTAAAGAACATTTTCAGCAAATCTTTTCGTAAATTAATATTCATTATTCTTTATGAAATTGTAAGTTATTAAAAAGTCAATTACAGATCTTGACTCGTATTTTATTTGCTTTATTTATCTCAATGCTAAATACCCATAAAATCGAAAATAAAACCGCACAGCAAAAGATCTTTCTTCAGGTTGCCACTAAAAATTCCGAAACAAACTTAACCAAACGAACAAAATTTCAAATGTCAATTTGAGATTGGCCAACTAAAATCCTTTTTACGCAGGAAATAACTAACATTTAAGCTAAATTTCGTGTGTTTGTTCGAAAAAACGTACGGCCACGTGAAATGAAACACATCTGGCTGTTTTACCGATGGCATAAATACATTTTACTAAATGACACGGGAGAGTGCCTCGTGCAAGACAACGTAAATGCATTTACTATTAAACGCGTTTAGAGAGTAAAATAAAATTAACTAATTTTATTTAAAGACAATCGTTGTGCAAGCGGGCCAGAATTATAAGGCAGATTTCAGTTCGAGATTCAAATTATTTCAAATCATTACTGTTTTATCTAAAACATATCTAGTACAATGATAACAACGTTTAAAATTGCGTATTCTGAGACTAGTGATGCATTTTTATTAATGTTTATAACGTCCTAAGTGCAACACACACAATAAACCTTACTATTTTGACGGTTTTAAAGGAATTATTAGCAAAGTGGGTCATAAATCAGTTGTGCCGATCGTACCATTTAAAAATCATGTTTTAGGATAACTTGAATTTTACACTTGGACCGGGTAGTATGAATACTTCCCTACTTCTACAGGGACGTTGTGATTTACCTTTCTATAAGAAATACGTAAGTTTAATTTATCCAAGAATGGGATATAGTTATATGGCACTTTTATTTAGTATAAACAGATCTGTTTTGTTTTAAATGTGGGCTACGTAGTTATTTTTTTTATCATCACCCAAAATTCACTTTATTTTTCAATAATTATTAAATAAAAGTGCCATATAACATATCCTAACCTCATTTATTAAAAAAATCTGTCTTTTATTATATGAGGTTGATCAATATAAGGTTGTCATTATTCGTACTGACCGGGAAAAGTGATTTATCATGCAGTTTTATTTATATTGCCCATTTCATACAGACCATTATTCATAGTGACCGGATTTATCCAATTACCCGTAACATATACATTATTATGTGTGTAAATAACACTTAATTAAAAAAAAAACAAATCATAAATATTTTGTCCAACAATGTTATTCTTATTTGTTATTTTATGTAATTTTGAAGCCGTAAAATTATGTTGCTTGTCACCGAATTTTTAGTACAAGTAACAATAAGTTGAGTTACAAGTTTTTATACATTGTTAAACAATTTTATTCCAGGAGTTCAGCAGACAGGCAGACGGTCCACATAATGAAAAGCGGTTACCATCGTCTATGGATATTCGCAACACCAAAGATACTACAAATGCGCTGCTGCTCTCTAAAAGGGAGACTGGAATCTGGTCACTAATGCCGGAACACAACTCAAGGTTGTTATGGCGTCATACTTTAGACCAGGGTTAGTAGCTATCCAGTCCGGCAAATGCCCTGCCTACCACCTGGCTGTGGGTTGTTTTGTGGCCTCTTATGACAGGCCGCCCGGCCGCAGGAAATTGTATTCTTTCTCCGTTCCTGAACGAATAAAAATAATATAAAAACCGACCAGAACTATAAACTTATAATAGAGACACGAAAGCTTTTCACGGGGTTGCGTTCCGGCATAAAGATAATGTGACGTAGTGGTTTACAACTCTAGTCACTTATAATTCACATCCAAATTCCCGCCATTTAAAACTACGTTTCTATTCCCATTCGTTGTCCGAACGTACACAACGTCCCACCGTTAAGTTAATTATTTTTCCAAACCACCTCGTTTCCTTTTGAAATAAAACATTTCTCATACCCTAAACATATTAATTTATTTCATTTAAATGATAGTTATTCACTACTGAATATCATCCATTCGATTGCATACAACCTTAGCAAGGCGGTATGAATCGGTTCCTTAGCCTGCCTACCTGAGAGATCGATTCTGTCAATGTCGTGAAATGGCGATATTATTGGATTCTGATTTGACCCCTGATCCGTGAAGTGTGTTCAAACGCAATTGGCGAACGTTTGTTTTACGCCCCGCGATTGGGTAATCGAACACGATGAAGTGCTTATCCTAATGCAACGGCAGCCATTTTGATAGCTTCTTTTGCTGCCCGTCGTCCGCCGATTCACACGTCTACGACCCAAACACCTTTTCTGGGAACGACGCACGTCACCCTTTTTCGTAAGTATCCTTACATCTTTCTTTCCCTTTGGCGAATCGTTTCTTACCAAACCTGAAGGACTCTCGTCACTTTCAGAAACATGATCGGGACGATGTTAGCCGGTTTTGGCCACGCGGCTCGACCGCCCGAGAACTTCCGTAGTTAATCTCGATCTGCCATTAGCTGCCTTGCCTTCAGCATTATCTCTACCAATCCAGTAAGTGTTCTTCTTTCTTCTACAAAACTATTGTTCACGTGCCCGACTCGACATGGTCTGACACGTCTGCATTTTCTCCTGCCAAGACCCGTCGTGTATGCCACGCGGTCTAATCATCCTTATGCTCGTACTGTCGACGTTGGTTATTTTAACCACCAAGATTAGAGACGTAAATCGTACCCTCTTATCATAATTTAAATGTAATTGCCCAAAGGCAAAGCATCTACCTTCTGTGCCCTTGATTAATCACCGCAGCCTGTACGCGCTATTAACACCATCATGTCAACGCATTCCAGGTCTGAAGTTCACCCCTCGCAGTGAGCTGCTTATCTGCGGCCCGCCGTTTAGGCCGCTCGACACAACCTAGTTGGCTTGGGGCGTATCGCGCCCAGCCTTCCCGTAGTTCCCGCCTGCTGCGCTTGGAACTCAGCTAAGATTGCTTATTTTCTCCTAGACTTGTTAAACCCTAAATAAACTTTCTCTGAAACATCTAGTTTTCGACACCACCAGAAGTAAATTAACTTAAAACTACTCAATTGCCTCCCGTAGGAATCTATCTCTTAAAGAAGTATTCTAGCCTGTTCTGCTTGACACCCCACATATTATCCCCCACTCGTCAGTCTCTGCACTGCCCTCTGGCAGCCTTTTATGAGCCTGGTAATCTTCGTAACTTACAAAATTTGAATGTAAACAATTAGACGTTAAGTTTTTCTCCTATACCTTTGTTCATCGTTATTGTTTTTGTTAATTGAAATAAATATTTGTTACCCATAATCCGTTTCATTCTTTTTATACCTCCCGGATTAAAAAGGTAACAATAAATAGATAATAATGGAAATTAGTGTTCTCAGGATAAAAAATGTACTGTTTATCCCCGCTATTGAAACTAAGAATATACCAAATTTCATAACAATAATTATACTAATTGAGCGCGTGTTAACGTGTCAACTTTAAGCTAATAAACTTATAAATTAAATCAATGCTTTGTTAGATACAACATTCTACATGCTAATGTTTCTTGTTTTTTTTAGTTTCACGTATAATGTCATTCCTGAGTTTCCATTTGGCACCTTTGGTTTTATAAATGTCTATAGGCCATGGCAACCGCTTTGCATCAGGTGGACCGTTTACCTGTCTGCTGAACTCATGCCTAAAAATAAACAAATTCTATTCTTTCCCCATTTTTCTCTACCATTATACAATGCCGAAAATTATTAATAAAAAAATGAAAAATAAACATTTTCTAATTTTTCCCACGGGATTCTAAAGCCTTTCAAGAATTGCTCCAAGAAAGGAAAAAAATCTTAAATTTATAGTTTAACAATTGTCACACTTGCAATGTTCATGTTCAAGCAAAAAAAAAAAATTAACTTTTGAATAACTAAATGAAAAATTGTTATAAAAAATTTTTTCAAGCAGATTATTGTTCATTCATCTGTTCGGTTACTCCTGAATTTTATCTATTTTATATTTTCATATTTAGTATGTTTAAATAATATTTATTCATTAAAGGGCCGATGTGGGTGTGGCTTGCGTAAGCCAGAGTACCCGTTTTCGGACTTATTTTCATCCCTCTGGGAAAATTATAAATATCTTACAGTTTCGGGAGTCAAGACTTTTTTTAGGAAATTTCCTCCTCTTTTCGAATCTTTTTTCAAATTTGAAAAATCTTTATTACTTTTCGAGATATTTGCAAAAATCTAAACCCCCCCTTTTTTTAGTTAATTGTTAATAACTTTTACAATTTTTGCAAGCAGAACTTAATTTTTTTCAAAAATCATCTAGATGCCATTCCGAATCGAATGACCTCATTTATAATTTTCGGAGACTGCTGAAAAAAGTTGGTCCAAAAGGCACTTGTTGACTAGTCTACAACTTATAGACAGCAGAAAATGGCGAAATTCTAATAGTGTCATTTCTGTCATTAGGATACGATACCTTAAAAATAAGAAAATAACAGACAATAACAAAATTTCTGGAGGCTGACGATTATAATACACACAATATAATTTGAATACCGTAGTCTTTTTGCCCGTTGGTCCAAGTAAGAGAATAACACATCATTTTATCTATGGGTTACTATTATATTAATGTTATAAGATTATAAGCAACTAGCTTGACATGCTAACCCGTGGATTCATTAATAAAATAAATGAAAACTTAGTTTTACTTCCTAGTCAGTGTAAAGCGTATCGTAAAATACATATGTTGTTTTCAGAAAAGGAAGCTGCAAGTGACACTTTGTTATATTTATTATACACTAGTTGTACCCGGCAGACGTTGTCCTGCTCTTAGAAATAAAAATCTAGAACCCGATTGCAGCGACATTTACCGGGACTAATAGTTAATTTAAACCATTCTCGAATCCACTTTAATAAAAACAAAAAAATCATCAAAATAGGTCCCACCATTTAGGAAGACTTTAGCGGTGCCACCTACCGATAGATCTATAATCTTAACCATCCCGGGACCCCCTTGACCACACACAAAAATAATTTCACCTAAATATTGGAACCCGATTACAGCGCTATCCACCTGATCCAAATTTGAATCTAAACCAAAAGGTATAAAGGTTAGATTAGAAATAATTTTATATGATGGTTAAGTATTTACAAATTTTCTAATTTTCCGCGCAATTTTCTTAATTTTCTTTTCATAAGAACCTTCTCCTGACAATAAGGACATAACAAAAAAGAATTAGCGAAATCGGTCAAGTCGTTCACGCATAAGTGCGTGACCAAGGGAAATAGGAATTCATTTTCATATATATAGATAGATACATGTCTCACTTTCCAAAACTTAAAAAGTTATACTTACAAATAAGCAAGAAATCAATATACATAAATATCAAGAGACTACGTTCAACATCGAAACTAGTTCTAGAATCTTGGAATAATGGTAACACGACTCCAGCAACTTGAAATTATAACTACGAACAAATTACTAGGTGAGTGGACCAGAAAGGTGTATGTTTACATATACCCGGTACTGTTGTAAAGGTCACATCGTATCATTACGAAGTGACCATAGTAACACCACCACACTCCATAGTGTAAGGTATTATCAAATAGCGATCGGCTGCACATTTGGACCACTTTTCGTCCCGCCAGATGACCTAGATATAGATGACTCAATCGCACTGGTGTTGATTATTTGAAATTTGCTTTATTATGCGAAAATAGAAAATAAACGTCATTATCAAATATAATAATTACTTAATATATACATATATAAATGTACAATTAGGTTTAGGTGTAAGTTTGTACGCTCTACACGCCCATGGGTATATTTAAAATCTGTTTATAAAATCCATAGCCCCGGTTTTCTGTAAGAGATCGTTCTAAAGCAATAAGGCCGCCTATAGTTCCTGCCTTTACTGTTTAATGTAATTACTGTAAGTTGTTTATTAATATGTATGTGGTGTACAATAAAGCGTTTTCTATCTAAAATAGATTTACATGAAATTCAGTATATAATACAGTTATAGGCTGACACATCGTTATATTGTGACATCTTTATAAATTGTGGCCTGTGTTATTCTGATGTACAGGCTATATTAAAAGTTATGTAAAGTTTCATCAAAATTTGTTCTGCAGTTTTTGCATGAAACCCTCCCCTCTCAAACTTTCTCGTTTATAATATTAATAGGTTTTCTTTATTTATTCGATCTAGTTTTCCTTTGTGATATTGAATAACATTTAAAATGTATAGATATTTTAAAAATATTACATACTGAGCAATACTTACTAGTACATAATATACATACTTGAGACGTTCTGGCACTTGACGCACAAAGTAAAATTGTATGAACTTATAAAAGTGCGTAAGTGCCGGAAAGCGTACCCGCTTGAGTGTTGGTTTAAAAGGCTGAATGAAAGCAGCTCTGACGATAGTTAAGTAATATTAAGTCTTTTCATTATTTTCAATGAAGAATAAACTTTTATGTTTTAACGTATTTGGTGCTGTTACATAATTATATGGAATTTAAGCTACATACTCGTATCGGATTTAAGTATGTGTTTGATTATGGAATAAAAATGAATTAATTAAACTTTAATTAAATATTAATTAATTTCATTTGATTAAAAAGCACCCTTACACAATCTTCATCTTCTCTTCTTCAGGTAAATCGTCAAGAAAGAAGATTAAGGGTGGTCGCCTATTAGCCATACAGGAAATGAAGCATAAAAAAACTCATTGTATATAGTAGTCGTGTGAGATATTGTTATTTAGATCTTTCAATAATCACAACGATATTTATTTCCTTCGTAACTTATTTAAATTTTTTACTTTGAATCAATAGTTAATCATATTCGTTTTCGTCTTTTTAAGTATGGTTCTGCAGATTTATGTGTTTAGCCAGTCATTTACTCATGTATATTTCAAGTGCTAGCATAATCTTCAAACAAATGCATCCGCCTAATTGAAGGTCTTTGTTGGACGCCAAAGGAAGGAGAGTTCTTTTGCCATTCAGAAAAAGCTCATTTCACTAAACTAGTGTGATTTACAAAACAAATGCATATTTTTCAGTTAAAAAAGGTCCTTCAACTATTGTTCACCAAAACTAAAATTATTTTGTTGAATATAAAACTACACAGCATACCGTCACCCATTAAGTTCCCATCAAAAACACCCATTCGCGTTTATGTCCTAAAATTATGTATAACTTCTAACTTTTGAACTATAAAAAAATACCTTTAATCATTGACTTACTAAGTCAATGCCTTTAATATAAATTGTGTTGATCAAGTACCGTTCAGTTTTTGATGCATTTTTAAAAAAGTAGTTTCATTTTATATTATATGCATAAATCGTTCAGTTACATACGAATTAGAACTTACTTTTTCAACATTCAATGTTTCAAAAGCACTGAAAACAGAAAATGATTAATTAATTACGTCATTGAAAGAACAAGACGCTGTCATGTCGTAAATCAGGATTTTAATTATCGTATCAATTAATCTTCGTTGAAGAATGTACGCAAAACATGACATGACGGCAAGACTTAAGGTATTAAGGATTTTTAAATATGTTACGAAACTCCCTCGTTGTTCATATCCTACATTAATATAAGGTTTCTAGTTGCATAAAATTAACTCCCAAGAGTGTCAGTCCACACACAGAGAAAAGAAATGCCCCATGTAGTGATGATCAACATCTACACATTATTTGTGGCTTTGACTACACAAACAATAATATACATTGTATAGAGAATTCTATATTCCATGTCTCAAAACTTTAAGTACTTTTATCAGCTAACAGATTTAAATCCAGTAAGTAATTTTTAAGAAAAATATTGTTATCCGTGTGTTTCATCGCTATTTATTTATTAAAATAACTACGGAGCCCTAACAAAGAACCAATATGCCTTCACTGTGGTGTGTGGTTGTCTGTACGTCACAGTTGATTACATCGGGAATTTATAAATCTAACATTAAAAATAAGCACATTAGTAGGAGACTCGAAAATCACGCAATATTTTGGTGCAACGAAACGATGCGCGGTGGTCGGTTCGACCTTATTGATACAGATATGAATATTAGAAACGGAAGAAGAAAGTGCACTTACATAGATATATACAATATTGGAAAACGATGACTAATGTTAGAATATTACACTTTCACATAAAAAGAAATTTGGAATTCAACAATTCTGCCGATGAAATCTTAGTCGAGGCACAAGTGTTTTTGTCACGCTAATACCCATTCCGAATAGCAATAAATCTTCCCATTTTCGAGGAATTTACTGCCAATAACATTTTTTTACATGGCTCGTTATATCGCACGCGTACGTACACATCTTGCAATACTTTCACCAACATATATTTCAACATATAGGGTTACTAGATAAAAACCAAAATCCGGGTGTTTCAATAAAACTCCGGATTTTCTTGTAAAATCTTAGACTTTCTAACAAAATTATACAGAGTACATATGGGTATACTAAAATATTCATTAGTCACCTAAAATTTTCATATAGCCCGGACTAGATCTAACGTACCTGAAACCGTCTTTATTATCTACTAGGTCTCTCGAAGAGGTGAATAATCGTAACTGTCTGTCTAACATGTTTCTCTATTCATCGTCCTAGTCTTTTGGGTGAATAGTTACATGAAGTCACCTTACTTCTATGTGCCTAAGGTTCGAACCCAACAAAATACGATATGGACCTGCACGTCATTTATTTGCGGTATTATTTGTGGTCGTTTTCTCCATTTGCAGCGCTGTACCTAATTACCCGAATGTACAGTTACCTTAAAAAAAATACCAACATACGTATAAGGAACAAACAATTACATACAGATTCATACAAAACACTATCAAGTTTATACGAGCGTGTACATGCAAATGTACATATAGTGAAAACACATGTATGTTTAAACTAAGTATGAGTCTATTACTGCAGTGCAGATATAATTGGAAAAAACATTATTCAGTATATAAGCGAATTTCTCCGATGATACATTTAGTTTCACTTACCAAGTTCAATATGTACGTACACTAACTTAAAAATATAGAGAATCAACTTCATGAACTGCCTACTAAACCTCCTTCGTCATCAGTCAAAAACCTAAATTTAGTGGATACGGCTTTTGCCTATAGTAGCTATTTGCTTACATATTGGTCTAAAACTTGAATATTCATAAATACGTAACACATATTTTTACCCTTAAGTATGGAAGCTCTAAAAAGCAGACGAAGAAAAGCAATAGCTTTAGGTTTATTTCGGCTGTTTATTTTAGCATATAAAATTATATGCTAAAATTTAAAAACTTCGTTTAAAAAAACCGACTTCAAAAACGAAAAAACTAAAATGTATAAAATAACTTATTTCTAAAGCTATTATTATTAATATATATTATCTAAAACATCTTAAAGTCGGTGCTTAGTAATTTTCAAAATATAGTAATTTTTATGTTTTACTTTGCACCGACTTCAAGATGTTTTAGATAATATATATTAATAATAATAGCTTTAGAAATAAGTTATTTTATACATTTTAGTTTTTTAGTTTTTGAAGTCGGTTTTTTTAAACGAAGTTTTTAAATTTTATTTGTTACTTTTTAGTGTCTAGCTATGTATGGGTGGACCAACGAATAGTGCCGCGCTTCTTAAAAAATATAGGTCCCAAGAACCGGGAACAAAAAAATGATCGTAAAATAAAAACTACTGGGCCAAACTATGTCAAATTTTTAGGGGACCACATGGCAGCTATTCCGCGTCGAACAAAAAAAGAATCACGTAAATCGAATCATAACTCTCAGAGTAATCGGTGTACATATGGAACGGAGTGAAAATTATTTCCATGAAAAATGTTCATAAAATGAAAACTACTGGGCCAAACTATGTAACATTTTTAGGGGACCAGTTGGAAGCTATTCCGCGTCGAACAAAAAAAGAATCACGTAAATCGGATCATAAATCACGGAGTAATCGGCGAACATACATAAAAAAAAGCAACGAAAAGAAAAAAAAGATCCCGACGAATTGAGAACTTCCTCCTTTTTTCGAAGTCGGTTAAAAATAAACAGCCACAGTATATCCACATTCATGTGATATACAATTTAATATGCTAAATATTGCCGAAATAAACCTAAAGCTACTGCCGCTGTGCAAGATTTCACGTTTTGACCAAAACATGTATCAGTATTCAAGGCTAGATAGGTCACATAGCCCATCATATGCCTGTTCGAATTTTAATGCAGATGGTATCGTAAATATTATGTTTAATGTAGACCGTGGTATACTCGTAAATGTAGTAAATTATTCATAATATTATTACAGTGCTATAATAAATTCTATTATTGGACAGTGCTTGATTCCTTAGAATAATACCATAGGCACTTTGTAAAACACGGCCTTTTAAAATCGCAAGGGATGTTGGGTGACTCTAGACAAGTCTTACTTAGTGAGTCTATTTAAATGAAGAAGAGGTAATATAATTGCTTTGAAAATCGTAAAAAGCGTAGCCACTTTCTTGCTCTTGAACTATGAAATGAAAAATCGGAAGAACAAAGTTAGTAGTAGTAGAAGAAGATCCAATTAGCAACTTTTGAGTCATGTGCAGTAGTGCTATTGCGCGATACGAAGATGATGCGTTTTTAGGGTTCTGCAGGCAAATTATAAGCACTGTGAGTGTTAATCACCTTGATAGGAATCTTCAGTGTGCGAAGAATTCCGCGCACTTCGTTTATTTATAGAAAATTGCTTCAAACCTCTTACGCGATATTGTTAGTATAGCAGTACAAGATATCCTCTATAATTTTTAGAAAGTGGTCATAGAGCTTTTGCCTTATTGGCTCCATGTTTTCGGAAGCGAAAAACGGTTCCACATTCTCGTTTCTAGCAAAGTTGTCGGGTACACTTCGCGAGAATGTAAAGTGTCTATTAAAATAGTAGCTAAAATTTTGGCTTGAATTAAATGAAAGGCTATGATCTCGTTAACCTACGAGTAAAATCTCATTGTTGACAGTGTTAATAGAAATTCTAAAAACAAATATATGCATTGACTGATAGAAAAAGTGGCCAAATATACATACTCAGCTCGCTTCTCGTAGAAAAATCATATTATTCATTGACAAGACAAGTAAACAGGAGAACCGGGTCACGTTTTATGCAAGCACCAGAGCCGGTCGAACGTAACTTACGCAATGCGTATTTGCTTTCAATAACTCATTCATCAGATGAAACTTTAATGAGTGAGAAAGACACTTTGATCGCCTTGGAAACATACACAAGCCACTATATTTTTATTTGCAGCTGCCCCCGACTTCTGCGTTTGTCCTGAATAATTTCCAATATGGATACAACCGTCAACAACATCTGCTCTTTAATGATGGAAATTACAGCTATTTTAATATATCGATCACTGCAGTGAAATTATTTCATTTTATCACTGCTCTTTCACCGGTGAAAAATCAATATCAGATATTTTAGATGTGACGATAAAATAACAGTACCGCGACGTTCCATCGTGACGGCTAGAACTGCAAGTGATTATTGGAACTATGAAATGAAATACATTGCACACTCAACGTGAGTTAATAGCGATATAAATTACTCAAGCAAATGAATGGCTAACGTTTTGAAGAATAGGGTTCAATTTTTCTCAAATAAATTTACCTTATAATGTTCACTACCTATTTAAGGTATGAATTAGTACCTACTTGGCGCTTTAACGGTCTGTCTCGACCGTATCGAACAGTCGTTTCATATTCTTGTAACTGGTGTGATATTTTATATGACTGTTATTTAACCGGTGATCAGTGAAATGTGCCATCACTACTGCTCTTACATGTCTGCCCATTTTTGGTTCGTGTATTCAATGATGACGCGTGCTACTTACTGGCTTGCTTGCTTGGCTCGCGTCTCGCTGGAGACTATAACATGACGCAACGACATTTCTGTTTGACACTTAGCGTTATAAATTAACCTATTTGTCATTCTTGTATACATATAAAAAACACATTAAGTATAGCAAAGTTAATAGTTTCATTCAAAACCGTTCAGTAGTTTTTACTAAAAAAAACAACCATCCATCTATCCTTATAAATTTTCTAGTTAGGACATTGGTAATGTTACTGATATTATTAACATTGAAGTGATAGCAATGACCGCAACTTTACGAATCATATAATAGGTATTTAGAAAGCAAATTTATACATAATTTATTCGACATCTATTAGCATACCACTTTTCGCCTTTATTGAACGATTTTCCTACGAATAGACAATAACTCAACATTTATATCGTAACTACCAATCCGTTTTCATGATTTGTATTAAATCTCTCGTCGAAATAATAAAACATACCCCCTAGTTTCGTTTACATTCATTCTCACTATCTAAAATACATATTTTATAGTCATATCAAATTTTACGATAACTAGTTTCATATTAAAAGCTTAAGACCGGGAGGAAGGAAAAGAAACATACAACTAATTTCACTAAGATAAATAGTTTATGACTCCATCTATCTTTTTCTCTGTATTTTATATTATCTAGTAATTGGGAATTAATAACTATCAGATAATCTATATAAATAAAAATGACATGATTTACGTCAGTAAGCTAAACTCGCGTAAAAGAGTAAAATTGGAAATTTGCCGCTTTTCCAAGAACACAATAGCTTAACTGATGATTGAGTTAGTTTTGTCATACGATATCTACTAAGCCATAATCTCTTTTACACATTAAGAAATCATCAACACTGAACCTGCTTTTGATATTATCAAACATGTGTTGTATGATTCATGAATGCAGAAAACCGACTTGTGTTTCTTTGTAAGTAATAAAACTATTGGAGCCACTCAGATTATAATTAGGTAACGAAATTAATAATTTCCTTTGGCTTGTTATTAAAGTTGTTCTATGACTCTTAAGGGTACCCACAACTTCAGAGTAACTGAGAGCTGATTTGTTTTCAGTGTACATAGTCGTATTAAGTATCATTAATTAGATCTTTAAGTGAACAGGTAGCGAGAAAATTCTGCCAAAATAAAGCCAGCATCCAAATTTGGAAATTAACAGAACCCAAAATTAATTTAAACAAATAGGAATATGATAATTTGATACTCACTTGCCACATAGCACCAACGATAAGCTATCTACTTTGGTGACTTTCTCATGGGCGTACAGTTCATGGCATTTGAGATGCCTCACGTTCCGCATACACATCAGCACGCGTCGGAATTGACGGCGGGAGACGCGCAGGGGCTTGAAGAGGGCCACATACACCTGGGAGAAACATACCGGGAATTAGAATGACAAATAAAAAAAAATCCAATGCAAGACACCCAAAACAAATAGCAATAAATACATATGGATAACAACTTTATAAAAGCTGAATGCCATAATTTAAGGAATAAGGTTGGTGTTCAATAATTTTTATATGCCGGAATTGTCCGACACAGCACAAAATCGAATAATGTAAGGATTATTTTTACATTACAAATATCTAAAGATATTATCATACATTAGTGATTGGCAGTGAACGTGAAATATATACTATGTAGAACTTTAGAAAATTAGATAAATGAAATTTACATTGCTAATGATTAGTTGCTAAAACATAAAAACTACTAATAGTTATGGTAAGCCTTTAAGAATTACATTATTTTTTTGCTAGTTTATAATATTTTATATTATGGCATGACGATACAACGTGGTCACTTAACTAGCCTTTTGGATATTCTAACCATTAAATATCATAACCTAAGTTCAGTATTCTAAGATAGTCTACACAGACTAGATCATTAAAGTAGGTTTACTTTGCATTTCTGTATTAGACTACAATTTATTTTCTTGTAATTAATAAAAGTGAATTTAAAACATGTTTACAGGCGCTCGAGAAAGATAAAAACTAAATAATTGCCTCATAAAAGTTAATAAGACAATGTAATACATAATTCGTAATACCTATGTAACGGAAATGCTTGATGAATCACAGCAACAAAACATGCGTTAAAACCGGTTCAAAATTATTTCGCACTCAAACGAAACAAGGATTCATTCATGAAGAGCTACGAGTATGGACAACAACATCACGCTCTAAAAATAACTATTAAGTTTTGTTTTATTTAGTAAGTGGAAATTGTACATGATCGTACTTAGAGCTTTCCAAGCGACATGGTTCCTGTAAATTTTCTATTCGTGTTTTATTGTATCTTGCTTTTGACTAATTTGGTATTGAATAAATAAAACGTTGGTTGATACTTCCATTGATATTTTTATATTAAGAAGGTAGAATTTAGGGCTTTGGGTCTATATCAGAGTTACTTATTTACAGACGATTGTCATTCGTAGTATTTTTTTCAGTGTGATAAGCATAACACATACCTACACAGAGTAAAAAACAAAGCAATGTGTTTATTAGAGACAAATACGATGTAGAAATAATAAACACAAAACAATTAATATATAAGTGGACCTAAATAGGCCTCTGCTCACCATTATGGTGATTTCACAACCCTCATTCGTCTTCTAGGTCGTTGGTGAATATAAACGTATGAAAACGAACAGATTGTGTGAAGAAAAAAAATGCCAGTTCTTAATTTTTTTTTACTCAATATTACATTAAACTATTTCTTCTATACACCTTCCTTCTCTACAATTTGTATATTAATTTTATTACATATCATGTTTAATATAAGTTGGTTAGGCGTACATTTCTTAGAAGCAAATTAATAAGCGTACATCACTGCGAATTCTATTTTAAGATCGGCCAAGTAACGACAAGAATCTAGCCACTTGAATGTTCAAAGCGTCTGTTGCTCCATGTTTGGGATTATATTTGCCTTTTAGAGAGTTTTGTTATTATTATTATTCATATATGTATTTCATTTTCAATTTTTTAACATTTTTCTTATAAATATCTTATATAAGTTCCCGCCACTTCGGTAAGGCGGGACTTTTACTTTTTATTCATATCTTCTGAAATATACAAAACATCGAAGTACCTACAACATATACATAATTAATGTAAGATAACATACTTAAAATGTTCATAGATATCCGTAGACCCCCTTTTAAGGTCTAATCGAGACACTTTCAGATAGACTTGCTAGAAAAAGCTTAAAATAAACTGAGTAATTGTTAGCAGGTCCCGCACACTACACAAGGTTCCGTAGAGGTGTCAAACATCTCTTTAAGTTTTCGTAAAATTATGGCTTACAATCATAAAAAACCATTTAATCGAAAGTTCTGATTTGGTATTGTTATTTTTTAGGTTAAATTAAACGTCTTCTTTGATTCGGTTTACACATCTATGTGATTTCACAGGCTATTGTATATTTATTAGCTTTGTAGAGATATATATTGTTTGTGCTTATTTGACTATTTAGTATGTGACGACTACAGGACGAATGACTTTCGATTTATGACAATAGTTATGTTTTGAATTAAATTTCGTTTATCGCAAACAGGCTCCATCTCTAGAAAACTGCTCAACAAATATAACCTAATATAGATTAATAAAAAATACAAAAAAAAAATATCTAGGTAAGTTATGGTGAACAATAAAGAGTTTTCATTCATTCATTCAATAGTGAATCCTTAGAAAAGCTTTCATAACCCACATGAAAATGATCATAAGGCAACATCAAATAAAATCCAAATGTTTAAAACTAGCTGACTTTTCAGTTTGCTCTTTAGAAAAGAATAAATGCACGTCGAGCTGAAACTATAAGCCACCACTTTACTCAAAAACAATAGAGCTCGTTGAGACAGTAGCAAGATTCTGGTGGCCATATTGTGCCTATTGTGCCCGATAGAGGGGCGCACGTAGGAAATAGATACATACATCCAGCGCGGACAGGGTTGGAAGATTTTGCGATACATGGGAACGTAAGAAAATATGTATAGTGCATTTTGCACATTCCAATATTTTATGAACAAAACTTCGTTTAAAAAAACCGACTTCAAAAACTAAAATGTATAAAATAACTTATTTCTAAAGCTATTATTATTAATACATATTATCTAAAACATCTTAAAGTCATCGGATCATAAATCACGGAGTAATCGGCGAACATACATAAAAAAGCAACAAAAAAAAAAGATCCCGACGAATTGAGAACCTCCTTCTTTTTTCGAAGTCGGTTAAAAATAAAATGATAGTAAACGAACTACCTGCAAACAAAGATAAATAAATAACATAATTAATAGTTTTGTAGTCATTATGGATTAAAATGAAAATTCAGCAGTCGCATACGGCTGCCTGTCCGGCCATCCAGTCACAAGTGTATGAGTCAGTACCTGATATCAGACAGTAGAGTAAAACTTGAGAAAACATGAAAAATTTTATCACGATAATTCATTAACTGTATTCAGCTTGGAATTTCAGCTAAAAGAAAGGAATAAGACAAAACCCACGAAAATGCCACAAAAACATTCGGGAAGCAATGTGCCCTTCAGCTACTCTTAGGGCAAGTCTACACTGGTAAACATTCTACTAGAATAATTCTAATAAATAATAAATAAAGCTTTTCTTTAATAGAAATTCATACTTAATACGGTATACTCATACTTTAGAATTGAGTTTTTAGATACTGAATCTTTGTTGTTTCTCGATGTCAGAAACACTCTACTATTAGTTACTTTATTTATCAATTTAAAATGACAATCGTAGCCAATTTGACCAATTTTTATATAATTGCCGAGTTTATTAAACTTCAGATAAAAGCTAACCTAAGGTATTTTACTTATATTTTTAGGAACAATTATAGGCAATCGAGTATGTTGTAAAATATTTTTTTGTAATAAAAATAATACCGACTTCAAACAAAAAAAAAAAAAATTTAACCAACTTCTTTCTACGATATTTTGAAGTCGGTGCCAAGTAAAATAAAAAATAACAAGAAATTTAGTTGCGTAAATAGTTGAATAGCTTTAGAAATAATACCTATATTAAGCGCTTGTAGGAAATAGCACTATTGGCACGCAAATACAAGGTTACTATCTCACTCTTCGATGTAGACACTCGTAACAAAGGGTTGCTCTTGATTTCCCTGCGACCCACTCATCAGATCTTGACTTGTTGACCGTGGGACTACCTTGGGAATACACACTTACTAATAAAGAAAAAAAAAATGAAAATCGCCCCATTTTTGACAGAGATATCGTGTATAAAAGAATCAGTCAGTTCAGAATTTTAGAGGGTTTCTCTTTTCGATTTCCCTGGAAACCACCCATCACATTCGGACATGGTGACTATGGGAACATCACGGGAGTATATTATTTCGAATAAAAATAATAATTTGAAAATCGGCACGCAATCGTCGAATTGAAAACCTCCTCCTTTTTGAAGGCGGTTAAAAAGTAAATGCCTAGACGAGTAATAAGTAAAAATTATAGATACCAATGTAATATGAATGCGACGATACGCTGGTAAATGCCGATGCCCGAAGGAAAGGGTCTGTTTTTATCTCATTAGAATATAAAATCGAAACGATCTTCAAAGCTTCTTAGAAGCGTTAACAATACAAATATAAAAATATGAAACTTTATTATTTATTCTTTTCATCGCAACTACATAGACTTGATGTGTCCGGGTCCTGAAGTAAATTTTTAAGTCTGTATGACTGGTCATCAGTGCTCCACTCGATAGCTACTAAATACAAGGGGTTCTTTATACTCGTTGTGTTACAAATGTTCACAGGTGACGGCGACCACTTTTTCCACATGGTAATGCTTTTGGCAATTAAAAAACCTGTTCACCGGTATGTGCAAGCCTTACCCGGCACCAACGCTTTTTGTCTGTTTATTACAGCCCTCATAACGCGGCGTGAAAGGTAAATAAAGATTTTACGTTACGAATGTTTTACGTCTCACAATTTGGCGATCAACGCTCGACTGGCCAGAGAATAAAGTTTAAGGGGAAATATTCCTGTATAAATGATTAAAATCTTTCGAATGTCAGTAATTTGTGGTTCAATATTTATCCAGTATTTTCATACACTTCCAAGGTTAAGTTCCTTTGAAATACTGTATCGACTGAGATTTCTTCTGCACTATGAATGAATAGTTAATACTTAAGTTACAATTATGATATGTCAATAAAAAGTCGTGATCAAGGAGTCAGGAATCCGGTAGTTTTCAAGTCTCGCGTGAATAGGTATTTTATAGATAAGCTTACGCCATTTTCGACCGTATCATCGTCTAATATTAGGCGTAAACGTGGTCAAACGCGAAACTATTTATCGTAAAAAAAAATTATACACCTCTTCCATCCTACGTTTTGCTATAGTTACTTTAATTAATTATCCTGTTTAATACATGCACAAAAAATTAAAGCACCTTAACCCGGTCTTCGCCAGGAAGGTCGGTAATTTCGTCAGTTGGAATTGCGGTCTATTGATACCAAATCTCTTGTCTACACTACGTGTGCATCAGAATAGTAAAATGATTGGGACTAGTGGTATGGTAAACAAATATACTGCTTCCATCAATAACTGTAGGTAAAGGGGATAGTGCTTTATGGTAGCCAGTTCTGGCACATCCTAGTGAGATATACTCAGTAACTTTACGCCAAGGAGACGAAGAAGGATGTTTTATGTACGAGGGTATAGGGTATAACGCAGTTGACTGTACTTACAACACATTCATCCAACAGTGTCGGATCCGTGAGATACAGATATTCAAAGAGCGCCACCGGAGGTGATCATACACGGTACTCGCGGGCTTCAAGACTACGTCGATAGAAGAGACTTTGTTATAGCTTTACCTAAAGCGATATGTTCTAGGAATCTACGAAAGCGAAATTTCAATATCATTAACCAGAACGTGCCAGTCATTGAGCCGACAGAAAATGTTAAAGATAATGCAAATTAGAATAGCAGGAATGCAGACTCTGCATGTTTTTCTATCACGAAATTAACACATTTATATAATAATATACAATTAATTAAAAATATTCTGTTTTAAAGAAGATGAGAAATGTATAGAAAGCAAACAGCGTGGTTACTGACTATACGAAGCCTTTTATTAGCTTGATGTTACATCATCTAGTGTAAATATGGATACACATTTACGTCATGCCTCACTCCAATATCTTATACGAACCCTTTTAAGAACTAGTGACCTGTAAACGAAGATATAAGACAAGATTGGAATCAATGTCTTTTTATTTCTAATATATTTTGGGATCAGTACAGTCACGTTCCAAAATAATGACTCCCAGACGTCTATGGGTCCGAAAAGTAACTGGGAAAACATAATGATCGGTTTGCTGTTCTGGGATATAATATTGTTTCAGAACACATTTAATATGCAGGCGATACTTAGATATACGGTTTTATATATAGTGAGTTTAGAGCAAGTTTGAGCGCTCTATGGTTCTTAAAGCGTTCAAACTTGCTTAACTCTCTATGTATAAGACCGTTAATGTATAATGTAAGTAGATTATATTAAAGAATGACAATACTAAAATTTATGTTGTTTGTTCATTTCTAGCTTAAACGAGCTTTCTACATGGTTCAATGGGGTAAATATATGTATTACCCACTAGTAAAATAACTAGGTATACAAAAATTATTCACTTAAGCTATGAGAACATTGATATTATGTTATAATTTGTAAAGATACGAAACGCAAATACTACTTGCAGGTAGTCCTGATCGATATGCCCGTTCCAACTACGGATACAATTTCATGGGTGTGATTATTTTGTTATATGTCACTTATATGTAGGTGTATTTTTTGAAAAGTCTCTCGATACAGGCGTTAGCACATGAGAGCGAATGTCAACCCTCCCATTAAAACAGATGCACGACCTTAGATTCCAGGGTCGTATTAGCAACCATTATTACCTTAAACGGCATATTGAATGAGGATAATTGAATTTGGTATTTTTATTACAACTCTAGAACCAAGATTGATCATGCATTGAAATTGAGATACAAGGAAAGAAAGGAAAACAAAAAAAGAACCAAAATAAAACTAAATTATATACTAAACAATCTTAAAAGTTAAATATACACATTATATTAGAAACATATTTACAAGTAAAAAATGTCAGAATGCAATGCCAGAATATAATTCATGATCCTGACCAAAAGGTATAACATAACATAACATAACATAATTCTTTATTTCCTCTTTAAGTACACAGTGAAACTTAAATCTAGTAACAACATTAACTAAGAGGCTGGTGCCTGAATTAGGTTAAAAGAAACCTGTGGTACAGGTCACCAGGATCAACCCGTTGGCTATAATTTGAGAGAAAAAAGAAAATATACTAGTATAACTATTCTAAGTAATCGTGTTAGAGTGAGCCCTTCAAGAGCAAAGGTGTGATGTAGTGTGTGTGTGTGTGTGTGCGTGAGTGTGTGTGTGTGTGTGTGTGTGTGTGTATGTGTGTGTGTGTGTGTGTGTGTGTGTGTGTGTGTGTGTGTGTTTGTGTGGTAAGTTCGTATATAGGTGATTTAAGAGGAAGTATGTGTGATTGAGGGAGAGTGAATGAGTCAGACAATGTTAAGATAATAATATTATGATGTATAGGAAGTCAGGGAATCGTGGAAGTGATTAAGAAATAAAGTTGATAGTGGAAAGCAGCATAGTTATTTAAGAATATACAAGAGGTCTTCAGTGGACTGATAATCGAGAGTTTTCAAGAACTTAGTAATTTTTGCTTTGCAGGTAAATTTATTAAGGGGGTATATGTTTAATATATTATTAATTTTATTATAGAGGAAGTCACCCAGAAAACAGAAGAAATTTTGTGTACGACTGGTACGAAATAAAGGAGTTGTACAAACATCTAGTTTACGTCGCTTATCTATGGCCTGATAAGGTATGTCACATCACAACAAATTAAATTTTTATTTCTCTGTCTTAGAACACTGATAAGAATAGTTTCCTTTTACCATGAATAATTCCTTCTTCAAATTGTGACCGCTATTTAAATAAGGTTAAGAATCATCTGTCAAGGTTCTGTGAAGAGCTCTTAACATCCGACCCACGCAGACAGTTTAAACTGCGACCTTTTGTGTATTTCCGTTTTATGGAAATCGGAGAATATCTTGAGAGCCTTGATAAGGAAAATCAGTATAACAGAGATGGTTGCGAAATATCTGCGAATCAGGTGCGCCGGCTGCGAGGCGATCGCTTCCCCTCTATTTGGTTTGAATAAAATTATATTATAAACCTACGTGATCACGAAGAAATACAAAGTAGTTAGCAAGCAGGACGCTATAGTACGTGACTACCGCTGGGATGATACAAATTATTTGTCTTAATATTTAAGAACATTTTCAAATATAACGTGTAATAATGTTACAAATGTAGAGATAAGCATCACTAGTTATCAATTTAAGTTCCAACCACTACTGAACATAAGTTTTCTGCTTCAACCATTCAGCTCTCATCAGAATTTCTGTTTCCGCTGTCTATACAACTATGTAAATACATGTCAAAATGAACTTAAAAAGATGATAATTATGTTTTTTTGGTTATGCCCTGAGCACTGGAAATGAACTGATCATTATAAAATTCGGTACATTTATACCAGAAACCCGAAAATAAACTCCATCCGAAATCTTTGGATATTGTTAAACAATGCATATAATAATGACATCAATTCAATGAAGGAAAAACAGCTTGCCCGACCTGGGCGTTTAAATTACAAATACATATTTATGAGAATAGATCACAATTTATGTGTCAGAAATTATTTAATTAGATTAATGTACAATGTAAATTATTATATTTATTCATTAACTAGGATATGCCCGCGACTTCGTCCACCTTTGACTTGAAAAGAAGGGCTTATGGTAATAATAAAAGAACAGCAGGTGGTCACTACATTTATAATAAGAGAACCTTACTTACGGTTTCAACATATTTTATACACTGACTTCTCACACTCGATAAGCATTTTTAGAACACCTCGCTATCCCTCCAACAATTTTACTGTATAAGAAACTTTACAGATTCGCACATCCGATAGCGGTTCAAGTCATTGATAAACTATTTTAATTAAAGGGTTATGAATGAAAAGAATTTAATACATTATTGTTTGGAAATTTTGATAATATTTTAGATAATATATTATACCAAATACTATACTTAAAGTTTTACATGTAATAAAATAAACCCAACACAGTATAAATCTATCGCGTCTGCCAACATATAAATAAAATGTAGTGAATACCGTCTATATACAATTGAGAGATTTTGAATTATAATCTGTACACAATCACCACATATTAGACATGAATATTATTACATAAAATTATAGAGAACTACTTACTCTATACAAAACAGGCGCTAATCATCGAATAAGTAAAAATATAACATTATTATTCAATTAAGGAAATGGCCGATTATATCGTTTATAAATAAGAGGGTACATAACAAAATTAATTATTAACTTTAAAAAGAAACATGACAAGAACAACTATGCTACTAAATGACTGAAATATAGCTATCCTTTTAGCTCATTTCTATGCACCCGAAAAGCCTGTTGTATTTAAATTTGTGAGCTGTTGTATTTAAATATTGAATGTGGTGTATTATGAAAAGCTTGGAAGTTATGTTGTTAAACTGGTGTATTTATACTATTGGAAGATAAGAAATAAAACCATTCAAAGAGCCAGTTACGTTGTCTTTATTTTGACCTCCTTATGGCACAACCCCCCCCAATCTCTGGAGTATAATATCTCCGTTGAAAAGATAACAAATTAAATAGTTACAATAGTATAACTTAAATAACACCTAAGGATGACGTTCCAAAACTTTCTTAATAATAACAACTAATGAGGATCTCAGGGATGGAGTCCGTCTAAGACCATCAACGTATGGATTCGCTTGTGATTATTTTAAGAGACAATACCTTCAGAACTGCTTTTAATAATATGGTTGGTAATTAGATTTTTGAGCGCCACTGGTTGTAGAAAGATAGGCCGGCAACCAGTCCAGCCAGGTATAACTCGTCTTATCGGAGACTCGTAGAGGGGTCGCCTACTGTTCGGAAGACCAGCGTAACCTTTGGGCCCCGTACGTTGCTCCCACTGTAATGTGTGCGATAAATAGCGTTATAATTAACGCGTACTAAAATACGGGACGGTCGGCGACGGGTGGCGATGCCAAGGCGAGTCAAAGCTCGTCTCTAGGTGACCTGATGGAATAGTACAAACCAGGGTCCGCTTTCCCAGTCGCCCTGGTTTGTCCTTCACGAGCCTAGTGCTCGTGTCACGTGCAACTGGCGTGATACATTGGACAATCTAGCTTTACTAATTGAATATTGGAAACTAATATAACTACAACTTTACTGACCTATGGGGAACTTAAACGAAGGCGTGAGGATCGCCTAGGTTTCCGAAGAGTGCCCTGCACGCGAACCACGCGTTTCTGCGATGGTACACCATTCTGCAAAGAATGCAGATCTAAACTATTGGAAGATATATCCGATGCTAAGATCTTGGAAAGAAAGAACTAAGGCTACATACCTTAAGAGAAGATGCACTGAATTTAAACGATGCTACTATGCACCACTAAAAAAACCAAGTTAAGTTCGACCGTCTATCAAGAACTCTAAAGTAGGAATGACGCGACGCCGATCGAATTCTCCTGCGTAGTCATCTGCCTTTCATTTCGAGTAGCAGTCATTTATGTCGTCACATCCTCCGCGTTTTGCATTCTAGATGTTCTAAAATGGCGAACAATTCTAACGACTTGTGAACGTCAGATGTCGTGACTGTACTTCCTTTTCTCCATAGACCGTACTTGCATTTTTCTAAGGTATCCAACCTGAAACCTCTACACACGTCTGCAAATTGGATACTATTGAAGTATTTCTTCGTTGGAGATAGAATTTAATATTTGAGTTTCAAAAGCTTAAAAACAACGACATCTGACGACACACTAATGCAGATGGTAGTTGCATTTCTTATACGACGATATGACTATCGAACGAGAGGTGGCTAGTAATACGCCAACACGCAACAGATGGCAGTACCTGTTTTCAAAACGCGATAGTGTGTGTATTTTATACGTAACAGTGCACGGTCACCCCGATAAGAATTTTTCCACGAAAAATTCTAGCTGGCCCCCCAGCTCCTAACTACAGGGAACCGAGTCAAAAAATACACACACCTTTAACAGGTAACCTAACGCCATAGCAATAAAAGTGATCTCATTACTTGAGAAAGAAGACGGAGACTAGAAAAAAGAAAAAAAAATTATAACAATTTGATAAGGAAACAATAATTAAAAAAAATTTAATAAAAATCACAAGATAATTACAAATATACTGTCAGACAATAGGATCGTAAAACGGAATAAGCCATTAACATTATCAGGATAATCCTAATAACAACAAGAATTCTCCATAATCGGTAAAAACTACTGTAGTCTTCCTATAACGAAGCTACAGTAAAAGTAAGTCAGTACAACTCTGGTACAATACAAGTGATAAGATAAAAATATCTATCAAAAAGTCAACTTGGTTATATAATTAATAACCCAATGGAAAAATAACATTGTTTCATAACAATAAAAAGTCCTATCCGTGAAGAAAAATAATAATAATCTATTTATGGTAAGTACAAACAGATGACTAGTAATCAGTCTCAAGAAACCAAGAAATGTGTGTGCCTTATATTCATCATCGCGTAATCCTTTCATACATTCTCTGTCATTCCTCTTCAATCGATCACTTTCAAACCTTTCATATATCCTAATCCTTCATCATTCATACTTGAAAGAGTATTTGGGTTCCACTCCCCAAAACTCGAAGACACAAACTCGTTTTAAGTGCTGTTTGACTCTGGATATATTTGGTTATTAAAATATGGAACAGCAAGAAAAAATCTCTACAACAAGAGAAAATAAAGTGTTGGAACTACCACGCCTCTAAATACGTGTATGCTCGTCCAACGCTGGCAACAATGTCAGCATAGGTCATTACCCCATAATGACCTCTACGTCCCTACAGCTTGGCGGGCTGCAGCAGACGGAACAGATTTGTTCTACATAACAAATCTGTAAGGATAAAAATCCATATAACAACAATAATACCTGCTGCCCGAGAACCTAAACAAAATCCAATACCCTAGAAATATCATATTTATCAATGAATAGCAATCGACTAACTTCATAGTAACTGAAATGTCAATATGACTCAGGTAACTACAGTAGACCGATGCCTAAGTATCAATTTGTTTTATAAAAACAAAGATAAACAAACTATACATAAAAATGCATAACTATCTATAGTATGCGATGAAATGCGGAACGCTGCCGCGAGCGCCGAGTTCAATGAACTGCGCGAGTCTAAGTAATGCTGATAACAGCGAGGTAACTCACGATAACTTCGTGGTACGAATGTCAAGTCCAAGTAACAACGTACTACGTTGAAATACCGTTTTGAATAAAGTATGAATACTATTCAAAATATGAATCCAATAAAACAAAATGTTTATTCTATTTTAGAGTAAAACAAATGCTGATTCGCAATGTCACTCGATAATAAAATTCTTTCAATCTTCGTACAAAATACGAACACAAGAACTATCGTCTTGATGAAAATAGTTTACTAATAAACTTGGGATCGAGACCCTAATACGTGATATGAATGATGGGATGATGCTCGAACCCTATTTGATGATATAAATTGATGCTTTTTTTCTTTAAAAAATGATTCTATTTCCGCTATTTTAAACTGTATAACTAACAGTTCGGACTCAGCTTCAATATCTGCGTCCAAAATATCTTCCGAAGGGATATCCTTCGCTAATTTTCTCACTTGAGAACGAAGCTCGACCACCGTCGCCGCCGGAGTTTCGCCTCTGATAGTAGCTTCATAAGCTAACTCTTCTTTGTGTAATAAATTGTACGTAATCGGACGTTCCATGATAAATTTGAAAAAATCTTTACCCGAAAACTAATTTAATTTACTTTTAAGTGTTTATCAGTGAAGGTAGATTTAAAATGCGTAAAAGTTTTGGAATGTCTTACTAATTTTCCGTAAAATGGAAGTCTATATCAACTTGACTACGACAATGTCAATGTTGTTGATAGCTATATATATAAAATATGTTCGTACACGTACTTACAATTAACAAAGTTTGTTAAAATAAAACAATCTAAGAAAATTTATATAAAAACAAAAAAAAATATTCCTATGTCTCCAGACAGATTTGTAAAGTAATATAGTAATAAAGAGTTATACCATAAACAAACAATTAAATATAAGTGCTTAAATTAATGGTTACACGTAAATAATTTTGTACAACAACCACAATAATTTTATTTGTTACAAACAATCTTCGTAAACGAAGATTCGATTTTTGTTCTACCTACCACATTATATAAGTATTGATACGCCTTAACTTTAATTTGTAGCAATTTCAAAGTACCTCAAATTTGGCACGAAAATAATAAATGGTAAAAAATAATCACGGTACCTCCTATTAGAGTATTAAAACTGTGACTAAAAATATGCATATAGTTGTACAACAATTACAACTACAATTAATCGCTACTTTTGCAATAATTAAACTGCTATGTATCACTAGTACTTATTATACTTGTATAATGTATACAATGTATGTGATTTCAAATCAATCTCTGAAATAAAATTATTGATTAGTACAAGGTCATCCATACGTTATCCTAATTGTTCCAACGGAAAAATTAGTGTCTTAAACAAAACCACTGTTGGGCAGCCACTGTTGTATTTAAAAAATTGTAGTGGTAGTATTTAAAGATTGAATGTGGTGTATTATGAAAAGCTTGGAAGTTATGTTGTTAAACTGGTGTATTTATACTATTGGAAGATAAGAAATAAAACCATTCAAAGAGCCAGTTACGTTGTCTTTATTTTGACCTCCTTATGGCACAACCCCCCCCAATCTCTGGAGTATAATATCTCCGTTGAAAAGATAACAAATTAAATAGTTACAATAGTATAACTTAAATAACACCTAAGGATGACGTTCCAAAACTTTCTTAATAATAACAACTAATGAGGATCTCAGGGATGGAGTCCGTCTAAGACCATCAACGTATGGATTCGCTTGTGATTATTTTAAGAGACAATACCTTCAGAACTGCTTTTAATAATATGGTTGGTAATTAGATTTTTGAGCGCCACTGGTTGTAGAAAGATAGGCCGGCAACCAGTCCAGCCAGGTATAACTCGTCTTATCGGAGACTCGTAGAGGGGTCGCCTACTGTTCGGAAGACCAGCGTAACCTTTGGGCCCCGTACGTTGCTCCCACTGTAATGTGTGCGATAAATAGCGTTATAATTAACGCGTACTAAAATACGGGACGGTCGGCGACGGGTGGCGATGCCAAGGCGAGTCAAAGCTCGTCTCTAGGTGACCTGATGGAATAGTACAAACCAGGGTCCGCTTTCCCAGTCGCCCTGGTTTGTCCTTCACGAGCCTAGTGCTCGTGTCACGTGCAACTGGCGTGATACATTGGACAATCTAGCTTTACTAATTGAATATTGGAAACTAATATAACTACAACTTTACTGACCTATGGGGAACTTAAACGAAGGCGTGAGGATCGCCTAGGTTTCCGAAGAGTGCCCTGCACGCGAACCACGCGTTTCTGCGATGGTACACCATTCTGCAAAGAATGCAGATCTAAACTATTGGAAGATATATCCGATGCTAAGATCTTGGAAAGAAAGAACTAAGGCTACATACCTTAAGAGAAGATGCACTGAATTTAAACGATGCTACTATGCACCACTAAAAAAACCAAGTTAAGTTCGACCGTCTATCAAGAACTCTAAAGTAGGAATGACGCGACGCCGATCGAATTCTCCTGCGTAGTCATCTGCCTTTCATTTCGAGTAGCAGTCATTTATGTCGTCACATCCTCCGCGTTTTGCATTCTAGATGTTCTAAAATGGCGAACAATTCTAACGACTTGTGAACGTCAGATGTCGTGACTGTACTTCCTTTTCTCCATAGACCGTACTTGCATTTTTCTAAGGTATCCAACCTGAAACCTCTACACACGTCTGCAAATTGGATACTATTGAAGTATTTCTTCGTTGGAGATAGAATTTAATATTTGAGTTTCAAAAGCTTAAAAACAACGACATCTGACGACACACTAATGCAGATGGTAGTTGCATTTCTTATACGACGATATGACTATCGAACGAGAGGTGGCTAGTAATACGCCAACACGCAACAGATGGCAGTACCTGTTTTCAAAACGCGATAGTGTGTGTATTTTATACGTAACAAGCCTCAAACCGCTCCTGAGATATTCCCGGGATACAAAATATCACACATATTATTACATAAAAATTGCTATCGATCTGTGAAAAATCGCACCGGAATTGGATTTTTTTTCAGCCTGGACATTTTAAATCATTGCCAGATATTCCGCGGACTTCATGGGACAACAAGTAGAGCAGATTTTAAATCTAAAAATTTGCTGCCGATCAGCGAAATCCGCATTGAAATCAGCCCAGTAGTTTTTATGTAAATCCCGAACAAACCGACAAGCACACAAGAAATCTAAGAAAATTGCATCGTGTTCTCCGTTGTTTATTTAGTCTATTCCAGTTGTTCTTTTTAATAGCTTCAATGTAGACACGGCATATTTAGAATTATATAACATAATAGACTATTGCAATTATAAGTTATTTCTTTACGAATTATAAAATGTTTTTTAACTATAATAAAAGCAAGCGACGCCTGGTAAAACCTGTAGTATGAAATAAATTTGTATACACTGTTTTCCCTTAGATTTGGAATGAATTACATTATTTAATGGTTTAAATATCTTAGAATACTTAAGCCACATGTAAAGCTAGATATTACAGTAGTAAATGTTTTATATTAATCGTCTAAGGCCACAATTTAACTAAAATTTATCTTGTAACAAAAAGCAAGGTATAGGTATAAATAAACCCATGTGTCAGTTCTACCAAATTTGGTCTCGTACCTAAGTCGATTTGTGCGTTGATCTGGTTCAAGCTAGGATAAAAAATTGACATTCTGGCAAACAGAAAATGTTTTCTGAGAAATTGTACGTAACAGGTGATAGGCAAAGATATTATTCGGTAGCTTTTTGAGGGAAATTGCCTTGTGACGAAACGTAAACAAGTTAATAAGATTTTATCATGTTATTGAGTTATAACAGCATTTCGATTTTCTTTCCTTATTAGATTCGAGATACAATTTCATTTTGTGCGAACAATTATTAATTTACGGTACTTGTTGTTGTTTTGTCAAAACCTGGATAATTCAAAATCTATACTATAATAAATCTGTAAATGGTTCGAGTTTGTACAATGCGTTTAAAATGTGAAAAAGGCAGGGGGATAATTCGGACCAGGAGACTGCAAAAATGCAGTATAAGCCTGTAAAAGCATCACCTGAAAATTACTCAGCGGATTTAAATGAAATTCGACATAGAACTAGCTTATATCCCGGATCGTAACTTACGTTACACGTTGGCTTTGCCCCTGATGTTGCAAACGTCTATTGGCAGCGATAACTATTTTCCATTTGGTGAGCTGTCCGGCTGCTTGTCAATTTTGCAAGAAAAAAATGGATACGCCCGAGCCCAGCACTGGTACGACTGTAGGTATGCCTTGCTTTTTGTCACGCGAACAATTTTTGAGCAAACTATTGATCAATCAATCAATCGATATCTTTATTTTCAAGAATGTAGTTTATACAGGTGTTATACAATTGTAGATGCACAGTAACTTTTACCACATAGTGGTATACAAAATGAATTAAAAATTAAATTAACATAAATATTCTAATTTAAAAAAAAAGTCAATTTTAATATATAAGCAATAAATGTCAAGAGAAAAAATAACAAATAGATCACTAAGATTTTCCATATAGATAATAACGACAAGCACTTTTCTTAAGGAATTCATCCACAGTATAGAAACACTCCTTATTAGTTAAAATATGTTTTAGATGATTAATTTAGTTAAAAGTATTCAAATTTAGAAGTTCCGTAAGTTGACTATTAGAACGTCATTAACTACTGTAATTGAGTGAAAATCGTGCTGTGTGGAGTAAAAAATTATATTCTAAGAAAAAACAATGTAATATATACATCTAGATAGCGTATCGATAATAGACAAAGATATTTAACACCTTGGATTAAAATCCGGGGCAAGATAGACTGGTTGAGCGATCGTGTTTTTTTTTTCACATGTCCTAATAGGGCCGTGACAAACGAATGGCAACTGTGACAAGGCTATCGCACAACTGTTAATGCTTAATGATCCGATATAGAAAAAAGTAGTGCTTGATTTTCAATCTGTAATTTAAGATATTGCCAACCGCACGCCTTCGCTTTCGTATTCTTATTGCGAGGGAACTTGTGTTTTCTCTGATTGAAAATAGTCGATATGCATATAAAGGTGTTAGTGTTATGTGTCGCAAAATTTAAATTGTATGCTTAGTTAGAATCAAATCATTACTCGGTAAATCTCCAATGCGCACCGTTGGCCGCAACTAGGTTCATTTTAATCATATTTATCGTAAGAATATTTTCGTTACAAGTGCGTTCTTGACAATAATAAGCATTAATCAGCGACACTAAAAAACAAATTAATAATCTAGCACGAGATTTAAAAAAACGTGATTGTGGCTGACGATTTGCTTTGGAGATTCGCTCTAAGTAAACCAATCTTGCGATTTTTGAGGAGGAGCAGTCAGTATCCAAATGAAAACTATTGTAAAAATACATCAAATTTATATAACATCAAAAGTTTATTAATATGTTATAAAAGTTCTATTTCAATAATTTATAGAGTTGCAGCTACCAAAAAAACTATTGAAAAAATTATTGTACCCAAAGTTGCTTAGCTGGAAATAAGTACAATATGTGTTTGCCTGCTAATTAAAAAATAAAAATTGTAGGTCCAAGTACATACATTCGCAAACACATGTATACCTAAACCAGGGTTTAATAGGTTCCACACAGATTGTATATCGACCGTATTATGTTAAGTAGAAACCCATTAAAACGTGCATCTTTTACAAAATTATCGTAATTATATGTTTCAAGAATGAAAATGTCCGGACCTCTAATTTATTAAATTACTCGATAAACATGATTAAAATTAAATGTCAAAGGTACGTGACGTACGATATGGTACGGTTAAGTACACTGCTTACATAGTTCATTGAAATGTTACATGAGCTTTGCATTTTATAGAGGACGCATTGGGACATGTGTGGGGGGTCAATAGAAGCTTAACCTCAAGTTTGTGGGGTCGCCACCCTTGTGCCCCGGCCGCCATCTTGGAACAAGGGGTGAAAACACTTTTTTCGCGATATCTCGGAAACTAAGCGTTTAAAAAAAATGTAAAGTCATAATTTGTAGCAAATTGTTTTGTCTACAAATATGTTTATACAACTTTTTGCCCTAAATTAAAAATTAAAGAAGTTATAAGCAAAAAAGTGAGATTTTTCTTATTCATTCCTAAGTCTTTTCTTTACCATAGAACTTACCAAATTTAACTTATCGAATGTTAAGCAGGTGGAAAAGGTCCCCCGTTTTCCCCGCCACCTATGAGGAGTAGTCCGTAGGCGCGATTTTTTTACGTGATATCCCCAGTAGGCCTACTCCACGGACATCTTGCTTATAAGGTAATCCTCGACATCATAATATTTTTAATCACTTATTAGCTAGCTACTCTAATCGACTTTTCTTCGATGGTTCAGGCTGTGGCTCAGAATCTAAATCAACGTCAAATGTGAAAGTTTGAGGATTGACAGGAGTTAAAATTGGAGTCATAGTTGGAAGTTCATCTTCAAATTCATTTTCTTCCATTAACTTTGATATCTCCATAATGTTGCTGCATGTTTCGCCAGAACATACATAAAAAAAACGCGCCTACGGACTCTACCTCATAGGTGGCGGGGAAAACGGGGGACCTTTTCTACCTTCTTAACATTCGATTAGTTAAATTTGGTAAGTTCTATGGTAAAGAAAAGAGTTAGGAATGAATAAAAAAATTCTCACTTTTTTGCTTATAACTTCTTTAATTTTTAATTTAGGGCAAAAAGTTATATAAACATATTTGTAGGCAAAACAATTTGCTACAAATTATGATTTTACAATTTTTTTGTAAGACGCATAGTTTCCATCACGCTTTTCTTCGACGACGTCACTTGTGCATAGTTTCCGAGATATCGCGAAAAAAATGTTTTCACCCCTTTTTTCCAAGATGGCGGCCGGGGGACAAGGGTGGCGACCCAACAAACTTGAGGTTAAGCTTGGATTGACCCCCACACATGTCCCAAAAATAAAATTGCGTCCTCTAAAAAATGCAATATTCGGTCCTTAAATTGTAAGGTTTCAATGAACTAACAATTACTTTTATGTTTTTAGGATTCTGTAGCTACGTAGCCAAAAATGTGTATTATCTTACTCTGGTTTGACCTTTAAATTTATAATAAATCCTTATAAATTTAAAGTTCAAACCAGAGTAAAATAACTTTCCGTCATCTTGTACTGGTTTGAGCTTCTGGGGCAGATTCTAGAGTCTTCTTTTGTATATAGTCGTAGTATTACCCCCAACACAAGTGTTTGTAAAGTTGTGTATAATGTCCCTTTATTACTATTGAACTAGCAGTGAAAAATCTACGGTAGGTTTCGTCTATAATTATATACTTATAAAGTATACACCAAAAACGACCAAATGACACAGGAATATAAGTGAGCTGAAGTACTAACTTACACACCATAGGCGGTTTGAAATTAAGGTTTGCCTTGAGCTAAGCTTTGGGTTTTAAAAAAAAGTGTTATAAAGTTCTTTCGACGTCGGCAACACATGCAATGTCATCAATGGCCCACAAGCGTCGCTAACCGATTTCAACCCGCCGGAGCCTTAGCCTGTCTGGTTTGAAAAACAAATTTATAAAAAAATCATTAACCAATTGACGAAGAAGTCGCGTATCAAATATACAGATAACATAACGTACAGACAAAAAGAGAACCACCTTCTTTGGAAGTTGTTTACGAAGCGTACCGATAACTCGTTGAATATTTTCCACAGCTGAACAATAAATCATAAAAGAAATTGCTATAGAAATACGCTATGGCAAACAATAGTTAACTGTCAGATATTCTAAAAAAATATATAACTGTAACGTCAGTTATAGACTATAATAATTATGCTGTATGTGGAAGAAAAACGAATACATAATCACGATTTTAACAACGTCTTATCATTGAAGCACATTGCAGTAAAGCTATTAAATGAGGAAAAGGTGTAAATACACTTCATGAAGAAGGTTCTGCATATTTTCATTCCTAACCATGTCAATCGTCGGCGTCAGTTCAGGACTTGTTTCATATTAAATGCATATACATATCACAATTTTGTCATACAAAAATAATGTAATTTATGTATTTATTACTAAAATGCAAGAATCCGTAAATATTGTATGCATATACCACCATCACCATTATCATCTTAATTCATTTCTGGGGTCGTTTAGAAGAGTTCGATTTGTAGCAATAAGACCGCACTTTGTGCATAATTAAGTGTAGTTATAGCCTGGAAGTTCATTTTTGTATTGGTGTACAATAAAGTGTCATCTACCTATCTAATGTCACCAAAGAAAGTAAATATTATACATTGTAGATATAGTTATTGAGACAAATTAAATTATTTTATGAACACAGGAAAACAATGAAATTGCAATTGTCACCTTTCATATGCGGGACCCTAAACAGATCACGGTTGCGACTCGCGAGAGAACAATGCCAATCGGTTGAGAGACTGTTTTGCGTTCAATGGCAAACATTATAATTGATTAGGAGCGTCTCGTGAGAACTTTTCAATGACATACGTGTATTTAAACACTGTTTATTGAGAAAAGGAAATACACACTTGAATGATTCTTTTGTTATTATAATATTTTCTTAAATTTTCGTGACTAGTATACATAATAAAACTACGTTTTAACGGTTTTAAGCGCGGTAATTTATTATTTTTTTGTAGTGGCTAGCCTAAATAAGGTAGGGTAGGCTAAATAAATCTTTAACAATACTCATTGACACTTGACATCTTTGTCTTTCGTAATTACGGCCACTGAAAAGTGGCCGAAACGTCGGAATAAAAAAAATATTTTCTTCTTTTTAACTAGAATATCTATCCTCTATAATCCACGCTTGACTTGAAATTCCCGGGTCACAAAGTACCGCAGCTATCGTTTTAGCACAATCTGTGTCAGGATAAGCAAATTTTTATGCACCCGAACAATTTCAAACCGCTCCCGGGAAATATCCGGCAGGGTTCCTGGGATAAAAAATATCACACATTTTATTACATTACATTTGCTATCGATCAGTAAAAAATCACATTAGAATTAGATTTTTTTGTCTGGTCACATTAAATCTTTCCCAGAAAAATTCTCGCGGGATTCCCGGGTAAAAGTAGCGCATATTTTAAGTCTAAGAATTTGCTGTCGATCAGCGAAAACCGCATCGAAATAGGCCCAGTAGTTTTTACGTGAATGCCGAAAAGACAAGAAAAAAATGCATCGTGTTCTCCATCGTTTATATAGTCTATTCCAATTGTTTTTTTTTTAAAGCTTCAATGTACAGACACATGCCGTGTCTACAATTTTATAATATTATAGATGTAGGTCGTATGCAATCTGGATAGATGCTCCAAGAAATAGAACCACTAATAATTATACGGTACGGCAAAGAACATTTATTTTATAGCGTAACCTGTAAACAGTTTTTCTCTAAGCTTGCACTTTCATAATATTATGTAGAAAAAATGTAAAAACCTTTATATATGTTGCGTATGCGACAAAAACCGAGTTCTAACTAGCGCTAGTGTACAGTTCGTATTAATGTAATGGATATGCAGCACACATGGCACATGTAGCTCATACCACATTACTTGTAATCACTGAGTATTGCTTACAACAGAAACGCGACTTTTATAAGTTGCGACCCATTTTCTGGTTCGATTAAATTAGTCAAGTCACTTGATTAATGCAAAATATATATTACTATATACATACATGTTAAGTTAATAATACAACTAAAATCATCATCATCATCAAATACCTTATCGTAATGGGCTATACGAGAGTGACGCCGGTTAAATCTAAAAGCCCTTAAGAACAATAATGATACGAAAAAAGACTCTTAAAACGATAATCCCACCAAATTAAAAAGTATTTTCAAATGTATAAGGTGTCACAAGTCCGAGAAACTTTTTAATTTTAAAGGATTATCAACTGAGCGTTGGTTTACGTATAAAAGTACAGGGACGGTGACGCCATTTGTTAACCATCCAGTTACAAAAAGGAACAGGTAACAAGTCCCTGTTGCAAAAAACGCCAACAGACAAGCCACAGACGGCGATAACAAAAACTATACATCTCACATCTGTACATGTTTAGTAACTAATGCACAGTTTTAAGATCAATAAAATTATGCATTCTTACTAGCCAAACTACCATTAACTTAGAATAAGAAATTATTATCCGAATTAACAATATCTAAATAATAAGTAATATTATTCTTGTAATTATAGTTTTATAGAAAAATGTCATAAAATAGAACCTTTTATATTCGTTGTCTGTCTGTTCGTTTGTAAGTAAGTGGCCTTCACATACATGGTATGTGAAGGCCACTTATTTTGAAGCTTAATAATCATTGATCTACATCAATGTTAATCCCTATTAATATTATAATATATATAATATATATAATGCGAAAGTAACTCTGTCTGTCTGTCTGTTCCGTTTTCACGTAACAACTACTGGACCGATTTGGCTGAAACTCAGTATATATACATATATTTTCGATGCCGAGAATGAACATAGGATACTTTTTATCCCGAAAAATGGGATAGTTTCCGGGATAAAAATATATTTGTCTTTAATAATAATAATAATAATAAAAATCTTTATTAGCCTTTAGTGTTTTACAAGTAACAAAAAGAAAAATGTGTTAGTTTAGATTACGGCTATAGAAATTAAGACAAGTAAGTATACCTTTGACTCTCAAACTAGGAACAAGGCCTGTGTTTTGAGTCAATCAAAGGTACCCCACACCTATATGGTTAAACAATATAATTATAGCTCTTAAAATAAGTATTTGTATGTGCTGAAGTGCGTGTGATGTGAGTGGTTGTGAGTGTGTGCATGCGTACAGTTATGTGTGTGAAAATGAAGTGATTGAAAGTGTATCACGAGAGCTGAAATTAACGAAAATTGTAAAGTATAAAATAGAATATATAGTAACAAACAGTAATAAATATTAGTTTATAAGTGCTTCAGACGCGTCATAATCCAAGGATTTTAGCCAATTTATTACTTTATGCTTGGTTTCACGTCTAGTTAAAGGATATATTTTTAAGTCCTTATTAGCTCTATTATATAGGCGGCTTTTGACTGAGTATGAGTGTTTCCAGGCCAGGGTAGTTCTTGTGCGGACAATATGGCAGACCTTGTCGTATCTCCTTTTCCGAGAAGAAAGGGAAGAATCAAACTTAAGTTCAGTATGTGTTTTGCGAATAAGCTGTAAAATGAAAAGTTTCCTAACAGATAACACTGACATATCTTTATATAACTGTGTAGTAGAATAGCGGAACGGTTTTTTCGCCAAAACTTTCAACACTGCTCTTTGTGATCTTTCTAATTTTAGTAGTATAGTCTTAGACGCTCCACCCCATGCTATGTTACAATAGACGAGCAATGATTCACACAAGGAGAGGTATACCATTTTTAATGTATTAAAGTCCGCAACGGGTCTCAAATTTTTAAAGACATAAATAAGTTTTCTAAGACGCGAAGAAAGGTAATTTATATGATCGTCCCATCGAAGGTTATGATCTATGAAGATTCCTAAATATTTTACTTTTGAAGCTCTTTTAATATGTGGACAGGAGCAACTGCTCGTAGGATTTTGACAGTTATGTGCCTTAATTGTTACAAAATTTATAGGTGGAAGACTGTTACATCTAATACCAAATGGAACAAAAAGAGTTTTTGTTAAATTCAGAGTAAGTAAGTTGCAGGTAAGCCAGTTCATAATTTGCGTAAGTGCGAACTCTGCATTCGTTTGAGTCTCCTCCCAGTTATTACCGTGCAGTAATAACGCAGTGTCGTCCGCATATGTGAAAATCTTACAGTTGGGAATCAACAGTTTGCAGAGGTCATTGATGTAAACTGAGAAAAGAGTTGGCCCAAGGATGCTGCCTTGGGGTACTCCTACTGAAAGGTCCTCATATTCGCTAATGTAATCACCTATTTTAACCGCCTGACTTCGACCACTCAAGTAATCTCTGAAGATTTCTAAAGCAGTCCCTCTGATACCCAAAGCCTCCAGTTTAGTAAGTAGGATAGGTATAGAAACAGTGTCGAAGGCCTTGGATATATCAAGAAATATAGAAAGACACTTGTTTCCCTTATCTAAATGTTGTACAATATTGTCAATTAGAGAAGAAACAGCATCATTGGTCGAGAGTCCTCGGCGAAAGCCGAATTGATTTGCTGCAATTAAATTTTTACTTTCTAAGTAATTAACTAAACGATTATTCAAGAGGTTCTCTAGTATTTTAGACATAGTGGGCAGCACTGATATTGGTCGATAATTGTTCACCACGTCCGAGTCACCTCCTTTATGAATTGGATGGACTATTGCTTTTTTAAATACACTAGGAAATGTACCATTTTCAAGGGACAGATTAAAAATGTGTGTTAAAATAGGTACCAAAGAAGACCTCAGCGATTTTAATAATGATGTAGAAATTTCGTCAAAACCAACAGCACATCGAGTTCGCATATTAGCAATAATAATGCCTATCTCATAAGGATCAGCTGGTAACAATGCAAAAGAGTCACGTTGAGTGTTTAAGTTAGAATGTACTGTAGTATTTGGATTAAGATTACTTTTTATGTTGTTTGCAAGTGTTTTGCCAATGTTAGCAAAGAAGTGGTTAACCTGATTAATCGATACAATTAAATCTACAATCTCTATAGTATCTTATCTACAATTAATCTTTCTGTTTGTTATGCTTTTACGGAAGAACTAATGGGCCGATTTGGCTAAAATTCGGTACGTATGTAAATTAAATACCGAGGGTGGACAAGGGATACTTTTCATTTTGGCCTTTCCGGTAATTTTGGCTTTTTGGTCATTTTGGCTATTTTAGCCTTTTTACTCATTTTGGCCATGTCGGTCACTTTGGCCTTTTCGATCATTTTGGCCATGTTGGTTATTTTGGCCTTTTTGGTCATTTTGGCCTTTTTGGTCATATTGACCATGTCGGTCACTGTGGCCTTTTTGGTCATTTTCGCCATGTCGGTCACTGTGGCCTTTTTGGCCATGTCGGTCATTTTGGCCTTTTTGGTCATACTTTTCATCGCAAAAATAAAACTAAAATAGATGAAAGTTTGAGTGAGAGACTAATCGTTTCTCAAGTTTATAGATATAAAAATTCATAATCTATAGAAAAAAGTGCGATAGTAACTCGATCTGTCTGACTGAATACCGAAAATGGACATAGATACTTTTCATCCCGGGAGATGGGATAGTTTGCGATATATATAAATAAAACAAAAGTAAATCTTATGAGGGCAATTAGCACCAATATAAAAATATAAATCAATTTAACCTGTTTTAACGCCGGCTGTTTAAACAACAGGTACGCACTAGAGTTTGACCCGTGGCAGAGCCGCGGGGTAAACTCTAGTAATTATATAAATAAAAAAAACATCACTAACTTTAAACAATACTTATAAATATTCACTTTTATTTATAAGTATTGTTTAAAGTGATGATGATTCATTCATGATCATTTTTCCCATGTCCAGATTAAAAAAGTCGAATTCCATTGTGGTGTTCACTGATCTATTGCTAATTTTATGTAGTAAAATGTGATTTTTCATCTCGGGATTCCCGGGGGAGTTTTACCGGTTTGTAGTTGTTCGGGTGCATAAAAAATAGCTTATTCCGAGAGTTTTCACTAAAACGAAAGCTTACATTCTTTTTTAAAATGCTGCGGTACTTTTTGTCCCGGGAATCTCGCGGTAATTTCAAGTCAAGCGTTGACGAAGTCATGCAACAATTAACATAGAACTAGATGAGCTTTTCATACCAAATAGATACAAATGGATTCAAATCGGAATTTCTGACTAGACCAGGGCCATTCTCTGTACGGTGTGCCTAAAACACAGTAAATGAGGGTTCGCCTACATGAAGTAACTGTTTTTTAGCTAGGTCACACATACCCTCCGTACCGGGTTCTTAAATTAGTACTAATTATTTTTAACTTATGATACTCACTTCTACACTAAAGTGGGTATCATAAGTTAAAAATAATTAGGTATCCGAATATTTTTAACCTGCTCAATTATAGTAATAGTTAAGAAAAAAAAAATATCTTCTAAGATATGGAGACAAAATATACAAAATATTTAAGATGAAATTCCTGTTTTTATCGCCAAAATATTCAATGAAATCGGTTGAGCAGGTGCGAAGCCTATACGAGACAAAAAAATATTTAATCAAAAGCAATCGTACAAATTATGTGAGACACTCAGAAAGTTTTGCGAAAATAAAAATATGTTCTATAGAAATATTTTTTATTAAATCTTTTCAAATTACTCTCCACCAGTCTCTGTACAAATTTACATGCGTCTGAACCAGTTTTCGAAACACTGTATGGGCGGGCGCGTTGTCGTGGTGGAGCAGTAGCCCAAGGAGCCGTGTTTGGTCGCTTGCTGCTCACAACAGAGAAAACTTCTGCTAAGGAATTGGCCGTATACCATTCGGCGTTGATGCTTCTTTGGTTCCGTAAAGGAATTGACACCAGGTAGCCAGTGAAAATGAAAAAACTCGCGATCAAAATGAAGATTTTTGATAGAAGCGGGGAGAAGTCCCCGCTTTTAGATCGCTTCACTTTGGTAGGCGTTGATTCGTTTTGAAACACTAAGCCGACAGGCGTGTCGTTTCTGGATCGTATTGATAAGTCTAGGACTCACCACCTGTAATGATATTGTTACGAGGAGCAGGACTCGAATTAAAATGCCGTTAGAATTACTATAAAATTTATTAGAAATATACAAACACGAATACCATACGTACAAATATAACCGGACGCAATAAGTCCAAACGTAATGCACGATTCAATAACACGCGCAAAGTCCGTCACTATATAGATTATCGAAAGTACACACGTCTTCCCACGATCGCTTGACTGCCCCATCTCTCAGTTGGAGTATTGTTTTATACTGGACCAATACAATATGTCTTGACACAATACTCGACTGCATAACAATTATTTCAAAGAATCACACCTGGCTAACGACTACCATAAACGATTACAATACACAATAAGATTTTTCTAATTACAAATTTTAAACACAAAGTAAACAAAAGAAATCGAAATGCCGAAAGGCAATAAACTGCAGGTGTGAATTGTTCTTTGTCGGTCGTAACAATATCGTAAACACGCCGAGACGGACTAGCTTCAAATTTATTTATCATATCACGGAACCATTCCACCCGGGCCTGCTTCTGAGCATCGGTGAGGTAATACGGCACTCAGCGTGAAACTATCCTCCTCACGCGAAGATGCACTTGTTGAATCTCATGAAGGTTACACGATCTTATCTGCAGTACGTACTGAATCTCTTAATACGTAACTCGTCTATTGTCTTGTATTTAAATTTTCACTGGTAACAGCCATCAAAGGGCGACCACTTCTTTCTTCATCCCTCAAAGTTAATCGACCGTGCTTGAATTCTGTACTAACGATACATGGTGGCCTTGGAAAGGCCTTCATTGATGAATGCCATTTGAAGTTTATGGTACGAGTCGTCCGGATTCAGGCGACATTTCGTAAAAAATCATAGAGCGATATGTTCCCGGCGCATATAATTTTTAAATCACAGCCAGACACTTGAATTTTATTTTTGTCAAAGATTATTTGTATACTAACCGATTCAAAACTTGCTGCACGAAGTCTTGAACAACTGACAAATAGTGTAAGTGATGATAATACCAACCTTGCGCGAACAAAGAACAGAATTCAGGTCAGTGAAACAAGGACTTTATGAAAACTCGTCAATTATTCCTCGGGTATTTTAACGATACTTCCATTGCTGATTTGAATTTTAATAGCAGAATCTGATATTGGCATGTTCGAGATTAAATGGAATTTTAGTTAATGTAGCCAAAATTTGGGTGAACCAACAAAGCAATCAATCGCTTTATTGAATGTTGCTACGTTAGACGCCTGGGAGCATGCCTATAATGTAGCCAAAAGTTAATGGACATATCTATTTTTCTCTAACATAAGGGTTAGGCAAATTTATTATCAATTTTTAGAAGTTCATTAAACTTTTAATGGGATAATTTGTAATTTATTACGTTATGACTATGTAATGTAGCGTTCATATGAGATATCGTTTACGACCGTATTTTTTTTTAAATAGCGCAGACTACAAGTATTTGTACAATTAATATTATTTTAAAACAAACAAACTATTCTTAAAAAGAACAGTGATTATATTTCGTCAGATAAAAAATCGTTCACCTTTCCTCAAATGCAAAGGACATACGTGCTCCGTCACACCACAAATTTCGATATCCTACTTCAGGTAATACATCGATTTCTTGTCAGCCTACTTTTATTTTTATAGGTATTCCATCAATTTTCCAATTTATCACTGTTCTTGTCAACTACCTCCGTTGACTCAGCGTCAGCGCCTAGCGCGAAACGAGAACATGCTCACTATTCCCTGTTCTGTGCAATTCTTGCCAATTAACAGTCTCAAGCTCACACAAATCAGCTTCCGCTGTCTTTCCAACGACAGGACAGCCTATCACAGGCACACCAACTGGCCGTCCCAAATATGATTTACCACGCTTCGATTCTCTACCATTCGTTTAACGTAACAGCCAGCGGATCTCTTGTTTGCATTTCACATCTTTTAGAAAACCTAGTAGATTTATTAAGAAAAATTACTCGTGGTTTAGATTACTTAAAAGCTTTAGAACGTGTCTTTAGCAGTACAAATATTTCACGTAGCAACACTTTTCTCACCTACTATGGCTATTAGGGTGCAATACACATTTTGCATAAAATCAATAGGTAAGCGAACATCATGGCGGTGCCGAGGTGATTCATTTCCAACGATGCCCTTAATTGTCTTCCTGTCTTGAAAATTTAATGGGGTTGCCCAGGTATTAAGTTTCGACGCTTTTAGTTGATGGAGTTTATTATATATATTGAATATTGCGTGGCAATATTTATTTTTAGACTATACTTTAAAAATTATATAAATTAACAATTCATGAATAATCATCATGAATAAAAAATGTTAGTGTCATTAAACTCTTAACCTGACGATACAGTATTTTTTGAAATAATTATTGTAACTGCGTATAGTAGCAATATGTTTGTCATCGATTCATAAATTCAAAACCAAGTTTAATTTGACTCATCGTTACATAGGTGACAAACAGAATATGGAGTAGTATGGGTAGGTATATAGTATACTGATTCAAAGTAGGTATTATTCAATACGCTGACATATCTCTAGAACACTCTTAAATAACCTCATATTGTACTTTTAGACTAAGAAAAACAAACAATCCTTTTTTTAACATTCGAACGTTTAGATAAATTGATAAAATTGAATTACGAAAGCCACATTGTAATGAAACGTATTTGGGGTTAAATTTATATAATGAAAACGGATACCAATCGATTTCGGTACTTTTTTAAATTAAAAGTTGTTAGATGCTAGCTTCCAATCACGAATAACTTGTAAACAATTTTATTTAAATAATAGTAGCGTAAATCACAGTCCTTTCAGAGGGTGCAGGTCACTGGGCCAAGACGGTGTCGACGAACTTTCAGTGTGACGTCATAGCTCAACTCACCACCGAGACGGGGGGTTGCAGTTGGGGCAACACTTCAACTTTACTAAACCAGTAATGGATTTGAAATGTATGTTGCGGTTAAGCGCGAGAAATGACAGGGAAGGAAAGAATTGAGTGCTGTGGATACTAGTTTATTTCTTTCTTGATGACCTCAGTAGTGAGGTGGTTTAAACCTTTGCCCACCTAACTTATTGAAGCACAGGTCCTGGAGTCTATTTCTGACGTGGTAAATGAACTTACAGTTTTACTAAGGTGTGATTGGCTGAGAAGTTACTCGTTGTATATTACCCATAACACAAGCGTATACTGGTACTACAAAAAATTGTGCGAAAATTATGTTATTTATTAAAATATAGAGATAAGCTCAAAGCAAAAATACAGTCGTAAAAGATAATCACAACTGTGCGATCTGTTTTTGTCAGTCTAATTCTTATCTCGCACTTTTCTGGGCGGTTATTTAATGACATTTATGAAAATGTTTAAATAGTGGCCATTTCTATCAACTGCAACAAAATAACTATTAGATAACCGACACAAAATTGCAAATATTTATGTAAAATATGATAGTTTCAACATTTTAATTATGTATACTTTATTACTCACTCATATAAACTTTACCCATACATAAAGTAAGAGGAAATAGAAAATTAATATTCGTAGATAATAAATGATGTTTGTTCCAACATTTTAAAGGTGAATAACGGATTCTGTTAATTTTCATCGTCATCTAAATGAATATTAAATCCCGGTTAGACTAAGTTTCAGAGCTCGAATTTTGATTTCCCATTTTATCATCTATTTCAGTTTTTCACGGCCATCATTGGCATTTGTATGCATACATAAATATCGTTAGCAAAAGCGTTTACAATATAAAACCATCACGTCTTAAACCTTAATCATTTACCGTTGTCGGTTTTGGTCAGTACGTAACTTTGCTGGTTCCTATAATACCAAAACCGTATTTATTGTAATATTCTGTAAAGTCACGCATGCGTAACTGCTGGTAATCCCTCGTATATACTCTTTAAACTTTATACAGTGTTAATACATAGTAGGGTAAGCAGACCCGGTGGATAATAAAAATTTCAGCCCTTAAACAACCACATGTTGAACCCGGGCTTACTAGTTTCTTAAACAGACGGAATACACGTCCAGCTTGTATAAGACATATTACAGGGTTTACACATCGATTACTTCAATTTGCAGGTTGCTTTATAGCGTGGTAATTTTAACAATACACATTTGATCATAACGGGCCCTCCAAAAATTACGTCACATGTTAAGGGAGGGAAGGGGTCGACGAAGTGTGACATTGTGTGATAAGGGGTGGTAAGGGTCCTAAATTTCGTGACGTCACATTTCAAAATCTAATATATTTAAGCTAGTTTCGGAATTGCTATTTTGATTTAAGAATTTCTTGATGTAAAATTGCAAAATATGCGATGTTACACTAGGGAGAGAGGAGTCTCACGAATGTGACCAGCTGTGACAAGGACGGGGCAGGGTTTAAAAAAATCATGAAATTCGAGTGTCTTTGAGAAGTATTTGTAGAATTTGTGGATGGCTGTATAAACTTTTTCCACATGCTCCTCGCAGTGCAATAGCCACCAACAGAGTGATCTGTGGCTACCAAGCAATTACCACCAACTTAAACTTCGCACAGCATCTTCATCTATCTTAATTACGTTCCCATATTTGAAGTTTGCCAACATCATTGACTGAGATTAGTCTCCTAAGATAGTAGACTACTAATGCATTTGTGGCCGACATATTTGTATTTGTGACCTCTTTTCGAATGGTGCATGTGACAAGATCTGATTACAATAATAACAGTAATATAAAAACAGATGGAAGATACAGTCACGTAAATCTCACATAGAAATCTGGTGGTATATCTACGAACTTATTACAATTTACAAAAAGAAATCGTTTATTCGTTTATATTATCGTAACTAAATACGTATTATTTAAACCAATACTAGTGGCATCACCGATACCGTGCTCATATATTTTCTATGACAATTTATATATTTCGGTATAAAAAAATATTCTGTACGCTTATCAATCAAAAATTGAAAGTAAGTTTTTATTTAATTTTTGTATCGCTATTACCTTTTAACTTGGACCTAATCTCAATTTACTACAGACCGGGTGCACGCAGGCCTCGCCGTATCCACTCCACTCGTGTCTATCGACTTTCCAATCCAATATATTCATTGTTACGAGGAAGCACAGACTGGTGGGAAAAACAACCCCATGATTTAATCAACTAAAGGGTTCAACGACTTTTTAGTACCCCCCTTCGCTTAGTCAAGAAAACAGTTTTTTTCGAATTTAGAAAAGCATTTTTCAGTTTAGTAATGGATAAAGTAGTAAATAAATAATATGGACACTATTTAAATTACGCTAAATCCTGCAAGTGGTAACCGCGGAAACTCACCTTAGCGTATCCTAGCGTTCACAAGACGACACTATCTACATAAATTATAGCACACTTAGTTGAGGAGTTGTATGATTTATTTACGTAAATTACATGGATCTAATGTCGGTGTGCATGACCATTAAACAAGAGATTCATTTACGTATGACTTCGGATTTATCATTCAATCCATGTGTAACTAAAACTAAAGAGATTGGTTCAATAAATTCACTATTTTACGTAGCTTAGTTTAGACGTTTGTATGTTTGATTGCTCCTAACCAAGTAACATAAAATCTCTCAAATCTTAAAATGGGATATCGTTGCATATTGAGAAATGTAGTTAAGTAGAGTTGTTTGAAAACCCATAACTTAATCCTGAAGGTAAGTGCTACTTTTAAATTTATTTAGGACCGATTTTTCAATCTCCAGACAAAAGATATTCATAGAATAGAGCACAAGGATAAATTTTAAATGCAAGTTGTAGGAATAAAAGAGTTCATTCAATAAAAAGGGTTACATTTTAGGATTCACTCAGGTTATAAACAATTCAAAATTGGCCCTTAAACTTAAATACCTACAACATATATGAATAACAGAAGTAGGTAGCAATTGTATACATATTATGCAGTGAGGCAATATCTGTTTAAATATTTATTGTGGCAATCAATGGCCGTGCATAAATCATTATGTAATTACCAAATAATCCAACAGCAAACTCGAGTTTACTGATGCTTCTCATAGTATAATTAGTGTGTAAATTAAAATTATACTTGGCATTTCAGGTGAATTAAATTCCAAAGATAATGCGAAAATAAATGAGTGCAATGAAACAATGAGTAGGCTGTTCCAAAATTCTGGTGTAAGTGTGTAAAATTGTGATCATATTGTTATGAGCTACAGGACTCAAATTAAAATAAATGCCATTGGAATTACTATAGACTTTATAAGAACTGTACAAACATGTATAAAACAAGTATAAAATAAAACTGGATGCAAGCAGTTCACACTGCACGATTCAATGCAATTCAACAGGCGCAAAGTCCGTCACTATGTGGCTAATCGAAAGTACTACACGTCTTAATTGTATCATAGTCGTCTATTGACTGTCTCACCCCTCTTAAATATTAAAAAAAAACAAATTTCATAGTTTAGCATTCAATTAATGCTTCATTAGCACATCAGAAACCAAGAACTCTAGTATTTTATAGTCAAATTATTAATGTTTACAGATACAAGATAAGCCAATTACAAAAATTACATATATGTCATACTTAAATAAACAGTGTATTTATGGAATATTTAAATGTAATTTTTCTAATGTTGCTTGCACAAGATACATTTTATGATTGAATAAAACTATAATTCTATCATAATTGTTACACAATTATCTAAACTATTTTTTTGACTAAAAATTATCTCAGAGGAATGCAACTGAGTCATGCACATAATTATTTTATTTGATAAAGAATCTTTTACACAATAATATATTTATGAACATAATTCACTTGTGTGTGATATACATTCTTATGATATTAGTATCAAAAATCACATGCAAGACTGATAAGTATTTTGTCTATTTATTTTAATGTCTGAATCACTATTATCTTCAACAGACATACATAACTAAAGTTTTCACAGCTGAAATATTTATTTTTCATTTAATTAAACATTTGACTGTAACTTGTTCTAAAACATTTAAATAATAAATTATTTTTTTGTCACTAGAATAAAGCAGCAACTACAAATGTTCATAGGCATATTGCATATGAACATTTGCAACACTGGATGCTAGGCTAGCTACCAAGTAACGGGTGCGCCAGAGAAACTTACTTATTTGAAAGGTCAATAAAAAAAAAGTACTTCAGTTATTGTTTTAAAAATTTTTTTATTTGAGAATACAATATCCTATTTTTTTTTTATGCAGTCTTAAAAATGACATCGGATAAATGGCGACCCCCATTGCGCATACACTGATGAAGTCGATTTTTGAAATTCGTATCCACTCTTCGCAGCATATCAATCGGTATGTTGGCAATGGCGTCGCGAATGTTGTTCTTGAGGTGTGCTATGGTCCGTGGTCGATCGACATAAACCAGGGATTTCAAATAACCCCATAAAAAGAAATTGCATGGAGTCAAATCTGGAGAGCGTGCCGGCCATTGGAGATCGCCTCTGAGAGAGATGAGGCGGTCGGGGAAATGTTGTCGCAACAAATTCATTGAGTCTCATGCTGTGTGTGCTGTGGCTCCATCTTGCTGAAACCACACGTTCCTAACGTTCATTTCTTCGAGTCTTGGAAGAAAAAATTCCTCGATCATGTTCCTGTAACGAGCTCCATTCACGGTAACTGCGCGTTCGTTTTCTTCAAAAAAATAAGGACCAATTATTCCCATTACCGACACCGCACACCAGACAGTAACTCGCTCACAATTAAGTGGCTTCTGGTGAAGCTCACGCGGATTTATTACATCACACCAATAACGCATGTTTTGCTTGTTGACGCAGCCGGAAATGTGGAAGTGAGCCTCCTCACTGAAAAAAACGACCGCGTCTTCAGGCAGGTTGTCAATCAGCATTTCACATGCATTTTGACGGGCAACAAAATCGCGTTCAGTTAATTCTTGCACAACACCCAATTTATAGGGATGAAATTGAAGGTCTTCATGGAGAATTCGTCGAACAGTGGTATCAGAAATTCCCATAGCAGCTGCGTGTTTGCGAGCCGAACGCCGGGGAGAACGCACAACTGACTGCCTCACTCTTTCGATATTTTCCGGAGTTCTGATGGTCCGTTGAAGTCCATTTCTGGGTTTAGCGACACTTCCACACTCCCGAAATGAGTTAACCCACGACAGAATCGAATTACGGCCAGGAACGAGTCTGTGAGGAAGAATTTCAAAGCGAGCGCGGAAGGCACGTTGCGTAGCAACAAGTGAGCGACCATTAGAAAAGAAGCTCTCAACTGCGAAGGCCCGCTGCTCTCTAGACCAGAGCATGATGGCAACTGACTGGAGGGAGAAACAAACTTGGGAACTTCCCCTCCAGATGCGCCCCCTCTTGCCCCTCTACCCGCCCAACTCACCGCGCGGGAATTTTTTCAAATAAGTAAGTTTCTCTGGCGCACCCTGTACTACTGACCTCAAGGGAATTTTATGTTTTGTGTGATCACATTTACAGTTGTAGAATCAATTACATGAAATTTGATGAAGTATTATTATTATATTAATAAGTGATTAAGAGACTGGATATGAAAATATTTTATGTGTGATACTTTTATAAAGATGATGAAGAGTAACTTTTATAAAGCAAGATTTTTATGGGAAATAATTCAAAATCTGATAAAATAATATTTGTATTATCAATCACTGTTGGGTCATTATGTTATGTTAGTGTAATAGCTAGTGCATACATCCCAAGTTTAAAGAGCACAGGTTCAAACATTGGCCAGCATGCCTCCACCACTTGGCAGTTTTTTATCATAATGTACATATTGTTACAATTACTACATGCTAAAACATCATAATAAAACCTTCACATAGAGATAACTTGTGTCTAAAACCTGCCAAGCCACAAGTGTGGCAGGTATACTGTCCATTCTCCCAATAGTGGGAGGCCTGAGACCAGCAGTGGGATGTTTATGAGCTGTTTTAATATTAATAATAATAACTAATTATTGTAGTCATTTATTATGAATTCAACTATTACACAACCTTTTAATACAGCATGAGGCAGAAATAGAGATTTAGAGGTTGATGCATATATACTAGTGATATCTGTTTAGGAAGAATGTTAAAAGATATATTCCAAGTAAATTTTAGCAACAATATCAGTTATAAATTAATGGCCAGTTCCTCTATCTTACCAACTGTTTGTTGCCCTTGCTATCAGTTTAAATTTGGTATGAACTCCATACAAGTAACGTTAAAATTCAACCGATGGTAAGGCAAATGAATGAATAGTAAGGTATAGTAACCCACCCCAAATAATCAACTAGACTGGAATGGTTTGCTAGAGCCTGAATAAGAATAGAAATATTAAAATTGATATTTAGTAGGTAGTAGTAAAGAGCTGTCATTTACCTCCTCAATATCCTTATGAAACTTGATTGGTCTCATCAGATAGAACTGCACAGAGAAGTATACAAAGTTTATCACTATAAAAGCACCGTTCCATACGACCGCATCAAGGTAGCATTCCACACTCCAGGCCCACATGCCAGAGAAAGCACAACCCAGCATCAGGCCCACCCTCAACCAGATTAACCCTATGGGAGAGTGTGGTGCAAGGAATGACAGCAGAAAAAATACGTTAGCAGCTTGGAAAAATATGTGGTTGATCGGCCGCCATCGCGGGCAGTGATGAAGATATACATCCCACATCGAAGGCCTATCATGCACCGTCACGTTGACTAAATCATTCGATCGTGGTGGAAATCTCGTTGTCTCCACCAAACCCATTTCATTAGTAACCTCGGTGGTAGTTTCCAAGACTTCAGTGGTCGTCGACAATTCGGTAACATTCTGCAAGCCACTTATCACGCCGATTGCTAAGGCACTGATGAATAACATAGTCCCGCCTCTTTAACACACGTCCTTTAAATCTTATCATCGAAATTATAAATCGCATTTGATTTATTTACACTTTATTATTTTGAATGCGAAAAAACATTTACAATTATATTTTTCACTTGCACAACATGTTTAACTTGAACTTAGTTAATAAGAGCACCATTTGTGGTAAAAAAAAACACGCCGCACAAATAATTTAGATGAACTTATAATTAAATCGAGAAAGTCAGTAAAACAAAACGGTAGGAGATAGTTAAAAGCAAACAAACGAAGCACGCAAATGACAAGCAAACTGGATCAAAAATCACATCTACCGTGACAGCATAATTGCCAGACTGACAGCTTGAAACCAACTTCAGGGTCTCTAGTATGCCGAACCCATTCGCCCAAACTCAAAGACTTGTCCACATTCTCGCGAGAAAGCGAGAAACTGAGAATGTGAACGCTAATTCTAGTGTTCTCGCGATGATGTCCGCGAGTACGATGAAGCTGAGAACGTGAGTTCTCGCGAGAACCCTATGCGATAGATATGGTATAGTGCACACAAAATTATTGAGGTTAAATTTTAACGTTTTTTAATACTATTTGATGCTTTTGTATGAAAAAATTTGTAAATAATCTAATACAATAAAAAAAGCTTATTTGTATTGTATACTATCCATTAAGGCGGATGCGAAGAGAAGCGGTGCACCCGCCTTAGCCTTCGTGGTTATTTTTTTTATAACCAGCCAAAATTAATTGTATATCTCAAGTAATAAATAAAGGTGCCGTGTATCTATATCGCACCCCGTGGGAACGAAACGAAAGGGATCTTGGCCGAAAAAATCCTCAAATCAAAAATATTTACATAAAATTATTAAATAGTCAATCTAGAAGACTTTCAACTCTGTGCTCAATAGTTTTTTTTTCATGAGTTCAGTAGACAGGCAGACGGCCCAAATGATGGAAAGCAGTTATCATTGCCTATGGACATTTGCACCACCAAAGGCGCTACAAATGCGCTGCAGCACTCTAAAGGAAAATTGGAACCTGGCCACTAATGCCAAAACACAAATCTAGGTTGTTATGGCGGCATACTCTAAATCAGGGGTAGTAGCCGGTACGGGTAAATATCCTATTACCTGGCTGAGGGTTGTTTTGTCGCCTCTTAGGACAGGCCGCCTGGCAGCAGGATATTATATTCGTTCTCCGTCCCTGCACGGATAAAATATACATTAGTTTACATTATATCTATTTCCGCAGCAAGGGGCAGAAAAAAACCGACTTCAAAAACTAAAAAACTAAAATGTATAAAATAACTTATTTCTAAAGCTATTATTATTAATATATATTTTCTAAAACATCTTAAAGTCGGTGCTTAGTAATTTTCAAAATATAGTAATTTTTATGTTTTACTTTGCACCGACTTCAAGATGTTTTAGATAATATATATTAATAATAATAGCTTTAGATATAAGTTATTTTATACATTTTAGTTTTTTAGTTTTTGAAGTCGGTTTTTTTAAACGAAGTTTTTAAATTTTATTTGTTACTTTTTAGTGTCTAGCTATGTATGGGTGGACCTACGAATGGTGCCGCGCTTCTTAAAAAATATAGGTCCCAAGAACCGGGAACAAAAAAATGTTCGTAAAATGAAAACTACTGGGCCAAACTATGTCAAATTTTTAGGGGACCACATGGCAGCTATTCCGCGTCGAACAAAAAAAGGATCACGTAAATCGAATTATAAATCTCAGAGTAATCGGTGTACATATGGAACGAAAAGGATTTTTATTTCATAAAAAATATTCATAAAATGAAAACTACTGAGCCAAACTATGTAAAATTATTAGGGGACCAATTGGAAGCTATTCCGCGTCGAACAAAAAAAGAATCACGTAAATCGGATCATAAATCACGGAGTAATCGGCGAACATACATAAAAAAAAGATCACGACGAATTTACAACCTCCTCCTTTTTTCGAAGTCGGTTAAAAAATGCCCAGAATGGTAGGCAGTCCAAGTATGTAAGCAACACAATCACTCCGTTCTTTGACCTCAATATAATACTCTAAATTCTAATAAGCGTGCACTACACTCGCAGATTTCTCGCGAGAACGAGAGAACGGAGATGCCTATAAGGTTATATGAGCTATAAGTATAAGTTCCTTTGGCTGCCATAGTGATAACTAAACAACAACAGATGATAAGTTGAAGTTGACATTTGACTTATTGCCATCAGTCAGTCAGCTATACTGTGTGGTAGACGCGCAAAATTATTTCTTGAAATCGTTGAATGTTTACTATAAAGTGAGATTTTGTAATGGTGATATTTAAAAAATGGCTTTACCATGTGAAATGCTCTTACATCCAGAACTTTTAACTAATGAACAGCTTATACATATTATACAAGAGGTAATTTTGAATATAACATAAAGAAAACAACTATAACCTTGGTATTTAAATTCTGAAATTATAAGTAAAAACTACATTAAAACTCAACAAATGGTCCGTAATAATGCTTTCTTCGGTTAAAGTTTAGATTAGTGGTCACTGAATTTTACGTAGTGGGGGAGGCGGTGGAGCCAAAAGGGACGAGTACTTCTGCCTTTTGCAACCCCTATGTCTAGGAGTCATGTAGTTCTTGAGATATTAAATTTTTTCATTCGTTCGTTTCGTTATATTGCGACGATGGTGAGCAGCGGCCGGCATATGCCCAGAATACTGAAGTAGTACTGTTCTGGCACTCGCCGGCCGCTGCTGCGGCACGCTCTCTCGGCGTTCTGCGTTCTGGTTTGAAGTCTAACATAACTAGCCTAAGTCACCGTTCTAGTCACTGGTCGCGTCTTTCGACAAAAGCCCACAAGGCAAGCAAGCATGCTATGGCAGTGGTCAGCGAGTGTTACAACCAATTTGTAACCTTTGTTGCAATATACAAGCAAAAAGAACTATTTTCGTATTTAAAAATCAATAAACTAATTCAAAACTTGTTTACTAAACTCAAAAACAGTTAAAGTGTGTATATATCGCGGGCTTCAAGCCAGAGGGGCGTATAAGCCAACTTTTCAGGAGATACAAAAAACTTTTTTTTCAATGTATCTCTATAACTGAAGATTTGCATGTGTCTATGAAAGTACTTCCTTGATTACGTGAAATGCTCTTTTTTTAATTAACCTACTATTAAGAAAAAAACAGAGGTGGTGTATTGATAAAAATATAAATGATAGACTAAAAAAAAAAAATTTTATATGCCCCTCTGGCTTGAAGCCCGTGATATTAAGCATAAGTGTACTCCTAAACACAAATCACACTTTGTTATCAACAAAAGTGGCCTTGTTTATGAAACATATTTTTGTTTTTCCCATTATTCATTCAAAACTTGTTGGTGGACCCTAGAATTGTGTTTCCTAGCCCAATGAAAAAGTCTAGTGTCTATATATAAAGTGTATGGATACCTACCTCTAAACTCAATTTCATGCCACTATGTACAAAAACGCAGCCCGTTCTTTTGATATTAATAGCAGATTAACACCAGAAACCTTTCATTTAGTTAAGTGTTTTCTGTGTCTTCCATCAAATGTCAAGTTTAAATTCTATCCTTATAAAATGTGCTTTGCAGGCTGCTCCACTTGCATAAACTCACTTTTTCCTAAATAAAGTATATTAAATTTCATGAAATCAAAGTCAGAAAACTTAAATGTAATGTCCAATATATTTAATTATTTACATTTATATGTTAGGGAAAATCACTAAAACTTTTTATGACTTCATTCACATAAGAATATGGTCTGTATGTCATTTCACTTTTAAATATTTAAAATACTTGTAAATGTATAAAAAACCTGAACCCGTTACTTGGGTCAATTTTCCATCTATCAAAATTATTTCTGCATCTGAATTGTTTCAGTTTAATCCTTAAATTTTCAGAGACACCTTTGTATTCCACATATAGAATGCCTTCCAAGAGATGAACTTCTTGATCTATTCCACCATTATTGTGTCCCACATGGTCAGAGAAAATATAGAGATTCGGGCAGAGGCAAGTTATTAAATAAAACTAGGCACATAAGTCCAGAAAGGGTCACAAAGTTAAATATTATGAATTATTCTAAAATGCAAAGTAGGAAATCACAACCCAGTTGTGAAAGGATAAAACCTCCACCAGATATATTATCTGGTCACATGAAGAGAATTAAAATAGAGAATAAATGTCCAGTTTTTACAAAGGAATTAAATACTATCAATGTTAATAAGAGAAAAATGCCTGTTGATAATGTAAGTAAACCATAATATTACTTAAAAGTCAAATATGAATTTAAAGTGTATAGAACTAGAGCTTTCTAAGCATCTTTGTTTTTAAGTATTAAATCTCTGTTAATAAAACTACACAAACTTATTTTCATTATAATGAAGCTGTTATTCTTATTCAATATTAATTGTAGTTTGAACAATAGTGCAAGTTACATTTTGTTCTGCAAAATATAAGAATTTTCTCAGGGTATAGAATACACTGGAAATTCAGCTGTATCTTAAGATATTATAGGCAATAATGTCTGCTGGGGGTGGTGAGTGGCTTGTCAGCTTGTTGTCTATCTTTCTCACATAAAAAAAACACAAAAAGTTGGTCCCTATGTGGCGATACTTTATTTATCAGAAAATAATTGATTTAATATTGTATTTGTTGTTTTTCAGCAGTCACAACCAATGGAATGTTCACCAGTAAAAAAAGAAAGAAAGCTAATTACATGGCCGTAGATAATCAACTTTTGATAATAATTCATAATAATAATAAAGAAGAAAAAATGGTTTTTGTAAATATCAATCATGAGTCTTTTGTTGTAAATAATTGATGTTTTGAAGAAGTAGTAAACTTAAAATTTTGACTATTATATATGTAGTTTACACAAGTAAAACCACATTGAAGTGTATAAGTATCCTTTTATTTAATAATATGATTATTCTTGTCATATATGAATGATGAGTAATCTGTTGTTATAAGAAAAAAATATTTTGTATTGAAGATTATATTGGTTGGGGAAAAAGAAATTCTATAGTGACTCACCAGAAACTCCTGGAGCTTGGTTGAGAAGTTTTGATGCATTCACCATATAGTAATTTTCTAGCATTATAAAACTATCTTAGTAATTAGAAATTAGCATCAAGAGAAGATTGTGAAATCAATTACTAGAGTTTTTCGCCAATAAGGACCAATACTTCTATCAGAGAGGCATTATGAAGCTATCTTTAAAATGACAACAAATTACAGAACTAAACAGTGCAAATTTGACCCAAATAGGACCATCCGAAACATTTAAAATAAATTCTTGAAGTTCACGTAATTATGATGGATTTCTTTTCCCCAAACTTTTATTTGAGAAACCTGTTAACTAAATAAAATGCAAAAATAGTTTTAACATGAATTGTAAATAGAAAATGATCGTGATTCACAGGCAACTAGGTATTACCGTAAATTTATTTTTATTAGATTTTTGTAAATAATAAATTCTGATTTACGTTAATACTGATTTTTATTTATTTATGTACTATGTTTGAAATTATAAATAACTTCTTATAGAAGATATTTAGATTTAAGTGAATTAGTGTTCTTACAATGAATTTTGTCAAATAAACTATTTTATCATTTTTATTTGCATTCTATTTTTCTTACTATATTTTGTGTCCTAAGTGATGCTTGGGAATATTAAGTCTAAATATCAATTAGAAATGCTAAATTCCGGTTGTGTATGTGTTTTAAGCTTCTCCCTTATTTCTTTTCTCTTCTCCACTTGGCACGCCTAAATATTCAGCTAACATTTAAGCCTACCCTACTAATTTTTATGTAGTGGAACACTTACAAGCCAATAGATGGCGCTGTGCAATAATTGATGTCACAAACGTTTCCCGAAATATACAAATTTTCAATTATAACAGATGGGTCTAGGCCTGCGGGGAACAACATTGCCCTCACTGGAAGATCTTCCTTTGAGATGGAGGCATTTTGAGGCATTCCATTTCGCTCCTCTAACTGTTAGGGTCACTCTCTACATTTATACATATAGTATTATCTAAAGTGGATGGATGCAGAAGTCGCGGAAGGCCACGACACACCTTCCATGATCAAATTGATCATGTACTAGCAGAAGGTGATGTCAGGAGCCTTAAGAACAGACGAGCGTGAATGACAAGAACTATGAATGTCAAAGAAGCAAGTGAGGTGTGTAAGAATAAGCCTAAATGGCGCTCTGTTGTTCGTGCCTACCCCGCAAGGGACCTGGCGTGAAGTAATGTATGTATATATTTTATCTATGCTTCTAATTTTGGCGATTTGGTCTATTATTTGCATTACATGAGTACATGCAAAAACAATCATTATCGGAATAAGTGCTATCAGTTCTTTTTGTCTATTATATATTCTCTCATTTCTATTACTTCTCACTTTTCCCCAAACCCTGCCGAAATAGGTAAATTATCATTGTAAAAGACAACATTAAAAAAATAGAAATATAGCATTTACTAAATTTGATAATAATTATAACAATGAATACTTTTGTTCTGTTACTTATTGGATGAAATTTTAATCCAACAGAACTTTTTTATTGTGTGTCAACAGTTTATAAGTCAATAACATCAATTAGATGGCACAAACTTCATAATTGTATAAATGTGCATTATTGGATTATAAACATCTTTTTTCATTCAATAAATATCTTTTTGATAATTTATAATATTTCTAATTAAAAATATTATCATGTTCGATCCGACACCTCGTAACGTGAAATCAATGAAAAGTCGCCAAGACACGATAAGTCAGGCCGACGAGGCAATTTTGAAAAGAGAAAACCTTCCTAAAGTTCACTCACATTTCCTCGTACCTTCAGAGAAATTGGACAAAGTTACTAGAAGAGTCATTGCACCGTACGCCCAGATTGAGCGCAAAGGTCTTAAAGATGAAGAAGAAAAGGCTGAAAGATATTTAGATATTAATAGATTTAATGTTTTCTTAGAGGATACTGTAGATTTGGATTCTTTGTTGTACGAAACTGCACTAGTTTTAAAGACCATTACTGAAAGTTCTGGTACGTTTGAATTTTATCAAGTCCAGTAGGGTACATTTGTACTCTACAATTATTTACTTATAATCCTTCTCAATAGAATTCAAATATTTTGATGTTTATGTTGCGGTCATGTTACTCATGTACCTCTAGCGCAAGCGAGATGCAAAATGGCTCGTAGTACCTACTATACCTACCCAGTAGGCAGGTAGGTGATTGATATTGGGGAAACGAAAAAAGAATCGCCTACGTTGGTTACGCGAACCAGCAAACCGGGACAGTGTTGCATTTAGATTGCACTGCGCCCTAGGTCCCGTCTGATATAATGCCTTATTGTTTTATAACACTAACTTATTATAATAAAATATTTAATAAGCCACCCTATTGTTGCCGGGTTATGGCGAAATCGGTCAGTGTACAAGTAAAATGGAGTATTGCTAGAGAAATAGGATACCTTTTTTTTTTTTTTTTTTGGCCAGGGGAAATCCGCTTGAGGACTAGGACCGCGACAGGCGCAGAAGCCTGGGGGATGCTCGCGACCTTGGTGAGACAGTGTGGGATTCGCCAAATCGGGGGTGGCACTAGCGTGCCCGGTCAGAACCGGTGCCACGCTATTGCCACTCCCTAGTTAGGGATACCCACTAAAACCCCTGGGTGTTCCGTCCTGCGCCTTATGCCAGGGCTACGGGAATAGGCTACCCGGCTCCGCATTCCCTGGCAGGCGTGGGCCCCGCTCACTGGGCCTCTTCCAATGCCGGGGGAGCTACTCCCCCGGCAGAGAAATAGGATACCTAACCTAACCTTTGTGTCCTTTTCCAAAGCATAATTCTAAATGTTTTAACAGGTGTATTTGTTTACATTGTGGACAAATTAAAGAATGAAATTGTGTTGATGCCCCACAACACGAAGAATCCAGCCCGACACGAAGTTAATATTCCTATTGGTTAGTAAATCAGAATATTTAAAACATTTTATTTTCAATTAAATTGCAATTTTGTAAGGATGGTTAACTTTTTTCTAGAACAATCCACAGATTGAGATGAAAAAATTGTAGCCAGGCATAAAATGGTCCTCAGTCGAACATACTTTGAATAATCACAATCGGTGAAATTAAATATAATGAGGTTCTCTGAGGCTTTGTATATTCTAAAATACTTTTCAATTTGGATGCGCTATCATCTCAAGGGTTCGCTTGGGCATGATTAGCATCACCTGTAAAAAATAGGCTTTGACTTAGAAGTCAGTAGGCTTGCGTTCCACAGATAATCAGATTAAGCCAATACTTTTTCGAAAAAATATTAATGATAACGAAAAAATAACTGTTACTGTACTTCATAATCTGTAATGTACCTACATATTTACTTAAACAATTCTAAAGTAGTTAATAGTAAACTTCAATTTCACATTTATAGAGGAAGGCAAAGTAGCAGCAGCTCACGTAGCTTTTACTAAAGAATTTTTGCTTCTGAAAGATGTGCCTCAGGATAAGCGATTCTCTGAAGGTTTGAAGTGGGTAGACGCTAAAGTAGCGTTGTGCATGCCCATTGTAAAGCCTGATGGAGATTGTCATGCTGTATTAGAACTGTTCAGGACTTATGCGGAACCTTATTGCGAAGTAAGCAGTCCGGGTATCTTGATTTATTCAAAACACTTTATATAAATAATGTAAAATTTGATTTAAAACTTACACAAGGTAAACTGCGTGGGAGGCTGTGGTCAGTTACTCTATAGATCTATGACTATGAGTTAGGTTAGGTTAATAATGCATTTTAACCGAATTCAAAAAGGAGGAGGTTCTCAATTCTTCTAAATGTTTTTTTGTATGACCTTATTCGTGCAGGAACAGATAAAGAATACAATTTCCTGCGGCCGGACGGCCTGTCGTGAGAGAAGACAAAACAACCCACAGCCAGGTGGTAGGGTATTTGCCGGACTGGATTGTTACCACCCCTGGCCCAAAGTATGCCGCCATAACAACCTTGATTTGTGTTCCGGCATTAGTGACCAGGTTCCAGTCTCTCTGCAAATGTCTATAGGCGATTTTAACCGCTTTCCATCGAGTGGGCCGTCTGCCTGTCTGTTGAACTCATGCAATAGAAAATCCGTTACCGTTATTTGTCTGTCAATTGTGACAATTTTCAAAAGTTTTCTTTTAATCGAAAGCTAATACTCCCGAATTGGTCCCATTGTCATCATTTTAGGATGTCACTGTCACGGATGAACTCACGAAAATTGATAACAGACTTCTTCGGAACATGATATCTCCGTCAATTCTAAACCGATTTTCGATTTTTTTCTTTACACGTAAATCTATACTCGCGAGGGGGTGCTATGGTTACCAAGTCAGGATCTGGTGAGGGTATCCCAGAGAAATCAAGAGGAACCCTTATTAAAAAACACCAAGACCCTACATTGTTAAAAATAAAAAAAACTTGTATGCACACACTAAAAACCAAAAATATTTATATTTAACCGACTTCTTTCTACATTTTAAAGTCGGTGTCAAGTAAAACATAAAAATTACTATTTTTGTAAAATTGTTGTTGTTCTTTTATGTTTTACTAGTCACCGACTTCAAGATGCTGTAAATACTTTCTACAACGTTAATTATATAATTTTTGGTTTTTTAGTGTGGTGTCGGTTTTCTTTTTGTTTAAAAAATCTTTAATAATAGTTTAACTAATTGTGAAATCATACATTTCAAAACACCTTCTTTTTTATTGAGACCGACAACTAACTACCTACATCAATTGTCTGCATTTACTAATATTAATTTTTTTAACAGGAATATTTATCGCTCAGATTATTCTACCCGATGTTTGACTTAAGTTAACCCTAGCTCAGCACAATGGTGGTATTTTAAACCGACTCTGGCATTCAATACTTCCTTCCATTATATCATTTTTAAAATGACCAATGCTTTATTTTTTCTTAAAATACTCTTAAAAATCTTCTTAAAAGATCGCTTATCAACTGTTTCAACGTCTTTGGTTTAGAAAGTCCTCTACACGGTAGTGAGTGTAGCTTGTTGGGCTGGAGCTGCGGTGCATCAGGCAGAAGCCAGAATAACTCTGCAGAAAACAGCTCACCTCAATTCAGAGTTGCGGACGTTGCTGCAAGATTATTTCTGTGACTTGGCCTCAATTGATACCATGCTTACTGACATGTTGGTATGTGTGAGACAGAATGTTATACTTACTTACCTATTTAATTTCTTCTTAACCACTTTATATACACATACTTTAAGATGTTTTAGATAATATATATTAATAATAATAGCTTTAGAAATAAGTTATTTTATTCATTTTAGTTTTTTAGTTTTTGAAGTCGGTTTTTTTTAAACGAAGTTTTTATTTTTTTTATAATAAAATGTATTCATACACTATGATGCAGTTTGTAAAAACATTCCTACAGATTCAAATACGAGGAATACAACAATAAATATATTTTTTTACAATCTGGATTGGTATTGTGTAGAATATCTTTTACTGGCTAATTTATTTCGTCTAGGCCGTTGTGAAATCGTTCATCGGCGCGATGCGCAGTAGCTTTTACATAATCGACAAAGACCACCTCGGTGATCATGTTCAAGCTGACATGTGGGATGATGGGTGGTCCTCCGAAAAGACTACGATGCCACGGAAGAAAGTCAAAATTAAGTAAGTATCTTTATTGTAAGCATAATATCGCATAATAAAAATTATACCTAATAAAATTAACAAAAAGATCTTTAAAGTCCTTTGAGTGCTTTACCCTGATTTGTCAGTCGAATATTTTGATACCAAAACTTTTTCTGTATGAACATTTGCAACTTTATTAAAACCTATAAATATTACATAAAATTTTACTACTAGTCTTAGCATAGAGCAATCGCCAGCAGGCTTAGTAGCGAGGACAGGCGAAGTCCTGAACGTTCGGGATGCATACAAGGATTCACGCTTCGTAAGAGAAATCGACCCAACGAGCGGCACCGTCGTCAGATCATGTCTGGTCGCCCCCATTACGGATAAACATGGAGTTATTGGTAAATTGCTTTTTAACACCAAAAGCTTAGCGTACCTAACCTAAAAGAATTACATGAGAACAATATTAAAGGTTTTATAAAAAGATTTAATAAGTATGTTATCTATTCATGGTCGGTTTTATATTTCACTATTCACTTACATTTAATGTCTAAATCATATTTATAATCGTAATCAATACAAGTAACTTTTGTTTCTTAATAGATGATCTAAAACTAACAACTTTTTTTTATGTCACACAACCAAAAATATAATGAAGTGTGCCCGTTCAATTCGTCGTTCTGACACTAGTCACTTTTTGGCTCGCAGGAGTTGTACAACTAACAAACAAAACGAACACGTTGCCTTTCGACGCTGAGGATGAGTTAATATTCGACGTGTTCGTAAGCTACTGTTCTCTGATTGTACACTTCTATAATATGCAGCAGCAGAAGATTTATCACGTCTGTATACTTGACATAATATCATTTTACCCATATTTACTATTTTCTAAAAATTATGAATTAGCTCGACTTGACTATAATTTAAAAACAAAGAAGGCTATCCGATTTGACTTCCATAGCCAACCATCTTATAAAGAAATATTCTACTTGAGTACAAATGTCTAAAGTTGAGGATTGTTGGAGACATAAATGATGGAAGCTGTTACTCGCGCATTAATAATGTTTCCGTTGTTGGTGTAGACTAGTTCGTTTGAAATCAAAATACCTCCATTAACTAAACTGCTGCGAATTGGTTGTACTTACTTAAATATTTTAGGTGATTTGAATATTTTCTTAATTTTAGGAGAACAAAAATAAAGTGTTGTCAGACCTTATGAAATTGCATTTGAAGCCCTGTAAGCACGAGATAGAGGACTTGATGGAAACTAACGGCGTGGTTGTGCCACCTAGTAATTTTAGGAGGTACCTATGATGATATTTAATTAATTGTAAAAAGCAGCTTTAGCCAAGCTGCTAACGGGTGCGTTCTAATGTGACGTGAGTTTTAATTCTGGCCTGGAGGCATGTATAATACGGCCGGCGTAACTTGGCAAATGTGAACATAGGCTCTGCGAACTTTAGAGCATGTACACTCGTGTGATGAGTGGACATACGACTCGTCAGTGAATACAATTGGTCGCCCTTCATCCCTGTATTTTTTCATTGCTTTGTACTAGTTGGTCACTGTATTTTCTTCACGAGTTTACATGCGCTAAAGTTCGCAGAGCCTATGTTCACATGCGCCAAAATACGCCGGCCGTATTATACTGCTATGTTAGATCGCCTCATAATCGTCCCACCACTGGGCTCAAGCGTCTTCTTTTAAGTGATTGGACGATGTACAAGCCACATCCATAACGAGTTGGCGAGTTTCACACATCTGTGAACTGAATATATAAGTTTTACCGCGATATTTTATTCTTACACCATAAGCACGTAATTTTGTTTTGGTTTTTATGTAAAATAAATAAAAGTGGTAAAGAGTAATTGTAACAATAAGTGTATTTGGTGAAATTACCTAAACGTTGCATGTGATTTCATCATTGAAATCGAAGAGTGCCTTAGCAACTAAATTCTCAATAAAGGAGACTCGAATAATTTAAACCTACGTCCACAGTTATGACTACCATATAAGCGAAGGCAGCAAAGAAGAGATGCCGGGCCTCATCTGTTACATGTACACTGAGACGTTTGCAGATAGGAATTTCGAGAGGACCCAATTAGCAGATTTCGCTCTTACAATACTACGCTGTTATAGGAACAATCCTTACCACAACGCAGAGCACGCGTTCTGTTTCACCCATACTATGTATTTGATTTTGATCAATAATTCCGGATACTTTGATTTTGTTGAGGTGAGGATTTATTTATTTAACTAATAATAATAATAACTTCGTTGACTTAGCTGCCCAAAATGTGTTTGGTTCTCCGAAATCAAAACACACCATCAGAAAGATGGTGGTTTCTTGTTAATAATGAGCTTGAAGCCCAAATAGACTCAAGCTCAACATCTCTACTCAATCTTTCCATAGATATTTGGGGCCACCGGCCACCGACCGGACATCTGCCATCGTATCGTCCCAAATGATCGACATGATCGAGTCAACGAATTTGTCATCTATTTACTGCATTATACAAGGTTTATAAGCTAGCTAAACAATTTTTTAACGAGCCTGTAAACCTCTCATATCTAGATATTTTTTTTATAAATAAGAGGGTTGGTGTGTAAATGGTTGATGCAGGACTTCATTTAAGAATAAAATATCTAAGCGATGTTTTTTTGGCATTATAAGAATTATTTTCAAAGATGACACTATTGTAAATCATTTTTGCTTCGGCAACGATGATGTAGTTTAGGGGCAACCGTTTTAAATTGTTTTTTGTGTATAAATGGCGTTTTTCTAGTCTGCGGCTCTTATGCTGGCCGGTCTTTGTCACGATCTCGACCACCCTGGCTTCAACAATAACTTCCTAACGCTGATCAAACACCCACTCTCGTTGATGTATAAATCTTCTATACTAGAGTATCATCATTATCATCTCGCTAAGAAAATTATAGAGGTAAGTTTTCACATTGAATTCTTAATTGCAAACGTACCTACAATCAGTCCTACAGGCATTCCCAGTAGTCTTATTCCATGTTTGTCTTTATTGGGCTATTCTTCTTAGGGTTGGAATTAAAGTGAATTTCAAGAAAAAAGGTATACGTGAAAAGCTTCTAAATCGTACATGATTAGATGGCGACACAGAACTCTTCTCTCATTCTTTGACATTTTATTATTTATTTAAACTTAGTTTTTTTAGAACAAGAAAAGACAATGATAAATCCTTGATAAGTATCTTTACATTTTGTATAAAAAAACTTGCGTTTTAAATCGCAAAACGTCAAAAGGCAAGGGGAACCTGTCATGCTATCTAGTCGTGTAGGATTTATAACTTTCAGAGTTACGTTTATTAGGTACTTGGCAATTGATATTCATATTCTTCTTCCACTATGACATGAGTAGCTAACGTAAATAATTTGGGAACTCATTAAATGAAATATCTCCAGGACAAAAATATTCTAGCAAAATTACCGACAGTTGATCAAGAGCGTATATTGGAAGAGATCAAATACAATATACTGTGTACTGATTTAGCAGTGTACTTCCAAATACGAGCGCAACTTACACCTTTATTAGCAGACCACACCTTTGATTGGACTGAAAACGCGCATCGTAGGATGCTAAAGGTAGGTAATTGATCAGAAAGATTTGTTTGTAAATAATTTTTATTTTATTTGGGGCGCAAATAACTATGATCTTAATAACTAGATTACAATGATATGTAAGGCTAAGCCATTGTAACCGGTCAGGTATCTACTAGTTGGTCTATATATACTGCAACAGAAACGTGATCTCTCATATAATTAAAGAAGAATAGGTACGAATGACAACCGCTTAGTTTGGGCGCAAACGGACCACCGACCACAGCCACCAGTGGCGATGAGCCCCTTCCAAATATATGAATAAACATGTGAACTGCTTGTCGCTGGCCCGTTTATGCCAAGCGTTAGTAAAACGTCTACATAGTCCGAGAATATTCTTCTTTCTATTTGTGACATATTATTATTTAAAATAAGCGTGGAAAAAGACGTAAGTATCTTTTTAATTTCATATTTTAAACAGCGTATGAGAAACTAAATAAACAATGCTTTTAGCAATAGGAAAATACAAAACATTTCTTATTTCATCTTTTTCAAGATTGTTTTTGAGACAACAGATATCTATATTTCTTCCCGTGATACTATCTATCTCTTTGACATTCAGCTCTTTAGTTTTAAAAAAGTAGCAGAGTTCATATTTATAAGAACTATAGATAAGCATTAGCGCTGTTTTAATCAAAATTTTCAGGGAATTTTAATGACGACAAGTGATCTGTCCGGCGTTTGTAAGCCTTTTGGTGTTTCAAAGGCTGTAGCCGAATCGGTCTACGAGGAGTTTTACAATCAGGTTCGTATATAAAGTTGCTTCTATCTTCGCTATTTGAGGAATAGTAAAAACATTCCATAAGGCAATGGCGAATTTTTCCATGAAGAAAATATGCGTTTCATGGCCCAACAATGTTTGCCTTGTAAAAATATTTATGGTAGGACTAGGTAAGTAGGTATATAAAGAAATACACAAATCGGCTCATTTTCAAAGCCTTGAAAAAATAGCAGCACATACAAGCTCATGTTCATATTTATATTAAGATTACTTTTAAAGGGTGATCGTGAACGTGCAATGGGCTACTCCCCGCTCAGCATGATGGACCGACGCCGCAGCATCAACCAGCCCGCCGAACAGATCCAATTCCTGTCTGTGGTCGTGTTGCCTTGCTTGTTATTGCTGCAGAATATATTTCCGAACACAAGTCCCCTTACCGATAACTGCAGGTTACTATTTTTGTCTTATTATTATTATCACATAAATACAGTATTCAGCCAATAGATTATATTCTAATTTTTTAAAGTCCTAAGCAAAAATGTATGCCACTTTGCGAACTAGTTTACCAATTATTGCATTAGAGAAATGATATGTGTAAGATACAGTAACACGTAAGTCATTATTATAAGCCGACGACATTAAGTCTGGAATGCCAATATAACAATGTCCCACGGCTGAGCTCGGGCCTTTCCATTTTTAGATGAATGGACAGTGAACCACTACTAGAATTTTAATCCGCATTAAATTCCGGTCCCGTTTTAGCTTCTTTTGCGGAGTCTGGGTTCAATTTTCCTACTGTTTTTGTTCTACTTCTGTCTTCGGTAGTTTCATCGTGTCCTACTCGCATGTAAAAATCCCATCCATCCCACGACATCACCCCGAAGCAGCAGTCCTTGGCTAACTTTAACTTCAAATTGTAGCGTGCATAGTAAGTTTGGACCCTTTTATTCTTTCTTAATGTTTTAGGAAAACCCAAGAAGCATGGCGCGAAGAGATCGACATCAGGGGACAGAAGTTATGGCGTCAGGACGACTCTGTACCTACGGCTGGACGCAGCAAGTATTTATTTAAACCAAAATTTGTCAGTGATGTTTGATTTTTAATAAAATATACAACGAAATTGTTGATTCTACAAAATTAACATATCTCTATAACTTACCTTAATAATAATAAAAAATGAGTAGCTATGTCGCCTCCCGCAGGTCCCGGTAGAAACGGTAGGCTGACAAATGCTGGCTTGACGTCGTCGATCGGAATGGGCCTAAATTGGCCGTTTTCGCAGATTCGTGTTATGAAATGACAAATATTAAAATAAAGTGGAAGTGTTCGTTTCAGTAAGCGGTTCTCCAAAATCGGCTGCTTTAGATTCCAGGTATTCAGAGAAACAAAAAAAACAAAGGTTGACATGATAGCAAATTTATTTATCCTATTATGATCGACATAATACAAATACAATTAAAACCAAAAGTTTAACGTACTAAAAGAATATTCACATAGTTTATATTTTTTTTACATACTTATGATTGGTTTCTTATTTTACAGTCATATTTCACGGATATAAATACTTTTATAGCCGGTTCCTATAACTTATTAACCGTTCATTTGCCTTACGAGCGGTTAAAATTTGATATAAGCTCTATATAAATAATGTCAATTTTATACCTTCTAGGTAGAAATTTGACAAGACACTGGAGTAAGATAGTGGAACCGGCCATGAAATAAAAACGTCACTAATATATTCGTCTTTATAAGCCCTGTTGACAATTTCTATAAAAAATATTGAATAACATTATAGCTTCACCTTATGGCTCGGACCTATTATTTATTGCGGAAAAACACCTCGATATAATCCGAGCTAAACTTTATGGCCGTTCCAAATTATCTACAGCTACAGAACGCTTCGCAATGTGCTTTTATGAAAAATGGCTATTGTGATTTTGTACATTCTTATCATTACGTGATAATCTTAACTAGCCTGCGTCCCTTTACCGTAAGGCTTAACGTGTGCCCATAGCATGCGTTACACAATTGCCAGGTGGTAGGGCATTTGCCCGACTGGATGGCTACCTCCCCTGGTCTAAAGTACGTCGTCATAACAACCTTGAGTTGTGTTCCGGCATTAGTGGCCAGGTTCCAGTCTCCCTTAAGAGAGCAGCAGCGCATTTGTAGCACCTCCGGTATTGCCAATGTTCATAGGCGATGATAACCGTTTTCCATCAAGTTGGCCATCTGCCTGTCTGCTGAACTCCTGCAATAAAAAAAAATCCGATCCGCTGTATTCGTTTACGCAGAAAAGTGCAAAGCGGTTTCCGACACGTAAATAATCTATATTGTAATTTGTTCGCAAGCGGATATGGCAGTTTCATTTGCTGTGCATTCTTAGGTTTGGTTACATGATTCGTAGTCTATCGGCGCTATGAAATTGGTCTACTGCGCAGATATATCAAGATGAATTATTATTAAGATCTGCACCATTATTGAATCCTGTCGGGAAATTCAATGAGCGGGAAACGCCAACTATAGCTATACAATTTTACAGTATATATGCAGTAGGCAAATCAGAGGTCGTGCTCCTGTTTAAAAACAATAACGTGCTTTCAAATACCTAACTATCAATAACCATCCCAAAGTCCTATACATACCTCGGCTCTGTATTGATTCGGATAGTTCGTGGCTCGCCGGTATCTCCCGGTTGTTCCTGTTGGCGACATTCACACACAACAATAATTGTGTTTACGACACCCGTTCTAGGATTCCATTCGTCAAACCGCTCCCACTGTATTTCGACGCATTTACATTTTCATCAGTTAAGTAGTTAGTTAACTTGCGAAGCAGACAAATAAGTCCTTGTTCATCGTTTGGATAGAAATTTCCCAGTTAATAAATTGACGATTAATAATTGCCTGCTTCGCTGCTATCGGTTGAATTTTGACATTACTTGTATGGAAATTATATCAAATTTAAGCGATAGTAAAGCAAATGAACGGTTAATAAGTTATAGGAACGGACCATAAGTAGATGTCTGCGCAAACTACGATTCGCAACTACTTAACTAATGTAAATCAGGCTTAAGAACGGCCACAAGTTTAAGACGGACTATAAGTAAGAATGAAATTCCGTACTTTATGATTCTCGTTTTAATAGATGGCGTGCAATTTTATAAATACTTATAACCTCAAAGTTTATACAATAAAAACATTATTTATTTAACTATAACTAAATACAAACATCAAAGTAAAATAATATATTCGGTCTTACCATTTCATTATTGAATTTCGTACTTTATACCACATTACTTTTTCTATGTATATTATGCCAACTTTACTAATGGCCGGTTCCTATATCTTACTATTTATCCACCTGCCCTACCATCGGTTGAATTTTGACATTGTGTGTTGTATAGAATGTCAAGGCGAATGAACGGTCGCTAAGATATAGAAACCGGCTCTAAGATACGCGATGCTATAATTCTAAACATGTACAATCATTTATCTCACTAATGTAAACGTCACAAATAAAATACGCAACACGTATAGTGTATTAAAATTAATTTTTATATAAAAAAATATATTTATAGTAGACATTGACACATGCAGTGATTTCTTGTTCCATGAAGTATTTCGCAATCATTCAATCCCCATTTGTAACACTGAGTCTCTTGTTAATGTAAATCCCTCTCATATAGAGAGCAGTTCAGCATTCTAATGCGATATTGTTCTACTCGCATAGCATATCTTAGAACTTCAGCAACACGATATTTGGCAAAACTTTACAAGAACTGATTAAAAAGTTATAACATTTCTCTTATTATGTATATAATAAACGTGGACTCCTATATAATAACCACAACTAGTTATCGGAAAATCATGAATTATTGAAAAAACATATTTTCCCGATAACAATATTGTTAGGTACATATATATGTTCATACAAAAAAGTTATTATACACATAAGTTTATTGTTTATAATTACGTCTTGTTAAATAAAATTGGCTGATAATTTATCGATTAATTAAAATGTGCGAAAAATGAAACATTTATTGATAAAAAATGTATTGATTGAGGAACTAAATATTACTTGAAAAATACATGATATAGGACGAAAATATACGCCAAATGCTAAACATGAAACCTAATGAGTACTATATAAAATAAATACGCCATATCTTATTTGCACGCGTAATATTTTGCATTTTTAAATAATTTTATTTTCGATACTTTTACAAAACACTGACCAGCAAAATTATGTTGTATACTTACAAGTAAAATATAAAATCCGCACTTCGCTTATCAATCCACAAATGCCGGATCTATTTAGGATATTATGTTTTCAATTAAATAATTGGTATTTTTATTTGTCGTAAATACAAATATTACATATTGTGTATACGGTGCTCTACTGCATTTGTAAAAATCAATAATGGTCACACTTAACATGAATAAAAATGGCGGCTTTTATTTCTATCTATTTTTTTACTCACATTTTAATAAGTATACAAATGACATGTCGACCAAGTGCGTTGCTAACTTCATATTATAGAAATAAAAAATCAAATATGCAAAATGTTACACCTTTAATAATCATATTTGACATAAAATTAATGAGATTAAATTGTATTTTTTTCTGGCAACACACCCTTATCTATTCGGATATAATGAGTGCGATGATTATACACAAACATTTTCTAGGTAACACTTCCAATAATATTGCTTAATTATAAACAAATCTGCGAATATAATTTTCATTATAAATCCATTTTTTGTTCTAGTTATTTTTCTATAAGATCGTCCCTTTTTCTGTATATTGCAATTTTTTTTGCTACAACTTTCCTGACGCTCAGTACTAGCTTGAGTAAAAACAAAACCGTCAACTATCTTTATAATGTTACATGTGTCTTTGGAAAATAAAAAACAGTGTTGCACATCAATTCACACAAAAAGGGAACCGATCAATAATTTAAATACCAATACCCTATTCTATACTCCAAAAGTCCAATTCAGAAGTAATAGAAGAATAATGTGTTACTATCTTTCAAAAAAATAGAAATCCGTGGAATGCTGGTGCTTTTATGATGTTTTTTTTGCATTACGGTGATATTATTTTATTGGATACAGAAAAATTGATTTACATGAATTTTTAACCCACACACTGGAATTTCTATGATCTTCGACATGTATCTAAGAACAACACTCATACTATAGTTTAAAAGCACATGTAGTCAGAACCGTGAATAATTGATATTACTTGCTAAATGAGTTTTGGCGAAACCGTAAAAGTTGATGTTTCTGTCTACGGTTTTATTTTAAAAAACATATTTTTTTGAAAATGATCAAAAGTTGTTATTATATTATATATTGTTTTTAATGAAGAATTGTGTGTTTATGTTGAAGATCTCAATTGCTTATCTATTATCTATGTGCATTCAAAAATATGGATTATCATCTTAGGTGTCTGTCTGCGCATGAGTTTTGTTCTACACATACTGGCCCAAGATGTAAACAAATTTTCCGTACCCGAGAACTCGAAATATTGTTGCACACAAGAAATCGATGTTGCAATTAACGCATATAGCATGTACAATAATTCTCGAGTGAACGCTTTAAAACAACTTCAACAATGTGCGCTGTTGTTTATAGAAAAAATATATCTGACAATGAGTTAGACTGTACTTCGTTCGCGTAAATTCGTCATTTATAGAACTGGGTTTTGAGAAAAAAAAATCACTTGGCAATATTTCAACTAAAAGAATACACTACAATTACTTGTCTCTAGCTTTCTTTCATAAACAAATAGTATTTTCAAAAATATACAGTCGAATTGAGAACCCTTCTACTTTTTGAAATTGATTAAAAACAAACTGGTATCAAACAAAAATATCAAATCTTTGTAGCGAAATTAGAAAAAAACATAATTTTATTTTTCAATGCTTTTGTTGCCATGTAGCCAAATGTATACAAATAATGTCGATCGGCACCTTTCGTTTACGCAGAAAAGTGCAGATCAGTTTCCGATTGATTGAACTTTATTTGCAAGCGGAAATGACAATGTTGCTCGCTATACATTCTCAGCTCTATTCTGCTTACACGATTCGTCCGCCGTACTCTGTCGCACTCTACTTTTGTTCAACTGCGCAGGTATATCGGATACGAAGGTTGTCTGGAAGAAATCGCTAATAGCGATTAAACCGCCTATTGTATTGTAAAATTTTATTTCTGTTAACTTTTCTTTTAAAACACAATAAAATATATTCATTCATTCACCGGGAATAATTATTAATTGTGTAAAAATCTACACTATTTCTCTAAACTTTGAACACGTTCCAAGTGGTTTAGATACAATCTTGTATAATTATTTTGGTAATTGTTTATCTTCAAAGTGGTGAAAAATAATAATATTACTGGGCAAAAAATATTTAAAACGGAACATACAAATAGACCTGAAATTCGTACATAAATATTATGGATAGCGAACTTCTGAATGTCGTAATTTTATTTAAAATCTACACTTTTATTCATATATAAATATTTTTCTTTTCTAACACTTTACAAATGCAATTCATCCAAATACTTTGGAATTAAGTTGGTCTTTGTACACTATAAAAACAAACAATTTAGGTCTTGTGAGAAGAGTTAAAAATAATTACCTCTTCTCGAAAAACTCCAGCGCACATCGACAAGAATTATTTTAAAGTTGATCTATTTGTTGTTTTTAGGATATTATCATTCATTATGTGTTACGTATTTTGCCGGGAACGTAGTTTTTGTCGATGGTCGGCTCTTGAAGGAACATGTGTAGACATCGCTCGTTCTGTGCCAAAGGGTGACCAGCTATTTTGTTTATAAATACTTCTAAACCTGAAAACAATTCATATGAACCATTTCAGAGGAATTGACGGTATACCCGCCACGCTTTTTGACAGACTTCAGACAGCGGTTACCTGAATGTGCAGGTTTTACCGCAATGTTTTCCATCATCGCAGCATATGGTAGTTATAGTATTGTTACGACCGGAACACCGACAAAAGAAAAATTCACACCTGTATACCTACAGATATTTTATTACCTTTTTCGGCATTTGGATTTCTTTTGTTTACTTTGTGTTTAAAATTTCTGATTAGAATATAGCCCATTGTGTATTGTAGTCTTTATGGTAGTCATTAGCCAGGTGTGATAGCTCTTCTTAGAAATTCTATTCGTACATTATAAAGCAATGCCCCAAGGGAGGGGTGAGGCAGTCAAGCGATAACCCCTAGCGGAGCAAGACGTGTGTACTACATTCGGTTATCCATTTAGTGTCACGCTTTGCGCGTGTTATCATATTTGTACCTGTGTTATACGTGTTTATATAATTCTAATAAATTATATAGTAATTCCAACGGCATTTTAATTCGAGTCCCGTAACTCGTAACAGTATTATGCGCATTAGATAATAAAAATTGCTTAAGTGTAGCCTACTTTCCGGCCAAGATTCCAAACTACGTAATTTGAATGAGCCACAGGTTGCGTTTGCCACTAAGCTAAGAGTTTTGCGACGAATGAATTCAATATCAAAGATTTTGGATATTTTTCACTATACCTATTTTGTTAGTCTCTCTGGTGCAAAAGCAAAATATAAAGTGTTTTCATTACAAGGAAACAAAACTTTATTTGTGGCTAAAAATAAAAACACAATACCTTGACTTTTGTAAAGTTATATCCGATTAGCTGCGCCCCGCGCTTTCACCCGCGTGGTGATCGAAAATAATTATATTATGGATAATACACATTATATCTTTATAAATTGTGTTATTCTGATGTGTAAGCTATATTATTGCAAAGTTTCATCAAAATTCATTTAGTATTTTTGCGTGAAAGAGTAACAAAGATACATCCATACATTTTTACAAACTTTCGCATTTATTATATTATAAATATAAATATAGTAGGATAATACCGTATCGGCGTCTTGTAAAACAGGCTAGTCATTGGGAAACAATGTTATTTATTACAACCTCACTTTAAATCTTACATCAGTTATTTTTGCATGTTATACTATAGTAGAATTATTTTCTCCGTGCAGTTTGGGTCATAAATAATCGGAGCAGTGAAGCGAGTATTTCGCTCTCTCTTCCACTCACGGGCCTTATGGGCAGGCACAGTGATACGCATTATTGTTGTCGATAAGCGTTATCGATAGTGTATTTAGTTTTGTCATTTTGTGGGTCAGTGATATAAATGAAAGAAAAAAACAGATAAAACAACGTATTTATTAAAATAAGAATAATAATGATTTAAAATAAATTATTAATTAGGTATCTATGTATTAAAAAACTATAAGTACAAAAGTATAGAATGTACCAAGTTATATTAAAAATAAATATAAATACTTATATCTAAGTTTAAAATTAACAGCAAAAAAGATAATAATGATTTTTATAAGAATGATAATCTTTATTTGATAAGAATGAGTTTTTATCGTTAATGGCGTTGCACCCGCGCTACATGCTCACCGCCCTAGCCGGGCTGAGGCCGAGTTTGATTTATGACTCAAACTGCACGGAGAAAATAATTCTACTATAAACATGTATTATTAGATCCTCTTAAAATAAAGCTCACTTACCTTTTCTACGGTCCTCAATGAACTCTTCTTCGAATATGCCATCGTCACCTCGGAAGGGGAGCTGTCGCTTTAATGCTTTGCCAGGTAACGGTGGTACCACAATCTACAATAGGGATGTGGACATGTGTTCAACACAACATCAAACTCAATACAATTTACATGTAAAAGAACACACATTCAAATATTATATTTATCATCTTAATTTTAAAATATCATGCTAGAAATGATTTTAACTACTGTTTAAATACAAAGTTATAAATTCATAAGTTTATCTTTGAGATTGCAAATTTCATAAGACAACAAAATGTCTCAATAATTTCTGTCCCCATAAGCAATAGTTACCACTTTCCGTCAAGTGACCCAATCTGCTGTATTCCACCAATAAAGAAAATCATTATTAAAATATGTCCTACTATTGGAACAGTCCAGAACAGGGCGTTTAGATTAAATAAAGTGAATGTCAATGAGCTGACATTATTATTGTTTAATTTTAACTTTTTATCAGTTTCAAAAGATACTCAATGAAAGTTAGGAGTGTTATTTCATATGAGCACTGAGATAACGTTTGGCAAAATATGTTTATTGTTGGTAATAAATTTTAACATATTACAAGCAAAAATATTGTTCTTTAAAAATATTTCAAAAATATAGTTTCGAAACTAATACTCAATATAATTAAAAATTATGATAGCCCCGTGACGCTTTAAACATTCAAAAATATTTTCTGATTTGGATGAATGACTATTATAACCAACATCAATTTTTGGCAATACCATAATAATTTTAGAATATGTGCCTTAAGCTGCTACATTCAGTAAGATAATTATGAATTTAACTTAAATGTAAATTAATAATTATCTTATCCATCCTAGCTTTCATTATGGCTGAATTACATGTTTTACATCTCTATTTCAATTATTTGTATTTTGCTATATTAAAAAAAATATGTGTGTTAATTATGTCATTATATTATAAACTAAGATATACCCGCGATTTCGTCCACGATTTACTTGAAATTTCCGCGAGATTACTGAGACACAAAATACCACACCATTTAAAAAAGAATATAAGCTATTGTTTGAGTGAAAACTGTGTCGGAATAAGCTAATTTCTATGCACCCAAACAACTATAAACCACTACGGGGAAAATTTAATTTTTTGCGGGGTTCCCAGGATAAAATATATCACACATTTTATTTCATAAATTTTCTATTGATCAGTGAAAAAAATCCATTTGAATTGGATTTTTTTATCTAATTAAATTAAATCCTACCCAGAAAACTTCCCGCGGGATCCCCGGGATAAAAAGTAGTGCAGATTTTAAGTCTAAGAATTTTCAGCTCAGTGGTTTTTACGTGAATCCCAAACAAACAGACAAGAAATCTAAAAAATAAATTGCATCATGTTCTCCGAAGTTTATATACCAAGCCATGTGTTACAAATTCAATTGCTAACATTGCACACAAACAAGCCACCAACCCTATAAAATGTATGAAAAAGTGTGTGAACTGCTTATTGCTAGCCACTGGCCCACTGGTGGCTGTGGTCTGTGGCCCTTTTGCACCCAGCCTAATATTTTTAAACATTATTTTTATCCAGAATATCCAGTTTCAGCTGTAGTGTGAGCATATTTATACAAATATTTATTTTATTGAATAAGAATATCCATACAGGAACAGAGAAATAATACATTTTTTTGTGGTCTGGAGGCTTGTTGTAAGAAGAAACACAACAAACCACAACCAGGTGGTAGGGTTTTTGACCAGCTGGAAGGCTACCACTCTTGGTCTAGAGTCTAGAGTATGACACCATAACCAATGTAAAGTTGTGTTCTGGCATTAGTGGCCAGGTTCAAGTATTCCTTTAGAGAGTGGCAGCACATTAGTAGCCCCTTTGGTGTTACAATGTTCATTGGAGATAGTAACCACTTTCCATCAGGTGGGCCATCTGCCTGTCAGCTGATTTCATGCAATAAAGAAAAAAAACAAACCTTACTGTCCCTTTCTAGTTCATTTCTAAGCCATTCAAAATCACTGTATCGCCTCCTTACACTTGATTCCTTCACTTTGAATACAGGTAAGTTGGTCTGAAACATACATTTTATCACTATAATGAAAAGTAATTCCATATGTGCCGAATGGTCATGGAGTAATTATAAGTATATACAAAAACATATACACATATACATATATATTTTATACACTAATTTTAAGCAGTGGGGTGTGCGGAGTTGGTAGGGAGGAGGCATACTTACTCCTACTATACAACTCCAACGGTCTGGAAATTTTCATTTATTCATTCTTTAATAAACATTAACTCAACTCGGTAAAAAAATAATTTAAAGTCCAAAAGAAACCAAAGCAATCAACAGAAAAACAACCAAAACAACTGTGTAAGTCGTCTAAAAAAGGAAGAAAAACACAACAAAGCACATTCACATACACTACAAGAGTAACCATGAAAATATTCAAAATGGCAGCCAATAAAGTCAGAATTATAAATAAAAAATGTTTTTATGTAATCACATTTATTTCTTTTTAACCCATATTAAAATATTGGATTTATTGTACAATGTATAAAAAAGTTATTATTATTTGTATCATTACCTTTGTCCACTAAATTGATAAATAAAAAAATTAGCTAATATAAATCACTGTTCAAGTCATTGGTTGCGACCTTTCTCCACCTATTACAAAGTTTATCTTCCCCCCCAATCCTCTCTATTCTCCCACAACGTAAAATTTGTGTATTGAATATGTGAGTAGTAGCCAAACTATATTTTGAAATTATATGAAATCAAGAATTGAAGGCCCTTAATTAAAAAAAAATAATTGCTGTGTAATCATCAAATAGCAGATATAATTATGATCAATAAACAAAGAATTTATGTGAGAATAACCTTCATTACAATTGTAATTAGGAGACTACTGCTAGCGCTCTATGCCCCCATCCCAATCATACAGTGCTAAACTATTATCAACATTCAAAAATCGAAGGTTGCTTATTTTATTCAATTCATTGACTATTAAATCAATGTAAGCTTTCAATCTATAAAGTCTCAGACCCCAATTTCCTAAGATGTAAGAAACAAGAGCTACAAATAAATGCAGATTTTTCATTGGCTCTAGGAAATCTGACTAGAGCTATTCCCAATGAAATGAGTGTCATCAATATTTAAGGGATTAACCAATTGATACAAATAATAAAAGACACAGAAAAGTCTAGCATTAATTGTAATATGTATATGTAAATATGTGAATAATATCAATAAGGAAAACTACATACATATTCTTGAAAAAGAGAGTAGTAGTCTCTTTATGTTATCAGAATATGAATAACATAAAAATTAAAAAAACAATATTCTGATTAATTTATATTGACCTTTCTAGAGTACAATTTATTGCATATTCTGATGTCACAGTAAGCCTAATAATAATATTATACCTTTGTTAAATAAAAACTTATAAAACTATATTAAAGTTATACATCAGACATGAAATTTTAGTAGTAGTAAGAACAGGAATTTGATGTGTAATAGTGACTCATACTGCCATACTATCTAGTTTTATAGTTTGAATATTATGTATTTACTTGTTTCAGTCACATTATTATCATTCTTTTATTATTATGTATCTACTTAAAGCACATATAACTAAGAATTAGTTATAGCACAATAACAGGTTTTCTAGTGGGAAAAACCTTTGGGTATAAGAACAACTATGGATCAAGGCTCTCCCAATACACTATGTGTGTGGTTAGTCGAAACACTTAACGCTTAATTTTATTAGCGATACAATGCCAATTAAGACCGCAGTCTCAGCATTTTGTTATTTACAAGCGAATCCAAGTTGATGCAAACTTTTGCACAAAACGTTCGATTGCCGTCACAACAAATACGCCCACCAATGGTTTGTGACCGACATTGCACGTTCCTACTTAATCAAATTAACAATTATGCAGTTTAATGCTAGGGTCTAGAACCTACTTACCCTCATACGGACTTCATAATCGGTGTAGCGTTTCTTACCGACCCCCATGGTCGTAACTGGATTAACTACGTCGATTTCCAAAAAGTTCGCCGGGGCCGCGTAAGCATCGTCTAGCGTCTGTTTCTTAACATTTAATCGTTTGGTTGCGTCGGCCGTCGTATCCTCAGCCATCATTACGTTTATTTATTAATTCACAAAACTAAGATTAGGACAGTCCACTAATCAAAAAGGAAATGAAAAATGACACAAAACGAGAATGATTGACGTTTGTAACAAATATGGCGGATTGCGTTCGGAATTTTATAATAAAATAAAATACCTGGTATTTCTACAAAGCATAGTACCTTATATTTAATGCAAAAAATAAAGACATTGTTTATTAATATTTATTTAAAGAAAAATATATTCTTTCATGTTTTTTTTATAGCATGAGTTCAGCAGACAGGTAGACGACCCACCTCTTGGCATCCGGCTACCATCGCCTATAGATAGTAGTAACACAATGTGCTACCAATGGGCTGCCGCTCTCTCAAGCAAACTGGAACCTGCCCACTAATACCGGAACACAATTCAAGGTTGTTACGACGATATACTCTAGACCAGGAGTGGTAGCCATCCAGACTGGCAAATACTTTACGATTTGGCTGTGGGTTATTTTGTCGCCTGTTACAACAGGCCGCCTGGCCGCAGGAAATCGCATCTTTCTCCGTTCCTGCATGGGCGGATGTTTTGAGTATCGTTTTTAAAGACACATATTTATAAATAATAAACATTTATTTACTGATTATCTCTCATTTGTGTCCTAAAAATCAATCTGATTAGCGTGGTGGAGTTGACCTATTTATGCTATCATAACAAAATATGCGCAATGTCGCTCTAAAGAAGAATGGGCAATCTCCTTTGAACTGATATTTTCTTGGAATCTCAGATAGTCTGAAAAATATCTTATTACTGAAGATTCTGCGTTCATAAGGTTGTAGAGGACATGACAATTTTTAAGTTTAATAATTTAAAAGTGTAATCGTTTAGATTTCTTCTAGAAAAAATATTGTTGATGAAGATGGTTAACTTTAATATGAGTCTATAATAATTTAGATCAATTCTGATATGTAAACATTGTCAATTAAAAAGTATAGTTAGTACATATTTTCGAATTACACACGAACAACAACAAACACGAACGAGATTACACAGTGGCATGATACATTTCAATTAAACCGTTTATCATAAATATCTGTTTACGCATAAGTAATGTTCTACATAGAATCGGCCTTCGTTTATACTGAAATATCGTTATCAAGATTCAGAAATGTATATTAAAAGACATTAATTTTATATATACATTTTATTTCACAAAAACTGACTCATAGGGTCCTCTTCTCGCCGCCTCTTCATTTGATAAGCTTCCACTTCCTCTTCGGTGGGAGCTTTGACCTCCATCATGCTATTGTAAGGACGCTTCCTCTCATCCATAGACAAAAGATAGTCGGCCCGTTTTTGTTGACGCATTTCCATTTCTAGCGCCTGTGAAGAACAATGTATGATTTTTTATTATCTATATTAATATATGTGAAAACAGAGGCCTTCGTTCAGCCTTTTGAGTTTTGATTGTTTCAGACACCTAGAGTTAAGAGTTCCCGGGTTTGATCCACGATAGTTGATATAGATATGTTACACCCTTTTTTTTATAATACCACAGGGGGAATGCCTTTGGAAACCATTCTCGGGCCCTTTGGGGGAAGGGCCAATATGCAGTAATAAGACCTGCATCGAGGGTGTGTGGGACTCCCAGCGACCGGTTCGCAAAGCTGCGTTATTATACTATGAATGGTCTGTAACTGGGCCACCCCAGGGAGTGGAGTAACCCACACAACACTACAGCTTGGGAGCACGCTGTCTCGCTCTTACAGCAGCCTGCTTTGGCGATGTGATGTATTTGCAGAAAGAGGACACCGCAAGCTGAATTAGGGGAATATGTACTTTTGCTAGTTATATTTAGAAAAATGTAATATTGTTAAAAAATATTGCATGATATTGATTGCTTTTAAGTAAGAATGGGGCAATTGATACATATCACACTACTACTACACATATCATATCATACATACACTATGAAGTTGTTCATATAAAAGAGCAGGTGTTTATATGCCATATCATCATCATACCTTTAAAATATTATAATAGAAATAATTTTAAATACAGGTTAAACTATAACTAATAGACTATTTAGCTCGTTATAGAAATGACGACATAATTTGCAATACTCGTACAAAATCTAGGTGGCTTTGGCGTTTTGTAAGATGATAAAAGTATCTCAGTGAATTTAATTGTCAACTATCATATTAAGCGTTTCTGTTGACAATTTTAACTGTTTAATGCAACATGACTTCGAGACAAGAACTCCCTCGATTAGTGCCGATCAAAGAGAAAGCATTAGAATATTTTGCAAGACACTTGAATTATTTCTGGATACTGGCTAAGATACACAAATCACGCACACATAAAAGAAGAAAAGTCAGTCAACTACAAAATATTAACAATTATACCACTTCGTAACTCTTCTTCTTTTTCTACACTACAGAATAGTAGATAGATTCTTTACCTTTTTCAATTTGTCCTCTTCCTTCTTCTCTTTCTTTAGATCCTTCTTCTTCTTTTTCTTTGTCTTCTTTTTGTTTTTCTTCTTTTTGCTAGTTTTCTCAGTTTTTGATCTAATATCGGGTTCAGAATCTGATGAACTGCTGTCCGAGCTGGATGATGATGATGACGATGTTTCTTAACATAAAAAATACTAATATTACAAATAAGTAGTCAGACAAACACACATTTATTATCCCCAAATTAAGCAATATACTACCGTCTACTTCTGAGGCCGATCCCAAACACTCAGACCATAGCAAATGACGGAGAAAATATGTTTCCAAAATTTACTATACCAGGAATTGAATTCGGAGACGGCTTAACCTGCTGGTTGAGCAGGTTAAGCCTTTTTCTTCACCGCTTAGAGGTTGAATTTTCAAAAAGTACTTTTATATGTATATATTATATTTTGACTACACTATAGAAGTAACTCACACGTAAATTTTCACGAGCCTAGTCCCAGTAGTTTGATCTGCGCTTTCATATATCAGTCGGTGGTTTCAAGTAGTTATATATTATTACTAGCATTTGCCCGCGACTTTGTACATACGCGTTGGACAGGTCACAAAGATTATAGTTATTATGTTAAATATAAAATAAAAGGTTATTTTATAAAATCTACAACCCTGCTGGGGTAGTGGGCTTACGATCGCCTTGCGTTCCGTTCGGGCATTGTTTTATACTAAACTGTATAATAATGACAAAGGACCGCGTTCACTGAGTTAATCCGGACACCTGGCAAGCTTCGACGCAATGCAGTAACAACAAGGATTAGTTCGACACTAATGACGGCCATAAAACAAGTACGATAACAATAGGATGTTTTTCTTAATTACAAATTCTAAACACGAAGTAAAAAAAAAAGCTCCGATTGCAGGAAAGGTAATGAACTGCGTTTTAAGACAGGCAGGTGTGCTCATTCCTTTGACGGCATGTAACAATATTTAGCGATAAATTTTGCGTTGTGTAAGACACTAATTCTATTTAAGGGAGTTAAATACGTTTTGTGTTTCTTAAATAAATTTAAACAACGTTATGAACACAGGCCCACAAAGGCCTTACGAAATTGAAGAGCTTATGATGACTTATAACCTAATAACATGAATGGGAACTTTCTTTTTGAGTTGAATAAGTAAGCCGTTTGGAAGAGAAGATTTGATGATAGGCTGTAAAACATCACATTATTAGTATATCTACACAGATTCGAGCCGAAAGAGTTGACATTATTAATGACCTTAGATACATTATAACAGTGGAATAAATATTGCTGTAACAGATTCAACATTTTTTTTAATGGATTTGGTTGTTTTGAAGATGTGTAATAACGCAACATCTAATAATTTGCTTTCTTTAATATAATTGGAGCTATATTTTGCATCTAGGTCAAGAATGTGCGCTCGTTTGAGACGTCTTTGTGGGACGCAGCAGCTTCCGGACAAACTCGTTCGAATTAACAATTAGATGTTCCTTATATCTGATGCAGGTGTTGGCAATCTCACTTATTGTGGGAACTGCAGAGTAGTTGTAGGCTAGATTCAAGATGGAATATTCTTTATCCTAAAAAGTATGTTAGATTCCTAATGTCAATCGGACCAAGGGACTATAATTTAATATGCCTTGTTTATATATTCAATAACTTACCTTTTTCTTTTGTTTGCTTATGTTCCTTAGAAGTGTTACCAGACACATTTGACGTAGTATTGTCATGGACTTCGAGCACCACAGTTTTTCCAGCTTCACCCACACAATATGACATCTAGTTTAAAAATACAGAAAAAAATTATAAAATTATATATGTATGTTATAATAAACATATGTCATAAAAACTTTTTAGGGGAATTAAAACTGTAATGAAAAAAAATGAGAAGTTCTCACCTTAATAAAAGAATGGCAACATTTGTATCCCCACTGGCCGTCCTTCCAAAATGACCCCCATACAGTTGTATGATTGTTTATCAATACATCCTCTTCATATTTACTCCTGGAATTAAAAGAATAAGTAATAATAATCTTTGCCATATTTTTTTAAATAAAATGTTTATATGTATTTTTTTAATGTAAAAAAGATAACAATAAACGAATATTGGTTATGTGATATTTTAGTTATAATTTGTATCAGTCTATAAGTTTTTATTTTACTATGGTAACATCTGTACAATGGGTTTCATCTTTAACTGTGTTTTTAGAAAAAAACCATATTGGCTTTTTATTTATTGCAACTTATTAAATTTAAATTGGAATGTTACATACAAAATATTTTTAAAATGAATCTAATAAAAAATATCTAGTTATTTTGTCGTAATTTGTGATACATATCATAATTTCCATTTGGTACAATCTTACCATACATCTTTTGTTTAATCTACATTCATTAATCCCTTCATACATACAGTTTTGTTGGACATAGATATTAGATATATTATAATTTTGCCGAATTTATTTTAAACTTAGCTTGTCTAATGCTACTGGAAGATACGAGGATTATTTACTTGGCGAGTTGTTTCTCTTGTCCCTGTACCAAAGTGCCGTCTTTGTTGTAGACAGTGAAAACTTCCGTTTGGGCCATCAACAATTCCTTTGGTGGTGCCTTCAAATGTTCTTCGCCACCGTATTTCTCGAGTACTGCTTGTTTCATCTGATAAAACAAAGGATTAACATTGATTCCACGATCATGTTATAGTAGTACACAAATTATAATACCGATCAGCAGTTTTCTTCTGCGCAGGTAAAGCAGATTGGTTTTCGACATGTATAAATTCTATATTGAAATTTATCCACAAGTTCAAAAGAAGTACCTTAACTGTTGCCCGTATAGGAAAATGGTCTTAGGAGACCTTTTGTGAAATTTTTATCATAATTCACAATTTTTAAAACAGTTTACTTGCTAACTGTACATTTTCTGAACTCTTTTGCAATGTTTGACTCTTTAGTACTCCAACTTGGGTTGATCCACTAGAAGTTTTTGATTAGTATTAGAAGCAGGATCGATTGGCATAAAAAAATGTTTGTGTAAAATGACCATTTTCTCGATAACTGTACATTTTTTGAAAATCTGTGAATGGCGATCAAAATTTTAGGAAAAATCATAAGTGTCCATAGACCATTTTCGTGTAGTTGTAATGGTTAAGGAGTACTTTACTGCACAGTTGAAAGCTTTCACCTGTATATATTATTACAAGCTTTCACCTGTATAATTGTCATTTCAAAATTATATATTTTCGCGATGAGCTAGATAAAAAAATTGTACATACATAATACATAAAAAAATTGTGATCTGTCAAAATGGCATTATAACTGAAGCATAGGAAGTCTTCAATGAAGCACCTTTTGCTCGAAATATGCGTATATTTTAATATTTTGCGATTTTACAATAAATTTTGGTTGCGCGTACAATAATTCGTAGTAGATTTTCGAATATTGGCGGTTGGCCGTAGACAAAGAGCGTTTGTCATAGGCAATTTATGATATTGCGCGTACACACCAGTGCGAGCGTACTGGTTCATGCCCTGCTGAACCGGTGTGTCCTTTCCTTTAGTAAATAGTGCCGCAACAATAATGAATGAATGAATATGCTTTATTGTGTTTTAAAATATACAGTTAACAGAAACAAAATTTTACAATACAATAGGCGGTCTTATCGCTATTAGCGATTTCTTCCAGACAACCTAAGATAATAAAATGTCATTGTTAAAAAGGGCCCTCACCTGGCTCTTGAAGTGGTCCTTCTTCTCGATGTACTCCCTCTGCAGCAGCTGCAGCTTGGTGGGCTCGGCCAGCAGGTGCACGTCCACGCCGCGCGCCTGCGCCTCCCACGCGAACACCTGCGCCGCCGCGTGCCCGCGCGTGTCCCCGCTGAAGCGGACGAAGTTCTCGCCCGCGTACTCGGACCTGCAATGCAATCGACCACCACACATCCATCACCTCACTGGAATAAACACTGTGCGACAATATTTTTCAAGTTTTACTTCTTTAGGCGCGTAGTTAGCTATAGTCAACCGACACCCTGAAGTTAGCTATAGTCAACATTTTAGTTTTTCAGGATGGCCGAGTGTACTATGGTGGTTGTGTAGCAACGAGTTGTTGATAGATGGATTGTGAATTTGTGAGACGAGCATTGTAATATTTTTTTATGCGACCGTGGTAGGGGCTTTATTTATTTAACCAATTCAAAGAAGTATAACTTCTAACGCGTGTACATAAGTACACACACACTTTTTATATATATACAGCATACACATATAAGGGAAAAAAATCTTCTGTTCTAATTTGTAAAATTTTGTTCTCATTATGCCACTACAATAAATTTAAAATTCGTACTGGCCATGATTAACCTATTAAGACGGAACCACCACAAATTTATTGCCGAACTGTCACACACGGCTAATTAGGCAGCATCAGAAATTTGTGGTAAAATACAGATAATCGAAACAAACGTTGAATTGATGCTTTCTTCCTCTAATTACATAGAATTTGTATTTGAGTAAAAGAGACAATACAATTATGTTGGCTTGGCGCGGCTATTTTGATGGCAGAGGCCTGCTGACATCAAAATTGCTAATCGCTAATTTTTCTATCTAGGAGAAAATGGATGTCAAAGAGATGAACTGTTACTATCTTTCTCTAGCCATAATAACCTAACCAAAAGTTATAGGAAAACGGAAGAAAAAAGGTAAATGGAATAAATACAAGGATATATCTAATGTAGATAATATAATAAGAGATAAAAGAAACTCACTCTTGCAAATTAGGATCGGGGTTATCCCTCATGGATCTAGTTTTTGGATCGTAATATGCCGAATTGGGGTCCAAATTGCGCAGGTATTTGGCAGTGTCTTCCCTGATACGCAAGTTACGGACTGTGATACGCTGCTTGGAATCAACCTGGAAAAGGCACAAACAATTTATAGTAGTGGAAATTTAATTGATATCAATGTATTCTAATAAATATAATTCAAGGATCTGTCTGTGATTTCAAAATACATAATTTAATTTCCGAAACTAAAATCAGAACTTGGGCTCGGTGCAAATGGGCCACCAACCACAGCCATCGGTGGCCAGAGGCAAACAATTGGTGTCGCCACCTGTGGCTAAGGTCGGTGGCTCATTTGTGCTTCCACTTAAAGTCAAAATTGTTAATTATACTATACCAAATTTTAAACTACTGTGTTAATAATTCATTTCTACATGTTGGCCTAAAAGTTTGTCTTCAATAGGCTCTGAACTAGTCACCAGATTTTAGTTTTAAAAAAATAGGGAAGAAATTCATTTTTTTTTTGCGTTTTTTTTGATCTGGTATCAGTAGATATTAATGTTATAAAGTGTAAATCCTATATCAACATACACAGATGGTGGACATAACTAGCATAAAATATTAAATTTTTCAAAGAATCTTTTTCTTTTGAGTGACTACAATAAATTTTAATTGGTTTGCAAATTTATTGAAGAGTTAATTAAACCGAAGTCTTTTCACAAGCTTAGAGTGTTATAAAATGTAATAGAAATATTTACATACCTTTGTACCAGGCATGTCCACTTCATCAACATATTTGTCTTCATCTTCCTCAGCATCATCTTCTTCAGTTGCAGTCGGGTCTGAAATAAAACGATATTTTTAATACCTATAGTCATAAAAGCACTAAATATTTGATTAACATCTCTCCGACGCCTAAAACTCAAATGCTCCAAATAAGCATCATATATTGTTTTGAGCACATAAAAAAGGACTCATGTTTATTTCTGTATTCTTCTTACAATGTCTATATGTATAAAATAAGTAAAAACTACTAATATATTATTACTCACTAATCCTTGCACAGCTGGTATTGATAAATAGTTGCACAACACTTGACTTAGTAAAGTATGGCAAAGAGGCTAGCAGGAGTTGCAAAATGCACATATATGATGGAAAGGCCACATAGGCGTTCATTATCACCTGAAATATTGTATGATCTGTTCTTTTAGTAAATAAATACCTAGTTCCAATTTCTTTGCCCTCAATTCTCTTTTGGCATCTTCAACCTTCTGATACTCTTCAATAATAGCCTTGTGCTGGGAAGGATCATAGCCATTCCACCTGTCTCTTTTCCCATCATAACTTAAATTCAAGTCAGGCTGTTTAAATTCATCTGGAGCTATACCAGCATTTGAGAATTTTGCTCCTATCTGTTGAGAAAGATTTTTATTTCAATATATTTTTCTGGTCTTTACTTCTTTAGACTTCTATGATTCATTTGAATGAAACTTCGACAATACATTTAAAAATTACCCCACATTAATTATACAAAGCAAAAAAAACAACATTATCAATTGAAAACTTTAGAATAAACTCCTATTTAACTGCTATGAGCTCCTAATGACCACAATAATGACATTTGTAAACAATAAAATCACTGGTTCAAATAATGAATACAAACAAATAATAACAATGCAGTCAACAAGAGCTTGTCATAATTATTTTGGGGAAGATAAACTTTTATGAGGAGAAATTCATTTAAGGACTGAGCACCACTTGGTGGCTGTGTGTCACACCGGCTTTTACCAGAATCAATTGAAACTTCTTGGAGTTCCTTCCTTTGCCTTTAGCCAGAGTCACAGCGAAATGGCATAACTAACACCATGAACCTTGACAAAGCCTATAGCATATACTGCTGTGAGGAAAAATGCCACTCTGCCATAGTTCGACCTGAAGGGTGTGCAGCGTTGTGTTTTCAAAACCTATTTGGCAACAACAGCACTCCAACGATTTTTCATTTTTTATTAAACATAGGTACCCCTGAAGCGTCCATGCTCCAAGAAAACCTATGTCAGGTAGAATGTCATGGTGCAAGAATTCATATTTGGATACAGAATTTTAGTGACAAGTACTTTTTTAAACCTCATTTAGCTATTATGAATAAGGGAGTAAAGGAACAGATAGTTTAAGATGTTTGGGGAAAAGGTGCCAAAATAGTATCATTTTGGTGAAATATTTTCTTTGATATGTGGGGTACTTTCCAAAACTCAATCAGGAAACCCTAATAGGACACAGGAGAAGAGACTGGATTCTATTGATAGAAGTAAAAAAATATTTTTGGTTGTTGAATTATTTTTTTGTATATAATAATGTTACCTTTCTTGGCCTTTCAAGGCAATCTTTCTTTTTGTGTGTCATAGCCCCGCAATTTTCACATGCACCTTTTCTGTATTTTATTGCATTCTTGGTCTGAAAATATTATATAAAAACATATAAAATAAAAGCCATTTAAATTCTTAGTACAACTAAAGATATTTTTACAACAATAGATGAAAAGATAATATTGATGACTTCCAACTTTAGTCTTAACTCTGCTACCTTGATTCAGGTATATGTCATTAGTCTACCAGATTGGAAAGTCTACTATTATACTATTCTTGCTGAAATTTAACTCTCCCTGTGGAATTTGACTGCTTATTATGTTTCCATTAGGTAATGGAAAATTCATGGAAGGCCCACTACCACTGCACCTGGTAACCAGGGCTAATCAATGAAATATAATTGAATAAACAAATCAAACCATTTGACTTATAGTCTTATAGGTATCATTGTAGACTTGTCTTCATATTTTGAAGGAAGGCAAATATACTTATTAGAACTAATTTTTAATTCTTGATGTACAAAATAAGTTATAACCCCAAAATACAGCAACTTAGAGACAGGAAAAGACATTTACTAACCTCATCTACTCCTTTATGATAATAAGTGTCAAGTTTTGTGAACTGGGCCTCTCTGTCTTCCTGAGGCCTCTGATGCTTAAGTGTGGGCCCCGCAGTTCCATAATACCAAGGAGCTGATGAAATGTATTGTGGGATGTGTGGATTGATATCTTTGCCTAAAAAATTGAATATATTTGATTTAGAATTTTTTTTTTCAGAGCATGTAGAAATAAGAAGCAATTATACAAATTTATTGTTTTTTGTTTATTTTTAGTTATTTCTTTTTAGTGTATAATATGTATGCATAGTTTTAATATTGTTCTAGATCTATGCCACATAAAATTGTATGGAAAACAGCACTCTTACCAAACTACATTACATTCATATGATTTTATTTTTCTTAATATCTTCTACCTCATATTGGATAATGAAGTGTCAACTATTATTCTATATAGCATTCATAATAATAACATAAACTATTTCTGGTGTACAAACAAGGTGGGTTTCAAATTTCATATCTCGGGTTCAGGAATCTATATATGTAGCAGGGTCAGGGAGGTGCTTTTTATACTTCTTATTGCAATTGTAGCTGTGGCGGTGCATAATTAAATTTTAATTACATTTTTTATTTGTAAATATATTTAATAGTATTAAATTTTGAAGTTTTTTTGTAGTGTAGTTTAATTTTTAAGATGTTTATAAATTAATTCAATTTTTTAAAGTTAGTTTCCCACTATATACATATTTAATAATGAGTATATTTAAAAGACTAAAATTAAATCCCAAATCAAAACACAACTGAAGAAATGATACTAAACCTTACTCTATCTTAATATAATACTGATATGCAACACCATTTTAATTATTATAGTTAACACAACTATCAATGTCATTTTTGGCCAATTTTGGCACTCAGTTTCTGTTTCTTTTGCTTAAATTGGATTTAATTGAATGTGATTGTGTAACTAATTCAGTGCATACTAATCACAGTAGATCTGAATTATATCCTTATCAGCAAAGTGAAGCAAAGCTCACATTTTAGCCTTTGTGATTTTTTTTTTATAATGACCTGTGAAACCCTGTTGTCAACTTATTTTTTTTTATAAATAAATATGAATCCTTATATTATATATTAGCACCTTTTTAAGCTGTATAAGCTGTCTTTTCATAATTAGTATGCTAATTTTAACAAATCCCCCTCCCCTCATCCCCTCACACAGCCCCACTATGTTTTACTTAAATAAATAAAAAAACCTCAACATTTCTGGCAGCCATAAATAACATTGGATGACTCCCCTACATATTCTACTCCACATTACACTCCCCCCAGCTCAGGGTATAAAATTCTAAATGTTACCCAGCCTCATTTCTATCTATTCATCTTCTCATATACCAAGGAAATAACATTAAGTAAAAACATTTAATATATTTATAATATAATTTTAATAACATATAAATCTAAAACCTCAATTTTCTACAATAGTTTAAGATCCAATCCCTAGTTTACCTCTAAAACAAGATATTGTGACTTAAATACAATCAGTTTGCATATCACAACAACTAAGGTTATAACAGATACAAAGCAAGAAATTACCTGTCTCATCAACCGCAGCTGGAGCTGTTCCCGCTTTACGGGCCTCTTCTAGTTCTTTAGCCTTCCTCCAGTCCTCCCTGGATTTCTTTTTAGGTTCATCCTCTTCATCACCAGCTTCATCTTTGTTGCGCAATATCTGAGAAACTGCTACTCTAGCTCCAGTAGCCATTGTATGATTTTTATAGTTTTATAATGTTTTTAAATTAATGAACGAAACTTTAACGTTATTAAGGAAAAGAATAGGAAATTCCATTTATTTGTATTCGCAACCAAACAAGTAACAACTGCTTACATTTGTTAAACTTCAGATCAGATGACAGTGATAATTACATCACAGAGTACATTGAATATATGGAGAAATTACATTCAGGTTTGACATACATTACTTTGTTCAGAAATAATTACTATTCTTAAAATGCTGCGTACATATTGAACCAACAGAAATTAGTGAATCCCTTCACTAGCTCGATTGCTGTATATATTGCAAGCGCCAACACAAATCGATACTTTGATATAAAAATTTGTATTTTTGTAAGTACCTACATATCTATACTACAAACTTCAAATTTGAATGAAAGATTATTCAGTATTCACAATAAAATTATTATTAAAACACTTCCTCGTTTGAAAATAAGATTTTTTCTTCAGAATAGGAAACCAAGTCCGGAAAGGTATAGTATGAAATAAAACACCATAAATGTGCTATTATTTAATTTAAAATTCGTCAAATCAATAACTATATAATATACATTTTACGACTAAATTTACATGGCTAGCAAGGAATAAACTTGTATGTGTGCGCGCTTTAGTATGTGCTTCTTGCTGGATTACTACTAAACGACCACAACAAAATTGGTTTACCCGACTTTTCATTTTTCATTATAAAAATACGATTACCAACTATTTTCCAACATACCATTACCAAGAAGCGTCGTAGTTGAGGGCTGGGTGCGAGAGCGAATGTCGTGCATGAAACTCTCAAAGGATCGCATCCAAAAATCTGCAGCTTTTAAAAGATATTTTCTTGCCACAAACCACAAAGTTATTAAAAGTTACAGTAGGGATTCAAACCTTGTTGGGAATCCCGCTGTTCCGTAGCTCTGGCATAAGGCGCAGGACGGAACACAGGGGTTTTAGTGGGTATCCCTAACTGGGGAGTGGCAATAGCATGGCACCAGTTCTGACTGGGCATGCTAGTGCCACCCCCCATCTGGTAAATCCCACACACGGGTCGCAAATTATCCCCCAGGTTTCTGTGCCTGTAGCGGCTTAGTCCTCAAACGGATTTCCCCTGGATAAAAAAGGGACTTAAACCTTGCCCTGGGATCTGATGATCTTGCTACGACTCTGCTGAGACAAATTTAAAGTAAGTTTGAAGGCTGTTTTACGGTTCTTAAAGTATATTATAATATTCGAAACTTACTCTAACTCAATATCAATTAGACCGTAAGGCTTTAAAGACTCATTAGTCTGTGTATTAATAAAGAATAATCATAAGATCACTCTTATTAATAACATACATCTGCAAGAGTATACTTGAGTTTAGAAAGTTTAGGTATAGTAGTAGCAAAACTTAAATGCATCTTGAAGTTCATACACTTCAATGTGCAATAACACAATTACAAGGCTCACGAAGCAGAGCATATAGGATTGATATGACAATATTGCACTCTCGCTCATCCGCTATCCACACATCTCTCTCACACAACACACTGTCAGGTGTAATAAATATTATTAACACTAGTATGGATATGTGTAAACTCACCGAGCTACCTAATGTTAAGGCGCATTTAAGTTCTGCTCATAATATCGACGGGTGCAAAGTAAATAAAGTTATCTACAAAATGATGATTTTTAGTTTATTGTACAAACGTTTTAATAAAACAATTCTTTACAATATGACATTATTTGTTTTGCATATATCACATTATTTTCATAAATTTTCGTACGTAAAAAAAGTCAGCTACGTATGTTCTTTCAAATACTACGAAGTTAATATGACCATCTTTTCGCTCTCCTGTAAAGTGGCTATTTTGCAGATATCTCTTTTTACTTTGCACCCGTCGATATATTGTCTTCTGTAACTAATCTAAAGAAGCCATATAATTTAATGTACTTAGACTACACATGGAACCTTTATTGTAAGATATTTGTAACTCAATTTGAAATCTGACCGAATTATATTACAATTTCCTCCGTGCCTTGGGCTTATGGTATGATGGTCGTGGCACACGGATCTGCTCAGTACTAGGCTCACTTTGCCCCAGAGATTCCTCCAAAGCCTCAGCACGGGGGGTAAAAAGTTTACGACGACTGCGAGTAACACTGAAAATATTATTTCAATTATATTATTGTGGTACATCCCTATTTTAATATTATAAATGCAAAAGTAACACTGTCTGTCTGACACTGACAGATTTGGCTGAAATTCGGTATATATGTAATTTTAATACCGAGGGTGGACAAGGGATGCTTTCCATCCTGGATGATGGGACATATTTATGTAAAGGTTTAATTAATTTTTATGAACTGAGGCAGGCAAGACAGACGACCATCTGATGGAAAGTGGTTACTGTTGGAAACTCCAACAAAGAGTTTTTGTTATGCTCAACATGGGTTATGACTGGCCACAATATATTCTTTTAAATATGGAACATAGATGTTCTTTTATTTTTTGTTATGTCACACTTTTTTCTCTTCTATATTAAATTGTCATATAGTATATCTGCACGTGCATAGTTAATTGTTAAAATATTATAGTCCACTAAAAATAGATAAAGTATAGGATGTTTGCAACACCAGAGGGCGGTGAAACCGCGTGGCCAGCCACTTGAATGGGCTAAGGACGAAGGGAAAGTGAGTCACTGGAACTCCCATTCACCGTATGAAATAGCTGAATAAAAACAATATTAAGACGACATTCTGTAAGAGTGTGGTATCGCACCAATCAAACTGACCATAGGAGCGGAAATCTAAAAAATAATTCCAGAATGGCTCTACCACTTCCAAATATAATATTTACCTTTTTGAGGGACAACTTTGTATGTCAAGGAGTGGTGGTAGATTTTCGTCATCCGCCTCAGGTGAATCAATGTCTTTCACTTCCTTGGCCCTTGCGGGCTTGTCCAATGTCACATCACTAAACTCACTTTGCAAGTTTGCTATATCTTTCAACTTTACATCAGTTTCTTCGTGGTCTTGGTTTTTACGTCTTCGTAATCTGAAATTAGTACCATTTTATTATTTACTTAAAATGTGCTACACATAAAATCGTCTAATGGTCACTTTAGATGTTTAATTTGAGTATGTTTTCCATATAAGTCAACTGTCAAGTCAAGAATAAATTGAATTTACGCAAATCAAGTCACGTGAGAGAATGCTTGTTTTGTTTACATCACTATTAATATTATAAATGTGAAAGTAACTCTGGACCGGTTTGGCTGAAACTCAGTATATATGCGGTTTAGGAGGAGTTAGATTATATATACGAGTAGATCGACACGGAAAAGGACGTTGTTTAATAATACTATGTAACGAAAATGTAATTAGTATACAGTAAGTTCAGTTCTCCACACTAACAGATAAACGGAATAAATACCTATGGATGGTAAACTAAAAATAAAATTTATGAACTATGAATGATGATTTCTAATGAGATTTTATTACGATAAATAGTAAACACCTTTTTAGTTAAAGGTTATATTCTGAAATGTTTTAGATGTATAACTTTACTGTCGCGACACACGAAAAAACCAAAAAGTTAAATGAAAACGCTTACAAAATTGTAATAATATTTTAGTTATTACGATTTATAATATATGTTTGATTTATAGGTCTGTTTATTGACACACTGCGACCCCATTTTATAACAAACGCGACCCCGACTTTCAGAAACGATTGTCCAGACAACTGCCCAGGAAATAAGAGAAGAGTCGTAGCCAACCTGGTTTGAAGTAACACAATGAATAACACGTTGTCTTAACAACGTAGGTATTTATTAGTGAATTGCAGCAATGGCATCAAAATTGCAGCGCCATCTATTTTGTTTGTCTGTCTATTACGTGAAAACTATGTCATTTATGGGGATAAAATGTATCTTAAGTAATGACCCGGTATATAATGGCTCTATGTCGGTTTTCATTTAAATCCGTTCAGTAGTTCTGTCTATTTGTTACTAGCTCTAACAGGCAGATAGACAAAATTCTAAAAGTTACGTTTTCAGAACTTCCTGGTCCAAATTAACCCATCTCATTTTTTAACATTGTTTTTTATTGGACAATCATTTAATGACTTTAGTATAAGATTACACGTTATACTCGCATAGTAATTAACTGGCATTTAAACGTTTGAATTTAATTCTTAAGGCGGAAGTTATACAAAACATCGTGACGCCAAATATTAATAACTTTACCTAAGATTTGGTTTCCTAGGCTTCTCAGATTGAGAAACACTTGGAAGCAAATCTTCCTCCTTTGAACTTTTTTTTGAAGACATATAGCCTATATTTACAATAGCATCATCTTCAGTCGTAACAGGCTCATGTTTCATTTTAGCAAAAGCTCTGCGCCTTAAATTATATCTCTTATCCTCTGCAAATGTTTCATCTTGATCATTTAGCGCTTCTACTGGCATTGGAAATTGTTCATTCAGTGGTAAATTAATTTGATCATTTATTTGCGCTAATTTATCTTGAGTGATATCTTTTCTTGCTCTATTTTCTTCTTTTTTATTAATAAAATCGTCAAGATTTGTATTATCGTTAATTTGTTGAACTTCAAGAGAGCTTTGCGAAATGATTTCTTGTTTTGGTGATTGTATATTTATTTTACCCTTATTTTCTTTTCCATTTAAAATATTATTATCAATGTTAATTTTATTCTCATTTATACTCGAATCTGTGACCAATAGTTCAAAATCATCAGTTACTCTGGCCGATGAGATGTTGTTATATATATCTTCAAATAAATTGAAAGTGTCCTTTTCTGGTAATATATCATTATTTGAAATCGTAGCCGAAAGTTCGCCTATGAATGAATCTGTCTTTGCTTTTTTTATATCTGTGATATCATTAGCTTCTCTGTTAATTGCAACATTTTCAATATCTGCCTTATTTTTAGAGCACGGTGAGAATCCTTCAAAAATATCCATAGAGTCATGTTTTGTTTTGAAATTTAATTTGGGTTTAGTTAAATTTTCACCCTTAGAAGTTTCATCATATTTTGCACTTTTTGATATCTCTATTGTTTCTACAGTTTTGTCGTCTTTGCTCAAATTATGTAGATGTTTCAATTTTTTAATTTCACAATTAGGAGAGTCTAAATTATTTAAAATCTTATGAGGATTATTGTTGGGAGCAATAGTGTTGTCATTTTTCAAATCGAAATAAGTTTTCATTACAGGTAAAGTTTCACTATCACCAATCTCTTCACGAATAACTGAACTTATGACTTTACCTTTATTAAATTTTACTTTGACAGCTTGTGGTTCATTAAATTGTGCACATAGCTTAAACTTATCAGGTTTTGGTATTGTAGGGCCTAGTGAAGGTCTTTCATTTTCAGTGTCGAACTTATTTTTGTCTGCTTTATTGCCTTCAGTATCATCTGAATTTTTGCTGTCAAAGTTAAAGAATTTACTATTCTTTTTTAAAGTATTAATGTCACTTAAACCCATCTTGTTGTCTGTACTTTCTAACCCTTTAGTAGCAATTTCAAGTTGCTCAAATTGTAATAAGGAACTATCGCTACTCAAGCTTGATTTCAAATTGAATCTATCGCTACATAAGCTCGATTTCAAATCAGCTTGAGTAACATTATCATGTTTTGATTCAAAATTTTTAACCATGAATTTAACTATTTGGGTCTTTTTTTCTATTTTGCTTTCATTACTCGTTATTTTAGTTTTAGATTCACCTTTAAAAATATTTTTGCCAATACCCAAGTCATTTTTTACTAAATTATCCTCTCTCATATATGATGAACTTGAAAATTCTTTTAAGGTTTTAGTTGGGCTATCGTGACTTTTTCTAACAAAATATGTACCTCGTGATAATTTTGTTTGAACATTATTTGATTCACAATCTTGATAACTGAATAAATTAGAGATGGAAGATGCAATTGACGGAGCATTTATTAAATTATCGACATCCGAAGTCAATTTTGGTATTGTGTTTATTGTTATATTATTCTTTTCAATGCCATTGATCGATTCAATATCTTCAATGTGTGAATTAGGATTTTTCTGAGAAAACTCGGGAGTTAAAAGTTTATCATCATCAAAGGTCAATTTGGAAAAATGATCGATTGTTGTGTTATATGTTGCATCTCTAACGCTTTTAATTAAAGTACTATCATCTTTCATTGGAGCTTTCATAACTTTTTCATTATGAAGACTGGTAGATAAATTATCACTTAATTTTTCAACATCATCAAAAGTTAATTTTGAGAGGTTATCGGCAGTAACACTTTGTCTTATACCACAAATACTTTTGATTAGTGGGCTATCATTTTTTGCAACATTATCTAACTCTTTATCGATAATAACAGTATCTGATAATTTTTCACAATCATCAAAAGTCAGTTTGGAAAAGTTAGTAGCTGTAGTACTATGTCTGCCATCACAAATACTTTTAATTAGCTGACTGTCGTCTTTGTTTGAAGCACTATTCAAAACTTGATCTGTTGTAGTAACAGTATCTGTTAATTTTTCATCATCAAAAGTCAAGTCGCAAAAGTTATTAGTTGTACTTCTATGTTCATTCATTATACTTTTAATTAATACACTTTTGTTTGTATTTGAATTTTGTAAGGCTTCTGCCAATTTTTCCTCATCATCAAATGTTAATTGTGTAAAATTGTCATCTGTAAGACTTTGCTTTGAATTTAGAATGCTTTTAATTAATGTACTATCCTGGTTACGTGAAGCAGGTAATCTTTCACAATTACCGTCACTTTCTAGCGTATCATATAATTTACTACATTTTTCATTGTTAACACATGATTTGGTAGGTGACATTTCATTATCATCACTTGAATTGAAATCAATTTCATTTCGGACTACTTTAGTTTTTGAGTTATTAAGTTTTTTAGATGAATTCATTAATGCTGTGATTTTGAGTATTGGGTCTAAACTCTCATTTAGGGAATTGTCTGTATCTTCATCACTCTCGACGTCATCATCTGATATTGTCACTACATCTTGATTTTTCGCAGAGCTCTCTTTAAAATCTTTTTCTGTAACAATTAATTATTTTATATGGTTGTCCAAAAACGACATTCATGGAACTTTATGTTTAGCAAAGATTATTGGGTAAACTGAGGACATAAAGTGGTCGACTTTAGAGAATCGCTAAGTGAAATTGACCCGTGTCTAAATATACTGGTAGTTGTAAGACATAGCATAAAGTTCCTTTTATGTTGATACTTGTCATGTTAATCATATAAATCTGCGAAAGCAACCTCTTTACGCCCTCTGACCATATATTTGAATGAAATTTAATATTTATCTAATTAAACTAAAAGCCTACCATGCTTAAGTGCTACAAAACAGTAAACAGTTTTTGAGGAGAAAGTCTTTTCGAAATCCACCTATCATTAAAATATTTTTTTTCTTGTTTAGCTTAGTTAGCCTCTTGGGATTGGCACAATAAGTATTTTTCTAATCACTATCTTATTTGTGGCAATGTCATGTACATACACAAAAAATCAACATCAAATATCTTTAACCTTTTGTTTACTCTAATATTAATCAATGCTCTTTGTATGATTATGTTATTTTACTCCTCTTTGCTAATTATAAAATTCAAGTGCATTTTTCGGTTATTTTTATTAATTTTAACTTATTATATTTACCATCCCTTTCTTCTATGCAAGTAAGGTAATGCTGCAATTCCTTTTCAGCACGCGTACGCGCAAGACGTTCTTCAGCTAACTCCTCCTGAAACACAAAAGAAATAACTTATTTTTAGGATAAAACGATATTTGCATAATCAATAATAATAATAACGAAAGTTAATTCATTCATTTTCCATGACATTTAAATCAGAATCTCCAATTTAGCAGGATTAGTACAGTGTTTTAGTTGTAAATATACAAAATAACGATTACTGCGAAATATTCTATTTAAGATTTTTTTTATGAAGTGATTTTATATTTAGATATTGCCGTAAGAAATAAACCATTATTTTTCATAAAAGCATATTTAGATCTTCTTCTAGAAGTCTGAACGATTTTACATCGAACGAATGAATGAAAACTTTTTATTATTCACCGTAAACTTAAACCTAGACAATTAATATATACAATTTGCATTAGAATTATCATCATCAATCAATCATCTCTTTCAGGCAACCCGGTGTCTAAGAAAATTTAAAGAAGAATTATACAATATATATGAAATAAAATACAAATTATAATTAAATAAATAAATAAAATTATAATTATTATAAGAAGGATAAAAATGCTTTTTGTGTTTATGAAAAACCATAATTTGTTAATTACAAGCAATTTAATTCAGTGTCCTTATTTGGAACAACTGCTTCCCAACAAGCATAAATACAATTTCCAACATACCTTTAAAACTATGATCTCTGTTATCAATTCATTCACCTGCAAATAACATAATATTTTACTTGCTATCTCAATTATTACTGAAAAGTGATTTTAAATAAAAAATCGCACTTCTTGGAATACAAAGGAGTTTTAGTCTAATAGTGTCGAAAACGTAAGGAAATACTAGAATAATTTATATTTATAAACCATCTTTAGCTTCAAACGAAGTCTTATTATTCTTTAGTGACTTGTGTCTCATTACTGGGTTGAGCTCCTCACCGAGGAGCATATCACACTTATAGTTCCCCCGCTCTTAGGCTGGTGTGCACCGAACTTTAACCGACGGTTAACCAAAAATAATCACTGTTTTTCCATACATTTTTGGCGATTATTTTATTTTAACCATCGGTTAAAAGTCGGTGCACACCAGCATAAGTGTGCTCTTGCACGAGCAAATTAAAATAGCTCAATCCCGGTCAATTTTCGTTAACTATGACATCATGACTACATCAAGTAATTTAGGGATGGCAATATGTAACAAGCTGTTGCTGAGATACGGCCATACAATACCATGCAATGGTGGAACTTTAAAAAATCAGGCACACCCGCGTCTCCACCGGCAGCCTGTCCCCTTGCGAAAACGAGACATAAATATGATATAGAAAAAAAAATGGCTAAAAATTTCCAAGCCGATTGCATAATCGGCAACTCATGTTGTGGAATATATGCAGCAATTAGAAGGAATTTTCCCGAAACAACTGCAGCATTTTAAATAAATAAAATGCATCATACAAATTGATATACAATTTACGTTAAAATTCTAGTCTATTCCCCATTCACTTTAAGTTGATGCACAAGGTTACCAAATTCTAAAAATTACCATTACTTAAATATCACGTTATAAAATAGATCATAAGTAGAGATTATTACAAAACATTAATTATTCTTAATTTATGTTGAAATCATATTTTTTTCTCGACTAGTATACATAATAAAACTGCGTATTAATGGTTTTAGGCGCAGTAAAATAGGCATGTTGCTAAAGAGTTTCTTTTGTCGCTTCCTCTCTTCAAGTCACAACATGTTGCGAAGCGGTGGTAAATTAGATAAGGCTTCCATAGAGTTAATAATAATCATAAACAAAATTAAAACTTATTAATTAAAATGAACAAGTTGGCGGTGTGCTAAATAAAACTTTAACAATACTCATTGACACTTGACACCTTTCTCTTCCGTGATCACGGCTACTGAAGAGTGGCCGAGACGTCGGAATAATACCAATCAAATAAATTAACGCGCTTAAAACAGCTAAAATATAGTTTTAATATCTAGCTTTGGGTGTTAATATTTTTGACTGTTGGTAGCCCGGCGCACCAAGTTGTCGTGAACGATAGTAAAAAACGTAAACAGATTCTTAGAGCAGCCGGACTATAGATTTTCTGAAAACCAGCACATGCAAATAGAGGAGTGGACACTCAAATCAGCTGAGATACCTTTTATAAAAATAAAAATTATTGTAGCCTTATAGGTTTTATACAAGCATACCTACTTATGTCTTCATAAGTAGGTACCAGAAGGAGTCAACTAGCGCCATAATTACATTGTTAAAAAAATAACTTTTTTCTATCATGATAATGTTATTTTAACGCCTGTTCTTTTATGTGTAAAATTTCATAATTCATTGTAACATGATGTGTTCGCAACCCGCAACTATAAATTTGTGACATACACAACTTATGTAAAAAAAGGGAATTTTTCTAGGTTGTTTATGGACTGATCTAATGTAAACTAATGTTGTTGCTGGACAATTTATAATACACTAAAACTCCTGTGCACAAAGCCTTATGTTATTAATTAACATTAAAAATTATTGCAATAGAACTTTTAATTAAATTTGTGTTGTTTCCATTTACCTCTTTCGGAATTCTCGCCGGTGTTGCTACAGACTTAGTACGTGATCTAGCATTTTCTAGTCTCTCTTCATACTCTTCCTTCATGTCCTCCATCTGTACAAAATGTAAACTTTATAAGAAATTTCAAAGCATAAATTTTATTAAAATATTAGTTCCAGTTTTACTAAGTATACAGGTAAATACTTGCTCAAAAATCATTATTTTGATATTAGAATAATTAATTATGAATACATGACCCAAGTTATCCCCCTAAACAGTGCGAAACCATAGTTATATTTGCAAAAATGATTATTGACCAGTCATAATAATAGGAATACGACATACTTATCATGATCAAATCGAATATATTTTAAAAAAACATCAGGCCAAAAGCACTTTAAATAAGTATGTATGTATGAACACATACTACAAATACAAACAAGTGAGGTATGTAAGAATAAGCCTAAATGGCGCTCTGTTGTTCGTGCTTACCCTGCATGGGACCTGGCGTGAAGTTATGTATGTATGTATATATGAATAGACTAATGAATGTAGATGAAGTAAAAAATCTGTCCAGATCGTAGTAAGTAGAAGTCCATCGTCTCTGCCACCCCTATACAAAACAGGTGTGATAATATGTATGTATGTAGTTAGTTATTTGCAAAAAAATACATATCAGTTAAAATTTTCATTTTTTTTTGTCTAGCAACAATTGTATTGCAAATGTTCATGGTCAACAATAACTATTTTTCATCAGATGGGCTCCGAGCTTACTTGCTGTACTACAGCAGTAAACACATATAATATATAGAAAATAACTTGTACAAAGATGTATAAAAAAGCTTCTTACCTCAGAGCGTAGGGATTCAAGCTCAGCCTCATAGTACTCCCTCATATTATTCCTCGCCTCATCCACCAACTCCTTCATCAGATCTGACCTCTCTCTCTGTTTATCCTCCATGGTCAATAATAACTCTCTATTGAGGGTTTCGGCTCTATAAAAAAAATTCAGTCCATAAACATCCTGCTTCACCATTATTTTTTCTTTTTACACTTGCAGCTTGTGGGTTAGCTGTACTCAGAGGGCATACAGCGTTCTGCGCGTCCAATATAATAACGCGTTTAGGATGTTGATGGGGCTGCCGCGCTACTGTAGTGCCTCAGGGATGTTTGCGGAAGAACGCATAGATGATTTTTATGCTATAATGCGTAAGCGGGTCGCATCCCTGTGGCGCCGGGTGCGCGCCAGCTCCAACAGCATACTCCGGACTGTGGCGGAGCGGGTTGACGGCCCTTACTGCAAACACAGGGTTAAATTGCATGTGCTGCCGTCAAACCGAGCCGCCAAACAAGTGTGTTTGTTACTTTTACGTGTTTTTATTTTACTAACAATTAGTTTTTAAGTCTCTTGTGTAACTAACAGAAATTTTGGACGCAAGTCTGACAAATAAAATAATAATTATTATTATTATGTATTTCTTTCAAGACCACGGGCCATAAAAATGGCCCGGACTTTTGGAGGGCTTACGTGGGGCCATGGGGAGGCCAACACCTAGAGGCCCCTTGACAAATTTAATGTAAATATGTGGCGTGACACTGACCGGCGATTATCCCTGTCTACACCATATAATAATGCACCCAAGGACAAGCCCCGGCCAGTGTAGGACTATTGTGGGAAATCAAGACAAAAAGTACCGGGCTATTGGGGTGAACTATTAGTGGTACTAGCGGTCTGGGAATATGGGGACTATGGCGTCTGCCCGTCGCAATGTTCGGGGAACATGGAAAAATGGGCAGACGGTGACTCGCCACTCCCTGCATGGGCCCCAAAAAATGCCATAAAAGGCAGGGGCAACATGGGTATGAGTGGCTAAGGGGTGTAGAGAGGTGGGCTGCAGGTTCACCGAAGCTACTTCCGACATTAGGCCATTTATCACTTCCACCCCTGGAGCTTGAGTCTTAGCTCTAGCGATCTCCACTCCGTGCCTGCTGGTTAAGGCAAGCACGGAGGTGGGGGCCTTGTCTTGGCCCCCGGAGTCAGGTACGAGGTGTCGCCACTCACCTAAGGCTTCGCACAAAGCCCCCCTGCGGGTTTATTATTATAGGCAAGAACAATATACCCACCACATTTGTCCAAGGCAGATTGACAGGTTTGCCACATTGGTTACCTCGATGTGCATATTTCATCAAGATGTTTTCCTACATCATTTGAACGTGGTGATTGTAACAATATGTACCTAAATTATGCCAAAACAGTCTTAGGCTGGTGTGCACTGACATTTAACCGGTGGTTAAAATAAAATAATCACTGTTTAGCCATATATTTTAAGTGATTATTTTATGTAAACCATTGGTTAAATGTCGATGCACACCAGCCTTAGTGGTCTTTGCAGGCAGGATAAGAACCAATTAGCTGTGTGAATTAAAATTTTAAAAAAGTACAATATTTTTAAAAAAATTTTTAATGCCAAGCTGGCAAATAGACTGGGATTATCTCTAGAAGAAATGTAACGATACTCACCGCATCAACTCGAAGTGTAGCCTCTCATTGTCGGTTCTCAGCCTCATGACTTCAGTGCTGGTTTCTATTGTCGTATCATCAAAGCTGTTTAGTGTTTCCAATGAACTCGCCGATGGGATGGTGTTGTTGATCTCTAAATATACCATCATAATCATGTTATGAACTTTTGATGTGTGTTTATTTGGGTTTACCTCTTAAAAACCGATTTTTGTATAAAGCCCCTGGTAGAAAAATTTTAAGAATGAAATAATACAATTGCAACTCAAAACTTTGTATTTTTTTCGTTTTTTTCAACCAACCTTGTACTAGAGCAAAAACAATAACTATAGCCAATACACATACAATACACAACACTATATATAGCCCTTTTTGTTAATAATAGTAATTTCAGTGTTAATCTGTACTTGATGTTAAACACAAATCAAGGTTGTTACGGCGACATACTTCAGACAGGGCAAATGCTCTACCACCTGGCTGTTGGTTGTTTTGTCTCTCTTAAGAGAGCGCGCCCGGCCGCAGGAATTAGTATTCTTTTTCCATTCCAGCACAGAATAACGTGTGACGTAATATATGGATCGCTCCTATTGGTATTAATTGATTTTAGGTTTTAGAGCAGGTATGGGAACCTTTGACATGTTGAGGGCCAAACTTTAGTGTGCAAATACGTTCGCAGGCCGCGTTTAAAAAGTACTTAGTGCATTTTAAAGTAGTGATAATATTCTTTGCGATAGATATTAGACATGAAATAATACGATAATGTTATTATAGTACAATTTAATAAAATACCAAAAGGATTAAAAAAAATGGTATATTATAATAAAATCGTTAAATTTGCAATTTTTACAAATTACGAAAGTTAAATACACGGCCTCACTGTCACTCCCGTGAGTATAAGTACCTAATGTAATATTTTTTAATTGGGTTTTCTTGAAAATGTCTCGCGGGCCTGTGGTTACCCATATATGTTTTAGAGTTTGGCAACACTGTGCGTCACTTGATCGTGGACGGGCAGCAATGTGTTTGTATGAAGTGAGACTCACGTATGTCCTGCGCGACCGCGGCTAGCGTGAGCACGGACTTGCTCTCGTGCGCGAACTGCGGCGCCGGGTTGAGCGTGACCACCATGCTGACGGACTCGCCGCGCGCGCCCGTCAGCCCCGAGCCCAGCAGCCGGGTCAGCTTCGACTCCCTGACGAAACGACACAAACACGATGCTATACTAACCGAAAATAAAAAAAAACCTGTTTGCTTCAATAAGTCGACAACTCACAGTTTTTATTTCATAATTAAAACTGTTGTTTCTGATTTTATTTTTCCAAAAAAACCTGGTTCCCTTTATAATAAATTATAGATTGACAGTTAGACAGTTACTCACTCACTACTTTTGAATTTCTAATTTTAAAAAATAACACGTAATTGAAGCAAACATATATTAGCACCTATCTCATTCGATTAATTGCCGATTTGAAAGATTAATCTACATTACTCGAGATACACACCGTTATAGTTTGTAAATGTTTAAATATTTTTTTTAGTGCAAGCTTGAACTAATGTAAGCTTAACTTAAATTATATTGTTTCATTACACAATTATATATATACATACATGTCGATGTATTAATTATCTAGGTACCACATTTGAAAAAGAATAACATCTATAGATTACAATTAGAAACCAGAGATTTTATATTTCCTTAAATTGCAACACTGTTCTTCTAAGGGTCGAGTCTCTTCACTTTTTAGGTCCAAATCATAACCTAAGACCAATATAGTTTGGGTTATCATTTTGGACAGTTGGACTTTATTAAGGTCCACCTAGGTCTATATGTTCCACTACCATTTCAATAGTGAACATCCTGTAACTTTTTTGTACTAGTATGATTTTTAATTCGTCTTTTGATATAGCCATGCCACTGACGATCGTTTTCAGTGATTAAGTTAAAATCTAGAAGGAAAAAATCCATTATGTTAGTATTTCACAAAATGTCACTTGACACAAATAGCCTATTGATAAAATTTTGAATTTAGTAGTAGAATGGGAGATGCATGCATACAACCAGTCGTCGCAGTATACCACAGAGAACTGACTAGCAAACAGCGGGAACATTCATATTTATAGCTATCTGTGCAGGAATAGAGTATGCTGCCAATGACCTTCAATTGTGTTCCATCAGTAGTGGCCAGGTTCCAGTCTCCCTTTAGAGAGCGACAACACATTGGTAGGATGTTGGGTGTTATAAATAGGCAATGGATAGTAACTGCTTTGCATTAGATAGGCTGTCTGCTAATCTCATGTTTTTTTTAAAAATATGTATTACTTTCATTATCATCCAGAAGTGAATATTACTCTCTGCCATCTGAAGTATTAGTTAGCAACTGTCTCTCACTGCTAGAAGTATACCTGTAGGGCACGAGCGACTCGTGGCCCTGCCTCTGGTTGCGCCTGAGCATGTGCAGGCAGCGCTCGAGCACGTGCAGCGAGGTGTTGATCGCGCGCGACTCCTGCATGCGCGCGCCCGTGTTGCGCGTGGCGCGCGCGCGCTCGCACCCGGCCAGGTCGCACAGCCGCACGCACGACCAACGGATCTCGTCGTCTGGACACCATTATAACAATATGAAAATTTAATCTCATTTGGCAACTATATTCTTGGCATCCCAGTACAATGATTGGCACATTGGATAAAGAAATCTTAATATTTTTTTACTTCTTTAGATAGGCTGAGCACTTTAGTTTGTGGGTATTGAATTATACTGAGCCGTCACGCGTCATGCTCAGCTATGTAACGCTCATCAGGCAAAGTCGGCTCGACTCTACTGGGAGCGAGAGATTATAGTCAACGCGTCACTGCTATACTCGCCAGGCAAGCGTTACTCGCCTTGATGAAGTTTTCACTTCTGTTCTGTGGTCTTAAGTACACATTAAGTATTTTATTTATTTTGTAGCCATACAATGATAACATTATTATTGTAAATGGTTACATACCAATACAAATTAATTTTCTAGTAAAACTGTTTAGTATGTTACAAAAGTCTTGAAAGGTTGAATATGTTGGGCTTACACCATATATTAATTATACTATACTTTTGTACCTTATATTTAAAACTTGTTTTGTGTTCCAAGTAAACAAATAAATAAAGTTAGGTTTGAGTCCAGCCTCACCTGTCTCAGTGAGCATGGTTATTGTGAATATGCAGTGGGAGCGCGACGACTGCGCGTGCACGCCCGTGGCGGCCACCACGAGGTTGCGCTTCCCGGCGCCCATCACGTCGTACGCCTCCTCGCCGGACCTAACGAACGCCTGCGCCGCACCCTGGTTCAAAATCGGATCATGTACCAAACAAATCAATAGCAGGTCCTAAATCAAACTGTTATAGGTAAATTAACACTGACAAAAGTAAACTACTCATATATCGAAATAGAGTAAAAAATAAAGAGTTCTTAGATTCCTAAACTTCTGAACTATTAATTACTACTATGTTTTAACCACTTTCACTGGAGTTTGGAATTTTATTTTAAAATTTCAATTTTTACTTTATAATCCTTAAAATGTAGTTTTCATTATGTGTCTAGTACATGTAAAAAACGAAAACTTAAGGAAAGACCTACTGAGCTATTATTGTTATTTACATATTTGTAGATGTGTTTCTACATAAAATTCATACTAAAAATATAGATGTTTCTAAACACTATTATTGTGAATGATTCTTGTTGGAATACATACATTTAATTTATATTATAAATGAGAAAATTTAGCAGCCAGGGATGTAATATCACTCTTCGGACAGATCAAAAAGGCACCAAAAAAATTGTAAGCTATAATAATAAGAGGGCCAGTAAGTATTATTTTTTGTTGTGTATGGCATCAAGCTTTGAATATAACACAATGTTATGTGGTCACAATATTTGTTGCCTCTATTAATTACCTTAACATAGAAATGCCCAGATGAGTCTTCTCTAATATGTAGTTTTGTCCTCTTCTCAGGGGGTGCCAACAAGTCATATACTGCTTCATTGTATATTTCCACAAATGAAACCTGTAATATTGAGATCATTAGTCAATATAGAATTGTTTCATAGTACTTTGTTGCGATAACCACAAGCAAAGTATGAATGAGTGAATGAATTAAGGAAACAAAAGAGGTTTAAAAGAAAGCTTTTACACCAAAAATTTAAACTATGTGCTTAAAAACTTGAAGTAATTGCAACAAGTAATTTCAACACTGACAATAAAATTGTCAATTGAATGAGTCAATGTGTGTTAATATTATTTGTAGATTGCGAAAGACTCAGATTTTCATTTTCATACATAATTTGTGGTGGTATCTATGTTAGCCAGTCATAGATGCGTAATAATTAATTATAAATCTCCTTTAATCACAGAATTTTATGAGTGACTATTCAATAATGATTATTATTAACTCGGGAGTCTTGACAATTCATAACAAAATATTAGCTAGGAAAATGTAATGACAGACTAAAAAATAAGTTATTTTACTGGTACTGTGATACAGAAAAGTGTAATTAATACACATTTTAAAAATAAAAACTTACCCAAACATAGTATTTAGTTCTGTTTGACAAATTAAAGGAGCTAGCACTGAACTCATTCTGTAATTGCACGCTTATACGACGATATTTGTCACGGTTTGGAGCAGAAGTTTGTCGTAATCTTTTCACCCACTGGAAATTTGCATAAAATTCTTTTGATTTTTTACAGTAAATTTACACAAGGTAGAATTCTTGGCATTCAATTAAATAGAAGTATGTGGCTTCCAAATCACATGAGAAAAGAATAATGTAGAAAATATAGTATATATGTATGTATATACATTTTTTATGTTAAAATGGGCAAATAAGCAGACAAGCACTCACCAACTCAAGTGAACATTGGAGGTGTATAATTTTAATGAACATGTAGGCTTTTACCACAAATATGTTGCCCATCCTGAGACATTAGTAGTTTAATCTCAGTGTAAGACACTTATTGTCTGTCCTGCCTTTCTTTCCGGAATACAGCAACATTTTTTGGGGGAAGGCAGTAGTGAGATGGTAGGACCTGTGCAAATGTGGTATGTGTGGTGGGACATATGGATATTTCAAATAGCCCAACTTTCACCTGCATGTGTCTGAATATGTGAACATGTGCATAGAACTGCTGTTCAAGATCACACAAGATTTCAATCTTATATTTAATTTTATTACTTTGTTGTTTATCTATATAGTAAGTAAAATATTGTTTATGTTGTCTTAAAGTGCAGAATGTCTTTCAAAATAAAAATTCACCTAATCTTATAAATAGCTACATCTTTCTCAGAGCCATTTAGAAACTAGTCAATTTTCTCTTGTAAACAAAATGGTAAATACTAATATAATAAGTATTGTATTAGCAGAAGGTGATGTCAGGAGCCTCAAGAACAGACGAGCGTGCATGACAAGAGCTATGAATGTCAAAGAAGCAAGTGAGGTGTGTAAGAATAAGCCTGTATGGCGATCTGTTGTTCGTGCCTACCCCGCAAGGGACCTGGCGTGAAGTTATGTATGTATGTATGTATTAGCAGCATGTGTACCTAGATGATAACAAAATTAGCATTCATATTGAGAGTAAACAAAATGTACACTCTGTTTTCAAGCACAGCAATTTATACCATATTGTACTCATGTTATGGCTAACATAAAATATAACAAATAAGTCTGGGACCAATATCACTAACATGCAGACCAATGTAAAAAGGGAAAACAATCTTATCAGAATTTATTCTATCAAGAATCAAAAATAAACAACCATATGTCAATAATCTAGTAGTGGCAATAGATGTGTGATTATGCATACTTGTGGTTCTGCCAACTTTTTTACCAGTCTGCTGCCATAAGTGTGCAAATTTTCAAAAGCAGACAGTCATTAAGCCCTAAGTATGTGTACTTGTTCACACATCATCTATCATCCATTTATAAATGCTAACATTCAAACTGTACTAAATAAAATAGTCTCTTATTAGCCATAGTAAGGTATTGAACTTATAGGTGCAAAGCAATAAAGACTATCTGTAACATGGCAACAGTATCTCATTAATTAATATAACAAACAGCCTGTTTACTATGTGCATGCAAAACCTATACTGGTGTAAATTTTAATAAATTTAGTATATGATTAACAATAATTTCTCTGTTTGCTCATCAGAGTATTTGTTTTTTAACAACCTGTAGCCAAAAAAATTAAAATACATGAAGTTTTTGACCTGTAGCTAATCAATCCTTGTGCACAGACTGTTAAGTACTTACTCAACTTTTTACAGATAACTTTATTTACTGTGAACATGATATATTGCCTAGTTGTCTGTCACAAATAAGGGAAATTATACAGTTTGGGACAGACACATGTTTGCATAAAAGCACACTATGAATAAAACAAGCAAAACACCTGCAACTCAAACTCTTGCTCTGCACAACTAAGTTTATCAGCACCACTCTCTGCAGGTTTATACAGTGGTTGCTGTGCAGCATCTACCAGTTTGAAGACATACTCTAGCGAGCGAGGGACAAGTCCTGGTGAGCCCACTGTGCCCATAAGAGTATATGTTTTTCCTGATCCTGAGGGCCCATAAGTCAGCAGCGTGAAATTGTGTCCATCAGGCAACTTCTTCAGGTTGTCTTTTACAACAACTTCAAATATTTCCTGTAATTAAGAAATATTTTCATCATAACAGGTTTTAAGACTTCACTGAATGGAAGTTTTGTTGTTGTACCACCATGTAGAATGAATGATGATGATATCTGAAATAATAAGACAATTAACAAAATCTTCCATATTAATAACCATGATTTAGAGGATCAAGAATACCAGTCCTATAAATAATAAGTTAGAGTTAATAGTGTGTTTCAAAAAGGAAATTACAGGGTAAGAAATAAAGAACTGTTTGATATACCACATTGTAAGATAACACATAAAATTAAACAAAACAGAACTTACTTTCTGGCTACACTCTGCAGGGAATATTTTTGAAAACGTGTACATCTTGGACACATTGTGCTGCGTGCGTCTTCCATGTCCAGCGGTGGTGGTATCCAGAGACGTGACAATGGATTTATCTGACCGTACTTCATAAAGATTATTTGGCACACTACAAGGCTTTAGCCTCAAGTAAACTTGGACTAACTCGGACTCCTCAAATAACTTAATACCCTTTTGAGGACGAGTTCTCACATGAGGATTTAGAATCAGTGGTGGTTTTGGCTCAATAAACGATGGGATATCCCTTCTAGACACATCGTTATCAGAATATCGTTGGTCTGACATTACTTAAGCAATAACTATTTACCACACATATCAAGAACACAATTATAGCTTATTAGAACTTAATATCAAAAACAAAACGACAGCCGTTGGTTTATAAATAAATAATTTGAATTTGAAACAGAATATTAGGTTTTTATGTTGGTGCTATTGAAAATCCTTGTCATAGATCATACTGTGATCTTTGCTTTGTTTTTTATTGATTTGGCAACATTAAAAAAATTGATCCTAGCGCGGAGTTTTTGGCGGGAACTGAAAGAAGACGTTGTGCTGTGCAGTTTTATTTTCTAAAAATGTGTATAATTACTCTAAAATGAACAATAGTTGCAGGATATTGATAGTTTTTGAGTAGAAATTATGTGTTTTTGTGAGAAATATGAACTGTATAGTCAGATGTGATCTTTCAAGTTTTCACAAGAACTCCATTGAATGGCGTCGGTTGTAGCCTGCAATACAACTGCGCTACTATACGAAGACCTATTAATTAGCATGTTTCCGACTGAAAGACTTTGATTCTATGGTCATTAATAAATAATAAATAATGATCCTAGCGCCCAGGGTCCTTAAAAATTACTTCAAACAAGCTTCAAACAATGGAATAATGAAGAAACTATATAATATGTAAACTAAGATCTGGCTTAAAAGCCTAGCTGCCAAGTCAAAAACCTAAATAAAAAAAACATTTAAAGGCCAGCTGTCAAGCCATAAACCTAAATTATAAATAATAATCATTAAAATATTTATTCTGTGGAGTTATTGTCAATCAGTTGGCTTCTCCAAGCCATAAATATATTTAAAAAATTCAGTCAACTTCTATTAAAAATGTCCGATGTGTGTTCGCTTTGTATAATTTTTGTTTATTTTTGTGTTTTCAAAGATTTTTATTTGTACTAATGGAAATATGTGTTCGTTTATTATATTCAAGCTGTTCTGACTAACAATAGTTCTTTATGTTCAAACAAGTTACACATGTACAGTAAATTCTAGGAATTTGGGAAAATGTGAATATCTTGAAATTTGGCTTCGTGCCATTGATTTAATTGTAATTTCAATGGATAAAGACGTCATGAAGTGGCACACGGTTGTTATTATCTCCTTGGTTTATTTAAAAATTGTTTACGGCCACTGTCCTTCATTGTGTATTTGTAAGAGTAATAGAGGTTCTGAAGACGCTGTTACGGAACCCCTACTTGGAGAGGAGCTGCTGAGACTAAAATGTGGCGGGAGTCCGGCCCAGATCACCGAGCTCAAAGAAATAGATCTAAGCCAGTTTTGGAAAATTGTAGTGAGCTTGTAAGTCATTTACTTTATTGCTAAAGGAAATTGGAACATAATTTGTTTTGTTGCACCTTTGTTTTTGTCTGTCTACAGGAATCTGTCTGGGAATGCTATATCTACTTTGTCCAGGGAGTTATATTTGCCCAATTTACAAAAATTGTGAGTATTCTGTTCATTTATGTTTATTATTAATATTATATGTGTATTAGAAATATTTTCATAATTTGAGCAGTTTACCTCTTGAATAAAGTGTATTACCTTGGCTAGAGTGCCTTTAAGTACACTGTACTGTATCATGTAAATACATACATACTTGCGGGGTAGGCATGAACAACAGAGCACCATACAGGCTTATTCTTACACACCTCACTTGCTTCTTTGACATTCATAGCTCTTGTCATGTAAATAGTTGAAATTAATAGACTAATTTTCTTCATCATGTTAGATATACTTTTTAAATTAAAAACCATTCAACAGTATTGATGATTAAAATATTTTACAGGGATCTAAGCAGAAACCAAATAACCTTGATTGAATCGGATGCATTCTACAATATGACAGCATTACAAAAGCTAGACCTCTCATACAATCAAATTAGTAATGTTTACAAGGAAATGTTCAAAGGCTTGGTTAATTTGGAACGACTGTCCTTGGCCCAAAACCATATATCTGTAATGGCTGCTGGGACATTTGACCATCTGATTGGGTTGAAGCAGCTGTAAGTTACTATGAAGATGTTTAATGAATCATGTGATTATGAGTAACATAATAGCTTACTAAATAATCTATTATCAACTTCAGTTATAGTGAAATTTGTATGTCCTATAGAATAATTAAATATATAAAAATATATTTTATTGTGACTTTACCCTTATAAATTTGGAGTCTATATACTTCTAGAACTGTCCAAATTATGGCACAAAAGCATTCTATACTGAGCCATTACTGAGACCAATAGCCTTAGTTTTCTTGTTGTTAGGTCAAAAATTAAATATAATTAATAAACATTATCAAAAAATCTTCTGTTACGGAAAAGAAGGTTGCTTCCTGGTTTGTCTGGGCAGCAGTGTTGCAGAATCAGTTTGCTCCATAATTGCTGTACTGAAAGCTTAGTGAGTGCTGATATTTCTATGAGCATTTCTGATTAATTCATGGGATATAGTATATACTAAGCAAAGCAGGAAACACTCATAGTACTATGAGCTACTAGTGCTGGTAGGCACTCTGGAAGCTTTTGGTACAACATATACAGAGCATAACAATTCCAACTGCTGCTGTACTAACAATTCAGAAAGTGTTAGTTTAATAAGACACATGTATAAAATTGTAGTGATTCATAGGGAAGAAAGAGATGATTTATTGTGACTTTAATTAATTAAGCTAAACTGAACATTATTATTGGCTGATTCCTATATCTTACTATTCATTCACCTTCTTTACCATCTGTAGAAATTTAATATTAGTTGTATGGAGCTTATAAATGTCAAAATTTAACCAATAGTAAGACAAAGGAATTGGCCATAATATATAAATTCTTTCTATTTATGAAAAAACCTTTTCTAACCAACCTTATTGTTATTTCAATTCGTTATTCCAGAAATATAACTGATAACCCATTAATATGTGACTGTGATCTGCTATGGTTGGGCGATTGGGTTCGGAATACAAGTGTCAAACTTGTTAGTAGCCCTAAATGTGCTTTTCCTGAAAACTTAGCAAACAAAAGTGTACGAAAATTAAAGATATACCTCAATTTACCAGTATGTGGAAGTGTTCTATCATCTAACACATTAATTGTAAGCCCTTCGCATGACCAAGTTATATTTGAAGGTGATACATTATCGATAACCTGTGAAGCACCATTTGCTTCAGTAATAGCCAAATATGAGTTAAAATGGCAGCACCCCATGTTAGAGATCTGCGATTTGAATATTACAAGCACTGATATGCAAGACGAAGGCTTAGCAAAAACTACAATATATTTCCCAAATATCACTTTACATCACATGGGAAACTGGACTTGTGTTTATTCAGATCAGAACCATATAAGACATAACTATACTGTACAAGTGTTGGTGCTATCGAACAGCACACAGTTTTGTAATACAACATCTACGGTTTCAAATAAAGGATTGTATTCATGGCCACTGTTGTTACTTAACCATACAGGAGTAGTTCCATGTAGAAGTGGCGATGGTTATGCATACAGGTATTGTAATGCAAATGGTACATGGGGACCTGTGAATGCCTCTGAATGTTCCTACATTAGTAATGTGACTAAGTTGCTGCAGCAGTTTGCATTGTTGAATGTGAGTTTAGTACAATATTCAGCTGTGAATGCAACAGAGAGATTGGCAATGTTGATACAGGAAAAGACATATCCAGTAGTTGAGATCAGTGATGAAGATGATGTCATGTTTATAGCTCAGGCAATCAGGAATTACATGCAGTATATGGCAGAAGAGAAAGATTTAGGTAAGTCTATAACTTTCATACTGTTTATAGTACTATTATACAACAATTATACATAAATGTAATTTGTCCTGAATTAAATGTTTTTTCTTTCTTTCTTCTTACTATTACCCAAGTAAATTTACTAAAAAGTCTCTCCTAAAGTTTTCCCGGTCTGCTGTTACATAGGGTTAATTAACAATAACAATTGTTCTCATAATCATAACTATCTTTCGAGCCTGGAAACGTCTTGTTCACCACCCTGGCGGTGCAATCGTTGACAAACAACAATAATCACTTTCAATCAGGTTGGATGCCTGCCTTTCTGCTCATCTCAATAAAATATACACTTTTTAACTTAAGGTCCATTAAAATTCGTCTATTATCTGAAATAAAAAGTATCCCACAAGAATCTCCACTATCAAAAGCCATATAATATATATATATATATATATATATATATATATACTATGTCTATTGTGATGTTTCACGATAAACATAGTAATTTTTAAGCTTTTGCTATTGTTAGACATATTTAAAAATGTGTTTCAAAAAACTTAAAGGTGTTTTTTAATTTTGTTTGAAACAAATGTTTCGTATATTAAAAAAAAACTTATTAAACATTGTTTAAAACTAGTGTTCTCTTTATTAAAACAATTTTTTTGTCTACTTTTTATAGGTCCAGCCCTACTGGATGTGATAAGTTCAGCCATGAATATTTCGATATCGGTTTTATCACGCGCCGAACATAATTATGGATCTTGCACAGATATGGTTCATGCTGCTGAAGAAATATCGGCTTACATTGGCGACGTCCAGAAACAAAAGGTATGAAAAATCTTACATGCCAATTTTGCAGTGTTGGTTTTAATTCAAAAATATTTTGTTATACATAAGTTACTCAAAACTGTAATCGGAACAGGCAGTTAATTGATTGTTTAATGATGTCAGTTATTAGTTTGGTCGGTAAACCAGAGCCTTTTCCAGGTGAACCTCGCAGTTGAGAGGTTCCATGTGAGAGATGGTTTCAATGGAGTGACTTGCGTGTGGTACAGCGCGTCTCGCGGGGAACAGCCCAAGTTGCATTGCACTACCACTAACAGGACGGTCGCACCTCTACTCACAGTCACCGATGCACTTATACACGCCAGTGTGCAGGTGAGATTTTATTAATTGAGTCGATGACGTATGTTACAGTAACCTCTAAAATTATCCAGAAATAAAAGAATATAGCACTAAAATATTACACTATACTTTTATTTTTGTAATATCGCGATAAATATATTTTTAGTTATTATTTAAACAATAATCAATATGCTATTTGACTCCAGCGATATGACCTTATAAGTTACTTTACTTGTATAAAATCAAGACGACCTCGCAGTTTTATAAGATTATAAAAATATTTCAGTTGACTTTACTGTCGCCTTCCCTATTATTATTATATTATTAAATTAAATTTTTTATTCTTATAATTTTTCATTCTTTGGACATGCAATGTTGAAATCACGTGAATGGATGGTGACATTTTATTTTACCTGTTTGTCTGTCTTTGTATATTTTATTGTTAGCCAAGAAGGAAGAATAGTAGGAATGAAAATCGCCCAGTAAAAAATTAGATAAATATAACCCCTAAATGCTACATTTCCAGTATAATATCAAAACACCAATTTAAGATTGATTTATGTCACCTTCTGAAAATATAACACTTAGATTTCACAGGTACATTCTTATTGAACGATTGTTCTGCCATTCATTCAATTATATTCTGATCGGCAGTTTTTATTTGCGCATAAGGCGGATTAGTTTCCGTAATGTAAATAATCTACTTTGAACTTTATTTGCAAGGGCAATAAATAGATAGAGAGTTGCTTGCTATGCATACTTAGCTCTGTCTCGCTAACACGATTTGTACACTGTCGCATGTATTTAAATTGGTTTACAGCAAAGGTACATCACAGGAATTATTACTTGTGTAAAACTGTAACCACATTTTTTAAATAAAATATTTATTATTCTTGTTTCTAGATTCCACAATCTCTACTCTATAGTGTAACAGAATCAAGTGGACATTTACAAATGCAATCCAACGAGTTGGTAATTTCAGTATATGAGGATGCAAGTCTATTTCCTCTTTTGCCGGAAGTTGGTAACAATGGGCGATTGACACATAGAGCGAAAGATTATTACGGCCGAAGCACTAAGAGGGAAGATATGAATATGGAGATCACTTCACCCGTTGTTGGCTTTAGAATGAGTGAGTTTTTTTTAACATTGTCATGGGAGTTTTATCTTTTAGGGTGACATGGCCATTTTGACAAAAACGGATCCGTCTTTTTATGTTAGGGAAACTATATGCGCGCATGTGCGCGACACCGTCACGGTGCTGTAGATAAGTACGATTGCGCCGCGGTCGTACTTATCTACAGCACTTTCGCTGTCAAGTGGGCGCAGTAGTATGAAAGACGGACATGCATATGCACAGGAGTTCTCAGAATAGCAGCGTAGTGGATGGGCGGCAGCGGCGTGTAGGCACCACCGTCTATACGAACGCAAAATGAATGAAATTTAGTAATCATATGTAAACTATATGCCCTCATGTTCAGTGTTTGTTATTACTTATTCAGATTTATAACTATAATAAAATAAAATAATAACAGCCCATAAACGTCCCACTGCTGGGACAGTACACCACACTTGTCCAAGGCGGCTCGGCAGGTTTGACACATCGGGTATTTCAATGTGCAGGTTGCATGACGATGTTTTCCTTCACCCTTATTAGCACGTGGTAATTGTAACCATATGCACATTAGGTCAGAAGACTGCCTAACAGGTGCATGCGTTCCGGCCAGGATCGAACCCGCGCCCTTTTGGGTTTGGGACGCGTGCATTAACCATACGCTACCACGACTTTTGACGATTTATGACTATTTGTTCTAAATAATAATATTGTTGAGGTGCAGTGAAGGTGCCCTTGCGCGTGGAATTGCTAGAGCCGATAATAGTGACGGTGCGTGTAAGCGGCGTGGGCGGCGTCGACGGGCGCGCCGCCGTCTGGGACCCGCTCACGCGCAGGTGGCAAGACAACGCCTCAGGTATTTCATTATATTTAATACTTCTCTTTACCACCTTTTTTCTTTACTTCTCTGCCAGCGAAACTTCATTCGCGTTATTATGATTATACTCTGATTTTTAATTACCTGGACTAAAATGAAAGCTACGATTAACCTTTTAGATGTTGAAAGCTTGGAGCAACTCACTACTGTCAATTGAATCCTACAGAATTTCTATATGATTCAACTCATAGTGGTGAAATGTTGATTCAACTTTCACAACACAATTCACTTATATATTTAAAAACAGGTCGATCACAGCTGTCATTTTAGTGTAGGTAATTTAAAATCAGGGTATAAGTATTTATTAGTAAACGAGAGTTTGCCGCGAGTCAAACTCTAGGCAGTAGCAATACTCGTACATAATCATAATAATATAACAAAGAGACTAAGTTGAATATATTATAGTCTACACAACTGCCCAGCAAACCACAGAGGTTAGTCGAAGCCGACCTAATTTGAAGTAATACAATGAATGATATGTTGTTTATGTCAACATAGGCATTTGTTAGTGAATTGAAAAACGCGATTGCAGTGCCATTTATTTTGTTAATCCGTCTATTTTAAGGAAACTACTTCATGCAAAATGTATCCTTAGTGTTAATTCGGGTTATATGCCAGCACTAATGTCGAACTTTATTTGTGGTGTCCGAAAAAAGATGCGCTTGCAGCGCCGTTTTTTTTTTCGCAATTTTCGTCTATCCCACGAAAACAACGTTATTTATTGGGATAAAAGTATCCTAAGTTAAGCCCGGGATATAATCTAGCTCTATGCCGAGTTTCATTTAAATCCGTTTAGTAGTTTTCGCGTTACGCTCTACCAGACAGACAAAAATTCTAAAATTTGCATTTTTGGAATCTAGTCTGAATTTTTTTCACATTTTTAAACCTATTGTACAAACTCGAAACAATGTAAATGATAGTTCATCATTTATATTGTTTCGAGTTTGTAAATTAAAGTCAGGCCATAAAAATATTACAGTCTACACAAATATTTTCTTTTTAGTGGACTTTGAAGTAATTGAGTTGGTGACGTAGAAAATTCTCAGTACAAATTACAGCGCGAGTAAAACTTAAATGTGTTCTTGAACTTCGTGCATGTCAACAATGACAATGCACAAGCAAAATACAGTTATAACGTTCACGAGGTGGTACGTACAGAGATGAGAGAAGTGTTGCACTCTCGCTCGGCTGCTATTCGGAATCGCATAGCATCCCTTTCGCACTATGCAGTATCAAGTGTGATAAACTTTAAGACTTGACTGGGCCTGTGAAATTTCTCAGAGTTAACTTCACAGTCGTCTTTAAACCTCAATTTTATTATATCCATTTATTTCAGCTTGTACCAATCTTATGAAAATGTAATTTTAATATCTTCGTTTCAGATTGCAAAGTATCTCATGTAATATCGGAAATGATAATCATAAGCTGTACGAAACTAGCTTATGTCGGTCTCCTGCAGAATGTCGAAACGGGAATATATGGCGCGAGAACTGACGGAGCCAGATTTAAAGTATCTCATCCAGCTATTTACGTAGGAAGTCTTATTCTTATTGGTTGTGTTAGTTGTGCTACCCTCACTTATATAATGTGCTATCCCGCCATACAAATGGCTAAGAAAACCAAACATGCCTTAATAAATACTTGGATTGCTATCGGTTTACTCTGTTTTATGTATACTTTAGGTATCTATCAGACGGAGGATGTCAAGTTGTGCCAAATTTTAGGGTTGTTGATACACTATTTATCTTTGTCTTGTCTGCTATGGATGTGCGTCTCTGCAAGTAATATGTATAAATGGGTTACGAAGACCCACAACCCTGTGAGGACACCGGAAGATGAATTACCACCTGATGTTCCTGTACAAAAGCCAATATTAGGGCTTTATTTGGTGGGTTGGGGCATAGCTCTAATTGTTTGTGGTATATCCGGTGCTGTCAATTTGAAAGATTATGCAGGTTATTCGCAATGTTTCTTGAGCACAGCGCCCGCTTTAAGCGCTTTATTCGTACCTGGAGGGATTTTACTCGTTTTTTTGTTAGTCTTATTTTTGTTGATACGCTGCACTATTCGAAATATGAATGTGCAGTTGTCAGAAGGCACACAAGCGACTGAGAATGTAGATTTGGAAATGTGGGAACCTCAAACAAATGAGCGGGCAGACAGGCGTAGCTTGAAATCTGCTTTAGATTCTGAAGTTGAAGATGTGGAGCACACGCCCATTATTCAATTACGGGCCCAAGTCATAGTCATGTGTTTGTATACTTCTGTATGGTCTTGTGGTGCTATAGCCGTTTACAGACCACTACCGGCTTATTTGCCATATCAAGAGGATATATGTAGCATAGTTTATGCTGTTTGCGCGACAGTTTTGGGTACCTTTATACTCTTTTTCTATGGAATAGCTAGAAGTGACGTCAGAGCTCAATGGGCCATCATGCATTGTTATCTGCAGAATAGTAAACAGTGCTGCAGGAATAGAAGCGTATTTGATGCTAATCAGCAGAATGTTGTTAACAATCCACCAAACAATCCTGCTTTGACTATACCGAACGATAATAGATCAAGGTCAGGTAGCAGAAGTTCTAATCGAACAAATTCAAAGACTAATAATAGCGGTACATACAAAGGAGGGGCTGAATTAAACGGCCAAACTTTACATAAAGACAAAAACACAAACGTGAAAACGCCAAATATAAACTTAGTGGTGTTACATCGTCAACAATATAGATCCAATAATTCAATGATAACATACCCTGACTCAGGGACTATTGGCCCGGAAATGTTTTATAACCCAAATCAAATGAATGTTGCTAAGAAATTTTTCAAGAAGCAAAGACAGAATATGAAAAGAAATTGTTTAGAACTGCCATTGAGACGAGATTGTGACAATGATTCTCATTTTTCTTTGCCACTCCCCACCAAAGAAGCATACAGTGGAGTAGCCAATATTATAAATTCTGGCTCTAAAGTAAACAATACCAATATACACGTAGAAAAGAGCAATAATAATGGCATAAAAGAAACTAGACACACATTAAACCCAAATCTTCTCGAAGAGGAGCAAAAAGATTATAAAAATTATTCAACAGATAGAAAATCTTGGATGAAAAATGACGATCCAAAACGCTCACAAGTAATGAATATCTATACAAATGTCCCTGAGACCCAGGTACCACAGCATCAAGTTGTCAAAGCAAACACAAAGAACTTTGCAGGACAAAGGAGTAGTGTGTCAGAGGAATGTCTTCAAAGTCATACTGAACCACCCGAAATGAGAACAATATCACAGCAGTGCAGCTTAGAATATAGCTCTGCATCTGAAATAGCTATGCCACATACATTTTCTGATCAAACTATAAACACGCATTCAGAGATGACATCTTTCCAAGAAACGCATAGTGCCTTATGTTCAACAAATGAAATCACAGACACGGAAAGTTTTGGACAATACATTGACTATCATCAACCGAAAATTCAAGAGAAAGATGCAGTTGATAAATCTTTACAAGACATATCTGAAGAATGCACCATGAATAGTGACGACGTCAATCGGTCGAGCACTCCACAAAATTTGGAAGTTGGTGAACTAGATAATTTGTTGCAAAACGAAGGATCCAAAGAAAAAATTGAGGACGGTAAAGAAACTTTTTTTATGGCGAAAACAACGTACGACTTTGAAACATGCAGTACTAATGCCAGCGAACAAGGGTTTGAGAATGAAAGTGATATTTACTGCCCAAACTATCAAATGTCGGAAGTCAGCATACGAAGTCATGGTTTGTACGCCCCATCACCGTCTTCGATGTGCCCCAATGAAATTAGCTTTAGCAACGAAGACGTATCGAATATTGAAAGTCAATATGTGAATTATGACCCCGGTTGGAGAAAGACTATTAAAAGCAATCCAAAATTGGGGAAATATGTTCCAACTCCCGCATTAAGTTGTCCTGAAGTAAACAGGGACAGCAGTCCGGTGTCTTTCGCAAGTGAAATAGACGAATTGTATACACAAATAACGAGTAGAGAAAGAGATAAGAATAGAACTCCAAGAAAAGATTTGGATGGAACATTAAATAGTGATGTAACACTTAAACCAGACAGTGACAGTTGTGTCAGTGAAGCAGTTTCTGATGTTGAAATTAAAGGAGAAACAACAGTTTGAAAAGTTTTTGTAGAATTTTAAGGCGACTGTTTTATAATTGCCTGTGAAAGTCAAGTGTAACAGTCAGCAGCTTGCTTGTTTTGTGGCTCTACTGAAAGTGAATAGAGGTTAAAGTTTGCATTTAGTGAAATGAGTTTTAAGAAGAACAAAATGATTTTGATATTCAATGATGTCAGTGTAATGTTATGAAATATGAAGATATATTGTTGGTTTTATTAGACTATATGAAGTATTTAAGTAGACAAAACTCATATGTGAACCGACGCTAAGATGACAATCCGCTCAAATTAAAAAGTATTATCGTATGTACGAGGCATCATAGAGTTGCATCTCATTTCAATTATACAGATTATCATCCTAGAGTCGGTTTACTCATGACTAGTTTTAGAATACGCCCTTAAAGTCATGATATGATGGATTAATCATAGACAACTAATAATCTCGATAGTTTCTATTTATGACGTAAATCAGAAATGTACATTAAACTGAAATCAATGTGTGTTGTGTATATTTTATATGTAGTTATTTATTTGTAAGACTTATTTCTTAAGACTAAGTATTTTGGCTTTTTGTCTATATCTGCTGCTAATATACTCTATAACGTCGTATAATAATAGTTTTACGGCGTTCTATGACCTAAACTGACTAATATAAGAAACGTGCCAAAATCAATGGATTGTTATAGTCTACCATTTTATTTTAAATTTAATCTGATTCTTGTTTACGTTTTACAAATTAAAAATATTGACTGATCATTAATATGCCGCCTTATATCTAGTCTATCAGTTCAATGTGGGATGAATTTTTTTGAAGATTGCAGTTTATTATTTCAACGCTCTGGAGGTTAATAGTCGTAATCCATTAAGAAATAATCGATTCGTTTTTAATATATTGATTGAATTTATCGACACTATCTGCATACTACGCTAAGTCATACATACACCTACAACACACAAAATGACACTATCTAGTACATGAAAACTACACTAGCTTCACTTTTTTTTTGTCTTATTTCTATAGTTATTTTATTATTATATTATTTAGACGTAGAATAGAATAATCAATATTTGTATGTTCTGTGGGTAATCGCATGTTGTATTGGTTTAAAATTTAAGACCGCTTTGGTAATGTACCAAGTCATCAGGAAACAAATGTTTTATAAGTAGATTTTTGTGTGCAGTCTTGTATGACTCAGCATAGGCGACGTCGAGGGTTTGGTAATGTAAATTAAATCTATTAGCATTTCCAAAACAACCACAGATCTCCGTCTATTGACATTTTTCAGATAATTTTGGTGTATTTGTGGTTTATGGCTATTGACCTCTAAGCGACGATTTGTAAATTTGTAATCATAAAATAAACAGCACGCCGTAAAGTTAACGTTTAGATTCATCCCATATTTTTGTGATAAATCATCATTTTAAATCGGACTCATCTCATTTTTGTACACAGTTTTTAAGGTAGCTAATAATTAGTAAAATTGTGCAGTATTTAAACAAAGTGTGCCTAATTGGTGTTGTATAAAGTATCTTCGGCCTATCGTTGTAATATATACGTCTTCTGTGCAGATGAAAATTCCGGACACGGTTTAAATATCATACAGTTAAACAATTTCATATCTGTGTAGGAATTTTTTCTAGTCTTCATAAAGCGTGTTATCGGTCTTTTCGCTACAATGTCATTATTTATCATAATTTTACATTTTACGAATATGTATTAATTAAAAAATTAGATATCAAAAAAACTCGCCCCTTACTTCACTAAGAACAATAACATTTCAAGACAAATGTGATTTATTTCTTAAACATGAATTTTAAATACACCGCATGCACGTTTGTAAAAGCTTTAATGTTGTATATCATCAGGTCAGTTCAGCTTAAATTACATCTTATGTTATTAAAATAGAATGTTATAAAATTTACAAAAAAGGAAATTGACAGTAATATTTAAAATATTGATAATATTATTTAAAGTCTAACAATTGATAAATAGAAATGTCCTCAATATTAGTCTCAGTGTGTCAAGTTTTAAAATCTCCAGGGTTTTACACATTACTAAAAAAAATATTTTTTATGCATAAATCCTTTTTGAGATTTCTAGACAGTTTATTCTGAGCCTTTCGATTACACGTCACTACTGTCAAATCTCAAGTTGTCACATTCTGCAGCAGTTGTGAATTTTCAAACTATGCTTTATATCTATATGCATTTTATGCCATGTTCCTACTGATTCTCTGCTTGATTTATAATATTCTGACTCTATGATAGTTAAACTGGTTTGGTGATCTAACCAGGAGCCCAATTCTGCTATTACTGTCTCTTCCAAAACGCCGGACCCTATCATCTCAATTGTAGGTGGTACGCCACTCTGCCTGTACAAATATTGATAAGCCAAAACTCGCAAAATAAATGTGTAAAATTTTGGTAGCTCTTCAATTTTCATTTCGATTGTATTTTTCTACTATTATTCTGCCGCGACGATATCGTGGATATAGAAAAATAAGAATTTTGACACTATCGCATTGGAATCATACTTAGAATATCTTTGCAACGCCAAGATATCGAAATAGCAGAATCGTGTCCCAGGTAAGATTTTATTTAAATTACAGTACTTACCAAATGTATTTGGCTCGCACACTGTAGATTATGTTACTAAAAACTTTTGGATACGATTGGCTGGGTATGAGCCGTGTAACAACCGGACGCCGTGGTCAGATTGGCCCCCGGAGGCGCAGATACGCTCAGACTATCCTCCCGTGATTCCATCACAGTAGAATCGACTGCAACTCGGGGGAGTGAGTGCAATTTTTAACTTTTCCCTTGGTGAAGTGGTTCACCTTAGCCAATGCGGGGTAAACCAATCCTGCGCATGGGACGAGATAGTGTTGATAGAAACCACGTATACTAACTAGATCCCGTGTCATCCCAGTCCATGCGAGTTAAAGGCGCGGAGGTTTAGGTTTATCGAGGTAGTTGGGAACGTCTTTAGTTCACGTTCAGTATCTGCGACGGGTGGTTATTTTTAGAGATTTCCCGCAACCGGTCATCTCGTCGTCTTACTATACATACGCATTTTAACTTTAAATTAATGATAAATTGAATGTCGGTAACTATTTTAATTTATAATTAAATAGAGTACTAAAACTGAATTTATGAGACTGGGACTTTCAATTCAAGACTGGTCTAAATTTAAAAATAATAATTGTTTGGGAGTTTTACATGATGTTTTCTATAAAAATAGTAGAATGAACGTCGGAAGGACGGTGGGTCATCTGTATACTAAGTGCATTAAGAGTTATATTTTTATAACACAACTCGTTTTCAATGACCCTCGAGAAATAAATAATTTTCATAAAGTCAGTCGTGTCCAAAAGTTGTTCTGTAACAAGTTATAGTCAAAACTTTATATCGAGTTAATGTGATAATATACAAATACTTCCCTAAATATTAGCGCAGTTTAATGCGTTTTGTAGAAGTATGTAGTTTTATTGACTTGTGTAAATATTTATTATATTCTATAGCGAGAAGTTTATATAAAATAGCTTTTGTGGGCATATTGCGTAATAAAAAGCATTTGCACTTGTTTCATGTGTTTAATTTACAAAAATATAAAAATGATACCTAAAATAGTTTTATAATAATGGTAATAATTTCCCTTAAATTTTAAATGTTGTAACAATTATATAATCTTTTGAGAAAATATAAATTCATTGAACTGAAAATTAAGACTAGAAAATTTTCACAATGTTCTACATTTATATATTTTCTTACTAAATTAATTTAAAATACATTAATGGATTTCGATCTCTGAATTCATTTTAAAAAGATATAATTAAAAGATTTTATATATTGAATCAACAATATTTAACACAAAACGTTAAAAGACAAATAGAGGACTCTGGGCCTGATCCCAGCAACACATATCAGAATATATATCAGACATGCCTTTTCTGAGAATTATATCACCGGGAATGGTTCCTTGGACTTCCAAGTCCTAGTGGGGTAACACTTAGAACACCAGAGAGAAATCGAATTAAATCTTTCACATTTCTCGTTTATTGGTTGTCTGCTAAATTAAATAATAATAATTTGATAATAAAAGTATCTTTGATATAATTATATACTTCTTATCAATACAGCAATTAAAAAATATTTACAGACATGTATATTGATTCGAGACTACTAATTGAGCACAAATTAATAAATTGTATAATTATTATATATAAAAAAATATGGCTAAAGGGATGGCAAATGGCTAGCATTTGTTACAACTAGAAGGCATTTTTGGGGTAAGTATAATCAAAATCTAATTCATGCGAAATTTTAAATGGATCCTTAAGATGCAGTTTGTGTATGCAAGGATTACTACTAAAATAAGTCTTGAAAAAATATGTACGAAGTTCCGATGAATCTTCTGAGAGCATCATGGTATATAACCAATTTCTTTTAAACTTTTGCCAGGTCATTCGTTGTTGTTTACAATATCACTGATTAAAGTTCATTTCTTATCGAATTGCATAAAAAAATTACATGTGAGGTTCAATGACCGAAAACCTATCTAGCTGAAGATTCCCTTGAAAAGACTATTTTAATATTAAATGAGATTATTTGGTTTTCATGCATTGGTTGGGGGCAGCACTAATCTGGCTGTGAGTTCTCTACCCCTGCCCGCGACTGCGCCCAACATCCGACCCATCAGCGTTTTTGGTCCTTCATCCGTTGTTGGCTTTGATTTCTCTGTAAAACAAAAACTCATTAGAACTCAGTATAAACATTTTACCAAAAGTAAATGGCGTAATGTTCTGCCAGAATTTGTGGCAGTTGCGGCGACGGTCCGCCGGCAAAGGCCCACTGAACTACAGAGGCCGACGACACATCTAGTCGTTGAAGAGTCTTGCAGCTTATCAGTGTTAAGTTTTATATTGGGTCATTGTTATTCCTATTAAAGCCATTATTCTTTTTCTATGGTTTAAGTTTATTTTCTTTCAATGAATACAGCTACTAAAATGTAGTCATTATGATTAAAGTAACAAAAGTCATTCCAATCAAAAGAAACAATGATTTCGGGTAAATGTTTCATTTTGTTACTTATATCTATTTTTATATAATTTTTTTTATCACTGAATACATGTTTGTGATAAATACTTATATTTTAATACTAACGAATATTATATTGCATGATAGATCCTTACCAATGAGGAAATCGAGGATCATAGCAGACACCTGTCCATCTTCAGGGCTGGGCTTGGAGACCATTCTCAAGGTGGGCCTGAGGCAGTAGTGTGCACTCGAGACTAGTTTAGCTGCGTTGTCTTTGGCGCCTATCAGTAAAGCTGGCGCCATCACGTGGTGGTCAGCACGTATTTTGCACCACGCTGCACCTAAGCAGATTTAAACTATCTATCTAGTATGCATTTTTTTACAGTTTAGAGTAGAAACCGAGACGTGGTAGAAGCATACTGGAATCATCATAATTCCAGCTTTTAGGGCCGGCACGATTAGTGTGGTACCACGATCTCAGAGAATATCGGCGTGAAACGGGTAGCCTTGGTAGTGATGTGCGATTGTTACTTTAAAAAAATCGAATGAATCGACAATTGTGCAAGCGCGTATTCGATTGTCGATTCATTCGTCATAGCTAAATAACAATCGAATGTAAATAAAAAATCGAATACATTTGCGCGCGCACGGTGCGATAGTAAAGTTATAGCGCAGGCGCACCGCAAAAGTAGTAAAACACATATTACCAATCATCCTGTGCAATCTTCGATTGTTGTCCGGATTAGTAATCATAAACAATCGAGCGCAGGCCAATGGACAAGTGAGCCATGAACACAAAATAGTTACATATCAATTACAATCGAATAATTCGATTGTTTTTAGTAACAATCGACCATCGCTAAGCCTTGGGCTAGTCGTGTTTCGTGCGATGAGTGAGAGTTCCGATGGTGATGAGTGATTCTTCTTGTATGATCCTCCCATCATATCCTCGTATCCTATTTCTCCATTTCTCCTATACTATCCCCTCTATCCTTTTATCAAGGGTGGTCATGTATGTTCACCCATTGCAATTAAGTTCGAAAATATAAAACGAAAAGAAAAAAGAATAAAAAGTAAAAAAGATATACAAGCCCGGATACCGTTGTTTATCCGGAAGAAGGGATTAAAAAAAGGCGCTGGTGTTGCAAACCTCTATAGGCAACGGTAAGGACTTTCCAGTATGAGAGCCGTTTGCCAGTTGCGGCTTCGCAACAAAATAAGTACCTATACATATACCGACATAGTTTATAACATATCCCTAATTACGAGTAATGCCGAGGTTCTATATGCCACTATCCATCCAGTTATCTTTAAATACCATTGGTAGAAAATTAACATTATTTGTAAGGAGTTAATGTACAAAGAACCACTAGAATGGCAAATCAATGACTAGTAAGATATAGAAACCAGGCATATGCATTTATTACAACATGATGCGTCTGCAGGATGGGTGCGCAAAGCAAATGAACAGTCGACAGCATTTAATGATGTGATTTTCTTTTTTACTCCGTTTGTGTAATAACAGAGTACTAATATAATTTAAATAGTAATTCAAATATAAAAATTGTACATTGATTATAACGACTCAGATAAACCGTCCTTAATTTGTGGTCCCTTTAATCTAGTTAAAAGTGATTTCGACTGTAATTAAATAAAATTTATTGTCTTAAACCATAAATCACACAATTTTGTAACTAATGTGTATAACACATACCTCTAACATAGTGGAGTGCGCCAGTCCAATCACACGCGCGAGTTGTAGCTTTGAAATTATGTTTACTTTGGAGATTGCCTTCTGCTAACCATTTCTCCGGCCAATGAGGCCACTTGTAATAAAATAAAAAGCAGGGTAATTAAACACGTTACAATTCTTTTTAATCCTTCTTCTTTTCATGTACAGCGAAATTATATCCCTATTTCCCTATCCTTATCTTTACTAATATTACTAGAGTGTACCCCGCGGCTGCGCCGCGGGTTAACCTCTAGTGCGTGTCTCTCGTTTATAGAGCAAGCGCTACAGGTTCACTTCATTTTATATCGCTAATTATACCATCCTCCGTCTATCTGTAAACAACATAAATTACAAAACTTGACCAAAAAGGCCAAAATGGTCAAAATGACCAAAAAGGCCGGAATGACCGACATGGCCAAAATGACCAAAAAGGCCACAGAGACCGACATGGCCAAAATGACCAAAAAGGCCACAGAGACCGACATGGCCAAAATGACGGAATAGGCAAAAACGACCAAAAAGGCCAAAATAATCAAAATGGTCAAAATGACCAAAAAGGCCAGTGACCGATGTGGCCAAAATGACGGAATAGGCAAAAACTACCAAAATGACCAAAAGGCCAAAATGACCGACATGGCCAAAATGGCCACAGTGACCAGCATGGCCAAAATGACCAAAAAGGCCACAGTGACCGACATGGCCAAAATGACAGAATAGGCAAAAACGACCAAAAAGGTCAAAATGACCAAAAAGGCAAAATAACCGACATGGCCAAAATGACGGAATAGGCAAAAATAGTCAAAAAGGCCAAAATGACCAAAAAGGCCAAAATAGTCAAAATGACCAAAACGGCCAAAATGACCAAAAAGGCCAAAATAGTCAAAATGACCAAAACGGCCAAAATGACCAACATGGCCAAAATGACCGAAAAGGCCAAAACGACCGACATGGCCGAAGTGAGTAAAAAGGCTAAAATAGCCAAAATGACCAAAAAGGCCAAAATGAAAAGTATCCTTTGTCCACCCTCAGTATTTAATTTACATCCCTATTAATATTATAAATGCGAAAGTAACTCTGTCTGTCTGTCTGTTCCGTTTTCACGTAAAAATTACTGGACCGATTTGGCTGAAACTCAGTATATATATATTTTCGATACCGAGGATGAACATAGGATACTTTTTATCCCGAAAAATGGGATAGTCTCCGGGATAACATGATATTTGTCTGTTTGTTTGTTATGCTTTTACGAAAAAACTACTGGACCGATTTGGCTGAAATTCGGTACGTATGTAAATTAAATACTGAGGATGGACAAGGGATAATTTTCATTTTGGCCTTTTTGGTAATTTTGACCTATTTGGTAATTTTGGCCTTTTTGGTAATTTTGGCCTATTTGGTCATTTTTCCTTTTTGGTCATTTTGGCCTATTTGGTAATTTTTCCTTTTTGGTCATTTTGGCCTATTTGGTCTTTTTGGCCTATTTGGTCATTTTGGCCTTTTTGGTCATTTTGGCCTATTTGATATTTGATCTATTTGGTCATTTTGGCCTATTTGGTAATTTTTCCTTTTTGGTCATTTTGGCCTATTTGGTCATTTTGGCCTTTTTGATCATTTTGGTCATTTTGGCCTTTTTGATCATTTTGGCCTATTTGGTCATTTTGGCCTATTTGATCATTTTGGCCTTTTTGGTCATTTTGGCCTTTTTGGTAATTTTGGCCTTTTTGGTCATTTTGGCCTATTTGGTCATTTTGGCCTATTTGGTCGTTTTTGCCTATTCCGTCATTTTAGCAATGTCGGTCACTGTGGTCTTTTGGTCATTTAGACCATTTTGGTCAAGTTTTGTAATTTATTTTGTTGACAGATAGACGGGGGATGGTATATATAATTAGCGATATAAAATGAAGTAAACACACAGAAGGCGCAAATACATAAAAATGTAATATAATATAACCTGTAGCACTTGCTCTATAAACAAGAGACACGCACCAGGGGTTAGTAACTCTGTCCGTCTGTCTGTTCCGTTTTCACGGAAAAACTACTGGACCGATTTGGCTGAAATTCAGTATACATATACCTTCGATGCCGAGAATGAACATAGGATACTTTTTATTTCTAAAAACGAGATAGTTTCTGGGAAACAAATATTTTGTCTCTGTTTGTTATGATTTTACGGAAAAACTGCTGGACCGATTAGGCTGAATTTTGGTATACTCGTATAGGTTAAAGGTGTCCGTTAAGAGAGCAGCAGTGCATTTGTAGCACCTTTGGTGTTGCAAATGTTCATTGGCGATGGTAACCACTTTCCACCTTGTGGGCCGCCTGTCTGTATGCTGAATTGATGCAATAAAAAAAGGTAATTTTAGTACAGAGGGTTGACAAGGGATACTTTTCATCCTGGATTATGTGATAAGTTTGGGAATAGATTTATGTAAAGCTTATCCCAGAAAGTAGGATAGGTTTTTATTTTGTGTTATGCCATTTTGGTTAATTTGGTAATTTTAGTCGATTTAGTCTATGTGGTCCGTGTGGTCGATGTGGTCGATGTGATCGATATGGTCGGTTCGGTCGATTTGGTCATTTTGGTGTACACATGTGGTTTTTAATATCAAAAAATGGCATAGGAACTTTTCATCCGGGAGATGGGATAGTTTGCGATATAAAATGAAATGAATCTTCATCAGCCGCGGGGTAAACTCTACTATATAGATAAATTCCGTAAAAGTAATACGCGGCAAGCAGCAATCGTGTACAACTTTCACAATAACTAGAATAAATTAGCACAAAATTGCAATAATTCTTGATAAGTATAATAGTAATTAATTGACAATTATGACATAAGATATATGTTTCAAAGGCGATATTTTTATGAGAACAATAACATTTAAGCAGTAAACATACTAAAACCAAGAGAATCAATGTATTACATTCTTTGGGCAAAAAATACAATCTTGGTATCTTAATGGTTAAAAATAATAAGCCTAAAGTTCACACTTGTCATACGCTAGGGGAACATGTGTACCACATAAGAGAAGACATTGAATTGCACGTGTCTCAAAGTGCGTAACTAATGCATACATTGGAACCCAGTAACTAAATACATGATAAATTAAATGGTGAAGATGCAAAATGAAGTTGAATGCTAAGGAGTGTGGACATAACTTCCGTGTTGTATAGGTAGCGCATATAGAAAAATTGTCTCAGCCGTGCATACTTCCTAGCCAAGATTGGAATCTAAATTAATGTGAGGAGCAGTAGAAGCACTATTTCAAGGGATATGTAGCAAAATTTCGCCTTATTATACTTCAAGCTTACCTGAATAAAATGCAATGTTTCATGGGAAAAAGGCGCAGGTGGGTATTGCCAGTAGTAGTTTGGATGAGTTGCGCCTATTACTGCAAATTTCTTTATCAGCCTGTCGTGACAATGGACTAGGTACCTGTAAAAATGTAGTAATTTAAAAGGATATACTCTATATTCTATTGTAAAGCATATCCTCAAATATGCCAGAGATGATAATCCATGTGCAACATAAATTAAATAGTATTTAATTTAAGAAGTATTTTATTTTTTGTTTGGACTTTATGCATTAGATGTGGACAATTATAAAATTTTGTACAGATATTACTAGGAGTATAGTTGTGATAGCTTAGTGGCTAACATACTTGTGATTCATTCCTAGAAAGTGGGTTCAAATCCTGCTTTGGAAGTATGCATTGCTAAGGCAATTTTTCTAACCTGATGCATATTTTTAATATTATCATGTGCTGATAATGAAGAATAGCACAAAGGCAGTGTGTGTGTATGACTTAATCATAAAGTAAATTTTGATTTGTATTTTATTTAATTTATTTAAATTAAATTCAAATATTTGTATGTCCAATGAATGGGTAATAACATGACATTCTCTAAGACATAAGATCTTATTTATTGTACCATGTCATTTCCAAATAAATAATCATATTATTTTTATTCCTTTAAAATGGGGTACCCAAGTTCAGCAGTTAAGCAGAAACTTTTATGGGCTGATATTAGTTTATTCCTTAGACTAGATAAGAATATATTACTATATATTCTATAATACTTTATTTTACTGGAAAATGCAAGACATCACTAAATTAATATAACATATTAGTTTAATTAATTGCATCATTTTCATTTAAAAATAATAAACAGTCAGTGTTTAAATTCTTACAACTCAAACATTAGACAATTATTAATATGTCATGTTCATTCATCACTCTATAGATACATGTTAGACAGCATGTGTAACATATCATATCATAATCTATTAAAAGATAAGAGGATGATGTGTTTTTGTTTATTGAATAAAATTAAGGGTAACAGATAATATGGTTAAGAATCAAATTACTACTGAGATACCTGTATAGTTTTAGATTAGTAAAAAAGAATTCTTCTATATTTGAAAAAAAAACCATAATAATTATTATAATTTGTCTCATTATAATAAGTCATCATCTCTCTTATAAATTTGTAACTTTTAGATGAATGGTAGTTACATTATTTATTGGAAAGTAATTTTCAATAGGGTATCTGTTCGCTAAAATATATTGTCTACCAGTTATCCTAGCATTCTATAATATAGGGCTATTTAATTAGGGAATACACTGTATACATATATATGTAGATCAATGGGGTAGGCTATAAAAAAATATTTATTCTAAAAATTGTGGTTTATTTCTAGAAAAAACTCATTTTATTCAGGACAAATTATATTAGATAGTGTGGGTATAATTGTTAACAAATTTAAAACTTAAAGAAACATAATCTTGTCCTAAAATGGAAATCAGTCTCAGCATAATGCTGGTCTGTTAGAACCAGTGCTCATCTTCCGCTGAGCCCTTTTTCTATTAATCTTCATAATTATAATCATGTGTCTAATATTGATTGGTGTTAAACATAAACTTTGTACTCACTATTTTTGAGATTTAGGGATTATACTATTCTGTAAATTATGAAAATTATAATAGTGCCCCCAAAAAAGAGCACTTGGCTTTACAGTAATACAGGTACTGTTTTCAAAAGATTAATATACTTACCAAGTAATCATGCCTCCAATCCCAAAACCAATTACAATCGCTGGTTTACTTTCAGTGACTCCTAAAGCCTCCATCAATGTAAAGAGCTCTTCCACCACTCTGGGAGGTGAAAGGTCTTTTCTTCCACCACCTTCACTCCCTCCTGTACCTCTCAGATCCAGGGTAATAACATGGTGGTCCATCTCAGCCAGAGTACGGACTACATTTGCCCAGTTTGGACTCCAGAGGTTGCCTACATCTGGGGCATCATTCAGTATTATGACTTTCTGCCCAGATTTTGGCCCTGTTTCTACATAGTGGTATTTTGTGCCCTAAAAATTAAAAATGAGTAAGAAAAATAAAACTATGTTTTGACAGTTTTAAGCACATTAAAATGTAGTTTTCTTATGTATACAAGTCGCAAAAACTTAAGAAAATATTAAACGAGTAAGAAGTTGATAATTTACATTGTTCAGTATATAACAAACTGCAGACAATACTGAGGGCTATGCAGACTAATATACATACTAAATTGAAAATGAAGTTAGTTTTCAAGATTTTATTGGGGTTGAAGTTGGGATGGGTATTCTACCTTATGAATAATGTCATCATTACTCAGACCACTTTAACCACAATAACTTCTTTGAAACCTATTTTTATTTTCATCATTTTTGAGTTGACTGAGGTTTTAGAAATGACCTGGTTCACATTAAACTTTGGACATGAATCTTATGTTTTTTTAAGGTATCTCATAATTAAAAGTACATAAAATACATATTCAATTTAGTTATAACTGGTAGGTTTTTAAGTGGTAACTGTACACTTATAAACGACTATATTATTATATAGAACAGGCCACAAGTAGGTACATTATTTTAAAAAAAAACAAGATTTACCTTACCATTATTTTAATGTAACAATGGGTACCAATACTCGAATCTACGGTTAATTCAACCGGCGACGTATCATTACTTGATTTTCTTAGATGTCCTTTCCACATTTTATTTAAAGAAATCTTAACTATGTTCCAAATTCCAATAAAAATGCATTTTAATACCAATTCAAAAGCTTCCCAACCGGAAACCTTTTCTAAAACTATTATTTTTGGTCCCATAACAGCGTTACTAGGTAATATGCACTTGATGGTATTAATAACATAAAGACTTAAAGAGCTCAAAGGTCCTAAGTGAAATGATAATAAATGATCGTTCGATGCATTCTTATCGTATTTTTATCAAGGCAAATAAACGCGTTGAGGGTAAGCTGTCATGTCAAATGCCAAACAGTCAAACAGGATTTCCAGAATGAATTTACGAAATACCCCAAATCACCAAAAAAATTTGGCCCAGAACGATACTATTTCAGAAACTGTTCATTAAAGTGTAGCAATTAAAGTTGATATTCGGGGGGGGGGGGGGCGCCATTTTCGTACATTTGTCTATTCTAAACTCTAGTGTGTCAAAGATATTGACTGTGGCCCAATTAGATCACAAATAACGCATTACACTCATGAGCACATCAGCGTGAGACGGCCTATATCTGTAACGTTATCCCAGAGGAGGTACTACGTCAAACTTCGTCCAAGGATCAGATTGCTTAATTTACGATATGCGTGCATTTTTTTGCATAACCTAAGACGTTTATTTTAATAATAATGACTATAATATTGTAAGCAAGAACTAAAGCTCTATTTTGATTATTATTATTTTAATTAAGGTAGGTATTAAAATACTTTGTGATAATTAATAGAACAATTATTTTATTCAAAGAAGCTGAACCGAACCCCTTACAAACCCGCCAAGTCGACAGTAAAAATCGTCAAAATATAAAGATTTTCGCTTTAAATTGCGCTAGATATCCTTGATAAACTATGAAAATGACTTCTCGTATGAAACGTAGCATTGTTATATCCGTTTTACTTTTAATGGATTCTAGACTTGGGTTATTGTTAAAATTAAAATAACATGGTTAAAATCGCTTTGTTATAATTCACTGATCTTGAGTACAGTTAGGATACAATATTGCTAAAAGGCAAAAAATTAGAACATGTTCGAGAACATCAACAGCACAAACTGGAAGCCTAAAAAATGCTTTCTCTGATATAATATGGTGTTTTTAGTAAGGTTATGGTAATAAATTGTATCCCCAAATACCCCAGTGCTGGAATTATTGTCCCCAAAAATTCCTCAACCGCAAATTAAGTCCCCAAGGAGTTACCCCAATCTGGGATCCTGACATTGTCAAACAACATGTTCTTTAGGGATGTGCAATATAATGCGAAATATCAATATATCGCGTAACGCGATATCGATATATAGCGTTATGCGATATATTGATATAAATTCCCAATTCTCCAGCTACATCGTAACTACTAATATGCCGATCTTGCTCCACTTTTTCAAAAATGGCATCAATTTTGTCCGTAACAGGGCGACCAGAGCGACGTGCATCTTTGATATAAAAAATTTCGGATTGAAAACGCTTAAACCAAATTTGCGCTACTCTCACAGATACTGCGTTAGGGTCATAAAAATCACAATTCTTTTTCACGGCTTGTGTTGCATTTTGTAGTAAAATTTTAAAATGTATCGAATTTCTTCATTAGATTCACTTATTTTAACAATAAGAAAAACAAATGAAAATCATACATTTTCCTAATTTAAATTTAGAATTGTCTTCTTTAAAATTAAAACTTTTTAATGATACCAAAACCAGCCAGATACAAATGGTATAGCCAAAGAGATCTTATTACAAGTTCATACATACTATATTGCGAATAGACTTTGCCCCAACCTATTAATTGGCAAAGTATTAAACAGGGATACCTACATTATTTCTCACAGATAAAAAATATCATGAAGCCATTATTAAGTTTTAACCATTTGTTAACGCTTCATTATAAAATAAATATCTATATTTATTTTAAGATGTATTCGTAATATTTAATTTAGAAATAATTTTAGAAAGTTATTGTAATGAAATTAAATTTATATACTTAAATGATTTAAATGGGAACTGGCACGATTCGGTTCTTGTATGGGTTCATTTATTATTTAACCTTTAAATTGGTACAAGATGTCGCTACATGTATCCATTACTCTTCCATACCTCCTGGTTTTGCATAAAACTATTATAGTTCTTAATAAGTTGGTATGGGCTTATAATGAGGAGGGATGAAAGTCACGTGACAAAAAGAATGTTAAAGTACAAGATGGATGGGTACAGATGTAAAGGTAGACCAAAAAAAGATGGATGGACTTCGTGAAGGATGATATGATGATTTATGGTGTGACAGAAGATGTATGTCAGAATAGAAGAGTGTGGAAGGATAAGACATATTGTGCCGACCCCAATTAATTGGGATATGGTGAAAGAAAAGAGAGAGAGATTGAAAAACCGTTATATTAAATAAAAGAATTCCTCCTAGCTTATTGCTTTTGACCCTCAAGTGCCATATCAAAACGTACACCGCATATGCATTTTTTTTGTCTATACTTACATGAATTATTTTTGATGATATACCTGTAGCTTTTGCAGGTAATGTGATAGACAATTTTTTTTTATAGAATACAATGCAACATCAGGAAAAGAAAACTTAGGTGCTAATTCCTAAGATGGCCATAATAGCGATGGCCCTTACTAGAATTCCTTTTTTTTGCTTTACAAATGGTTAGGTAGGTACTGCTTGGTTTAACTAATTTTTGTTCTTCTGTCCACTTCTGGAGCACATCATATCAAACTCTGGACATTGTTCATGTAGGACTGTAGATATATACAGACGACAAATAGAAGAACATTATAGCCAATGTGTGTAGAAACGGAAAAAGATACTCATTTCTGCGCGCGGACAATTTCTCGTAACAGCACGTAGTCAGGTGGTAGGGCGTTTGTCAATTTAGTAATCTAGGTGGCCCCCAACCCCTGTCAAAATATGCTGTCATAACAACCTTAAGTTGTGTTCCAGCATTGATGGCCAGATTCCATTCCTTCAGGGCCAGCAGCATATTGGTATCAGCTTTGTTGTTGCAAAAGTTCATAGGCGATGAAAATCACTTTCCATCATATCCGCCGTCAGCTTGTCTGCTCTCTCAAAAAAAACAAATTAATTAAACTGACACTACTCCAATAAAAATGTCGATAGATGGTACAATATTTTATTTAAAAAAGATTTTCCGAGAGTTTGCCTGCATCGACACCAAAATGCTTGAAACGCCCCAATCCACCTTAGATTAGCGGGGCTGGTTTACAGTTTGCTCTCTTGAAAATGGGGAAGTTCTCGGCCTAATAAAAATATGTATGATGAATTAATATATAATCATTTATGGTCCAGTATTACTTATTTAAATATTGTAAATATAACAAGCAAAGGTCATAGAAAAAAAGGCACGTTTATAGTCGCGCCCCTATGCTCTGTGATAAATAATATGAAATAATGATATGACGAGATTTTTTTTAAAGATTTCTATTTAGAATAAGCCGTTTACTACTCATTATTTGTATGTTCAAAGAAGTTATATATTATTTCGTTTGAAATTAGTCACCAAAACGGTTTCTGTCGAGACGACATAACGACAAGGGTTTATTTAAAAACAAATTAAGTACGGTTCGGACAGGGCACTCAAGCCCGGACCAAGAGGATAATGACAGTGTGGACAGAGGCAGAACTGGCCAGTCACCGCGACTAACGATGGCTGAAGGGCATTCAATCATTGTAACGTTTAATTCTGCTCATGTGCACGCGGTTGAAAGGATTAATGTGATTTGTGATTTATATAGGTAGATATGATTCAGAAGCTTGACGTGCATAATGTAACAACCTCCTTTAAGTTGAGTGTGATGTAAAAGATTCATAGTAGATATTTTCAAAGTATAATAAACAACTATAATTCGTCCTTTACAAGTAGTTAAAACAAACGTTGTATTGTGTCCAGAAAGCAATTGATCCCTTGAAGAAAAAAATACCATACTATCTTGCGTTTAATTAAAATTAAAATTTTAATTGTTGTAAATTGTTCTAAACTCCAAGTTTGTATAAAAAAGGGATAATTAGTCAAAGCTAACTATCAGAGATTTTAGCCGCAATTTGAAGCATAAAATTCGAAATAAACAATGACGAATTTTGGTAAACACTAAGTACATGGGGGTGATTCGGGTACCCCTTCCTGTAAACGAACTAAATTCTTTTCAACGTTACAGTTCTAGCCATTCTGTATAGTATAGATACATATAATAAATAGGACCATGCTTATATCTTCCATAAAATAAGTATATCTACCATATATTCCTCCTACCAATAAGCTCCCCAACCCGAGGCAGCATTTACCAGCATCCTTGCTATATAATTTATCTCAGAAAGACAGGGTGTGAAGTGCGTACGTGACTCGACACCATGTACAAGGCGAACACGAAGCGATCACAGATAACTTTCATGCGATTTCGAAGCCTCTTTATGCCCTATGTTCTAAATCATGTATCTAAAAGGTTAGGGTTATCGACCAGTATGTTCGAGAGTAATACTTTCTAATATTAATAACAACTCTTAAACGTCTTAAACTTCTGGGGTCGGGTTTCCGAATTTTTCGAGGAACGTGCCTGTTGACTAAGGCGGTTTGGCGGATTGGACACATAGGTATTCTCGACGTATAGTTTTCGTCATGATGTTTTCCTGCACTGACAACTGTATTACACTAGTGTGCATTTTATTACAAGCACCACGTGCTAATAAAAGGTGAAGGAAAACAATTATGTTAATCATCGCCAATGTGTGAAATCCGATAATCTGCCTTGGGTAACCGTGGCGTATATACATACCTACCATCCGTTACTCTAAAAAAGAAGCTAAATCCCATGACTGGGACGTGGTCTGATACGATTTTTTTTATTCAGAATAATATTATTTTAAAACTGTTTTTATATCTTTTAAATGGCGCTATTTTTAATTAAAGAACTCTATTGATATCATTTTTTATGACATTTTGTAAGTTTTAGCGCGACTCATTGGTATATGTAGATAATTAATTATAATCACATATAAAATGAAATATAATTTTATAATATTACTTATTTTAAAACTTAACTTGGATTTTTATATAAACCGTCAGCGAAAATGTATATAATTGATGGTGAAAATCGCTTAAAATGCGTTGCGTGGTATATATAGCATGAGTTACTGGATATACAGACAAACAGCCGCGGCAAGCGACTTTGTTTTAAACTATCAATATCTTACAATTATTGTTTATTTTAGAGTGATTCTACACATTTTTAGAAAATAAAACTGCACAGCACGCCTCCTTTTAGTTTCCGCCAACTCTGCAAAAAATAAACCATGACTATTAGCCAAACCATAGACTATAAGCATTTCCCATAGGAAAATTTTCATATTGCGTGTACACTCCGGCGCGAGTATATTGTTACTGTTTTCATGCCGGGCTGGACCGATGTGTGTACAGCCGTTGGTCAATCGTGTGCCAATGCCAACCACGATAAGTAACTTATTTGTCTAAAGAAGGTTATAAGTATTCTGTAATTGTTTAGACCTGAAACTTTATAGTTTCTTGTTCAATGCACTACAATTACAAAAAAACTACGTCAATATAGTGTAGACAACTGCACATAATACTCGTACGTAATGAATGACATGTGGGCAACCTGACAACGTATTGTTACTGAATTACAGCGACGCTTGTCTACATCGCGATTGTAGCTCCATCTATTTTGATGATTCGTTTATTTGAAAGAAACGACCTTCTTTATATATTTTTTATTTTTATAGACAGACAAACACACATATTGTATATCCCCAAATTAAGCAAGTCACGCTTGAGTTATGGGTAATATACAACGTACTACTCTATCTGGGGCCAATCCCAGACACCCAGACCATAGTAAATAACGGAGAAACTACGTTTCCGAAATTTACTATACCAGGAATCGAACCCGGAGCCTCTGCGCTGTGAAGAGGTAGGCCGGCAAAGGCTTAGCCCGCTCAACTACAGAGGCCGTCAAAATGTATCCTAAGTGTTAACTTTGGTTATATATAAGCCAGCACTACGTCGAGATTCGTTCATATACGTTCAGTGGTATCCAAAAACATGCGATCGTAGCGCCATCTTTTTCGCTATTTTTGACTATCCCATGGAAACGACGACATTTCGATACCTCTGGGCTCAAAGGGCGTATAGCACAAAACAGCTACTGTTCAGGAGAGCCAAAAAACTTAAAAAATAAAACAAAATTAGCTATAACTTTTTTGTCTCAATGATTATATAAAAACAATCTATGAGAAAAATACTTACATTTTCCTATATTTTAAGTAAATATTATTAAATGAAGCCTAAATATAATAGTTTCCAAAATAGTTTTGCTTTACTACCTAAAAAAAACTACAAAATGTCCTTTAAAGCCATTTAAAAACAGCTAACGTTATTAACTTAGGCAGTAAATATAACCTAGCGTAAAAAAGTTGTATAATATTAGGTAGTAAATGATAATAGCAATGTTTAATTGTGTTGTAAATCACAAAGTTTGCATTTAAAATTGTACAACTTTCATAATAAAAAGGGTTAAACGGGGTGGGGGTACCCCATCGAGAGAATGTGGAAGTATTAACTTCATCATCAGCACTAGAAGTAATAAACATCTTTGGCTTACAGCATTTCATAAAATTTTCTTCTTCACTATCTTCAATAATATCGCTATTTTACTTAGATTATTTGGATCGAGAGGATTACTAACATCATTTAACATACCGGAAGCAATTGGTTCCGTTGATTCTCGATCTGAGATAGGTTGGGGAAAAAGTCTTTTCGCATATAGTATGTATGAACTTGTAATTAGATCTCTTTGGCTATACCATTTGTATCTGGCTGGTTTTGGTATCATTAAAAAGTTTTAATTTTAAAGAAGACAAATTCAAATTAGGAAAATGTGTGATTTTCATTTGTTTTTCTTATTGTTAAAATGAGTGAATCTAATGAAGATATTCAATTCATTTTAAAATTTTACTATAAAAAAGGTAAAAATGCAACACAAGCCGCGAAATAAATTTGTGATGTTTATGGACCAAATGCAGTATCTGTGAGAGTAGCGCAAATTTGGTTTAAGCGTTTTAAATCCGGAAATTTTGACATCAAGGAGGCACGTCGCTCTGGTCGCCCTGTTACGGACAAAATTGATGCTATTTTTGAAAAAGTGGAGCAAGATCGGCGTATTAGTATTTACGATGTAGCTGGAGCACTGGGAATTGACCACAAAACGGTTTTGGCGCATTTCAAAAAAGCTGGGTACACAAAAGCTCGATATTTGGGTGCCTCATGAGCTCACTGACAGAAACCTAATTAACCGTGTACTCATTTGTGATTCTTTATTACGACGTAATGAAACCGAACCATTTTTGAAGACGCTGATAACTGGTGATGAAAATTGGATCACGTACGACAAGAACGTGCGAAAAAGATCGTGGTCAAAGGCCGGTCAGGCTTCACAGACTGTGGCGAACCCCGGGTTAACTCGCAACAAGGTGATGCTGTATGTATGGTTGGATTGGAAGGGCATTATTCATTATGAGCTGTTACCGCCAGGCAGGACCATCGATTCTGAACTGTACTGCGAACAACTGATGAGATTAAAGCAAAAATTTGAGAGAAAGCGGCCAGAATTAATCAACAGAAGGGGTGTGGTTTTTCACCATGATAACGCTAGAACTCACACATCTTTAGCCACTCAGCAAAAATTACGAGAGTTTGGCTCGGAGGTGCATCCGCCGTATAGTCCTGGCCTTGCACCTTTAGATTTTCACCTGTTTCGGTCTTTGCAGTTCCTTAGGCAGTGTCAGGTTAACATCACGAGAGGACTGCCAAAACCACTTGTCGCAGTTTTTTGATCAGAAGCCCCAAATTGTTTTATAGCAATGGGATCACGTCCCTACTTACAAGATGGCAAAAAGTTATCCAACAAAATGGCACCTACATACTTTAGGCAAATGTAAATAAACTTTATAAAAAAACCTTTTGAATTTTTATATAAAATGCGAAGAAACTTATTCCCCAACCTTATATATTTATTATCTTTCAATAATAATTCGTGAAGAGATATTGTGTGTGTTCTGAAATTGAAATAAGTACAAAAACGATTCAAAATAATGTGGCGACCGAGGGTGGAACTGCCAAGCAGCGTAAATCAGTTTTAGAACTTTTAGAAAATACTAGACATTTCTGGAAGGAAAAGACAAGGACGCATAGATGTTAGAAAGGGATAGACGATAAACAAAAGAAAGAGATAGGTAGATGTTAGAAAGAGATGGACAATGAACGAAAGAAAGAGATAGATAGATGTTAGAAAGGGATAGATGTATAAACGAAAGTTCCCGAACAGAAGGTTCGGGAAAGAAGAGACAGAGATAGATATATGGTTTCTAGAAAATTCTTCCGGGTATATAAACAGCGTAAGGCGCGCCTACCGGGCAGTTTAGAGTTGAAAGTTGCAGTTTAAAGTTGAGTTCAGTTCAAGACGGTGAAACGACAAGTGCGATACTAAAGGGTTATCAGAGAAGGTTAATAGAGTACAGAGACGGATTAAGTGGTGAATTTAGTGACAAGTTTGGTGGACAGATACGCGAAGGAGGTGTTTAGCGTAGTTCGAACGAGGAACCAGAAGCGAGCTACCCGCGATATTATTGGAGGTGGTCCGCGCAATATCGGCGACGGTATTGAGGGTGTGACAACTTATCGTCGGGACTGTGCATCGTTGGTCGTGCGTACAGGGGCAACCCTACAGAGAGGTACTACGTGCGGCTGTGTAAGTCAATAAAAGCTTTTAAATTAAAAACTGGTGTTTTCTTCCAATCCATAAGTGCGTACCCCCGCTCGCACGTAACAATAATATTCGATTGAAATTCAAGTTGCCTTCCGGCTGAACTAATATATAAATTATGCCCTTTCATTTGATACCCCACTCGACTGTATTTCCTGTTTTGTGTTGTTTATCCCCACCTTCACCCCCCCCCCCCCCCCGCCCCCATTATTTTAAACGGCTCGACTGATTTTCTTCAAAAATAGATAAAACTCTCTTGAACAGGTGTTTACAAACAAATACAAAAACTAAACCAAAATCGATTCATCTGTTCAAGAACTGTGATGCCACAGACTGATAGGTAAATAGGTAGTACACATAGGTACACACGTAAAACCATTGAGTTATAAAACATATAAGTACCTAACACGTCTTTTTTGTCGGAGATTAAATATTATCTAACCTGAATAATAATTATAAAAACTATTACTTGAAACTGTATGAGCAAACTCAAAATATTAAATGGAGGACAATAATGTAAAATTATTTACTATAGTAAGATTGTAAACCACAGTCTTAAAACTTAAACACACAAACTGATATTAATTAAATTATTATCAATTCGAATTTGAAGAAATTAAATCGAAATTAGTCGTTTTTTTATTATTTTAATACTAAAAACAAAAACAGACAGACATCTTTTTTAATAGATACCATAACTACATGAAAATAAGGGATAAAAATGTTGTATTACATAGTAAAAGATAAAGTAAACTTTAGTGTAAGGAAGTAAAGAACAAATGAGACGAACAAAAAATTATGTTTATTTATTTTTTTAGGTAGTAAGGTACATTTCAATCGTTATCTTTTTACACGCTTTATATTAGCTTCACTTGTATGTCAGTCAGTATGTCTGTAACCGACCCCTAAATTTGACCGACTTCCCGTTTTCCGATTGAGCTGAAATTTTGCACGTATGTGTATATCGCGTGACAATGCAATAATATGGTACCATGGAGCTGATCTGATGATGGAGTCGGAAGGTGGCCATAGGAACTCCTGTACTAAACAAGATAGACCCTTCGTGTTTGGGCCCGTATGTTTATATCGCGTGACAATGCAATAATATGGTACCATGGAGCTGATCTGATGATGGAGTCGGAAGGTGGCCATAGGAACTCCTGTACTAAACAAGATAGACCCTTCGTGTTTGGGCTCGTATGTTTATATCGCGTGACAATGCAATAATATGGTACCATGGAGCTGATCTGATGATGGAGTCGGAAGGTGGCCATAGGAACTCCTGTACTAAACAAGATAGACCCGTCGTGTTTGGGCTCGTTTTACTTGTCTTGGCTAGCACTCTGCTGCTACATGATATGCAGGATCTCAAAAGCTTGTATTTAAAAACATTTAAACAAAAATCAACTAAAAAATGAAAAATAAATAATAGTTTAAAAAAACTAAAAAAAACACGCTTTTATAAAAAATCCAACTAAAAAAACAAAAAATAAAATTTAATATAATATAAAAAAGCGTGGGGTGTATTCAATTAATAATATAATATCTTAAAAAGCGCTTTGAATACACCCCACGCTTTTTTATATTATATTAAATTTTATTTTTTGTTTTTTTAGTTGGATTTTTTATAAAAGCGTGTTTTTTTTAGTTTTTTTAAACTATTATTTATTAATATTTAGGGCGTGAAGTTGTTGTCAGAGAACAGTTGTCAAACACAATGTGCTTTACACCCTAAAATCAGCAAAATACTTTATGCATTTATAATAGTTTTGAGGTAGTATGGTACAGTTGCTGATTATGCTGAATGGTTGTAAAGAACAATAATGAGCATTAATGCGTTATACGCCTTAATACTCATAATTGGATTCCTATACAACCTAGGACATTTTTAACTTGCGCAGTAATGTAATTTACAGCCCGATTTCCTGTTTCATTTTGGTTTAGCAGCCCAAAAAGATGGGCTAGAGAAAGAAAATTAAAGTAAAGAACATTTTTGTGCGAATTTGGCAACTTCGTATATACCAATCGATAGAGAATGAAAAACTGAATACGATGGTATTATTAACTCCATATGCCCCAAAATGTGCTTTACGCCCTTTGAGCCCAGAGGTATCGATTTATCGGGATAAAGAATATCTTAAGTTACGCCCCGGGATTTAAGCTAGATTTGTGTAAAATTTCATTTGAATCCGTTCGGGAGTTTTCACGTGATGGTGCTAACAGACAGACAGAGAAAATGTTTAAATATTATATTTTCGGAACCTATTGGTCCGAATTAGCTCTCCTGCTTTTTTTACATTTTTAAACGCATGGTACAACAGCAACAGATTTATTAAAGTATATACCTATATAGATAGATATTTCAATTTGTTTAAATTACTTCCTAGATCATTACCAGACACGGATACAATAATTTTATTAATAAAATACAAGTATTTTACCGTAATTCCTAGTGTGGGGGACCTATATATTTTTTCTCTGATATGTGGATATACTTTCTACCTAAGTGACATTTTCAGCATCTTTCGGACCTCTCATTTCTAGATATTTTTTTTAAAATAAAGAATAGGTTCGCGTTTGACCGACATATAACTACATAATTATCTTATATTCACATATAAGATATGTACTTATATGTGAATTTATCTAAGCTCAGCTCAGGCCATAAATGTTACAAGAATATATAGTATAGCTTTTTATGGATAACGATCTCCAATTTCCCCTTTGGAGATGTCAAGATGTATGCCGCAGCACGTTCCTTTAGGTACATCGGTACATCTCTTCAACGTAACAAATAATACTAAAGTTCGTACACAGTCTATCTTACATCTGTTTAAAAGTTTTCTTTTTATTTTACTTTGAAAAGATTTTCATGGCTCCGTACTTGTCTTAGAAGAAATGGAACAATAATAATATCTTTATGTTTGACTGTTCGCCTATTTATGAATCTAGACTTACCTAACTACCTATATCCCGATTTTACTACCATTGGTGTATCATTGTGTAGCTGGCCTAGTCCAGGTCGAATGGGTAGGCTCGAGAAATGATGGTTTCACATCGTCATGATATGTGTACCAGTCTTACAATTACAGATGCCGAAGACTACGCGTAGTGGAGAAGAAAATTAGGTAAGCGGACCCCAGGCTTCGAGGCCGACGTTCCGAACATAACCGGGATTTAATGCTAGGATGATCATGTTGTGTAGCAAGCAACATATTTTATATCTAATATTCTATATTTCTACTAAGTTTTATTCGTATAAATCCAGTCATTTTCAGGAAAAAATATTTTGATACAAAAAGTATGAACGGATATGATGATTTTATAAGGGTTTCGTTTAGTCAAAGTTAAAATTATATCCTAAAAAGTGTTTTGATTTTGACAGTATACAGGACCATGTTTGGAAATTATACTTTTCGAGTATCCAGAGTTTAGAATATCGAGACTCGAGAAAGACTCGATTAGCGAATAAATGAATTTTAACATGGGTAAATGACAAACGTGCATTAAAGATGTACTTAACTCTGCAAAGCTCTTAATTCGAACCAAACTTCAATAAATACTGTAGGCAAAATTTTAAAAAATATCCTCGATTCTTTGTATATTTAGAAAACAGATAATAAGTAGTAATTATATTCAAACAAAGATAAGTAAATCCATTTAAGATAAACTTGACAACAAGCAATCATAATATTTAGTTAAAAAAGTAAGTTATTTTCAATCTATTTGTAGTAATGTATGCACTCAGGGTAAAAGCGGGATAGTTGCCTCGGACGGATACATGCCCCGGTCTTTAATAACTATGTTACGATTATAAGTTCTGTTGGTGCTTTACTACAATAAGTAGTGACCACCCCGCAGGCCTCAATTTCGTGTAAGCCATCGGAATAGGCGCATGTGTTTTGTTCGTGTGAGCAAAAATCTTCCGCGGCAAAACTTTGACAGACGTTATAATCATATTGGTAAGTAATTTCTATTGAATATTTTTATTATTGATTGTGGTTTCAGTCAACTTTTGGTTTCTTTGCATGCATTAGATTTTAAATTACATTGTTTATTATGTTTTATTGCTAAATAATTTTTATTTATTTCGCAAATGAAAAGGGCAAGTATCCGCAAGTAGCAAGTATCAAAAAGGATAGTCGCCCTACTTACTGTCGCGGATAGTTGCCCCTAGAGTAACTAAAAAGTGACTAAAAAATTTCTTAACAAGAAAAGAGGGATTTTATTCTTTTGCTGTTTTTTCGAATTTAATTTGACTCTTACTTGTTGTAAATTAAATAACTATCTACTTCACTGTTTTATGTACCTATTTATTCTAGATAAGCAAAATGCCTTGCAAATATAAGCGAAAACCAGGCGTGGTGCAACGCAACATCCACTGGATAGCTTAGCACTTGCCTTCGAAGAATTGAGACAAAGAAAGGTATCAATGAAATTTCTAGAATATACGGAATATCCTCTCGAACCTTAAGAAGACGCTATGAAAAGATTAACCAGCATCTAGCAGATGCTGGTTACTCTTACTACCAGCATCTGCTAACTCAAGGTATATTTTTGATTTAAAAGTGTATACTGCTAGAGTATAAATACAAAATTCTATCTACATACCTACCTTTTTATCTGACCTTATTGTATCTTTTGTCTTTTCTAGGTAAATATCCTGTTCTTGGCTTTGATAATTAAAAAAGAATGGTAGCTCATATATTGAAGCTGAATTGTACTTATAAAAGACCATAGGAAATTAAAAAGACTGTTAAATAAATAATAAAGATTACTCTAGTTAATTGATATAAATTTCTTTCTATCCAAAATAAAAATCATACCGAGGTTACTATCCCTGCACGAGTATCCCCTCGTATCCCCTGAAGCATTTTCCACGCTAGGCTACAATCCGCCATAGTAGGCAACTATCCCTCTTTCGAGACATGAAATAAAACAGTATTTATTCAAAACCATTGTTAATTATGTATACAAAAATAGGCTTTTATAGAATATAAAAGACCTATGTTCTGAAATACATACTGAATAATTTTCAGCAAGTTCATATTAAAAAAAAATAAAGCTTTTTCGAAAAGTGGGGCAACTATCCGGCTTTTACCCTATTTGTGGATTGCAATCCAGATTTTTGATTATATTTTACTTTAATATGGTTTTGTAATGATTGTAATTTGTTTTATGCATCAAGAAATTAAAAAAAATCTGTTCTATATATACATTCTTATTTCGTTTTTTTGACCTATTTATATTTTACGCAGCGTTTCCGCAGCGGGTGTCCTCCGGGAACGTTACATATAATACATTGTATCTCGTACATAGAATACCCAGGGGACAGGACCGTAGTATTGTCATGGTAATGGGGTCTCGGCAAGGGGGCGTTTCGACCCCCGCGGATCTTCGTGAGACGATTAATAATTTTGACTTCAGTTCCCTTATGTAAGCAAGTAATTGGATTTCACTTAGGTATCTATACGCTTCTAGAGTTATATTTGGAAATTGAGTCTTACTTCACTATAACAGTTTTACTGTAGCTTATATAACTAATATTTTTGTAGGTATTCTTTAACAAACAAAGAATACACTCCACTTTAAGTATTGTATTTTATGACGATAACTAGGATATGCCCGTGACTTCGTCCACGATTGACTTGAAATTCCCTCGGGATTACCGAGATACAAAGTACTGGAGCATTTAAAAAATAATATAAGTTATCGTTTTAGTGAAAATTGTGTCAGAATACGTTAATTTTTATGCACAAACCGCCCCCGGAAAATCCCCACGGATATCCAAGGATAAAAAGCAGTGCAGATTTTAACTCTAAGAATTTGCTGTCGACCAGCGAAAATCACATCAAAATCGGCCTAGTAGTTTTTACGTGAATCCTGAACAAACAGATAAACCGACAAACAGACAAGAAATCTAAAAAAAATTGCATCGTGTTCTCCATCGTTTATATAGTCTATTCCAGTTGTTTTTTATAGTTTCAATGTACACGGCATGTTTAGAATTGTATAATAAAAATTATAGGTTATATTATTGGAATAGGTGATTAACCATTCAAATTAAAAAATATTTCAGAGTTTTTAGCGGAAAATTAAAAGGTCGTCTTTAGATGTCCAATTTTATTTCCAAATTATGTAAGAATTATTATGTCGGTTCAAAGTCAAGAATTTAGTGAAATGTTCCTTTATGATCTGCTACCCTTCTTCTCTCTCGTTTGGCCTACAATTTGCCTGACGCATCTGTTACATAGGCCTGGTTTTGGCTAGTGACGTACTAGGTCCTACAATATCATTATATTGTTACACGCCAACAAAGTGAATGCACACCTGCAGTTTGTTACCTTTGCCCGCATTTGGACTTCTTTTATTTACTTTGTGTTTAAAATTTATAATTAAGAAAAACATCCTATTGTTATTGTACTCGTTTATGGTCACAGGTGTGCAGATTACGTTTTCTTGGAATATTCAGTCCACGCGGTCGATTGTTGTATGGTAGAGTTTAGTATAAAACAATGCCCGAACGGAGGGGTGAGTCAGTCAAGCGAAGAATACGATACGAGCAAGACGTGTGTAGTACATTCGATAAGCGATATAGTGAAGGACTTTGCGCTTGTTATTGGATCGTGCAGTTTGTACTGGTTGTGTCCAGTTATATTTGTACCTGTGTTATACGTGTTTGTATAGTTCTAATAAATTCTATAGTCATTCCAAAGGCATTTTAATTCGAGTCCTGTAGCTCGTAACAATATCATATAATATTCGAATAGGTATTCGAAGTTTGTTTTAAAACTACAATATTCACAGATGACTACTTAAAATGAAATTGCAAAAATTGTTTATGCTAGTAATAAACATTTTATACCTAAAATTTCATTTTAAAAAAGAAATATTTTCGGTATGCATGAGATGTTATAGGGTCGCGCAACATTTTCGATATACCGATTATCACCTAAATCGCCGTTTTAAAGAAGAGCTTAGAATAATACAATTTTAAATACTAGCTCAGAACTACGTTAGAAGCAAAGTCTACTTAGCTTAGTGGTAAGCGATTGAATCGGTGCTCCGGTGCAGGAAAGCTTAAATCTCATGTTTAAAAATTCAAAAATTATTTTTATTTCTGCAAATTATATAAAAGTGCAAAATAAGCGTAATAAAGTTCAGAAGAAGACATATTATGACAGTGAAGGAAAACTTTGTAGAGAAATTTGCACATTGGGATATCCAATATTTACAACTCGCCAATACCTATGAATTTGAACACAAGAATATCGTATTTAATTCGAGCCCTATGTCATCAATTGTATTCATTGTAAACGTATTAAATTCAACCGCGGAAACCAAGATATTTATCAAATTATTTATTGAACACAATACAAATTTCGATAATGATAGAAAAAATAAGGTAGAGATCAGGGAGTTGTATTGCAAAAACCTTGTAACACGATATCTGACTCTTTGTTGTAAGACATAAAAATGTTGAGAAACCAAAATGATACCATACGCTGTATGGTACAAATAAAATTAGGTAAGCATACATAATTCATACATTTTTTGTTCTGTAAAGCTGGAAAACAGACGATTACTAATCTTAAATTAAGAAGCTTTACTATGTACGTATCAGTATATTAAATAATATACCTACCTAACGAACAAAACTTTAACCAACCTAAATAATTAACAATAGTTGTACCGATTGTATTGTGCCTACGATCCTTACGCACAATACTATAACTATTGAGCCTAGGTCACCCTTTTCTATGAGCAAGATACCCAAAAGGCGTAGTTCCGTCCCTTACGTAATTACATTTCTGGCCAAATGATAATTTGAAGAATCGATTATGCGTTTTGAGCGTTCTTTATAGTGTCAATGCTTCAGGAACCTACTGTCCAAGCGTCTCAACCCAATATCAAAAGGCTCAAGTAACTCTTACTGAATATTGCAATTGCACATCCACCACAATCGAGTGATATATTAGCTGTTTCCGCCGCCGAACCAGCTGACCTAAAAATATGTTTATGTAATAAAATGTGGGCTAAAAGTCTAGTGGTGTTTTTTTATATAACAAAACGCAAAATTGATTTGGGGCGTCTTCTATTTTTTACAGGGCTATTATTGTAATTCCCAGTCAAATTAAAGTATTTACCTATTCTTCTACACGATACAGTGGTTAGTTTCTCTTTAAAAATCTTTTCACGTGTTCATACTGTACGTGAAAATGGCGTGCGTTCAGTTTACTTTTTTCAGGGTAAGGCATATTAGCATGCATCGTGCGGCCGGTAACTGCGTTAGTCGACGTGCAGTCGAGTATGCTCGCAACTTTTTAAATTGTACAGTATGGCACGTAAGCGCTGACAAAGGGTTAAGGATGTTTCGAGTTTTTGAATTTCGTTCTATGTTTTAAAAGCAATGGATTATGTGATAAACATTTAAGAGAGTTTATTTTCTTTAATATTTAAATCGTAAAGACTATAATTACCTATACAAACTATACTATGTAGAACCTATAGAGAATAGGTATGTACCTAAGAACCGTAACAAAAATAGTTGCAAACATAGAATGCATTTGATGTGCGTTGTCATTAGTTTGGACTAGACACCTTAATTAAATTCTTCTCTTGTATTTTGCTCTGCGTATAGGAATTTTGGTTATGTGGCACACTATACAGTGGCAGGTTGTCTTTAATAACGATAATGACTTGATTTTCTTAGTTCTTGATAGTTCAAAATTTGTTTATGGACTTTAAGTTTCATTTAAAGATTGCCGAAGGGAGTAATATAAAATGGTGAGTTGTTGTAATTTTAGTAATAAATGTTATTATACTTACTTATTACATGTATGTAGTCTGTACTTAGTGGGTATTTTTCTTCTTCGTCGGGTAGGTTACTATATTTGCGAATTGCTTCTCCATTTAAAATTTGCCTCATGGGTTCATGAAACTGTTTTGCATTGTATTACTTAGGTAAAAAAAATATTTAAATTACGAAGTGTCTTAAAAAAAAACTACATCAGATTTTGTAACCTTTGTATTATTACATAAAACCTCATAAAGGATTTATCAAAACAAATATTTTCTGGACTTTTTGTATGTAATTGTACAGAATGCATCTGGGTGTATCCACGTTGCGAAGGCCACTCGTTACCTACTTGACTGTGCAACTTCATTTGTGAGAGCTCGCAATCCCCTACGATTGTGTACTGGCCTCATATTGGGACTTTTAGTCCACATCACTATTTATGCTATCGAGCTTAAATAATTAGAAATAAAGAATATTTTTCAAATAGAACCAGATCATTCGGTATTTCTTTCATTAGTTGTAATTTTTGTAAAATTTATTTGAATAAAATAATTACGTTAGTTTTATAGAGGGGATACTGGGAGGAAATTGGTCCCCTAAAAGATTTTGGAAAGTACTAATTCGATAATTACACTTTAATTATGTACCTACAACCACTTAGATCACCGAAGAGATCATTGCACTTGTATCTAATTCTGTTAAAATTTGGGCTATCAATAATTCTATCAATTTTTCATTGAATTACAACGAATGAACTATTTTATTATAGCTATGTCCTTTAGTGTCTCGGGCTTGAACATGTCGGATCCAAGCATTTTGATTTGGCGCGCGAAGGGCGAGTAACTCCCGCCGAGAGTTCCTAATATCTATTATGGCACCCCCTATAAAAAGATTTATTCAAAATGTTATTTTACACCCAGCATCCATGTACTCCCATCTACATTGTATTCAATCGCCATTTATGTAATGACATTGCATTCACATTGTAATTCATTTGTGGTGACCACAATTCTGATGGGACACGGTGTATCAAATTATTTCTTAAATCTTTTAGTAATTAAAACTATTTTTATTGATGGAATACAGCAGACGAGCCGGTGGTCCCCTAATAGAAAGGGCTTATCGACGCCTATGGACATTTACAACATTAAAGCTATCGGTGTTGGCGGACTTGAAGGAATTTTGTGACACTTTTAGTAAAAATAACCAATATCAAAACGCTGTAAGGAATAACTTGGTTAGAAGACCATTCTAAATTCTTAGTGAACAAGATAAATATTCTTGATAATATTATAGCGTAGCGGCTCAAAAAAGTGGAAGTGAGTAGGCACCTAACTAACCCAACCGATTTCATATGTATATTTTGTAAAAATATTTTTCTGTTTATTTATTCTGTTAAGACGCTCATTCACTCAAAATTGTGAAGTGTGGAGCTGTCAAAGAATGCCAAATAGTCAATTAAACACCCTCATGTTTTCTCCGCTAAGTTTTGAATCAGCGTTACAGGACTATGCCTTGCCTAACATCTCGTTCCATGAGGTTTAGATATAAGATCATTTTCTATGCTACTAATATCCAAGAAATTATATGGTAATCTTTAGCAAGCAAATGGGCCAATGATACTGCGATGTGTGTGCTATAATTGGACCTCCAAAACATTACTGCAGAAAAAACTTTAGTTTCCTTCGATGAGCTAACAAATTTATATCCTCTGACCGCCGCTACTCATGGCCACCTTAGTAATAATGTTTTGTTACAGCATTCTCAGCTCTACGCTCCACAAAACTACAATGGCGGTTAGGACGCCATCTTGAATGGGGTCGCTGTTGTAAATTGACTCGCGTTATTGAGTTATATTGAGTGTTAATATTTCAAATTAATGTTACTTTTATTTAAATTACTGGAGCTTTTTGCGCAACTTCGCTACTTTATGGTTCATTGTTCTTATCTTTATTGAATATTCCAGAATAAAAAATATCATAACAATCACCATTTAGGTAGGTAGGTACAGTTTTATTGTACGCCGTGGAAGCTTAGAGGTTAAGGTGCTCACGTTTCATTCCAATGAGTGGTTCGAATCCTCTTCAGACTTAATGATAATATTATTATATAATAATGATAACATGACTGTGTTGGCGACGAAGGAAAACATGGTAAGGATCCGTACCTACATCGATGTTGTGAAATCCGCCAATCCGCCTTGCACAAGCGGATATCTCCTAAAATGTAGAGGCCCGAGTCCAGCAGTAGATCGTATACCTATGGGATGGGTTAATCTTGATATATTACAAATATGTCTGTCTGTATGTCTTTTATAGAATCGTAAACTATACACTTGATCATGTGATGTTCTTTAGCAAAGTTGTTGTGCATGAGCCAAAGAAGGTTTCTGAGTTGGTCCACAATTGGACCCGGTAGCTGGCGCTGCTGTCGGCATATCGATTGAAGCTTTTCCGGACAGGACGATGTCTGCCAGGACAGCTAGTATTCTATAAAACTAAGTAATATTTTTTCTTGTTAATTGTAATTTAAGTAATTTGTATAAAAATATTAGCAGCAGCTTTGTTTTGTTGAAAATTCTATAAATTTGTAACTAAATTTTCGCAACACTAAAGAGTCATTTAGAGTTGAGAGGAGAGAGGTAGCGGAGGCCCCCTTTTGGCTAACGAAGCCAATTCCATGATTGACACATGCTCGTCATATCTACTTGGGTCTTAGCTATTTATAAATGTAGATATATCTATGTAGGTAAGTATATTGTGTACTTATTAAAATGTAGTAAAATTGAAGAAAAACGAAAAGAAACGCATTTGTTGCTAAATTGAAAACTAACTGCTCTGTAAGTAGGCATTAAACATTTCTAAGTGCGGCAGTTAAGTAATCTTTACTTTGGTACTAGGTACCTGCCTGTTGTGAAAAGCAGACTTAAAAGAGAAAACAGAGATATTGGTATTTTTTGGAGTTTATTAATAATTAAAAAGTTATTTACACGTTGGAATCCAATTCAGGTGGCTTTAACTGTTCGAAGCATTATCTATTAATTGTTAATTTTGTCGTCAATTAATGGCCACCTGTAGAAGATAATTTGCCGGTATTATCCATCATTATCTCACATTGAAGATCTATCAGCCCATCACAGATTATAGAATATTGTTTGTAAACTAAAAAACAGTGAACAGAACTACTTTGGTTTCGGCTATGAAACACAGATGGCGCTAGTAGTAACGAACTCTGTTAGAGTTGTAAAAATGTTGGTCGTCTTCACTTGCATATTTCCAATCTGAATTAGCTGTTGTAGATATCACTTTTCTTTAAAATATACTTATGCTGGTGTGCACCGACATTTAACCAACGATTAAAATAAAATAATCACTGTTTATGCATACATTTTTAGCGATTATTTTATTTTAATCATCGGTTAAAAGTCGATGCACACCAGCCTAAGTATATCTATGCAACTAATTTGTAACAATCAGGTATAGATAGTTCAATCCACGAAGACGCGCCCCACTACATTCTGTAAAGGGAAGGCGCGGGGTGAGGGGCTTTAAGCCCGGACAGCAGTCTCGAGCCAACTCCCGTTCGGTGTACACGACTATTTCTGAATTATATCGCTCTCTCTCTCAGACTTGAATTGCAAGTTGCTCTACTTACATTATATTTAAAATGTCTAAAAAAACGCAGCGGACTGTACTGAAGAGCCAGGTATGAATAATATTTTATCGCACAGTATTAGAATATAAAACTACCTTCCTTATACACGAATCAAGTTTTTTTTCAGGCAAGAGATATAATCTCAAAAGTATATGAATTTATGAAAAAAGAAGCGAATAATAACAAAGCAGAAAGAATAACCGATGCACGTTGGCGAACAGCGCAGGCTGTTGGTGTTTCTGAAAGCACAGTGACTAGAAATAATAATAGAATTTTAAGAGAAAAAAAGGCTCAAGGGGAGGTCGCAGCTTCTTTGGATGAGGAAAATGTTGAATGTGTTGCAAATGAGGCAACTACGTCACACTCAAACTTTGCGAAAACAAGTACGGTAGTGTTTACGTCACCTATGAAAAAAAGAAAGATACAACCAAGAAAAATAAATTTAGATGATTTTGATATAGGAGTAGTCAGAAAAAGCATAGAAGACTTTCATAGAGAGCACCATCAGTTTCCAACATTATTGCGATTACAAAGTATTTTAAGAGATCGTATACAATTCAATGGATGTAAAACAACCTTAAGAACTTTGTTAATTAAACTAGGATATAAATGGTGCAAAACTGAGAATAACAGAAAGACGCTAACAGAAAGACATGAAATTCAATTATTACGACTTAAATACCTAAAACAGGTGAAATCTTTGCGCAATGAAGGTAAGCCTATTGTTTATACTGATGAATCATATGTACATTCCGACCATGTGCAAAATAAATCATGGTCTAGAAAAGATTCAAATATGGGAATAAAACGAAAACTGTCTAAAGGAGTGCGTATAATTATAATACACGCCGGAGGTGTTGCAGGATTTATACCAAATGCGTTGCTAACGTACAGGGCAGAGATTAAAACAGGCGACTACCACGATAACATGAACACAGAGAATTATTTAAAATGGTTAAAAGAAAAATTAATACCTAATCTTCCGAAGGATGCTGTGGTAGTTTTGGATAACGCAGCCTATCACAACTCTACTTCAGAAAAAATACCGACGTCTAACTCTAACAAATCTGAAATGCAAAGTTGGCTCACCGCAAAAAATATCACATTTGAACCGACATTTAAAAAAGTAGAATTATACGATTTAATATTAAAAAATAAAGAAAATTTTCGCAAGTATAAAGTCGATGATTTATTAAAAGAACATAATTTTACAGTATTACGTCTCCCACCATATCACCCAGAACTTAATCCAATAGAAAATATTTGGGGCATAGCAAAAAATTACGTTGCTAGCCGCAATGTCGATCAAAATTATACCACACTAATGCCTATTTTAAATGAAGCTTTTCAACAAATAACTAATGATGTTTGGGCAAATACATGTCGGCATGTAGAAGATATAGAAAACGAATATCTAAAATACTTTGATTTAGACTTTAATTTTGTTATAAATATCGGTGATACTTCGGACTCTGAAATAAGTGAAGATACTGAATAATCTTGAATAAATATCTACTTTTATATTTGAAGAGATCGATTTTTATTTATAATTACTTCCTTTTTAAATATTTGTGAGTGTAGGACTTTTGAAAAGAAAATGGAAACAAAAAGGACTGGGCTATTAAGACGAACTGCTAATGGATCGAACTAAAAACTTTAACACTAACTTTTTTTTGTTTATACATATACAATTTTAAATAATTCAATTGTAATGTTTTAATTAATGTGTATACACATTAATTTGTTTCTTACTACTTTTACTGTTTAGTATTATTTTCCTTGTTCTAAATAAATACTTTTGTTTCTTTCTAAAATATTTAAGTAGAGCATCTTTCCAGATGATCAGCTTGACAGCTGATTTATGTGCTAATTTTATTTTTGTGTGCGTGAGACTACATCGCTAATAAGTGCATAATGATAGAACAAACACATTGATAATTGCTTCGCACACTTGCGCTATCAGTGATACGGGAAAAAAGTGGGGCGCGTCTTCGTGGATTGAACTATCTATACTACTTAAGTAATATCATACTTATACACTTATACTGTAGTAGGTATACACGCCAGCAAAAATAGCGGAGCGCTAATAAAAACACTCTAATATTCAAAAAGTTATTGATTACCATAATCAATTTATTTTAATGAATTTAAACGCGGGACTCGAATTAAAATGCCGTTGGAATTACTATAGAATTTATTAGACCTATACAAACACGTATAACACAGGTACAAATATAAGTGGACGCAATAAGTCAAAATGTAATGCACAATTCAATAACACGCGCAAAGTCCGTCACCAAAATAAAGTTTTTTTACAATACCGATTGGTTATATACTTTTTCTTAATTAGCTCTCATTTCAAAAAAGAGAAAAGGTGACAAGCATTGTTTCATTGTTTGTTCTTGTTTCCTGCCAATACAAATTTGTTGAGTAAATCGAAGTTTCATCTGTTCTACTAATTGCGCCGGTGTGATATTATTATAAAATTAGGATATGCCCGCGACTTCGTCTATGCTTGACTTGAAATTTTCGCGGGATTCCCGGGACACAAAGTAGATACCTTAGCATTTGAAAAAGAATGTAAGATAACGTTTTAGTGAAAACTGTATCGGAATAAGCTAATTTATATACACCCGAACAACCACAAACTGCTCCCGGGAAAAATCCCGTGGGATTCCCGGTATGAAAATTCATATATTTTATTACATAAAATTTGCTATTAATCAGTGAAATAATCACATTGGAATTCGATTTTTTTAATCTGGCCATTTTAAATCATTTTCAGAAAAATTCCCGCCGGAGCTCAGGATAAAAAGTAGCTCATATTTTAAATCTAACAATTTGCTGCGAAAACCAAATAGAAATCGGAAGAAGTTTTTAAGTGAATCCCGAAGAAATAGACAAATAAACAGACGAACAATCTAAAAAAAACATGCGTCTCGGGACGCCCGACAAAAGTGACAACTAAACTAATCTAAGTTGAACTAATTAATATTAAAATTGTTAAGTCAGACAGACTGGCGCCGTAACGCGTTACGTAAAGCGGTTTACCCTCCCATAAGAAGTTAACTAATTAAAAAATTACACCGTGTTCTCCACGTTTATATAGCCTATTCCAATTGTTTATTTAAGTAGCTTGAATAAGTATACAGACACGACATTTTTAGAATATTGTAATATTATAGCTTAGGTAGGTATATCTATAATATTACAATATTCTAAACTATATATCTAGGATAGTAACAGACCAGGAACAGTTAGCAGCGAGTTTATGTTTTGCCGTAGATTGTGTGATTGGTATAAACAGTTGAAATAGTGCCCGTGCGGCCGGAAGTTGGTCTCGTTTCCTGTGCAGACGCCAGTTATCTGTTCCGATAATACCGTTATATCCGAATATTGAATTTGATAATTATTTACATTTAAATTTACAAAAATATAAATAATAAAACCTTCCTTTTATAAAAGTTAAATCTGTGATCCTGCTGACACTATTCTACTCTTTGGGATAAGTTTCATGGTATCATTTCATGTCTGAGGTTGTGAAGCATAAATAAACGTAAGTACATAAATATTTACAAATAAACTAACTACCTTTATATTGTACGATTTCCTGAGGACTTTTAAATTTCTGCCTATTATCTAGGTATCAAATACCTAAGCTAGAATTTTTAAGAATGAGTAAAACGGTCTTATACTTAGTAGTAATTCTTAGCTTATCTATTGCTCATCTTTTCTGTAATGTGCGTTCGTATTTGATTTTTTTTGCATATTAGAAGTATAATCACAATTCTTTAAATAAACGTTCCCGTCAATTCAACAGCTGACCAAACTTGACCAGTCATTGATTCCTTTACTCTATGGCTACTTGTCATTGTATATTCCATTGTCTATGGTCACGTTCTGTTTTTTAAAGAGGGAAAATGTTTCGTTCGGCGTTGCTATGTTTTGTATTCAAATTGCTTTCCATCTCTTTCTCGTATATGGAGAGAAATGAGTAAGGCATAACGTGAGATGAATGTTTGTTATTATAATGGAGTTGTTTAAAGCGGAATGATTATCAAAATATTGAAGGATGCTGTGTTATTTCAACTGGTCAACGCGTGACTTGATTTTTTTATATTTATGAATAAATTTGTGTCATTTTATTGATATCAATTATACTTTTGTAGTTTTATTCATAAGCAGCTGGCTCTTTACCTATTTATTGTTCACCAGAATTAAATTTTAGATATGAAGTTGCTACCGAGCATTGGGCGATGATATGCGAGGGTTTACCTAGTTTTAAAACTATCAACCTACACCCAGCATGTTTATGTAAGTGGACTGGCAAGTTACACAGATCGGTAATCTCTATTTGCAACATTCGTTACATTTCTTACCTAATTATAACAATATACACATTAGTTAGAAAACACTTTTAATCGGAGCATGCAAATTCAGTATACGACACTGGGTTACTGCAACTGAAAAGAGTGCCTTATTTAACTTTTAAGGTAGATGATTATGATCTTCTTTACTACTTATAATGTTCATATTTTCTATAGATATTTTAATCGATTTAGAATTTAAATTTTATTTCGCCACTATCTACGTAAACTATGCTAAGGCATATAGAATAACAACCTACTAGACAACCGTCTTGCTTATGGCTCGTTCCACTATCTTACCAACCGTTAATTTGCCTTACTATTGATTAAAATTTGACAAAGGTATCTGAGCCCCATACAACTAATGTCAAAATTCAACCGATGGTAAGGCGAGTGAATGAATAGTACCTAAGTTATAGGAACCGGCGCCATTAGTTAAGTTAGTTAGATAGTTAACAAACCTACATGTTACCGTTTTGTGTGTAGTAGGTAGTATAATTGTATGACTAATGTGGGTTCTTATATCTTTCTATCAGTTCGTTTGTTGATCAGTTGAATTTTGACATTAGGTACTCGTATGGACTTTATGTCAAATTTTAATCGGTTACAAGGTAAATGGACGATCGGTAAGATATAAGAATCAGCCATTAGTGTAGTTCACGTAGATAATCATGACCTAATTGACATTGAGTTTGTATATTCAATTGGATATAGGGATATTGTGCGTGGTATCCATTACACAACGTTATGTGTTTACGACGTGGGTGGACTTTAGGTGTGTTTGAAATGTATAGTACCCTATAGGGCGGGGTCGTTGTCAGCCAATCCTGTAAATGATACTCTACTTCTTCTTCATTCTTACCATTCAAAAACTAACCATCTCCACTACGCAACAGAGTGGAAAGTCAAAAAGCAATTTCGTTCGTTCTTGTAAACGATACCCTAGTTCTTTATTGATTTATCTCTTGCAATTTCAATCTTCTTGTATTGAGTTAAGGTTGGTTTTATTTCGGATAATGATTGTAATTGATATGATTGCCCTAAAATTGACGTAATTTGAATAAATTGTTTAGTTTTATGTTTGTATGTACCTATGTCTTTGTATTAGATTATTTTATGTATTGTTTATGGCTCGTTGGGTGGGAGATATCTAAGCGTCATTTTAGAATAAAATGATGTTAGGAGTGTGGCGTTAAGGAGTTCTTATGTACTATCTATATTACCAAATTCTAAACATGCAGTGTCTGTACATTGATAAAAACAACTGGAATACGTTATATAAACAATGGAGAACACGATGTAATTTCTTTTAGATGTTTGGCCTGTTTGTTCGAGATTCACGTCAAACCCGTGTGTGGACGAAGTCGCGAGCATATGCTAATACCTATTTTTATTAAATTAATCGAGGCACACAACGATCCTAAAGGATTGCCATCTAAGATTGTGTTTAAGGTTGATTAAACAAAGGAATATTAAACGCTCGTAAATATTAGATTATATAATTTTGTAATTTGAGAAATAATTTAACAAAAAAAATTAAGTTCAGTTAAATATTAGCTTCTTACAATTTGTAGGACAGATACATTAAGATATATAAACATTTTCAAAAAAATGATTAATCCACCCAACTTATTCCAATTTCCAAAAAATCCAAACAGAAAACGTAGAGACACCACTAAAACTGCTTTTAATCTTAGGTCTAGTTTGGTCTATTCTGGTCTGCTTTTAGTCTGGTCTATTCTTTACACATTAAACTAAAAAAAATTGAACTGAAGCGTTTATTAAAAGCAGTAGCAGCAAACCTTTATCTGACCCACAAAGGAAGAACATAGATTATAACAATAAATGTGACTTCACATTAGGGTGTTGTTACTTCATCGTCGTTTTTTATAACCACAAACAAAGTAACTTTTCACCCCAAGAATATTTTTAATCTTTATTACAATAACAATAGAGTCGTTTTCTATTGAAATTATTGTTTTCTAATGCAAAGCAAAGTTTGTTAGGTATCTGTAATTTTGGGTAGAGTGGGGGGAGTTATCGCAATCGTGTCCATCTATTTACTAATGACTTCCGGCGTCAGGTGCGCCCTGCCTCCCCTTTCTTAATGTTATTTTTTTTACTCTCTGTCATGACAATGGTTCGCGTCACAACAGCTTTTGTTCGGTTTTTGAGAATAGGTATTGGGACTGGTTTTGCGATTTAAGATAGATTAATTTGAGCAACTGGAAAGAGGAGATTAATGTTTACAATAATCAGGACTTAAGTTGTTAAAGATCAACTTTGTAGTCAAGTGTAATGAAGTTTCAGTTTAGCTTTGAAATATAAACACATTCAAATCTAAATCTACCTACTTAGTTAAATCAAACACGTGCACTTAAAATTTAGAGATCGATAATCAGGAAAATTAAAACTGTAGGTGTCACTAACCTTTAGAGAAATAATATTTTATTTGAGAATGAAATGAACCTTAAAATCTGTAGTTGTTCTTATATTTCTAATCATGTACTTATGAGTTTATTTGAAACTAAACCTTTCATCTAACACAATGTTAAATGTCGCTTGAAATAAGTAGGTAATATTTATTCCACCTCTCGTACAGTTATAATATCATTATAAATCTTTTAATAATTGTTTTAAATAGGTTAGTACTACTTAGTTTGGTTTCTTTAATATTGTGAAGTTTGTAAAGTAACAAAAATAATGTTGAAAAGATTTAAAACCTTTGTGTTCAACCGTGTAATACATTATGCCACCGAATCCAACAAATGTTTGCTGGAAATGTGTTAAGTAACAAAAGACTCTATATTATAGATCGTTCTAGATTCTAGAAGAAGTATTTACACATTGAGCCAACGTTGAACAGTAAACATTCTTTGTTACCGCAATGTGTACGCTTTAAAAAAAAACATGTTCGTGCATATACGAAACACAAAAACAATATAATGATTTATTGCTAATTAATAGGCTTTCTGTATACAAACGACATTAAAGTCATATATTTTACATTAATCTTACATTACGTAAATCAATAAGAAGGAAAAAGTAAATTTCTTTAGAACTTAACGTCATTCAGTCATTATAACAACCTACCTACTGTGAATCGCGAAAACTAAATGTCTGTGAGGCGTGAATAATGAATTTCTTAGAATGAAGTTTGCATCTTGTAGCCTTTTAAAGACTTTGAATACCTTCATAATGATGTTATAAAAGTTTTTACACCTTATAGGGTCCATTTGACGTCTGTCATGCATGGTTTTTAGTTCCTTTATAATCGACAAATAGTGATGACAAGAAACATCGGTGAGGGAAACTAGCAATGATTAATTGGCCAGTGAAAAACCTGATAACCTCCCGAATCATAGATGGCAAGTCGGTAACAGAGGTCATTCATTATGTTAGGTTATGTTCTGGTTATCTAAATGTTATTTAAAGATTTTTAAGACAAAATATCTCAATAATTGTTCGATAAGGATTTTATTATATATCAAATGATTAGCCTTCTTGTATTAAATAAAAAATTAGGATAGGTAGGTACCTACCTAGTTTTGAGCAGTGAAGCCACTTTTGCTGTATCAACAATTATTATTACAATACTTAATAAATATTAATATAAATATTAATAAACATTATTACAATTCTACACTTTACTCGTATATTTATATTATGCGGCGTTCATATTAATTATTACGGTAATGAATGCGCAAGATGTCGCATACTCACCTTTAATTAATAATTCAACAGTTAACTTGATCTATTGATTACCTATTTTTTAACTTTTGCGGCTACAAATATGCAGAGGCTGAATTTTTATATACATTTGTGTACACATAAGTATACAGATTGGTGAGCAATAAATATGTAGTACATATGTAGGTAGGTATAGTATTTACTACAATGGAATAAGAGGCTGGTTACTACAGAATGAGCAATACCGATAGTAGGTACATTTGCTATACTATTGACCTATAAGATATAGGAATCGGCTATTAGTCAATATATCGCTAATTGCATTTTAAATAAATAGATAATCTAAATTATATCAAAGTGTGTGTTATTTCAGTAAACCAGCTAGCCGAGTTAATAACATGTAACCATTCTAAATCTAAACGTAAACCAGCGCTAATGAACGATGGTGGGTAAACTGGCAAACGCAAATTACTGGCAGCGGCGGCGTCGGGGTTGGCAAATGCCGGCAAACAGCGTCCACCTGACAATCAACCCTTCGTTTGGACCCCGGCCGATGAATTATTCATACGCCACCCTGGCTAATTGTAATGAAATTTACGCGAAGCCCTCACTCAGGGTGTCACAATCTTTGGTTTACATGTCACTTACAGGCCTTGGGTGCCGTTTATTTAAAAACACGCGAGATAAAAATTGCTCATGCAGACCCTACACTTTGAAAATAGAAAGCGAGGTAAAGTGATACTTGCGGTGACTACCAATGTGTAAAGAATAGACCAGACTAAAAGCAGACCAGAATAGACCAAACTAGACCTAAGATTAAAAGCAGTTTTAGTGGTGTCTCTACGTTTTCTGTTTGGATTTTTTGGAAATTGGAATAAGTTGGGTGGATTAATCATTTTTTTGAAAATGTTTATATATCTTAATGTATCTGTCCTACAAATTGTAAGAAGCTAATATTTAACTGAACTTAATTTTTTTTGTTAAATTATTTCTCAAATTACAAAATTATATAATCTAATATTTACGAGCGTTTAATATTCCTTTGTTTAATCAACCTTAAACACAATCTTAGATGGCAATCCTTTAGGATCGTTGTGTGCCTCGATTAATTTAATAAAAATAGGTATTAGCATATGCTCGCGACTTCGTCCACACACGGGTTTGACGTGAATCTCGAACAAACAGGCCAAACATCTAAAAGAAATTACATCGTGTTCTCCATTGTTTATATAACGTATTCCAGTTGTTTTAAATACTTACATATACCTACGTCTGGTCTTGGAAATTTAAATACCTATCATTTTATTGTACTAACTGTTATTTAAGAAAAAAACGTGTAATTGTTTATTATTTCGACGTTTTGGGGAATTCAATCAAAGGATGAATAAGCATTAAAGATATCTATCTAATAATCAAATGAAAATAGGAATTAGATAATAATATTGTTATTAAATATCGGATAGATAATCTAAGTTAACCACTTCAGCACTGCGTGTTTTCTTTACGCATTTTAAAAACGTGAAATGTTTCATCAAATGTATGTTTTTGTAAGTATTTATCATAAAAGTGAACAAAACATAACTGCAAGTTGTCATCTTTTGCTCTACGCAACTATGTTCTTTGAAAAATATACTTATTTGATGTTTACATCCATATAAACCTGCCCTAAGCACAGCTCGTCGCTCTATAAGGGCGCGAGTCTTATTATTATATTAGTTCACGCGCGATTTAATCACGATTGTTAGCTTAGGTAAGTTAATAAGCGCAAACGGGTTGCATTCAACACTTCAATAATCATAACGAGTCATACGAATATTTATCAATAACCAAAGTATATTTCTGAACAATTGTAAAATCAATAGTCGCCTCTAAAGGTGACCAGATGGCTGGTACCAAGGATAGGAAGATAAGTATGGCAATCCAGCGAGGTAGCGAAGTCGGAATTCTTGTCGCCTGACCCATAACCATAGTAACCAACCCATAACCCAATGTAATTAATTAAGTAGATTGTCATTGTGAGACATGTACAATTATAAAGTAGCTGTTCGTGCCGTACTTGGAGTTTTTATTTATAAATTATAAGCTCTGTATAGTCGTTATCGATATTTCATATCGTTATACATAACGTATCATCCGTGCAGGAAGGAAGAAAGAATTCTAATTTCTGCGGCCGGGCGTCCTGTCATAAGAAGCGACAAAACAACACACAGCCAGGTGGTAGGGCATTTGCCCGACTGGATGGCTACCACCCCTGTTCTAGAGTATGTCGTCATAACAACCTTAGTTGTGTTCCGGCATTAGTGGCCAGGTTCCAGATTACATTTAGAGAGCGGCAGCATATTGGTAGCATCTTTATTGTTAGAAATGACCATAGGCGATGGTAACTCATTTCCATTAGGTGGGCCGTCTTCCTGTCTGCTGAACTCAACTAATAAAAAAAAGTGTACGGATATTAAAGATGAAATTTATGTTTAGAGCCCCAAAGGCTCTCTAAAGATTCATTTTGTATTTATATTCGAGATAAAATTAAATGTTTAGACAGCCTGACAAACAAAAATTTTGTAAACAGCCCTTTATAATTACACATCATAATTATAATAGTCGTTTTCATTTGAATACGGGTATTTTGAAGTGACAAACAGAAATTTCAATTTTATTTAATGGTTTAGTTATAGATATGGCAATAAGTGTTCTTCAGAGGGAGTAGGACAACCTATAATTGACACGTATTTAAATAAGTCGTGGGATGTGTTGACATTGTGTTCAGCAGTTCATTACAGGCGTCGTGGTGATGTTAGTCATGCGATCACCTTCCGACCTCGGCCGATCCGATTTCAAACTAATTGCACGGGACAAGTTAAAGGAGGTAGCGGTTTTGTGTTTTATTCAGTCTACTAGTCTTTACTTTCTTCTTTTACTCGCTTCTTCTAGAGTATAAGTATAACGTAATTGAATAATTTAATTGAAATTATTTACTTTTCGTTATGTGTTCATTACTTTTAAGTGTGATCTTATTTAATACGACGACGGTACGACGCATGGTCGATTAAATTCCTCTTTGATCAGTTCTCTACCATTTTGCTTTAAACGGCTCATAAAGTTTCGACATCCACGCACACACCCTCAAATTTCATATACGATCAGGACGTTTCTGAATTTTTTAAACTAAAACAAACAATTACATGTGTTTAGACGCAATATGCACTTTGTCGATTGACGACGCACTTTTTCTTGTGTATTCTGCTCTCGCTTTGTTTATGGACTTTGGTTTTATTGCGTCCTTGCAAAACCCAAAACAGGTAACAATAAAACCTCATCCCTGATTGAATTGATGTTTTACTTGTGAGCGTGTCGCTGTTAGTGAATGTTTTTGCCAGGTGATTTTAGCTTTATGGGTGGTTCACCGTCACTGCTCTATTGTACACGTTTATTTGCTATAATGGATTTTGAAAGGCAATTTTAACATATTAATATATGACTATCAAATTAATTTAATATTATTTAAAAGAAGTTTCAATAAGTATTAACAATAAGTATTAATTAAAATAATGCTTGTTCTTCTTATAAACGCTTTACATTTCTTAGTCTTTCATTGAAAAATGATCAATTGAACATGAAAATCAAACTTCAAATGCCCTTACTCCATTTTGTAAAAGTTTGTAAAACATTTTAATTAGGTTCATTTTCAATCTTTAAAAAAACCTGAACATGATTTAAAGACGCCGTGTTCCATGAATTACATCTTATCTTTCAGCTTGCGCTAGCGTATGACGCGGCCCAACTGCTCGTCAACGGCGGCGCCAGCGCATCCGCTCATATTAATTCCTTGCTTTAGCTGTGCGTAATTAAATTACACTATGCTTAAATAGGGTCCACAAGATGCTTTCTTAGAAATTTGTTAGCTGTTAAGTGTGAAGGAATATGATAAAATTGCTTTAAATAAAGAGAGATCTCTCTCTCTCTTTATTTAGAGGGGGAAAATTCACTTTATTGTATACCATTACAGAAAAACTTATAGCCTAAAAATATTCAAAATATGCACAATGGGCGGTCTTATCGATAATAAGCGATTTCCAGACAACCCGTGTCAGGAATAAAATAGATTAAATTTGTCAAAGGTGGTATACATACATATTATATAACATGCAGTTACTTCCATTTATATTTTATTCAAAAAAAAATATAAGCATGTAAAATATAAGTAAGTATTATAACTTAATAGACACATACGTACTATGCACCATATATGTATATACAATTATACACACGCATAAGTGTTTCTTTCCGTTAGAGACTGACAATGATCACGTTCACAACTGCGGTTTTTCCCGTTTCACTATTTGCTGGCGTCACAATCGGAAACTCAAGTGGGATGGTTATTTAACGCACCTATTGACACGGGTCGTTGTGAGCGCCCCGTGAGGGAAAATGATGACGTCATTAGTGACTTTTAGCTACGACGGTGGTTTTGCTTTTTTCTTTCTCCTTTAAAATAAGTAAAAACTATTTTGGGGGTTTTTTTCTCAAAAAGCTTATTTTTGGGGTTTTTGAAAAAATTTGGGGGTTAATTGTCATGGTCATCTGGCAACGCTGTACTTTACTGGTTAAAGCTCTCGCAAAAAAAATCATTATGCCGTCTTGTGCTATTAAAATGTGTCGGAACTATTTTAAAAGAAGAAAGGATAAGGATAAGATGCTATTTCATCGGAAAACTTAACACTTTTGTTATGATTTCTTTGTAAAAACATGAAATTTAATTTCGATATTTCCAAGGTAATCGAATTGACTAATGTTGTCAGGTGAGAAGGGGATTTAGCTTCCAAAATTTGGGGACTTTGTTACGATTTCTTTTTTTAATAAAATATGAATAATTGATAAACTCTATAGAAAACAGACATGTAATGTTTGTGTGTCCGTCCGGTTTTCTTAAAACAGTTTATATTGCGTTTTAAATTTCCTACGAATCCTATCGTAGCAAATCGTTGGATAAAAGTAATCTGGTAATCGCAAGATGCCCACCACAGGAAGCCAAACAAAAGGTCGTTTGTTTTTTTAGTCATTATGAAAAAAAAAGAAATTTGTATATCGGAAAAAGGTTTTAGGAGAAATAAAAAAGGAACCGTGTCAAGAAAGGTTTATTGAAATAGTAGTATTAAATCAATTATAAGATTAATAGTAATAATGACTCATACATTTCAATAATATTTTCTTCTTATTGATTTTGGAAATGAACCGATCACCATGAAATTCGACATTACAGACTTATTTTGATATTACCATATGTACTTGCGGTAAAATACAAATAAAAATAATATACTTTTTAAAACAGAAAACACGGGATAATATATACACACGGGATATTTGAAGTATCATGCAAGTAGAAACAACCAATTATATAGTGTTGCAGTGCCTGTTATTGCTGAATAAATTTTTTTCAACAAATGAACAAAGTGTAGGTTTTTGGTGCTATACAACTTTAGTTACTGTTTAGTTTCTTTTAAAGCTATTTTTGTAAACGCTAAAAGAGAAGAAGCGGTGCAGGAAACTTTCCAGCAACACATCTTTACTTCATTATTACTATTATATTATTATTACTTACATTCACGAAAATAAGTGTATAATAATTTTTAAACATATTATATCTATACTACATGTTATGAGTTTATGGAGATGTGGTGTACTGACATTTTTTAATACATTATTGTCATAATTAAGATGTTAATTTTGTCTATATTCTGCTAGCTTCATCTCCATTAATTCCTAATAAAGAAATAATTTAATGTATTAATATGTTAATAAAACAAATTAATACATTAAATTATTTCTTTATTAGTTTTGTTTATAAAATAATCAAACCGAACTAGTTTGAATAAAAACTTTTGGATATGAATATTTTTATTTTAATAATATCTCTTTTCAAGTGGTTTAGTTGCTCTTAAGTCCCTACATTAAATTATTGCATGTACTTACCCCGTAGTTCCTACTACTGATATAAATTTAGATTACATATAACACACCCAGAAACCTAGAATCCATCGAATCATCCCAAATTCACTATTACAAAATGATTTCAATGATTTTTAGGGCAGGATAATGTTTGGGCCATAGCTAGTCGTCTAATAACCATCGTGAACATATTGTGTAACACAAAAAGAATTTGCCATTATGGATATTTTTTAGAATCGTTAAATTAGTATTGGTGTAATTAACAGACTTATAAAAATGTACTAATATCTGTACAGACATTTTATTGCGAATTAAAATACTACATACACTAAAATGTATTATGAATTCATTTGTGCATGTAATTTTTTATGATTCCTTCCAAGACGCAACTTTTGTTGCTAATTTTATAATTTTTTTTCTTTAATTAATTATAGAAGTAAAACTAAAACCTCTGATTAATATTAAATTATAACACAAAGACGGATTAAATCATTACGATCGTTTAAACTTTTCACTTATATAAAAAATATTTAATTATAAAAAATGGGGTAATATTTTTTAGCTGATATCCCGAAATCACGCACAAATTGATAGTTTTTCGAGAGTGAATATAGCAACGCTTCGCGTTTTTGATGCCGTTTTTAGCGATGTTGTTTGTTCGCAATGCTCTCTCTAGACATGTTATAACTCAATGATTGTACCCTAATACCATGTACGGTAACTATACGGTACTGACGGCAAAGGAAAGATCCTAAGGCAGCTGCTTATCTGAATAGCCAGTGTGTGAGATCCTCCAAACCACTTACCCTGAAATGGGGAGACCTAGGAGTAAGGTATTTATGGCATAATATAAGGTTGTATCTAATTCTAAGTACGGCAGTAATGCGGTCAGCGATGTTACTACAGCGACTATATTATAACGAATGCAACTATTTGCCCTGGTGAATATTTAAGTATGGATACTACATTGTAAAACGCATATAAGAAAACAACTTACCCAAGCTAATGCCCGCGTAAAGGGCTCTCAGGTTCACTCAATGTTTACATTAAAAACATTCACCAACATAGTATAATATTTTGCGACGACTTTACTTAAATATTATTCTCCATTATAGCCGAGTGGGTCCTAAATAAACAGACAACACTTCCGATACGACATTAAACTTTGCAAAAACATGTCGGAAAATAATATACGATGGGTATTAAATTACTAAGTTTTGTATTTCTTAAATACACAGTCTCATGTGGCTGGCGCCTGTTTTTTCTTCTCTAATAGAATGTGAAAGCACTCTTATTAAATGCTTCGTCATACTTATTCTTAGGTTGCCATCGAGTTGTCACTAAAAATTATTTATTAATCGCTAGTACATCAATCAGTGGTGAAATTTTATTTTATCCAGATTTAATTCAGTATCTTTCATGTTAAGAACTAAATACAACAAATATTACAAATTAATTGAACCTTAGGAATGAGAATAATCGATATAAAAAGGTAGCTCTGAAAGCTCTTAGATCCTACATTGCTAGATGGTGCCACAGTTCTTCTTTTATCTCAAGCTTCAGATCCCTTAGTCAAAAAATTAGTCTTAATATTTAAGATATCTATCGACTAGTCAATTTTTTGAGTGATTTAGTCTTAAAAATATCTATCTATATGGTATATCTTCTAGTCCTATTAATTTTATAAATCTGTCTGGTTGCCTGTTACACTTTCACGTAAAAACTACTTGACGGATTTGGCTGAAAATCGGTATACATATAATTTTAATGCCGAGGGTGACCAAGAGATGATTTTCATCCTTCATAGTGGGATAGATTTATGTAAAGGTTATCCCGGAAATTAGGATTGGTTTTGTGATTTGGTCATTTTTATATATTTTGTCCATTTCATTATTTTTGTCAGTTTCGTCTAATTCGTATTTATGTAGTTTACAGATAGACGGGTGATGGGATCTTCCGGGGGCCAATACGTAACAATTTAATATAATAGGTTACATTGTATTAAATTGTTATGTATTATGTACCGCCTGCTCTTTAAGCAAAAGGTATTATGTAGCAGAGGTTGACCCGCGACGTAGTCGCGGTGGAAACTACTATGAAAAATCTGAAAATGGTTTAAGTTTGTTTGTCGTCGTCAGCCATTACAGTCCACTGCTGGACGTAGGCCTCCCCAAGACGGCGCCACTCATACCTGTCCGCTTCCTTTCTTATCCAGCGCCTACCGGCGACCTTGCGTAGGTCATCGGTCCATCGGGCTGGAGGGCGTCCGACACTACGTTTACCGAGACGCGGTCTCCACTCCAGGACTCGTCTGCTCCAACGGTCGTCGGTCCTGCGGCAGACTGACCGGCCCACTGCCACCTCAACTTGCTAATTTTGCGAGCTATGTCGGTTACTTTGGTTCTCTTACGGATATCCTCATTTCTAATTTTATCCATAAGAGAAACACCCAACATAGCTCACTCCATAGCCCGTTGAGTGACTTGGAACTTGTGGACCAATCCTGCCGTCAGTGTCCACGTCTCGGCCCTGTAGGTCAGGACGTAAGTTTGTACAATACGCTTAAAAGTGTGAAAAAATTAGGCGGGATAATACGGACCGGGAGATTCCGAAAATGAAATCTTTTAATTTTTGTCTGTTGGTGTTTCTGTCCGTCTGTTGGATAATCACATTAAAACTACGGAACGTATTTAAATTAAACTCGACACAGAGAAAGCTCATATTTCGGGGCGTGCCTTAGGATACTTTTTATCCCGATAAATGACGTCCATTCCGCGGGATAGACGAAACTATCGACAAAAATTGCGCTGTAATCGCTTCTCTTTTGAAAACTACTTAACATATATGAACGAAACTCGACAGAAAGATGGCTTATATCCCGAAATAACACTTAGGATACTTTTTATTCCTATGTAGTATAAATGATGTCGTTTCCATAGAACAGACGAAACATTTAAATAGATGGCACTTCAATCGTATTTTTTCAATTTACTAAAAAAAATACCCATGTTCTCATAAACAAGATGTCATTCGGTGTATTACTTCAAATCAGGTTAGCTTCAACTCGTATTTATGTTTTGCTGGGCAGTTGTCTAGACTATATGGAAAAAGTTTATTTGTTATTATTATATGTAAAAAACTGAATAAATTTTTTGTGTAAGTAAAAAAACGTGTGTGTCGCGGTTTACCCTTCCATAAGAAGTTATCACTTCAATTTAAAAATACTGCCTGGGGTTTGACACGAGGCGCAGCCGCGGGATTAGCTCTAGTGCATTATTATAAAGCGTAAAAATAACGGAAGTAGATTCAATTAAGGTAAACTTTTCTTCTTTGTGTCAATAAAAAAGATGAATAAATACGTAAAAAAGTAAATAAACCATGATTGCAGCCAAAAACAAATAAATACCTAGCCATCGATATGATATTAATAATATCCAACCCTAATTTAAAATAAGCAAGTCATATGAAGCTATCAAAATTTTTGATGAATTCAGTAAAAAATGCAAAAATAGCAATTTCTTTTAATTAAACTTGACCGGAATGAAGTCGTCAACCGTAATTATGGGGTGAGATAAAAGACTTTTGAGTTTTGAGTGGTAATTAGTGGGGAAAAAATTTAGAATATGCTTATTGGGAATGTGAAACGTTATTAGCTTAGAGAACAAAGTTTTGTATAGAAACTAGGATTCGCCTGCAACTTCGTCTATATTAGATGGGTATAAGGAACACAGTTGTTTTAAACAGCGAATTCGAGTCAGTGAAAATATAGCATCAGAATAATGTTCTACTCCACACGGCCAAAAATACCTTACCACCTGGTTGTGGGTTATTCTGCCATCTTTTACGAGAGGCTCTATTCCTGCATGGATATACCGTTGCAAGCAGAGTAGCGTACACTAGTTAGTTACTTATAATAAAATGGAAATAGCAACAATAGACTTTTTTTGTCATAGGTATTACTGATAAAAGAATAATTAAATTATTAAGCGGCGCTTGGATATCCGAGAAATGTTTAAAATGCAAATGCGATACGATCAGTGTCTAGACATTCATCAGATAAAAACAGTTATTGTAATTCCTGTGAACGGGATTTCTATGTAGAATAGTTAGAAGTAAGTACTAAATAGTGGGGAGAAACTATTGGTATTGATTGTGTCTTTTAAAGATGTATAAAATTCTATTAAATCAAATTAGGTAGGTGAGCTACATCTTTTGCAATAAATTGAAAAACAACTGTTTAGTAATAAGGTGTCGAGCTTTGTCCAAAGATTCTTTCCCTTTCTAGGACCATAACCTTTCGAAATTCACAGACATTTTATTGTTGTACTAATACTCTTTTATCCAAGCATAAAAATTAAATTCAAATGTATGTATGTGCTATGTAAACAGATATAACGTAACTGTAAGAGTTTAAAACCCTCATAATAAGGTGGTGCTACAAGAAATTTAAAAAAAACCTTTGTTTAAGCCAATCCAGTCAAACATTAAGTCAAAGAATTGAAATAAAGATAAGTTTCTTTGTAATTCCCTGGAAACGTGGACACGTTGGCCGCATCCCGTTTACCAAACACGTACTGGACCAGCCGATTTGGCGGCGGAAACAGCGGAATCACTCAAGCGGCGCAAATAAGCAACCCTCAGTAACATATATGTTTGTGCCGGTTGATGTTGAGACTCTCGGACCGTGGGGTCCTGATGCCATGAGTTTCTAACAACATTTATCAACTCATTGACACTGCAGGTGACCAGAGGGCTGGTGCCTACCTCGGACAACAAATCTATTGGAGGTTGTATTATGAATCCTGGTTGCATTCGGCACTCAAAATATGTGTAATCTGTCACATGTCAATGTATCGCAAAAAGAACTGCAATAAATATCTGAGACTAACATCGTGTGTGCAATAATTTAATATATATACCTTCGGACAATACAACAATTTCAACAGGTTATGGGCCATTTATAACTGTCCGAAAAAATCATATTGTTAAAAAATAAAATTGGTAAGTACGCATAAAATTTCAAAAATGACCGAAGATCATAGCTCTGGGTCTATTTGCGGTATCAAAAAGTTGGAAGGCGCTACTGGTTTCAATATATGGAAGTCTCAAGTAAAAAACTACTTAGAATGTAAAAACTGGTGGGAGGCTGTTGAAGCCGATGAATTGTCTCCAGCACTAAAAGAGGCCGATAGAAAGGCGCGTACTACCATCTGTCTGTTGCTATAGCCTTCATGTTTTGCGCATGTTTACAATGCAAAAACTGCGCATGAGGTATGGCACAATCTGTGCAATGCATACGAAGATAAAGGCTGGGGCAGACGTATTGCACTGCAGCGTCAATTGTAGTCTTGTAAATTAGAGAATTTTACACATATGGAAAAGTATTTATCAAATGTAATTTCCATAGCTCAGCAGTTGGCAGCAATTGATGCGAAGGTTTCAGATGATTGGTTGATTTCCATTCTACTTGCTGGATTAACACCGGACTACAACCCGATGATAATGGCAATGGATAATAGTGGAAAGGAGATAAGCTTAGAGCAGTTAAAAACAAAACTGCTGCAAGAAGCGAATAGACAAGCTGAGACAAGTTCAGCAGCTGGTGAGCAAGCCCTTGTTGTTCGTAAAGGAAAGGCATCCAAAAACAATGCTCGAAAGCCAGTGTACAAATGCTTTAAGTGCCACAAACCAGGACATAAAGCATCTGAATGTAAAAAGATTAATGCCGATGTGTGTATGAACACGGCAATGAATACCAAAAATAAAAATGGTTGGTATGTAGATAGTGGAGGTTCGAACCACATGACTTACGATGCGAAGAAGTTACGTGACTATCAGAAAGTAAAAAGTAACTTGAAAATAAAAGTGGCCAATGGTGAAGAAATACCAGTGAAAGGTAGAGGATATGCTATTCCTGAAGTTCGCGAGAGCTCAAATTTTACATTAAAAAATGTATTACATGTGCCTCGTTTATCAATGAACTTGATATCAGTGAGAGATCTCGTAGAAAAAGAATATACAGTAAATTTTAATAAAAGAGGTTGCACTATAAAGAATAAAACTGATCAAGTAGTTGCGACTGGCAATGTAGTTGATGGCATTTTCAAACTCAATGAAAATCAATACGACAGTGTCAACGTTATTACAATGTCAAATAAACCTTTAACAAATTTATGGCACAGGAGATTAGCACATTTAAGTAAAAATTACATGCTGATATTAAAAGATTTAGTTACTGGTATGAAATTTGAAAACAAACATAGCATTGAACCATGCATTAATGGTAATTTATGTAAAAGCCCTTTTAAAAATAAAGGCATAAGAGCAAAAGAGATTCTTGAAATTGTTCACACGGATATCTGCGGTCCAATGGAAGAGGCATCATTTGCTGGTTCCATCTATATGTTGCTATTTATCGATGATTATACGCGCAAAACGCACGTTTATTTCTTAAGAAATAAGAGTCAGACTTTGGATATGTTTCGCGAATATAAAGCGGAAGTAGAGAAAGAAACTGGCATGTCGATAAAGTGCGTCAGATCTGACAATGGTACAGAGTTTTGTAACCATGCTTTCGATAAGTTCTTTAAGTCGACTGGTATAAAACACCAAAAGACGGTTCCGTACACGCCGGAGCAGAATGGCGTGGCTGAGAGGGCGAACAGATCTATTATTGGGAAAGCACGAACGTTGCTTTGTGAGGCGCAACTTAGCAAAAAGTTTTGGGCTGAAGCAGTAAAAACTGTAGTATATTTAAAGAATCGAAGCCCCACTAAGGCGGTCACGAATAAAGTGCCTGAAGAACTTTGGTCTGGTAGGAAAATTGACTTAAGCCATTTAAAGATTTTTGGATGTTTGGCGTATTCTTTAAAACCCAAACAGAAAAGGCAAAAGCTTGACGCGAAGACTGAAGCCTTAATCTTTATTGGCTACTGTGAAGTCACCAAAGGTTACCGACTGATACATCCACAGACTGGTAAGGTAACAGTTGCACGAGATGTTAAGTTCGTGGAGAATGAGTTTCCAGGTGACGGCATGAAAGTGACGAAACACGCAGTCGTTCCTATTTCTATTGAGGACGAACGAAAAGAAACTGCGATTCATCAAGTAGGTCCTGATGTTCCCTCGATTAGTGATGACGATACTCAGGGAGTAGTATCTGATGAAGCGCGTACCGAGTCCGCTACCATTGAGGAAGTAAATACTGATAGTACTGAGGTTAGTCCTGAACCACTAGTAGAACGAAGATATAACCTACGTACAAGAAAGCCCGTTGACTACTCAAGTACGTGCATCAATACTCTCGCGGCGATTGACGGCGATCCGACGACAGTAGAGGAGGCTTTAGCAAGACCTGATCGCGATTTATGGCAAAAAGCTATGAACGATGAACTACAGTCGTTGAAGGAAAATCAGACGTGGTCATTAGTCAACTTACCACCTGACAAGAAGCCGATTCAATGCAAATGGGTCTTCAAGATAAAGCGAGATAGCGATGGTAAAGTATCAAAGTACAAAGCTAGACTGGTTGCGAAAGGATATACACAGGTACGTGGAGTTGACTATAACGAGACTTATTCTCCTGTGGTAAGAAGCTCAACTTTGCGATTATTATTCTCATTAGCTGTAGAATATGATTGGCTTATTGACCAATGGGATGTGACGACAGCTTTTCTTTATGGAAAGTTGAAGGAGAATATTTATATGCTCCAGCCTCAAGGCGGTGTCACTGAAGGTCAAGAAACAAAAGTTTGTAAATTGCAAAGATCGTTGTATGGACTGAAACAAGCGTCTAATGCTTGGTTTCATGAGCTTGATAAGGAAATGTTAAGTTTAGGTTTCTTACAATCTAAAATTGAATCCTGTCTTTACCAAAAATTGTTTGATAATAAGGATAGAATAGTTGTAGTTGTTTATGTTGATGATATTTTTATTTTTTGTAGTAAACAACACGAAAATGAAAAACAAAATTTAAAAGCTGGGTTATTGCGTAAGTTTAAGGTAAAGGACTTAGGTCCCGCTAGGCATGTTTTAGGCATGAGACTTAGGAGGGATGATGATACAATTTACCTTGATCAGTAACAATATGTTAATAATATTTTAAAGGAATTTGAAATGACGGACTGTAAGCCAGTCATTACCCCAATGGAAGCTGGTCTCAGATTAGAGAGAGCTTCTGATTCCGGTTGTAGGTTGCCATATCAAAATCTGATAGGATGTCTGAACTATTTGGCTCAAAATAGTAGACCGGATATCGCGCATGCCGTTAGCGTTTTAGCTCAATTTAATTCGTGTTATGATGAAATTCATTATAAATGTGCTAAACGGGTACTGAGATATTTAAAGGGGACATCAGATTTTGCACTTATTTTCCGAAAGACAGGTAAGTTAGATCTAATAGGCTACGTAGACGCGGACTGGGGTGGGTCATATGATAGGAAATCCTTTACGGGTCTAATGTTTAAATTAGGCGAGAATTTAATTACTTGGGAAAGTCGTAAGCAGAGATGTGTAGCTCTGTCCTCGACTGAGGCAGAATACGTAGGTCTTAGTCAAGCTTCGAAGGAAGCTATTTATTTGAGGAGTTTGTTAAAAAGTTTAACAAATGATAGTTGCGACAGACCCGTGGTCATATATAATGACAATCAGTCTGCACATCACATAGCTAGAAACAAGATGAACCATAATAGAACCAAACATATCGATATTAGATACCATTTTATTCGTGAAGCGATATCGAATGAGGCGGTTGAGGTGCACTATGTACCCTCACAAGAAATGGTGGCAGATATGTTAACAAAGTCTCTGTCAGGCCCCAAGATAAACTTAGCTTTACAGAGATTACCCATTAAGAGGGCGGGTAATGTAAATGGTGTAACTTAAGTTTTTTATTTGATATGTTGTTAGGTTTAGGTTTTTGTAATGGTTTAATCTCTGTTTTTATATATTTTATGTCTATATGTTATGTGTAGATGTAGTGCACCGTGATGGTACTTTTTGGTCTGTTAGGGTACATACACACTTGCGCTTATACTCGGGTGTTCATAACGTGGCGCGACTAGTGTGAATGTTGACCTGTGCTGAAAGGCTCCAACTTAAGGGTGCGTGCACATGTGGCAGATTAAGGGTGCGTATTGGAGGTTGTATTATGAATCCTGGTTGCATTCGGAACTCAAAATATGTGTAATCTGTCACATGTCAATGTATCGCAAAAAGAACTGCAATAAATATCTGAGACTAACATCGTGTGTGCAATAATTTAATATATATACCTTCGGACAATACAACAATTCCAACAAAATCAATATGGTGATCCAACGAGCAAACGTAGCATCTTTCTGGGCACCTTGCCTATAACTGTAGACTCAGTATTCTACTTATAGTCTTTGTACTTTTTGAAATTAAAATAGGTAATTACATAAGTCAGTTTCTTACTTATTTCTGACTAATATGTCCTAAACACATCTGCTTTGTGCTAACCTATATAAGGATAGCACAAAGCAGATGTATAACGGTCGCATATCTCAAATTAGCTAAAAGACCGATATTCAATTAGTCGAGGCTTAAGCTTAGATTAGATTTGCGTTAGTTAAGTAATAAGTCAAGTAATTATAATTCGAAACTGGCGAGTTATAAGTCCTTATGATCGTTCGGACAGTAATTTTACAATAATTGGACTGGCCCTGGTACCAGTACCCTTTTGCCTACGCCGTAATCATCACTGTACAGTCTGTATAAAAGTCAAATGTCATGATACGACAGCACTCTCTGACGTTTTACGTAAAGCTTCTTTCTTTTCTCCCTGTGACTGCACCCACTGTGTGTTTAATGGTAACTTCCTCGTATAAAATTATTAAAGTAATCTTACATAATTGCCATAATTAATTGTTCAAAGTAACCCTAAAGTCGGATAAATGTCGGTCTAAATGACGATAAGGAATTATTCTCAGGTTAACTATTTAACTAATGTAAGTATAAATCAGGCTTTATTGTCACGACCTACCCGTATCACATGACTTTACACTGTCTCAATCAGTTATGCTTATAACTCGTAAATAATCCGCGATTGCGCCATTACGCGGACAGGTGGCCGCGACAAAAACCCCGGTCGATCGTCCCCGGCTAAAACAATCAAAAGGACGCCGCGCATTGCAGCCGGATCAGAGGAGCCGCGCTTTGATCCGCCACAATTACCCCTCCCCCCCACCCACCCGCAACACTGCTCAAGGAAACTCATTTTCCAAAGAGTAAACCTGTGCTCTTATTACATTAAAACAACTTTAACAAATCTACCTAATTAGACAATTGTCTTTTTTATTCCAAAGCAATAACGTTCATTTGAATTTGTTGAACAGAAATTGTATGTTTGTTATTCACCACATTTACAATTTTATGTTTGCAGTTAATAAGTCAATATGCTGTTTCTTAATAGTATAGAAATAGAAACAAAAATCGCCCGATTTTAAAACTCGCGAATGTGTTTAATCTATCTGGATTCTCGCGTCGCGAGTCGGCAGTCAATCATCAGATGTGACAAAGGAAAAATCCGCGGCGTGACATGTACATGATCAAAGGTGTGGTGTGACACCGCCAATACAGGCATGTTAATTTCAACACCCAGCTCCTTGAAGGCATTTCTTGCAAGTGATTTGTTGTTTTGTACAAAGGATGTTTAACGGAGGTTTTGAAAAGCTTTCAAGTAAATTGATGTAGCACTTTTATGCAAGATGAATCTAAATGCATGCAATCGTGATCTGATCTTTCTACTAAGGTTTTCTCTTTGCGTTAGAACGTAAGGTTGCTCAAAGGATGAATTATACTACATCGTGGCGGGCGCGAGCCTTGTCCGAATCGTCCGAGTCCCGTACGTGCTACATGTTCATATTATCCGAGTGTGCGCCGAGTCATTACACGTCGCCGTGACACGGTTACGAACGTAGTGTTGTGGCTTCTTATTGATGTAACACACGTATTAAAAATTAAGGATTTGTTGCTACTATAGATCGCTATCGCCATTGATGAAGAGGAAAAGGAATCAATAGCAAGAAGAAATATAAGAAAATGGGGCTTGAAATTTAAATACTTAGGATTGGACATATCCTAAAGTTCTGGGTACTTTCTTACACACTCAATTAATTTTGCGTCGTACCTTATGAATCAAAAAGATGTCGTTCTTCCCAAAACTTATGTCGCTCACTGTTCGGACACGCTACGGAAGAACGTTCATGTTACGACAAGACGAGAAGGGCGAGGGGTGGAACTGTGTGTCCTCGGGTCGTTCGAGCCTCGTCCGGGACCCGAACACTGCGCGTTATAGCATGAACCGCATCACATAAAGTGTTCGTGAAGTTTCGAATCCGTACCTCGCACGGGGCACGGCTCGCGCTCGCTACGGCTAGCATAATTCATCCTTAAATAGAGTAGATATCACAGTTCCTGTAGTGTTGCAAACCTCCATAGGTGATGGCAATTTAAATTGCTTTCTATTATTTAAATTTTGGTTTATCAGTAATGTAGTAACAAACATACTATTTATTAGTAAACTGGAATGTCAAACTAAAGTTAATCATTACAAAACAATCATCAATTTCGTTGCCAACTTGCAGCCATGAGCCTGACACAAAGGAACACCGCATTTCGGCGTTCATTATTCAAAACAAACAGCTAATTGATGTAGGAACGGAAATTACGAGTGTCACCGGCTCATTCACGTTCACAAATGACTCAAATGAGCATATAATGGCGCAGTGCAGGCGAAATAAAAGGGCCATTGTGAGCGGAGCAGGGAAACGCGCTAGTGCAGCGTCAAAGCGCACCGATTTGAATGCACCAAATAAGGGAGCCAACATACGATTAATTTAGAAATCTTGGTACACAATATTAATAAAAATAATTATGTATATAAACAGACAAACAAATTGTAGTCCAACAAAAAAACAACATTTGATAAACATTTTCTAGTATAATAGAAAATGTTTATCAAATGTTGTTTTTTATTGCTGGAGAACAGCAGACAGGCTTCCGGCCCAACTGTGATGGAAAGTGCTTGCGTTGCTTATAAACATTTGCAACAGTAAAGGTGCTGCTCGTAGATATGGGGCTGACACCTGGCCACTAATGCCGGAACACAACTCAAAGTTGTCGTAGCGGTATACTCTAGACCAGGGGTGGTAGCCATACAGCCGGGCAAATGCCCTACCAGCCGGCTGTGGGTTGTTTAGTCGCTTCTTACGACAGGCCGCCTGGCCTCAGGAATTTGTATTCTTTTTCCGTTCCTGCACGGATAACGGTTCAATCTGTTGTCGACAACAGTTGTTACAAAACCCAGTTACGCGTTACTTAAAGGTTTACAACTGTTCGGACTAGGATGGAAATTATACTAGGTATTTGAGTCCGGTTTCGGTTTGGTGATTATTCTACCTTTCTACTTGAATATTTCAAAAAAACTTGATTTTTATCCTACTTGATACCAGCAAGATACACAAGCTGTACTGAAGAAGCGGAAGATTATAAATAAGAACCACAATTGTTTTTAACAGTGTATACCGTATATATTCCTTATTAAAATACAAGAAAAACTATACAATAAAATCAGTGCTTTTGAATCTAATATCAGTTATAAATATTTTAAATTTAAATTACTAATAAATAAAACAAATGTAAACCAAACTTAATACTTTCAATACCATGCAATGAATTCAGCAATCAATACATGAGCAAACACATATTTAAAAAATAAATAATTGGTTTACACGCATGTATAAAGCCTTAAATCTTTGCAAATTGTTAGGTGAAATTAGTAGGAATGTTTCTCGCACACGCTTTTGTGTTAACTTATCGCATTTCGTCGGCTGCGGCCGATTCAATGGCGTCGATGCTCTTATTTCTACCAAGCTCACATTACAAGGCCTTTTTAAATTAATTCTCAATGGAGACTGATCAATTCCACGTGTTTTTCAATTAATTTGTATAGTGGTTTCACGAAATGGTTTTGCCGCAATGTGCTCGGTATTTGCAAGATGATAAACAAGCTATTGATCTGTCTGGTAAGAATTATTTGTTAAGGCCATTAGGATTAGTCGGATTTTTGGTGTCAGAAGTAAGAATCTGGGGGCATCGGTGGAATATGATAAAATAGTTTAATGGAATTAAAGGAGTAAATTTGCTAAGGAAAGGACTAATGGGTACTGTTGTGAAATTGTATGGTCAGCGTGTTTACTTCGTTTTACTTATTTATACAATTGTAATTCAAATTATCGGCGAAGGTCAAGGCAATATCTGTTTATATGACCAAGCAATTTTTAGGCTTCTGACTACCCAAGGATATTTTTGCGTTTACGAATCATAAAAAGTTCAGATTTTAAATAATCCTGTTTAAGTACCTACTAAATTCATTATGGTTGAGTAGAACAACAAACAGAAACAAAGCACCCTTATGTGCTTAACGTATAGGCATAAAGCGCAAGTCAAGCCGCACATGGAGACTGCTCACATCTATGGGCTGTGCTCACACCTGTTTATCAAACTGACCCCTAGACTCTATCCAGCGTCAGGCTATTCGTACAGTCGATGTTTCCATACTAACAGATGGTTTATAACCGGTTAGCCTACGGACAAACTTTGTCTCTCTACGAGTTCTACCGTCTGTGCAACGGAGAGTGTTCCGAGGAACTGTTTCACCTGATCCCAACGCCACATTTTCACCACCGCACCGCTTGCCATACGTGAGATGTTCACCCTCATTTCCTTGAACTACCATGCTCAATTACGAAACGGTTCTCTAGAACGTTTATTCCGCGTATAATAACGACTTGGCGGGAACTTCTCACCGCTGTTTTCCCTCTGGACTACGACATAGACTTTTAAGAAGGTCGTTATAAAATTTCTTAGAGGCCGGCCACGCGTTGGCAGCACCTCTGGTGTTGTAAACGTCCACAGGTCGCGGTGACCATTTTTATCAGGTGGGCCGATTGCCTGTTTGCCAGTCTATGGCAATAAAATAAAACAGATCTTTAAATTTTGCATATCAATCCAGGTAAGTTTTTTGACGTTTTCATCTTTGAGATATATTATACCTACCATATTTTTATTTTACCAGCACGCATATCAGTGGACAGTGTATGCGCAGAGGCGCCTTGGCTCCGTCACGGTTGTGCGTCCGCGGGTAGCGACTAGTATTGTTTTAAAACCGATCCCGAAACCCGACACCACTCTTATTTACACTGTTTTAAACGACTCGTCAATAGTAATGCCTATGTTAGGGTTGCTATTGTTGTGATTATTAAAGTTTTCGAGTAAAAATATTTGACAACCAGCTTCCGTTACAAAATTTTAAGATCTTCTGTAGGTAAGCCTCAACGCTACAAATGTATGTTTGTTTGTAGCAATAAGGAAACATCATAATAATAAGTCTTATTAGTATTTGTACCATTTGGTTTTAAAATTTAGGAAGTCTTCGTAATTGGTATTGGTTCGTTTCTATGCCTTCTTGGCTAAGTCAATGTATCATAAAAGTAATAATCTAGCGTACTCCATAATAGAGTAGGTATTTTAGATCTATTATATTATGCAATTAATTCCTAATATGTCAGGAGACAGGAAGATATAATAAAATATGAATTTATGACGGAGAATTCAAAAATAGGTAACTAACTAACTATATTACGGTCGTCTCCTGGTGACTACCAATAATCTGTACGGGATGGATATATACTATGTATATACAGTTCAATTGTTCCTCACGTTGGCATATTGCCGTCCTAGTTTCGTATCATATCACTATTTCTATGTTTACTAATGGTCTTATTCATATTGAGTTAGTTGCAGTAAGTTTAAACGCTTCTTTATGACTTAACGAACGTACTGCACTATTTGGGTTGATTAGTTGGTTGGATTAACAACACTAATAATTTTCACCTCTACAATGTAAAAAAATAATAAACTGTCCTTTCCTAAATAGATTTCTGGCTTATAAATATATTTTGTAGGAAACGCAATGATCGTTTCCTACAAAAGTATTTTGATCTCCCCAAAAGTTTTCTAAATTACAATTCATATGTATTTATAATTATTAATACTAAGAGACAACCCTGTGAGACTGCGATGTGTGTAGAAATGCGAGCTCGCGTGGTAAGTAGTCAGTGCTTAAAAACATGTCTTGAGCCGCCTGCAGAGTGTGGGGACACCCAGCCGAGCCAGGCCTGAGTGCTGACGGCAAACAACGAGCCCACTTCTCGTCACATCATGCTGTACAAAGATCGAGTGTCACCTACATTAAAAAGTCAATTTGGTGATCAAACCAAATGATTACAGGTTTTATTTAAATAAAGCTGAGTAGTTTTAATTCCTTACATTTGACACGTAGGTTTCATTAGAACGATTCTACAGTCCAACAGTATCTATAACGAGAATTACAAGGGAAATGGAAAACCAATAATAAAATTGCAAATAAACTTTTATACTATGTATAATAAATAGGTCTATGTACACCGAGCATAGTAATCTACTGGAATTATAGGTACAATTCAAGAAAAAACTATAATATAATACAACAATTTTGAAAATCAAGATACAGAGCATAAAATATAATTTCAATGAAGATTGATTAAGACACAATATCCGTTATAGTTTTTTAAGATACAGAGAATTTTTAGTGAATTACTTTTTGAATGGTTTTAGGGAATCCTTTATTGTATGCGTATTAGCCACTATGCAATAAGCACTATTTTATTATGTAGTATTTCAAAAGAATTTATGTAAGTTTGTAATACTATAAATTACCAAAAAAGAACGCAAAATATTGTTTTAATCAAAACTGTGTCGGAATTGGCTAATATTTATTAACCCAAACAACTGCAAACCGCTCCCGGGAAAATTGCCGCGGGATTCCCGGGCGCATAGTAGCGCATATTTTAAGTCTAAGAATTGGCTGTCGTTCGCTGAAGAATACCAGATCGAATCGGCCCAGTAGTTTTTTCGTGAATCCTGAACAAACAGATAAACCGACATATAGACAAGAAATATAAAAAATGCATCGTGTTCTCCATCGTTTATATAGTCTATTTTAGTTGTTTTTTTAAATAACTGAAGCTATTGTACTGTTACGAATTGCGAGACTCGAATTAAAATGCCGTTGGACTTATTATAGATTAGGACTATACAAACACGTATAGCACACGTACAAATACAACAACAAATCCAAACGTAATGCAGAAGGTCGTCATTCAATAAAACGCGCAAGGTCCGTCACTATTAGATCTCCGGTTGTACACACGTCACGCCTAGATCGTAGTTGTCGCTGAACTGCCCCCCTCCCCCTATCAGGCCATCGTTTTATACTACACAAATGCAATGTGCCCTGCCCGGCAACGTGGACCAAATTTCCTAGAATCAGCTTGTAGCACCTGGCTAATGATGCTAATGAGCGAGTACAATAGGACAATGGGCTGTTCTCTAGAAACGTATGCCAATAAATAAGTAAACAAAAGAAGACGAGCATAAAGGAATTGCAATTCGTTCAAATGCCGACAGGTAATAAAATGTGTTTCTTTTTTAAATAATTATGCAGAATTTGTTTTTCGGAGGGCTAAGTTGTAACAGGACATTATTATACATAAAGTGTCTTTACATCAAAATGTTCAGAGACGGCATGTTTAGAATTTTATAATATTATAGATCAATACTTACGACGACATATTTCGCCGTATTTCAGACAAGGATAGTGGGGTGGGGTAAATTACCTATTGAATACAGAAACCGTCTTGTTAAAAGAGTGTAATATTTCTAACGGCAACCGGTTATTCTGCAAGTGAACAAATTACCCAATTCGGAATACTTTCGCTGTTCTACCCTCACCCCCGTTACATGGCCAGAGGGTGCAAGTTAGTTATAGGGTGGGGTCTCATCTTAGGCGTTATTACTTTTTATACAGTTTAAATTGCGTTTTAATTACGTCGCATTTTGTTACTATATGAACATGATTGTAATATGAATGTTGTAATTACGATAAATATGACTTATACTTCATATTTACCGTAATTACTTTTTTAATTAGTTATTTTATTCCATGAGTTTATAACAATCATATAATATTTAATAGTAAAACAAAATCGAAACTAAACTATAGATTTTGAATTGTTTATGTTTTGTCTCAATGGCAAGTCTTTAAGATTCACAATTGAACACCTGTTATTGAGGTCTTCAAATCGTGAAAAACAAATAAGTACCTATAAAGTACACAGCAAATTGAAATAGACACATGTTAATTAGATTTTTTTATGATGTAAATAGGACAAGCAAAACACGGTGAATATTTGCTATAAATAACTGAAGAAGAATCAGAGGTGTATATGAATAATAATGAATTAATAGTGTATATTATAAATCAAATACTATACACCGCGCACTTAAATCCCTTCATAAATATTTTCAATTTACTTATTTACATGTAAATAAAAATAATTGTGAAAATTTAAGGGAAATTATACGTCTTATAAATATGCTTGTAGTGGCACCACGCCCCAATGTAATCGCGCGCGAAACTTATCACATTATCAAAAAGCGACAAATCGCCGAATCCTTTGATCTCTGCGCCCCGCTAATTTGACAATTACCATGCACTGTGCGGGGCTCATATCAATTCTACAATATCGATACTCGTCGATTTGTTTTCAAGCCAAATATTTATGTTATTCTCTTTTCAATGTACGTATAAGGCTCTATATTTAGACCGGTGTTAGAGATATTTGACATAGCAGGTGAACACTGTGTCAACATACCTCAGGACTTGTTTAAATACATACATGTCAATTATTAGATTAGATTATCAAATTCAAGAGCAAAATATTATGGCCTTATTTATGCTGCTAAAATTTAAATGACATCTGTTTATGCCTAGAAATTAATCACGTTTTAAGTTGTCAGGATTTTTATCTGTCGATCTGTCTGAAAGCTTGTCTCGAATAAGCTCTGAAATAATCAAAATTTAGGGATTAAACCAGACTTTATGTCAAATGGTCATGTATGTTTCATCTGAATACATTTTGCCGGGTTTACAAAATATTAATATAAGGTTCAAGTCTCGAATGCACTATTTCGAGGCCACAACTAGTATAATATAGAAATAATAAAAGATTGATTTACAGGACGCTGCTACACAATTTAAGTTTTTTTGTAGTCCAGAGTAGTAACCAGGAAACGTTTAAGCAAATAATGTCTATTATACACCAAGGTATCATTGGATATCGATACTCCCTATCGATATGCGTTCGCGCAAGCCCTATCTCCGACAAAAGAGCTCTGATGACGTTCGCCACGTGGCGTCTCTCGCGCTCTGTAACTTATTCAGTAACCCTAAACTTGGTGTCCCATCCCGCAGTTTATTCAATTATATCGATTAGTGAGACTTGATATAGATAGCCAGAGTTAATGCGTTTAGAATTCTGTACGGTAGCCGTAATGGCAGAATTTAACAGGAATTTTCGCACACTTCACGGCATTTAATAACTCTCATCATCATCATCATCAAATAAAGATAGAAGAATAATAGAAATGAAAATCACTTATAGAAACAGCAACAATGAAAAGATTTATATCCTATAACTTTCACCTAGCTCGTGTCAAAGGTTTTTGTTTCATCATTTCTCTGAAGTATTATTTTGTACCTAAAAATACATATATTTTAGTCTAAATCGGTTTAAGTTTTAATTTTTTCATTACCTACAAGGATCTAGTTTTTGAGTCTAGTATTCCCTATTCCCCAACGGGCCCCACCCGCGTCGACGGTCGATGGTCGAAACCCCTCCTCTAGCGTCTGCAAGTTCTTCTTTGGCGGGAGCGGAGCAAGGAAGTTTACTCTCCCGTTCCGCCTCCTCCTTCGCAAACATAACGTGCTCGCAGAAGGAGACAGCGTTCCATGCGAGTTTGCTCCCGACCATAGTGAGAACCACGGAGCGAGGTGTTAAGTCCGGTGAAGGCGACGAGGTCTCGGCGCTGCTTTGTGCAGACTGGACACTCCTAGAGTATGTAGGGCGCTGTATCCTTGTCGTCTGCGGTCTGTGTCACAATGGTGGCACCCTGACGTGCCTCGAGAGGACCACTGTCAGCCTGAACGTCAGGGTGCCGTGAGGTCTGTTAAGCCATTCGTGCAGGACGGGCCTCACCGTCTCAATGATAAAGAAACGTAGCCTTAGTACAACGTTCGTGTATTTCAGGAACGTTATCACCCGATTGCACAGGATCACACATTGCTATTATAAATTAATTTCTACAACCAGCTTTGTTACCAATGTCGTGAAGGTACAATAATACAATTTAAATATTCATTGAATAGACTTAAAATAATATCTTTGCCCGTTTCACACGTTGAAACTGTTCCAATGGCGGGCCACGGTAATTACTTCCCAACGTCCAGACTTTATTGATGTTTATTTGATTAACGGGGAATGAAAATAAAGGTGAATTTACGCAGGGCTGCCCTTTAGTAGTTTATTATGTGTCATAATTATCTATAAAGCTTGTTAGACATTAATACATGATAGCTTGCTTGATGACGCGGGGGGGGGGGAGGGGGGGGGGGTGTGTCTCTAAGTGTAACTATCACTTCAAAAAAAAGTACCTACGCATAAATTGGGAATGTATTGAATTAATTTTGCCATACTAAGATTTAATAAAAAACTTTTAATAAAAATGATTATTAGTTTTTGTATTGAAGTAACGCTGTTCAGTATATTATGTAATTATACATATTATGACTTGCAAGTTTTGTATCTTGGACTTTACATATATATATATATATATATATATATATATATATATATATTTAAATTTGAAACGAAGGGTTTTTCGAAATAATTATTGATATCAACCCTAGCGGGTCCGTCCGACCGTCAGTCAGCTTTGGACAATTAGGAGTTGAATCGATCCGCTTACGCACAATGGTCTAAATAAACGCGCTGTAAACGGAAGCTTCTTAAATTGTTTTCTAAAAACAGTTTTCGGTCGTTAGTATTTTGTGGAGTCACTTTGACAGGCCCACAATGAGGCTCTGACGGCAGACGCTACCGGCCACTGCTTCTTGTTTATTTCGCTTTTATTTTGTCTGGATAATATTTTGTGAGAGAGAACAATTCATGTAAAACACAATCTGATATTTGTAGCTTCGAAGTTGTCAACATATTTTTCGAATTTTTGAACAGTTTTCTCATCTAATGTACGTTATTGTAACAATTATCAAGTGAGGACAGTGACGGAAAACAGCGTGATGAACTTATCTCGATAACTGATGTATAAAACTCGCCAAGCCGTCTGGATAAAGGTGGGGGTACACCTACTCGACGTTTTCATAAAAATTGGAAGGCCCGAGTCAAGGACTGGGATATTTATGGGCTGTTATAATTATTCTTGGCCTACGTAATTGATAGATGCTGCCTTGTTCACTTCTGTTGAAATCATCCAGTTAGTCGCTATCCAAAGATGATATGAAGCTTTTCGTTTGACTTGTTCATAGGATTGGAATGTTATGGGCATTGTTGGGGCATATTATTGGAGTAATTGAGATTTGACAGCACCCTTTCAGTGCAATTTAGGAAGTGGCTACGTGAGAAAATTTGACCAGCTTTCGTTATATTTATTTTTAGTAGATACTTATATTTATTAAACTTTTTGTTTCGAGCCTTAGTTGTATCTTTAGAATACAAAATGACCAAGTTTTTGGAGCATGCGATACTTTGAAAGATTGAAAGTGCTCGAAATCTATGCACATTAAAAGAATATTTTAAGTTGATTAAATTCTACTGTTTTCACCATTTGGCTATGAAACCAAAAAAGAAGCATTTGATCGTCAAGCCCCATATCTCAAATACTAATTCACATTCCACAGATATTATTCAAACAAATTTTCATTGAAAGTATTTTTAAATTTTTACAACATTTTGTTTTTTTTTCTTTAATTTTCAGTTCACTAGTTCTTCTCCTCCTTAACGAATCTTGTTCAAACAATTTTCGTTGAAAGTACTTTTTAACCTCTACCTTCTCAATACTTTTAGAATGTTACATCATAGTTCAATTTGGGAACACAATATTCGTTACCTATTGATTTAAATGTTATACACATGTACGTACCTACTTACACCAGCCGCTTAAATCTACATTATAATATATTCCTACTAAATTTGATTCAATATCCACACTTAGTAGTTCCTAGAAAAAAAATCCTGTGCGTCTCGGGTCGCCCGACAGAAGTGATAACTTGCGTGAGAGAAAGGTGAGCCAAACAGATTGGCGCCGTAATGCGTTACGTAACGAAGCGGTTTACCCTCCCATAAGAAGTTATCACTTCAAAAAGTGTGAGATACAAAACAGATCAAATTGGTCTAATGACGTTTTCTTTTTAGAATACGTCATTAATTAATAGAGCAGATTTCGCGAGCATATATGAATAAAGAATCGTTAGATGCATCCCAGGTCGTCCGTTGTTCACATATTGAACATCTAATTGGAGCTATAACAATAATCCGTCCAATAGCGCAGATAGGAATTAGTGCCATCCTGTGGTGCAATGAGGATGCTGCGATCATTATGATTGGCGGATGTCCACGTCGCGACTCCACCCTTTTGAAGACCAGCATCCACATTTGTTGACAACGTGGCACTCAGAGCTAGAATAACCATAAATAGAAACAATTTAATTTTTAGTTTTAACCGGTTAACTTATATCAGCGATTATCACCACAGTTGTAGTGAGTCTCCTTGCTCCCTTATCGCGTTTCTCGTTGGGTAGATCGTCAGCGGATTCCTAGGGCAAAGGATAATAATATATCCGCTACGTGTATCTAAGGTCGCTGGATTTGTCACGTTCTCAATTTCTAGGTTTGCTCAAGATATTTTCTCATTCAGCAAGTTATAGGTAATTGTAAAAGTTAGTACTGTGAAAACATGCACCTTGGGTCAGAATAATTTCCTAAGCTATGTATGTTTGTCAGTTACGATTCGAACCGAGTCATTGAAGTGAGATGAGAGTATGCTAGCTAATAAGCTACCATCGACCACTAAGCTTAGTCTTGTTAGGTATACATAGCGAAATCTGCAGACTGAATACACAAATATTAGAATCTCAATTTAAGTAAGTTACGCTTGAGGTAAACCCGAAAACTCTGCAGTGGTGCAATCTCTGGATATATGGACTTGCAGACTAGTCTAAACATCAGTAATGACGGACGGATGAACATCAAAATATTGTGGCGAATGATGGTGGAACCATCTAGTTAGTTTAAGAACTTTAAAAAAAGCTAGAACATTCTGGAAGGAAAAGACAAGGACGGATATATTTTAGAAAGGGATAGACGATGAACGAAAGACAGAGATAGATAGATGTAAGAAAGGGATAGACGATGAGCGAAAGACAGAGATAGATAGATGTTAGAATGGGATAGATGTATAAACGAAAGTTCCCGAACAGAAGGTTTGGGAAGGAAAAGACAGAGATAGATAGATGTTTAGAAAGGGACAGATAGTAAATAAAAGAATAACAAAATTATGGGTTCCAGAAAATTCTTCCGGGAATATAAACAGCGTAAGGCGCGCCTACCGAGCAGCTTAGAGTTGAGTTCAGTTCAAGACAGTGAAGCGACAAGTGCGATACGAAAGAGTTGAAAGAAGAGTTTAATAGAATACACTGACGAGTTTAGTGGTGAATTTAGTGAAAAGTTCAGTGGACCGTACGTGAAGGAGGAGTGTAGCGTAGTTCGAGAGACGAACCAGAAGCGAGCTACACGCGGTTATATCGGAGGTGAGCAATGCAGCAGCAGGTGGTCTACGCAATATTAGCGACGGTATTGTGAGCGAGACGCCTTACCGTCGGGACTGTGCATCGTTAGTTGTGCGTATAGGGGCAACCCTGCAGAGAGGTATTACGTGGGGCTGTGTAAGTAAATAAAAGAGTTAAATTAAACACTGGTGTTTTCTTCCACTCTATAAGTGCGTACCCCCGCTCACACGTAACAATATTTAAAGGTTCACTTTTGCCAAAATGACTATGGGGCCCTTAACATAGATCCATCAATACGACCATTATTACGATATCTAAATGTATGTCGTTTAAAAATATAAAATTTATACCAATGTTAACTTTTATAACAAATACGAGATTATGCTTAAGAAAAAAAGGAACAAATAAAATGAAAACAATTTAAAGCTGACAGAAGCTCATTGAGCTACAAAACGTATTCAAATATTGAAAATTGTTGACAAATTAAGTTCCCTGTGCCGGAGTCCCAACTCCCTTACCACTTCAGAGTGGGTCTTGACGAAATTTTACACTAAAACCTAGTAATTTTACTACTGTTATACTTCTCAAGACCCTTATTGACACGAAACAGAGATCAAAATAAAATATATATTATTTTTCACAACTGCAGATACCATATTGTAAAGCAATACGAAGGGACAGGACGAAACGTTCCGTTTTACTAGTTACTCAATTAGGCCCTTTGTATTTGTTTATCTGAGTTTGTATAGCATTAGAGTAGGACAAATATACAAGTTGAAATAAGTAAGAGAGAGAAGAGCGATGCAAAGTAATTTGAGACAGTTCTTTTCACTGGCCAGCTTAAGGAGGATGTAGATTAATTCGTTGTGATTGACGTAGATTTATTTTTTCTTGTAATTATTATGGTCGGCTCTAGCTTCTAATTATATGATGCATAAACAAACTCTTATAATGATTATTGTAATATTATTATTTTCCTAGAAAAAGCGATGAGGGAGAGTGGAGATTCACTACAACTGTGATGAGAATTGCGTGTCCGTCATGCACATCCCAGCTAAGAGAAATCTGCTAATCATCAGCCCATCATCAAGTTTTTTACCCCTTCTGTCCAATTTTAGGCCATGGAAACTCTTGCGTACAATAACCGTGGCTGGTCTGGAGATTGGACCGATCCTAAAAGGTCTCTTTGCACCCTCTGCGAGAGAGATGGTGATACCCAACCGGAGATGTTAGAAAATGCACGTTGAATGATGTACATGCCCCTACCACGGCTATAAACGTACTTCAGCTGCTGATTGGCTTACGTTCGTATGTGGTCAACATTTTGGTGATTATATTGGTTTCTACTTGAAGCGGTTCATTTTTATTATTTCTCATTTTACTGTTTTTTTTATATAATTAAAAGTCAAGTTTTCTATTTATCTTTATGAGTAAAAAAAAACTAAATAATTTTAGGTCCATACTTGAATTATGAATTAGATATAATACTTATATGTACCATTGGACTTATTTATATAATCTGTCCAAACTCAAAAATATATTTGAATAAGAATTAAAGACATACTGCGATGTGATAGATAAGTAATTTACGCAAATTCAGAATGCAGATAAACTACGAGTATTCGATAATAAATAAATTTGAAAGTCACCTGAGTTTTATTCGTCCTTAACACGTTCCTATTTTGAATGGCAACACGAAACTGGCGGGAAATGCATTTAGATATATTTTTATTTCTTTTTCTAATTTGAATAATGGCTGAAGTTAAAGGTTTTCTTTGATACAATACTGTTTTATCTACATGGATATTTCAAATCCTAAAATTAAACTCTGTTTTAACATTAGACATCGTCAACGATAGCAGTTGTCGTCTATGTACCTATACTATACCTATTATAGTAGTTTTATATTTCAATCATTAAACATTATTAACATACCTAGGTACTATAATTACATATGAGTAACGTGTTATAGTTATGATTTAGGGGTAGGTATTTTATATTTACTCTAAAGATGTATTAAATGGAGCATGTTTTATTCACCATATACAATGGTAAGAATACACATGGGTTGTTTGGTTATCGTTGGGAGATTACTGTGGCTAGTTTTCAATCCGAGCGAATTATTCGGTTAACAAAATTCTACAACGAATTCTCAAAGATAATATCAAATCGGTATCAATGAGAATTAAAAAGTAAAAAAGATTATATTCTGTTACAGAGATGTGACTTTGTAACTATACGCCGTTTACCTAAAGTGTTGATACATCTATTTCCTAATAGATAAAGGTGTTCAATAAATCGTAAGTCAATATTAGCAAAGGGATTTGCAATAAAAGGCGCGCCGCCTTCAGTCCTAGAGTTCATTACGTGGCCCCACGGCGAATCGCGATAGGGCGAGATCAATGCTAGGGATCGCTTTATCCAGGATGTCATCGTTTATTCAAAATATATTTGTAAGGCAATAATATACTTTAAAAAATCTGTTCGTGTGTATTTTTTTAGCAGGACAACGTCTGCTGTGCTCGTTAGTATTTAATACATAATTGTGGAGGTGAAGAAACACAATTTTAAAAGAGCTAATACGCATATCATTAATTATTCAATATATTATTAAATGAAAAAATATTTTAGGTAGAAAGCCAAAAAAATATGAATGTGTTTGTTTTTATAATCTTTGGGCACAACCAATTATCACGAAATATCTATCTATATATTTAAATACATCTATTAATATATAAGGAAGTACTTGTTTTAATAGGGATTGATACTTGCCATCTTAGAATTATAAGAGAATCACTTATACTGGCACGGCCATGTTTTATGGAAACAGGCTAAGATACATAGATAGATAACACTTTATTGTACACCAATTCAAACATGAACTTAAAGACTAAAATTATATCAAAATATAGACAACCTCAGGAATGAATTGAGATGATAATGGCGATGGTGGTATACGTAACATATAGTACGAACTACTTACATTTTAATAATAAATACATAAATGATATATATATATATATATATATATATGCATATATGCAGACATTTTATATATTATATACATATATACTTAATATACATGCAATACAAATACATAATTATCTATAAAATATATAAATGTTAAATTAATTTAAATATCATAATTATTCCAACGACAGGTAGTATCTTTTGATCATAGTTTTAATTATCACTATAGTAGAATTATTTTCTCCGTGCAGTTTGGGTCATAAATCAAACTCGGCCTCAGCCCGGCTAGGGCGGTGAGCATGTTGCGCGGGCGCAACGCCATTAACGATAAACACTCATTCTTATCAAAGAAAGATTATCATTCTTATAAAAATCATTATTATCTTTTTTGCTGTTAATTTTAATAGAATTAGATATAAGTATTTATATTTATTATTAACATAACTTTGTACATTCTAAACGTTTGTACTTATAGTTTTTTAATACATAGATGCCTAATTAATAATTTATTTTAAATCACTATTATTCTTATTTTAATAAATACGTTGTTTTATCTATTTTTTTCTTTCATTTATATCACTAACCCACAAAATTACAAAACTAAATACACTATCGATAACGCTTATCGACAACAATAATGCGTATCAGTATGCCTACCCATAAGGCCCGTGAGTGGAAGAGAGAGCGAAATACTCGCTTCACTGCTCCGATTATTTATGACCCAAACTGCACGGAGAAAATAATTCTACTATAGCGATCTTGCTTGTCTGATTGTGACAGGAAGCGCTTTGGGACGCGCTGTATAGCCTTAACAGTAAAATAATTGTTATAAAAAGTTGAGTTATGCGCAGGAGTATTCAATTTAAGTTTAGTAGAAGGGCGTAAATTATGAGAGTTCGAAAGAAATTCAAAACTTTGTTTAAGACATATAAGAACTATATATCACGTACACTGAGCTTTGAAGTTAGCGCTCCAAATGCATATATGTTTTAACCCTCGGATGATGATGAAAATGTTTTTTTTTTATAATTAAAGGTATTGCAATTGTAAGGTTAATATTTTATTTTATAAGAAATAAAATTTTTGGCTGCATTCTGCATTACACCATAGTTTGCGCACGTCTTTATGTAGCGATGTTTTATGCACGAACAGACGCGCGACATTCAGCACATTCGATATTACTATATTTGCTCAATCACCGGTGCACTGACGGGGGTGGCGGAAATATTTTTATTTTATTTAAATCAATGTTTGACAAACTTTTTATATCCAAGTGTTTTCTTTTAGTTGACTTTTGCGTAAAATTTTCAGTTTTACCTACTTGTATTACTAGCTTTTGAGGGTTTTTATTATCAGAAGAATATTTAATGTACCTAGTCCTCGATTTGGTTGTGGTAAGATGTTTGCAACGTTCGAAGTAGTCTGATTGATCTTTATTATCGCTATTAGTTATTTTTTAGTGCATAATTTCAGGAGACTGAAAGACGGCCCATCTGATGGAAAGCAGTTACCATTGTCTATAGATATTTGTAACACCAAAGGTGCTACCAATGTGCCTCCACTAACAAAACATTCTCAAGATACCACTCTGCTTTAAAAATGATTTAATTCGCAGTTTTCTGGAGTTTTTGTAGAGAGGTTAGTATACACATACTACATACACATAGGTATCGTGACACCCTTTTACCTAAGATATAATGATGTACTTAAAGATACAAACAACTTTGAATGAATGAATGAAAGGAAACACTTTATTGTTCACCAAAAATTAAAACTACGTTCTTAAAACTAAGTACAGGATACATGTTGAACAAAGGGGGCCTTATCGCTTAAAGCGATCTCTTCCAGGCAACCCCCTAAACTAAGGAAAAAATTAAGACAACAGTGGCGGCGAAAACAATAAATAATAAGAAACATTCCAAGAGTAAGTAAATAAATAAATAATAATATACTTTATATACTATACAAAAATAAGATATATATAAGATATATATACATACTATATATAGAATCGGCAGCATGTTTTGGACTTGCGAGGACCAAAAATATTTAGTTATATTTAAACTTTCAGTATTTCTTTTAAACTTTTAAAAATCAACATAATTATCAACATTTTAATAAATGTTAGGTACAGTATAAGTATAACACTGTCAATGTACACATATATGTATTCCGGGAATAAAAAACTTTTGCAGGAAACTCTGAAATGTTCCTGAAACATCTGGCGATTAACAATATACTTACTCTCCAAATCAGAGCAGAAACTATTGCATTCATGTAGTTAATTTTAAGAAAAAAGAAAAAAGCTTTTCGTAAAAGCTTTTTAAAGTTACTTAAAAGGTTTCCCACGAGAATTTAAAGTCAATTTGGAACTAGAAACAAAATAAACTGTTGACTTTTCAGCCGTACCACTTGATATCAAGGGCTGTTTGCAAAATACAGCTAAATTGAGTAGAAAAGCCAGGCCTTTGTCTTTGTCCTGCACCCTGCCTGTTCACCAAACCACTTGATTTGCCTGAGGGTCTTTAACTAATATAAGTTGTTACACAATTAATAAACGAACGAAATATATAGCTTTTAAAATCGTTGTGTTTAATGCTCTAGTAATTAATATAATATTTGTTTAATCTCAATCAATAGACAAAATCTTTTTAATTTTACTTTTTAAGGTTTCTATCACCATCGGTTTCACTTCTTGTATAATATCATTTAGTTGTGTAATGTAAATTAATCAGTTTATTTAGGCTTATGGAATTAATTAATAGCACATAAAGCGAAATTAAATTTAATATACATATAATAGATAATAAAGATTAGTTGAAAAAAAAGAAGTCGTGGTAGCGTAATGGTTTGCGCACGCGCCCCTAAATCGAAGGGCGCGGGTTCGATCCTGACCGGAACGCATGCACCCTCTTAGTCAGTTTTCTGATCTAATGTGCATATTGTTACAATTACCATGTGCTAAAAACGGTGAAGGAAAACATCGTGTGTCAAACCTGCCAAGCCGCCTTTGACAAGCGTGGCGGGTATACTGTCCGTCCCCCCTATAATGGGAGGCCCGAGCCCAGCAGTGGGACATTTATGGGCTGACATTATTAGTTGAAAGAACATGTCTATTAATTCATAATAGGACCAGTCCTTTTTATGTCAGTGAAATGTTGCCTTTACTTGAGCGTAATACACAAGCGCGGCGGCTTACGGCGATGACTATCTGTGAGGTTGTGTCACGGGGTATCCTGCGTTCCTGAACAGTCTTCCATGCCCGACGCGTAAGGGACAAACAAGGAGAGTAGAGCAAGTCTCCTAAGCTTGTACGAATAAATTTTACGGAAATCAGCTGGTTATGTGAGAAAAAATATCTTGTTTTGCTGCATCTGTTAGGTTTTGGTAGATGGATAGACTTAACAACAAATATTCGACAGTAGTTGTAATATACACAAACCGTTATATTTAAAGGGAATAAGAACAAAAACCTGACGACTTTATTTGAATTTTGCCTTGTACTTATATATTTTTCTTTTGTTATTTTTTACTTTGTATCAAGCATTTGTTAAAGTGCCCCCTCTAGTAATTTATGGTTAATTGTTTTGCTACCACCACTTAATAACAAGAGTCGATTATTAATAATATCTTTTGACTTTTTAACTTTTATGTTGCCATTGATTTTTAGAACAAAGTATGTTTAAGTCTTTTTGTTTTTCATTAGGGGCACTCGGATTTCTTTTTCGAAACGTGAGAAAAATGTATATTTGTTAATGTTTTGAAGTGATTTCTTGATTTGGTAACTTAACAAGTGGTTCTTTTTAAATATAGGAGGGACCCCGTAGGCATTAAAAATTATTAAATTACTAGCTGACCCGGCGAACTTCGTACCGCCATATTTTCTGAATTCCTAAAAGACTTTGTTTCATGACACAAAAACAAAATCACCATAATCGGTCCAGGTGATTAGGAGGATTCTAGAACCCGATCTCAGCGCCATCGACCGGTTCCAATTGTGGATTTAAACCATCCCGGGACCCACTCAAACACACACACAATATTTCATCAAAATCGGTAAAGTCGTTCTCAAGTTATGCGCTTACCAACACATTTTGCGATTCGTTTTTATATATAACATTAGCTTCTGCCCGTGACTTCGTACACGTGGAAAGGAAGTTAAAAAACACCCGCGATTTTGAAACATTCTTCATTGGTGCTCCGCTCCTATTGCTCTTAGCGTTTGGTTTATAGCCTGTAACCTTCATCAATAAATGGGCTATCTAACACTGAAAAAAAATTTCAAATCAGACTAGTACCTGAGATTAGCGCGTTCAAGCAAACAAACAAAGAAACAAACTTATCTGCTTTATGTATTATATATATATAAGACAAAACTCTCTCACTGACACCACACCCTGTCAAATTATCAGCTTCTATTATGTTACGTTGCAGAGAAATTACTTTTAGTCTGTTATAAGCTGTTTAAGTAATTAAAGCTTTCTAACTATCCCACGGGAACTCTTTAATTTTTCGGGATCAAAAGTATCCTATATGTTGACCAGGGATATAAGCTGCCACCATACAAAATTTCATTTCAATCGGTCTAGTCGTTTCGAAGATTAGCCGTTACAAACAGACAGACAAACAGAGAAACAAAAAATTAAAAAAAAATCCAAATTAGTTCTATTTCACTTCTTACATCCCCCTGACTCGGTTTTTAGCATTTTTTTTAATTGTACAGAAATTTGACCTCTACAATTTTATTATATATATAGATATAGATGATTTTAACTTAAAAGTTGTACCACATACCTATCTATATTTAATGAGGAGGTTAACTTTAGGCTCGTGTAGTCAATGTGGTAAAAGAAAAACCTTATGAATTCAACATATTTACTAGTACTTCTTCAGATATTTGAGATTAAATACTTTTTAGGGACTCCCCCTATCCAAATAACAAAACTGGAAGCATTAATAAAGTCAATTGACTTTCTAATTTTCGCTCATAGTTTGGTAAAAATAACAAGGGTGACAACGCTTAAAGTGTTGCCAAAACCCGTTTTTCCAAGCTTTTCCAATCACTACATTCGTTGCCGAAAAGCCTCACGTACGTTTTAAAACTCTAATGAACGCTTCAGATTTTGGACGCTGCTGTTAAATGTTGAAGTGCTCTCCAATCTGGCAGATGACGGTAGTGCGATGCACTCTCGGGCAAGTGTCAAGATTTTTAAGAGGTCATCTGGAATATTTGACGTATCTACCAATCCCATAGTACTTGATTATTTGACAACTCGGTTTAGATACCTTTTTGCTTGTTGTACAGTTTCACATTCATTCAATCTGTTTTGCTCTGCCCTGATATAAATTAGTTATTTGTACGTCACTCTTCGAATGGCATCAAGTACCAAGATAGGAATGGGTATATAACGTGAAAAATGATAGTATGAGATTTAATGATACATTTCAAAGCGCAGAGTGGAAGAAATAAATGAATAATTAGGTCATCATTATCAATCAAAATCAAAATATCAACCAAATACGTACGGAGACGTTGGAATCAATTGAGAGAAGAGCCATGAAACTGGTCGGCAACGTTCGCCTTTTTTATGCTCGACTTCAGAGTCTAGAGCATAGACGCAAGGTCGCGGGGCTGACTGTCTTCTATCGGATAAATTTCGGGGAGTATTCCTTAGAATTACACGAGCTGATTCCTCCATTCCCTTTTTACCATCGGACAACCAGACGTACCGGTTTCCGCCACCGTTACATGTTGGAAACACCACCAGTCCAGCGTTTCGCTTAATCTTTTCTGGTGCGCACTGCCGAAGAGTGGAATAATTTGCCGGAGTCTATTTTTCCTGACAAATACAATCTTGAAATCTTCAAGCCGCGACTGAATAGGTATCTTCTAGGTAAGCATGCTCCATCCTAGACTGCGTCATCACTCAACATCAGGTGAGACAGTAGTCAAAAGTAAACCTATACTTCCATTAAAAAAAGGTATAAGTAAAATAGGGAGACTATGAATTGGGTGCGGTTAAAAAACAGGCACGACGGTGTTTTAACTGGGTAGTTAAATAACCAACAAATGACCTTATAGGCAAGTTTATGGTAATAGTTAGGCACGGACAAATATGGGATAATATTTTCAATATGAAGAAAAAAAAGGGGGTCATGTCAGAAGCGTGCACGTCGCGATCCCCGCTGGCCCAGAGGGCCACAATTCCGACCGAGATTCACCCGAGTGCAGTGCATGATAGGGCGTTCCCCGCAGGCGACGCTCACCGATGCGCCCCCGTCGGTGTGAACTCTCGCGCATGCGGCGAAGGGGGCCGCCACCCTTCACGCAGCGCCAAACCTGGCGGGTCGAGAGGAGCAGAGTGCCGTATAGGCACGTGGAATGTGAGAGGTGGAATGAAAGATAAGATGGACGAAATGATTGATATAATGAATGAGAGAAGCCTGGATGCCTTATGTCTGACAGAGACAAAGCGGAAGGGGTGTCACGTCGATGACCTCCCCGGTGGCATGCTTGCTCTGTGGTCCGGCGTGGACCTAGACGAGCGTGCAAGTGGGGGGGTAGGCGTCGTACTCTCATCCCGCTTTGTGTCTGGAGTGAAAGACTATTGTCTGGTGAACCCGAGACTTCTTTGGCTCCGTCTAAAGCTGGGGATCACGCGAGTTTTTCTGGTCGCAGCTTATGCTCCCGTAAGCTCAACGGATCCCCAAGAACTCGAGAAGTTTTGGGAGTCTGTGAGAGAAATTCTGGATCTAGCTGAAGGGAATGAAAGACTAATTATGTGTGGTGATCTTAATGGCTGGGTGGGGACCAAACGAGACGGCTTTGAGGCTGTCCTTGGACCCTATGGCGACAAGAGAGCGAACGAGGCTGGTAAGCCAATCATAGACGTATGCATGGAAAGAAACTTGCTTGTGTCGAACACCTTATTCCATCATAAGGATATTCACACGTATACATGGAGAATGAATGAACAGAAAAGTATGATGATCTGATTTTAATAGATAGTCGCCTCCGAAACACAATAACGGATACAAGAGCCTACAGAGGCCCCACTCTTGGAACGGACCACTACCTGGTGATAAGCCGGTTTGTGGGCCTTTTCAAGAAGTGGAGGCACTGGCGAGAGCGTACCAATTTCGGGGAGCTTGAAAGAATAAAATGTGAAAAATTGGAAGATGTTAGTATAAGGAGTATGTATGCGCGCCTAGTCGAAGAAAGGCTTGCAAAGGCGGACTTCTCCGACTTAGATGTGGATAATGACTGGGATAGTATAAAGGAAAGTATAGTGGAAAGCGCAAAAGAAGCATGTGGATGCGCAAAGAGGCATATAACAACGAAAGGTGACGAATGGTGGGACGCAGATGTTAAATCTAGCGTAGAGAGAAAGAGAAAAGCCTGGCTGGATTATATTGCATCTTTGCATCAGAATGACAGTATGAAAGAGATGAAGAAAGAAATGTATCACCTCTGCAAGAATGAAACCAAAGCTTTAGTGAAAGAGAAGCGTGAAAGAATAAAATTGAAAGAGGAAGAGAAGCTGACGGAGAACTTCGAGGCGAATACCAAACTCTTTTGGAGAGAGGTTAAGAAGTCTCGGGGTTGTTCGTCAGCTTCCAGAATGGAAAGAATAAAATCTAAAGCAGGGGACATTCTTGCTAACCCACAAGAGGTTTTATCGCGATGAGGTGAATATTTTAGAGAAATGTATGATAATATCTCGGATGCTGGCACAACGACTGAGTCTGTGACCGACTTCGAGGAGTCAGCATCCGAGATCACTTTGGAAGAGATCGAATGGTCGATAAGAAGTCTGAAAAATGGAAAGGCAGCAGGAATCGATAGTGTGTCTGCTGAGATGATCAAATATGGTGGAACCTGCGTCCGGGACGTTTTCCTGTCCTTATGCAACTTGTGCTGGAGGACGGGAAAGGTTCCCAAGGACTGGAGGCGCGCTGTCATCGTGCCCTTGTATAAAGGCAAGGGGTCACGTATGGAGTGCGCCAGCTACAGGGCCATCAGTTTGATCAGCACAGCATCTAAAGTGTATGCGAAGATTATTGAAAGGAGAATGAGAGTGGTATCCGATGGATTACTGTGGGATGCACAAGGGCGATTCAGAAATGGAAGGGGATGTATGGATCAAGTTTTCTCGCTCCGCAATATCGTGGAGAAGCAGCTGGCTATGGGCCGGAAGGTTTTCTGCGGTTTTGTGGATCTAGAGAAAGCATTTGACAGGGTTGTGCGGAAGGACCTCTGGGACATATTGCCCGGATATGGGATCAATGGCCAATTGCTGCGTGCTGTGCAGTCCACTTACGAGGACTGTATGGCATGCGTGCGGGTGGACGGTAGCCTGTCGCCCTGGTTTGACGTCAATATTGGCGTCCGGCAGGGCTGCGTGCTGTCGGCTTTGCTGTTCATCCTATATCTGGACAACTGTCTCCAGAGATTAAGATTGATGGATGTTGGGGTGCGGATGGGTGATCTAGTTGTTAGCACTTTGCTTTATGCGGATGATGCCGTGCTTTTAGCCGAATCGCCATCAGAACTGCAAACACTAGTCACAATGATGAAAGATGACTGTCAGGCGAGAGGCTTACATTTGAATGCGAAGAAAACAAAGGTTATGGTGTTTGAAAGAGAAGAAACCAGAACGAATGCAAGGATAATGGTCGATGATGTTATGCTGGAACAAGTGAATGAGTTTGTATATCTTGGATGTGGTTTTAGCAGGGATGGAAGGTACACCGCTGACATAGAAAGAAGAGTAAATTTGGGGAATAGTGTGAATGGAGCGTTAGGTAAACTTCTAGGCGCTAAGAACCTCAGCCAGAAAGCCCAGCTTGCCATACACAACGCGGTGCTGGTACCTACGCTCACGTATGGAAGCGAGAGTTGGGTATGGAACAGAGAGCATGAAAGTAGAGTAAACGCGGTCGAGATGCGAGCAATGCGCAAAATCTGCGAAGTGACGCTCGCGGACCGCTTTTGTAATACCGAAGTAAGAAAGAGAGTTGGTCTGAAAGAGAGTGTCGGGGTGAAGGTAAGGAAAGGAATGCTCCGGTGGTTCGGGCATGTGGAAAAAATGTATGATGAAAGAATGACTAAACAGATATACAATGCAAAAGTGGATGGATGCAGAAGTCGCGGAAGGCCACGACACACCTTCCATGATCAAATTGATCGTGTATTAGCAGAAGGTGATGTCAGGAGCCTTAAGAACAGACGAGCGTGCATGACAAGAGCTATGAATGTCAAAGAAGCAAGTGAAGTGTGTAAGAATAAGCCTGTATGGCGCTCTGTTGTTCGTGCCTACCCCGCAAGGGACCTGGCGTGAAGTTATGTATGTATGTATGTATGTATGAAGAAATCGATACAGTTGTCAAGTTCTTTGTTTCCCATTGCAGTTTTATCAACATCTCTTGTTATTATAAAATTGTAAATATAATTAAAAAACCTTTGATAGAAATATTTCATAACTTCTACACATTCATCTTAGAAGATGATTATGTTAACTAACGACGGTGAAGCAACAAAGTAAGTACTAGTTTAAAGTGAATCAATAAAAGTCTAATTTGAGTGTTGAAATATAATAAATATTCCAAATCATAATCAGATGTAACCATCTAAAGATTTCTTAATTACATAAACACGTGATAGATTAGTCTAGTGACATAGATCAAAGTCAATAAGACTGCTGGTGTTCTGTGAATGTAAAATTTTAGTGATGTTTCATAACTATATTTTTCGACATTATTAGTATTTTCATGTGAATATACTGTACATATGAATTAATTGATGGTGTCTACGTCTGTAGTTCCGTGGTCTTATCGTTTACCTGCCTAGCTCACTGGTACGCAGAAATCCTTGGTAGTATTCCTAGAATAGTAAATTCCATAAATAAACTTCCCTCTATTTACTATAGTCAGGGTGTCTAGGGTCAGCCCCAGAGTTGTCCGTTGGATATTAGTCGTAACATAAGCGTAAATTGCTTAGCTTCCGATTATATTTTCTGATTTGTATGATTATATATTAAAAAAAAAATTAAAGCGAAAGTTATTTTAGTCAATCTCGAGATATTTAGCATGTAAAAGAAAAAATAAATAAAATGATCACACTTGCTACCTACTTTTATTTGTACTATATAGTGTTACGCGATGTCCTTCACAGCAGTTATGAGAACCATAGATAATCTTCATAGATAATAATATTATTATGTAGGGTAGTTTTCGTAGTATTTTCGTATAAAAGGCGGTGTGGCGTGTAGACGGGGTTCATTGCTTACTGAGTGGTAAAGGGCAATCTCTGCCCAAATAGTTAATATTAGGTATATTTGGTACTTTCTTGCCGAAATCTCTGCAAGGCTTTTTACAATAGGCAAACAGGCATACAAGCGGTTACCATATAGAAATTTGTATTAAGACACAAGCCGATGTATGTATGTACCTTGTAGAAACTAAATATGTTCACCTTGTTACGAAGACACTATTAAACGAGTGCTGAAGACTATTCGGCATCGATGCCGAAGATTAGTCTTCGCTTAACTTTGCCATCTCCCTACTGTGTTCCCAGTCTCATCTACTGATATCAATCAGAGACGCGTTCCCACGTCGCGGTTCGAAACTGAGTGAAAGCGCTTGACATTTGAACCATACCCAAATGTAAATACTACAGCTGAGATCCAAACACTAAAATAATAAAGTTATGACCTTTCCAGTTCGTCGGCAGTGCTTGTCCGTATGTCCTCGAGGCTAAATTATTTTTGAAGTCAGATTTCTTGCTGCAATACATTTTTTAAACTAACAGTCTTATTCATACTGAGTTGGATAAGTTTGAAGGCTTCTTTAAGAACTACAAAAAAGGTTTCAAACTTACTTTAACACAATATGAATAAGACCGTAAAACTACCTTAAACTGAGTGTTTAATTAAAAATCAAAACAGTTTCAAATACGAACCGAATTATTAGGTTTAAACGGTTCTTTACGGAATTGTAATGTAATAACATTCTGCTAAAAGTTAATCCATACCAATATTATTAAATACAGAAGTAGGTTTCTTACCTTTTCATGTTTGAGCAGATTGTACTGACAATTTGTAACGAAATAAATTGCAACATCGTGTAGTAATCTTATGTTTAAAATACGAATCTTGAAAGAGGACGAGAATTTGTATAAAAAACACATTCAAGCTTGTATATAAAAACTGATAGTTGTTTTTCAAAGAAATAGAGCATGTACAATTTTTCAACGTTACAGCGGCGTTTTTATTTCAGTTACGAAGTTAAATAATAAATCCGGATGAAGTCGCAAGTCTAGTATTGTAAAATTACAATACATTTTCCAAGGTAGATTACAATCAATTATTTATTTTGTTTAAATAACAAATTGAATATTAACTTATTTCAATGTTTCAATAATTTCCTCTAAAATAAGATTCAAAACAATAAAATGCCAATAAGAAAAGAAGAATGACACTTGGCACCATCTAGTCTAATAGGATTTAAAGGATTTTATCAGGTTAATTTTTTTGCTAACGAATTGCCACTCTGGTATTTATTTGTCTTCCATGAGCTAACGAAAAGCGAGTGACTGCAAAAACATGACAATGAGAGCTTTCATACCAAGTCTCCGGTGTATCGAAGCAATAAATATTGTTAGAGCGAATTCCGTCCGTCAAAAAAGTTGCTAATTTTAATTGCGAGAGTTGATAGAGTCGCGCATTACCACGTTAATCACGGCTGGTGCTTCGCTCCGATGCGGCGTGGCTGCGAGGGTAAGTCTACCTAGGGTTGGCACTACATGGTAATGTAGTTGTAATTTTTGGTCTCTTCGTAAACGTAAAATTTTATAGGTAGGTACTTATATGGTATCGTAACTCCATTTTATACAATGTTTAAACTTATGTATTTATTGAACAGAAACCGGTATTGTACAGAATTTAGTATTATGAGTCTTGTACGTAAATACAACATCAACTACATTTGTCACAAATTGAATGAATTGAAAATACACTAGCTATCGTTAGTTAATTAAAAATAAAATAGAAAAAGAATTGGTATACAGTCATGGAAACAAGAAGTAGAAGAAAAGGACATACCAGAATGCAAAACCGGAGCTAAAATCACAGCGATTGCCCGCGACCAGCCGCAAAGGAGACGCTTATTCTCAGAAAAGCATATGAATATAATTAACAGTTTACTTGTTTTTCAAACATTCAAGAATCATTTCTTTATAAGTACTGGGCCTAGTTGGCGTTATATCTATTAGGTAGAAATTGTAATCTTATGAGTACACTAGGAAGTGCCCGTGACTTCGACCACGCTTGACTTGTATTTCCCGAGGAAGTGCCCGTGATTTCGACCACGCTTGACTTGCATTTCCCGAGGAATTGCCCGTGACTTCGACCACGCTTGACTTGCATTTCCCGAGGAAGTGCCCGTGACTTCGACCACGCTTGACTTGCATTTCCCGAGGAAGTGCCCGTGACTTAGACCACGCTTGACTTGCATTTCCCGAGGAATTCCCAATCACAAAATATCGTAACAAAAATAGTGTAAGCTATAGTTTTTTTATATATCCGAACAACTTCAGGTTTGAAGTTGGATTTTGGGAATTTTCCCGGGAGCGGTTGCTCCCGGGAAAATTCCCACGGGATTCCCGGGATAACAAATATCACATATTAATAAAAAAATAACATTGGTATTCGATTTATTTAAATCTGGCCATTTTAAATCATTCAGAAAATTCCCGCGGGATTCTCAGGATAAAAATATATCAGATTTTAAGTCTAATAATTAGTTGTCGATCTGCGAAAATCACATCAAAATCGGCCCAGTATTTGTTTTTTTATGTTTGCTAATTGGTAAACGAGTCCACTTGATGGCAAGTGGCTACTGTCACCCATAGACATCTGCAACAATAAGGGAGCCGATGCGTTGCTTACTTCGTTGAGACTAAATATCTGTTTACGCCCTTTTTGAAGAGCTTCATACCATAAAGCTTGCTCACGTATGGCATCTGTAGTTAACTTTTAAATATTAGACAACCCTACTTGTTGTGCTTTTGATGCCGCTATGATTTTTATAATAATTACAAGTGACTCTTTTGTCCTGACTTGTAACAATTGTCCTGTGTCTAAATTGGTAAGTATTTAAACAAAAAATATAATCAGAGAAATGTTCATTTCTGTTTTGCAATAAACTTGTTAGGGTTCTCAGGCAGGAATATGGGACAGTTCTATGTTCAAACATACCTATAATTCTTTCGAGAAGTGAGTAGTGGGCAAATATATGAGAATTTACAGTAAACTGTATTAAATTGAAGACTATTTATTAAAGAAAAACCTGGAAAACGATAGTGATTGGTCTCAGGAGGTCTCTTCACATTCTCCAAAGATATATAAAACTTGAAAATTCTTTAAATTAGTTATTTTCTGAATATTAGGTACTATTTGTTTTACAGTAATTTCTAAGGCATGTTATTAGGTTGACAGACATTGTCTTCAACAGGAAATAATATTATAAGAAAGAAGAACTTAGCCCAAACGTTATTGTACTAAGGGGCCTATTTGTAAGCTTTATTGCTGTTTCATTCAATCTGTCGTCGAATATTTTCTTTTTGATTGCATATCCCAGACGTTACTGGCTCCAGTTACGACGGACAACGGATAAAGGCAAAACTGAATTGTTCTATAATTTGAATTACGTATACATATTTTTCATCTTATCTTATTTTGTGCTCCACCTTCATCGCCAGATTAGTCAAGAAATTCTTTAAGTTAGGTTGCCTAGAAAAGATCACTTTTAGTAACAAGGCCGTCGCCTGTTGTTATGCCAAAAATATTGTAATTATACATTATGTGTAATTGTGTATTTTGGAGAGAAGTAAAGTATTATCTAATCTAATCTATTTTTTTTATTGTGAACCTAGCAACCAGGCAGACGCCTCCCGAGTGATTACCGACTTCTATAGATGCTTGCAACACCAGGCGTGAAAATAACTTGCTGCCAACTTTTAGGAATGATAGAGGGGATGGGATGAGAGGATCAGACAGGAACAATAGGTTATGGCATAAATAGGGGTTAGGGGAAGTATGCCTTTGGTACGCTCACTCATCGCAAGAAACACGCTGGTATTCTGTGAAAAAGTGGTATCCACCGATCAAGTGGAGCCTAAGGACTGAAATCATGATAAAGATGCCAGCATGGATCTACTATATCAAACTATAATATTTCGGCTACGGAATATTGAAAATCAGGAATTTAAGTAACAGCAACATCATAATGTAAATCCGTAAGTGTCATTGCGACCCCTGCGTTCCAATGAGATCTGGATTGATCCACCTGATCACAGAGGCCGTCATTGGATGAATTGTTTGTCGGATAATATGAAGATTTGTAGTGTGACAAAGTACGTATTGTTACAACCCTACTCGGTATGCACTTATTGCTGAGTCAAACATATCAATTGACATAGATCTCCAAAATGTCGATCAGCAATAATTGCCTATAAATACCAAATCTTTCTCATAATTCACGGAGTTCTCTTGGTTATTAGCCACAGCTCTACAGCAACGGACCTGGTTTATGCCTGCCGGCTGGATTGCTTAAACTAATACCATATCGGTCCGGTAGACCCTTGAGGTCCCGTATATTGAGACTCCAAATCATTTATTATTCATAATAATAAAATAAAAAGGGTCCTGAAAACCAAAAATTGTTTTTTTTAAAACATATAAGTGCTCGGGACTAATAGTATGTTAGCATAGATAAGCATGGAAGGAGGACATTTTTTTTTGTTTACGTAGGGCAATATATTTCATATCATACTGGGCCCTTTCTTAGGGGTTTGACCTTACGCGGTGAGATGAAGCGTCGTACAGTCGTTTCCAAATACTCCGCTAAATTTGAACCTGTGTTTTGAGCGAAGCTGCACCCATGTTCATCTGCGCATGAAGGCTTTGATCACCCCATGAAACAGAGTGACCTACTTCACCAGCTGAGGTTAGATCCATCGCATCCCTAAATGCAGGTGAGCCCCTGCGATGGAATCACGGGAGGAGATTTAGCGGCCCCTACGGAGGCCGGACTGTCGTCGGCGTCCAGGGGTTGCATGCGTACCTCTTTCCCTTTCAGCAAGGAGGAAGCCAAATTGTGCCAACCCCATACAATTGGGAAAGTGTGAAATATTGCTATATTTTAAAACATTGTGCTTTTAGCAACCGGTCTATAGTATTGCCATTTTAATTAAATAAACTAATTATGCGTAAAGCTGTCTCGTTAAAAATGTAATTTTAAAACAGTTGTAGCATCCTTTTTTCTTACACAGCAGATGTTCGTCCGATATAGCTACAGGCGTGTCTGGCATTATTTATAATGGGTTCCGTAATGGTAATTGTTTATTAATTGACATTAAGTCGTGAAGTTTGATGGAATCCTCGCAATTAAATTTTATGTCGGCAACAACTTTATGCGCAGTATGTGAACACAGCTTTTTATGCGAAGCCGTTAAAGTTTTATAGTTATTTAATTGTTTAATGGATTCTATTGACGGTGTAATCGATGTTTGGTTTTATTTAATTGTTATGCTTGTTTCTAATTAATTTACAACTCTGATAACATACTTGTCTTTGTTTTTAATGTAGCAATTAAAATTAAAGGGGTCTTTTAATACTTACTCTTTTCTACAACAAAGATCATTTTTTAAATTTTTTATTGCAGAAGTTCAGCAGACAGACAGACGGCCCATTTGATGAAAAGCGGTTAACATCGCCTATGGACATTTGCAACACCAAAGGTGCTACAAATGCGCTGCTGCTCTCTTAGAGAGACTGGAACCTGGTAACTAATGCCGAAACACAACTCAAGGTTGTTATGGCGGCATACTCTAGACCAGGTGGTAGCCATCCAGGGCAAATACCCTACCACCTGGCAAAGATCTGGGAAAATTTTGCTCTGATAGCTGCGTTTTATGACATACTGAAATCACCATCATCATAGCGTTAAACTCTGGTAAAGGCAGTCCGCTTCGGAAACCGAGGTCTTCTTAGTTACAGTTGTCGTACGATTTGTGCAAAGGTAATGAAAACGACTCTCATATTTAATATGCAACAGTCATATGGAGTGGTAAGTCCATTGCTCCTACTTTTACTGATAATGTGACTACTGTAAATTGTTTATATGTATGTGTTGAACAATAAAGTGTTGTCTATTCTATTCTAAGTTTTAGTTAAGCAGATATTGCCCATAGTGACAACTACAAAAAGCCGAAAGTGAGCAGACATTACCTATATTGTTCAAACTTCTGGAAACACAATATCTATTTGTTAATAGAAAAGCAGCTGTGATTCTAAGCTTAATGCATTTGTATAATTAACACAAAGTATTTTAGATATATCTCAAGCTCAAGTATTATCTTCAACGTCACGCTTGCTAATTTTGTTGACGTAGTATTACATTGACGTAGTATGCATTATAAAAAAAATTAAGTACATTAAAAGAATTATGATTTAATTGGATGTGTATAAATAATGTGATTTAGATATAAGTTTTTTACATCATCCACATCAGAAAAGATAATGTAAATTTGATATATTTATTTAATACTAGGTTATGCACGCAACTGCGTCCACGCTTGACTTGAAATTCCTGCCCAGATCAGATTCCCGAGGTATACAGTAACGCAGATTTTAAGCCTAAGAATTTGCTGTCGATCAGTGAAAACCGCATCGAAATCGGCCCAGTAGTTTTCACGTGAATCCCAAACAAACAAATAGATAAGAAATCTAAAAAAAAATGCATCGTTGTTATCCATCGTTTATTATAGTTTATCCTAGTTGTTTTTTTTAAAGCTTTAGTGTACCTACAGACACGGCGTGTTTAGTTTTTTATAATTTTATAGACACAACTAATTACATTATTACTTACTAGCATAGCAAGGATGTTTAATTGTTTTTTTTTTCTTCAAACACTGTATAAATAGATTATTTTTTGTCTTCGATTTGAACACGTTGAAAATATTTTAGGTTTAATTGCAACAACATCCATCATCAGACGAAGCTTCTATCTTGCCAATATTTTTACAATGCCGAAGATGAGTGATGTTGAGGTGAACGTCGTAACCAGTACCTTTTCAATCCGTCATCTGAAACGAGAAAAATGTTAGGTACACAAAATATTTCCAAGTGATTAGGGTCCCTAAATCGAATAGCTTAATTTTCACTTGTTAATATTAGCAACGCCAGGTCGGTGGTTAAACTTATAATCAGCTGGTAATTTAATATATTGCGCTAAAGCACGGGAGGCACTCATAGTGCTTATCTATGCAAATTGTAATTCAACAGAATAAACTGACTTCTGGGCTATTAATAACTGTTCATTAGTGCTGATCTAGGCTGTAGATTTGACATATTTTAAGCGCGAAATGTCAAGAAATTCTGAACTAATTGGTCTACCGTATGTTGAATTTATGGAAATTATTAGTAGTTCAGTACTTTGTAGGAGAGATTGTGTTGAAACCTTAACTATATTTTGCAGAATAAACTTAGCCCATAATTGTTATGAAATGGAGTTGTTTCCATTATGATAAACAAGAACCTTTGAGGACACCGATGTTGTTACTCTTACAAAAAAAATACTGAACGGATGAAACTGTGCAGTAAAATAGTTTTTACTTAAACGTAACACATAAATAATGCTATTATTCATAAATATATTGTTTAAATTGTCCATAATAAATAGTGTTAAATAGAAACGCCGACGCTATAAGTGACGTCATGGTGAGCGGCGGGGCGCGAGACGAGTTTAGTAAGACTTCTCATTACTGGGTGTACGACCCTATGGCGGGTCGACGTCGCTGACGGTTGTTTTCATATTTCTAATTTTCAGGACAAACATACACGAAGTTACGGGCGGCAGCTATTTGATTTAGGGAAATATGCATTTGGCAGAACACTTTCGTTTGGCGTCAGCCAATATTTGAAATTGGCTAAGGCCTCTGTTACTCAAGTTCGTCTTACACCTAGTACCCAATACTTGAAGATTTTGAGATTTGAATATGCATGAATACTTGAGACTGGCTAAATACACTAATCGTGCAGAGTCATACTTATTTAAAAAGAAGTTTATATATCTATACTAATATTATAAAGCTGAAGAGTTAGTTTGTTTGTTTGAACGCGATAATCTCAGGAACCGCGGGTCCGATTTGAAAAATTCTTTTAGTGTTGTATAGTACATTTATCGAGGAAGGCTCATGCTATGAGATGCTATGCATCACGCTAAGACCAATAGGAGCGGAGCACTAATGAAGAATGTTTCAAAATCGGGGGGTTTTGAAAACAAATTCCACGCGGACGACGTCGCAGGCACATCTAGTCAACTATATATTATGGGTACACATATTATGGGTATCAAAGGGTTGTTGCTTGTACGTTAGTTACGTCTATCTTTATTACAAAACGAGCAGATGTCCCAAAGGATGGTTATTCGTTACAGTTGTTTAAAGATGCGCACAACAATAGTCTCGATATTTTATTCTTGAATACCTTTTTGTCATTGAAATAAGACTAGAAATTGAGAAGTCAGAGAACGTAGTAAGAAAACTCATTGATAAATTCTAAAGCCAGATTTCAGAGAATAATAGGTATAATGTAGCAAGGTGACAATTTTCAGTACCAAATTACAATGAAAACCGAGCTTATCTCCTGAATTATACTAGTATAATATAGACAAAATTAGTCTACGGCTCAGTCAAAAGCAAAATCATTTTGTAAGTCAACCTCAGACGTAATTCCATTATTTTGGCTCTGTATTGCCCTGTGAAAGTCATCTATGAGTGAATATTAAGTAAATGAGATGCCCTTTGTCAGACAGAGGTTTTAAACCATTTAGAGGACGAACTTCAATGAGTACTGTAGTTGACAATACTTACAACTTTATGACAAAATAAATAAATACTTAATTAAAGAAGCAGAATATGTATTGAAATCGTAGCATTTATGTATTGTAAGACAATTTTGGAGTTGAAGTGCTCCGATGGTAAGTAAAAATGTATTTTAGCTCAATAAGTCGTAAAATGTTGACCATATTTGGAGGAGTTTGTATTCAGTAGTAGACAACGACTAGCTGTCGAGGAAGATTTTTTGTATTTACATATTTGCAACAAATCTATTATTACGTATATAATAGCTGTAGTAGTATGTTTATTGCTGCCTATAATCAGTTATCACATGGACGCCGTGACAGATAGTTTATGTGCATATGAAAATAAACAATATAAATAAAACTAACAAACTATATTCATCCGAGTATCTAGAAAGAGAGCAGAAACAAAAAGATTTATTGACCTAAAAACGACGCATTACATAAATAGAAAAAAAACCATAATACTGTGTTGAACTATAAATGTGTTTTTATAAAGTATCGTCGTTGGGACTATAAGCAAGCTTATATTATCACGACGCGGCCTGGAGCAATAATTACACCGCAAAGCTACTCTGTGACTTTGGCTTCCTGAAAACGAAACAACACTAATTTCATCATATTTCATCGACGGCAGGATGTCGGTTGAAAATCTCCTTAAAATTGGTATACTGCCTCATAACTAACTAAATGATATTTTTACTATAAGTGCCTTATTTACGGTAGGTACGTAATGCATGCACTACGTACCTACCGTACTTAAAAACTACTCAACAGATCTAACTTCAAAGCAACTCTTGTTCAAAGTATTTTTGACCTGTAGGCACATATATAGGATAATCCATAATAAGCATTGCAACCATTGTTTGTTGTTTGACAATGAAAATTTGATGATATATCATTTTTTTTATGACAACCAACCCTAATCTTGATTTCTGCTATTTCATCACAGTATTGTGTAGCGGTAAATAGATTATATATTACTATTTACAAAACAATTATAAAATTATATATACAATCGAATACAATGCAAGAAAACTTAACTTATTTGTATTGTATTCTACCCATAGTCCCTCAAGACTATAAGTAGAGTATTGAGTATAGGTCACCGTCTTCTATGGTTAAGGCGCCCAGAAGGCTGGCTAGCTGGCTTTATTTATGTAACCGACCGTATTGAAAAATACAATCAAAAACTGAGGTTAACTCTAAATAACTTAGAAAAATAAATACCCAAGTATTAGAAAAAGCGATATAATTACTTACTTTTTTTAGAAATTCACTGGAATTAGAATATATATATATATATATATATATATATATATATATATATATATGTGTGTGTGTGTGTGTGTGTGTGTGTGTGTGTGTGTAGGACACTAAATAAATGATTTATAAATCATCCAACTCGTATATTAATTAAAACACAATAAAGTAAAGAAATATTACAATGCTCGGCTCACAAATTCACAATTCATCCATCAACAACTCGTTGCTACGCAACCACCATGCTACACTCGGCCATCCTGAAAAACTAAAATGTTGACTATAGCTAACTTCATGGTGTAGGTTTTTCGTGTGACGGTGTGCGCGCGCATCGTAAAAACTTACTCTCATCATTTTTTTCTAACGCGCCTAAAGAAGTATAACTGTCAACAATGAAATAAATTATTTGCGTAATAAAGCAAGGATATATTCAATTGCTTTACGGAATTTAGCAGCAGCAGATATTGGTCGAGACTTTTTAAATGCATGCATAAAAAGATAATCTTCAATCCTTACAATCTAAAACTAATCTTCTAAGCTAATAAACGTAACAGACAGATGGCAATATCATGGAATATTAACATAATAACGTCTGCACCGAAACGAGACTCGAACCCAGGCCGTATAACAAGATCAACTCTCGGTCGGGTTGCGCACAATATTGGGTACGTTGCCGCGGGGCACGTCTCTGTCTACCCTTACAACGGGATAGCTATGATATTAACGAGTTTAGTAAACTATATGGGGTTTTCTTGTATTTGTTTATGGTATAGTCGTTTTTCTCCCTACCTACCTATATACCTACTTATAGATATTATTAGCACAAGAGAAACTTCGCACGTTCTATCTAAAAATCTGTTAGAAAACCGTGTGACGGGCATAGAGAAATGAGAATGAGAACAGTCTATCTTGCCAATGTAAAAAAAAAGAACATAAAAATTAGAGGTGGCCAGTCGTGTGACTGAGAATTTTTTCACAGTTACATAGATGTGTATATAGTTACATAGACGATATTCCTTCGTGTTTGTGTTTTAAGTAAGCGATTTTAAATGTATTTTCAATTGAACCCTGTATTAGAGCTAGGTATGTTGCTGAAGAGTTTCTTCCGTCGCTTCTTCTCTTCCAGCCACAAGATGTTGCGAAGCGGTGGTGAATTAGATTAAATAATAACCATAAACAAAATATTAAAAACGTCTGGTCGATACAACAGGAGACCGAAAGGCTAGAGCTTACCTCGCTAAAAGGACTAGCCTCTGTATCCAGCGAGGCAATGCTGCGGGCCTTCTGAGGGGCTGGACGGGCTTGAATATAGGTTTTTTTTACTATTGTATAAATATTTTTAAGTGGGTTTATTTATAGGATAGTTTTTTTATTTGTACTTAATTGATTAGGATAATTTAGTTTTAGTTTATTACAATAATTTAGAAAAATTATTTAATCTCTCTAGAAAAAATTAAAACTAAATAATTAAAATGAACAAGTTGATGGTAGTCACCTGGCATCTTTGTAATCCGTGATCACGGCTACTGAAAAGTGGACGAAATCATAAAAATTAAATAAATTAACTCGCTTAGACCATTAAAATGTAGCTTTATTATAAACCCTGTTTTTACGATTTCATAACCAAAGACAAAATAGTAGACGTTCGACTTTGGTTTAACTTTACAGAATTTTCAATGTGCGCATACGATATGAATGAAGCCCAATTTTATTCTTCAGGATCTGATGACTATTTTCAAGTTATCTTTTTAATAATTTTATTAAATCTAATCCGGAATGTCTGGTTGTGCCAATATTATAACAAAAGGGTATTCAAAATCCCCTTCCGTAAACTAAATACAAATCCCATAACAATTACGGTGTCTAGTATCATCCAAATGAGAAAATAACCCAATGTTGCACGCTCCGCCTGTTTGAGGGGTTATGAATAAGTGATGAAAGAGTCAGGAATACGAACCTCGGTCAAGGGATTTGGTTTTTAAGTTTATAAAATCTACACAATACCTACTTAATGAAAGAAAGAAAGAAATTGGATTTTTGCCATAAAAACTCCATTACTTTGCCTAAGTCATAGACCTAGACCTACTTACATTTTCTTACTAGGTAAAGTTTTGGACAAAGTTTACTTTACGTGTATATTTATGATGATTAGGTATAAAACAATTTCAACTGTAATATATCTAATTTTAGATGCGGCTTAAGTAGTCCATGAAATTGCAAAAATCCTGTTTGTGATCTACGAAAATGATTTTCTAAGCATAAATAGTGTACACAATTGGACTGAAGCTGAGATGCGGGGATCAGGGGTGTTAGCTTTCTAATCAATTCTAATAGTTTTACACTATAAAAAACATGTGTTATTATAATATAACATTTTATCACTGTTAACGCCGATCTATTTCGTCGCCGCCTTTTTTGTTCCATATTCTTTTCGAGGCATCTGTCAATAGGTTAATGTGATATTTTATCTGTGGTCTATGATCGACCGTTGACCTCAATGTACTCTCTCCATATATTCAATGTACTCTGTGATGTACTCTTTGCCGTTGACGAAGCCACTGCTTCCGCGAAACCTAGCTGCGTTTTGTTTGTTGCACTGCGCTAGATGCCTGCTTTATTAGCCCGTGTACTTTGAGGCACCCTCTGTGCCGTACTAGCTGGTCCAATCGTTGAATGAACCGCAAAACATAAAGAAAGGATTACGACGAAGACGCGCTTGTCGCTGGGAAGCCCACATCGTTCGAAGCGTGTTTGGTGCGGCGAACGACCTTGTAAGTCCTTTCCTTCTTCCTTCCGCAAAAACTTCTAAAAGCGAATTTACCTTTACTTTGTAGGTATGTATAAAAGAGACAGCTGAAATAACGTGCCTTGACATTGCGTTCCCAATTTATGAAATGGCTCCTGTAAACCCTTATTGTATAACTATTTATATAATATTCTTTGTTCCCAATAAAACCAATAAATGAAAGTAGAGTTGTTTATTAAATTTAAAACCCAAACAAATATCATGATTGTAAATAATTTTATTTACTTTGGCGCTATTTTACTCCTTTTACTTCCATATACTACTAGTTCTGTCTTAAGTAGGTACCTAGGCTCGTACAAAATAAATGAGGTTGCGACAATTTGTATGTTTATAAAAAGTATCTATCCTATCCGTAGGTACCCCTATTGACGATTATTCTAAGAATTGAATATGCATGTTTCTTTGGCATGATCAACAAATTATGCGAAACTAATATTCAATAATAGTTTTTTAAAAAACACGCTTTCATAAAATATCCAACTAAAAACAGAAAATAAAATTTAATAAATTTGGTTTCTGATGAATGGGGTCTTACCGTGGAGTGCAAAAAAGAAATAATTAATCAATTTGATTAAGTACAGTGTAAAAAAAAAGTGTAAAAAAGTGTGGGGTAGGTTGTAGTAGTAAGAAAAAAGATGATCTACAACACCTACTAACTAGTTCTAATATATATACCCGGTTTTTTTAAGTTACAGGATCCCATTTTTAAAACTAATAGATTTGAATTATTACGTATTGTATTCAAATAAAAAAAATGCTGGCTTGACGTTATGAGGGATGATATGCGTACCAATGTGTCTCAATGCAAGGGATGCCGAAGATCGCGCGAAGTGGAGAAGAAAAAGTGGTCCCTGGGCGTCGAAGTGATCGCTCCGAATAAAACCGGGAATTAACGCTCGGATGATGATGATTTAATTTTTTTTTTTCACATAGCGTTTAGCTGTCAGTGCTAAGATTTCATATCAGAACAAAGTAAACAAAGTGAAGTCTATGTTGGAAACTCCAACAGCCGCTGAACTTTGAAATTAACTTTAATTAGATATACAGTCAGTGATATAAATAGCTCAGCCAACTGTCTCATTATGTCGTAATCGCAAATGTGTACAGGACCCTAATTGATCTAATATCCGGCGATTACGATCAATTGTAGCACCAGAGGGCGACAACTCGTGACAATTCGTCGCGGTTTTTTTTCAGGGTTAAAAAGTCAAATGTGAGACGACTTTTTCGTATTGTAAAATCGACGGGTGCAAAGTAAAAAGAGATATCTGCAAAATAGCTACTTTACAGGAGAGCGAAAAGATGGTCGTATTACCTTCGTAGTATTGGAAAGAACATACGTAGCTGGCTTTTTTTACGTACGAAAATTTATTGAAATAATGTGATATATGCAAAACAAATAATGTAATATTGTAAAGAATTGTATTATTAAAACGATTGTACAATAAATTAAAAATCATCATTTTGTAGATAACTTTATTTACTTTGCACCCGTCGAAATAATACATCCCTACTGGTTATTGATAATGTTGGTTGTTTTGTCTATTTTCTTAGCAAAAATCGTCATTGCCAGAACCATAGATATATTGGCACTGCTAGCAAAGGAAAACCGTAATTATCTACAAGCTAACTTTTTGCTTTTACAAAGATTTGGGTGGTTGGCTCAATATTTTCATAAATTTCTACTTCATGATTTAAATGTTATTTGGGTCGACAATATATATTTATGTTATTAGTAATATGTTCTCGCTTATTGACTCAAATATATAAGTCATAAAAGATATATCATTATAGGTAGGTACCATTGTGCAGCGGCATAGGTATGAATAGATATAATGCACCTTCTTGTAGAATTTCCTTCAGATAATACTTAGCTAACTAGAAAACTGATGGCGAAATTTCAAAAAGGGTTCCGTTTTTGCCAAAATGTTTAGAGAAGCGTAAAAATAACTAGGTACTATGAAAAAGAGTTAAAGAACCGTATGTAAAGATATCAAAAAAGTGATCGATGAAGGGGTATGTCAATGTGTGGGTGCACATGGAGGCAAGACCATGGCGGTGGCTTGCGGCGGGGGCGGAACTCACATATTTATCGACAACCAGATAACGTAACCCGAATATCTTCATTAGCGAAACAAAAAGAGGCGATCGCATCGTATTGATGCGGCCTGAAATTTATTTTAATGTTTCTGATTCTTTAATCTATTTATTGTATCTCCTTAGAGGTGGCTCGCTATCTCCCTTGTGTGTTACGACATTTTTGAAGAATGCATTGTAAATAACGATGTGTATTGTATTGTATGTTCCATTTCGTTTGTTGCGTTTTAATCTCAAGAACTACCAGAGCCAGTAAAAATATTTTTGCAATAGATAGCTTTTGTTCTTTTAATAAATGGCTCCGCGCGATTAGTGTATCTAACCAGTCTCGTATACTTAAACTGACTAACGACTTACTTTCCGGCAAAAACCGTTAATAAGGCTGCAATTATCATAACGTACAAGGATTACGTTAAAAGAAATGAGATATTGAATATATTGTTTGGTTTTCAATGTTTAATATTTACTGGTAAGTTATAAATCAAGCAGGTTACTTCTTTTCTTTAGAACAATGTTTTGAGCTCTTTGGAAAGTAATTTAAAAATTACTTTGAACGTATTAAAAAAAATGTTTTTTGCAGATGATCTGCTGATTTGTTTGCGCTCTCACCCAATAGACTCACTCGACGTGATATTCCAGTTATATTTTAAGACTTTTCTTGTATACATACCATTACGTGAAGTACAAAGTGATTGATATGTACCTACTAGTTATTATGAAATTTATATGCAGGAAATAATTACGAAAAAGTAATATTACAGATATTTTATAGGCGTATCACGATTATTCTCATCTGAAAACCAGGGTTCACTGCATGACCTCATAAGTCAAGGCTGTCCATATTAGGAATGGGCGTAACAAGCACAAGGGGAGGGGGTGTAATTAATGGGTCTCTAATTGTTGGCCGGATTCGTGTGGGTCGCTCCTGTGTTGTTTGGGAAACAGCTCCATGGTTCTATTTTAGCTGGCTATTAACTAGGCCTAATTACGTGCTCTATTAGACTAAATAGCCGTTTAGCTTCATATCATATGTAGCCTCGGATTTACGTGGAAAGCTCACTTCAAAACTTCTATCAAGAAATGTATACAGAGTGAATAAATTTATTCACAGAACTCTCACCGAAACTATATTAATGAGTAACGTACTATTTTAGTTAGTAAACGTACTTAAAACAAAGTCCACGTTTAAGTCTTAACTGAAAACGAAAAAGTAGAATAAATCGATACATCCATATCTCAAAGCAAACTCAACGGATAGATATTAAAGGGGTGCTTGCTATAAATTTTAGTGACTTTGGCTGCAAATATCTCAACCCCTAAATTTAAATTTAAAAAATCATAAAAGAGCATTATAATTTTCAAGATATATGTAAACTATGGATACTCTAGTGAATATAAGTAACTAACGCTGATTATCATCATCAATTTTGGACGTACTACTAGAATTTTGATTATAGCTCTTAGGGCCGGCTCTATCGGTGTGATACCATGCTCTCACAGAATATTGGCGTGAAATGAAATGAAATTCATGACATGATACACGATTAGCCTTGGGCTAAATGTATTTTATGTGGTGAATGAGAGTTCCGATACCCATTTGCCCCTTCCTATCCAATCCCATATCTTATTCCCTCTATTCCATTCCTTGTTTCTGATTGCTCTGTTTCATCCTTCTATTCCATCCTAAAGGCTGTCAATGCGTTGGCTTCTCCCCTGGTGTTGCCAACGTCTGGGGGACTGTAACCGCTTTCCATTAAATATCGTCTGGCTGTTTGCGAGCCACACAATAATAGAATAGCATAGTAGTTTAAATGTATTAGACTACCACAATTAATTATTAATGATGATATAGATAAATTTGGATTTGTTAGATAATTAGAAAACGTCTTATAATATCGCAGACATAAGCCAAGTCTCTCTTACATGACATGACATTTTATATTGTTTATTACTGGTAGAGGTTGGCGCCGAAGAATATAACCTCCGTGTTACAATAGTGAAATCCAGGGTATTTTAAAAGTATTACGAAACACTTCAAAAATTCAGTTTATGAATACAATAAAAATAAACTTTAGCAAAATGATGATGAAACAAACGAAACTCACCTGTATCACGGTTTCTTCGATCTTGATAACAGAAGATAGGTGTTTGAAGTGATATATCATCAAAAAGCACCCTCGGGCAAGAGATCGTACACTGGGTGTCGGTTAAATATATGGCACAGCGTATACAGATTGAAATCAAAACCGATCGCTTAATTCCTGCCTTTTATTGCCGGGTAAAAGTACCGCATCGACTCGCATTTCCAGTGATTAAGATGTAATAACTGTTATTTTTATATTTCTGTGTATGGTTATTAAAACATATAAGAAAGTCATCGCCTAAAGACTTACTTAGTCATCATGTTGAAGACTGTAATAGTGTTTAAGGTTTTACAACTATATTTAGGGTTTTGTAGCTGTTTTGGTAAAGACAGAATTCTTTGAAATCAACATGCCCGTACGTCTGGTCCGTCCTTTGTTTGTCAGTAATTTTTGTCAGAAACTAGTAGGTCTATATGGATAAAATTTAATACTGATATATTTTTCAATTACCTATCTACCGCTACAAAACATTGAAATGGAATAACGATAAGAGTTATACTGAATTAGTAGTCAAATCTTTAAAAATGATGATGATTGTTAATAAAAATAACAAATCAAAAAGTTGCGGAATTCTTGCTCTCCAATTTGAAAAATTGTGTTCCCCTCTCTAATTTCTATATCCTAACGTGGAAAATTCTGAAAAGATCTTGATGGTAGAGATTCAAATATGCTTCAATCAAAATTTAATTGTATAACACCCACTGAATACTTTTTAAGCCATGGGGTATTGTCAATTTAAACACTTTATGGTTCCGTCATTAGCTAAAATAACTTAGGAATCTGTCACCTCTATGGGATCTTTCAACGTAAGCGAACTGCTAAGCATTGCACCTATTTTTTGTTGAATAACATTACTACATATTAATAACAACTTTAAAACGTATCAAAACAAAACACAGACCAACTGTAAACAATGTATACATATAGTTATAAACTGGATATCGACTGATCACTAAATGACGAAAAGTCAGTTTTACTTGGTTATTACAATAAATTGCGCCCTTATATGGAAACTGACGTCTCACTCGAAAAAAGTACTTTTATCGTAAATTTTGAACGAAGATCGGTGAAATTCTGCCGACGGCCAGTAAAAACTACAGAGTTTTCGAAACGTGAGATGGCAAAAACTTGTAGCGCTTTGAGAAAATTGCAGTTTAATTTCACAATGTATTGAAGATACCAATCTATAAGTATGATTCTTCTAGGGGTCATGGCAAAATTTGTTATTTCTTCACAGTCCTGGAAACGATCAAATTATTATGAAAATTGATATAAGTATTATATTTTCAACTACGATATGCCCGCGACTTTGTCCACCAGACTTTTTGACAAGAAGGGATTCTTATACAATACTCAATTCAGCAGTTTCAATATATATAAATGTATGGAATATATTAGACAAATTTTGACAAATCATTACAATGTTTCGAAATGTCTTTTCTTATTCCCCACCTTCAAAAAAGAAGAGGTTCTCAATTCGTCTATATGCTTTTTTTCGTATGTTCCTAACACGCTTTCTCTGTCATTTGTGGGTCAAATTTCAAGTTTTTTTTATTCGATAGTGGTGAACCACCACTCTCGAGGTGGTCCCATGGTCGACAAGTTAGGATCTGATGAATGAATCACAGGGAAATCGAGAGCAACCCTTGTTGACGAGCGTGTAAACCGAAGAGTGAGATAGCAACCTTGTATACGCCTATCAGTACTATAATTTCTACAGGCGCTTAATATATTAAGTATTTCCAAAGCTATTCAAGTGTTTCCGCAACGAAAAAATAACAAATATTTTTTTTACTGTTTTATTTGGCACTGACTTCAAGAAGTTGTAGAAAAAGGTCGGTTAAATAATTATTTATTTTTTGCTTTTTACTTCGAAGTCGGTCTTGTTTTTGTTAAAAAGATTTCATCAATGGAAATATTTGCTTCTAAACCCGTAAAAGGTGTCCGTTATCTAGATCCTGAATTATGTCTTGTAAAATTCTGAAATAGGTAGGTACTTAGGGGAGATATTAGAACTAGAAAATGTTTTCAACGAAAATTGGTTTGACCAATATGCGTTCAGCAGTGTTTGACGTATGGGATATTTTCAATTAAATGCTTTTATTAGGGTTCCGTAACCAAATCAAAAGAACAATGGACGTTCATCAACTCTACAAAACACTTTAATATGGGTGCTTATTTCTTTGTCTAAATTATCTGCACGGCTTTATAGCCTGTTAATACATCTTTAATATTATAAGCAACAAAAAAGAGTACATCACTCCCACATCCCAAGCCGAGCAACCATGAAGAATCGCAATTAATCCACCTCAAACAAATACCAATTAAGTTTACGATGTGTTTATTAAAAGCCTATTCATCTATATCTGTAAAATAACTTTATACAAAAACAAATTAGAACGTAATTTAACCGATACGTATTTTTACCGTGCCACTTACACGATAAAAAAATGAATGGTGCCGCCATGTTGTTCCGCCATCTTGTTTACAATAATTACGCAAAATGGCCACCTGGGCTGGCTATTGGCCGGCGGGTAAAAACCTGGAAAAGTGTTAATAACTCTAGAATTGCTTTTAACGAAGTGTGATTCGATATAATTGCGAGATCGTTTATGGTGTACATATATAACTATAGTATGAAATGCAAGAAGTAGTAACTACAAAATTTTATACTAAGTTACTACTTCTAAGTATATTTTGTTTAGGTATTATTTGCGAACTTATGAACGACTTAAGGTAATTAATGTTAATTTACATACCAAGCACGACAAACTGTCTTTTATTACGGATAGCTACAAGTTTAAACACTTCATCTAATTACAATGTTTACGGTTTACATAAACAACACAATTATCACACATCACACAGTTACGAAGCTCGGCAGATGCGTGTAGCGTAAAAAGGCATGGACGCATCCTCTCGCTGCGATTATGTCATTACAGACGGCGGCTGGTAAAAAATTAAAGGGCATTTTAGTATGCGATGATACAGAGCAATTAAACGGTGGTAACAAAAAAGGAACGGGCCGCGCCGCGTTCAGGCATTGCCCAAATATCCAAAGAGAAGGGCGCCTGTGCGGCTGGTGAAAGATCCGGATAATTCTTAGTAACGTTTAACATGATTTCCTATCTTTTTACCTATATATACTTTATTATCTATATTTTCTTTTTTATTACTCTTCTTACCTTATATGTCCTATAAAGGGACTAAAACAATAAATTTAATAAAATAGTCTCTGAAAATTAACAATGTATTTGAAATACCAAAAACTTTCGTCTGAACTTGTTAGACCGTACCTCGCTCAGCGAGGCCTGGGAGATGCACGGATTTAAAAATGTCACATCATTTTCATCAGCAATCCATGGTATTCACACTATGCGGCGTAGCCTACAAATCAATGTATGTACATGATGTATGGCCCGCACCTGCGCCGGTCTAGCACTAAGATTTCCTCATGTAAAGGTTTCATACAGGATAAAAATAACTTAAGGTTTTCCCTTTATGTATCCATTAATTAGCAAGAGAAAGTAATAATCATGAGACAAACTGCAGTATCTATTTTCGGACAAGCGTTATATCTATTGCAAGTCTCGCGAAATCGTATTCCATGGTCGCCATATGAAGCAACGTGGCCGTTGCGCCCGTGCAACCCATTTCTGGCGTGATACGAATCTTTCAACGCCAGTTTCGTATCGCACAGCAATTCCATTATGCGAATGTTTTGTAGAAGTATTTGTACCGATTTTGGAATTAATGGCAATTGTTTAAAGATAAAGTAAATTCGATTAGTCCACAAAAACAGAAAGTGTACAATTAAAATTGTATCGAGGAAAGGAGAGGGAAAATGTTTAGGTGACCTTCTATCTGTATGTTACAACGTTTTTTCTTTTTTAACAGTTAACATAAATTGCTTTGTGATTATCATGACTTTCAGTACTAATAGGTAATAGGGAATAGGGAGGGGAAATAGGGAATGGAGGATGGGTTTTATAGGACGAAACAAATAAAGAAAAGATAGTTCTCCTGTCATACAAAGAAGTAAAACAGCTGACCCAGAATCCATAAGATTGGAAGAGGCAAAGCAGTTAGTATATAGCTCTTACATGTGACGATGATGTGTCCATATTAGTATGGTTGGTACATTACAAATTATTTAGTTGGGAAAGACGCTGCACTCTAGTAGTCTCATTAACATCTTGATTCCCTGAACCCAGTGAGGGAAATGCGAATATTGTTTTTTAAATACATGCCTGTGTGTTTGTTTTTCTGTAAGTACAGTGCGGATACGAAGTCTTATTCAAGCCAACTTTATAAATGAATAATGGATATTTCCTTGGAAGAAATTTATTTATCTTTATACTTATAAGTATAAAGAGTTTATGTTAGTGTGTATGTCACTGAACTCCTCCTAAACCCCTGGACCGATCTTCATGACATTTTTCTGAGCGTACAAAGTGGGATTGTTAAGTTTCACAATTGGACTGGTTAGGTCGCGCTGCAATCGGGCTTTAAATTTTATTTTCTTAAGGCAGGACGGCATCTGCTGGGCTTGCTAATTGAATTGACTAATATACGAGTACGTTGCTAGTAACAACGAGTTTACATATTACTTGGCTCCGACTTCTAAGTTATAATAAAACAATTTTTTGCATTTTGTTTTTAAGGCGGCCTTTAAAAAAACTCATTTATTACTAACATATCTAAGTAATGGTTAGTTCAATTATTCAAAATACACAATACACAATTAAAAAATTATTATGTGCGAAGACGACGAGTCCAGTGTTTTATCTGTGGTAAGCTGACCTCTTTCCTCCCACGCCGTGCACTTCGCTAGAACGGATATGTAAGGAGTTGTGGAAAGAAAACGGTTTGACGCGCCGGCTTTTTACAAGATTTAGGTTATATATTTTCTTTGTGCGCCCAGAACTTTTGATATTATAAAGTAAGTACTTATGTTTTTGTATTTAAGATCTATATATGTATCAAATAAAAACAATTAAATGTTATTTAATTTATTTTAACATGATTTATTGATAAATTGGGAGGGGGCGTCTATCCCCTCAGTAAAGGATAGATGCCCCAGTTTTTGTGAGTATAGATGCCCTTGAGGCATCTATTCCACGATGTTCATGATCATAAATTTAATTAATTATTATCTCGTTTTTTAGACAGGCCACGAAATTATGTGCGCAAAATTGATACGAAACCTCGAGGTATGTAGACAGAAGATGTTCCACAAAGCTCAGGAACCAAAACGTATAGTTAAGTTTTTAATCAAAGAGACGAACATGCAAATGAGTCAGACTCATCTCAGAATGGAGCAAATGAATGTGTAGAATGGATTAAAGATTTTGCGAAGATAAAATCTAGAGTAGACTGGATTTAGTGTGTCATGTGTACAAATTGGCTGCACGAAACCTGCACAATGTATGGCGATTATTGTAATCAATGTCAGCGTTTAAAATTACGCCACGAAAAGAAAAAAATAAAAATATTGCGTGTAAATAGAAAAATAAAGCATTATGAGAAATATGCTAAGAAATTAAACAAAAATAAAGCTAGAAATAAATAATTCTGTTTTAGATTAGTATCAAAGATGATTATGCCGTTTGGAAAATCAAAATATTTTTCGTCAAATATGTCTATGATTATAATATATTACTACTATTATTATTGTTTTTTACTGTACCATTTACTTAACGTTGATTAAAATTAAGAAAATCGAAATATCCTTCCATTTTTTCCTTAGGGCAACTAACCCACGAGTCAATATTTCATCGTGGCATCTAACCCACACAGTAGGCATCTATCCTCGTGTATACGGCTTTTTGATTTCTACGAATCCAACCTGGATGTTTTTCTTCTTTATAAATGTGGTTCTACACGTTTTGTGTACATAGGCAGTTTCAAGTGTCTATAAGTATTCAAGTTTTAAATAAGCTTCAAGCAAAAGCATTACTGTAGGTCTTTGACTGACGCAAAACTTTGGAGTTCGTGCAATACCTTGAAAATATACACTTCACTTAACAATTCCGAGTTTCAGCTAAACACACACTTATTCTTTTAAAGGAATCAATATCCTAAAACTGTTGAGTAGGTATTTTTAATTAATATTAGCAATATATACTTTTCGAAGCGGGAGCGGATCCGTAAAAATGCCAAAATCGAAGAACTGGTGGATGAGCCCAATATAATAGGTGAGAGCAAGGCCCATCGCTTGCGTTGGCTTGGCCACCTACACAGAATGGGGGAGGATCGCGCAGTGAAAAGAGCCTATCTGGGCAGACCAATGGGAGGGCGACTAGTTGGTAGGCCCAGATATCGCTGGAGGGACGTATTGGAGGCTGATCTGCGCGAGCTTCATGCCGATGACTGGCAACAGACAGCGCTGAACAGGAAGGAGTGGAGTATTCTCATTTCAGGGGCCAAGACTCATTTTGGGTCGGTGAGCCGCAGCAGTTAGTTAGTTAGTTATATACTTTTCGAAAATAAAATTCCTCGGCGAAACATGAAACATCTCTTATCTATCAGGTTTCTCGCCAAAAACTAACAAACAGTTATATCACGAGAAAACTATACATGTTTAAGCTTTAACGTGTTACGAGACCTGTCTCGTTATGGTTAAAACACTTTGCATCACTCCCATAAACTGTACGAGTACCTATATAATAAAACGACAGCTTTCAATTGAATTTCATATTTAGAATTGTGATTATGAAGTCTAGTGACATTAAGGGTCAAATAACTGTATTATCGTTGGATTACAGTTAGATAATGAATGGGAGACATCACTGCACTTAAATACACCGCATATAACTATATCTTCTAATTAAATGTTAATCAACAAAAACTGTATGCATTAGGTCGTGGGAGCCGTGCAAGTTATGATCGACTAGCGAATTTTTCTAATTTAATACCACAGATCATTATGGAAATAAAAATATTACTACAAGTTTTTTAGTGGTAGCATATCGAAGTTATAGTTTCGGTAACCGCTCTACAACATAAAACATTTGTACAATGTGTTAAGTATTTTTGTTAACTAATACTCAAATTACTATAACAGCCATACGTTATTATTATCTTGTAGGGAACAATAACTATTATTCTTTTGTACAAAAAAAAACCATGAAAATGATTATGCTGGACTTATGGCTATAACGCTCAAGCAACAACATTCTGGATTTTCTCCTTAAGGCAATTGATCTTGAGACGTTCATGTCTATGGTAGAGCAACTCTGGAGTCGAATTATAATACCCGCCCGTTGGCATTTACGGCATATCCCGATGTCAGTGTCCACTGAATATTACAGATAAAACATTGGCGACAATACCCATTTATCGTCAGGTGACACGTCGGCATAATTTGAAAATCTTCATGACGTATATTAGGTTGTTACACGAAAGGTGAAAGTGACTTATTTAGGCATGAGATGGTTTAGCGCATGAGCGTCATAGTTCGAGTGCCTAAATAGGCCCTTCCGAGGTTAACACTGCTTTTCATTTCGAATATCAGGAAAGTGAATAAAAATTGATTACTTGTATGTTGTATAACTACGTCTCTAATGAAATCAGGCGTTAAATCCATAAACTAAAACTTATGAATAAAACACATAATATGACATTTCAAGTAAGTTTATTCTTTTGTAGCATTCTAGCAGCCAGTATTTTTTGTCACCGATAATAGGTAAATGTTTGGCTCAAATTTATGTAAATTAAATAATAATTTCGTGAAAAATAGTTTATGAGTATAAAATGACATTACAAAATTGTTGACATTTTTTATTACAATTTGTACCTTGATTTAACAGTGGCCATAAAAAAGGTAGGACATGAGTCGCATATAGTATCTATAATTCACATAGTTTTTAAATATTTTAACAGCAGGGAAAATCGTTTCCCAGGGACTAAAATTATTCTTTTCATTCTTGTGATCAGGCAACTCCAAGCGTACTTTCAGAATATGAGGAATGGATAATTATAAACATTATTGTTTGAGAATTAAGGATACACTTCAATCTCTTATAACTTAAGAAGCGGCCAAAGAACGCGCGACAAAAACTGCCCGGACCTGTTGCAACGGCCCGCTCGGTGCGCAAGCGCATCGCCCTGCGACGTCATAGACCGGCTGTTGTGAGTTGCAAAATAAAACGTGGAAGAAAATGGATCGATTAGTTTTCTTATTAGGGTTTCTTATTAATGAATTTCTTAATTTCCTTTATTATAATTTCAATTTTTTACATGAAATTGCATATAAATCTACGTAGTACACGGTACACCCATGTTAGCCAAAAATAAGCAGGTTTTATATAATTTTGTAGTTATTTTATTGAGTTATAACGTGAAGCTTAGTATTCCCTAGATCACTTTTCGGTCCTACTGTAGGATTTTGAAATGAGTTTCTTTTCGAGGTATTTCTGCTGCGTGACGATCCCATTAGGTATATAATATTAATAAGTATTAAGAGCATTAAAAAAATTCTTCGAGCTTGCTAACGTATTGGTGATATCACCCTTATTCCAAATGGTCAAAGGTAGTACGTAGGTCATCCAATCCACATTTTTGAGTCTTCAGGTAAATAGTTTTTTGTTTTGATTAAAAACAAATAATAATTTGAAAACTATCACGTAATTTGGATGTGAATAAATAAATGAGTGATTTTTTTTATTGTTTACCAAAAATTAAAACTACGCTCTCAAAAATGATGATCAATGTGAGATTCTTGAAAAGAAGATCCTTCTCTTCAAGAATCACATTGAATCAATTATATGTAGGTACATTAATTACCTCATCATTTGATTTTATGAAATAAAATAAGTAACAGATATCTTCTCGGAAATGTAATTTGAGTTTATTAAAGATGGGTAGATAAGTAATAAGTCAAAAGTTTCTTAGTTTTATAATTATTGTGTAAAAAAGAAAGCTGTTGTGTAACCAATTGTAATGGGTTAAATAATACCAGTTAAAGATAACACAGCCGTTCAAAGTATTAATTACAGTATTAATGAGTAATGATTGCTGATTACTAATTATGGCGGCCGTGTCACGGGTGAATGAACACTTCTGCAACACACGATAGTGTATCGGTTTCATGTCATCGCGCGCAACATATTATTGCACATTTTATTTATGGATACCAAAAACGGCCCAGATATCGCTGGAGGGATGACTGGCAACAGACAGCGCTGAACAGGAAGGGGTGGAGTATTCTCGTTTCGGAGGTCAACACTCATTTTGGGTCAGTGAGCCGCAGCTACTTACTGCTAAGTAAGTATACCAAAAACGAAAATAATAGGTAAGAGCGCAATTATAGTAAACAAGTACACTTACACAAAAAATTGAATAAAAATGCTACGGTAATTTAGGCAAGTAAACAGAATAGACTAAGATCGACAACGCAAAGTGTCTTGATGGCAAGTTGATTTTGATAGACAGCATAGCAGTATCATGATAACTTTGGTGAAGTTCTAAATAATTATGGTCTAAGCAAAAGCTATAGCTCATTTTAAATTTCTTGTCTGTCTGTCTTGTTTTCTGTTTGTTCGGGATTAACGTAAAAGCTACTGGGCCAATTTTAATGCGGATTTCGCTGATCGACAGACAATTCTTAGAGAAATGGCCAGTTTAAAAAATTACACGAATTTCAGTGTGATTTTTTACTGAACGATATCAAATGTAATGTAATGAAATGTGTGATAGGTCTTCTTGGCAATCAATCTTGGCAATCCCGCGGATTATTTCCAGGGAGCGGTTTACTTAATTATTTTTTGTAAAACAGAAGGTCTTAACGATTGACAACAAATGTAAGATCGAAATGACTATGGATCTCAAAAGAAATGTATATATTAAAACTACTATCACTATTAAAATATAACTAAAGTTAGTGATGGTATGATATGATTTAAGATAGATTAAAATCCAAATAAAACAGAACACTGAATAACTTATATCTATGTACAGGTAAATTAGCTTCGAGACGTTTTTGCGATTATAGTAGTGTATGGTCAGCAAATAAATAAATAAAAAAATACTTTTATATATTTTTATAGGCAGGTACTTAATATGGAACTAACAATATTAAACGATATTAGAATAATAAATATTAACATTAAACATAATTGTTAATACTAAATTGTTGGTTCCTATTCTGAAGAATGACATTTCCTTTCTGATAGCACCTTTCCGATGGAAGTCAATGATATTCCGGTTGATTCAGCAACGAATTGAGCAGGAGTCATAATACTGCTCGGATTGCTATTGCATTCATTTTCGAAATATTTGTACAAATTATATAAAACTTCTTTACTTTGGAAAGTCAAAAGTTTACCTCGATCACGTTTCAACATCGGAGCTATTTTTAATTACCAAATTTAATATCAAATAACAACAATTAGCAACAAATAATAACACTGAACAATAAATATCAAGAATGAAGCAAAAATGAAATCAATTAATTCACTAATTATCATATTAAAACCAAATAGACTTCACAACAATAAGCAATGTAATTATTATATACTTATTTGACTTTCATCGCTGACTTTTGATTGTAAATATATTTCTTCAAAATGTAACGAACCTGTATTTTGCTAATTGTACAAGGAATTTAAAATTTCAAGTTAAGAATGCCTATAAATATACAAATACTACTACAAACCCAAACGCTTCTCGAAGCTAATTTATCTTTACTGGTGTTGAAAATAAGATTCCAATAATAGAAACATAGCTTTCAACGCCAAGTGTTACTTTTACAAGAAATAGAAATTTTCCATTTTCTTTAATCGCATGCAAATCTGTCCAGGTTTTTGTTATATTTTCTTAGGAAAGGCGGTGCTTCAGCCAAGATTCCTAACCCCATACAAAGACGATTAATGCTAATAATATTCCCTTAAAAGCAAAACCACGCGTACCTCTATGCTTTGTTGTAACGCCGTGAAGTTTCTCATAATTAATTATACTAGTTGTATTTATTCATTTACTAAGACTCTGCTCTCAACTTCGTTCGCGTTTCTTCCATTGAAAGTCTAGAATTTTCTGGACATAGCTCCTTAGTAAGAAATGTATTTGAAATTTATTTATGTGTAACCTTAATTGGTTTCTTTCGTCCATGAGTTATTAATTACTTATTTTTTTTAGAATTAGAGTAATTTAGATGCGTTTACCACTATGGGGTAAATACGTCTTAGGCACTTTATTAAGGTTAATAAAGGTTATATCATAAAAAGTGTCAATGAAAGACATTTGAAAGTAGGCATTTAGCATCTTTTAGGTATTTTCGTATATTAAATTTCATAAATAAAACTCATAAATGTATCAAAATAATGAAAAAAATATTGCGGAAATCATAGCGTGTTTGAACCTCGTAAAATATAAATTACTGATACAAGTCTGATTAATACATTTAATTATAGAAACGTGTACAAATTATTTGAGCCTAAAGCAAGTCAACTGGATCAAATAACCTATATTTATCTATATTGTAGTCATAGCACGTAAACACAATATTACATGTAGCATTTGATAAGACAATGATTTCTGTACTTTGTAATTACGTTACTATTGATGCCAATTACTTGTCTAAGTGATCGCGTTTTAATTACCAACCCTGTCTATAATTAGTGAATTTACAAGTGAGTTCAATACTTTACTCGTATGTGATGTTATTGAAGAATACCTTTTGAACCATGCAAATATCTAAATGAAGTGTGTAGGTATTTACCTACATATAAGTTAAAGAGAAATACTAAACTTATTTAAATCCCTAAAAAATGGACATCGAACGGATTTCAAGGAAATTTGTGCCGTTCCGTAGCCTGTTTAAGACAAACTTTCAGACAGATTGAGAGACAAATGTTATCTGGTCCAAAATTTAACTGACAAGCCTTTTTTATTTGGTCTTCTAAAAGTAGCCCTTGTTCTGTTGCTGGGCTCGGTCCACCTAATTCTAGGTTACGAATTGTATAGCCACCACACTTGTCAAAAGTAGATTGGGGATTTTACACACCAGTAAACTCGATGTGCAAGTTTCTTCACAATTCACCCTTGTTAAAATTATGTTAAAATAACTGCCTAAATGGTGCATAATTATTGAATGAGATGCGAATGTGTCAGTCACTAAGCTATTTTGTTTCACGTCGAAGCAATGGGTAGTGGCCTAAAAAAATGTATATGACAGTACCAGTGATAAACAAGATATTGACTTTTTATCCTGGAATATACCTAACTTCTCACGAGATATAGCAGTACCACGGGTATGATTTAAGACTTGTTTATTAAACTAATAATGATGGCATGCAAATAATTAACAGCTATAAAACAACGGGCGATGTGTAAGAAACAATAAATCTTGCTGTGTTGTTTAGTTCGGGGGGAGTAACGATGAAGTTTATTCGATTGCTATTTTATGTTTTTGAAAATAATTTAAAACACATGATTTTTATTTTAGAACTACCGCCACCTTGATACGCTTTTCAAGTAATAGGAAACCCCTTTACTTATATGTAGTGTATAATACAATGGATGAGTATGTTCGATGTCATTCTTTTGGGCTTACTGCGTATACTAAGCTCGGTATCATCCATACTAATAAACCTAAAATTATCAGTATTTAGTGAATTTCTTTCTTCTTTTCAATGAAAAAAGTAGAAAACCGGGATATACGAGTATAACGTGTCACAAAATCTCTTCGAAGCTGACAGCCACTTGGTAAATGTACACAGGCGAGAGTTACCTCCTTTCGGCAGGCAGATCGTCAGCCTGTCTACTATCCTCTAGCAATAAAACAAATGTTGCGTAATCTTGGGGAAGTCGATGACACACCGTAGACTGTGATTGTACGATAACGATGACAACGAGCTTCCTTAATTAAGATATGGCATGAAATTTGCTTAACAATATAAAATTATTGTTTATTTATAGCATTAAACGTATCGGCGAGTAGTATACTCGCGAGAAGTGGTCACGGTGTTTGTGCGCCGGCACATTTGCATGTCGGCGCGTACGCACCAATAATCAGACGACCATTGTTTTTGCATTGACCAGTAAGTAGTTGTTGTTATTACAGAGGTGATAATTCAATGTTCTATTTGTATTTCCATATTACGATGCAAATATAAAGATATACATTAATAGGACGGAAATAACTATTATTATTGTTATTATTTTTGCGGGGTTTGGTTTTAACTAGCTTCAATAGATTAGTAAATATAATATTATGAGAATATAATTAACAATAGCGTCGTTTATTATATTTTTGTCAAATAGTAGGTATGCCAGTGAGACTATATTATATATACATACATAACTTCACGCCAGGTCCCTTGCGGGGTAGGCACGAACAACAGAGCGCCATTCAGGCTTATTCTTACACACCTCACTTGCTTCTTTGACATTCATAGCTCTTGTCATGCACGCTCGTCTTTTCTTAAATATATATATATATATATATATATATATATATATATATATTGGTGTTGATCTTTCACTTGCGCTCTGTAATTGAATTTGCACGAAATCAGTTGAATTTCGAATTCGTGGTGGAAGAGTTGCTATTTTTAGACGTTTTATTGGATTCTATATTGTGTCCACAAAAGTAATAGTGAAGTTATCGGCCCCAAATTTTGGCTTTCCTTCGTAAGGTGAGTTGATTTCTCGTCGTCAGATATTGATTGCTGCTCGTTTAACGTTTCAGCTTTGGCGCGTCATTATCGCCATGCAGACCACTGTTCTCCCGGGCCCCAAGCATTCCCGCCATTGCACACCTAGCAAAATGTTATAAAAGAGATCATTATACTAAAGTCGAAATACAGCGATGCAGCTTGTGTTTGATAATGGAATGTCGTCACCGAATATAACTCGACCATTACAAATATCGTTGATACAAATCCGGTTCAAAGGACCAATTAAGACCAAACAGACGTATGATACCATAATTATGACACATAGCACAAAAGGTTCGTGATGATATATTGGATGTTACTCTAATATTGCTTCTCCACCAAAATTAAACCATATTGTTAATTTGTATAATGATTACCAGCTGATGTATAACAAAGGCAATTTGCATCATTTCACCTTTTGCGTTGCCGGGCGTTAATAAGAATATTAACATAACCAACGTAATATTAGAAATTGAAACGCACAAAAACCGTTGCCGGTAAAGACTGTGCAATGTAATATATGACATTGTAGTGTTAATAGCAATTGTTCGCAATCATATTCGTTGTTTTCTTTATTAATGAATAAAGATATTGTTTAAATTTTAAATGAGGTCCCCGCCATAGCTAGTGTCTCTATATAAATGTAGATGACATTTGGAAGCAATGTGTTCTTAATTCCCGGTGTAAAAAAGAGGAGTACCTACTGTCTATAGTGTAGTGACTGTAGTGTAATAGGGAAATTGAAATAAAAAATGCATTACCTTTTAATTTTTTATTGACTACATCTTTACTCTATAATTCCATACTTAATAACTTAATAACCACAATATTGTTGACTGTTGAACTCACTTTTGTGCCTCTAGAAATATATTGACAATTATAATGCCGCCACTGTGGCCACCAAAAGCAAACTTTTAGCAAATAAAATAGATTAATATAATAATAAGGAAGTGAAAGGCAGTAGAGTATAATGTGTGTTAACAACAAACGGCGTCATCTACTTTTAAACATTGTAACTTTGAATTTAAATTTTTCTAACAAATATTGCTCTGGAAAAATAAAGATTTATGTTAAACCTGGTCTAGGTATGTAAATATCTTTAATTTACATGATAATTGTTTAAATTTTCTACAAAACAATGCAAAAATCATAAAAGCTCGAGAATTTTATATTACTCCCAACTCTCCTAACAAACTGGACATATTTTTAATTCGCTTTTTTTAGACTGGAATTTTTTAGTTAGATCTGAAGTGATTATTACTAGATTATTTAGTTAGTGTTATTTACTCACAACGTAAATAACATTAACTGAATAATCTATCATTTTCGTCCAAGTTGACGTGATTGTTGTTTCGATTGTACAATTATTTATCAAAATATATCTCAATCCAAAACGAATCATAAAAGAAATTTATACTTTTTCCCACCATACCATTACGTATACCATACCATATACGTAATCTCAAGTAAGTTATTAGATATTCGCCACCACATAGCTTAATTTAAAAACTTAATTAATTAACAAACTCATTATCTCGTTTCTTGCGGGCCTATAGAATTTCGCTTAACACCGGTCATTGTTATCATTGGTGATCGCAAAAAGCGCGTATCTGCCGACAAAAGCTGATTCTGACATCGCAACCATCGCGACTATGGAATCCGACGCAACCCGCGCGCTCATTAACGCTTCTCTGGCAAGAATCTTTTACTTCATACGAAAACATCTTATATCGCTTTCGAAGCTGTAATGCAATTTCAACTTTAAATACTTCCTATTCAGAACTCTTTATCTAGTACTATATTTTTAATACTTATTCAATAGAAGAAAGTGGTACGTGCATTACATTAAAATTTATTTATATAAAGAACTCTATCTGAAAATGTTTATGGTCCAGATTGATAAAGGAATCTGTCAGTGACTTGAGGCGTTCCAAATTCATCTTAAGAAATGTTTTGTAGTCTTAAAAGGTAATATACATATTTGATTGCTATATCGAAGTCAGCTTTAATTTCTGATATATAAATTAAGTTTTATATGGATTATTGTGTGGTTTTTACATGGTTTAAAGGATGAAAGCGTAGCGGTACGATGGGCGATTAGCGTTTTTGCTTCTGCGGCGTAATTAGGGGCTATCGGCGGCATGTATGAAGACATAAATAAATTGGTACGGCTGAATTAGCGAGCTGCTAACTGCAAGCGCTTGCTGGACTTAAATTTCAATCGATCGGTCTCGCAGATTTTCTTTTTCGATACCCTTTTCGGCTACCAGTTTCTAAGGTTCGTAATCAAGAACTCGGACTTCAGTAACTTACAAAGTAGGTATTAAAATTTTTTTAAATAGCTAAAACTAAATATTATTACTTTAAGTAATTTAGCACCTTTTTTTACTGCACGAATTAAAAGCTTACGATACAATATTAAGATTAAATAATTACTTACCTAGAGTTTTCAGTTTACATAAAATATAGTCCAGTTTACCTACACATATTTCTTTATAAACATTAACAAGTTTATTCGAATTAAAGAAGCAACTAATAATCTAATAATAACATCCCATAAACGTCCCAATATTGGACTCGGGTCTCCCATTAACGGCCAATATAACCGTCACGTTTGTCCAAGGTGGGTTGGCATGTTTGACACATCGGTTATGTCGATGTTTCATTAGAATGTTTTCCTTCACTATTACCACGTGGTAATTGTAATAATATGTTAATTAGGTCGGAAAATTGCCAATGGGTGCACGTGTAGTGGAACACTTACACGATTACAAGCCAACAGAAGGCGCTGTGCAGTAATTGAGGTCGCAAACGATTCCCTACATATACAAACAATATAACAATATAACAATATAAATTACCAACACTAGTAGATGGACTTAGGCCTGCGAGGCATAGCAATAGCTTCGCTGGATGATCTTCCTTTGAGACGGAGGAGCATTCCATCTTCCATTCCTCCACCTAGTCAGGACAACATCTCTAGACAAGCTTTCCGGGCAGGGTTTGAAGAACCCGCGTCCTTTGAATTGGGACGCGTACGCTACCCATTAAGCTACCACGGCTTTCACGAAGTAAAGACGGTGATAAATAATGATTAGGTCCCCCGAATGATACGTACAATAGATGAACCATAAAGCATTATATTGTAGCTTGGTAACACATAGTTCTTAACCGAAACATAGCTATGGAAAAGGTGCACCATAAGATGTTTTTATGCTAATGAAATTATTATCAGTATTATATAAAAAAAGGGAATATAATTGCCAGTTATTAATTAGCTGCAAGTGACAGAGTACAAATAATGTATTTGCATTTTAATTGCTATAACAGAACCAGAGACAACAAAAAACTTCACATTAGAACACGACGATAAGTGGATTATAAGTTAGCAGGGAATGAATACACGAAGACGGTTGAATCGCATGTGAATTAGCGTTTGTGACGCTCACGCCTGACAATCAACGATGATAAGGTTGTTGATCTGATACTGAAGCAAGCATTTCTGAAAAAAAATTAATATACGATTATGTTTATGCACATACCGACGCTAACACAATCTTAAAAGTAGATAAGTAATCCGACACTATTAAAAACAGTTTATTGGACATTTCGGATTATTGGGCTGTACAGAAATTTAATAACATGTAAATAAATAAAGCATATTGCCGTTTACTTGACATTTTAGCTACATTATTTTCAATTTGAAAACAATAGTGTTATTTTTCCATGGTTATAATGATGCCGGTGCTACACTAAGCGCGGAACGATAGTCGGGAGTGGCAAGGGAGACGAGTAGAGTGTGCCTGTTTATTCGACTACTGAAGTGTCGAATCAGTAGGAGTCTATTTTTCAAATTCAAATTTTTCCTTTATCTTATAACATATCTTATGTTATCTTGAGGTAGGTTATCTGTTTTAAAAACATTTAAATAAAACTGTATGGGCTTACGAAATATTAAACTGTATTTCACTCAAGTATGTCTATTTACCACGACCAGTTTTCGCAATTCGACAACTATGTGCGCTGTCTTTGTGTGAGACTCAACGTTACCTATTTTAGTATTTCATAGATTTGATTTACATATAATGTCCATGCTCTGTCTGGAATAATTCCTATTCGTTGACGGTTAATAACCGCTGCACATGGGTCTGGGTCTTCATCACTGATGACTGTTCAACTATCCATTGCTCGTAGCATAAAATGGTTAAGGGTGGTCACCCATCCGCGGCGGCAACGCGCTGAGCATACGTAAGCCCCAGTACACCACGCCCGGTTTTACCAGTTTAATAACAAAGATACATAGTATATAAAGCACAAATTACATAATAAATAAAAAAATTATCACCTACTTAACCTTAGTAGGAAGTATTTCTCTTTTGTCGTTTAATGAATTCTTCGGAGTCGGTACATTTTTATACAGTTATGATTTTTATTTCTTCTCTTAAATCCTAACGCCCACGCAATTTTTTTTCTTTCAACTGTTCTCTTAATATTAGGTAAATCTTACATAACATAATAATAACTAATATTGATATATTTTTATGATTTATATGTTATTTGGACGCTTTGATTAATAAATACATAAAAATTATCATAATATACTATAATACCTAAGCGTATTTTGCTTACTTAAAATCATGTACTGAGTTTAAAGGTGTGTCTTTGTCACGCAATCCGTATCAAGTGCTGTATAATACTAATGCAATCCATTTATTAAATATCATTGAACAAGATACTGCAAACTTGATTCAAACAGCGAGTAAGCGAAGCCAGCTTGTGTGATAATTAAAAGATTTTATCATGAAACTCAAATTAAAGTGGTTACGAATATTTATGGCAACTTTTTAAACCTCTTTATTTTTTAATTTAAAATTTCAGATATTTGTTGAACATAGGAAAGTTTGACTGGAATTTGCTGTGCAAGTTTAATTTTTAATAAATAAAAAATCTTTGAAAAAATTTAGTAAGTGCTTGGCAGTTCCCCTGCATAATGATGATTTGTATAAAATTAAATAAATAAAAACAAAATAAAGGGCTAATATATAATAAATTCTGTAAATGTGACAAATGTCCGTTTTTTCGTTATTAGGCAACAAAACCATGAACAAATTAAAAAAAAACCCTATATATCGAAAATTAAGTATTTTACGGTTTTATTTTGAAAACTAAAAGAAAGGAAATATTCCACGGCATAAAAAGTTATTTGACTATACTGATAATCGAAGGTAAGTGGGCTGCAATATAGTGTGTACGGGTGTTAATTATCGCACATAACTCAGCTGCGTGTGTGCAAGTAACATTAATTTGTTTTGCTATTATCTGATTGGAGTTAAGATTTACTCGAGTCGAGTAACACAGACCCCTATTTTCATTATGTATGCAATAGCCACAACATACTTAAGATTTCAGAGTCACTTAAATGTTTTGGATTTCATCATTCTATACATAAAAATAGTTATAGGTATATTATATTAGTTTGATTAAAGACACAAGTTATCTGTCGAATAAATTATAATCTGCTAAAATACAACATTAAAACAATTCAACTGTTTTATTCATGCAACTGTTGTTTTTAAGTTTGCCATTTTGTGTTTTAATCTATAGAATAACTCTTATCTGGTGATTGAAAAATCTCCCTTTAATGTTATATTTTTACTAGTGCTAGTAGACTAGGATAAAACGTATTCTAAGTCCAATAATTATTGAAAGCACCGGTAGTGCGGGATTCATAAGTATAGCAAAAAAACTTCGTTTAAAACTAAAAAGCATAAAATAACTTATTACTAAAGCTATTAAGTATTATTAATATATATTATCTAAAACATTTTAAAGTCGGTGCTTAGTAATTTTCAAAATATAGTAAGTAATTTTTATGTTTTACTTTGCACCGACTTCAAGATGTTTTAGATAATATATATTAATAATATTAATAGCTTTAGAAAGTAAATAAATGATTTATAAATCATCAAACTCGTATAAGCTTTAGAAATAACTTATCTAAGCTTTAGAAATAAATCGGTTAAAAACCACAGAAGAAAATTTATTACTGGGCAATTTTCGTTCCTAGAATTATTTTTCTATAATATGTACTAAAATCATGATAACTATTATCATCCGAGAATAGTTAATAGATAAACAAACACACACAGATAATTCAGTTTAGAAAGCGGTACTTATTGGCAGAGACAACATAGCATAGGCTGAAGCAGATGCAATGCTTGTATTTGGTAACAGAATGACTAAATGAATAAAAAAATAAGGAAGTACTGAAAATCCAATATAATATTTAAAGATACTTTTCTAAAAACATGTTTGCCGGTGCTTTGATTAAAAGTAAAACTTTTATTAAAAACGCATATTTTCACAATAGTTAAAATATTTGTGTTAGAATGGATTTTCTCGTTTCTGGCAGCCCTGGCCCTTCTTGCACTTTAATCTGTAATGATATAAGCCATTCTGTATGACAAATTACTTTTGGATTTCGCACGCAACGCACTTCGATTCGATTTTAATTTCATATAATTTTATATAATAATTGTTGACCATTGCATTGAAATAATAAATTAGGTAACTGCTTCACGAACGAATGGCGAAGGTTCAAAATTTTCTATTAAATATAAGTTCCACTGAAGAACACTTTTTGAAGGTCATAGATACATATAAGATAAAATTTAATTTTACTTCCTATTTTACGTTCCAAAGAGGTGACAAATATTACCCTGTGTACATTGTTTGGCTTTAATCATATATCATCATAATCAAAAATACCTCTTATCTCAAAAACAATTCAACGGATGTTAGTTTAATTAATTTTCTTTGAAAGTATTTTTTAAGTTCTACCTTGATGTTTTGAAAAATTAGACACAACCACCACTTAGACTTCACCACTTTAGGAGCTAATATCTCGCTACCTATGGACTTTATTACAAAAGTGGTAAGGAATATTGCTGTTTCATCAATATCTGACTAATGATATTGTTACAATTTAGCCCGCCGACAAAGACAAATTGCACGAAGCACTTTTTATTACCTGTCGGCATTTGAACTAATTGTAATACTTTTATGATACTTACTTTTATACGTGTTTGTATAGTTCTAATAAACTATAATAATTCCAACGGCATTTTAATTTGGGTCACGCTAAACTCGTAACAATATCATACACAACTATGTATGTACATAAAAAGATCAAATCTAAATTAAGTATATAGATGCTATTCCCTTTTCACGATTTAATTACATAAACATAACTTTGCAACGCTATACAGATTAGGTACAACTTCCTGTATAATTTCATGAGTACACCAAGTACTTTTTTAAAACGATTGTGACGGAAAAAAAGATAGGGCGACTATAAGTGGTCTGTTTTTACTAAAATGACTACGGAACCCTATAAAAGTTAATGTTTAAAGAAATTTTGCAAATTGAAAAAAGCATTATACCTACTTACATTCTTACGAATTCAAAGTGCAAAAGATCAAGTATAAAGATGAGAAATACAGAACATGTTTGTAAATTTCTTGATTTACACACTTAATAATTATATTTCTTAATAATGAACGTCTAGTAGGGTTCTGTAGCCATTTTGCTCAAATAGAATTTTGATGTTTTCGTCACTTTCATCGGTCTTTATATGTTACAGTCATTTTTCTCAGAAACATAGTGTATATAAAGTCAGGTCCTCAAAAACCACAACGATAGCCTCTGTTTTTTTTATTTTTTTTATTTAAATGGCTTCTACGGTTGAGTGTGCTAAGCCTTTGTGGGCCTTCCTATTGCAGCGCAGAAACTCCGGATTAAGATTACAAGGACCTGGTTGGGCTGTTTCAACATCCATCCATAAGACCACCTATTGCATTGTAAAATTTTATTTCTGTTAACTGTACCTTTTAAAATTCGTTCATTCATCATCAACCCAGTGTTAAATCTCAGTTGCAAAGTAGTCCTTAGTAACTAGGCAAATAGTTTCTTTTTTGCATATTCACTGCGAAAACTACTCTCATTTGTGTGTTGGGGCACTTGCCTATCAGCTTAGTTACCTTACTTTCGCGTTGTCAACTGTCTTTCAGTTATTGATATATATGTCGGAGGGAAGCTATGACTATACTATGTTTTTGTTGATTAGTTGATTTTCAACTTAATTACTATTTGCATGCCTGAAAAGGCAAAAACATGTGAAACATTACACAATATATTGTCATCTAATATTTATATAATACTAACCATGTTTTTAAGCAAATAAATGATTTGATTTGATTTGATTTGACGATATGACGTATTGTTGACTGGATGTATAACGCACAATATCATTTGGTTACATTATAATCACTTCTAAAATTCTTAATGTAATTTAATTAGATTTGTTAATGTTTCTATAACTTAAAGATCGTTCTAACCTAATAAAAGTTATGAATATTGTAATTTAATAAACGACCAATCAGAGCAGAGCATATGGCGGAGCGGGGGTCAGCGCCCTCTATACTTTGAGTAATATCTACTTGGGTAGACTGAGGAGTTTTTGTGGCACATTTGGTCGGTGGCTACAGGTCGAGTTGGACCTTTGAGAGTTTTAAAGAAAGTATTGAAGTTGAAAGTATGAGCGGGTGCCCTGAACCCGCTGCTCGGTCTAAACTATGTCATAATGTTGATCAAATCTAAATTAAAAGTGTATAAACCGTGGCTATTGTGTTTTATGCTCGCATTTTATCCTGATGACGCCCACTAAACCTGCAATAACTAAAAATGTCGTGAGAACTAGGCCGTTCTGCGACATATATATATATATATATATATATATATATATATATATATATATATATATATATTATTGATATGATATAATAATTTACTATAGCACCTCTGTCTTCTCTCTATTACCTCATCACTTGCTACTGGTTGGACGTTGACACCAATTTCCTTAGTTCTCTTGCATACATAGATTCGTAAGAAAATTGATCTCGTGAAGTTATCTTAGTTATTTGGAATGACCTCCCGCCGTATATGGGATTTTCATAAACAGGTTTCATTAAATCCCTTCGAAGCCGACAGCCTGTTGGAATCACTTCTAGTTTCCCAAATGTCCATAGCTGACAGTGATAATTTTCCCCATGATAAGTTCCTAGTGCCTGCTGTACTCCACCTGTAAAAAAAAGAAAAATTATCTTAAGAATATTTGTTATTCTAACCACTGAAAAATACTTGACTCTAAGCTCTCGTACCAAAAAATATATTAAATACTAAGAAAACGAAACGTTACAAAGGTTAGTTACAAATTACAAAGGTTCTTGCTGTTTTAGTCTTGACTGTATTTCAAAATTGTATTCAAAGACCAAAAGTAGTAAATAATCACCAAATCATAATGTTTAGAGTAAATTAATGCTTTATTATTACCTAAATAAACCACTTGAAATGGGGTTTTAATTTTGGTGATCATTTATTATTTTTGGCAATAACTAAGTATAAAGTACTTTTTTGACGTTGTATCTGGTGATCAGTTAAACATAGGCCTATGTTAAAGATGGCGGCCAACATTGTGGCAGAAGAATAACCCTAATAAAATTTTATAATGAGGTTTCTCCCTATTAGTTTTTTAAATGAAATGCTACCGTTATAACATCGTCATGATCTCGATTTGATATCGGTACAAGCAAGATAGCCATCCACGAGCAGCCGCTTCGGCCGAGTCGTCGCGCCGCTTTATTGATTCGAGGAAATAAAAACGAACAACACGCTTAAATGGAACCTGCACCGCGCAGATTAAGTTGTATCCTCATTTTGTACGTGTCTAAGGCGTAAGCGATAACGATTGAAGTTAACTTTGTATTTAGGGTTGAAATTATACTATTAAAACAATATTATACTGGTAGTCATTCAGTCATTAAAACTGTTGAATATTTATATTAACAAAAACAAACCCGCTTTCAAACTAAAAATAAAAAAAAATTACATCTTGAAGACGGTGCAATAAAAAAAGCAAAATATATTTTGCTTTTTTATAAAGTAAGGCAGGGTGCCTTCAAGATGTTGTTGAGAACATAATATTTGCTTTTTATTTCGAAGTCAGTTTTGTTTTTTCTTTAAAAAGGCTACTTTTTAGTTGTGCAAATAAATGAATAGCTTTTGTGATATATTAAGCACATGTAGCACCTATGCTGCTGTCGCGCGTATACAAGCCTTTCAATCAGCGCAGGCGCTCAACAAGAATTGCTCTTGATTTACCTGAGATCCGCTCATCAGATCCTGTCTAGGTGACAAGGCGACCATCTTAGGAGTATACTCATAAAAAATATTTGGAAATCGGTCCATAATTGTTGGAGAAACCACGAAACATGCAGTCGAATTGGGAACTACTCCATTTGAAGTCGGTTAAAATAAAGTATAGATATAAATAACTGTTTGTAAGATTTATATCTGTTTGTCTGTCTGTAAGTTTGTCTCGAATATGACCCGAAACAACTTGACTGCTTTCAATGAAAATATAAATTAGAACAGATTTTTTTGCATATGTGTCCCACTTTATTTTATTACATTTCTAAGCATTCGAAGGGACTTCTAACAGTATTTCTGGCAGCTACACTACGAACAACATACGTTTTAAATAAAATAACATTGAAATAAGTAAACACCCCACACAGTTCTCTTCCCTTATGCCACATATTTCGCGCACCAGCGGCAGCGCATAGGTGTGTCCGGCGATACATCACCGGTCGCGTAATCGCGGCGCTTGCGCATCCCCGATTTATCGCAACACTAACGCTTTACTCCTACATAATTTAATTTGAACACAGCCGCTACACTTTGCACGACTTAATTATGATATCGCCAAGAAAGTAACACGGCCCAGTTCCCTCTTGTCGATTTTGTTTTTTATTTGTCGTAATATCAATCTGGCAAATGCGTAGTCGTCCACGACCCCTGAAGAATTCCGTGAAGGTATCAAACGTCCACGGTTTTCGTCATTTGACTATGAAACCATAAAAATAAGTTGCGTGTGTGCAATTTACACACGGAAGAAGTGATACTTCAGAAAAGTAGCATACGTATTCTAACAGGAGTATTAGAATAATTATAAAGTTTATTATTTTTATAATATTTTTACAAAGATCAAAAAATTTTTCATATTAATGCAATTACATTTAATATATTACATATTTAAGATACAGATATTATTAAGGTTCCATATTTTCACTTTGAAAAAATGACACGAGAGGCTTATTATAACTAAAATACGAAACAATTTCAATTTCATTTATGAACTTGAAAACTTCAACATATTTCCAACTCTATCTTTAGGAGCACGGTCTTTAAATGATTAAATATTTCTTTTTAGTGTCGCTTTTTTCGTTTCATCGAGTTTCAAATCACAACGATTCTGAAGAAGTTTGACTTCTAAAGCATGTAATCGAACACACACTATATCTCAAAATACTATTTAACTGATATCGTTAAAACCAATTTTTAGATACATTGTTTATACCCCTTACCCTTACCCTATGTATTAACAAACATGGTTGTACCACTCAGTTGTATGATGTTGGCCACCTCTAATTTATATATTTTTCCAGTTTAACTAAATACAGCGCCATTAAGTCTACACTTCCTTCTCGAAAAAGCTACTGAGAAATGGGAAATCTTAAGATAAATGACAAAGGCTGACCGAACGGACATGGGTGATGGGTTCTGCTTAGGCCAAAATAGTCATGGATCCCTAATAAAAGCGTGTTTAAGTTTCATTTTACGGCTTGGTGTGATCTGGGTTGAACGCGATTGGCTATTGGTGATGTCTTGATGAGATTTCTAATAAAAACGCTACCTATTGATATTTGATAACCATAATAATAGTCTATTTCAGAGCTTTGTTAAATTAATAACCTTGTCAAATTATTTAAAACATGGTAGAAAATATTTAAATCTTTATGAAACAAAAAATCATGTATGTTTTGAATATTATTTCTGACATGTAGATACTTGTATAAAACTATTTAACATCATAGGTCACAAATAAATAATCAAGAAAAACGGCCATTTTTTAGTAGTCTTCCGTGATCACGGCTGCTGAAAAGTGGCCGAAACATCGGAATAATAAAAATCAAATAAATTACCGCGCTTAAAACCCTTAAAATGTAGTTATATCACGTATTACTAGTAGCGAAAACTTAAGAAGAACATGATCATACAACGAGCTGCCGTAGAGTTGAGAAGCGATCTCTTGTAGACAACAGTACTACTGTAAAAAGAAAGTTCGTACCCAGCGTTGGGATGTCCCAAAGGTAGACTAGAAACTTTACTTACCTATAAATAGATAGTTATTGGTTGATGTAAGGATAGAAAAATAATATTGGGGATGACGCTTAGTTTATCAATGTAGTCCATTGTTTTCGTTATTTGTCTGCAGAACCATAAGAAAGTGTTAAATCGAAAATATACTATATAAAAACTACTGAACGGATATTGTTCAGTAAATTTTCATTAGAAGTATTTTAAAGATTTCTATCGCTTTGAATTTTTCAGAACTCTTGACTGCATAGTTCAAAGGTTAGAAAATGGGCACAATTTTTACAATGCCGTGGAAACGTATCTTAATTATATCTCAAAGGCATATTTAAAAAAGGAGAAAAACCGTAAATTGCCAATCACCATAATATTTTATCTCCTTAAATTGCTGCATAAGTGACAGCAGGCGTGGAAATATAAGTGACAATACATCAATTAAATAATAACCATACGTTATTTATCCGAATTGGGAACAATGGGCGAAAAAAATAATTTATAGAGGCTATTGTACGTTTTGAACAATTATATGGACAAATTAGCACCGTCGACAACGAGCTGTGGCTTTTTGCTTGAGTATCGATCGGTCCAACTTACAGAGTTGAATGTTATTAGCTGGCAAAAACCAGACAAGTTCGTAAAGCTGGGCGCATATGGTGATAAGTGCTAAGAATGGACCTAATTTATGTGAAACAGGTGCATTTTATCAATTTAGACATCTTATTTAAATTATGTTCAAGACCAGGGTTCCGTAACCATATTATCAACCGACCAACTGACAACTGAGGAGGTTCTCAGTTCAATTGTATTTTTTTTAATATTTCTTATGCGATTTCTCCGTCAATTGTGAAGAGATTAAAAAAAAAAAACGATATTTCGATATATATAATTTATATTATTATATACAGGCACGTACAACGTGGTTCACTTTTTTAAAGCTATTCAAGTATTTTTGTAACTAAGAAGTACAAAAAGAGAAAAAAAACAACAAAAGTAACTAGACTTCGTAGACTATCTTGAAATCGATGAGATATTGGTTTTTATTTATTTTTGAAAACGGTTAAGGTCGGTTTTGTTTAAAAATATATATTTTTCGTCTGTCTTTGTATATTATAGTAATTTTTCTCGGAAATTGTGTATTTGCAAAGGCGAATCAACTGAGATACTTTTTATCATGCACAAAACTGCCTTCTTAATTTTGTATGAGAATACTGCCTGATGATATCTCAATTTAGATGAGTTAAATAGCTTAATAATTATTATTTAAACTTTAAATAAAATTATTTCTATAATTAACAGTTGAACCTAGATGATAATAAGACATTTTGACGCCTGCTTTTTTACATAAATACTATTATAGAATTTATTGTAATATGCACCAAATATCCAATTGCTGCGATTGCAATCTATATAAGTTTAAATAGGAAAGGCTTTTATGTATAATTACAAGGTTTCTAAACTTATCATTTCTTCTTCTTTTACTAGTGGTTATTTGACATAAACTCCGTATTGTAAGAAATGTCAATTTTCTATGGCTAAAGTAAAGCCAGATTTTAAATTTACATTTGCATTCTTGGACAGTAATTTTGCGGTTAAGTAATAAGTTGTTAAGTGAAGATCTCTGCCAATGATAATGATGACTTATTAGCTACTAACTTAATTAATGAAAATATATATCTGGCTTAAAAGAATGGATAATATAACTAACATATAGAAAAAAGTCATTAAATAGCGAGATTGTATTGGTAAGAAAGCATTGTGAATATGAATGTTATGTTGTATTGTGCATGTTATCTATGTAAAATTGTGAAGAATTAAAGGATGACCACAATATAATTACAAAATTGAGGAATTATGAAAGAGTTTGAAGGCACGTAAACGTTGAAATAAAATTCTTCTTTACATACCACAGATAACCTATTGGCTCTCTGTGGTATACGTGGCCTTATTACTTCCCTTTACTGAATATGCGATGGCGTTTTATCTTCTCTCAATGAAGTGCATCATCTGATTTATTGTTTAGTCTATTCCTCTTGCAAAGGCGCCGACCAACAAACACTAACTATCAGATGGGACAGTCTTCCGCGTACAGTGAGCGGTTTATGAACTACATCCATGGACACACAGTAATATAGTTCCGAGAACTTTTATTTGATAGATACGTAAAAAATAATTTTAATACCAATATCACCAGCCGTTAATGTGACTGTTATTGTTAACAAGTATAATGTTTTGATAGTAGTAAGTTTTTGTGGAACTACAATTGTAAATTAATAATATGGATAATTTTTAAATTTTTGTTTCATATTATTAACTTATAACTTATGAACTTATACATATAAGAATTCTAGGACGGCATATGTAACAATAATAAATGCTGTCTTAAATAATTTACAATTATTATTTATAAAAAATATTTGTGATCTTGTGTCTACATCAAATTCAGATTGGCTCAACCTTTGCTGCTTTGTATGGTCACATATCCTAATAATATAAACGTAAACCATAATATCTTTGTCTTTGCAAATGTTTGGGTAAATTTACATCCAAATTCATTAATTATTGCAACGTAACAGTAAATACAAAAATAATAGAGATGTGAACGTAGCCTTATATGCCATGCAACGTATAATTAGTTGCCAAACTAGCGAACAGTATGTCTCGCCCACAAACCAGTACCAACAAAGGCTATCGTACATATACATTTAGAACTATGCTGAGAACAATTAACATTTCGCCAAGGCCTGATCATCTTGCGAGATGCAAACCACTTAATTACGGGCGGCGCCTTCCAAGGGTTCGCGTGAATGCCTTAGAAGGGACAAAAATTCATTCGCTCAAGCACAGTGCAGTATGTTGCCATTTAGTGTTTCATATGGTGTGGACTATGTCGTTATTTAATTATAACTTTACAACTTTACTTACTCATATAAAATTTGTATGATTATAGTTTATTAGGTAGGTACTGTTTAACATTTATTTTTCTTTTTTAAATATAACTTTACACTATTTGTGTATTTAGCCAAGTAACAATATATGTAGGTATCTACTATTATGTAAATTTCAAAATATTTTTAAGCCAATAGACACCAGGTGAAAGTCGGACTTATACATGTAATGGAAATCAGTTTTTAGGCCTTTGATTGCGCTAAATGTGGAAGTTCTTGTAGTAGCTTGAAAGGGCACATTTCACTAAATAGAGCAAATTTTCTATACTTGCACAAAATCAATTAATATTCTAGAACATATTTTGAACTGTTGCTAAATGCGGACTGTACTCTTATGTACACCTGATCCGAAGAGAGGCTTCTCCCTCGATTCGTCTCTTAATTTTTCCTTTAAAAATTGCAAGGGGAAACGCGAAAGGTTATTGCGATTTGCACCCCATCGTGTTTTTGACATAAATTGAAGTGACCGGGGCTTTCCAATAAATTAAATCCTTCCAAAATATTGTGACTTGTTTGGACATCACAAGGGGATCAGGTAATAGCTTTTTTAAAGTGCTATTACAAGGAAAAATTGCCAGCCTCTTTTTGTGGAGAGCATTTGTTGATTTTCAATTTTATATTTCAAATCTATAAAAAAGTTATTTAATAATTAAATTCAATCTAGGAGACAGATTATTCTGAGTGTTTAATTTACTAACTAAACTTTATCTTAAGGACCTCCGTGGTTGAGTGGGCTAAGCTTTTGTCACCCGAGTTCAATGCAATGCAATGGTAAATTTCGTATAGATACCTCGGTACTTTCTATTATTAACTATGGTTTGGGTTTATGGGATCGGGCCCAGAGTGGTCCGTTTTATGTCTAATGAAAATAAACCTATGACACAAGCATAACTTGCTTAGCCTAAGTTTGTTTGTCAATTTTAAAATAAAAGCTTGTATAAAAAAATATATATAAATAGAGATTAATTAGAATTAATTCAAAATATGTTTAAGGACCGATTTTTATATCACCAGATAAAAGTTATCCATCGAATAAATTATAACCTGAGTGAATTTAAAAGTGACACAATTCAAATGTTTTATTTGCGCAATTGTAATGTTTAATTGGTTCATGTTTTCTACTACGTTATGTCTACTTTTGTAAGATGTTCAGAGCTACACTTTTCAGTGGGCTATTATGGATATCCCTAGTATTTTTTTACGTATTCAAAGGCGCAATACCGCAATTTTATTTTCATTTTGTAAAACGAATTTTCAACCGCATAAATATTAAATAATAACTTTTACATTACCACAAATAGATGTCATAAATTAATAAAAATTAAACATGAGAATATACTTAAACAAAGCATAATTTGGAAATTTTCAATCGAAATATTAAAGTAGATAGGTATATCATACAAAGGCCTATTGAAATTATTTTTAGGATTGATTTAATATTGCGTTGTTGACAAAACGAACACCTGCCAACAGCACAGTGGCAAATAGAAATTTAATTTACTACAAGTGACAAGAGGGATGCGGTTGGCTTAGTCCGGCGAAGGCTTCTATTACGTGTAAAGGAATATCCTATTTTATCATTGAAATACCTATTACATAATATACATGTATGTACACAGGGAAATAACGTAAAACCAGGATTTGATCAATTGATAAGGGAGATGATTAATTCACGGAAGATGTTATAGTCGCAACTCTGTGGGTGATTTCCCTGAAGAAAGTTAGTGATTTGATGAAATCTCTGAACTGTTTTAGTGAAATGTTGATATGAACATGAGTGATGAGTCATGACTCGTACAGCTCTATCTTTTGCTTGATTTTCACTTCTCTTTATTGCACCGCTCTGGGCCGGTGACCACGACAGCTAGCGTCGCGTTACTGACATGACAACACAGTAGTGCAGAAGTTGTGAGGGGCAGTAGCAGGTCGTGACCAATGCCCAGAACAGTGAGTTAAATGACGTTAGTTTCAAACCAAACCGCTTGGGCCGAGCGAGCTCCAGAACAGAATGGTCACCATTTACTCATTGATAACTGTATAAATGGTGGTTACAAAATAAAGGGATTTGATCAAATCACTTATTTTCTTTTTGCGTGAAAGAGTAACAAACATACATCCATTCTTACAAACTTTTGCGTTTATAATATTTATAGAGATTTCACTAAAACAGTTCGGGGATTGAACTTAACACAGTAATGCGTAGTTTTTTGAAACATGCTCGGACCCACTAATTAAATCACCCGGTGTTCCATCGCATGCCATCGGGAATCCAATACTATCCTATTGCTATCCCTGGTTGGTAAGGTGACGGATTATACCTCGATAAAAAATTGTTTTTAAGAACAGGAATTTATTATTATCAAAATACAAAAATTTGAATTTATACAATTATAATATTGAACTAGCCTATACAGTTACGTAATAGTTCAAAGGACCTTATATCCAGGTCCGAGAGTAGATGGGATAACAGTGATTTCCCTAACACCTTTCTGAATATTCAATTTTATTTACAAAGACTTGAGTTACACCGTTGTCATCGCACATCTCTGTTGCTCTTATAGTTTTCGTTGTATGTGAGACTGAAATAAATATATCTCAAAGAAATCCCAGTTTTGATCCGGGTATTATTTGGGGCAGTTCATAAAATATTACTTGAGTTTTCTTGATACTTTATGATTTGAGTAGTTTTGATGTTTATTTAATTACATTTCATGATGTTCGCGTTAATTAGTTTTTGATCCCTTTGCACTGCTACATTATTGTTGTGTAGTTCAAATTTTCAGTCATTTTTAAGATAAATTAGGATACTGGTATTGACTTCTCGTAGAACAGGTGTCTCCAAAATTTTCAGAATAAGGGTCGAACTGATTCCTTCATAAAGATTAACATCAAGCTTGATAATCAGACAGTAATTAATATCAGATCACAAATGTTCCACTGCTGGGCTCGATCCTTTCCATTTTTAAGGAACCGGTAGCCTCAGCCTCGCTTATCTAAGACGATTTGCCTGCCGGTTTCATACATCGGGTATCTTAGTATGCCGATTTTATCACAGTGTTAACACGTTCTAATTATAGTATCATACACATTAAGGTAGAACAAAAATTAGCCACGGCCTTTTATTTTAATTCCAAAATATTAAGAAGAACTTTACTTACGAATACAAATACTTAAGTTACCCTCAAAGTAAACTCGAGAAAGTCAACTAAAACAACAGTAAAATAGATAGCGGAACAATTCAAATACTTACAAGTATTCGCGTCTCACACCTTCAGAATGTCAATGGCATTAAATGAGGGGATAGTGTTGTGTGGAATGACTCAAGAAAGAATTGGGAATAAACGGGAAAATTATAAATCGAGACACTGAAAGACAATCTGACAAACATTTCTAAACTTTATTTTTACATTTTCTTTTTATGTAAATATTCATTTCTATTCATAACTGAAAAAATTGGAATTAAGTTCTTTTCTATGTTTGATCTGTTCTACATGGTACTGGTATCTGGCCCAATATTATACGATTTATAATTACCTATAAATATTATTTATAATAGGCATAACTTTAATAACTTAGATAAGGAGTAGGTAATAGATATCCTCATACCTTAAAACAAGCCAAGTGTGTGCATTCGTTTAATGATTTCGTCAAACAATACTGTCTCAAATTTGTAACTGAATAGATAATAATGTTATTTAGTTGTATCCTTGGGATGGTGTGTTTTAAGACACACAACATGTATATTTCGATAAATATGTATGTTTATATAATAATTTAGTAACATTTTCCTTTATATTTACGTATATCTATTGGGTATCTACCTCTATCCATACCGAGTTTTTGTCCATCCAAAGGTTGTCTGGAAGAAATCTCTCTCAGCGATAAGACCGCCCATTGTACTTATCATTACGATTGTATGTACGAATTTATTTTGTAACATTGTGTTTTTTTAAATTTTTTATTGCTTAAGTTCAGCAGACAGACGGCCCACTTGATGGAAAGTGGTTACCATCGCCTATGGACATTTGCAACACCAAAGGTGCCACAAATGCGCTGCTGCTCTTTTAATGGAGACTGGAACCAGGTCACTAATGCCGGGACACAACACAAGGTTGTTATGGCGGCATTCTCTAGACCAGGGGTGGTAGCCATCTAGTCGGACAAACACCCTAGCCCCTGCAAATATGTCTGTGTGCAATAAAATATATTCTGTTCTATTTATTCTAGATATATCGATATGTTTTTGATAATTTGGTTTTTTATTAAATATTTTCTACAATTTTTAACCGACTTTGAAAAAAGGAGGAGGTTCTCAATTCGTCGGGATCTTTGTTTTTTTTTTTGCTTTTTTTTATGTATGTTCGCCGATTACTCCGTGATTTATGATCCGATTTACGTGTTTTTTTTTGTTCGACGCGGAATAGCTTCTAATTGGTCCCCTAAAAATTTTACATAGTTTGGCCCAGTAGTTTTCATTTTATGAACATTTTTCATGAAAATAATTTTCACTCCGTTCCATATGTACCTACACCGATTACTCTGAGATTTATGATTCGATTTACGTGATTCTTTTTTGTTCGACGCGGAATAGCTGCCATCTGGTCCCCTAAAAATTTGACATAGTTTGGCCCAGTAGTTTTCATTTTACGAACATTTTTGTTTCCGGTTCGTGGGACCTATATTTTTTAAGAAGCGCGGCACCATTCGTAGTTCCACCCATACATAGCTAGACACTAAAAAGTTACAAATAAAAAATAAAAACTTCGTTTAAAAAAACCGACTTCAAAAACTAAAATGTATAAAATAACTTATTTCTAAAGCTATTATTATTAATATATATTATCTAAAACATGTTAAAGTCGGTGCTTAGTAATTTTCAAAATATAGTAATTTTTATGTTTTGCTTTGCACCGACTTCAAGATGTTTTAGATAATATATATTAATAATAATAGCTTTAGAAATAAGTTATTTTATACATTTTAGTTTTTTAGTTTTTGAAGTCGGTTTTTTTAAACGAAGTTTTTATTTTTTTATATCAAGGTACCTATAATTTATTCATAGTTCAAATTCGTTTTTGTAAACCCTCAATCCCGTGTTATTACGTATATTTGGTGTATCCCCCATCACTATAGCGGCGTTTAAGTTGCACAAGCGGGTGTGTGTAGGGCTCTCATGGCCTATTGTCTTAGTCGTTGGCCACTTCACGTAATGGAGCGATGTGCTTTTTAACACAATACTTGATGCGCATTTTGCTAAGCACCGGGGGAAACGTATTTTGCTATAAATAAGGAGGTTTAAATCACCATGTGCTGACTATGAAGAAAAACATTATTTTATTTTACAATATTAGATGCCTATCAGCTTCTTATGATGAAATCTCACCGATGATAATATTATAGGTACAAGTTTACAAGGAATTAACTGTTTTTGGTGTTTCGTAACAATTTTGGTTAAAATAGAATGCTTATGAAAGTATATCATATCGGTTAGTTTGTCAGTCTGCCTTTGTATGCGAGTCATTTTTGCCAGTATTCGGTTTATCTATAATATTATAAAATTCTAAACATGCCGTGTCTGTGAACATTGAAGTTATTAAAAAAATTGGAATATACTATATAAACGATGGAGAACACGATTTTTTTTAGATTTATTTTTTGTTAGTCGTTTTGTCTTTTTGTTCCGTACTCACGTAAAACGACTGAACCGATTTTTATGTGGTTTTCGCTGATCGACAGCTTAACTTAATTAACTTACGTTTTATCCTGGGCATCTCGCGGGAATATACCCAGGAGTGGTTTGAATTTGTTCGGATGCATTAAAATTAGCTTATTGCGACACAGTTTCCACTGAAACAATGGCTTAATTTTTTTTAAACGCTGCGATATTTTTGTGCTCCGGGAATCCCGCGTGAATTTCAAGAAGGTATATTATTAAATTACATATAGACAAGGGTGTAGTGAAATTGGGAAATTTATAAAAACAGTATATTTTTAATAGTACTACTAATAGTAGTAATTTTTTAAGATACTATAGAGTTATTGTTAGACAGAAATTAAAAAATTACATTGATATTTCTTTTCTTTTTTTATATAAAGTAAATATAGGTCAAAAGATGGAAAATTTGTGCTACTTGCCATATTTTCCACAAAGAATTTATATAATTATCTAAATCCATCTTATATTATATTTTATTATAGGTATATCCGTTCAGTTGCCTGAAAGATATCGCCTTTAGTGATATTACGGCCTATTTTTAGGTCAAAACATATTTTAACTAGTGTATTGGATCTGTTATATTGGAAAGCAATAAAGAGTTATCTATCAATAGGTATATTCATCATGGCACAGATTCATCTGCGATAGTTTTACAGATATAGGCCGTTTCACGCAGATATGACGATGGGTAAAGGGTTTACCCATAAATAAAAACCCATAAATAACGCGATGCGACATTCTTAATGACGCTAAATATTGAAAGAAACGGTCGTATATCCACTAATGTGGCTTTGCGTTAATGGCGCTATTTTTCAACGCTTTAAATAAAGCGCATGCAGCCACAAATTAATCATTAACATTAACACAGATGAAGTCGCAGCATCAAGAATATTCTATAAAAAGACAAAGTTAATTATTTCACTGAAAATGGCCTTTCGCATGATTAATAATGTATACTGTGATGATTTTCTTTCAATAATTAATTCAGATCACGTTGATACTACATTGTTTTCAACTATAATAAGCCATACCGTTCCGGATTATAAATCCATTGCTAGAAATTGTTCGCATTTGTCCAATATATAGTGGCGCCACTCTTACTTGTTTTTCTCACTATAAGTATGTAAGCTGTCGCGGGAAGGGTGCATATTGATGTCAATTATTTATTTATTTATTTATATTGAACTTTACTTAGCCAGCTATTAATGTTCGAAATGTGCAAGGAGATGTTTTTTCATTAAAATAACTCCTCGTATTAAATGAATAGAAGTCGTGTTAGCGTAATGGCTAGCGAACGCATCCCATACTCAAAGGGCGCGGGTTCGATCCTGGCCGGAACGCATGCACCACTGACCTAATGTGCATATTGTTACAATTACCACGTGCTAACAGCGGTGAAGAAAAACATCGTAATGAAACCTGAACATCGAGATAACCGATGTGTCAAACCTGCCAAGCCGCCTTTTTTTATTGCAAATCAGCAGACCGGCAGATGGCCCACTTGATGGAAAGCGGCTACCATCGCCTATGGACATTTGCAACACCAAAGGAGCTACAAATGCGCTGCTGCTCTCTTAAGGGAGACTGGAGCCTGGTCACTAATGCCGGAACACAACTCAAGGTTGTTATGGCGACATGCTTTAGACCAGGGGTGGTAGCCATTCAGCCGGGCAAACGCCCTACCACTTGGCTGTGAGTTGTTTTGTCGCCTCTTACGACAGGCCGCCCGGCCGCAGGAAATTGTATTCTTTCTCCGTTCCTGCACGGATAAAAATATGACATGATCTCATAATATAGACACCACGCCTTGGACAAGCGTGGCGGGTATACTGTCCGTTCCCCTATAGTGGGAGGCCCGAGCCCAGCAGTGGGACGTTTATGGGCTGTTATTATTTATTAGAATAATAATACGGTACCGTAGGGGTTTTGCAAATATTCAACACTACTGCAGGTTGGGATTGAAATCACAAACATGGCGCACCTTTAAAATTATAGAGAACTAATAAAGTTTTTGATTTATTGGATTAAATATAACATAATGCTACAAATTTAGAGAGCTTGTTTATTTTTTAATGAGGATTAACTTATGTAAATTTTACATCCGTTTGAAAGTTCACTGCTTAGCGATATTTAAATAATTATGGAAAGTAGCGACTGGTCAATTGCACAGCAAAATAGGTAACTCCAAAACGTTCATATACCCTATATGAATAGACGACACCACGCAGCTTTTTTGTATGGCTTTTAAATATTTTATTTAAAACTTATTTTCAAGACCACATATTAAAAATAAACTACGAAGATAGAGAATTTTCATAGAGCTTTAAAGTAAAGTAAAGTAGAAACAATAGTAACGACTTTTATTGGCTCTTTTATGACAAAAGATTAATCGCGAAATCATAATATTTTGTCTCAAATACCTTTTCAAATAACGAAGTAACATAATCACTAGTAATAAATAAATTTTACCAAAACACTTGCAACAGCAAATAACACCAGCATTCGTTCGTAAGTTCTAGCAAATCCATTTCAGAGGCCTAGCACAGTCTAGTTACTATCAGTAGTAGCACAGCGCGACGCTGTTTGTAGACTAAACTGCAAATATAGAAAAACTAGCATTATATATGTCTGAATGTTTCCCAGAATATAAGTAGACTGCATACGAAGATGCCTAAATTAATATTCTTAATGGTGTTTAGGATTCGATTGTAGTGTTACTATTACTTGTATTTGAAAATGTTTACATTAGTAGACTATAAAAATAGACAGTAATGTGTAACGTGTGTCTTATTCATATTAAGTTAGAGTTGAAAGCTACTTTATGGTTCTTAAATAAGCCTTCAAACTTACTCTAACTCAGTGTTTTTCAACCTGTGGGTCGCGACCGCTAGGGGGGTCGCAGAGCCTTCCTCGGGGGGTCGCCGGCATAAGAGAACAAGGAATTTATGTTTATACCTCATACTTAAGTACTTTCTAAGCTCAGCAACTTTTCGCAGAGTATAGGGCGTAATAATTAATATAGGTAACAAAATAGGGAAAGACATAAACGCAGTCATTTAAATTACTAACTTTTTGTCTATCTATGGCCCAAGGGGGTCGCTAAAATTTCAAAAAGATTGAAAAACACTGCTCTAACTTAACTCTAAAGGACTGAGAACAATAATAGATTTTAATTTTTAGTTGTTGTGAGAGAAAATCCGCATTAATAATTTTCCATAGATTGAGAATGGTTAATTACAGATTATACAAAATAGCTCTAAGCATCTGAACCATCAGAGCTAAAAAAATACTCATGAACATTAAATATGAAGGCTTGATGTACAGCTTGCTTGCTCTTTATTCTGTGATACAAGAGTTCTTTTCACCCTCTATTTGGCCGGCAGAGGGAATCCTTCCGCGTTTGGGGATTAAGGTTTTACGTCCGAGTGTCGGACTTAACACTGATTGACTTGTTTGTTTATTCTTTTGATGAATTTTCTATTTGATTTGACTGAGGGAGCGATTTGTGGACAAACGCCTTTATATGGTATTTATTAGAAGACCTGACCGATATTTATAAAGTGAGACACTCACGGCTCTCTAGGGTAGAATTCTCTTTCTATCTATATAATATATTTTGCCCCAAACAATTTGCGAAAAGTCTTCAGGATAATCTGGATATATTTAGTTTGTTTTGACAGAGTGTTATGCCTTGATATCAACAATGCAAACTAGCATAAATACTTCGTAAGGCCAAGATAGAGCACTGTAGAAAGTGAGAATCGATGCAAAGTAAATATTAGTACAGTTTTGTAAAATAGGGAATGATCGTATTAATTTTTTACGAGTATTTTATGACAGTCCAAAAAGAGCGTGGAAGCGACCTGGATGAGATCAGGACCGGGAATAAATATTAAGTGAAATGCTAAGAAATTATCATTATCTGTTCTACATTATAAAAGAGATCATAATGACGGCTATGTATTGAACATGCACAATACAACACCGAATGAAAGGTAGCGAATGTCTCCCATTGAGAATTTGCCCCGATTAGATTCGACCCTAAATGATAAGCAGAAGCGAGATTTGATAGTTTAACATGATTTGAATAATAAGAAAATGAATTCTTCAGCTGTCATTTTTAGAAAATATTTTTAATACTTCTGTAACAATAGCTCATCAATTTCATGTCTTCCTAGTCAAAGACGAAATCAGAAAGGATGTAAAAAAGTACTACTTATATAAGAATTTAAAAAATAAATAAAAAAGCAGAGATGTCGTATGGAATTTGGTATTATGTTATATATGTGACGGATCCATACGATGGAGGATTATCTTAAGACTTATTTACTTCGGTGCATGGCAACGTAATCATAAGTGGACGACGAGGTAGTTCAAGACAGTTAGAACAAAATAAACATATAATTATCATGTTTTACTTTTCATGTATTAATCGATGAGATGTAATTGACGTTGTTGCGTAATAAATAATTCAACATCATAAAATTATGGAAAATTTCGTAACAACCTTAGAACAATTCAAAAGTAATGATAGTAGGTAAAATTCAAATCTCTACTCCCTTGATTATTTTGTAATATAATATTAAAACATGTCAAAAACTAACAACAACAAAAACAACAATTAAACAGATTGTTAAATTATATACAGTCAGTAGTCAATAAAATTATTTTAGTCAGAAAACTGCATAGCGTTTTTTATCACGTTACCACAAGGCGCAATGGGACTTTACACATAAAGTGATGATAATTCTTAAGTCTTCCGCTTGATCTCCTCTCTTGGGTATTATGCAGCAATATTAACTGTCATTCGCAAGAATCGCGCGTGTGATTAATAGTAGCAGCCGACGACAGGCGGACGGACACAGGCGCAGATGATGTGTGCTCATTTGCGATGCTAACTTTAATTGGATACACTCATACAGATTCCATTGTAACATTGATTAAAACCTTTGTGGAGATCGAAAGGAGTCTGTATGCAATTTCAATGATTGTCATAAGTCATCCATGTTGCTGATATCATTAATTAATTAATCAATGTGTATGGAATTATGGACAGACTTTACGGACTCAAGTCCGTTCGGGAAAAATAGAGTTGCTATAAAGCCTCCTGCTTACTACTAGTTGTTACTTATAGAAGTCACCATTGTAGGACATTTGCGACAAAGTTTTACCAAGGTTCTCCCGACTTGAAAGAAACTGCATGACATCTTTTAGAAAAAAATTCATATTGTAGAAAAATCTCGGCTGGAAGGGAGGGGAGGGGGGGGGGGGGCTCGTTCTAAATACTACCAGTGCGCAGGAGAAATGTTTTTCAGAACCTTTGCATACAGGTTGCTCCTGTATGCAAAGGCCCTAAAAAACATTGCTCTTATGAATACTTACCGCTGAATGTGAAATAAAAGTAACATGATGTTATTAAAGATACATAAATAACATCTTTTAAAATAATAAATGAATCTAATTTCATTGCGGTAATTACTTATATTCCTGTCTTTATTTACGTACAGGTACACAATATAGACTTAAAGAGAATAATTGACCAGCTTGGACTATGGGATCCTGACGGCATGAGCCTCTACAAAGAGTTAGCTGATCAGAAGACTGGTGCTTACTTCGGACAAACAGATCAGTATTACAATCCAAGGAGGTAACGTAGCCAGGTTTCTAGCTACCCTACCCAAAGCAGTCAGTGGGCTAGGTTCAGCATTCTACTTATAGACTTATTACGGATTATGAGTAGAATACAATATAACTAATGGTACTTAAATAGCAACATCATTGCTACATCTTTTCATATTAAAACAATATTAATTTTAAGCTCATAGTGCTACCTCGTTTTGAAGTCGAGTTTCTACTGTGTTTCTCAATAAAATTTATTATTGTTTGTCCATTTACCCTAATATAAACAAAAATCGATAACCCTCATATGTTTGTCGAAATGTTTCTACGACGTTTTCCTTACAATTGATTACTCGTCCAATTAACAAGAAAAACAGCGGGCGATTATCAACAAAACAATGCTCGACATTGACGCATTGTTCCGATTTGGTGTCCAGAATAACCACTTTATAACCTAATCTTAGTTTTTTCATAACAAACGAAAATAAATTATTCTGTAATAACATTAAGCTTAAATTTCTTTGTAGTTCCCTAGGTAGCTACGTCTTTTTTCAATTAAAAGTAATAGTTCGATATTGAAGTATTATTTAAAAGAAAATGAACATAAACGTTTTGTGATAAAGCTGGTTTTGCTTTGTAAATAAATTGGTATGAAAGTCTTTGTGGTATTAAATGTCAACAGTAGGAGGCTTATTACGTCCACTCGTGTGAAAGTAAGGTGTGTGTTTGACAAATATTAGAAAGAGTGACCACCATTGTGTCCTGACTGATGGGGACTGAAATAATAAATAATGCTGAGTCCAAGACGAAATGAGTTCGTGTTCTTTTGAAAGCAATATAAGAAAATTATGATTTCTATTAAATCTTTGTTCAAAATGAGAAAAAGATTACTCTAGACATGCCATTTTCTCTCCTTACTTTGTATTAGTATGTAGCAACTCCGTTTGCCAAAAATTAAACTACCTATAATACAATCATTTATATACACAGATCTATAGCGGAATCGCAAAAATATAATGTTTAGGGGTGGCCGCCATTCATATACCTGAGAGTTAAAGTTTTAGATTGCGTATTAGTTATGAGTAATGCTGGTCAGATGGTGAAATGTCATAAAAATAGTTCTTATTGACTTAATTTTTAACTTAAGTCAAAAGGCCCAGATTAGTGTTTTGATTTTGTAGTCAAATAATGTAACTTGTGTCTACAGAATCCTTCGGTTTGAGTTTATCCGTTGGCATGCACTTGGGAGAATTAAATGTACTAAATTAAAATAATAATTGCTAACAAAGAAACTTTAAAAAATCCACTGGTATGAATGAATGAAAACACTTTATTGTTCACCAAAATTAAAACTATGTTCTTAAAAACTAGATAAAATAAATGCTGAACAAAGGGCGGCCTTATCGCTTAAAGCGATCTCTTCCAGGCAACCCCTTAAACTAAGGAAAATAATTAAAACATGACAGTGGCGGTGTAGACAATACATAATATAAAATATTCAAAAATATATAAAATAAATAAATAAAAATCTTAATGATATACTATATAAATACAGTAAACATCATAATACATACAGAAAAGCAGCACTATTATACCTGAGAGGACCAAAAATAATTAAAAACCATGATTTTAAAAGAGGATACTGACTTAGCTTGTCTGATGTTGAGTGGCAGTGAGTTCCATAAACGGACAGCCTGTACCGTGAAAGAGTTGTCAACGAAGGAAGAAGTGTGTACAGGTGTCATTAAGGAGAGGTTATTACTAGAGCGCAAATAACGGTAATGAGAAAGATGTAGGAAGTCAAAACGTTCCTTTAAATAAGGAGGGGTACGAGGATCAAAAAGGATGTTGTACAAAAGAGAGAGCAAGTGAACATTCCGGCGAAGGCGAATAGGTAACCATTTAAGCTTCTTACGATATTCGGAAACGTGGTCATATTTGCGCAACCCAAATATGAACCGAATACAGACATTTTGAAGTCGATCGAGCTTATTCAGTTGTTCTTGGGTTAAGTCGAGATAACTGGCGTCAGCATAATCAAGTATGGGTAGTAACAGAGATTGAGCAAGCATCACTTTTGTAGCAGTAGGCAGGAAATTTTTAAGCCTTCTAAGCGAAGCTGACGACGCAAAGAGTCTTCGGCTAAGATTGATCAATTGAGGTCTCCAAGACAGTTCTCTGTCAATAACAATCCCAAGATTTTTTACAGTTTCACTAATACCGATTTTTACACCGTCAAATTTAAATTGAGGAAGAGAACACCAATCTATCTTGGACATTTGCCTGGAACTACCAACTATAATAACTTGTGTCTTTTTTGGGTTTACGGATAGACCGTAGGCTTTACTCCATTCAACTATTTTAGTGAAATCTCGGTTACAAGTTTCAATTGTTTTGTGTAGTCCATCTAAATTAGCCTGTGTGTAAATTTGTAGATCATCTGCATAGAGGTGATATGACGAAGAAAGGTTACTGGAAATCGAATTAATGAAAATAGCAAATAAAAGAGGTGATAAAACGCCGCCCTGAGGGACACCAGCGGACAAGTCACACCACGATGAGTAAACATCATCGTAGCGAATGCGCTGCCGTCGTCCAAACAGATAACTACGAAACCAGTCAATAGACGTTGGAGATATCTTAAGAGAGCATAAAATCCTTAGTAGAATGTCAAAATCGACATTATTAAAGGCGCTGCAAAAGTCAAGAAGCGATAATATCGTTAGCAGACCGTTTCCCATACCGTAGCGAATATCATCAGTGATCTTTACCAATGCAGAGGTAGTACTATAACCAGGACGAAAACCGGATTGGAGAGGATTGATTAGGGAGTTTGTGTTAAGAAAGATGCTGAACTGCTGATAAACAAGTCGTTTGAACACCTTGGATAGGAAAGGAAGAATGGAAATAGGACGATATTCGGAAAATGAGACAGGATTTGCTTTTTTAGGTAATGGAATCACTTGGGCTTGTTTCCAGATCTCGGGAAATGTACTTGAGGTTATAGAACAGTTGAAAATGTGTGAGATCACTGGAATGATAACGTCCAATATGGGAACTATCATATTGCGACTGATACTATCGCAACCCACTGCATTGGAACTGATGGATAGAATGCTCTTTCTAACATCACAATCAGAGAATTGACTAAAAACAAATGAAGGATAAACAGGAGTTGATAAATTTGAAAGATTACGGAAAGTGTTTAACTTTGATTGCCTATCAAATCTGGCAGAAGATGAGAAGTGCTGATTTAACAGTTCGATGTTTAAGTCTTTAGGAAGGGAATTCTTCAAAGGTTTACCAACTCCTAGAGATTTAAGAAACTTCCAGATCTTAGCGGAATCATCAATATCAAGAGATTTATGGATATAACGGCGTTGTGCGTCCCTACACACTCTATTGCAGAGATTACGAATTTTTACGAATTTAGTACGGTTTTCTTCTGTGGGCTTTATACGTTTGTATTTAGTCCGGGCTGAACATTTCTTTTTTTGCAATGACTTTATGTCCTCGGTAAGCCACGGAGCAGGTAGATGCTTAATCTTTATCGGACGTATAGGTGCATGAGAGTCATACAACTCAATTAGAGCTGTATTAAACACATACACTTTTTCATCAACAGAAACTGCATTGTAGACCTTGGACCAATTGATTTTCTTGGCATCTCTAGTGAGATTTTCCACTACTATCTTACTAAAGTTACGCTGCATGAAAACTTTGGCTTTACTCTTCGGTGGACGCAATTTATAGGAGAGGTATATACCTAATAAGTTTGAATCTATTTGTCTTTTTATTCCCACCACAACTTCCACAAAGGTTTAAATCCACATCGAAATGACTGGTTCAATTGAAAAAGGATAAATTAAAAAACAATAAGCCTTTTCGCTTACGTCTGGCAGAGTTTAAAATATATTAGTCGTGTACTTTTTTATTTCATCCGCTCTGTTGAATGATATTTGATAGCCCATAGTGCCTTGTTAGCGCGGAGAAACGTTCGTACCATTTATTGTTCATTGCTTTGATACAAGTATAAAGAGATTAGCTTTCATTAGAGCGTTAACTTCTAAGGTAGGTATGGCAATTACCGCCCTCTGTTAAATAACGCCCAAACGACATAAAACGTATTTTTATTCGAGTCAGCCGCGACACGGCTCACGCGCGCAAAGAACACACGATTAGAGACCCGTCTAGCGTAAAGCAAAACCCCGCGAGCCGCCGCCATGTTAGTGACGCGTTTTAGTTCAAGAAGCTCAGTAACGAACGTCGCTGTTATAAAATCTGTCCTAAGGAAATTGTAAATAATTCGTTATTTTGTTATATTTCTTGTATGATTTTACATTTATTTACAGTGTAGGTAACTACCTTTCATATTTTGCTAACATTTTCACTGTGCCCAAAATAAGTTAGACAAAAATGTTCAAAATAACAGTAACGACCAGTAGGACAATAACGGCCAGTCAAACGTCTGTTGGGCGCTATAACCCTTCGTGGGCGCTATTGACCTACACGTGGGCGTTTAATGTTAAATATTATATTATTAAATTAAATTTAAATAATAAATGTGTGACAATAACTATCAAAGTAATCTTTTGTCTTAAATTATTTTTTAAATATGACCTTAAGGGACGTGTTGGTCCCACTACCTTAGGGCGTCATTACCCTTTACCGTTTAGTAGCGCCCAATGTTCGATTAGACAAGTCTTACTGTTTTTAAAAACGCCTTTTATACTGTTATTTTGTACTAATGTATATTTTTGATATAGATTTTTTTCGTTAGAAATGATTATAGCCGGATGTTTCATACTACTTTAAGCGTGCTAAAAGTTTCGTAGTTTTTATATTAAATTTTAATTAATTTCATTCCTTTGGTTTGTAATAAAGAAGTTTATATGTGACTGTTATATTTTATTTGAAAATAAGCACGAATCGTGTTTTTTTTCTGTTCAGCGTTTTATTTACTAAACGGGCGGTAATTAACATAGTATTTTTAATAACGCCAAAGACAAAGCTTTTAAAAATATATTATTTGCATGGAAATTATAAATAGTTGCAATACTCAACTAGTATTTTTCGGTTCTAAAAAGTATGCTTAACATTTTTATCGCATTATTTATTCCATTTAATGAATACTTAAGGTAAAAATTAAGTTTTAAGTTAGGTGGGCGTTAAATGCCTCGAGCACCTTATATCATGTACGAGTGTATATTATGTTTATTTATTAGTTATTTGAGTTTTTTCAATATAGTTTGATATCTAAATGCTGGCCCTATAATCATATCGAGGGTTGAAAGTCTATGTGTTTTAAGATATATAATGTAAGTGTATCAGGCGAAAAGTTTAAAATTTAAAAATATAATAAGCGTCATAATATTTTCAAAATTCAATGAGAATTTAAGTTCTTTATATTTTTAATTTAGAACATTATGATAAAAAAATCATCATGTAGTGTCTTCTAAACGTAACTTGAAACAAATACTTTTTCACCACTTGATATAAATATTTTAAGAATGTTTAAATCTATTTTTTCTGTTTGTGTTCTCTTCTAAGAAAGTTAGAGGTTAAATATAAAATTAAATATATCATTTACTTTCAACTATATACAAGAACAACTTGTTTTAATTCTTTATAACGCATTTTTTTTATTATAGACATATAAACTAATATTGTACACTATTGTTGCCTTTACAGGGGGATTAGCACTTGTTAATTTCGATATATCTCATGAAAACGATTTCATTTTTCAATGTATATTTTTTTCTCTCTTTAACATTGTGATATTCCAAGGCAATCCAAAGAAAATTAAATATTCAAACTCTCCTTTATATATTGCATGTACAGGTACTATGCAAATTTCGGGTAACAAATGGTATACACTTATACATATAGGTTAATTATGTATGTCACAATAGAAATGCTCTTTACTATAATACGAATACACTTCTTTGAAATGACCTTTAAACCTTATTTTTATGTCTCTGTTATGTCAGCTACTTGTAAGATATAACAAATCGCTGTAAGCTTATCTCATGTTCCACACACCGAATATTGAAATAAATCCTATTTAAATATCAATTATTGTGTGTAATCTTAAACGATTCAACACTCGTACTAATTATTTTATTTATATCTCCCTTTGTCTCTTTTGTACATTTATCAGTGAACAAGAGAGGCAGCGCGATATTGGTGATACGGCATGCCAAAAAATGGTATAAAGACCTGTCCACACTGGCCTAGCTAATGTATTCAACAAATTCCATTCTCTTTACCCAGACATATATTAAATATTTATTTAATTGCTGGGCTACACTATTTCCCGATGTTTACAAACTGGGTGGGAGTCTTCTGGTTTCAATACATAGGTACCTTCGAGTTAAGCGTGCTTCATAGTACTCCGTATCTAAGTTTTGCCTTAAGCCAGATTGTGATTAAAAACGAATTAATAACAATAAATAAAGGACTATAGGTATTAATATTTAATTTCGACCACCTTCATAAGCCTGTATTTGCGATAAAGCCTTACTCTAAGGTCCTCTCTTGGTTCCTGTTTAATGCAAGTCTTGTACAAAGTGCGTCCCAGCCACTACGTCCCATCTTCGACGAGCCCGCCCGAGAGCCCGGCGTCTTAAGTGGACTTGGGGGGCCAGCCAATGCTCAGGTGACTAGATCACAGAGCTCGTTGCGATATGGAGCTCGTTTTGTTGGTCATGTTTAGCATTAAGCGTTCGTTTTATAGTTTGTCGTGTGTACAAGTTCTTAATCATTAAGCACAAAAGCATAATAAAACGAGCTAATGTCCGCTGATATTCTTACTTTGGGTAACCTGACACGACACTGAAATAATGAGAGCGATTGTTGATGTCCTTTGAAATGTCGAGCTTTCATAGAGTAATCTGAGATTTAATAAAACAATAATAGAAGGTATTATTAGGTTAAATCTTTTGCGATGAATTAATTAGTTGTGATCCTGACTGCAGAACCTACTTACCGCTTAAACAGTTTTTCTGACCTAATGTGCAATAGATCCTATTGTTACAAGAGAGATGCGCTCCAATCTTTCAATAAATTGAAATATTTTTACATATAAAACTGCAGGTGTTAAACTAAAGCCCTATCATCTTACTTCAAAATATCGTGAAAAGTAACAATTTTAATTACAGAAGGAAGGAGGAAGAAGTAAAACACCGTGATGAAACCTGCACATCGAGATGTCCAAGACGGCTTGGACATTAGTATGAGACACGGCTGTGCTAGCCGCTAAACTTCCGCGGCTTAACGAACAGTAGAACATGTAACATGAGAGGTCTGTACATTATTGGGGTTAGTTGGGTAGCCAGTAGCCAGTGGCCCGTCGGATGTCAATGGGCTTAAGCAATGAACGCTCATTTGCTTCGTGATACATCAAACAATACCGTCTTTATTACCAAACATTAAGTTATAAGCGATTTATTATTTTCTTTTAAATTTTACTTTAATTCATTATACATACATATATACCTAAAGCATAACGACGAATTTAAAAGGTATTTTCGCAATAGATGTTATCTGGCCCTGTGGCGCAACGGATAACGCGTCTGACTACGGATCAGAAGATTCCAGGTTCGAATCCTGGCAGGGTCGAACTTAGTTTTTTAAACAAGAATTTTATCTTTAGTCTTTTATTTTTAATTTCCATCCATTTGAATTAACTGATTGAAACAGCCCTTTCACAATTTCCAAAAACTAGTTAAATATTAAACTCCATACAGCCATGTCCAAAAACAAAATGATTCATGTACCTAATTATTATTAGTGAGCTTTTTTATCCCTCACCTGAACTTTTGACACCTGCTCAATCTACCTGGTGGTGGTTAATGTATTTGAAAAGTTCACTGGACTGCCATGGAGGTCTACTAATTACCGGTCATGATTGACTCGTTAGTGTGGGAAGTCGCTTCCAATATTTAATGCGACTTTTTGTTGATAAAAAAAAAACTAAAGCGCTATTTCTGATGTACCCAATTTACGAAATACCTTTATCATTTTTTATCCTTATAAATCCAATTTTTATTTTGCCTAAGTTAACATATCCTAATTTTGACCAGAAGGTTTCCCCATTTAATATTTGTACGGTGTATAAAATGTGCATAATGCAGGGTTACGTAAGATTTGGGATCCTAGAATTAAAGTTAAAAGCGGCGTTAAAAATAATTTATTCTAAAAATGGGCAGTAGACGAAATAACTTTGGAAATCTTTGTATTACATGTAGTACTATTGTTATAAATAAATAAAAACGTGACATGAAGTACCTAATGAAAAAAAAAACAAACTCACACTTAACAACAACCTACGAATATTTGTGTTGCCTATTTCAGGTTCTGCCTGGTCTTTATATAAACAATATTACTTATGTCAATCGCACCAAAAGGTCGTGAAAGATCTATGGTTAGGGAGGGAACGAGTGTCTAATTCAAATGACGTGAATCCGAATTCCGACTTGTAGGCATACGACGCTAAGTTAACCTTAAAATTATCACGTCGAAGAAAATAGCATGCGTATAGGTAGATTTATCAATATGTGAAACATGTTAATTTTTTTGGGTAAGCGTGGCGATTGTATGTACTATCTATTTCAAAGAAAAAAGAAGACCTGAGCTTATCTATACTAATATAATTTAAGTGTTTCTGTGTTCTGTGATTTAAAAATAAATGCCAACATTTAAGTGACACATATTATGCTTTTAAATCAATACTTTTCAAGCTCATTTGTTTTAAATGCGGCGTACTATATATTAAATATACAAATGTGTCCATTCTATGTTTAGGTTTTGTATTTTCGCTTATTTATCAAAAAATAGTTCTTGCTCTTTTCTGTTTATAATTGTGATACCTAAGCAGGTATCATAATTATAATATAGCTAAATATAATTATAAATGACCGTTTTTAGGATTTTTGTCTGTGTCAGTCTGACAGTATATATCTAATAGGTTCCGAAACGGCTCCATAAGTTGCAATGAAAATTTTAGTGATGTAACACGATTTTAATTTGATTTTTTTTTGTGTGTCAATATCTTGCAGATCATCCGAAAGATATGAACATAAAGTCCAAGTCCTGCGCGAACGAAGTGGCGGCCAAAGCTCATCATCAATTATAATTAACCCCGGTCCATTACTCTATCAGGTCACATGACCACAATCTGGGGAATGCATGAAATATGAAGAATGCTCCACGGCCTCTGCGGTGTCTGTGCATCAATTTTGATACTCGTAACACATTGCGTCAGTAAAAACTGAGGAACATGACGGATTTGTTGGGGCTTAGTCCAAGTTGTAAGTTGATTGAGAGTACCTTGACTTTAGCGAAATAAAGGGGGTATGTTCTGTCTACTGTATATATTTGATAGAGAACACTAGTTTAGCACAACAGAGAAACTCAGAAAGCAGATTTTCTATTTATCAATATTTTCAATGTTGACGTTATAGTGGGTTACTTGAATTTGCGCTTGTACCTTGCACCACACGTCTCCTAATGACGACTGGGAAAAACGTTTGAGTTCGTGGCGACTTTTGGGCCATTAGCCACGGCTCGACGACAAACCGCGTTTAACGCGTTCCTATGAGTGTATCTCAAATGATACATATTTTATTAAAATATGGATTGTTCAAATTATCCCTTTCGCGGTTGATTTCAATAAGAATAGAAACTGATGGCTTTTATGATGATGGGTCGGCTTACAAAACAGGGTGGAGTTATATGTTACAAGTACTATTGTGTTACACTTTGTTTTTTTTAAACATAAAAAAATCAGATAAAATTCAGGATGGTAAAACATTATGATAGTCGGTTAATTCCCAACACCGTGAAGAATAAGGAATACAAATACCGAAACTGTTGTTTTTATTATATGAAATAGGCAGACAGGCCACCTGTTGACTGGTGGCCGTTGCCTACGGCCGTTTGCAACATCAGAAGCGTTGCTAACGCTCTATCTGCCTCTAAGGAGACTGGCACCTGCTCACTGATGCTAGGACACAATTTGGTTTTTCTGGCGGCGCACCCTCGACCAGAGTTGGTAGCCACCAAGAGTGGCAAATGCTCACACCATCGGGCTATGGGTTGTTTTCTCGCCTCTCACAACTGGCCGTCTCGTTCTGTTGTTTTGCCGTAGTTTTTGAGAAAAAATCTATCTATAACAATACATTGTCATACTACAATAAATATAGTAATGCCACAGTCATAAAGGTATAATATGATATAGATAGAAGTCACGGTATTTTATATACAGTGACGATTTTATAAGGAATTTATTTTCGCCAAAATGGTTAAGAAATTCTAAAATATTTCTAAAAGAAAAATTAGTCTGCATAACAACGAAAACCTTAATTGTGCACGGATATGTAATTACTAATTACATATCCACTACAAGTGGTTGCAGAAATAATATGATCCGTTCATTCGTATTACATTACAACATTTTTATGGCGATATCTCTCATTATCGATATCTGTTGACAGTTGTCAATCCACAACATACCTATATGAAATTTAGCGTGAGGCCATAAGAAAGTTATATTCGAAATAAATGTATAAGATAAATTTTCCCCAATGGTGGGAGGCTCAAGCCCAGCAGTGGAACGTTTATGGGTTGTTATTATTTATTATATGGGATAAAATGACGCATGCTGAAGTAATTTCCGAAAGCGTCATAATGACTGTCATGAGCCACGGTGATCTCACGACGTTCCCACCGCAAATAGCAGTTTGATCTATTGTGAATCGGATTGTACTAATCAGTGTAGGTACATTTAGCTGACAATGAAGGCAGTATGTTAAGTAGGTATCTAAAACAGCTTAAAAAGTCTTCTAAATGTAATATTTTTCACATTATACCTGCAATAATTCTGTAGAACTATATTATATTTTATATACTTATTTTAAGTTGTAAGTAGTTCCCATGCAATTATACTCGTAAGAATGACGAAACGAGTAGTATAAAAAGTATTACTAATATGTATCATCAATAACTTTAAACGTTTTAATACGTTCTGTTTTGGTAATTAACCCGATATTAATTATGCCGTAGGATCTTCATCAACATCTGTTTATAGCAACATGGATATCTACTTGATAATAACGAAAAATGTTTTCAAAGAGCAAAACCTTTCTTTCTCATTGTAACCAGCCACCCTAAATGTAAAAAAGCTATTTACTAGTAACAATATGAGTATACTAAACTATTATATATATATATACATATTTAGTTTTAATAAAGAGGACGAACTAAGATAGTTTTTGCTTTGGAAAGTTGGATATCGTCCTCTAAATAAACATGCAAAATTTATGCGATTATTACTGAGAAGTAAATTGTATTAATAAGATAAATGATGTTTCTATTTCTACAGCCACCAGATCATTAACTCTGGTAGCTATTACAATGGCCACTAACAACAAAGGCGACGACACCGCGTGTGGCCAAGATTCATTAATTAGTGTTACATCTTAATTAATACTTCGTACAATACCTTTATGACATACGAAATGTTAGAGTATTTTATTTATACCTATCAGCTTTTGCTATTGAAACGTTACAACCAGTTACTGGAACAGGCAAGGTTAATTTGCTTAAAGCTGAGGCTATACGATATTTTATCATGCGTGTAATATCAATTGATATAATATGTCATTTCCAAAAACTTCCGACTGCTGGGATTTGTTATTATCGTTTTAGGGGAACGCCATTTGCGTCGCCATTGTAGATGGCAACGCATTTTGCTGTACGAAATACAAACCAGACTCCTGATAAGTAGCAATGTCAAAGACTTATTTACATAGTAGGTACTTATAAAATACCCTTTGGCGATAGACCACACTAGCCTAATATTTCAACCCTACACAAGTATGTATAAACTAAGAGGTTAGGAAGCCATAAAGAAGGCAATGTTTCATATTTTCGCGTCTTGAGGGCTTTAATTGTTAAGACTCTCAGTCAGTCTCTATCTAGTTTTTTAAATGTACCTCTGCAAGATGTGTGTATCCAGCTAGAATAATGTTCATGAGCTAAGTAGTTATATTACATGCATACTATTCCGCCTGTTCCACTAGGGTAGGCAGGGAAATAAACGATGGATCACCACTTGCGACAATTCTGACAAACAAAAGGTACCTACTTTCGCTTTATCTACTTTCATTAATCTCTTCATACATGCGCCTTTATTTGTGGTTGATTATCTATTATGTTTAAAAGCTTCAAGCATATGTTTGTGTATCTTATAAAAACCATATAACAGAAGCCTCAGAAAAATTCGGTTCGACTGACACGAAAGATTTTTTTTTGGCAATTAGGACACACTTCAAAATTCAACTGTTTAGTGAAATGATGTCATTTCACTAAGCAGTTGATTTTTTAAAAATACAAGCACAATTATATTCCTGCTTAATCCCGTCCAATATTCAACTAAGACTGGTTTTTAAACAAATATCAAAAATTAATTTATATAAAATTGCACAGCACAACATCACCAGTTAAGTTCCAACTAAAACCTCCCTCCGCCTAATCACAGGCAGCCGTGTCATAGTTTTGTAATACAAGCTACGTCGATTCACAAATCACGACCCTTGGGTATTTGGTCAAATGAGCTAGACACTCCAAAATGAGTTGAATATCGAAACAATTTTCATTACCTTTTTGGTTACCAGGAAGAGATCACTTCTTAGCGATAAGACCGCCCGTTGTACTATCTCTCATCTTTTTCTGCTTCTGTCTATGCTTTGGTGTACAATAAAGAATTTTATCTATGTACTATTCTACATTAGTACAAGTCTGTAACCGATCTCTCACGCGTTCACTTCTACACGCACCAAATACATACACACCACATACATATACACAAACATCCATATACATATACCTATAGGTACATTTACATATACATCAGAAATCTTAACAAGAAGTAATTTCCAAATGTATAAACATTAAGATAATTTTCTTTTTATAATGTTCTAAAGTTTGCCCCGTGGCGTAGCACCGTGCAAACCCTAGACAGTAAAAAAAATAGGTTGCGACAACTTCTTTCCATCGGAGTCAACCCGTCTAATGTGCATTAAGGCAATAATAAAAAATTAACTGTACGAAATGGACTCACTCCCAGCGGGTGATCTCAATTCATTAATTAACGTAACGTCTATATAAAACATCTTCAATGAGGCGGCATTTCAAAAGAAATAAAACATGTCGAATTACTAGGTTCATTTCTTATTTTAAAGTAGGTATCGTCCGACTGCTTACAGTCTTCATTAATAATAACTCCAAACAAGTAAAATGTTGATGCTGTTATGACGTAGTAAACTACTACCACTTTAGCTAATTACGCGAATCAATACAAGGGTATATAATTAGTTAGTTATTATAAACTCTATTATAAACGACATCTAAATAGGGTGGGTATTTGACACGTTTTACAATTCCAAAAGAGTATACATAAAAAGGACGAAAGTATTTTAACTACTTCGCTATCATTTGAGTTTTTAAATATTTCGCCATAATAATAATTTAAACAGCTGTTTAAACAGTAAGCTATTTGATTTGTTATAATGATGACGTCATAATGCAGTATATAGGTACCATGTCACCATGGAAGAAGAATATTATCTTTTTCCATGATATGTTTACAATGTAACATAACAAATCTTTGATGTTTCGTATGATGATAAAACTTAAGTCAGTTGATTTGATTGTGACGTATCTTATTACAAAAAGAACAACGTATATATAGTCATCGACAAGCTTCTAAATCAGTTAATATTTTGTCAAATATTATTATCACATATTATATTTATTATGACTAACTTAAAGCTGGAGTCACTACTTTCTTCGCACGGGTCTTGCACTTTATATTCAGGAATAAATAAAGGAAGAACAAGAAAGAAAATGTATTTAGAGCTACATATGGTGTAAAATAATGAATAAGAATAATTATATCTACGTCTACAAAAAACTGAAGATTTTTGTTCATTCAAAACTTGTGCAGCTTTATCGAATCTTATTGGAGACAAACTTTCAGGCTGAGAGATAAAAAATATATAAAAGGTTATTTATTTTTAGGCATTGTATTGTGTACTAGCGGTCCCGGCAGACAAGTCCTCCCTTAAAAATAAAAATCTAGCACTCGATTGCAGTGCCATCTACCGGGACCAATTATTAATGTAAACTCTTCTCGAAACCACTTGAACAAACACAAAAAGTCATCGAATCGGTTCCATTGTCTAGTGTAAGTTGGTATATAGTTTCCTAACCACTCACATAACAACGGATTATGTATAAGTATTTATAAATTATTAAGTGAAATCCAGTAGCTTCGCCCTCTGTGAGTCCGATCACTATGAGTGGGGCCCACCATTAAGCCTCCTCACAATACCTGTATCCAATTACTGAAAATCCGCAAGCGTTGGATCTCCTGAGCACTTCGCAAACTGATCGCCGGCCTACATTTACATAATGTGGTAAAAATTTACTAAATTATAAGTTACAAACGAAGGCGGAAAAGAATTTAGTTAAAGATATTGAGGTAGTGATTAATGCAATCTTTTTAATAGCAGAAGGATTTCTTTGAAGTGACAAATGTCCATTGTTTTTATATTTTGGCTACGGAACCATAAAAAGCATTTGGGTTCTTTTTCTGAGCGGCATCATTGTCCGCACCACGTACTGAATTTTGGTTACAATATCACTTGATTAGTGTTCATTATAAGTTTTCCAACAAGGCAATTACAACGGAAAACTTCTTAAGAAGACATAAGGTTTAAAAAATCCTCGTTGCGGCTATTGATGCGCGGGAATGGATACGGGAGATTTACCTATTAATTGTTTTCACCAATGGCGTAAGTACTTCTACGTTTCTAGACAATCGCAGTCCACTGCTCAACGTGGGCTTCCACAAGTCTGCAACACGTATCAAGGCCGGAGGATCTATTCCTGTGGAATCTATATTCAACCCCACCAGCTAACATCTTAAACATAACTTGACGGATTTTGTTTCAGCTTAAACTTTCTTTATAATGTTCCATTCGTAATTCGAGACAAACACAATATGTCTTTAAAGAAATAAAACACATATTTTTTTTAAGTTTAAGTCGCGACTAGTACAGTCAAGTTCATTAATATATATGCATTGACAAGGATTCAAAATATTGTATGCAGTAGAATGTTAAAAAATATCTTTACAATCAAATAAATCAATAATTTGTGGTCTACTTTTAGATTCATTTATATGTGACAGACTCCGTTCAATAATATGTATGCATTACGATCATAATTATGTGTGCAGTGATGGATTCATAAATATTTTGAATACGGTTTACGATTAAACTTGTCAAACATTAGATTTTATGAAACCTTTCAAACTCTTTAGTCAAAGTTTGCGATTGGTAACATTAGTTACTGGTCGAAAAGATACATTTGTTTTTTTTTCAAAGATAAAGTGTTTGACATTTACCTAATATTTTTAAAAGATAAATTAAAATTTCATCTTCTTTATTTATTTATAAAAATTTATAGAATTGATGTATGTATGTATGTGTGAGGAAGGTATTTGGGTAATTGGGAATATCAAGAAATACTATTTCTTTATGGTGTAGAAGGTGGCTGGAAGAGGGTGATGTAAAAAGACATGTGTCGTTTGGTCGACCCAGAAAAACAACTTATGAAAAAGATATGCAATTGGTGGAAAAATCCCACCACGTAGCCTAGATCTTAACTCCATAGTGAATCTATGGGGGTTAATGATCCAAAAGTGGGATAATAGTGAAACTCGTACACAAGAAAATTTAAAGGCTCACGTTCATTCCATCTGGGATAGTTTTAGAAATCGGGATTACTGCTACAAAATGATTAAATCAATGAGGACTTGCTTACAAAATGTAATTGACGTAAATGGAGCGTACACAAGATTTAAAATTAATACTCGCTGGCTAAGCCATATTTTAAAGCGGACAAAAAAGCGCTTAGTGCAGCCACTTGTCTTTTCATATTTATGTACCTAGACTATAAAGATATCTAACAGACATAAAATCGACGCCTTTGAATTGTAGTGCTGGAGTCGGATAGTCAGAATTCTGTGGACAGCTCACAGAACAAATGTTTCTATACTGGAAGAGCTTGAGATACGAGTTCACCAGATGTTATCAGCAGTGTGCCGACAACGTACTACTGAAGTACTTTGACCACATACCGCGAAGGAACCCAGGCAACATGCAGAGACTTGTGGTCACTGGAAAAGTTGAAAGCAAGAGACATTGTGGTAGATCTCCAAATAGGTGGCTTGACTAGATTGTGACATAAACATTTCAATAAACTTGGCCAGCCACTATGTATAGTACCGATCTCCGTGGAACAGAGTTAATGTTCTCACTGCTATCAAAGTCATAATCCTCAGCAATGAAGGAACAACTTGAAAGAAGAAGCTATTTTTTATATATAAAAATGTATTAAAGTTCATTGAAATGTTTTTATTTTGTTGATGTTCCTTTCAATGGTTAATAATTTTAAGAGAAGTTAGTTCTTTTTTAGTTTCGTAGTTACAGAAAATAAATAAGTTTTCCAAAATCTTATTTTTTTAATTTGTATCCTTTATTCTACAAGTACCGAGTTAAGTAATACAACGAGAACACATTGATTTTGATATTAATCAGCAATGAGCTTATATACACAGATCATTGCTAATCAGAATCCTAAAAACGCTACCTAGTTACGCGACGTTGCCCAATGGGCAGTTGCACGTATTGGCAACGATGCATTATTACTTGCATATAAGGTACTCCAAAATGGATTCTAGGAAAAAGACAATTTGAGTGAAATTCTCATATCTATAAGATATTTATGAATATTTTTCTAGTCAGATATTTTTGAATCCTATGTTATTGAGTTATATTTGATCATATGGCTGGTCACAAATTATTGTAAAGTGTCCAGGCATATATTATTGAACCAATTACATGATGATATATTAATGAATTACAGACTGTAAAGATATTTTTTAACATTCTAGTGCATACAATATTTTGAATCCTTGTCAATGCATATATATTAATGAACTTGACTGTACCTATACATAATAAAACTACGCATTGACGGTTTTCGCCGCGGCAATTTATTTGATTTTATTTATTCCGACTACTTTTCAATAGCCGTGATCTAATAAGACTGACAAGATAAATGTTAAGTGTCAATGAGTATTGTTATTAAGGTTTTATTTAGCTTACCGCCACACATATTTTTTCACTGCCCAGAAATTATTACTCCACTCTATGATATTTTACCAGAAGATTTCCCTCGCCCTGTCAACATAAATTTCCTTTTAGCACTGGCCAATAAAAGATCTGTTAAAATATTATGTAAAGTTATAATATTAAATAACATGTATTTATATAATGTTCATTTTAATTATTTAGTTTTAATTTTGTTTACTTTATGGGATCCTAACCTAATTTACAACCGCTTCGCTGTTGTAGCTTGAAGAGAAGAAGCGGCGCAAGAAGCTCTTCAGCAAACATGCCTATCTCTAATAATTTTATATAATATTAAAATGGGTGGGAGGTAAAATAAATTGTCAATCAAGTTGGTTTGTGTTCTGGTGCATGCAGAAACAGCCCACAGTGTCTTGAGGTCTGGGAGTTTGTATTTGCTGGATTTGAGTCTATAATTTTGATGATCGGATCCCAAATAAGTACTTGCCAAACATCTTCTCTAGTGAAATTTGTGTTTTTTTTTATTTCAATTGCCTAAATGATGTTTCATTCTAGGTATGAAACGATTCTCTTTTTCGAGGATTTGTGGTTTATCGAATCTGATGTAGTGGTTAGGTTTATCCAGCCTGTGTTTACTGATCGCAAACTTTATAGACGTTGTATATTTCATGTCAGCAATGTGTTCTTTTAACCGTGGTTTATTGCTCCTCTTTGTTTCCGCTGCAAGACTGCAATGCAGGATCGTCTATATGCTTCTTTAGCTACTTTCATTATGCGTGAAACAAGTCTTGGTATTACTTACTCGATCCTTAATGTACCTACATTGTCAATACTTAGTTGCCGAAGTCGTCAATTACTTGGACCATCGTAACGCGATACTAGTAGTTCTTGACTCGACCCTAATTTTATGGCTCATTAACTGATTTCCTCGTCTTTTTTGCAACTCGATGTCTCGTAAAATAATGCACCAGCAGTTTTCGCGTGTACGGTATTATTTCGTTAATTCGCCAGACCGTAAACTGCGGTATCGATTTCGGTACTAATATAGACAGAACGTTAAAGAAATCTACTATTGTTGTGTATTTTAACATGTTTATTTGCTTGTTGAATTAAAAAGTATCGAATTACCAGCCATAAATGATCGTATTAAACTGTTTCATCTGTTATTTGCTTCAATAGATACGATAGTTAGTAAACGATACGGGTGTGAGTTTTTATTCGGGTTCTGTAACTATTTTGGCCAAGATCTGTCCTTCTGTCTTTAATGTTTAAGTCGTTTTTCTTAAAACTATTGGGTCTATATATCTATCTGTAATTTTAAATGTTTCACATGAAAGTATTGTATCTTTATAACTACTCGGTATCCTCAATTTTATTTCAGACTTTTTCAATGTACGCTTGGAAAGTTTAAGGATATATTTGTTGCGACTTTGGGAACTCACAAAAACTCACTAACTGAAACAAAAGTCAAAAGACCATCTTCATAATTTTTCAAGGTCTGTCTAACAATAAAAAAAACAACTGTAATATTTGTGTAGCTATGAATTGCTTCTATGTTTCTGTTGCTTCTTGTTGCTAAATGAATTATTGAAAAATCTTTTTTCAACTTTTATAATATTATGTTATAGTGGCGCGGCCACCCTTTATTTTTAGTTGTTTCCTGATTTTATTACATAATAGTGTAGTGCCACATATATTTTCTGTTTTAATGTAATAGGCCTAGTAATTTCCGAAAATAATGGCGGTGACACTTTGTATGTCAATACAAACGGAAGCGACGACTTCATAAGGATTCCGTTTTTTTCTATACGATACGGAACCCTGGCTAACATGATGTCTATCAAGTTATTAATAATAGTTATTGCTAGAAACTGCCTTCCTGTTTACTACTCCGTTTGCAGATTTTCAAAGCCCTTAAGCCTCAATTAACTCATATAACTTAATCGCCATTATGTTCTTGAGTTTCTTAAGCATACAAAAGCTTCAAATATCTACCACTTAAGGTCGAAACTTCTGTACAATAAATACAGTCTTATTGTTCTGATGCAGATGTATTTAGGTGGTGATAGTCATCAACAGCTGTTTCATAAGACTATCGTATAACTTATAACGTTAAAAATTCTAAGCTATTGCACGATTAAGGTTATCTAGGCCGCAATTCACAATGTTCCGACCAATAGGCGCAACGCGTCCATAATCTCGAGTCAATTAACACGTCGCGGGGGAGCGTTGGATTCGATTGAGCGTCGCACTAAGCTGTCAACCTTAACGTCAAATCGGACAAATTAAAATAAATGATGTGCGCTATCTCACAAGGCAACCAATCACGGTGGTGTACTGAGTTTAATTTATATCGTATTGCACACCGTAGCGAATCATTATTAAAAAAATCAATTTAATAATTGGATACCTAATCTATTACTTCTGGTACGCACATGACTCAAATGTGTATATATAAGTTTGCATACTACTATAAACATATTTACAAGTAAAAGATGTAGTCCAAATCGCTGTCGGTGGGGAGCGTTCCCAAAACGCTGGCCGCATTCCCTCGCTGTATGGCAACGCTTATTCGTTGCCCTAAATATAGGCCAGCCCTTTGGTCACGCGAGACTTCTTTCAATCGTCTTGAAAGGTCTCGATAAAGTAGATAAGCCTCTCGTCCCCATGGCCCCAAAGTCTCAACCCCGAAAGCTACAAATATGTATCCGTCACCGATGGATGCATATTTGCGGCGTTTCAGGGTCTCTTGAAGTGCGGCAGCCCCCCCGGCAGTTTGCATATACATAATGGCAAAGTTGCCAGCCATGTACGTATGTAGGTACTAACAGAAAAATGTGGTGGAAGTAACCTTGACATTTGACTTTTTTTTTAACAATTAAACCTTCTTTATTGTGTAGCTATAATGTACTACTAGTGATAATGCTTAAATAATAATCACGTAAGTTTAGTATAGTCACTAAACTAAAATATATCAGAGACTTTTAACAATGTACAATCAAGTGAACTGGAAAAAAGCTAAACTAACTTAAAAATAAGATTAAGTACAAAAATAAACTAAGTAATAAATATTAAGACAATCCTAAAAAAACCTAACTTACAAATAAAAATAAAAAACCGATATAGTATAGTCACTTCAAATAAATTATTATGTCACACACACATTGCTTGTGTGACAGTTTATTGTTTACTACATACTGATAAAAAAAAACCAATGCACACAAATGTACCTACATGTTTAGCGTGAATTGAAATGTTTGAAATAACTAAATAATAAAAGTATCTAAGTATACCTACTTACACGAAGTTTTAATAGGCTAAAAATCGTCTCTATGAAATTGTTAACCACCGAATAACCATTGTATACATAATTTTTTGTCATTGATGAATAAATACTTACTTATAAAAGTAGATATCTATAAATAAGTAACAATGAAAATAATATGTATTAATGGAGTAGTATGAGTTTTTAAAATTAATATGTTACATTACGGTGTGAAAGTCGTCAAGTGCTGTCATTTAAAAAATTTAAACACAATTTGTGGGTCGGGGGCAGTCGCCACTTCGAGAGGGACGCGTGACGCATCTCAATCTGTCAATATAAACAACATTGTTTGGGTTGCAGCTCCCAACGCCTGTTTAATTAGTTTGTTCGACACGAAAATGCAATCGGATTAGGCACAACAAGAAAACGTTAGTGTAGGAGTGCATTTAAAACACCAAAAGTCCCAAAGAATATTAGAGAGATATGTTTTGTATCTATGCAATCAAATTAATTGACAAAAACTTTATGTTCTTCTAATTTTTAATTTTAATGGCTCAACACAGTTTTATGTATGTCAAGTCAATGTCAAATATCCTCAAATTTTATAGAACAATCAAGCGAAAGCCTCAGTCAAAATATATCTTTGACTGATGCCAGATGGAGCAATTTTAGTGACAGCTTGAGCAAGAACATTTCAATAAACAGTTGAAGTAGTAATTAGTATAGAGTTTATTTGAAGTTTTCAAATTACCTTTTTAACCAATATTATACATGTTTGTTAATAAAATTGAACAGCAAACCCTTTCTACAAACAGCAAATTCTTCAAGTTCCTGCCATAAGCTCTATCAATGTAATCTATCTATCTAACTTATGTCACTAATTCAGCTGTTGTGACCACCAATAACACCACTAAATTTCATACTCACTTCATTGTTTCCATCAACGATTGTAGGGGTGCGGTCACTTGAGTGAGATCGAATTAGTGAAATTATTTGAGTGAGTATACTCACAAGAAATTTACAAAAGGGTTCCATTATTTACCTACCTGTATATTGTTTTGGCTTAAAATAGTGTTAACTTATCAACTTCATACTTGAATCTGTCTTCCTTTATTAAATTTTGTCATTTATCACTCAGATAAAGTTACGAACAGATCCTAGTATTATATTTATACATTATTTAGTATTACTATGTGCCACTGCCCTGCGTATTGAGTTGTCACACTGCAATCGTTGCGTCAAGAGCCATTCACATTTAATGAGCATCTATTTGTCTGTTTGTTGTTGATTTTATAGTAGGTAATTGAAATGTATTCTTTATTTATTCAATCAGTAGTGGCTGTTGATTTAGATTGATTTGTCTAAATAAGGAAATTATTACCTATACATTTTTGAATATTTGTAATAGTTTTTCTTACTACTCCTAAGACTTAGTGTACTTAGTGCATTTCACGTCTAAAAAATAATTTATCTATTCATTTATATGAAAAAAATTAAAGTGACTATGATACCTGTGTCAATATATTTTTCATTTAATTCATGAAAATACATAATGAAAACCTAAACAGTTCTAAATCTTTTTCGATTTTCATTTCACTTGACTACTTGTACACACGTTGCACGTACACGTTGTTTTTAACCACGTTATTATTTTAAAAATATATTATGCACATGTTAACCTGCCAAGCGAACTGACAAGGTACTGTCCGTTCCGCAATAGATGGGAGGCCCCAGCCCAGCACTGGGTCGTTTATGGGCTGTTATTATATGCACATGTTAACAATACTTTCTCGATAAGTATTTAAAAAAGAGCTATGTCGCCTTCACCAGATTTAGATAAAAGGCGTATGTTACTAATGCTATCTTGACGCCCTAAGGGATGTCGTGCGTGATATTGCGTGCCAACGGTCTCACAAAAATTGTCACGAAAACTTAAGAAATGTCGAAGGTCGTACAAAGTGGGGAAGACAAAATCTGAAGGCGGATCCCGGACTTCAAAAGTGACGTTCTGGACGCAGCCGGGATTTTATGCTCAGATTATGTTGATAACTTACTCTGTAGTTTTAATACCACTACATTAAATATATAAAAATATTTCGAAACTTTCGGCATAACAATTCACTCAGGATGTACGGCGTAATGGGATATGTAAAGCGTACCGCACACGAGCGCGTTGCGGGCGGCGCGCGTTCACGCTCCATTAGCGTGAAACGCGATCGGCGTACGGCACGCCGCGCAAAACCAGCGCGCTACTCATCCTATACCGAACAGATTTATTCACTTTTTGTTCCACGAATTAGATATAGCCCGCCGATTCATACACGTCTTGTAAAAGTATTGACACATCAGGTAAATAAATATATAATACATGACTTATTTGGTTTGGTTTTGGTAATTTCGTTTGCTTTGGTAAATTTCGTAAACGAATTTTCCGTATTTTACTCTTGACCGGGTGTCTGGGATCGGCCCCAGAGTAGTCGGTTGTATATTATCAATAACACACACAATACATATACAATGTGTGTTAGTCTGTTGATTATTATTATTTATTGCAGGATCTGAAAAACAATACAATTTCCTGCGGCCGGGCGGCATGTCGTAAGATGCGTCAAAACAACCCACAGCTAGGTGGTAGGGCATTTGCCCGACTGGATGCCTACCACCTCTGGTCTAAAGTATACCGCCATAACAACATTTAGTTGTGTTCCGGCATTGGTGACCAGGTTCCAGTCTTCCTTTAGAGAGTGGCAGCATATTGGCAGCAACTTTGGTGTTACCAATTCCCATCGGCGATGGTAACCGCTTTCCATCAGGTGAGCCGTCTGCCTGTCTGCCAAACTCATCCAATAATAATAAAAAACAGAAAAAATATAGGAACATTATTACTCAGGAACATGGAAAGTATTTTCGCGCTATACATTCGTCCTGTACTTATTATAGTATAGTTATTATTATTGTCCGTCTAGCAGTGCATTCGGGTAAGCGAACCCGGGGCCCCAGCCCCACTGTCACTCCACCTTTGTTCCGTGGCAGTGGTGTCCCACCTCTCCTTGTTTCCAGTTTCCTTTCCTCTTTATTCCCTTCCTTCCCATTCTCCTTATCACATCCCCTTCACGCCCCAAGTATCCCTCCTTTCCCATCCAAACCCTCCTCCAGTCGTAGCGGTTCCCGCTCCATTGGGCCCAGGAGGGGGAGGACGAGTGTGTGCACCTGTATTCGCGCAAATGCTTATGCACCTAAATATATCCTGCGTACTTGACCGCTTCCGTTTTAGCTGAAGCGATCGCCGTAGCCGAAATCGGTTAGGAAGACACATAGTATAGTATATGTAATAGTCGGTTACAATATATTATTATTCATTCTACTATACTACACTTATCTTACCATCAGTTGAATTTTGACGTAACTTGTATGGTGCTTGTGTCAAATTTTAAACAATAGTTTGGCAAGTGAACGGTTGGTAAGATATAGTAACGGCGATTAGTCGTTTTATGTGTAGTTGAGATACTTCATGTCACAATATTCATAGAAGAAGAACTAAGGAATAAAAATCACTCAGTAAAAAATGTAGCTCTGGATAAAATACTCAAATTTTACATTTTCAGAGGGCATCAAAAGTGTTACTTCTGTTGCGTTTTGATATCATTTCCATTTTGTCCATTTTAACATTAACCATTATTTTGTTATTCAAAACATATTTTTAGTTTATTGCAGTAAAAGCCCATATAACTTTCTTTTTTTAATGTTGTGACTTTGATTTGTGGCGCCCTTTGTATGTGTAGGACTTTGGGACGTTTTCAGAGCTCCATTTTTACAGGTCGATTGCCATTCTTAGTTCCTCCATGCTATTGTGCCAGTTTTCAATGGCCGATAGTGTACACGAATAATATCCGATACCTCTATGCCACTCGGTATCGGTTACACGGTGTCTCCCGATTCGCATCGGTGTACCGGTCAGTCGGGCATTTGCCCACCTGTGTCTTCACCAGGTGAATGGGCCCATAGCTAGGTCACGCAAACGGGAGCTAGACGTATCGAGTTAACATTGGACATCGTGGTAGATCGCATCGGAACCGATATCCACAAAGTAAGTAAGTATCCATAATGAAAGTCGAAACTTCGATCCACAAATCGATTTTTATATTACTTTATCTTTATCGTCTTCATTCTAGCGTTAAATTCTAGTTGTACTGGGGGAGAGTTATCAAATTCTTTTGACCGTTTGCGACTGATTTTGACTTTTGACGGCCTCTGATGTTGAGTGGGCTAAGCCTCTGGTGGTACTCACTCTCTAAACCCCACTACAACGCAGAGGCCGAGGTCCAATTCCTGGCGTGGTGAATTTCATAAATAAACATTCCCTTATTCTCTATGGCGTAGGTGTTTGGGATCAGTCTCAGAGTAGTCTGTTGTATGTTGTCCATAACACAAGCACAACTTATTTAGCTTAGGCAGACATATATTGTACATCCCGTACAATATATGTCTACCTAATATAAATCAATAAAAACTGTTAGGTGAAAATCTTAAAATAATCAAGATGGTGGTACTTCTTAAAAATACTTGAAAGGAAAATTAGGTCCAATACGATCCATTGAGTACTTTTTGAGAAATGGAATATTTTTAAATGAATTCTTTTTTTTGATCCTGTAGCCAAATAACGAAAACAGAACATTTGTCACACGTGCAGAATCCTTCATAGTTCGTGGAAAGCCGAGCACTTAACAAATTTATTTCAATTTACATTTGTTTATTAGCATGGATTTTTCCTAATTTCCCCCAAAATCTCACTGTGCATGAATTTTTGCGATTTAAAAGTAACATAATACTCAACAATGGAGCCCAAAAGTCTTGTTTAAAGAGCACAGTGGGCTTGAAAGGGCGTGCAGGGGCGGTTGGTTTACTACAAACGCGTGTCTGTAAGGATTAATTACGGATTGTTGATCACCGATTAAATGGGGGTTGAATGTGATGGCATTCATAGAGCACTTTAGGTATCCTTCGTTTAATGGTCGTTATGAAACAACGTTGTAGACAATAATTGTTTTTTGTATTACAGAAAAATCTAGAGCTAACAAAAAATCAAGTTAAAGTATCTGTCTGTGATTTTAATATAAATACTTCAAGTAAAATCTGATATTTATTCAATACCTAATCATACGTTTTAGAATTTATATTTGTTCGTTTTTTCTGAAAAATTGTTTCTATTAGGCTTTGAAACGGCTCAACGGACTTTAATTAAATTTTACGTATTAAAAGTGTACGTTTAATTATAGTTTTCTTAGATTTTTATTATACTTTGCACAGCGAAATGCAAACACCTTTCATAATCTACTTTATTTCATTTATTTACTCAAGTCAAGTATTATTACAAAAATATTAATCTTAATTAAAATGGATGGAGGACGCTAATGGTGCAACCTGATAACACCTTTGTATTTTCTATAAGTTTGATCTGCTTGTGTGCTTGTCTCATGCAATAAAAATACTTTAATCCATAAACATTTATAAAATAATATCAAGAGAGACAGCAATATTTATTAAACTCAGAAAATATATACGTAATAGCTACTTGAACCCTTTTCGACCATTATACCAAAGAACCTCACAAGATATTAAACAGCTAACAAAAGAATTCTTCGTTAGAATACTTGAAGAGTCCTTCACTTTTTCAAGTATTAAATAACCATCAATATACAATAAAAATATTGATACTTCATGCAAGTTTAATATGGACAACTTTTTTGCAACTGTCTGTTTGCCAAGTTCTATTATATTATGCTTGAGTGCATAAAAATTGTACCTCAGTCTCCAAACAGAACTCGGAGTTTAAGGTAACAACTTTGTGGCATAAGTTTCTGTAAACACTAGTTTTGGAATAGATTTGCTGTATGCTTGTAGGCAAACGAGTGAACATTCTACCTGGCAGTATTTGTTACTGTTGCCTATGGAAATTTGCACCACTAATAAGAGAGCCGATGTCTTCCTCGTTAAGACTTTAACAGTCCGGCCACATTGAGATTAGAGACAAGAGATGTGAAATGCGACGCGGCAAGTGATGCGACAGAGGTTGACATCGAACATAGCAACTCGTGTGCCATGCTCATACATCTTAATACTTAGGTTTTTGTCGCTCGTCGCGTCGCTCTTGACTGTTCCTTGTAGCGACAAAGTCGTGGCCGGGGCGTAAGTGTCTGTTTATGCCGTTTTGTTGAGCCCATATTATAGTTCTTTTGAAAAACCGTTTAAATGGCTCATACCACAACTTTTATGTACGGGAAATGTTGAAATAGTATAAATACTGACACACTGTGTAGTCTATTGTAGTCGTAATTTCCTAAACTGTAATTTAGGTCTTATAGGAGATAAGTAAATAGATATTTCTCGTAACCCGGAAAATGCGTGTAAGTATTCCTATATAAACAATATTATCCGTGCAGGAACGGAGAAAGAATACAATTTCCTGCGGCCGGGCGGCCTGTCGTAAGAGGCGACAAAACAACCCACAGCCAGGTGGTAGGGCATTTGCCCGACTGGATGGCTACCACCCCTGGTCTAAAGTATGTCGCCATAACAACCTTGAGTCGTGTTCCGGCATTCCCAGGCCAGGTTCCAGTCTCCCTTAAGAGAGCAGCAGCGCATTTGTAGCACTTTTGGTGTTGCAAATGTCCATAGGCGATGGTAACCGCTTTCCATCAAGTGGGCCGTCTGCCTGTCTGCTGAACTCCTGCAATAAAAAAAAAATAAAAAATAAAAAACAGAATCAAAGTTGTCAAAATAAGGTTTTACTCCCTTAGCCAAACCACATGATTAGAGGGTGTACCTGTCAGTGAGGACATTTAAGTCATCGCCTGGAAGCTTTACGACTTAATACGGTAGGTACTGAAAGTCTTGTGATGCTTCACTAAGAAGATGATTGCGACGATCCATTTTTAGCGGACAGGCTGGACAGTTGCTTCATAGGTCAAAAGTTCCATATACTCTCCGAAGTCTCCCCCGGACTGAAGTAGGATGCTAACGGCAATTTTACGGGCCTAAAAAAGTGAAGCGCCAAAACGGTTTTATTTTATTATACTAAGATTCGCCAGCGACTTCATCGACGTTGGAAGCGGAATAAGCTAATTTATACGTGTCCTAACAACTTGAAAAATCTGGCGGGATTCTAGGGATCTAAAGTGTCACAGATTTTATGATAGAGAAATTGCTATCGATCAGCGAAAACCGCATCGAAATCGGCCCAGTAGTTTGTACGTGAATTCCGAACGAACAGATAAACACTAAAAAAAAAAACACGCTTTTATAAAAAATCCAACTAAAAAAACAAAAAATAAAATTTAATATAATATAAAAAAGCGTGGGGTGTATTCAAAGCGCTTTTTAAGATATTATATTATTAATTGAATACACCCCACGCTTTTTTATATTATATTAAATTTTATTTTTTGTTTTTTTAGTTGGATTTTTTATAAAAGCGTGTTTTTTTTAGTTTTTTTAAACTATTATTTATTTTTCATTTTTTAGTTGATTTTTGTTTAAATGTTTTTAAATACAAGCTTTTGAGATCCTGCATATCATGTAGCAGCAGAGTGCTAGCCAAGACAAGTAAAACGAGCCCAAACACGACGGGTCTATCTTGTTTAGTACAGGAGTTCCTATGGCCACCTTCCGACTCCATCATCAGATCAGCTCCATGGTACCATATTATTGCATTGTCACGCGATATAAACATACGGGCCCAAACACGAAGGGTCTATCTTGTTTAGTACAGGAGTTCCTATGGCCACCTTCCGACTCCATCATCAGATCAGCTCCATGGTACCATATTATTGCATTGTCACGCGATATACACATACGTGCAAAATTTCAGCTCAATCGGAAAACGGGAAGTCGGTCAAATTTAGGGGTCGGTTACAGACATACTGACTGACATACAAGTGAAGCTAATATAAAGCGTGTAAAAACAAAATACATATAAATTATATATGTGTAATATATAATTTTATAATATTGTTACGAGCTATACAGGACCCGAATTAAAATGCCATTGGTATTAGTATAGAGTTTATTAGAACTGTACAAACATGTATAAAACAGGTACAAATATAACTAGACACTGCACAAATTGCACGATTCAATAGCACGCGCAAAGTCTGTCACTATATCGCTAATCGAAAGTACTACACACGTCTTGCTAGTATCGTAATCGTCGCTTGACTGCCACACTCCTCCGTTCGGACATTGTTTTATACTAAACTGTATAAAAGAACAAAGGACCGTGTTCACCGAGTTAATCCGCACACCTGGCAAGCTTCAACGCAATGCAATAAATAACAACAACGATTAGTTCGACACTAATGACGGCCATAAAACAAGTTGAATAACAATAGCATGTTTTTCTTAATTACAAATTCTAAACACAAAGTACACAAAAGAATTCCTAAATCAAAGAAGGCAATAAACTGCGTTTTACGACAGGCAGGTGTGCGCATTTCTTTACGACATGTAACAATATTATAGAAATTATTTTTAAGAAAAATATCAGCACCATATTATGTTGTAAAAAGTGATTACATCATTGTGATCTTATTCATTGTATTAGTCATTTATTACAAAAATCACTCAACTTATGATTCAGTGGACATAAAAGCATTTGTGCGATTGAAAGAAATAACAGTATATATGCATCCGAAGGGTTCAAGTGGCTAATGAATGGCCGGGCTTTGAAAAAAACTTTAGATACAAAAGATTTTAAAATAAGTACACGTTAGTGATCCTTTTGAAATTTAGTCTAAATTAAAGTATACTTCATATAAAAAAACCAATCTCGGTTACAGCGACTGCATTTTATCAAAATTAGAATTCGGATTGCGGAGTCAGTCATGTGTATGTGGCCTCTTTTGGCCAGTAATGTGTTCACACAGTTCAGACAGCTCAAAACGCCAGGTTATGACAAATTCCCGCCGGGGTTGCGGAGGCTAGGCTAGCGCCATTCCTGTGACCCCGGCACTAAGGTCGCACACTTAGAGTGTTCGAATCTCCAACAAAAAGTATTTATCACTTTGGTGTGGCATAGAACTGGCCACCAATAAGAAATATTTGAATTTAGAACATAAATGTTTCTTTGTTTTTTTATCTGTATATTTTTTCCCTCCATTGCTATGAAAATCGTCATAGTATTACGCACATGCAGTTTTCTTTAATAATTAAAATATTACAGTCCACAACGAATTAATATTTAAAGAAGTGTTTAACATAGGGATTTCAGTAGGTATTCCCGGAGTTGGTGATCGCAATTGCCATCGACCGCAATAATTCCCGACGCGGTTGATGGTCCGAAAATGGATTACCTCATGTAAAAAAAGGTTATGACAAATTGACAACTGGTGGATGGCCCTCCCGGAGTCACTTTATGTGTGATATCTACATTTATTATATGCTCTGGTGATGAGGATGATGACTATTTTATATAATACATGTAACTGTGTACAATAAAGGTGATGAGAGCTCGTAATAACATTAGTAATATTAAACGTATGTAAATACTCCTTAAGCTATAATGTAGAAATTATACAAATACTAAATACCATAAATTATACGGCGACGCTAATAAATAAAATGCAGAAGACAGTAATTGTTGCATAGACAATCGCGAACAAATGGAGTGATTATTACAAACCCTTAGCTTTTAATGTTTTAAATATAACATAACAAATTTAATTCAGAAGACGGCAAATTGTGTTTATAATATAATGTCGTTAGCATAATGTTATTAGTTTATATTTTTTTATTAAAGCCTTATTTTCGTAGGTTGGCATTGATCATAATTTGTCTAATCTCAGAAGTAAAAAACTAACATTTAGAATCTGATTGCAGCGCCACCTACCGGATCCAATTGTGAATATAAACCGTCGCGAAAAATATATAAACACACAAAAATTTTATCAAAATCGCTGCAACCATTAAGGAGAAGCTTAGTGACATACACACAAACTTAATGTTATTAATGTAACTTAATGTTATAAGTATATAAATATTATTAGTAAGTTGCTCCAGTGAGACCGAAGGGAAGTATTTAATAGAAGTCATAATTATAAATTTAAATTCGAGTTAGATAAAAAACAACGTCAAAATATTAAACAAATAATTCGAATGGCTGAATGCACTTTGAGTGAATCCGCCGAGTCACGGTGAACATGTGGCGGGTTCGATGCCGGGCCGAGGCGTTCTTATTTTAATATTAATTCCACTTTTTACAACAATCGGACAAGTCGCCAGATCGTAAAGGGGCGTACAGACTTATACGGTTCACCTAGGCTACGTTCCTCTTGTGCGACCACAAGGCTCACGATGTCATGTCGTATCGATAGAGAGAATTAATGCTCTGTGGTCAATCACACTTCACCCCACCTATTGACATAGGTCGTTGTGAGAGCTACGTCACCCATAATTATGACGTCATTAGTGACGTTTTCGCGACAAACATAACGATCATGGCCGCTATGTGGAACGGCTGTAGGAGCATTTTGATCGTTGTGAGCTACAAGAGGATCGCGCCCCTAATAACGGTACTTATTGATAGTATTTAAACTGAGTTTTGGTGGGAACTTGGGAGATCGTTTTGCTGTGCACATAAATTGACAATAGTTGTCGGATATTGTTTTTTTTAAGCTAATACTCTGTCTTCATGTTGAAAAATCTGAATTGCTTGGTAAAAAGTGCTACTATGAGCGGTCACAAAAAGTCCTCTTCTAGCATCATATCAATAAATCAATTTAGTTGAAGTTTTCACTTAAAGATTATTCCAGAGTTTGAATATTCGTGGATACTTGACGCTTACAACATATAGTAATCGAGCAGATTATACTTACTAAAAGAGAGAAGATAAAATATATGTTTATAGCAGATTTTACAAATAGGTACTACTTATAAGCAATTATTAAACTATGATTTGGGATTTCGACTTCATCTCCTCTTCCTGAATGCTTGACACGCGTCCACCCATAAAGGTATTACATATTTATGATATGATCTAGATGTCCACCGTATTTTGGGCTCCATATAGCCGTCCCTGTGCAAGCTGTGGCAATAAACCCCTCCCGCGGTTTTTCCAGAGCTCTACAATATGGGGATCTTCAAGAAGGGCGTAAACAGCCATCTAAAGTCTCTACAAAGTTAACAAAACATCGGCTCCTTCAGCGTTAGAGATATCCAAGGACGATGGTAACCACGTATTTCTACATTTACAACAAAATTGTAAACAGATTACAAAAAAAGTTTATATCAAAACATCCACAAAAGTTTTTACAAATAAAGTAAACCTTGCATTACATTTTGAATGCCTATACCACATAAGGATTCGATGACTTTCTAGTAAATGCATAGAACCCTTAAAGAGTAACGGTTGCAAGTTTTTTTAATGCAACTCGCAGTGTGGTAAACGTCGTCAGGTGCACCTCCATATATTATGTCGATTGATACATTTTCGTGCAAAAACACTTTGAAGTAGGAAACGAACCATCATGTGTGTTCTATTTACAACCTGATAGCAACGCCTTAGCCATACTCTTGACCTAGCTTGAATAAAAATTGCTGATCTAGTTGAACACGAAGAGCATGAGATGATTCTTCTGCGTTTCATGTATATTAACGATCGTTCATTTGCCTTAATATTGGTTAAAATTTAACATAAGTTCCATATCCATTCAAATAATGTTAAAACTCAACCAATAATAAGAGAAGTATGATAGTGAAAATTGATAGTAAGATAATAGGAACTGGCCATCAAAGAACTAGATGGGCAAGCGCATAACCTACTAGACGACAGAGGCAGTACAGAATGATTAATTACGTTCGTTTCAAACCACAATACCTTCTTTTGTTTTGGCCCAGTCGGTCAACGATGAAGACGTTTCAATAAAGACATGAACCCGACAGATCTGACAAAAAGCCGCGTCATCGCACAATGGCGGACAAAAAACGATGGTATATCGATAACACAATCTATACAATATTAAAACACAATACAAACAATGTGAAATTGATTGAAACGTCAAGCAAATGACGACTGGATTGATTCAGATAGGACCATTGTACTTATTAACAACATAATTACAGCACGCTGCGATATAACGAATTATTTTCTGTCCAAATTTATTTATATTGATGGGATATAACTAGTGATGGGCCGTTGTTTCGACTATCAAAATCGTACTTTCCATAAATTATCGACTATGCTACCATTGTCCAAAAAATTCACACCTCGATTTTTATTTTTGGAGTTCATTTGGAGTTTATTCCTTAAAATCGATTTTCATATAAGGGGCCTTAACCCCTGGTATGGAAAGTTTACGAGGAGTGAAATTAATACAAGTGTTAACTCAAAAGCGTTTTGTTTTTTGGCGCAAAGTACTTTCCAACGCACCTTTCTCTTCGCATAAAATGGGTGGGAGAAAAATGAAAAGAAAATTATCAATCAAGTAAGGTTTGTGTTCCGGTGCACATTTTTCTTTTTCTTACCACCCATTTAAATATTATATAAAATTATTAGAGTTAAGCATGTTTGCTGAAGAGTTTCTTGCGCCACTTCTTGTCTTCAAGCCACAACAGGTCGCGAAGCGGTGGTATATTAGATTAGGCTCTCATAGATTAAATAATAAAACCATAAGCAAAATTAAAACCCAGTAATTAAAATGAACAAGTTGGTGGTAGACTAAATAAAACTTTAACAATATTCATTGACACTTGGCATCTTTCTCTTCCGTAATCACGCACTGCAATTGCGATGTACACAACCATCGCTGTAGTTCAATACAAATAAGTTGTTAGGTTGCCCACATAGCATTCATTACAATACATAATAGGTATATCAAATCAGGTTGGCTGCGACTTTTATTTATATTTTGCTGTGCAGTTGTCTACACTACATTGACTTTGTTTCTTTGTAATTGTAATGAAGTCAAAAAGAAACTAAAGTTTTGAAATTGAAGACTTTATATATAAAACCCCTAATAGTTTTTACATGTACTTATGTAACATAGAGCTACCATCCAGGGTTTTTCACGCGGGGAAAACTCTAGTAAAACATAAGACATTAATTGTATAGCTTTCTATTGCACTCTGTAGTTATTTAAAATAAAATAAATATTCAAATTTCAATTTTAAATTACATTGACCGATGACATCATTACAGTGCGATTGTATTATTGTTGTTCGGTGAGTAAGTTAATAAGTGACATGTCACTTTTAGATTCCAAGGCTTATCTAGTATCCTACAAATAAGGTAGGTAGGCTAGCAGTTTATTATTACTAGAGATATGTGTGCAGAGAGTGCCTTGCTATAATGATTATTAATTATAGTGTGTCCCAGTGATTATATATTTTAAAAAAAAATTAACCTACAATCTATAGATATCAATTCAAATCGATTAAAAATCTCGCCGAACGAATTATGTGTTTACTCGCATGTAGATTGCATACTATGACATTCAAAGACAGATGGGCAGATGGTCTGATGGACATGAGAGTTTCACAAAGGTTTATATATTCCAAAGATAAATGTTATAGGTATAAGAACTATATCAACTAAATAAAAGTATAAAGTTAGGCGAATAGTTAGATCACATCCCATCGGCAACTAACTGGGGTATCTCTATAAGTCCATATAAAAAACAGATCACGTTAGGATGATACGATGGTTTTTGGACGCAGTCGCCGGCTATCGGTCGCCAACGACTATTACTATTGAAAAGTTGTTTGTTTTTGAGGATTAACATTCTTTTGTTGGGCTCGTGGTTTGATACTGGCAGGTTATTGTTTTTCCCTTGATTGATTCGAGGTTGGTGGAATGATTTGGAAAAAGCGTGAACAGTCATCTTCATTCCATGTAAAGTAACGAAACAAATACAACTGATGTATTTTGTAAATTTTTATTAAGTTTAAAAAAGGAAACTCTTATAGATTCATGTCCGTTTATACGTACCTATAGAAAAATGGATGTGACATTCATTTTTCCTAAAAACTTCTGTATGTATGTGGATGTAATTTAGTAGATATAACAGTAAAATAGTAAAAATAATCTACTAGCGTTCCCAGTAGACGTTGTCCTTTCTTGAAAATATAACAGTCTAGTACCCGATTTCAGCGCCACCTAACAGGTCAAAATGTTAATCTAAACTATTATCGAATCAACTTGAACATATATAAAATTTCATCCAAAACGGTCCAACCGCTTAGAAGGTGTTGTGACTAATTTGTGTAAAAAAGATCTCTGTTGATTATTTTTTGAAGTGAAACTTCTATATAGAGGGGGTCTTACGATTTTTCGCTCACGAAAAGGTGTCACGGACACGTGGTCTAATTCTTACCTTTTTAAACTCGTCATATCTTTCGAACGGAATGTCCAAATTGAATAATTCAAAAAGTTATATAAAAGTATTGAAGCAGTCTTGAATATGAAGTAATTTATTTTGATAAGGATTAATACCAAGATACAAATAAAGAGCATTTTCTAGCGGCGGCATTTTAATTAAAATTTTAAAATAAAAGAACACTTATTGTGGCATAATTATAATAGTTAGATACATATTGTCGGGACACTTTTTGTAATTAATGACGTGTTCTGCAAAGTCGTAGTACATTATTTTATTCTATCATCAATAGTTTTCGCAGCGCACGCGATTTTAGGTATTTTTTTACACCTTGGGTTACATTATTCGAGTTTTAGTAAGGACCCCTAATTTATTTGTAAATATAATATACTCTATGTCACCCGGGAATAGTTTAGCTTGCCAACAATTTTTCAAATCGGTTCAGTAGTTTCGGAGCCTCTTCATCAAAACATGAGCAAACGAAATTTTATTGAGTTATTTTTTTGGAAATATTTTTCTGTAACATAATTTGATGTCCGAATGAAGTTGATGACGAAAGATGCGCAGATTGTTAATGTACTTGTCCAATTTGAAAACCTGCCCGTAAAACTTCAAGTTAAAAAAAAAACCACTTGTCCCTTCCGATTTATTTTTCCACTTATCCGTTGCGATTCGTTTTTCCACTTGTCCGTTGCGATTCGTTTTTCCACATGTCCTTTTCACTTCTAATTTTAGATATGCGACATTTTTTATCAAATCTTTTTATAGAGTTTCGTAGTCAAATAAAAAAAACACCAGTTGTTGATCGAACCAAAATATCCAATATGTAAAACGTCTCCACAGCTTATAATATGTGTTTACTTCCAAAAACGATATCCTCAATGACAAGAACGAGATATTAATACACATTATGTGAGCTTTGTTGGTCGATCAGTGATGGTGTTACATCATTTACTTAGTGTCAACCGGGCAGGTGCGACCGCTCTTAGCGTAATCTTCTTAAATGTAATAAAGTCATGTGGAGCGCGATTAACACATCATGGAGCGGGTTAAAATACTAAGCTGTGTCCCAATACTATAATTTATAAAATATAGAGAAATTGCGAAAGTATGTATACGATTTCATTAACGTTCTCCTTGGTTTCCGTAGGTTTCTCTTATTGCGAGTACTTAATACACTTTTAACACCTTAACATTATGAAATTAATAATAGCATTTCTATTTCCATGTAATCAGGAATATTATTTTTTTAGAATATTATGAAATCCAAATGTGCGATGCGCTCCATCTCTTAATATTATTATAATATTAGGTAAGCGCTCAGATTTCAACGGGCTTTTACTTAAATATAATTACTTAACGTATCGTTTAAACCTTTTTGTGAGAAACACCAACTAATCACCGTAATAGATACCTACGTAAATATGAAAATCCAGACAGGGGTCAAGTATCCTACGTTCCATGCAAAAAACAAGTCAGGTTGCCTCGTTGGTGATAACGCTATTGTAGGTAAGAATGACTAGATTTTTGAGTTTTTATTAGCCCGGCTTAAACTGTTCTACCAATATTTGACACCGCATGTAGCAATGTGTGTGACAGTACAAAAACTATAAAGACTTTAGAGTAGTGTAGAGGTCTACTGTTTTCCTCATTTAGCTACAGAACCATAAAAAATGTATTTTATCTTACTTATATAATTTCGTTTGTACGTCGGCCACCCCTAATATTTATTAGCGATTTCACTACCACGGCGGTATATAGATTACATATTGCTACGAAATTTCATCGACATAGACTCATTAGTTTCCAAGAAACAGAAACCAAACAAATAGATACACATAATCAAAACAGGGTTCCGTGTTTTCCAAAATGACTACAGAACCCCAAAAATTTTTTTTAAACGAATGTTTGTTGTATTCGTACTCTTTAGAATGAAGCCATCATCGCGATCCCAAATCATTGTCGAGACTGACGATGACGCCGAATGTAAATACTGATCGGCCGATACGTCATTAGATATCAACCTCGGCCCGTGAGAGCTGCTATAGTTTCATGTGGCCGCACATCACACCGTCGCGTAGCCGAAATATAATAATATAACATCATAATTTTGACGGGATAGAGCTATGCTAGAATCCTTGTCTTTTTTACAACTCGTAGGGCCGGCTCGATCGGTGTGATAACACGCTCTCACAGAATATCAGCATTAGATTAGTGAGAGTTCCGATGGTCCACTTCTCTTCCCCCTATTCCGTCTTTCCTATGCATCCCTTTATTCCTATCCCATATCCCATCCCCTCTAGTTCATTCCTCTTGTCTGATTACTCTGTCTCATCACCCACCCTATCTCTTTGTCCCACTCTAAAGGCTGGCTACGTATTGGCTCTGCCCCGCAAACTTCTATACGTGACGGTAACCATTTTCCATGAGCTGGGCCGTCTGCCAGCTTACCAACTTTGCAATAAAGTAATTCTAGAATATGTACCGATTGCATTCACAGCGTCTACTTCGAAATTTGCTTTGCTAGTTTTCTTTTCCACTTTGCACGATCTTTGGCAACCCTTATAGAAAGACCTTTGGCACGCATGTTTATCTTCACGATATCAAGTCAGAATATCAAAAAGCTGGCCCTTTTACCGGGATAGGTGATGGCGGCATGGCTAGACATTTGTTCGCCTCACAATAAGCCGCTATCTGTAAAACGTGGCCTTAGGCAACTTTTGCCGTTTGCTATGTCACAGATATGAGGCTATTCATACATTACATATTTTTAAAGATTTAAGCCGATATTTAAATTAAGCGTGCATCCTTCTTTGCAAATACCTTTTTTATTTTCTTAAAGATGTAATCTGTCATTTATGCCTAGTTTAGAATAAGATCGCAGCAGGGTAGTTTTTAATTCTCGATGACATGTTCAAAACTGCGTACTAATATCATCGTCATATGCCAGGACCTCAGGAAACTAAAGGCTTTCGAAAACCACGTCGACTTTCGCTCTCCTTAACATAGACCTTTCTAGTCGGTTGCAATTAATTGCATCCTAGATTAATTTTGTCATCGGCCCCATTCTGAAACTATCCAAAAAAGCAGTGAACTTATTATCTAGTGAAGATCGTAATTATCTTCAGGATCTGATCTGAAGAATCAGAACATTATTAAATTTTATATGATGCAATGAGTTTTTAGTTACTTAAGTTTGACAACTCTACAATTTTCTAACTCGAAAAATTAGTATTGTACCTAAGGTCTTGTTCTATTAAGATATTATATATTATAAGACTAATTTAGAATTGATTTTAATTTAACGTACATGTTGTTACGCTACAGTGTAAAAAATAACATTATAAACTCAAAACATCACTTGGTAACTTTCTTTCAAACTAACTTTCCGTCAAATACATCTTATCCCCTGTATCATAGAGTTCTTAATACAAATTTCAATAGTATTTACAATTTGGTATAAGATGTTTGTATGAAATAAGAGCAAGAATCGACGGCGCCGTCCATTCCGTACGTAATTGAAATGTTGTTCGTGTCTTGTAATGTGTCATGGTGATCCTTGCTGCACGTGTTATCTTTATAAGGTTGCCAAATAGTGAACATACCTGATGGCAAATGGCTGTCACCCATAGACATCTAATGGATATAGGTCACGTTCTATTATTAGTAGTTGTGAGGTATAAGAAAATTCTCCAACACAATTTTAACGGAGAAAAAATGGAATTTCCTGTGGGCGGGTAGCCTATTGTAAGTGACGACAAAACTACACATAATCACACAACCAAGTGTTATTTTATTTGCCCGTCTGGATGGCTACCACTTCTGGTTTAGAGTATGCCTAGATAACAACCTCAAGTTGTATTTCAGCATAGGTAAGTGGCCGGGTGCCAGTCTCCCCTTAGAGAGCGGCAGCACATTCGTAGCGCCTTTGGTGTTAGAAATGTCAGGTGTCATCAGGTAAACCGTCTGCCTGTCTGCTGAACTCATGCAATGAAAAAACGTGTAGTAAATGCATAAAGTAAAGCCAAAGTGTATACATAATAGAAAGCCTAAGTAGAGCTATGTTAATCTGCCAAGTATTCCAATTAAAGAAAGCGCCTACCTTGACGGAAAATCCTTAATAACTAAATCATTTTTTTAGAAATGCAGTTGTATCTTTTTTGTAATGTTCGAAATTCCATTGCCGCCATTACTGTCATCGGTCGCCATTACGCGTGCGTAATGACTGCGCGCGCAGCCATCGGCGCAACGGCGCCAAACTATACTGCCTAGTCATTGACACACAGAATATACAGTGGAGAAGGTTTGCGGCTGGCGTTACTACGAGGACATATAAGCTCAAAGGCTGACAATAGTACGTTGGCATCCATCGATAATCCGCCGGGTGGCGGTAGCATTTAAGGAATTGAACCATTTGACGAAACGACGAAACGTCTACACTTTAACGGGTTATTTGTGTTGCGATGCTGTTATTAATAGTTAATGATGTTAAGTACTGCCAGATTACGTATGTAAAACTAATGTGGCTATTCGTAAACGGCGTTATTTTTAACGTTACGAATTAGATGCATTTAGTCAATAAGTATAACATTATCGCTGGTGAAGCCTGAGTATATGAGCTACCTACGATAGTCGCTTTCCCCCAGCGCTATTTGTGAGTTCGATTCCCACTTACAACTTAATATCTGTCTGTAATTTGTATCCGGTATTTGAAAGTATAATACTTGTGTGTTAAACGTTATATTGATATTACAAAGTTCAATCGTTTAATTTGGATAAATTAAGTAATAAAATAAACAAAATAATAACTAAATAATAACATAAATGTCGACGTATTCTTTCAGTTTTGTGCATTTAAACCAATTTGATTCAATTTAATTAGTTAGTGTAGCATCAGGTTTATTTCTATATCCATATTAAGAGCAAGTTTTTGCAAAAAATACTGTTAATACAGTTTAACCGGACGTACCTGTTTTAAAATTGTCTAGTTGTTTGTGTTTTAGTATAAAACAGCTGTTACTCGGCTCTAATAGAAAAGTCATTTTGTGCTATATATTATGAGAATGACATAAACCGAGTGGAGAACCAAATGCAGACTGCACTCTTCAACGACAATTCTCCAAGCGAAATTGGGATATTTCGCTAATATTATAATGATAATCCTTATATATTTCTATAATCTGATCGGGGTATTTAAACCATCGGATTTAGTATTTGCATTAATCACAAACACATTCCTATGATGTAGGAATACTACGATACGGTACTACGAAAGTACCGTTAAAATCCCGCTAGATCGTGTAAACAATGTTTACCTACTGAATGTGCTTACACTGTGGCCTCCTCTGGCACCTTCACCCACATACATTATCGCCGTTCCCACATGTACCTGACAGCTTGTTTGTGGCCACCACTCATAACTACGAGATAAATGTTCAACTTATTATTGTTTTAGATTCCTCGTAAAACACTGCGCTACAAAAAAACACCTGGTTCCAGAGTAATGCTATCTACAGTAACTTCTACTATATTTTTGGGCAACAACAAGAATTTTATTTTGAAACTACTTTAATAAAACTTATTACTTGTACATACGTTAACTCTTATAATTTATACTAAAATTAATATTCTCCATAAAGATTTCACAGTCAAAATCGAACAACTTAACCATAAGTGTTCATATAGTAGGCAAGTAATGCTATTTTTACCATGATAAATGTAAGGCCACAAAGCAAGCAAATTATTTTTCAGCTTTTAATAGAATATAATAGAAAACACTTTATTGTTTACCACATTCACTTAAAATAAACAATTTACAGTAGTCAAATTAAACAGTAAAAGTAGGAGCAATGGGCGGCCTTATCGCTTTAGCGATTTACCGAGCGATCTCTTCCAGATAACCCGGGTTATGGATTTTATGAACAGGACATTCACAAGTGTATGATGGTGGTGTGCAAATTATATATAAATAGGAGATATAAATTATTGTATATGGTAGAGCTATGCTGCAATCATTGTCTTGATTACATAGGACCGGTTAGGTCGGTGTGATACTAAGTACACCCTTATAGGATATCGGCGTGAAACGGTTGGTCCTGGGCTAATCGTGTTTCGTGCGATGAGTGAGAGTTCCGATGGCCAGCTTCATCCTATTCCCGTATTCCAATCCTATAGCGGCCATCCATAAATCACGTCAGACGTCAGGGTTGATGAAGTGTGACATTGTGTGACAGGGTAGAGAGGGGTTTGTTCTAAATTTTTTGACGTCACATTTCAAAATATAATATATTTATATCGCCATATCTTATATATGTATATAACTTATGTGTATATTTGTATATATAGTATATTTATTAATAAAATTTTAAGTAACCGTACAATAATTATGTATACCACCATCGCCAATTCTGATCGGAATATCCTTGCCACGGGTTGTCTGGAAGAGATCGCTTTTTAGCGATAAGACCGCCCTTTGTACCCTACTATAATAATACTAGTTCGTAAGTTTTTCTGTAATGATGTACAATAAAGTGTTATCTATCTATCTATATACCTTCAATATACTGTGAACTATTAATAAATTTAAATATTCTAAATTTATCTAAAATAAAAAATCTAGTTACGGAATTGCTTAATTCAATACTTTTTTATGTAAAATTGCAAAATATGTGATGTTAACTAGGGAGGCAGGGCTGTCACGAATTTAACCACCTGTGACAAGGACGGGGAAGGGTAAAAGAATTATGAAATTCGTATGACGTCATTTGTCGATGGCCCCATATTCCATCCCCTCTATCTCATCCCCCTATTCCCTATTCCTATATCCTTTTTCGCCGTCTAAAGGCTGGCAACGCGTTAGCACCGCTATTGGTGTTGCAAACTTCTATAAGCCATCTGCTTGTTTGCCAGCTTCGCAATGAATAAAACATTAATTAATATTGTTTTAAAATTTATTAGTGTGAAATAAATATTTTTTTAATTATAATATACTAATATTTAATTATAATATAATTTATATTTATATATTTTTAATTATAATATAATACATAAACTACTATTTTTCCCCCTGCAGAAACGGAAAGAATACTAATATCTGCGGCCGGGCGGCCTGGGGAAAGAGGCGACAAAATAACCCACAGCCAGGTGGTAGGGGATTTGTCCGTCTGGATAGCTACCACCCCTGGTCTAGAGTATGGCGCCATAACAACTTTGAGTTACGTTTCGGCATCATTGGCTAGGTTCCAGTTTCTCCTTTGAAACCGGCAACACATTCTGGTATTTTTAATGTCCATAGACGACGGTAACCACTTGCCAGCATAGTTGGGCATATCTACACTGCTTCAGCAATAAAAAGTACAAAGTAACTTTCTCGCTGGTAAATAACTCTAACCGACTTCTGCCAAGCAGATAATTCCAAACAGCTGATTCTACAAAATGTGCGTTTTTTTATATAAAAAGCGCTATCAACTAGTCGAAGGCTGCCCAGTGCCGCTCATTAAAACATATGGATTCACGAATCATGCGCAGACAATAAAAATCGCATTTAGAACAAAAAAGAAGATTAATGATACATTATAGCTATGAGTACGATAGCTGCTATGACACGACATGCGGTTGCAATGTGTAAGTAGTCACGCAATTCTTTTTTATATAGATTCGTACAAGTTTGTATGTTTAGCTAGTGAAATGTATCTAATCATGCATTTATAAGCGCTTGAAATCTTCTTGTAAAATGCTGCATGTAAAGGTCTGATCCATGGAATAGATGGATGTAGATTTCTTACACCTACCATTCTATGTTTTATATTATGAAGAATTGAGTAGATAATACATTAAATCATAAAAATATTCACAGTTATAAGGACGAGTGTGAAGTACTACGAGTATATTTGTCTTACCTTAATAATATCACGATAAAAACTAATTTTAATTGCTGTTATGTCACAATTTTGTACGCTCTTACAGAATTTAGTAGGTTGTAACGTTTAGTAAGATCATGAAAAGTGTCTCAGTTCAAATAACGTTGTTGGTTCAGCGTTCCAAAATGTGTCTTGACCTCCGAAATGAGAACGCACCATCTTTCTCTATCCTGTGCGGTTTCTCACCTTGACTGTTAACTACCCCATTATCTCACCCTACCTCTCCGGATTTGGTTCCTTTGCCTGCCGCTGTTGTCATCTGAATAATAATATCAACTGAGATACCTTTTATCGTTTTAACAAAACGCCGAAGCCACCTAGATTTTAAACGAACATTACAAATTATGACGCCATTTATATAACTAGTCAAATAGTGTATTAATTAAAGTTTAATAAACATAATACTATTTTATTGACACCAAATATACATAGTCTTACATTAATTCACAGACACGTTAATGTTAACTAACACCTAAACTAGGCCGTGCTTGTCTTTTAGGTGTTAGTCCCTTCCAATGTTTTAAAAATACTCTTTGAATAAATAAATTATTAATTAATGTCTTAAAAATAATAGTCTGCACTACACTGCTTCACCTCTTATATATTTATGTTATAAAAACGACTTTATTTACAAAAAATAACTAAAATTATATCGTGATATTTTAAAGTAATGGTGATGACATGGTATTTGAAAGCTCACTCTTTTATATTGACATTCTTTCAGCCTTTATTGTGCTATGTGTAACGTGACCATACGTCCCGATTTGGGCGGGACAGTCCCGCTTTCAGGCAGTCTGTCCCGCTGTCCCCAGCGAGGCCGCCATAGTCCCGCTGTCCCCAGCGAGGCCGATATATTTTGTATGTGGGTTTTGCACAGACCAAATGATAAATTTATTTCAAATTCCACTTATTTTTAGCTGCTTAACAAACTTGAAACAATAGTTTTCAAAACGAGCATAATAACTGTTTCTACTCTGGGTGAGGCGTTTCAAGTTTAGTGAATAGCATAATAAAAATTGGTGAAATTTAAGCCTGCATTTTTCTCTGTGTACTATTTTGTGTTTAGTGCGCTGATTATTTTGTGTTATTCTATCTTATATAATAAAATACTTATAAGACACTAAAAACTTTTTTTTATTATATAATGCCGCAGATGTCCCGCTTTGACAAAAATTATAAATGGTCACGTTAGCTATGTGTCAACTACCCCATTACCCTGTCGATACAACGAAATGTGTGTCGGTATTACTAAAATGATATAAGTATAGAGGCAGCATAATAAAAATGTATCATCGCGTGGGACGAAAAATAAATCGCTTTTAATAAATTAACATTAATAGCTGAAAAAATAGACAAACATCATTTGATATTCACTAGACGTTGATGAATAAATATGATTAATAGAAATTTTACTCATTGTATTGTAATAAAAATTTCTTTTTCTGGCAAACAGGCAGACGGCCTAGCTCATGGAAAGTGATTACAGTCGTCTATATTTATAGATGTTTAATACGCCTTTTTTCCTATCTATTTTGTAATATTTTTTAAAAACAACAGCAACAAAAACCTGCCCTAGCTTTTGTGCTAATTTTCTTATTCTCCCCAAAGTTGTCTAGAAGACATCGCTGTAAGCGATAAGATCACCAATTGTACCAAATTTCTAAGCTGTTTTTTTGTAGTGTATTGTTTCATCAATTTTATTGTACAATAAAGTATATTCTGTTCTATTCTATTATATTCTACACCAGGGGAAGACAATGCATTGTCAGCCTTTTTTAGGTTGGAAAAAAGAGTAAGGGATAGGGTCATAATATACGTAGAGGAATCAGACAGGAGGAATGGGATAGATTAGATGACATATTGGATTGGAATAGGGTGATGGGATAGAGAATTCATGAATGTTCTTTATCGCATATACAGTTAAAATCAATCAAATCATATAAGTATATACAATAGGAGGTCTTGGCGCCGCCGCGATATCTTCCAGACCACCTTCAAATACAACGAAGAAGATTACGAGATAGTGGGAGGGGGAACGGAGGGGGGACGTAAACTCGATTGATTGATACAAGTTATATCAATTTTCTACCAATAGAAATGCCGGTCAAATTAAAAGGACAGGTCTATAAATCCATCATTAGACCTGTCCTTTTGTATGGCAGTGAAGCGTGGCCAGTACTTGAGCGACACATGCAAGAGCTGCGTGTCACGGAGATGAATATGCTGCGATGGATGTGTGGAGTGACGCGGAAAGACCGGGTCAGGAACTCCCGCATCCGCGGCAGTCTTCATGTCCGTGACATAGCAGACAAACTGCAAGAGTGTCGCTTACGCTGGTACGGCCACGTTTTACGCAGACCGGCTAATTACGTGGGGAACAAATGTCTAGCCATGCCGCCTCCGCCAGGTCCCGGTCGAAGGGGAAGGCCCAAGAAATGCTGGCTTGACGTCGTGAAGGATGACATGCGTGCCAGTGGTCTCAAAACGGGGGATGCTGAAGACCGCGCGAAGTGGAATAGGAAAAGTAGGAAAGCGGACCCTGGGCGTCGGAGTGAACGCTCCGAACGCAACCGGGATTTAACGCTCGGATGATGATGATGATGACACATCATCCAATTTTAATCAATTTGGTTGAAAGGTGGAACTGCAAGTATGCACGACGTTTAACAATAGTACTAAACGCTTCAAGTTTATGTTTATGTGGATAATTTTTGTCGATTCATCCAAATTGAAAGACAAATGAATTGTGTTATATATATAATTAATTTAACCTATATGTTAATTGTGTGTTATACCGGGATAATTCTAACTGTTAAGTAACCAAGTTACAAAACAGCTGTAACAAGCGTTCATTTTAAATATGAGCATTGTTTTAGAAAGCAATTCTAAGGCCTTCTATACCTGGGATAATTTTAGTATTAATGACTGTGTACAAATACGTCCTACTACATTACTACTACTACTAAATTATTATAATAACTACATTAGTGTTTATTATTATAATTTATCTTTTTTATTCATGCAATAATGAATTCAGCAGACAGACCGACAGCCAACTTGATGGTATGCGGGGTTACCATCGCCTAAGGACATTTGCAACACCAAAAGCGTTACAAAAGCTCAAAGCTCTGCTGCTCTCTAAACGGAGACTGGAACCTGGCCATTAATGACGCAACACAACTCAAGGTTGTTATGGCGGCATACTCTAAACCAGGGGTGGTAGTTACCCAGACGAGCAAATGCCCTACCACCTGGCTGTGGGTTGTTTTGTCGCCTCTTACGACAGGCCGCCCGGCTGTAGAAGATTGTATTCTTTCTCCGTACCTGCACGGATAAAATCTGCCAATGTTTAACGTCATTAACGATGTCTCATATCAAATAACTAATTAAACCTTTGGCTACATCTGCGCGACACATTCACTAACACTAACGCTATCACGGGTGTAGCAGATAAGAGATCTCAGACATGTGATTAAGTATTTCTTTTTTCGACACAATAGTGCTCTAAAACTGGCCCGTAAGATTATTATTTCACAACCTGCTGCATCTATCAAAGACATAATTATAAGTTCATATAAGGAAGGAAGGAATTTCATGAAAGCTGTACCACCTGCTGGGCTGCAAAAAATAGATGGACTTTCTGTAATGTGACGATTCTTATTACTATTTATTGAACATTATTATTATTCAGAAAATCTACGTTTTAACGGTTTTAAGCGGGGTAATTTATTTGTTTTTTTATTATTCCGACGTTAGAGCCACTTTAGCCGTGGTCACGGAAGACAAAGTTTCTTGCGCCGCTTCTACTCTTCAAGCCACAACATGTCATACATAGAGTAAATAATAACCATAAACAAAAATTAAACAAAATAATCAAAACGAACAAATTGTCAATAGGCTAAATAAAACTTTAACACTTCAACATCTTTGACTTCCACAATCACGACTAATGAAAAGTTGCCGAAACGTTGGAATAATAATCAAGTAAAATACCGCGCTTAAACCCGTTAAAACGTTATTTTTTTTGTATAACTAGTCGCTAAAACTTAAGAAAATACTATTATTATTATTTATTTATTATTATTCACACGACTTCTCTAGCATGTCCTACGGATCTGTTTTTTATTTCAATACACTTCACGATGGAGGTACATAGCAGTCTGGCGTATCGTGATATTAGTTTTGTTAAATAACTTTTATTTAATTTCCGGTTCCAACTTCTTACCGACCGTTGATTAGTCTTACTATCGAATAACATTTGAAATAAGCTCCGTACAAGTAATGTCAAAATTCAACCGATTGTAAGGCAAGTGAATGAACAGTCTTTCATAAAGACATATTTAGATTTGGCTTTGTTTTACAACGGGCCGCCTACCTGACGTAAATCCTTCTCGGGTTGGGACAGTAGCCCAACATGCTAGGGCTAAGAGCGCCAGCACAATGTGCTGCCACCCCGAAAGTGGTACCCCATCCTGGGCACCACTGTGCTTAAGAAGGCCCTCCGACTGTATGGCAGGCACTGTCACACAGCCTTAATTAAGCTTTACAGATCTACTACTAATTAATAGTAAGGTATAGGGCTATAGGTCAGTAATAGATGGGGTAGCTTTTAAAATAGTAATAATTATGTCCTCTACTCTAACTTTCGATGTGGAAATCTCTGAATCTTGAAGTTTTAGTGCTTTAAAAATAAATTCGATGTCAATCCGTGCAGAAACGGAGAAAGAATACAATTTCCTGCGACTAGGAGGCCTGTTGTAAGAGGCGCCAAAACAACTCAAGGCCTGTCTGGATGGTTACCCCTGATCTAGAGTATGCTGCATTAGTGGCCAGGTTCCAGGCACCTTTTAATGAGCAGCAGCGCATTTGTAGCACCTTTGATGTTACAAGTGTCCATAGGCGATGCTGGTAACCGCTTTCCTTCAGATGGGCTGTCTGTCCGTCTGCTAAACTCGTGTAATGAAAAAAAACAGTTTGGTCAATATTATATCCCTTGAGTATTTTCCATCAACTATCTAGTATTTTGTTCGATTAAAAGCTTATCTGGTTCCATAGGCAACTAGTGAAAATGATAAACGTTTATCACTGCTGCGGAACCATTTGCTGTGTGTGCATAGGCACACACTTGCACATTTATTTTAAAATAAAACTAATCAACAAAACTTCGCCCTACAAGTTTCCCACAAAAACTTCTTATTGAAATCGAAGTTCCTATACCATCATACACGTACAAAAGTATTACGTCTATAGTATAAATGTAAAGACACCTACTTTAAATTGTTAATTTGTTCCTTTTGTTTTTTTTTCAGTGTACTAATAACACACTTCCCAGTAAATGAAGTTAACAATGTAGAAACAAAACATGATCCAAGGAATTTTATCGCAAGAAGCTTAAAAGACATCGAACAAAAAGTTTTTTGTAATGCATCAAATATTCGTATTAATTAACAAAGTAATTGAATAGCTCTGTCTCGCATTTCTAACAATGTAATTTATTATGTTTTTTTTGTTATTCTATTATGCTTACGTTCATATCCATAATAATTGTGAAGTAAAGATATGATACTCGGATGTTTGTTGCGCCGCTTATTCTCTTAACACTTTCAATAAATAATCTGTAAGATTGCATTTTGAAATAAATACATTCATTTTTAACCGACTTCGAAAAAAGGAGGAGGTTCTCAATTCGTCGGGATCTTTTTTTTTGCTTTTTTTGTTATGTATATTCGCCGATTACTCCGTGATTTATGATCCGATTTACGTGATTCTTTATTTGTTCGACGCGGAATAACTTCCAATTGGTCCCCTAAAATTTTTACATAGTTTGGCCCAAAAATTTTCATTTTACGAACATTTTTTTGTTCCCGTTTCTTGGGACCTATATTTTTTAAGAAGCGCGGCGCCATTCGTAGGTCCACCCATACATAGCTAGACACTAAAAAGTAACAAATAAAAAATAAAAACTTCGTTTAAAAAAACCGACTTCAAAAACTAAAATGTATAAAATAACTTATTTCTAAAGCTATTATTATTAATATATGTTATCTAAAACATCTTGAAGTCGGTGCAAATAAAACATAAAAATTACTATATTTTGAAAATTACTAAGCACCGACTTTAAGATGTTTTACATAATATATATTAATAATAATAGCTTCTAAAGCTATAGCTAATAAGTTATTTTATACATTTTAGTTTTTAAAGTCGGTTTTTTAAACGAAGTTTTTATTACATAAAACATATTAAACTGTGGCACAGAAACGTCACAGGCTTATTCATGCCGCAGGGTCGTGTATAAATACATAAAGTTATGATACATATTGACATACTATGTGACATGCTGTATCAAAAACCGGAGCAGCGGCAAAGAGTTGTTATCATCATTCAAGTGTTTACTTCTTACTGATTTTATAGTAATAATAATCGGAGTAGGTACCTACTACTTGTAGTTCTAGTTGTGGTCCCCACTTCGATGGCGTAGGACTTGGACTTTATAGTCACACCTTCTAAAGCATAAAATAAAACATACAAAAGGCCATTTAAGACAAAATTACTTATATCTAAGTTTAAAATTAACAGCAAAAAAGATAACAATGATCATTCTTATGATAATCTTTCTTTGATAAGAATGAGTTTTTATCGATAGCAGCGTTGCGCCCGCGCAACATGCTCACCGCCTTAGCGGGGCTGAGGCCGAGCTTTGATTTATGACCCAAACTGCACGGAGAAAATAATTCTACTATAGTGTTTTATTATAGCGCTGCATCAAATACATTTAGTCCACGGTACGCTCGCCCCGCTCAGTGCAACGCTTTCGTCAAGTTTGAACTTTTTAGTTTTGATTTTGAATAGCTTCTCTAGTAGGCAGTACATTTAACTCGAGGGTTTCCCTCTATCCCTATTTTTTTTTAAATTTTCATTCAACATCATTCATTTGTTAAATTTTCATTGGAATCCTTTAAGTACTTTCGAAGATTATTTGAGGTAGACTCACAGACAATCTGTGAGTTTGTTTATTTTGTGAGAATATTATAAGCTGTGTAATTAATGATTGAAAATATAACCTACAAACTATTACATAATATGTAGTTTAAAAATAATGATTGAGTTTTCATTACCCAGTTTTATCATTGTACTATTCTTTAACCCAGGATATGAATCCTGACTGGACTGGATCTCCCCTGGAGAAGTAAAGCCGGTCACTGCCGTTCATAGGTAAGTATCCAAAAGAAAATGAAGTGCCAAAGAAGTCTATAAGCAAATAACCATCGATTGTGATCCAATATAACGGCTACAACGAGTTCGGTAAATCGAATCAATATTGGTAAGGTATCTGTTGAACCGCGAGCGGACAAATAAAAAACGAATTGATTGTTCACTATTTTATCACGTTACCTACTAAAATTTACAAACAAATTAAAAATAAGTACGATATTTTTTTTATTATAAACCGATTTAAACGAAAGAATGAAAATCGTGGGACAAGTATACACACAATATGTACATAAATGTGTTTTGTTTAGATAAATACATTTAGATTTATTTCAAATATTTTATTACCACTTTCAGAAATGCAAGAAAAACTTTAACAAAACTTTGTTTGGTTATGGAGCAAAAACTATGTATTATATTACCGATAGGTAGGTGCCTGTACGAAATTTCATGATGAAATATATTCATAACCAAGACTGTCAAATAATCACTTGTTCTTTACTTCGTCTGTTAAAATACAGTCAATTTCATAAACAAGGGTAAACACCTTGTTATCTTCTTCTTCTTATATATAAGATTGAATGTTTGTCTGTATGTCCTTAATAGAATCGTAAACTATACATTTGATCATGTGATGATCTTTAGCAAAGTTGTTGTGCATAAGCCAGAGAAGGTTTCTGAGTTGCTTCACAATTGGACCCGGTAGGTGGTGCTGCTGTGGCAAATCGATTTAAGCTTTTCCGGGCAGGACGACGTCTACCGGGACAGTAATACATTATATAGTAAAATACTATTAACAATTTATAAGCTCGATTATGTTTTATCATTTATATATAAAGCAAGCGACGTTTACTCCTTGAACGTGTACTTACATGGATATTGTGATAGGGCGCTAGGGCGCGTGTCTGACGGAAAGATGCATTTAGCAGCATGCAGCAGTCTCGTGCACACACAGATACGTGTATACCACAAACAAATCTCGCTCACCTTCGTGAATCGAAACTATTTCATATTAACAAAAGCGTATTTACAGTTAAATTACATTTATTTACTATAAAAGCAACTATGGAATTAATATTGTTTATTTTCTTGTGATTTTGAACTAGTTTTTGGTAGGTACTACGAGCTAAATAACTGTCCCTTTAATATTTTATTAAGTTTTCGCGACTAGTAGATATATAATAAAATTACGTTTTAACGGTTTAAGCGCGGTAATTGATTTGATTTTTATTATTCCGACATTTCGGCCAACTTTCAAACAGACAAAGATGTCAAGTGTCAATGAGTATTTATTAAAACTAACTAAATAACTTGTAAATTGCTCACTGAAGTTGGACAGCAGCTCTAAGATGGCGTATTAAGGGGGTGGTCGATCGAAGCAGCGGCGGGCTTCAATCCCGGGGGATTTCACTTTTCAACCCCTGTTATTGTTTCAATCTCTCGCCGCAAAACTCCGCTATAAAGAGGGATGGATTGAAAAAGTTCCGCGTAACAACTTCGCCATTTCACCGAGGTTTTTGTTATTCGACGTTTGAAGCGAAAAAATACGCTTGGTTATGGATTTATTGAACAATGGTTTATTATATTCTTATATAACTTATGAGACTATAGACAGATGAGCTGCTATAAATAAATATATTACCAACATTTTTTATTACAATGATAAATTGTATCTATATTACTATTATTAGTATGACACTCGCAGAAGATAGACCTAAAAATTCTGAAACATTTGATTGGTGTCTTGTAAGCTAAATGAAAGTATCGAAACTAAATTTATATAATGGCACACAAACACACACATTGGTATTCCCAAGCTAAGCAAGTACAATTGTATTAGGTATGAGTAATATACAACAAAAAATCTGAGATCAGAGTAATTTTTTTTTTTTGTAGGTAGTATAGGTTCGCGTTTGACTATTACATCGCCCGAAGTGGAGCATAATATTATCCCAGCAAATTGCTAATGTGCTGGAACCTTGTCAAATTAACAATCACGTGACGTCATCCGCAACTCGATATGTACTCGTACTCGTCGGCCAGTGATGCTAACAGTACTAAGTGTTCGGCTACGGTTACGTCACCAAAATGGCGGCCAGGCGCAATAGCAATTTGCGGGGATAATATATGGTCTAAGATGGATCACGCTTACCTAATAGGTACCTACCTTCACACGGGGCTTGAAGATACTCAGATTGTAGGTATCAGGAAAGACAGACTCTGGCAATGAAAAGATCCCTTATGTAAATTACCCTGAAAATTTAGAGCCCACTGCGTTCTTTTGCGTTGGGTTTCTTCTGTAGTGATGCATGGATCAATATTATACAATCCAATACAAGTTCCTATTAAAATTACTTGCACATATCTACATGTGTCATGTCATAGCATATAAGCTGTTAGCAGTGTTAGTTACGCTGATTTAGCGACTATGTCCTCTAAATCAGTGTAATATAAAAGTCATTAAGCACTTATCATCGTTTGCTAAAGCAGTAAGGATACTAGAATCACGTTACGTGTATTAAACCCACTAATGCATCATCGTGTGGTGATCATCATTGTTGATTGAAGTGGTTTTTATGTGGTTATTGGCAAGGTCACATTTAATGTTGATATTACCACACATCGTACGTATAAAATACAATCGCCATTTTAAGTAATTACGTATTTGAAATACCTATAGGTGGCAATCTGCACTTTACAGACTTAGTTATAAAATACGTTTTTCTTTCTGTTTAGTCGGCACATTTTTGGCAGTTAGAAGTAGTCTTATTTGATTATCACCGCTCTGTATATTGTTTCTCCCGCCCCTCCCCTTCGCAATTGTGTATTTGACACATTTCACAATAAATTGTAAAATAATATCGTACATAAAAAGTAGCTTAAGTTTAATATCTTGCTATCGTCTTACTTTTAGAATGTCATCAAGAAAATTATTGTAATTTCTGTTTAAAAAATGTACACACCTTGCTCACCCGCTTACGGCGACCTTGAATACAATCAAAACAATAGGATAGTTAACAGTCAAATAAACTATCCTAGCGTTTTGTTAAAATATTTTTTATCTATTAACCTACAGAACACCGAAGCCACGTAGATTTTGTAAGAGCAATGCAAATTATAACGTCATTTCTATAGGGAGTTAAATAGCGTTTTAATTATAATTTAAACAATAATTTAAATTATTTTAAACTTATGATTATGACATGGTATTTGAACGCCCGCTCTTTTATTTGAAAATTGTTTAAGAATTTATTGTGATGTAATGATATCGTGTGTTTGTGTGTAAACTATCCCATTATGTTATTTGTTTGTTTATTTGCTGTTGTTGTATTACTTATTATTACAATAAATTATCTTGTCATCCATATCATCGAGCATGTCCGCCATTTTGTGCAAATCCGCGCAAGTCTCACCTCGTTTCCGTTTCAACGGAAACGGAGTGCCTGCGCCGGAAATCCATGAGATTGGACAAAAATGATGTTCGCACACGCGTCGCTGTTATCTTGTAACGAGTGATTGCAAACTGAACACGATCCGCCATTTTGTTTTGCTCGTGTTTTGTTTCCTTTTATATGCAACTTCATACGGTTTATGTATTTAGATATTACCCTATATGTAGTATATGTGAAACTGACTTTACTTCGATATTTGTTTGTTCTTTCATCATTTCATTGAGGATAAACTAATTTTCATTATATTTACTATCCCGAAAAATAGAAAACTTTTCAGGGGATACGAATTGAAAGTTTACACAATCAAAGCTGGGTGAGCCGATTATCTTGAAGTGTTAAATATAGTATAAATTATTTTTTATAAGAGACATTGGTAGTTTTATTCCGGACATGACATGATAGATAAATGGTTTTTATGGAGGATTACTGGCCCGAAAGTTATCTAAATGAAGTCACCTGGAAGACTAGTGATTTTACAAATTGTACAAACAAGCAACAACCTTCTATTGCCGTATAAATTATTTATGCCAACACTTGTATCCGCAGTCATCCAGCACTATATTCAACCAGTAGACACACAGCCCCAACAGAAACATATCATTAACCATAATTTAATCAATAAACTAAATCACATAAACATTCTTTTTAACATTAACATCTTATGTTAGGACACCTCCTACACAAATGATTATTAAAATAGGACCTAAAGGAAATTATACGTCATGGCTTTTCTAGTTGAAAGTATACGTACTTATTTTAGATTTTTTCTAAAATAAGTACATCTCCCAAACAGCGTAAATACCTAACTAAAAAACTTACGTCGTGTAAAAATTTGTTTTAAAATACACAGATGTAATAAGACAATTAAACTAGATTCCCAAAGTAATGTCAAATGAAAATAAATTACGTGTACCTATATAGGTACCTACCTATACTGCAACTAATAAAATATTCACTTATGGTAAAATATATTAAACTTTAAAAAGATCTGGAAAGTCACTTTCACACATTTATTTTTGGCGCTCTTTAATAAAAGGGCAGATTTTAAGTTTAAGAGTTTGCTGTCAATCAGTAAAAACCGCATCGAAATCGGCCCAGTAGTTTCTACTTGGATCCCGAGAAACAGACAAACAGACGTTTCTTTCGGAGAACACGATGCAATTTTTTTTTGGATTTCTTGTCTGCTTAGACAAGTTTTTTTTTTAAACGCACCGTGTTTTCCATCGTTTATATAGTGTATTCCAATTAGTAGGAGTATAGAGTAGGGATGGGCCGAATATGGTTTGAACCGAATACGAACTTCGGCCGAACATTCGGTTAAAACAAAACATCGGCCGAACTTCGGTTTGATTTCGCCACGCTGTCTCAAGAGCAACACGTCGTCGCCTGTTGACGTGTGTAGCTTGATAACGCTAATATTTTTTGGCTTTTTTACACCGTAACCTGTCTCTAGTAAATTTTAAGTATGAGTAGATAGATAAAAGAATAGATTTTTAGACCTTTGATTGAAATAAAGACTACTAGTGCTCGAAAGAAGTAATAGCTTAAACTAATCTAACGTGAGAGAAAGGGAAGCCAGACAGACTGGCGCCGTAACGCGTTACGTAACGAGGCGGTTTACCCTCCCATAAGAAGTTATCACTTCAAAAAATCACCATTTCATGATTCTAAATTCATAATGTTATATCGTAAAAAGTTATGTCAATCAAAATTAAAGATGTAATCGCTGATATCCCTTAGACGTGTTTTTTATTTTATTCAAGTTACGCATTATAGTTAAGCAGTTGCACTACTTACTGATGTTTTTTAGAGGAATAATAAGTAGTAATAAGTTTATTTTATTTTTGTTATAATTTGATGTCCATTTAATTAGGCAAAGACTCAATCAAGAATGAATGAATGAATGAATATGCTTTATTGTGTTTTAAAGATACAGTTAACAGAAACAAAATTTTACAATACAATAGGCGGTCTTATTTATCGCTATTAGCGATTTCTTCCAGACAACCTTTCGATGGACAAAACATTTGATAAGAACTTCTCACTATCGAATGAGTATCTTATAAATATACATATCTTATAAATACACACATGATATAATATACATACATTAATAAAAATATAAATATTATACTAACATGATATATGTAAATAAAATATTACTAATAATACACTTACATAAATAAATATAAGACAAGAAAAATATGACAATGACTGCTGCATCTTTAATTTGAGCTATTTGAGTTATAATAATCCTTCACAAGATTATTGAAAATGGGCAGTGATTTGGCTAGCTTTATATTAACAGGCAGCGCGTTCCAAAGACGAACTGCTTGGACTGTGAAGGATTTCCCATAAGAGCTAGTTGTATGCAGAGGAGTTTTAAGTAACAAGTTTTCCGAGGATCTGAGAGACTTTAAGTTACCCGAATAAAGGTAACAAGAACTAATTTTATTTATTTTTATCACATAGCACGTTAAGGTTTACATGTACCTAACTAAAATAAATGACCATGAGTACACATATGCTAATTTTTATATTATGGTTATGATAGATATGATGATTCTATTAACTTCAGTCGAAATAGTGCAAGTAGGTATTTTACTTTTTCTTGCACCGAATGTTCGGCATTTAAACCGAATTTCAGCCGAATGCCGAAGTTCGGCTCAAGCTGCCGAAATTCGGTCGAACCGCATGTAAAACGAATTTCGGCCCATCCCTAATATAGAGTTATACTGTAAATATTTTATTTTAAAACAGATTCTTATAAGTGTATTTAAAATGTATATAATTTTAGTAGTTGCACATTTTTGCTACTAAACCGTGTGCTATGGGGCAAAAACAGGTCCTACTGTCCTTCGCGCTAAGGGAAACAATGTCGCGACCAAAGAATAGTTTTTTCACGACATAATGTTTTATGTGAAAATTATGCCAACAAAGGTCGCAAATTGCTACTGCATTCCAATATCGTATACCTCATTGAATACTTCATTTTACTTCCCGTCTTACGGATTAATTACTGTGTCAATATTATACCAATCAATCAATCTCAAATTTAGACATTCATTCAAAAAGACACATTTACAATAAAGCAATTTAATTTAAAATAAATATTTATAGATAGTTTGAACATTATTTTTGTTTGATTATCATTTAACAACGTATGTTATGTCAAGGCTTTTTTATCCGAAGTTCTATTATTTCTTCGATTCGATATATAATTTCGATATACATATTTTATATTCCTTTTTTAAAGCTATTAAATAACCAGCGAGGAGTACTATTATAAAAGTTTTAAATCTAATATTATTGCTTTACTTTATTCCAGTTTCGCTAGTAAGTATTTATTTTCCAGCAATTAACAAATTACATTTATTGTAATATTATTGTAACTTAGTTTCTGGATATAATCTGTATACTTTAAGTCTCTTCTTCCTATTGAAACTTGACAGGGGTAAAAAACTATTTCCTGCCTAAACGTAATGCATAAATTGCAACCTAACTTTTATGTCGAAGGTAACATATTAAGACAAAAGTCTAACTGAAATCTCTTTGTTTTAACTAGACACAAAACACATACAAGCCGGCTTTCTGTAATTTACTATCAATTACTCTACCTGACTGTCGGTAGAAAATTGTTATTACTTGTATAAAGTTTATGGCAAAATTTAACCAGTAGTATAATAAGAAAGGAACCCGGTAACAGTTGGCAAAAGTTGCGCTAAATATATTTCTTATTGTTGCAAGAGCCTATACAAACAAAAAGTTATTTAGAGTAATTTCATTTAAGATTGAAGAGAAGTTTGGTTCAATATTGACATTGTAAAGCGTATGCTCCAATGACTAAATTAAGTTAATATTAAAGCAGTCTGTAATTTATATTTAAATATAAATGCCTAGTTAAAATTAACATTATTAAATGTATTATGTATCTTATTTTAGTTAATTGTTTAAAAAAAATATGATACAGACGTAAATTAATTTTAGATTACAAAGTTATATTTTAATATAAAATGTATTATAGCATAGCTAAAATATAAAATATTATAGCATAGCATACTAAAGATTTTTGTAACAATTGAGTTTCTCTATTTTGTCTATCTTAAAATAAGGTAGGCTACTAAATTAATTTTATATTATTTTTTTAAGTATAAAGGTATCTTTAAAAATTGTACGTTATCTATCGTCTGTCTTTTCATGTCACCGTGAGAATTTTTTATTTTACACTTTTAAGTTACTATACACATATAATTATGTTACATACATACATAACTTCACGCCAGGTCCCTTGCGGAGTAGGCACGAACAACAGAGCACCATTCAGGCTTATTCTTACACACCTCGCTTCCTTCTTTGACATTCATAGCTCTTGTCATGCACGCTCGTCTGTTCTTAAGACTCCTGACATATAATTATGTTGTCCCTAATAAGGTAGCTTCTCGAATGGGGAAACGATAGGTGATGAATTGAAAGCGTATTTAGAAAACATTGCTCGTGCGAGTGCAACTCAAAGCTAAATTATATGTACTTAAGAACATATAAAAATGTCATCAAATTTTAATCAATAAAATGTCAGTAGGACATGCTGGTCGATTAATAAATGTATATCAGTAGATATTGGCACTCGCCGGCCACTGCCGCGGCGCGGCTCGTGCATTTTGGTTTGCAGGAAACCAACTGCTCGGTGCAACCTTCGGCCGCGTCTTGTAACCCATATTAATCTATTGTTTTATTTTAAACGTCCGATTGGTGTAAAATTGTTTAATTAAATGATTACACCTATCCTCAGGTATCACCAGGCAAAATTTTCGTTTGAATCCGAACGCCGATTGTCGACGTTTTCTAAATACCACGGATCTCATCACTGATTTTACGCGGTCGTTTATCGTTATCGATTTCCATTGTACGCTTTCCTAGTCCTAGTTGAGTCTAGTACAGCACCTTATTGATCTTAATTAGGTACCTGCTCGTTTTAGGATTGTCATAAACCTAACAAAATTTTTTCAGTAAGTTTTGTAATTGATTTTGAGTAATTTTCTGCTATATTTTCGGGACCCAGGGTCTAATAGCAATAAAATTTATACGGTACTATTTTGAAGTAAGATACATCCAATGCAGACTACTATCAAGATACTCTAATGCTGGTGTGCACCGACATTTAACCGGCGGTTAAAATAAAATAATCACTGTTTATGCATACATTTTTAGCGATTAATTTATTTTAACCACCGGTTAAAAGTCGGTACACACCAGCCTAAATCGAACGAAAATGAAATAATCAAAATTAGTTGAGAAACAAAAAAGTATAGAAGTCAATCAGTACAACATTTCCTCCTTGATTTTATGGATATATCCTATCTTCATAGCTCAAGATCCATACCAATTAAATTTATATGGGATCATTCTAAAACTTTAATGAAAAGCGAAAAGAATGACCGAAATCGATTCAAAAAAGTTATAGCTGAAACACATTTCAGATTTTAAGGGACTTTCTACTAAATATATTTCCGGAACCCAAAGTCTACTAGCAATTAAATTTATATAGCAACATTTCGAAGTTTTGTTAAATCGAACGCAAAAAGAACTATCAAAACCGGTAACATAGTTAGCCATAACTTTGTTCTGTCATACATAAAAAAAAATCGTGACGAATTGAGAACCTCCTCCTTTTTTGAATGCTGTTAAAAGTTTTTTTTTATTTATTCTTTACTGCAGGAGTTCAGCAAACTGGCAGACGGCCCCCTTGATGGAAAGCGGTTACCATCACCTATGGACATTTGCCCAAAGCTACTACAAGTGCGCTATTGCTCTCTTAAGGGAGACTGGAACCTGGTCACTAATGCCGGAACATAACTCAAAGTTTTTATGGCGACATAATTTAGACCAAGGGTGGTAGCCATCCAGTAGGGCAAATGCCGTACCACCTGGCTTACGACCGGCCTCAGGAAATTAGATACACGGATAAGTATTGCATTTTCGAAATTTCCTGGTCCGAACTACCTCCCCTGATTTTTTTTCTCATTTTTATTTTGACGTTACAAACAGACACTTCAATTTTATTTATCTGCATGTGACAATATAATTATAGTACACGTTGTTACACAATAAATACTGGGTATAGCGAAATCGTGCAAAAAGTACCTATAAATTAAACCTAACTATATCTACAGCTGATTCCTACCTATATCTTACTCTCCCTTCCTTTCCTTGCCTACTAAATAACACATGTAAAATCGTAACCAGTAGCAAAGTAAATGAATAGAAAGTAATAATTATAGGAAGCGGCAGTCACAATGTAATATCTATTTTGCGAATCGTGCGATTAATAAATGCGTCGTAATGAGGTACCATGGTTCAATATCCTGACGTGCCCCAGGCAATAGGGCACTAGGGCACAAACGAACGACCCTTCTTCGATAATACAGAGAGACAAATCTAAGAATATATGGGACATACGAGTATAAGTAAAATGTTAGACTGAATGAATGAATCTTTCTTTGTTGCAATACAGGTAATATTTATACATGGACAGCTTCTGTAGTCGAGTAATCTAAACTTTGGTTCACCTAGCTCAATGGAATACAGCTTTCAGGTTCAATTCTTGACATGGTAAGTTACGCAAACTAACTTTGCGTTATTTACAATGGTGTGGGTATGATCGACCCCAGAGTTAGGTATCCATTGTAAGTATATTACCTAAAACTAATTGTAATTGTAAGTATAAACCTTTTTTTCTCGCGTAACTTGCTTAAGTATGAGATAAACAATATTGATGGTATCACTGTATTCGACCTACATATAGCCATAAAAATATTACACATGTCACGTACGACGGGATAGCCACCAAAGCAATCATAAGAATACCTAATTAACAATAATAAAGGACATTAGACAAATAACTTGATGAACATTTGATATTGATAAAATTTATTAAAAGTGTTTTAGGCTGATTAGCCAAGGGCAGAAGTTGTCAATCGGAAGCGGGTTTTCAATAAAGCTGTTGTGAGAGGCAACACTTGTACACCCCAGCCAGTACAGCACCCCTGACATTTTCAATTGCCTTAAGTCATAAGCTTTAGCTCTATCTTTCGTATTTCGTATGTCTGTGGAGGAAATCTCTAAAATGGTTAAAAGTCCACAACGCATGTGCTCTATTGGTATTTGATTTTATATTAAGGTCTTATTCATATTAAGTGAGAGTAAGTTTGAAGGCTTCTTTAAGAACCATAAAAAATCCTTCAAACTTACTCTAACTCAATATGAATAAGACCGTAAATATTTATCATTTATCTCTAACGATCTTCAATTAAATTAAAATATATTTATTTATTTCATAAAACTTGATATAAATAAACATGAACACAGTTATTGATGTCTCATTTCGTAAAATGTAAATGTTGCCATGGGATAAACTAGAATTCACACGGTATATAAAAGTCTAATATGTAAAGTAGTAGTAATACCTATAATTAATCAACCTAAAAACATCTCACTACTGAACTCGAATCTTCTCTTTTTTTTGTGAAACGGACAATATTCTCAACATAGTTGTCCCAGCAAGAAGACTGGTAAGATTCATCCGTCCGTTATCTCGATGTGTATAGTAGAATTATTTTGTCCGTGCAGTTTGGGTCATAAATCAAACTCTGCCTCAGCCCGGCTAGGGCGGTGAGCATGTTGCGCGGGCGCAACGCCATTAACGATAAAAACTCATCCTTATCAAAGAAAGATTATCATTCTTATAAAAATCATTATTATCTTTTTATTATAACTTGTTACATTCTAAACTTTTGTACTTATAGTTTTTTAGTACATACATACCTAATTAATAAATTATTTTAAATCATTATTATTCTTATTTTAATAAATACGTTGTTTTATCTATTTTTTTCTTTCATTTATATCACTAACCCACAAAATGACAAAACTTAATACACTATCGATAACGCTTAACGACAACAATAATGCGCATCACTATGCCTGCCCATAAGGCCCGTGAGTGGAAGAGAGAGCGAAATACTCCGATTATTTATGACCCAAACTGCACGGACAAAATAATTCTACTATAGGTCTTCGCAATCATCGTCACTGCAATGTTTTCCTTCACCATCTGCACTTGGAACTAGAACAATATGTACATTGTAGATTTAAACAGAAAAACTGTCTAAGCGATTATATGTTCCAACCAGAATTCATACAAACGCAAATACAATGAAACGAGAGTACCTTAACAATTAGATATATCAACTTCAGATATGTATGAATTTGGTTTAATATTTGTTTTAGCTTCACGAACACACACACTAGCTTCCAAAGTTACAGTAACGAATACAGTACCCGCGACACGCTTGTGAATTGTACCAATCAACTGCAGTCCGTTTTCAATTAACCGCTATTTGTCAAAGGAGGTGCTGAGAGCCGTCGTGTCACCTCCCTTTGCGATTCCTCGAGGGAATCCAAGGGTAGCTGTACCTATTAAGCTGTTGTTACAATGTATTTTAGTTTCACTTTACTAAGTACTTGTATTTATTGTCAGTTCATGATTAAGGTTTTATTTCTTGTTAATATAAAGCCACTAAACAAATGCTGGGCCTCTTGTCTAGAATATCATGCATAAGCTTTTACACTACACTTGTCTGAATTAGATTGGCGGGTTTCACGAGTCGATAATCTTTGTTTCGTAACTTACTACGGTTTTAAAATAATATACTTACTGGTAAATTACTTATTCCTTAAATTTAACTCTGGAAACCGCGTCTCGGAAAACACAGCGCACGACATCCAACCGACGACTTGCGTAATGTCGCTATAGCACGAGCTGGATGTGGAAGGTAGGAGACCGGGATATATGGCGCAACTTGGGAAGGCCTACGTCCAGCAATAGACATTGACTGGCTAAAGAAAAACTGTTGTTTTTTGTAATTTATGTCCACTGGCACATGCTAACCCCTATCAGATAAACTGCTACTAATAATTTTGCCTCAAGGTATAGAAAATTTCAATGACTTTCATATTTGTGTTAAATTGTAACTAATAGTAAAACAAATGAGTGGATAGTAAAATATATATAGAAGCACGGAATAAATCTATCTAGATATATCAGTAATATATATATGTATAATAATATGTATATAGATAATGCCTGTACTGTGCAATAATGTCTCAAAGTCCTTCGATACTTTAGAAGTAGACTCTAATAGAATATTATTCCTGCAACTTCGAAGAATATTATCTCCACTAAAATCAGTCCACATTTGTCTTTATCGTCGTATAATCGTATACCGATTTATCCCCTTGTCTTGTTCGCAAATTCAATAATATGGATCGGCCACCCTCGCCACACGCATTACTAAGAGCACTACGTAAATATTACGTGTTTTATGAACTAGGAAGTCACAAATTAGGTTACATTTGAAATCTTTGTTAGTAAAAATACTTACTCTATGTTTTTTCCAACGTTCACTTTTAGGCATTTTGGCAAAAATTGTGCCGTTATAAAATTTGTCATGTCCGTTCGTTTGTTCGTCATTCAAGGTCTGACTATCATTATTCATCCATACATTTTTAAGTAGGTATATTGGAAATAACTGTCACCCACAGTTTCATCTAGTGGCCACCCCTAATCGTTATGTTTTCGCGAATTCACTGAATCATTCTATAGCAACATATTATGTTATAATAAAATAAATGCACTTTGTTTATTCATATTTAAAACACTTTATACACAAATTTTACGCGTACAACTATTCACCAGCAACTGCTATTCACTGTTGTACATAGGTACACCTATGTATACATATATACCTACATGTATACTTACGGGGCGCACATGCGGTGAGTGTGGCATTATAAAGATATGATAGATACCTATATACTTTCTCACAAACAGCTGCTTACGTATTCGTCCGATTTCGGAGCGGCTCGTCTCGATCCGTGCGAGCTTCGTACAGTCGTACTATATACATACACGTTAAGCGAACGCTCGGCCGAGCTACATGGTAGGCGGAGTGGGGGGTGTTAGGTTTTATTTTCGTTACGGAATTTCTTGATTCGGTCGCCGCGCTCAAAGCCCGCGATAAAAGCTATGCAATTGCTTAATAATAATAATAGCTCGTAAACGTCCTCTCATTTATAGGGGAATGGGCTGTATACCCGCCACGCTCGTCCAAGGTGCATTGGCGGGTTTGAGACGTCGGTCGATGTACAATTTTCATCACGATGTTTTTTTCATCGATAGAATGTGACAACTGTACCAAATGCCGGAAAGCATGGACCACTTTCTGGCCTGGTCCTGGAACTTTTAGCTTGTAAGGTAATGTAGGTACTATACGCCAGAAAACTGCCTAAGTGGTGCACGCTTTCTTGCCAGGATTCTAAACCGCGCCCTTCGAGGTTTGGGACGCGAGTGTGTTGACCACTAGGCTACCAGGGCTTCATAGCGGCTTATATTATGTAGATTAGATATTGCTACTACTAATGAATTTAATTCATAGATATTGTTCTAGACATACACAAATTACAGTTGCGTTTTTTTCGAATTGGCTACGGGACACTCAAGACTTTTCTATGGTTTGTCTTTTTAACCCGACCTAAGGAAAGGAGAATAGTTCGGGAGTAATGTTTAAGTAGAGCACCGACTTTAAAATTTCCTCAAAATATTTATTTATTTATTGTGTCCGTTAAATATTTGCATTTTAGTAACTTGTAGGCATTCAATTTATGTTTTTGAATTTAGATTTTTGTTCTAATATGTTTTTATCAAAGGTACAATGTTTACTGGGCGATTGCTTTTTCTAGAATTTTTCTTTCGCGGCTAAACTTACTTGAAAAACCAAAAATTAGAAGATATTTTGTACTTATGTTCTCTTCTTCAGGAAACATCACAGCGCCTGCGAAATAAAATATTCTACACCATTAAAATATTCAAAACTCTACTCCAAGAATACCTATTAACCTTAAAAGATTATTTAAATAGAAATAACTATGTCTTCGACACTCAGGCTTAGTTTACGGGCAATTATTTTTAAAAATAGAGACATTTTAATATCTCGTAAATAGGCAAATAAGTTTAAAATCCAAATTCGAAAATTATAATTTGTTTAACAAGCGGGTATCGTTATACATTAACTGGCCTTTAAGCTCTCCGAGTGTGGAAACAGTAGACTATATAATTATATAAATAATTTTATAGCAAAAGCCAACTAGCACTGAAATAAAAAATCTCATTATCTGCTGGAAACAAAATACTTGCCTAATTGTATAAAATAACCGCTTATTTATTATACTGCACCGTTGTGTATATTTTATAAAAATATCTGCAACAAGACAGGTGCTTAAGATGGCTCTGTTAAACCACTTAATTTACAGCATTTTTATTTTTATATCGGCTCATCGGATAAAAGCTTGTAAGAGTTACTAGTTAAGATATAGTAATTGTGCAGTTGCCCTACAACATACTCATCTTTCTTGATCTTCTTATAGCTTTCTTGCTGCGCGATCTCTGTATCCAAACCGTGTCAAGTATCTTTGAATATGTAACGACTTAAATTTCAGAATAATTTTTAAGCAGCAACCTCTTGCCAAATTGCAGGTCTTTGACTGGCGCTAAAGAAGTTCCTGTGGTACTGTTTCGTTTTACAAAAATGTCGGTACAGCATTCATTGTCATTAAACATGAATTATAAGAGTAAAGTTTCAACGGTTCAATGAAGTATGATTTTAATCTGTCCAAAAACCCCGTTTGGTTTTGTCAAAAATCTAAAGCAGGCGATAGACGGGCGAGGAAAACGCATGCTTTTGACTCGACGACTTATTACGCCCGCGTGGCATCATAAGAGTCTACATAAACTTGCAGGAGCAAGGAAGATTGTCGAGCCGTAAGTACAGGTAAGTACTCGCATGTCTCCTTAAAATGGGACTAAAACTGAATTCTAACAAAGATATTGTTTACTAAAATTATTATTTCAGACGAAATAAACATTCCTATTGTGATAATTATGTTTAAAATAATACTCGTCTTAAAGACATTCGTAACCACGTCTTAAATCAATAATAAAAAAACTGACAGCTCCCATCGCGACTCAGTGCGTCGATGCAGAGTAGCCGCAGGCGCACATAAATCCTCAACACCAAACTACATAGTACGCTGTCACTTTACGTTATAAAACACGCACTTTACGAGGATACATTCTACTGACCTCACACCAGGTCATGGTAAAAAATGGACAACTATCATAATTTATAAAGTAAAAACGCAAAGTGAAGACTTTGTTGCCATTTTATGGTAATGATAATAAATGACTCTAAATTTCTTAATCATACCTACTTAAAGCCTTTTTAACACTGTTAAATAATTTAGCTTTTCTTTCGTCTTGCTGTATATCTTACATAATATTCCACATTTTGCTTCATTTTTATTTATTTATCTATTACCATTTTAAATAATATAATGTGACGAGTTACAGGACTCGAATTACAATGCCGTTGGAATTAGGTACTATAGAATTTATTAAAACTATACAAAACACGTATAACACAGCTACAAATATAACTTGACTCAACCAATACAAACTACACGATTCAAAACCACGCGCAAAGTCCGTCACTATATAGCTTATCGAATGTACCCACGTCTTGTTCGTATCGTAATCGTCGCTTGACTGCCTCACCCCTCCGTTCGGGCATTGTTTTATACTAAACTATACAATATGTCTTGACACAATGCTCAATGCTCGACCGCATAACAATAGAATCTAAATTCACACCTGGTTAATGACCATCATAAACGATTACAATACACAATAGGATGTTTTTCTAATTACAAATTTTAAACATAAAGCAAACGAAAGAAGTCCAAATGCCGAAGGCAATAAACTGCAGGTGTGCATTTACTTTAGTCCGCGTGTAACAATAATAATAAGGCGCAGGTTTGTGTGTGTGATGCAACGCATCCTGGCATTTCTTAAAATACACACGATAAAATTATGTTGCATTGTCACTGTTCCTAAAGGAAATGATATAAAACTTATATAAATATATGTATAAAGAAATTAAAAAACAAACCTTAAAAGTAAACACTATTTCACTTTTTGATTTAAAAAATACACGTAGAAATACCAAATTTTATAGAAATATGCGAAGAATAGGTATTCAAGTGGGTTTAATTTATTGTTTGTTAACATTGTTTATTAAACATAAAATAAAAACTTCTTCTCCAAAATGCAATTTAAAATTTTATATTATATAAAGTAAATTGAGTTTGCTATTTTCACGATATCTCATATAGTTTAGTTGTAGTAAAACTGTAAGCTTGTCAAAGTCCTAAAACAATGTGGGGACCACATGGGTGCAGGTGATTTAGTGGTGCCCGCAGGCGACAGCACAATATGATTGATTCCCATCAGTGGGCCCATCCATCAGCCGACACGCGAATTCGTTATACACTCATCCGGACAGACACCCGGCTTTTCTTGTTATATAAATATGTTACATTTTTTATTGGAGATGCATTTTAGATAAAGCGAAATATCACAGGTATCCAAATCTTACAACTGTTTAAAATTAGACAATCTCCACGCAAAGTAAGTAAGGTAAAAGAATGGATAATAAAATATAATTATGAAGATACCCAGCATAAGATATTTCCTCACCTGAAAGTGATCATTTGGAAATAAAATAGTTAAACCCTCTTCTAAAGATAATATAATTTAATTTCCAAAAACAATTGTAGCCTATTATTGTTGCAATATTATTTTGAAATCCCCGTGAAATTTAGGAAATTAAAAAAACTAAATATGATTTTTAATTTATGACTAATTTAAGTTTAAAATAATAAGACGGTGATTGAAAGTTTCAAGCAAAGTTAAACTACAAGAAGTAGCAGCCAACGTCCTTGAGGACTTTTCGGTACCTGTTGCAGCAACAGGGGCCTCAACCAAGATTCTGTATAAAAACGGACAAGTGGAAAAACGAATAGCAACGGATAAGTGGCAAAACGAATCGCAACGGACAAGTGGAAAAACGAATGGCAACGGATAAGTGGAAAAACGAATCGCAACGGACAAGTGGAAAAACGAATCGCAACGTACAAGTGGAAAACGAATCGCAACGGACAAGTGGAAAATCTTCAACTGACAAGTGATAAAATGAATCGCAACAAAATTTTAACTTGAAGTTTTACGGGCAGGTTTTCAAATTGGACAAGTACATTAACAATCTGCCCGTAAAACTTCAAGTTAAAATTTTGTTGCGATTTATTTTATCACTTGTCAGTTGAAGATTTTCCACTTGTCCGTTGCGATTCGTTTTCCACTTGTACGTTGCGATTCGTTTTTCCACTTGTCCGTTGCGATTCGTTTTTCCACTTATCCGTTGCCATTCGTTTTTCCACTTGTCCGTTGCGATTCGTTTTGCCACTTATCCGTTGCTATTCGTTTTTCCACTTGTCCGTTGCGATTCGTTTTTCCACTTGTCCGTTGAAGTTTCACTTCTAATATGTGTCCCAGCACACATTTCGATTTTTCGCAGGTTTACTGCAAATTATGATTTGGTTAGGTTAAGTACATTTTAATGGTGTATGTAATACGCTACCCACGCACCGACCATTTTTTACGTCAACACTTTTGTTGTTCGTTGTCGTTCACTTTTGTTATGACTTTCGAAAAACTGAACAGTTGGCAAAGTTTTCTTGTTGTTATTTTTGTTTACTCAACAAACTCTATTTATTTATTTATATTTTTTTACACATACCACAAATAGAGGCAGTGATGCCTTGTCACGTGGAGAGCAGAGCTATAGTTCGATGCAAACTTAAGTTTGCCTCCATTAATAGCGGCTCGGAACATCGCACTTTCCGATGCGCAGAACGCAATTTTAGGTATTAGAGGGATGAGGTAGTCTGAGGACGCGGTATATCCTCGCTCGCTCTCTCGCTAGCTTTCTCGTTTACGAGACTTTCCCGGCGCTCGGTTCACCAGAGCTGCCAATTTAGCGCTTTAGGAGCTAGATATAGCGCTTTTTAGGGCAATCCAGCTCCCAATTTTATTAAACAACTTCCAGCGCAAAATCTTGCGCTTTTTATAATATGCAAATATCTAATTAATTTTATAATAAATATATATGAATATCTATACTAATATTATAAAGAGAAAAGATTAAATTCTTTATTTGCATTGAAGAGGCTCCAAAACTGCTTAACCGAGTTGAAAAATTCTTTCACTGTTGGCAAGCTACGCTATCCCCGGGTGACATAGGGTATATTATATTTACAAAAAAATTAGGGATCATTACTAAAACTCCAATAATGTAGTCCAAGGTATAAAAAAATACCTAAAATCGCGTGCGCTACGAAAACTATTGATGATAAAATAACAAATAAAATAAATTACTGAACCGATTTGAAAAATTCTTTCACTGTTGGCAAGCTACGCTATCCCCGGGTGACATGGGCTATATTATATTTACAAAAAAATTAGGGATCATTACTAAAACTCCAAAAATTTAATCCAAGGTATAAAAAAATACCTAAAATCGCGTGCGCTGCGAAAACTATTGATGATAAAATAAAATAATGTACTACGACTTTGTAGAATACATCATTATTTACAAAAAGTATCGCGACACCATATATCTAACTATTATAGTTATGCCACAATAAGCGTTTTTTTATTATAAAAAATTAATTAAAATGCCGCCGCTAGAAAAGGCTTTTTATTTGTATCTTGATATTAATCCTTATCAAAATAAATTACTTCATATTCAAGACTGCTTCAATACCTTTATATAACTTTTTGAATTATTCAATTCGGACATTCCATTTGAAAGATATCACGAGTTTAAAAATGTAAGAATTAGTGACGGTGATCACGTGACTGTGACATCTTTTCGTGAGTCAAAACTCCATAAGACCCCCTCTATATAGAAGTTTCACTTCAAAAATGTTTAGAACACCCGGCCGTGACGCTTTTTCGTGAGCGAAAAATCGTAAGACCTCGTATATACAGAAGTTTCACTTCAAAAATAAAGAAAGGAGAAGTGGCACCAAGTTTACAGAATGTATTACGAATTAAGCTAGGCATTAGTTTGAAATTTTAGCATGCTCTAAACCAGGGGTGGTAGCCATGTAGACGGGCAAATACCTTAGCACCTGACTGTGGGTTGTTTTTCGCCTCTTACGATAGGCCGCCTGAAATTGTATTTTTTCTCCATTCCTGCACGGAAAGAAAGCAGGCATAACAGTTTTCAAAAATAAAACTACACACCAATACCACCCTCCAAGTTCCGCCAAAAAGTCTCATATCATAGAGAGTATCTACAAAAAAAAAAAATAATTTTGATGTTCTTATTTCGTTACTGTTCCATCTAGGATAATGTTACTGTTAGTGACCGTTTTACGGAGATGTAGCGACGATTCTTATTAATTAACAATGACGTTAAACATTGACAGATAATGTACTTATTTATATATACTAATGTAGCTAATCATTAACAACGTTATTTTTAACGCTATAAACAAGACACACTTGGTCAGTCACTAACACATTATCACAGATGGAACCCCGTGCTTTAAAATAATGTAACTTAGAAAATATCAAGCATTCAATTATTCAAACTCCAATACTGATGTCACCAGATTGAAAGTTACGTTGATACTATTTTATGTAGCCAATGCATCCATTCGAATAGAAAATAAACACCAAGTCAACATAGCACGGTTAACGTTTAAAAGACTTTGTCACTAAACAAAAATAAAACCCGATGGCTGAATAGAGATGTGATTTTAAAATGTAAAAAAATAAGTTGAGACGGTTACGAGCTGTCAAAATGACAGCAACGGCGCCGGGCTGACAGCAACTGCAGATGAAATAACGACTTTTTTGGTGTGATGAGAAATCAGTATGTAACCTTTTTGTTATTCAGTACCTTATCATTCGTTTTATGATAGCAATTTAACACGATAAGAAGGTGGTGGAAGAAATTGTCTTCAGTCAGTATGAAAATGCAAACCACACTTACCTACTGTATCTGTGAATACTTAGAATTGTTTCATACACGAGTCTATACACACTTATTAGACAATCACAACAATCCACTCATTACTATCCACTTTAGTGCACAGCCACCTTTACAGACACGTCAGTCAACTCATTAGCCAACGATATGTACGTTAATTTGTTTGAGTTGCAATTAACGTGTCGGGTTCGACGCCCCGGCTCTATTTTTTTGTTGTCTTAGCTCTAAAATAAATAAAGAAAAAAAAGCAGCAGCAGACATCCGATTTTGACAGGTCCACCGATTTTAAAACGATCGTCCAGTGGATTAAAAACGTTTGCTGTTAATGATATGTTTTTAATGTAACGGAAAGGCCCGTGCCCTACAGCGGGGTTGTTAATGGCTAGATATTATTGAATTAATAACATTGGCAGATCTAATAAAAAAACACTAACCTGCACCTTTTTGAAATTAGAACCAATCTTTATGGCATATATTTTTTTAGTTTTATATGTTTATTATTTTATCCCTTTAGTGTAATATGATTACGTACATACACAGCGATAGATCTTGTTAGTAAATTTATTTTTCATATCTACATTTGGAATCATCTAATCACAGGGATGAAAACAACACTTTTCGTCCCTGTAAACTATTCTCCCTGCTTTCAATTTTTTTTTGAAAATTATGCGAACCATAGGTAATGCGACTCTTTTTTTTTTAGGCCGGGAAAATGCTATTTACGCACAATACTGGGTCCTGGCAAGGGATCAGACTCACGTCGGTCGGGGGCGGCATTACTGCATGCAAAAGTAATCCACCCGCGATCGACTCAGCTTGTGTAGAGACTCAGAGAAGCTGCACGGGCAGCGCCCTACTACCCACTAAAACCACCCTCCTCCCATGTGCCCCGCGATTTATTGTGTAGGAAAGGCTGAGACTTAGAACAGAGTTACGCCCAGCCGAGATAATGCGACTCTTGTCCCAACTGCTTTAACAGCCACTGTTAAATCGCGGCATATGTTGTTATAATAAAACCATTTTGTGACATAATTTTATACTTATAAATAACTTTTCACTAAATTATTATTTAGTTTACATACATTTGAGCTAAATATTTCATCAGATATAGATATAGATTTAACGTTTTTATTAACTTTCCTCATATTCGAAATGAATCGCAGAGGGTGAAAGGTCTATTCTTCGGGCACTTGAACAGTTGCGCCCTCCCTACCATCTTGTGCCTAAATAGGTCACTTTCACTTCTCGTGTAACAATCTACTATTTAATGACTATACTGAAAAATTATTGCTGCTAAGCCTTTAAACAAAGAAGAATTATACATACATACATAACTTCACGCCAGGTCCCTTGCGGGGGTAGGCACGAACTATCTTTAAAAATATTATGTTGGCTAGGCATTTTATTTCTTTGAGATTGTATTAAATTCAAATTCAATAGATTTAATTCAAACAAACTTCCATTGAATATTTTTTTAAGTTATCTAAAAAAAGTTTTAAGTCTTACGCTATGTATAAGTACGTGCCACTTCGTAACATGTTAGCGCGAAACAGCAAGAAAATGCTTAGGACAACGAGTAGCTTATGATTGTTCTATTTGATTTATGAGGTGATAACTTCTTATGGGAGGATAAACCGCTTCGTTACGTAACGCGTTACGGCGCCAGTCTGTCTGGCTTCCCTTTCTCTCACGCATACGGCAGCGGTAAGCAGGCTCCTCGTCTCTCACTCTAACCCACAGCGATAGCGGTATTTCGTAAATTAGATTAAATAGTGATACCATTAATGTTCATAATATATATGAAATTCTAACATATTCAAGAATTGTAACTAAGAATTTAAATTTTATATATTTTATAATCAATAAAAGATTTTATTAATAAACAACCCTTCGTTACATCATCATATTAATATACATAAAATTTAAGTAATAACCTAAGCTTTTCTCAAATTACACAATTTCAATATTAAATAGTTCATCTTGAATTAGTTTAAGTTATCACTTCTTTTGGGCATCCCGTGATGCACACGTTTTTTATCCGTCTTACTATTTTCATAGGTATAAGTATATTATAGGTATAATATATAAACACCTTCTTTTCCAGAAATTAGTGCAGTTGCAGTTAAGAGACCACAAAAAAAAGAAATTTAGCATCATAATTATATTATGAATATCTTACCCCTTATAAATTATGACAAATTCGGCGGTAACAAGCAGAAAAATGGCGAGTGAAATGGATAGCACTAGTACTATGTTATGTCACACAAATGACTGACTACCGTGGTCGTCGGCATAGTGTAAACAAGGTAGTATAGATGTCATGTGTAAGCATGTATGTGTGGTCCTCTGATCTCCTTATGAAGACCATACCCTGTACCCGGGGACCCTGATGTGATACCTCGGTCCGCGGCTAAAGAGAATTCTACACAATAGGATTTTTGTGCCAAGTCTGGCAGCTGAAGAGTCGACGACCGATTTTACGACAGTCCTGATCATAAATTATCCCGCTCACTGCTGGCACTTTGTAACTGATGTCTTTATTTCGAAATTATTAGATATTAATAACGACTACATTTTGAAGTGAAACTTCTGTAGATTCAAATAATTTGAAACTCGTTGAACACGACGCGACACTAAAAAGAAATAAACACATAAATCTATAGAACTAAGCCTGTGAGAGAATGAGATAAATTACATTATATTTAATTATTTATCTAAGCACTTACGGCCTTACTTGTAATAATCTCGTTTAGAAACGATTAGGCGCCATCTATCTCTTAAGTAAGAGAATCAGAATCAGTCCCTAATCAATGAATATCTCTTTTTTTCACTTATAAACGTGTACCTATACCTGTTGTGTACTTATCAGGAGCACAGATAAACGAAATTTGAATGATTAACGTAGGTTGTACCCAAAATATTCGATTAAAGAGGAGTTTATGGCTAAGATTTTCTATAATCAGTTGCTGAGCAGTTTCTTTAAATTTAAGAAACGATTATAAGTAAGGCCCTATGCTCAAACAGATAGAGTTAGAAATGTTTTGAGGTTTCTTTCGTTAATACTTCAAATTTCGTGTTTTAAAGTGAAAACTGAAATGTGACGTTACGAAATTTGACACAGTTTGTTTCACTTCTACTGCGTGTGAACTGCACACGCACACAATTTTTTTTAAATATATAGCTTAACCGGACATATCAATGTCTGTTAAACAAAGAATTATTCCGCTCTAAATGAAATGGAAATAATTTCAAGTTGTAACGTTTCATAATTGAACAGGTACACTATATTCGCGTGTCTCATTCGCGTTTGTTCAAATGACAGAATGAATTATTAATTTAATACTATGAATAGTTTGTTTAGAATTATTACATTAGTATTGGTAATTAACAGACTTATAAAAATGTACTAAGACTTGTGTTTTTAAGGGTTCTGTATACTTCATTAAATACTAGCTTCTGCCTGCGACTTCGTCCGCGTGGAATACCTAGTTAAAAAAAAGTAAGTTAAAAACCCCCCATTTTGCAACATGCTTGGTTGGTGCTCCGCTCCTATTGGTCTTAGCGTGATGATATATAGCCTATAGCCTTGTTCTAGCCTCTATAATTCTCTTCTAGCCTTTCTCTTCGTCCTCCTCTTCTCCTCTCTTCTTCTTCCTCGCTGAAAGATTTTTTCAAATCACACCAGTAGCTCCTGAGATTAGCGCGTTCATACAAACAAACAAACTCTTCAGCTTTATATATTAGTACCTACCTAACCACTAACAAAACAATAAAAAGACAAATTCTTCAATGATTATAAGCATGACATTAATTATCTACACAAAGTCATAATGTAAATACGTAAAGAACTAAAACATCCAACCCCAACACGTTGCCTGGCTCTAAGATAGAATTGAGGGCATGTGATAGAGAGGATGAGATAGGATGATGAAATAGCTGTTATCCGTGCAGGAACGGCAAAGAATACAATTTCCTGCGGCCGGGCGGCCTGTCGTAAGAGGCGACAAAACAACCCACAGCCAGGTGGTAGGGCATTTGCCCGACTGAATGGCTACCACCCCTGGCGTAAAGTATGTCACCATAACAATCTTGAGTTGTGTTCTGGCATTAGTGTCCAGGATCCAGTCTCCCTTAGAGTGTGGCAGACCATCGATGACATCGACAAATGCCCATAGGCGATGGTAACCGGTTTTTATCAGATGGGCCGTCTGCCTGTCTACAGAACTTATGAAATAAAACAAAATAGGTAATAATAGGATATTGGGCGGGGTTTCAAGTGGGCTACTGGAACTTCCACTTCAATGTAGATAATTATAATTTTATGCCAAGTTTCTATCGAAGCATCCATTCCATTACCTGGTTAAAATTCAACAAACTCATACAAATATTTCTTTAATTTTCTACCAAGACAACAGAATATATAGTAAGATATAGCAACCTGGTGCTAGTCATTTAACTTATTAATAACGCTTTAAATTATCTCAACAATGTTTTATCAATACATTTTTGCAATAAGGAAATATTTCAGTATAACTATTATCTTATATGTTCTTATAATGAACCATTACGGCCTTACGGCTGATTAAGTAATTAAAAATATCTTTCTTATATGTATGTATGTCGCAATTATTATCTCTCACAACGACACAATTAGTGGCGAGGCAATTTCAAACTATTTACCCTTAATTAATGCATATGGCTAAGGTATGGGAAGCCCGAGTATCAATTATTCGATTAAAAGTTCGGCATAAACTTTTCAATTCAATTTTTAATTTTTCGTAAAAAAGTCCGTTGCAGAAATGATACTTTCAAATTGTCAAGTTTGAATTTCGAAATGTGTCACAGATTTAAAAAGAGAATCGGATTCGCACTGTCATATATTTTTCGTGGAAGTGTACTTTTTTATGTTAAAAGTTTATGCATATTATATACTGAATGCAATCTTAGCAGTCTTTTGTAAGTAAATTTGCTCACAATAATATATACAGTTCTCATTTTTTTATAGTTGCTATAAGTTAGCTAATTAGATCAGAATATTCTAAGGGTAGACTTGTTTTATGTTTTATTTCTCTCTCTAAGGAGTACCTATGACTTAGATCATACTTATTTTGAATATACACGTAATTGTATATTTTTGGAAGAAAAACGATGTTTTTATGGATTTACAGAATAAAGTTTAATTAGACAGAATAATTGTTTTTTCAATATTTTATACCAAGACATTGTCATTCTGAATTTAGAATCTAATGACAACCAAAAAAACGCAAGTAGTCACATGTAAAGAGGTGTAACATCGTCAAACAGCGTGTATAGCGTTGGTTCTCAACTTCTATCTCAATGACCTTTTTTTTTTTTTTATTTTTTTTTTTTTACCAGGGGAAATCCGATTGAGGACTAGGCCGCGACAAGGGCAGAACCTTGGGGGGATAATTCGCGACCTAGTGTGGGATTCGCCAGATTGGGGGTGGCACTAGCATGCCCAGTCAGAACTGGTGCCATGCTATTGCCACTCCCCAGTTAGGGATACCCACTAAAACCCCTGGGTGTTCCGTCCTTCGCCTTATGCCAGGGCTACGGGTATATGACCTAGCCTCTCCGCAGCCCTGGCAGGCGTGGGCCCCCATCACGAGGCCTCTTCCATTGCCGGGGAACTCATTCCCCGGAATCGTCATGTTCTCTTTGGCGTGGGGCGGTTTGTAACTCGCCCCACGGGAGGAGAGGTGAGCGCGCGCGGAACACTCGCGCTCTCATCTCGACGGCATATGCAGGTGAGTGAGAACCCCTATACCCCAAGGGGCCCCACCCGCGCCGCCCGCTTACGGCGGCCGAAGGTCCGTACTAGCCCTTCGGCGTCGGCGCGTCCTCCTTTGGGAGCGGAGCCGTGACGTGCGCTCACGCTCCCGCTCCGCCTCCTCCTTTGCAAGCATAACGTGCTCGCAGAAGGAGGAGACGGCGGCCCATCCGGTGTTGCTCCCGACCATGGTGCGTACCACGGCCGGGAGCGAAAGGTCAGATCCGGTTACGGCGACGAGGTCTCGGCGCTGTTCTGTCCAGGCTGGACACTCCTGGAGTGTGTGCAGCGCCGTATCCTCGTCGCCGGTGTCACAATGATGGCACCCTGAAGTCGTCTCGCGGCCGATGCGACACAGGTACCTCCCAAAGCATCCATGCCCCGAGAGGACCTGCGTCAGCCTAAACGTCAGGGTGCCGTGTTTACGTCTAAGCCAGAGCTGCAGGACGGGCCTCACCGCCTCAATGGTGGCTAGACCCGCGCTGGGGTGTTCTAGGCGTTCCTCCCATACCACCATGGCGACGTCGCGGAGCTGCGACCGGCATGCCTCGGTTTCCTGAGGGGCCGGTCTCGTGCCCCTCGCCAGGGCCTCTTTACGCCACTGGAATAGCGACGCTAGGACCCTGGCCTCGAGGTCCCATGGTGGGGATCCGGCGAGTAGCGAGGCCGCTTCAAAGGACACCGTACGGTATCCTCGTATCATCCTGACGGCCAGCACTCGCTGCACCTGTCGTAACAGCGTGGCGTTCCGGGCCGTCAGGCGGTCGGACCAAACTGGGGCCCCGTATAGGGCCATCGACCGTACGATGCCTTCGAAGAGTTTCCGGCACGGAGCTTCGGGCCCCCCGATATTAGGCAAGAGGCGCGACAGCGCTCCTGCCGCCTTTTTAAGTCTGGGGGCCAATTGCCGAAAATGTGCCGAAAAGTCCCATCGGCTGTCGAGGACCAATCCTATCTAATCCTATCTCAATGACCTATGATAACCAAGAAAATATTCAAAATTGACGCGAAACTTATAGATAAAAAAAACAAAAGAGATAAATATTGATCTAGTAAGATTTGAATTTGTAAAGTAACTAAATTACTCGTTAATTTTATGCATACGAGTTTGTCAATGTAAGTCGTACTTTTACTTAATTTAATAAATTAAAGTTTTGCCAAATAGAACTTTATTTCAAAATGCCGAATTGCTTTCGGCGTCTTCGGCTAAACTTATACGCCCTATTATTTACATGCTTTCTTTAATTTATGTGCATTATTAAGATATTTAACCGAATGAAATAACTATAGCACACTGAAAGTCCTTAAGAGACCGTTTGAACATAGCGAATATTTGAACTTTCCTTAGAAACAATAATTACGTAGCGGTTTGTATTATTTATAACTTTTGTGTTATTATTTAATTAGTTGTAGGAATGTTCGTTCTAGTAAAATGTTAGCTACCTACGTTTGAGAAATACTATTTTGTAGATTTCTTTATATTTGTTTTAATTAACATTCAAGCAAGAATTTTCACCACGAGATTTTGATTCCGCCTCATTATACATGTAACTGAGAGGGAGAAGATTGAGACGGAGCATCTTTACCACCACAATTTTTTCTACTCAATTTTTAATAATTAGGTACAGTTTTCATAGAACCTCTTATGTACTAATTTCTCATCTTGTCCCATTTCGTAACAACATTCATACATCTCATAATCGTCATCTCGGTTGACTGGAAACTAAATATTCAATTAAAAATGTAATTAAATTTATAGCAAACAATTTACTAATGATGGAAAAAAATTAGGAATAAAATATTGTCATTATATATACCTAGGTAATCTAGTTTTAATAGTATAGGCGTCAATTTAAAAGGTAACATACGTATATCAACGTAAAATAACATTAATGTAATGAATTATATAAATATAATTTTGAAATGTACAAATAGACGTGTCCACGACACCTGCTTCGTAGTATTTGACTCCAATTATACGTTTAACAAGTTTAAAGTCTAACGTACAGGTGTTTTGTAAAACGTCTAGAAATTAAAATTAATTATAGTTAGCTAAGCTTAATAATTAAATACGATTATGGGTCGTCAAGGTAAGTGATGTAAACTAAAAGATACTCTAACACTTAAATGCCTAGATAATTTAATACAAAATTAAATCAGCCAAGTGCGTGTCATTCGTCTCCATAGGAAGAATTTGTAGCGACAATAGAAGGCACCTACTTGTTTCTGAAAAAAAATAACTATGACAGAAAAGCAGATGCACGTGATGATTGTACAAAGGTTCCGTTCCTGGAACCCTAAAAAGTTCATTTTATCTCAAGTTTTGACACCTATTCATAATATTTTTTTCAAATTCAAATTCATTTCTTGCGAATTTAAGTAAGTTTAAAGACGTAACAATTAGAAGCGGTGTGCAATATATTACAATTAAATCTATGTAGGTAAAATTTAATCAATTTTACGTGTCAAATTAAATATGAAGTCAAAGAAAGCAAAACCCCATAGCAGTAGGTATTATAACTGAAATAAATCATTATAAAAAATTGAAAAATTATACTCTGTGATAATATCAATGTCAATATAATTGAGGATAATAATATTTAAAATTTATCGGTCAAAAAATTGTTAACTGACTAATCGGCTTTTTAAATAATAATTTTTAAAAGTCGCCTTCTTATTAATTACTGGATATTATTATAATATTACTGGGTATTGTATCGATAGAATTAATTTAGTCATTGTTATTATATATTTAATCGTGTGAGTATTGGCCATTTGTACCATGTTTCAAACTGAGAACGGAAGCAGGGCAAAGCAAAGCGATATAGGAACAACGCGAAGTGCTTTTGTCTCGGGAAGCCTGCTTGTCTCTCTAACTAACATCGAGGCATATAAAAATTATCTAACCACTCTGCTTCCACCCCAGCCCAATCCCGCGTTAAGCCAAAGGACCTTAGAGTTATAGTTTATTAATTTAGAACTTTATCAGTGACACGTAGCAAAAGCATTATGGCCGATCCCGTATTATATTCGCCGGTAAAACTAATTAATATCACATAAATTATAAAGCAGTTAGAAATAAAAATGGATTAATCTTTATTTAATAGTAATGGACGTAGGTATAATAACTGGTCCGTGAACTTTTTCAGTTTTGCTTCATCGTTTTGCAACCGTTTCTTTAATTAGTTTCATAGTTTTTTTGACACAGAATTCAGTTTTTAATTCATTGTAGAATGAACGTAGACAAGTATTAAAGAGAGTGTTTCTACCGTCCAGAATAGGTAAGTAGGCCTTTCCTGTCTTTCTTTCTTTCTACAAGTATCATCTTGAAAAATTCTTATATATTATATAGCCGCAGTGAAAAATTTATTTGTACACCAGTGTTTTATTGTCAACATAAAAACAGCAAATTTATAAACGTAAGGTGTGATATTTTATTATTTCAAAAATATCATTAATTTCAAAGTCACTTACGATAAAATTGTAAGTATTTTCCAAGATTTTCCTATTTTCAGAGGGAAATACTTCGAAATACCTAGTTCTTCTAAAGTTAGCAAAGTAGATCTACTTTACGAGAAGTAATTTAGAAGCTTTTCAAAGTTACACTTTTACTGTGTGATTGCATTTAAATATTCTTATTTTTATCCAAATTGTATGGCAGCCGAGTTTCTATATCTTATTACTACCCATTCATTTACCTTAACCGGATATTAGACGGTTCATATCTGTGTTTCAAATTTGGATGAATCAACGAAAGTAATTTATATAAACAAAAACCTGAATCAATGAATGACATTAAAAACCGTGGTCATTTCAGTTATGTGCCTTTCAACCAAATTGATTTATTTAAGTTGATCCGTCCAATATCATAATACGTGGTAAAATTCGACACAGACTTCATACAAGTATTCATAAATTTTCCACCCCTGGTGTTTAGGTAAAAGAATGAATAGTACGTAAGATAGAATCTCGGCTATATTCTCGGATGTGGTAAAAAATAATACAAAATATTGTTTACGAATATAATTTTATTAACAATTTTAATTTAATGACTGTAATGTAAGTCGATATCGTATTTACAATTTGCATTTTATTTATTTATATTATACATTTTTACAAATATCTGTTTATTCGAGTCTAACCATCTTATAATAAGTAGTTCTTTCCATGTAAAATAAAATAAAATTTCAATATATTGTATGAACAATGTTTTATAGTGATCAGATTATATCCTCATTTTGAGAATGCTGCCGAATGCCTAATTATAATTGACAATTTACAAATGTATTTATGAGAAAAATCGTGTTTCAAGATGGAGCCTCATCTGGTATAATGTTACAGTTATAGGCCGATTCACGCAGATATGACGATGGGTGTCATACGTTATATGTGATGCGGTATTCTTTCTATTGTTAATGACGTTAAACATTGATACACAACATATTATGCACATAAAGGTATATGTACAATGGTACACATATGTGGCTCTACGTTAACGGCGTTATTTTTAACTCTATAAATAAGATGCATTTGGCCACAGTCAATAACTTTAATATTATCGCAGGTGCAACCCCAACCATACCTATATATAATCAGAACAGTAATTTATTGTTTTGTTTGTTGTTTATGTTTTTTGAGTGACGTCAAACAACTGAGTTCTTGTGACAACTCGAAAGGCTACATTTCACTATACATTTGCCACATAAATAAACAAATATCTAATAATAATTACCTACTATTCATAAACTAACAACATCCTAAAACTGTTATTTATTTTAAAGTAATACATTTTTAGAAAATAAACCTGCACGGTAAAACGTCACCCTTCAGTTGCCGCCAAGAACTTACGGATTTGGGATTTTCTTCTTTTTAATGATATAGCTCTACACAGTTTATGTGAATTACCAGTGAAAAGTAGAAGTTTTAAAATAATCTTTAAGCAAACACATCGGCCAAATTGTAGGCCTATGACTGACGTCATGCGAGGTAGTTTTTGCAGCAACTCGTCGAAAAGGCACATCTCACTTAAAAGTTGAGAAAAATATACAAACAAAGTTCTTCGTGAAAACAATCAATGTTTTAGAACTATATTGTATTCTAAGTACGACCTATATTTTTAATCAATATTATAAATATGAAAATAAATGAAATTTGAAAAAGACTGTTCAAAGTCAGATCTAGTCAGAATACTATTTTAGAATTTATTGTAATATGTGTCAAATAGACAATTAACAAGAATGGACGATGCATTAACATTTTTGTTTTCAACTAAAGGGTGCGCGAAGATATGGAAAAGGTTGAGAATCACTGCTTTAGAAAATTTTCTTTCCATTTAGTACGTTATTTATTTAATGGCAACTATTGACTTATATAAATTTTATAAGTATATGGCAGCTATTAAAAAAAAAATGTAAAAAGTCGGACATGTGGTCGTCGACCTACGTCCTACTTATGTAAAGAGGCCAGACTTCGTTTTAAAGCTTTCTATATCCTTTTCCAACATTTAGGTTATTTCAGCATTTTGGTACAGATAAAAATAAATCTTGTCAACAATGTATAACAATCCGTTCCATTGCGATTAGTCGAAAATATCCCATCCATATCCCAATAAGCGCAACATATCCTCTTTAAATTAATTGTCATTTATGGTATTTTATATTCTGGTAGAAAGTAAATAATACTATTAACATCCTTAATTTCTTTACAATTTCCCACCTCGTCATGCAAAAGTTAGCGGGAGGCACTTTTTACCACAATGGTAAGGGGTATAATATTGAATTAAATAAAAGTGTAAATAAGGAACATTAGAATTAATCTTGAATACATATACAATAACGATAACATATCTATATATGCTTACAATCGCTTACAATTGGACTGAAAGAGGGACCAGTAGGTACTACCCACTTTTTGAAATAACTGCTGACAGTCATTTCTAAAAGTGCCTAGTACCCACTACCCACCTACTGCTCAGGGTCGTCTTAGGCATCTTGGGCGCCGGGATGCGAAAACCAGTTTGCGCCCCTAGCTCTCCCCTACCAACAACAAAATTTAATTTTTGTTTCATTTTTCAGGTTTCTTAACCATTTTGGAAAAAACGGGAACCTTATGCATTCGTCATGTCCTTCCCTCGTCCGTCTGTTTTTGTATGTCGCAGCCATTTTTCGCAGAAACTACTTGGCTTATATGGATACGATTTGACAAGAAGGTGTAGTCTATATGGCGCTAAGCAGATAATATTCAAATGGTTTTAATTTTTACATATAGCCATCTCGAGCTAGAGTAGCCAGATGTCCCGTTTTCGACCGGACAGTCCAGTTTTCTTTATGTTTTTCCGGTCAACAAAGTCTTGGTAACCGGATAAAAGAGTGTACGGTTTTAAAGTAAACACGTTCTTTATCTGACTAACTCTTGTACCGCACTGTAAATAAAGTAAAAAAAGCTTAAACAAACTGCTAGTTCCACAAAAATTAAAGATGGTATCTCAGGCAATAAAACTTCATTAAAGCAGTGGCATCGAGTACTGAATATATGAAAAAATTGATGCAATTGAGTAATTAAAAACCTGGTAATAAAACACAATTAAAAACTTGACCGGTTTTTTAACTCATCTGGCAACCCTATCTGGGGTGTCGTTACTCAGATCTTAAATAACCATAGAGATGATCAGTAATGACTCTTTTATTTAAGTCAATCGACTTGTGCGGCCTAAGCCCCTGTGCCCGGGTGCCTGGCACCCCTTGCACCCCCGGGTAAAGAGGGCCCTGACTGTGCCCATATGGAACTAGAAGGGTAAACAGACAGTGGGATAGAAGATCGAACGGTCATGAGGGTTTTATATGGAAATAATTATAGCAAACAAAAGGCGTTAGTTTTTTAGCGGACGCAACAAAAAAATATAAAGCTCAAGACATAAAAATAACCATTAATAATATCGATCTTATTTCCTTCTATCGATTGACGAATGATTGACAGAACAATAATGTGATGAAACTACAATATAGATGACGTGACAATCTATTAGCATTGATATAATACACGTCGTATGACGATCTATACAAACTGGTCAGTATAATAATTCATTATAGTTTTAAATTTTGATTGTCTATCTGTTATGAAAACACACAATAATATTTTAATCAATTACCAATACTATCGATTTTTTTAATACAACTAGGACTGCTCTATTATTCCCGTTATTGTCTACTCTAAATTTAAAATGCAAATAATATAATAATTTTTTCAACACATTTGCTTAAAACTTATATTGCTCGAAAGTTAAAAATTATGCACCACACAATGGAACGTGCGGTAAAATAGGTATTTAGGTGAAAAAACTATATAAGAATTACACTACGGAGTTTCATATTACAAAAATAAATAAGCCTAATAATCGAACCTCCTAGAAAAATCGGGTTTTCATAAATACATTTATGTTTGTTTAATTACCCACTGTACCTACATTTCCTCGCAAATATGTTGAAAAACGTTCTATGACGACGTCCGGTTGTTGGTTATTACAAACTCGAGACCATGGTAAGCCCTCGACTTGTCTCGGGCTTATTTATATCCGTCTACTCATTTGTAAAAACCAACTTACCGCACTAATATCATAATAGTTATTTATGATACTAGTGCGCGTGGTGAAATTAGAACTACGTCTTTTGTCTCATTTACTCTATAGCATTAAAGTGAGACAAATGTATTAATTAAAAGCACTTCCAAAGAGGTTTGATTGAATAATCAAACTTCTGAAATTAAGCTAAATAGCTTATCTATTCTCGTAATGTGAAATTCCTTGGTGAATTTCTTATATATTTATTTCACCTAAGTACCTATTCCATTGTGTAATTTTTAACTTTCGACCAATGTATACAGATTTCGTAAATGCATTTATGGAGCATGTGTCAAAATGTGTTGAAAATAACTATTCTGTTATCAGCGTGTGCTGATAAATTTCAATAAAGTGGAGACCACACTATTTTTACCCGTAATTGTTGCGTACAACAATTACTGGTAAAGTTGGTGTGATCTCCGATTTCAATATCCTTAATTGAGGAATTGGCTATTTAGCAACGGAACTTTGTTACAATGTAAGATGGTAAACAATGCACTATTTGACGTTTAATGATATTTACCTACATACTTACGTACATTTTTGTATGTATCTGTAACAAATAAGAGTCACAATGTTGGGCTTATACGGGTCCAAATGTTTGACAACTAAAAATTAAAATGGTAGACTGAAAAGTTCCACCCGGCTAAGAAAAGAGAGAGAAAAGAATATGTGGCGAATAAAGCCTTCTTACATTCGTCTACCGCCCCGCAAGCTAGATATTTATATATATTATTGGATTGACAACTATCACACAGACATTAGAGAGAAAAACGTCGCCTTAGTACTTATATATTATTTAAATCGACAACTATCTGATTGTACATAAGATATTTCTTCATTTGGCAATATAAATACAAACGAAAAAAGTAAATATTTATAATTCACGGGTTATTTAACTTCTACAATGACCCGTCAAGTACATAAGAGAGGAGTCTTAGGAAGTTGCACCCGTAAATCTGTTACTGTGACATTGGCCGAATCAGCGCCAGCGTTGAGTCCAAATCTCAAAAAAAATTTGAATAGAAATGAAAAGGTGAAATAAAGAAGATTAAGATAATATAGGCATATACTACTTAATGAAGACGGAAGAAAATCATATGATAAAAGATTGTTCAAGTGGAAAATTGATGGATACAGAAAATAAAATAAAAAAAGATATAAAAAAGAGGTACTTAGATGCTATAAAGGTATCCATAATGATTTTTGGTGTGACAAAGAACGTATGCTAGAACAGAGAAGCATCAAACAAATGACATACCTATTGTGTTAGCTTTAAATACGTTGGGAATTTTAAAGAAAGAGAGAGCACACATAAGATTGAAAGCTATTTGATTAAAATGGTTTTCAAAGAGACAAATTTAAGGAAAGTGAATGACTTCAATAGGATAAATGTCATCAGTCATTAACGAAGACATTTTTTTATAGCTTGCAAACGTGGCAGCCTTCTAGATTTTGCAGGACTCATGACTGTAACGAGTCAAAAAATATAATATTTTTTGTTTAAAAAACTCAAGAGGCTGTTGCGACTTCCGCGCACTCTTTCGGATTGATTTTTTGTGCTATTCAGCATAAAAACCATCAACTTTCGATTATAAGTTTAAATAAATTAAAATTAATTCCATGAATACAAAAAATACAACAATACAAAATGCAAAAAGTGGAATAGCCACGTCAGTCGAACTGTCTTAATCCACAACTCAAACAATTGACAAGAATAAGACGTTACATCATGTTTTTTGCGAAATGTAGTGTTGACTACTTTACGAAATAATGGGGGCGTGTTCATAAAATTGTAACATGAACCATGTGTTGCGAACGTTTTAGAGCCGATCGTGTGCTGCATTGTCTCTTATATTGTACCTACCCAACATATTTTTGGCCAAGAATGTACCACATTTGGCCTGTATACAATACTGTCACAGTAATGATATTTTATGGCAATAGGGCTTACGATAGAAAGCTTCTCGCATAATTCGCCTATAAAACTATGTATAATACCTACCTACAAAGTGCCTCAACTTTAAACTATTTATGTTTTTTCCTAATATAATACAATAAAAAAACAGGCACACAATTTTAGACATGGTTTGCCTTCTGACTAACAAGACATCATTTTGTTAGTCAAAAGGCTATATAGTTTAAAAAGTAAGTAATTTATTCGTGGTAGTTGACTTCCATTTCACAATCTTAAAACCATAGCCGCCAAACAAAGTGTAGAAAATGGCGTGAAAAATCCTGGAACCTAAGCTCGCCCTTATAGTAACCATTTACCGTGGGCTGACACCCTATCGGTTATACCTACTCCAGTCACGAAGAATATGGTAAAACATATTTAATAGAAAGTCAAATACCAAGCAAAGACTCGCATTTTGAAATGAGAGACAAAGTAACACTGAACTAGGCTAGATTTTATGACAACTCATACCTATAGGTAGATAATGTTCAGAAGAGCGAAGTCATTTTGGTTTGGTTGAGAATATTTCAAATAGTGTCACGGAGATGAATATATTTAAATGTGGACTCGTGTGGAAGGAAACGTGTCATCTCGCGTTTGGAACTCCCTTAACCGCGTCAACCTTCATGTCCCTAACATACCAGATAAACTGCAAGAGAATTGCCTACATTATTACCCTTGTATTTTTCAGAACCAAATAGCGAAGTAGGGAACAAATGTCTTGCCGTACCACCTCAACCGTCTCTCAATATAAAGAATAAACTCAAAGCAACATCTAATGGTTTAACAATGAACAGCGAAGCTGAAAATTGCGCGAAGAGAAATAAAAAAAGTAGGTAAGCGGAATCCGACCTCCTAAGCGAATGCTCTGAATGTAGTATTAATTTTACGCTAGGATGATAGTGATTTTTAACCGCCTTCGAAAAAGGAGGAGGTTCTCAATTCGTCGGGTTTTTTTTTCTTGTTGGTTTTTTTTATGTATGTTCGCCGATTACTCCGTGATTTATGATCCGATTTACGTGATTCTTTTTTTGTTCGACGCGGAATAGCTTCCAATTGGTCCCCTAAAAATTTTACATAGTTTGGCTTAGTAGTTTTCATTTTATGAACATTTTTTATGAAGAAAATTTCCTTTTCGTTCCATATGTACACCGATTACTCTGAGATTTATGATTCGATTTACGTAATTCTTTTTTGTTCGACGCGGAATAGCTGCCATGTGGTCCCCTAAAAATTTGACATAGTTTGGCCCAGTAGTTTTCATTTATTTTATTAATAAAAGGAAGACGGCAAATTTTCTGAGCAATATAATAATAGTTCCTATAATATTACAGTTGGGATTGTTATAATTAGGAAATTATAAGAAATCCTTCCGTATCGTTCAAAAATTTAAGTCACAGTTTACCTAGAAGCGTTTGTCTAACCTTGAGATCACTTAACTTTTTAGTTAGATACATAAGCCGAGTTTCTACATCTTAATGTTCGTTTGCCTTAATTCTGATTAAAATTTCACATAAACTCCTTATTGTGGAGTTACATCCTATATCTAACGTCCCACAGCTGGGCACGAGCTTCCCATTTTTAGGGAGGGGAAAGACAGTATACTCGCCACACTTGCGTGGAGGGTGGATATAATGTCCGGTTCACGTATATTGGTTAAAAAACAATGTGCTAAAAATTTCAATTATTTAGTGAAATGGGCCTTTTCAAGCTGTTACAAGTACTTAGATACTAACTAATACTATACTCTCCCTCGTATGGCGTCAGTCAAACACCTATTTGATTGCCGCGTCTGTTTCGAGTAGGTACCTACATTTCCGATTTTCGCCTGGTATCCTTTTGTTTCAAGATTATTTTAAAACTTAGATAATATCCAATAACTGACCAGATACACAAATACTGCAAAGCCTTGTTTAAAAAGATGAAAATTATAATCTGTTTACAACAGGTTAGTTTTAAAACGACAATAAATTCATTAACGTTATGGAATAATATGTATAGTAGAGTATAGACTTGAAAGAGTAATAAGAAAATAGGTGGACGTAGATATAGTAGAACTTTCACATTTTTAATTTTCTTAAGATAATCAAAATAGGTATGCCATGTGTTTCATCGCTACTTGCGTGAAATTAGTACATTTCAAGACAAGTTACTCTTAAGCTAATATTAGACAGTTCAATTCTGTCTTTCCATTTAGGTAGCTGAATCAACCTAAGTGATTTAAGTAATATAAACATAAAGTTGAATGATTGAATACCGTCGCGTCTTTTCAGTTCTGTGCCTTTCAACCAAATGGATTCAATTTAGTTGATCAGTCTAATACCAGCATTAGAGCAACTATGCCCTAACTTCAAGCTATGCCTAATAGGTCCCTACTTTTATGTTTAGTTCTGTTCACCCTTTCGCTAAACGCATGCAGTCTAAGCTTGACTTCGTGGCGCATAATTATTTGATAAGTTTAATGTAACTCTTATGTTGCCATAAAGTCCAAAGAAATTTGAAATTTCTTTCATTTTCCTAATGGTAGTAAATAGGCCTACAAAACGAAACTTAACAAAAAATACGATGAGTCATGGACTGAATGAAGTTATAGACTTTTTGCAGCATTCCCAAACAACAGAGGATTCATTTAAAATAAATAACCGATCTCAACCAATTGGTTACATTATTAAGGCGATATGTCAGTGCCGATTTTCATATTAAATCGCATTAACTTGAATATTAAAACTCATTAGGATTCATTTCCAAAAAGCTTTTTTAAAGTAACTTGTTATATAATCGAAGTTTCAATTTAAGGAATTAAGTTTCCATATGTCATGTTATGAAATAGGCTAAATTTTTATGTATGCCTTGTTTTTTCTTACAATATAAATTATTGGAGACATTTTTAGTTGAAATATGTCTCTAAATGATTAATATAAAACATTTTTATTGTAATATTAGATGTGGCTTGAATTGTCAGACATTTAAACATAATTAAATAGTGTCATTGTAAATAGTTGCAAAAATCCTGTTTGTAATGTACAAAAATAATCTTGTAAGGAAAAACTATACCTATAGTCATATAAACCGGAACCAACCCACTAATTTTGTACAATTGAATTAAATTAGTATCCACGTAGAACGACTCTCCGAAACGCATTTTATGCATGTACTAAAACGATCCATAAAGCATGGATTGCTTTAATTTATTTTGAAAAATATAAAAACAGGTTTCAGTCAAGAAAACCTACTACGCATTCTTTTTATGAACATCTTAATTATATCAAAAATGGCATTCTGTGGATTAATCCCAATTTACATAAATAAAATCTTTTCCAAATAGAACGGTATGGGAGAAATTACGTTTCTAGATAAAAGACAATTAATAATTATTTTTTACAATTAATAATAATTAAAATTGATATTTATTTCCTAGGAAAGTTTACGACAACGGCACAAATTAATTTTTATGAATATGTCAGCCTGCATACCATTCTATTTGAAACAGACTTAAAGTACATTTTATTTTGATTTTAAATATACTGCAAAAACAATATATAGGTAGGTACCGGTTATATACTTAATTATCAATTTCAAAAAGCTTTTTCGCTAAATTCTTTTTTGATTGATTTGATTACTTTTGTTATTTAAGTTAACGGAATTTAATATAAACATCGACTGTGTTGTTTAGCCTTAATATCAAAATGTCATATCAACGTGTTCAGGTACACACCTTCATTAGCTTCGTAAACTACTCGACAATATTATCTACATTATTTATAACTATTAACATACAACTAAAAGCTGATATGATAAATAAAATTCTATATTTACTGGTAAATTAGGTAGGATGCATAAATATTTAGGCCATATTAACGCTTCGCGCGAAAACCCGACGCAGCCCGAAAAGTTATCCGTAGATAATAAATTAACTATCAGAATAGCACTGAAATCAAATAGGAAAACACTATAGTACTTGGCTATTATAACCCGCTTGAAATAATGCAGAAATTTGAGTCAAATCAACTGAATGTTCTTTATTATCTCATGGGCGTACAAACTTATGTTATCACAGTTTTAATTGTTGTATAAACAGAAATTAAAATTATATCCATCATAATATTTTGAAAGTAAGGCGATAAGATGTTATTTAACGCCTGTTTTTTTTATGTAGGTAAATAGGTAATATTAGAATTAATTGTTACATAATACCTACATAGGTACTATCTCCACATCCCTGTTACTGTAAATTTAAAAATATTACACCAACTAAAGCTGTTATTAGATTGTCTTTGCCTTATCTCGTAAAAGAGGCGAATTAAATTTTAAATTGACAAGAGCCTTTAGAATAAATCTTCGCCAGAAATTCTTTTAAGTTCATAGGTATACTTAGATTATTATTTATTTACTATTTATACATACTTTTTAACGACTATTACTTATACAACATAGTAAAGATGTCGTCCAATTAAATTTTTGGTACTAGAATTTTGTTAATACCAACTATTAACGTATTCAAAATTCCTTTAAGGTTGGGCTTAGTATAAGATCTTTTATTTGGAAAAACCATACGTAATGAAACGATTAAAAGAATCACGATTCTTATTCGGTCACGGCCAATAACTATAGTATTTTCCATATTAACCAATCAAATAAAATTAACCCTGTTACACCTTCCGACGTTCATTTCCAAATAGCGTTTAGAACAAATGTCGCTACAAATGTACATACCTGATGCAGATGCCAACTTCAAGCACTCGTACACTTTTAAACAGACTTATGCTCTAAACCGGTATACTATGCCTCATAATCACATCACGGGTTGCGATTCTAATCTATCAATATTTAACATGTCGTCTATATATTGCATCTTAGCTCACTGCATCGTCCGACGCTTAGGCGGCGTCGCTTCATTTTTGTATCACTGTGTTTATTTACACTATACGTATCAGTCTGTCAGGCTACTCCTCGTCGACGTTGATCTCGGAGTCGGCCGAGTCCTCGTCGTATGTGGAGGAGGAGGCGAACCCCCTGCCGAGCAGCGCCGATCTGTTTTTGGCGGCGGCCGCCCGGTCCCGTTGCCGCCGGTTCTTGAACCAGTTGCCCACCTGCGTCGGCGTCAGGCCCGTCGCCGCTGCCAATTCGCGCTTCTTTGTCGGATTCGGATACGGGTCTTGCAAGTACCACTCTCTCAGTAGCGACCTCGTTCTCTCCTTAAAACAATGTGTCTTCTGCTCGCCGTCCCATATCGTTCGCGGCAGCGGGAACTTCTTTCGCACGCGGTATTTGTCCACCGGCCCGAGAGGACGGCCGCGTAGCCTCTCAGCTTCTTGATAGTGCGCTTCCAACCACAACGCCTGCAACTTTGCGTGGCTTGATCGCTGAAATCTGTGTCTCTCTAGTATCGAGTAGAGTTCCCGGTGGCGGCCTGCATGGAATGCTACCACCGCCCGGGCTCGAAGTACGGCCTCGCAGCGCTCCAGCTCCGCCACGTTCGGGTGGGCGACAGGAAGGGACCATAGGAACCTCGCGAGGCGCTCCACGTCGCCGCTCTCCTCTAACGTTTCGCAAACGGTGGCGACTTGGGCCGCGCTGAAGGAGAGCGTCGGTAGCGGTAGCAAAGGAGTCGGCGCGGCCAGTTCGATGGCGTTAAGCGCGATGGACGCCGCAGGTTCGCAGGCCTGGGGTTCGGCGGCGCGGTCAGCCGCGGCGGGCCCACGGTGCGCCTCCAGGATGCGCGCGTGCAGCGCCGCCGTCGTGGACTCGTCCCAGGAGCCGCGCATCGGTGCGAGTGTGCGCGGCGGAGTCGCGCGCCGTGTGAGCGCCTGGCGGCGAGGCCGCCGCTGCCGGGGGCGGGCTCGCTCCCGGCGCCCGATTGGCTATCGGTTACGGCGCGGCCGGCGCGGCGGCCAATCGCGCTCGCGGCCCGCTCGGGGGGCCGGATAGCTTTCAACCGCGCCGCGGCGCGTATCCGGCGGGCGCGTTTAACGAGGGCGGCGGGGCGCGGCCCCCCCGCGCCGCCATGATCCGTCACGCACACCGCCGCGACGCAACTCGCGTTGATCCCCCGGCGCGGCTCGCCTCGCCGTTCGCGGTTCTACCTCTATCGATTACCTGCAAACCTGCAATTAATAGCCGCCATACGACCATCCGGGTAGATTACAGGCTCGGCTTTGGCCCACAAACTACAAATAGAAGCTTGTGTAACATCAAATAAATATTTAAATAGCAATTTTTGTGTTTTCATCAAGCACTGACACTCACCGAACACAGAGTAACATATAGGTACTCTATTTATGTATTTTTTATATGCACGCCGTACGCATTAATGCTTGATTGATTAAGCATTCAAGTTTTATAACAATATGAATGAAGCCAACTTTTTGAATAGGCAGCAATAAGCTCAGGCATGACTCTTTCTACTTTGTAAAAGGTTTTAATTTCTGGGATTGGGTTTCCGTGGATTTTCTATAAATTAGTTACATTTACTTATCTTTTCAAATTGTAGGCATATCTACCTAACCACCTTGGTACCTAATATATAGAAAAGAAGAGTAGGTAACCTAATTTATAAACGCCATTTATCTACAAAGATTAACAATTGAAAATAGTGGACAGTTTCGCTATCCACTATTTTGGATTGTTAATCGTCGCACCTTAATTGTTTTTAGAGTAGTTAATTACTTAGATATAAAACTGTAGATACATGTAGGTAAATAAGTAATCTAACTATGTCTGAAAACCAATAACTAACAACAAAATGCAAATAACATTTTAAAGATTAGATTTAATTGACCGAGAGTGATAAGTAAAAAATAAATGCTCAAATATCAAGAATATAAGTCGGTGTTCGGTGTTCACTTCAGCGAGATTTCAGCGTGAAAGCCTTTCTGGAGTATTAAGTTATTGAACGGCAAACCACACCCAGGCGGCTGTAACACTGCACAGGTAGCCCCCACCCGCCGACGCCTCCAACACCCCCGACGCCTCCAACACCCCCGACGCCTCCAACATCACCCAGCTACCGGGATTGTGGGTCGTGTTACATGGTATGTTTCGCTATCATTACGTATTGTCATTAACATGAATTTTGTTTGAGATAACGTGATTGATAACCTTTGTTGGGTATTATTATTTGGCATTTTGTACATACTAGTGGTCGCCCGTGATCGAAATTCGACCATAATAATTTATTTAAATTATAAGCTTGAACATTATTAAGGTTCTTTGGTCAAAAACTATACTTCTATGTACAATCACAGATTTCACCAAGGCTACACTGTTAATTTGACTTTAACAATTAACAAAAGAGTAGATATATACCTACTCGTATGTATATGTGTGTTAAATACATGGTAGTGTGTGTAATGTTTTTTTTTTACTAATTTAATGTGTTTTAAATGCATAATTTAAAAAAAAATATTAGCATTCTGCATTAGAAAAGGACTCTATATAAACTATAAATGTGCGAAATTTCATACTCAACCGTCGACGCAATTTTCTTAAAAAGGGGTAGAAAGTTTTTGCTATGTTTTTGCTTCACATATTAATATATATACGTATATACTCAGTATACGTGTTTCAACTGTTAGGCTTTATTTAGAATGTGGCATATCTGTAGTTATCTTTCTATACCTAATCTATTTAGTTCTAGAGATTATAGGTACCTAATAATAAAATAATACGTAAATCTAACGACAGTGTTCAAGTTAAGTTAAAATTCGCGGGTCAATTCGGACCACCAGATCTCGAAAATGCAACCTTTAAACTTTTAGTCCGTCGGTTAAAGTATCACGTGAAAACTACTAAACGGATTTAAGTGAAACTCCACACAAAGTTAGCTTATATCCCTGGTCAACAGTTTGGATACATTCTGTCCCGATACCTATATGTCGTTGCTTCCGTTCTTGCCGCTTCTTCTCCTTAAGACGACAATTACATGCATATTGCAAAATGCTGGAGCTACCTACATAGGTACATAAAGTAGGGCGTAGACTTACCTTCTTATTCATATTGAGTTAGAGTAAATTTGTAAGCTTCTTTAAGTTTCTTAAAGAAGCTTACAAACTTGCTCTAACTCTATATGAATAAGACCGTTAATTTTTAACTAGGTAGTTTATGTAATGTGGATATATGTATGACGTATAATATTCTGAACTGAAATTTAATTTGAACAAAAACTTGAATTTAATTGATTACATTTAATTAAATGTAAGTAGACATAATATTGTTTAAAAATGAATAACAATTTGTTTTTAAGCATTCTGTTTATTTTAAAAAGACGACATAAAACTAAAAAAGTTTTGATAAAATACATAATTTGAGCAATATCCTATATGACACGTAATAATACCGTTTCCAATATAACCGTATTGTATTCGTCCTGTAGCTTCACTCATAATTTGCATTTTTCCAGTCTATCTGTGCCTCGCTAATCAAATATAATCCAATGCTAGGTCTAATTTCGTTATGCAAATAAATCCTATTAAATTTTGTTCTTTACCTTCTTTATCTGTATGTTGTTCTAGTAAATATACATTTATCTAGTAAAGCTCTTTATCCGTAGATACATACCTACATCTATCGATCTAGTAAAGAGCGAGTATACCTATAGATATTATTTAGTCATAGAATACTACATTTAAATTGTGATGAATAATAGGTATGAAATAAAAAACAATGTATTAAGTTTTTGTAAATGTATCAAATTACGAGTAATTTAAGGTATTTTGCACACATATCAATAGTAGAGTCATTCGAGGTTGCCGAGCGCAGTTGGTAATACTTGGTAAAGGTACGCAATGCCTGTATCTCCAGAATGGAGCTTGGGAGGCTGGGTATTTGTTTTGGTCAATCAGAGGCACCAGTGGGACCAAATAGTCGCGGCTTGCCCGTACTCCGCACCACGCATACTTCTGAATCTATTGACAAAAAGGTATTTTTAACTGATTCACAAGTATTAAGTGTTTTGGAAAACGCTGTTACTTACAAGAAGTGGCATATCAGGTGACATAAAGAATAGGATTAACTTTATGGTCTACCATGTAGGATGCGCAAAACCTGATTTTTGTACGAAAAAGCATCTATTAAACAGTCATCTGGTTATCTACTAATAACTGTCATAAAGTTTGGCGAGAATTAATAAATAATACAAAATATAATTTAGAGGTCCGATTTAAGACATAAAATGGTAAAAATTTGCATTTTCAATTAATTAAAATATGAAATTTTTAACACAAGGGCAAATAAAACATTTACCTACTCATTAGTAGTTAGGCAAAACCGAATCAACCCATGAGTTTAACAAACTGACGTAGGTAGCTACACAAAACGATTTCAATTCGCATATTTTATAAGTGGTACATTAATCCAAACTTCTTATCCTTATAGTTAGATGTTATACTTACAATTTCTTTTTCGAAAACATGTTTCTTGATCATTCTGCATAACTATGTATTAATGGCCATCCTGTGTTTGATTCCGTTTTGCATAACTACGTCCAGTTAATTAGTAATAAATTGTCAAAGTTCGAAGAATTTATATTACTTTATATTGAGAAGTTTCTTCTGGACTTATAGGTATCTATGAGGGAGAGAATAAGCTCCTTTGCAAGTCTCGAACAAAGCTTTTGAATATTTCAGTTATGTATTTGAATAAATTTAAATATTCAACAAGACAACGTTTGAAAGTAATGAATTGAATGTTGATAAATATAATTTAATAACAAAAGATAACATAACGTACAACACACTAGCTAGGCTTTCTCATACAGCGTCGCTTGTCACGGAGATTATTTCATTTTTAGGCCAAAGAAGTCTCCGTTGCATTCAATTACTTATTATACATTACAAAAATATCAAATTTTATGATATTCGGTTCATTCGCAATGCCTTGAAAAAAGTTAAAAGTTATTTTTACATTTACAAACAGATATAGGTATATTAAGTAAAGGTATGGTAGATAACATAGATACTGGGAGCTGTCTGCAATGGGTGCAATCCCCTGCACTGCTTATATTGAAAATATATAAGCAGATAAGTTTGGGGTATTTTTTTGTGTTAAAGTCACTAGGTACACTGCAATGGTTATAGGATAGATATTATCGAATAGTTTTTGAGTAGGTAATTAGTTATTAGTTTTTATGAGAAATGTCAACTATATTGTCCTCAGACAAAGATCTACAATTTGGTTGTGTATTGAAGACTTAATACTAGACTTAATATCTACATCAGACAAGCCTGTATCGTCTACGTTTCTTTGCTTGTCATTATAGTGAATAAAACAACACCATCTCTATGGTTCTCTTTGCATTGTTTCTCTATACTTTGGTAATTAAAAGTTACCTATCTATCTCTAAAAGAATATCAATTGAGAATTAGATTTCAGAGCTACATCGAAACGAGTTTTGACATTATGAAGTGTCAACTTGACGTATTAAGTGCTGTCAGTGGGAGATGCCACTCTAAGCTTTTGTCTGTAAAGGTGTTTAATGTTAAAAGAGCAAAAAATCAATTAACTAATTGCCATGATTCGATGTCTAGTGGCTTTTTCTGATGAGATTTAGATAAAATAAGTACCTACTCCGAGCATTCATTTTTATGAAGTACCTAGACGTAATTGTATCTATAATAGGACAGTAAATAGGTACGTGTTTATGCTATAGGTAATTTGGAGTTACTAACTTACATCCCTTATTGGATTCATAAATACCAGATTTGATACTCGCTAGGGTGACTTTCGTAAACGCAGTTTAGTCTTGCCTATTTTATGTTATAATGTAAGAAAAATAGGCGAGTAGGTACAATAATCTAATAGTCTCCCGGTAAAAGAGCAATGAAAATGAAAAGATCTTAAATTCTACATAACTAGAGGGCGTTACTGATAGATTCTTTTCTCGCTCTTTGACGTTTTTAAAATATGTTTTTTTAGATCAAATCAGCAAAAATATTAAAAGAAACAAAGACGTTTAATTCAACTGATTTTACCGATGACGAATATAGACTAACTTTTGTCCTCAACAATTTTATGCTTCCAGCGAGATATGGATCGGAGGCATATGCGATTGAAACCATATGCAAGTCCTATTATCTCCAATCTACCTACTCTTTCTGTAAAAGAAAAAATCTTCCATACAAACGCCTGACAAATCCAGAAACCCCCACCCACTGGAGATTTTGTATCATCCAAACAAAGACTTGTAAAGGTGCCTACATATCACACGAGACAAGATTAAGGTTACTTTCTTTACTCAAGTCCGTACTTGATATTTTGTTAGCAACCGGAGGACGGCACCTCCAGTTTTTCTCATGTAACTTGTAATATACCTACGGACTTCATATTGTAGAATGATATTCAATCAGATTATGACCCTGTAGAGACGCTTCGTGCATTCATATAGGCTTTTATTTTGGTCAGATATTCATATATTCAGATATTCGAGCGCTTCCGGATTACCTGAGCGACGAGTGTCATAATGAAGGCTATTATAATTTTTTATTCAAAATCAACTGATTCCACTCTTAGTTAGGATATATTAATTTTCGTTCTAGCTTCTTTAAAGAACAGGTCTTGAAAAGTAAGACAGATATCACTGTAAAAAAGAATGTAAAAAATAAAAGCTAGGAAAAAGGAAATGAATATGAAAATTAATAGCTCTACAACGATAATAGGAAAGAAGATATGACCCAGTGTTCTAAATGCAAATCTTTGTGCATGTGTCGACAAAAATACTATCAATTATTTTTGTGGCGATTGCAGGGAATTAGACAAATTAATGCAAGATTAAAATATTTATTTTACTATGTTTAAAGCATTCATAAAAAGTATAATAATCAAAGTACTATTTAGGACTACTGTAGTGCGATTTTAAAAAAATGTTCCTTTGACTACTTTTTTAAGTTACTTTTCTAAGACTTTTACTCATGCATGTTTGAGTTTAAATTGGCACTGTTATTGATTACTCACTTAATAACGATTCTATAACTCTAAAATCCATATTTATTTATTTCTTATTTTGTAAATTATTAGCTTCTCTGTTCTTAGGAGTTACGAATAAGGCAAGTTTCCTCTACATGTCAAATATGCAAATGACATCTAAAATGAGATGTTCATTCCAAATGTGAGGCAACAACAAAATAATAAAACACGATAGAACGACAACTGAGCCTCAATACAATATGCTATTTAGCATTTTCAAATTTGAAAGTAAAATCTTTGAAGCTACTGTGTTGCAACATAGTATATTTTTTACAAACCTTTCATGCGTCAAACTGTAAAATATTCAAGAAATATCTCTATTCCTTTAAGATTAACACCTCGTTGCAGTATATACGGTCATTTGGACCCGCAAACCGAAGTTTGTGTTATCAACAATGAACAATGCAATTGCTTTAACACAACAAATCACATATCCATCTCTGTTACAATACTTTAACCTGCTATATACCGGGTATGGTCTTTTCGACACGCAAAAACAAATTTGTGTGCTAAACAATGAGTAATATGTCATGGTGCGTTTTACGGTCGCGAGTATCACTAGCGGTTCGACACAACGCTAAGCGAAAATGATTTGTGTAGGGTTAAGACCCTCCGATGTGAGACGACCGTGCGAGTTTTAGATAATTTGATGGGAGGCTGTGATACTGTGGTCGGTTAGGAGCAATGTGAGCTGGTTTGATTCACCGGCTCGTCTTTCGTGAAGTATTGCAAATTTATTGCCCATACGCTCACATTTAAAGCATAACGATCAATTTAAAAAGAATATTAATATTTGTTTATGAAATTACACAAAAAAATGTGTGTGTGTACTAGTGTACACACGTAAGAAGTGAAACTTCTTTATGACCTTATTTTTCGAAAAATGATCTACTATAAGCAACTTTACAGAAATTGGTTAAATAAAGTTAAACAATGATTTTGCTGATCACTTTAATATATTTATATGTAGGATACTAAATAAATGATTTATAAATCATCAAACTTGTATATTAATTAAAACACAATAAAGTAAAGAAATATTTCAATGCTCGTCTCACAAATTCACAATTCATCCATCAACAACTCGTTGCCTGGCAACGAGTTGTTGATAGATGGATGAAAAATGTGACGGTATTTTTTTCCAACGCCGATAAAGAAGTTTCACTTCAAAAATAGTTTGACTTTAATTAAAATAGTAACTAAATAAAACCATTTACGACATAATCTTTAAATTTCTTATGGGTGTAGCAACTTAACAATCTGTATTTAAGATGGTGGCACGATTTAGAAAAATTGGGATAGTAAATACATTCATTACTTATTATGTCTAAAACAATACAATTGTATAAACATACTTATTAGAAAGAATAAGCTTAGATATATTACTACTACTTACTATTTTGTGTCCTGTGTCGCTATTGGAAATAAATATTTTCTTTTCTTTCTTTATATAAATACATGCGTATTGGACTTTTTATATAAGAAATAACTAAAATTTTAACATAATAACGAATAGTTCACTAATCGTTACACTCATTGTGTCGTAAATCTAGCAGACTACTAGTTTATTCATAGACAAAGTCAATTTGCCCCACAATATCGAAACGATAGCCGACCGTGTAGCGTGTACACAATATGAATACGGGAAATGAGACAACTGATGACAGAGTGCAACCCTTCAGCTTTCGTCCACGGTTAGTTAGCCGCGACTGTCCCGCGCCTTGCGTAATCGCACAGAAAATTGCCGCGCGCTCTTATACGCATTTCAATGGGACATTCCGGAACACATGAGCATCAAAAGGGTTAAATTTGAAAAAATAATTAATATAGTTTTATAATCCTAGGTAACCAGGTTAACCGCCTGGTAGCAAGTAGTCATTCCTGCTAGCCATTTGCAACATTACGAGTACCGTAAGACGCCAATATTTTGCCAGACTTGTAAAAAGTATGTTATTCCTACTTACAAATAACGCTCCAATAAGCCCCATGCTATATATAAAATGAAACTTGTCGCGAAATCCTTTCCAAACCTTATTGGTATCACTATACTCGTATAATCGTAAAGATATTCTCACTTCTAAATTATAAGTAGTACCTATACCAATTCATAAGTTTCCTCTCCAATACGGTCCTATAAAGAAATGCAGCGACATATTTTCACAGAAATTTAACACACGAAAATAGACGTACAAATGAATAACAGAGAGACGAACATGTTAATACATAAGAGTGCCCTTTTTGTTATTAAACACTAAAAACAACTAGATACAGGGGGACCTGTCGCATCAGAGTCTGGCATATACCTACATCATTGCCTAGTAGAAAGCACGTTGAACTTAGTAAAAACCTTATAGGGAAATACAGGTATTGAAACGGCCATATTTTACCGTCACGTGGGCATTGTCATTCGGACACCCACAGAGCGGCATCCGTGAATAGGTTAGCCTTCCGCTGTTACGCGACGATTTGCTATCACGTTGTGCATGGTCTATACTACTAGTGGATGCATATTATTTTTTTTGAAAACGAACAATTTTGGGAGGTAAACCCCGAGCTCTCAAAGTGTAGCCGGCAAAGGAAGTCGATTTTGGAACAGAAAGCCAATCACGCCACAGTGTTAGTACGGATAAATTATTTTACTTATTTTTAGAATAAATAAAAATCATTGATTTACGTTAAACTGTGAGTTTTAGTGTGATCCTTTTCTAACAACGTTTTATTATTCGGAAAAACGAGATTGAATCTTTCGTAAGAAGAGGGAGGGGGGTTTGAGAAATCTTATGTACCCTACATGGGGATAGGAGGGGTCAAAAATCGTCAAAATCATCCTTACCTAATCAATGAATGGCCCCTTTCAAATATGACAAGTGTCAAAATAACCTGGAAATATATGGAATGTCTTGAACCCACTTTTGACATTGACATTTATAACACGAATCTGCGAAAATAACTGATACATATTCATAAATATTTTAACCCAATAACAAGGGGGTTTTATGGTAACTCAAAAAGCAAAATTTGCTTACTAAACAGTTACGATTAATATGAATACAATAACAATATACAATATCTCACTTACACAACTGTTCTTGCCTATAAAACAGTAAGCACCTACCTATTACCTAAACACGGCCATGCTTCGCTGTAGCTCGAAATGATATTAAGAAAGTCATGAACTAGTTTCGAGTTTTGCGGAGATAAGGAAACTCAAGCGGAGAGTTTAGGAACTACATATTTTATAAATAGAACCGTACAGCAAAACATCACTGTCCAGATTCCCACCAAAAGCTAAGCTTTACACTTGTACCATACAGAAAAGCAGTTCACGGAGCCCCTTTGTTCAAATGGCAGTTTAGCAAAAGCAATTTCGTGTTTTACGAGCGTAAAACAGATATGAAGCAAGCTTAGTCGTACCTTCTCATATCTTTCTTCTTCTATTTTAAATATAGATATATTCTGCCTACACCTATATGTATTATATTCTATTTGATTTTACTCAAAACTAATGACGTAAACAGCTCGCAAATAAGCACATGTTGCAATTCTAGAAAATAGTGGTATGTCTTTATAAAGGACTACAATTTAATTATTATAAGTAATAGTAAAACTACAAACTAAAGTTTAGTTTTATTTATAGTTATTTATTCATTATTTAATTGATGTTTGGTTTTATTTATGTTCATTATAGTCATTTTATTATTTATATTCCTCAATTGCTATACCTTATTAAAATTGAATTACATGCCTAACTACTTATGCTCTTTCAAAACATCAATAAAATGCACAGGACTCTTTGGCGGGAATACAAGAATTGATGTTGTGCTGAGCAATTTTATTTGCAAAAAAAAGTGTACAAAGTTGAATTCATTTATTTGTAACTAAAATTTGTATTGAAAATCTAAACTATTTAGTGAAATTTTCTTTTTTGAGCTGCCTTAAGAACTCACCCGATTATCATCAGCTAAAGACCTACACAATTCGATTGAACGTTTTGTTTGGATATTCATAATCTATTTATTATACTAATATTATAAACACGAAAGATTTGTTTTTGTAACGAATAAAGTCAAAAACTACTCGACTGATTTCGAAAATTCTTTCACCATTATAATGCTACATTATCCCCAAGTAGATAACATAGGCTATATTTATACGTTTATACCAAAATGTTTAAAAAATAAATGTCCACCCACGCGAAGACGGGACGGCAACCTGTTGGTCGCAGCACGCGTCCCAAAACCCAAAGGTCACGGGTTCGAATCCTGGCCGAAAAGCATGCATCACAAGGCAGTTTTCAGAGTTAAACAGTGATCCGTTTATGGGTTGTTATTATTTCGAGCCGTTACCGCCATTTTACTGTAAGCTACTTTTGTAATAGTTTTTGTTGCATAATGTGATATTTTTAACTATTATTTTGTTTTACGACATTCATTTTATATTTAGTAAGGTTCAATCTAACTATACATAATTATAGTTTAAAATATCTTTACCCTTACCTTTTTACAACAAAAAATAAATTTAGGTATAAATGTCGCTTACAATAAATCGGCGGTAATGGCTTGATTTATATTACAAGAAATTTTATTTTATATTTTATAAAATTATAAGAAAAGAGAAAATTAACTACAAGAAATTTCTTGCAGTCGGATGGCTGCCAATGCTAAGTGTAACACAGGTTTGTTCCTAGTGCGGGGTCTTTGCAACCAGCTACTACACACGTTTCTTTGACAATTATGTCATTTTTGTACCTTTTACTTGTAACACAAAAATGTTGTAATGGATGTGTAATAAAGATTTTATTGTTATTAAATATATTATACCGGTATGTAAGTAGGAACTTACCAGTGCGAGAAATACAAATCGTGATGAGATACATACCTACATATATAAAAAGAAGAAAATGGAGATGCGTGGGCGCTTCGAACAAAGGGCGATTGGGGGTCTACCGCATTAGGGTTCATCAGGACGATGTCGCATATATCACCCGGTGATTAGTTTATGTGACGCGGCTCGCACTGCGGTGATCGGTTGCGGCTTTCGGTCTCATATTCCGTTTGCTAAAAGCCAATGCCCGATTGCTAAGTATACTTTGGTTTTCAATTACTTGGACTAAAATGAGAGCTTCGATCGACGTTTTTTATGTTGCAAGCTTGGCTCGTTTATAAGTGAGTTGTGAGAGTTGAATCAACAACTCACCCTCCGAGTTGAATCCTATCCAAGTCTATAGGATTCAACTCACATAAACACAAGCTGGATCTTATAAAAATTTTAAATAATGCAACTACACAGTGGTGAGTCAAACATGAATCACAACTCGCTAATTAATGTGCCATACTAAGACACTATGCTCCATGCTTGCAACGTAAATTAAGATCGATCGCTGCAGTTGTCATTTTGGTAAAATCTGAGTGTAGTAATGTATCGTAGGAAAGACGATCGCCCAATTTTGTCGCTTTTGGCATTTGATTTGTTTTAAACATATTATTCCGTCCGTTCATCTGTTAACCTATATCTAACTTTGTGTGTAACAGTAATTTTTCTCGGAAACTACGGGGTCATTGAGTTATATGTACTAAGTACATAAGTACATTATACCTCATTGGTTTATAGTCTATAATCTATATGGATGAAATTTAGTTCAAATATGTAATTTACGCGCTACTAGCTGATCCGTACCAACTTCGCTGGGCATCAGAAAAAAATATTAATCACAATCAAATATGCCCCATGTCACTCAGAAGTAATGTAACTTTCCACTGGTGAAAGAATTTTCAAAATCGGTTTAGTAGATCCAGAGATTACCCCCCCCCCCCTACAACGTCACAAACTCACAAACTTTACCTCTTTCTAATATTAGTATAGATTAGGGTTGACCGCCTTTCATGTTCCAGACTGAGGGTTTATTTTTTTACATATTTCAAATCATGAACATAACGATATTCTTTAATGATCTGTCGAGTGATTTTTGATATATGGTGTATTTTCAATTAAATACTTTTCATGGTCCCGTGGCTTAATAACGTAAATATTTTTTTTTACTCTTTAAGGAACCCCTCGTAGTAACTAAGTACTTTAAATACCACACACTTACCCGTTTATTTATCTCTCTTATAACTTTTATGTTTATTATTTGTAATAATAATAATAGTTAGTTCAGTATACCAAATAAAAAAAAATAACAAGATCATATTAAAATATACACATATTCTTAATATTGATAGATATCTCTTTATTGTACAACATTACAGAAAACTTATAAACTAGTATTATTCCAGTTGTGTACTAAGAACGGCATTGGCGCTAAAAAGCGCTGCCTGTCGTATGATGATGGAGAGGCAATAGTGGTAGGTATACATAATAAACTTACAAACCATATGTATAAAAATATTTGCAACATGGAATAAAATCTTTTTCAATACTTTAGAACTTGCTGAGATAGGATTGTGGCACACATGAATCACACCATAACATTGCGGTGGTAACCAGTACACCATAATACTGTAAGCGTTTACGTACAGGCATATACAATTAAATTCTGGAATGTTGTAAACAAGTTCTTTTTTAACAACCCTCATGTTGCGTGCCCACTGTTGGGTAACGGCAAAATCCCGAATTTTGCCACTAGTTGCGTTTCCTGTGAGATATAATAAAGAATTCAAATAAAAGTTTGTAATTTTTTTTATGAATATGGTTTAAGTACCACCTACCATGAATATATATATATATACATTTCATGAAAAAAAGTCCGGCGGTCCAGGGGTTCATTAATGGTAGGTATACAGATATAATTACATCTACCATTAATGTTAATTTCATCATCAACAATATAAGTATTATATATATATTATTATAGTATAAAACAATGTCGCTTACCGCGTATCCACTGTACCTGCACCTGTCTGTAGGTATATCCACTAACTCCTCCTAAGCCATGCAACAGAATTTTAAGCGGTTTTCACCATCAACTAATTAATTTTTACTGAAGGTTTATCTATATAAACAAGAAGCTAATAAAAATATGGATAAATTTAAGCTATGAAAAAAAGAATATCTATCCCTGAATGTGGAAAATATTATTCTGAAAAACTTAAATTTCTAGAGGACCCTAAAGTTATTATTCTCTTGCATTTTGGTATCCGTATAGAAATACCTCTAGACTTACAACCAAGATTTTATCATACCTAAGTATAAAACATTGCATAAGTAATTATTAAAGCTTAATAAGTCTATTTCCAATTTAATTCAAATTAGGTTTGGTTTTGTGTAAAAAGTACATTTTTTATGATACCTACTTCGATACTTACTTAGTCAGTTGGCTCAGCGACCTAAAGAGAATCTTGGCCTCCGAAACAAGAACACGTTACCTATTTGTCGCTGTCATTCGCAGTTTCTTGACAATTATTATCGGCCCGAAGCTCACACAGGTCAGCCTCCACTCTGGCTTACCAACAATATTTTGGACGGCCATCCCAAAAATGTTTTCCTCACGCTGTGATCTCTCCTGTCCTTTCTCAGTGACTGAGCCAGCGGAAGCGATGAGCTATTGTTCCTCCCATTTGTTGAGCTCGGTCTTGAGATTCTTGATTGCAAGGTTTTAAATTAAAAATTACAAAATGACTTTTTTGGATTTCGGCGATTGATATTCCTCGTTTTGTTCTTCTATGATATCAGCTCAATGTATTTTTGGGAAGATGAGTAAGAGTAACTGAAACTTGAGGCCCATTTGTCCTATTTTTTGGGCCTTTCATTTCCGTAGGAACAACACCTGCTTCTGTGGCTACTTCCATATTTCATTACATTATCTCGTTAATATTCATAAAGTTACCAAATTCAACAGACCAAGCAATGGTGCGGAATCTGTGAAGCCATGTAATTTATAAGAAAAATAATAATCTTTAACGAGTAGTATTGAAGTGTCTTATAATAATTCTTATCGAACTGAAATCTATAACATTTAACCTAGGTCTTATATATAAAGCTATGTTGTTTAAAAGGGTATAATTACACCGTCGATGTTCCGCCGCCTCATCGCATTAGCGTCGGTTAAAACATGAGCAAAACGCACGCGCTGTTTGACGTGAGGACTACAGTAATCCATTGTCACCGTGTACTCTGTTACGAATAATACGATATTATTATCGGACATTATCGGATTAAAAAATATTCTTTTTTATTAAGGTTTTTTTTTTAATCGGCGGAGAAACACCCTTGCATTATAATATAATCGAAACTCTGGGATTGATTCTAGATAAGAAGAAATTAAGGTAAGTTACAATAATTAACCTGCCTGGAATCGAACCCAATACTTTTGCAATCAAATGAGCTAGACAAGCCAAGGCGTAATTCACTATAATATCCTAAAATCCGTTTTATTTCGAATAAGTTTTTGAATAACTTTTATATGACGTATGTATTTGTAAAATTATGGACATTTCATATCAAAAAAGTTTATTATTGTAAAAAATTCTCTGATTTGTATAATAGACACATTAGCACGCCAATTCGGCAAAAATATGTATACAATTTTAAACGAGTAATTTCTTTATACAATGTATATTTTTATGTAAAAAAAATAATTTGAATTGATTTAAGTCTTTGACCGCCATCTAACCTAAGTATTATCAAATACAGACATTGTCAATAATGCTGATATGGTAATAAATTATACTATATACATGGGCCTGTCACAGCAACATTCGGAAGTGTTTGGAACGATTTATCTAAAGAACAAATAAAAATAATTATGTAGTAGAGTGCGTAATTATGCTTTTAAGTAAATATTTAAGTTATTTTCAAGGGAAGTGGAATTCAGACTAAGAATTTAAAATATTTAAGTTTATTTGACTCCGAGTTTAAAAAATTAGGCGACAAGGAAAATATTGTGGTAAGAAATATTACTAAGTTCATTTTATAAGTAATTTTTATGCTGCAACCTCAATATTGTAGGTACCTATACAACTTAATAGAGATCCGGGGTTAGCAATATGTGTGGCATGACGGTAAGCAAAATAACATTAATATGGGAGCGTCTGTCACGTCTTTTCCCACTTTGTACCGCGACTCTTAGTTAAATTATACAGCTAAAGGTATTCTATTACACAAAATTTGCCATCGTTCATATTTTATTGTTTGACCAGTGTTTTTAACGGCTTGAAAAAGTATACTAAAGACAATAAACAAATAAGATAAATATATAATTAAGAAGATATAATACAGAGCCTAAGATTAATTAATAGCTATAAGTTACCCAAAAATATGCCTAAAAAATAAATACAAAATGATAATAATTTAGAGAAACAAAAATTCCGACAATATGAGAGTCGGAGGGAGTATTATAAAAATATATATCGTGTCGTATATAACAATGGCAACACACGGTGCAGTAATAATTTGTGTGTGGGAGATTGCGCAAACCCCTTGTTTGTATGCATTAACATTCAATAAGGCTTAATGCCTTGTAACAACATCGGAGACCGCGGATTTATTGTTTAATGCTTACTCCATCTAATGCATTGCTCTTATAAATCCCTTTTAATAAGAAATAAAAAAATACGAAATGTCTCATAAAAACCAATAAATAAATGATTCTGCCTCAAAATAGTAGATATAATAAAAAAATCAATGTTGGTAAAAATGTAAAATATATTTTTATATTAAAAATAAAATATTCGGTACATAATATATCAGGTATTTACTATAGTAGAAAGGTATAAATTAAGCTAAAAATAGAGATCGAAGCTAGTGAAAACAGCTATAGAGCAATATATGTAGGTATACTTAGATGAATATAAATTCATTTAATAAATTCAAAATTTATAAAATAAAGTTCACCTACAAATAAAGTTTCAATTCTAAATCTGTGCATATTGCAGGATTAAAATCCGTTGACGCGTAAACGGAGCCCCATAAATACAATTAAATAAAAATACAGTTTCACCAACTTATGTGGTCTAGTGGTCAAAAATGAAACTAAATGTTAACGTTAAATTCCCAATGAAAATTGACATTTCACAAAGAAACTAGCGCCATTCTGACAAGTATGTGTAGGTTTGTTAAAGTATACACATATGTGTCATTGTGTGATGATGGAGTTATTGACGCGCATATTCGACACCCCAACGCGTCGCTGTCGGCTGTCAAACATGAAACGTAAGCGGATTTGCACCCGCCTTCTCGTTGTGTTGCAAGTTACGATCTTGGAGCGGGAACTAAAAAGGCTATCGATTTCAATCGCGCAAGTTTATTTCCTTATCACATGCGAATGCCAAGAATTCATACATTTTGATGGGCAAAGATCTTGTATAATTGAAATATAACAATACTTCTAATTCTAATTTCTTAAACATACGCAATACGGTCTTATTTTATACATATACTGTTTCTATTTATGTAATTATACAGATATTTAACATTAAATACGTTAGCTAAGCTTACACTTTACCGACCCACTCTTTATTTATTAACACCATGTCCATCCAAAGACTGTCTTACTTAATACGCCGTTTGTATTGTTAGTTACTGTAGAATTAAAATAGAATTAATCTTTATCATGTTTATGTAAAATAAAAAATTCTTTCTAAATATTTCTTAATAACGGCCATTATTAACTTATTATGAGAATAAAATCATTTTCCAGGTACACTTCTGTTGAAATAGGGTAGATGTCAATGTTTCAGTAGGGTAAAAATTATTGTTTAAAAAGAAAAGCCGCAACAACGCCATGCTTGTAGCCTTACTTTTATAATAGGTCTTTGCTACTTAGCGGCTACGTCATCCTATAAAGTACGTCAATGTTAAATAACGTTTATCTTTAATTAATTTAAACTAAATAAACAATGCTATTGTTTGCAAAACCTCCTGGCTTCTCCTCATAATGGACACCCAAAATCTCCCGATTTCAAGACGCTATTATACTCTCCGATCGCAGATAAGTAACTAAGTATTTTTAATCCAAGTAACTATTTTCGTAGGTCTTCATTCTGACCACATTTCATCACATGTTGGACATCTTGTCTCATTCATATTGAATGTTACATAGTTGGGGGGGCTGTACTTTATGAGATACCCAAACTGATTTCGTTATGGTTATGACATCCTAACTTTTTATGCTTATACAAAATCTAAGAGACCGCGATGTTTTGTAATGTGATGGAAATATAATTCAGTCGATTTGACTGTCGTCTGCTAAATATATAATATTTCAGCCGACAAAAATGTGTCTTTAGAAAACAGTGTTCTTTTTCTAAAACTTCTATAACTTGCCTAGTTAACTAAATTACAATAAACGCTCTCCGCTTTCAGCTTGTACCAATCTCTCTTACGGGTAGCGGATGGCTATTATGTAGCTGTACTGTTCTATTCTGCTGTTCTGTATATCTATATCACATTTAATACGAACATATGAACACATTTTCTGCAACCGCCAGAGCTAATGAGGGTCCATAAGCTATCATCAACCAATCTCCCGAGCGTCACTCACTTTTAATACTTTTAAAATAAGGAGAATAGGAACAAAACAATACTAAAATGGTAATTTAATATTTTGTTATAAAATAACTTTTTGATCACTTTTAATCAATTATGAAATAAGACATTTACTAAACAAACACGACATAACAATTCATGTAGTTGTGTAAGTTTGTTGCTAAAGCAAGAACAAGCAAGCTGAATCAGGCTGCATTCTTGGTCTGGGTTTCGCGTGTATATTTTCTTATCAAATCAAACAATCAAACTTTCCATAATAACACAGAAATCGTTTGTCATATATAAGTATATATAAACATTCAGTACGGAACAATATTTAAAATAGGTAGGTTCTGGATTAAATTATGTCAAACCTAGAAAAAGATTTATCTACCCCAAGATCACAGCAAATGGAGTTCCATTGTTTTTGGATTCCATTCCCTTAGCATGTTTCTCATAGAACATATATGAGAAACAGGCGTATAATATGTAAATGAGCTTATAACCTTTATCTGTAATTTTATAAAATTCTAAACAGCGTCTGTATATTGGAGCTATTAAAAAAACTGGAATACACTATATAAATAATGGGGAACACGATGCATTTTTTTTTAAATTTCTTGTTGGTTTGTTCGGGATTTACGTAAAAACTACTTGGCCGATTTCGATGCAGTTTTTGCTGAATGACAGCATATTCTTAAACTTAAAGGCTGCGCTTATCTCGGGCATGCTGAGATATGCATATTTCTGAGAATTATTGAAAAAAGCCAGATTGAAAAAAAAACTAATGTGATTTTTCACTAATCGATAGCAAATTTTATGGAATAAAATTTGTGATACCTACTTTTCATCCCGGGAATCCCGAGGGAATTTCAAGTCAAGCGTGGACAAATGACTGTTGTCTTTAACGCTCAAATGTGCACAGGGACTTCTAATATAACCAAATAGCTTCCCTCTACGACCACGAGATTAATAATGCATGTAGCAACATTAATTCTAAACCGACTAGATTTAAAAGAGGGGCGAACACGAAGGGCAGCGCATGTGAAATGGACTGCCGGGTTCATGGATTTACGGAGCTGACATAAGCAAAACATAAACATTATTTTAGTAACACGATGAGCTTAGTAAAGTAATTCCCACTATGATTAGCTAGCCCCTACTCGGTTTAATGATTTGGTTAGAAATATTTGATGCATTTTTTTTTATTAGGTATGGTTTTTTTAGCTAGGTTTTATGACGCAAGCAGTATTAGATATATAGTAGAGGCGCGAATACAGGAGCTTCATGACAGACGCGACGATTAGAAGTTCCACTCTGCAATTATCATACATACATACCTACATATTATCACAGCCTTCAACCATTGTGGTGGTATTTTGACCTGTCCAAAGTGTGATTGCATATTTTGCTCTAAAAATATACCTAAGCAACGCCATACGAGCACACGACCAGCTTGAAAATCAGAACTTAAACCAATACAACTGTCGCAGTAACCAGAATCGGTTAATACAGTATGACTAATATTATATTATAGCGCTTCAAACCAGTTCAAACATTTTTGCCACGCTTTCACAATACTTGTTAAGATACTCCTAGGATTCACTCTTTTATCTTTTTAGTATTTACTTGTAGGCAAACAGACAGACGATCCATTGATAGTATGTGGTTACCATCGCTCATAGGCAATATAAAGTAAGAAGACACATTCCTTAACACGGCGGAACACAATGTTCTGATTACGCACTTTTCGAAGAGGCTTCTGTGCGCACTTTGGGAAGAAAGAGGTGATTAATCCAGATGGATACGAATCCTCGGATCTGCATCCGTCGTATTATTAATAAAAGTACAATCAACATCAATTCAGATACGAGTGCGACAGTACTGGCAAACGAAGAACCACATTCAGGTGCACGCGCATCCGATTATGTAGTGGCAGCTTCGCGCATCCGTGTTGCCGCATATGACCGTGGTCAGCTGGACCCGGACTCATATGGGTTTTACGGTCACAGCACCCGATGCATCTTTGGACACGGATCCATGTCAGAATGCAGCTCCGAATTTTACTCTGACCTACGCACCTCTACTGGAATAATTTCGGTAATGAGTTCATTCCTTAGCTTGCACATGTATCATCATGTATGGCGTGATAAAGCGAAGCGATGTACAGTTCACTTCCAAACGTCGAGAAAAAAGCTCTCTTTCTGTTCTAAATGTGAACAGTATGTCCCTAATTTAAAAAGCAAATAAGGTACTTTCGCCTAAGATGGCCCTGTTCCTGTGATGGCCCACTTTCAAAATATCGTACTTTTATAAGTGCGAATGAGTTTAAATTATCACGCACATGTTCGGTTAATATCATAGACAAAACTGCAAGTCAATATTAAAAGAAGGGAACCGCCATCTTTACAGTGGTTGACAGTTTGTCAGTGATGTTGCAAATGGCTTACGATTTATAATCTCATATTCAAAAATCCTTTAGTATTTCTTTAGAAAAACAAAGTAATTTCGTATTTTTTTCAAACACAAAGTCAATTAGATGTATATACTGGGCTCTCCTGAGAAGGTAAGTGTTGTTTATACTCTTTGTCAATTTTTATTAAAAAGAACTAGTTCTTATTACCGGGTAAAGTCTCTATAAAGGCCCACCACACGGACCTCCAATATGGCCCGGGCTTTATTAAGACTAGAATAATAATCACTATAATTACTTTGGAACCTATAAAACAAAGTTATTTTGGTTATTTTTTAGATCCAGTGGTATATTACTACACCTGCATTTTATTTTAACTTTTATTCTACTTTAGGTTTGAAATTAAAAGCTTATAGAAGATTACAAATTTGGATAAAGTTCAAGTTTATAAGCTGAACTTTATCCAAAGTTGTAATCTTCTTTGATAAACTTACCCACTTAACGTGGTGCTAAATAAAAAGATATTTTTTCATTTCTAACCAAAGTTTAATTTTTTAAGTTTATAATTTTTTTTTAATAATTTTACTGACGTTCATACATTGAGTTTAAATGTTTTCAGTTTTACAATAATGGATACAACCACTAAGAAGCGACGTGGTGAATGGACTGAGCAATAAATAGCTGAAATCTGCTGAACTAAGAACGACGTAGACACATTGATATTTTTTTTCATACTTCTAATAAGGCCCACTGAAATCGTGAAAAAATATTTTTATTTCAAAATGTAAACGAAACATTATTTTCACAATAATTGATTGTTACAATAACGCCGTAAAAGCGTGTTTTATTGATTTTATTTAATATGTTGACGAGTATGTTAATTTTATTCAGAAATAAATAAGGTATATTATAATAAAGTTTGTTCTCTTAAATTATTTCAATCTTTTTATTTATTTCAATATTGCAAAAAATGGGCCTTACAAGGCGCATGTACCTTAAAAGCATTTAGACCCGAAATAAAATGTCCCTTCTTTATAAAACTAAATGATCAATCCAATAACATAAGGACAGTCGTTCGTAAACCGAGATTCTTTCAACCCCCATGCTAAAGATAATTGGTTAATTACGTTAAACATTGAAAGTTGAACAGGGTACGGACAGAGACCAATTTAGATGACTGTATTATTCATAAAGATATAAATTAAATTTCATTATCATTTACGTAAGGTTATCTGCATCTCTATCCGAATTTTTTTTAATATACCTAATCCTCACTAAGCCTCTTAAAACTAAACAACAGGTGTTTAGATTATTATTATTTACCGACTTGAAAAAAGGAGGTGGTTCTCAATTCGTCGTGTATTTTTCTATGTATGTTCACCCATAACTTTGTTGTGTTTGAACCGGTTTTTCTGTCTGCGTTCGATTCATCAAAGCCTTTGTTTTCCGAAGATATAGCTGAAAACTCCTTGAAATCAGGCTGATATGTAAAAAAATTGCATAAATTTGATATAAACTTCATTGTTATCGGACTTTGAATTTCGAAGATGTATCAAAAAATTGGTTAAAATTGGATTTAAGTGTGTAGTCATTGGTGTGTCTGATTTTGATCATTCTTTTTGCATTGTATTCAGTATAGCTTCAATACTACCGTATAAATTTCCGAAGATATGGCAGAAAATTACTTAAAATCGTATTGAAAAATATTGTTAGGTTTATGACAATCTTAAAAAGAATAGGTACCTACCTAATTAAGATCAATAACGTGCTCTACCAGACTCGACTCGGACAAGGAAAGTGTACAATGGAAATTGATAACGATAAACAGTACGACCGTTAAAAAATATTGTTATAAATATTTTACTTTTTAACCAACTTCGAAAAAAGGAGGAGGTTCTCAATTCGTCGGGATCTTTTTTTTGTTGCTTTTTTTATATATGTTCGCCGATTACTCCGTGATTTATGATCCGATTTACGTGATTCTTTTTTTGTTCGACGCGGAATAGCTGCCATGTGGTCCCCTAAAAATTTGACATAGTTTGGCCCAGTAGTTTTCATTTTACGAACATTTTTTTGTTCCCGGTTCTTGGGACCTATATTTTTTAAGAAGCGCGGCACCATTCGTAGGTCCACCCATACATAGCTAGACACTAAAAAGTAACAAATAAAATGTAAAAACTTCGTTTAAAAAAACCGACTTCAAAAACTAAAAAACTAAAATGTATAAAATAACTTATTTCTAAAGCTATTATTATTAATATATAATCTAAAACATCTTGAAGTCGGTGCAAAGTAAAACATAAAAATTACTATATTTTGAAAATTACTAAGCACCGACTTTAAGATGTTTTAGATAATATATATTAATAATAATAGCTTTAGAAATAAGTTATTTTATACATTTTAGTTTTTTAGTTTTTGAAGTCGGTTTTTTTAAACGAAGTTTTTAAATTTAATAACGAAAAACGGTTGTGTTGAAAATCTCCACTAAGTATTTTATTAAATTTAATTCTGCTCGCGAAACCCCCGATTTTGAAATATTCTTGATTGGTGCTCCGCTCCTATTTGTCTTAGCGTGATCATCGTGATGATATACTATAGCCTTCCTCGATAAATGAGCTATCAACCCTGAAAGAATTTTTCAAATTAGACCACTAGTTCCTGAGAGTAGTGCAAGCGCAAGCGTTCAAGCAAGCAAACAAACAAACTCTTCAGCTTTATATCTATACTAATATTATAAAGAGGAAATATTTGATTGTTTGTTTGCATTGAATAGGCTCCGAAACTACTGAACCGATTTGAACAATTCTTTCACTGTTGGCATGCTACACTCACATCCCCGGGTGAAATAGGCTGTATTATATTTTCAAAAACGACTTTGCACAACACATCATTATTTACAAAAAGTGTCGCGACAGCACATGTCTAACTATTATAGTTATGCCACAATAAGTGTTCTTTTATTTTAAAAATTTAATTGAAATGCCCCAGGCAGAAAAGATTCTTTATTTGTATCTTGGTATTCATCCTTATCAAAGTAAATTACTTCATTTTCAAGACTGCTTCAATACCTTTATACAACTTTTTGTATTATTCAATTCGGACATTCCATTCGAAAGATATCACGAGTTTAAAAATATAAGTATTAGAAAAAAGTTGCGTGGTCGCCGCTCACCTTGCTCGGCTAGCTAGGCAGCACCTTATGCGATGTAGGCGTCACTGGGGTACGGGCCGTACGGGAGGGGAAATATTTTGAATTCGCTTAGTAGGTAATTTAACTGAACAAAAAGTTCTTTTTAGTTACCCGTGCGAAGCCGGGGCGGACCGCTAGTGTTAGTATAAGATAACTTACCTGTTTGAGCGAGCTGCCACAAGAACTCCACTCATTTGCCGTCAGACAAAGACCTTCAATCTGGCAAAACATTTGCTTGAATATTCTTACATAGGTTACTTGAGACCAATCTTACAGAGTCATATTAAAAAGAAGATGAAGATCTATTATCTATCTATAGATGTAAAAGTTTCAATTCAAATAAAGTATATGCCCCTCTATATATATTATCGTGTTTAGTTTAATTATTCAAATGAAATTGACTAATTTAAATCCGTATCTGTAATGGTTTAGTAAACAAGGCTCAGGTTACCCGGTTAATGTGGTTATTCCGCCCAATTAACCACCATTACCGGATAATTCCGAACGAGACCAGTTTAATCCGACACTCGCGTTACATGCCACTGTAGTTTGTTACCAAATCTTGTTGGAATTAAATAACATTTATCCGGTGTTAAAGAAAATTTCGCTTCTATTATGGACAAATTATTAACTACCGAATACTGTTTTAAATAAATACTAACGGTCTTATACTTATTCATAGAGAGTTAGAGTAAGTTTGAACCTTTCTTTTAGAACCTTAGAACCTGCTCGGCAGTCTTGTGCAAGCCATGCTGCATAGCGATGATCATTGAGTGGGTGCGTCCAATTTCTGCGAGACAGTGATGTCTCAAAAGTAGGCCACAGAACGAGATAGGGAGCGAGGTATAAGTGCGCATACGCCTCACGGGCACCGACGTCAGTCGTGGTCCCGGAGGTGCAGGTATGCGCATGTCTTCCTTCCTTGAAATACCGCTGCAGGGGCCCTCATGCATCTAGGTAGCAGAGGAGTCTTCACCCTTGTTGACGAAGTGAGTTTGCCCTAATTCCCGGGGCTTACTCAGGCACTTGATGCGCTAGGATCAGCGTGGGCGTAACTAAGTTCTAAGTCTCACGCTCTTCCTGCCATAAGCGCGGGGCACATGGGAGGAGGATGGTTTTAGTGGAGTATTGAGTTGGATGGTAGGTTGGTTCGAGTCTCCACACAAGCCGGTCGATTAGTGTTTGGATTGCCCTCAGTGGAATGCCTCCATGATCGACAACGGTCTAATCCCTAGCAAAGGACCCGGTATATGCGAAATGCATTTCCCCGAGTTAAAAAAATGTCACAATTGTGGTATTGTGCTCGGAAACAACTAAATCTAGATATATGTTTGACAAAAAGGTCCATCCTCACCTCCCTTCAAACGATAAAATAGCAAATTCTGAAAAATAAAGGGGTAGAGCTTAAAAAATATTTTCAACGAATTTTTTTTGAACATTATCCATTGAGTCTTTTTTGAGATAACTATGTGGTAGGTTTAATGCTTTATTAATCCCGTAGTCTAATAACGAAAACAATACGGAACCCTTTGTTATGAAAACACTCCCAAGCACTAAAATATTTTCTTTTAGATCTATGATATGATAAAAATCCCAGCCGTCTAACATCATTAATTTCCCATAACCACGCCACACACACAAATACAAAAATACATCTATCACATTCACTTTTAACAATAATACAACCTCATGTGACATTATCGCTTTGGATTCCAAGATGGCGGACACCCCACCACGCGTCACATAGACGTATAATTACGAATGGCGACAATAGGGTACGGTATACAATGGATTTGACGACTGATGAGATGGCCTGGTACAAGTGACGTTTTGTAACATAACGTGGGTCGGGGTGACGTTTCCGGTTGTAACTGGTTTTTGGGGATAAATCAAAATGGCGATTTGTGACATTTGTTATTATTAACAAATGAAGTGACTTTTTAGCGGGAACTTATAAACAGTGTTACCAGATGGGGGGATTCCCTGCAAATTCGGGGGGTTTTTTGACGTCGGGGGGGAGATTTGGGGGTAAAGATTCTTTGGGGGGACATTCGGGGGGAAATATTTTGTTGTGAGAAATTTTTGGCGATATTTTAAGTATTAATAATTCATCTACAAACACAATTCTCATCACTTTAATTATTATATCTAAGTCACAATACGGTATTATTACTTTATCTTAGAATTATACTGTACTAGTGAATCATACTTCAATTCAATAGTTCATTTTAATAATTCAATTGCTTTGTTCGTTCATTTACATCATTAATGTTATTTATTATGCCATTTCTACTCGTATGCGTCGTATCTTATAGGCTACTTTCCGTTAGACTCACAACGACTATGTTAACAACTGCGGTTTTTCCCGTTCCACTTATTTGCTGGCGTCACAATCGTACACTCAAGTGGAATGGTTATTTAACCCACCTATTGACACGGGTAGTTGTTCCCGCCTCCCCCCCCCCCCGTGAGCTAAAATGATGACGTCATTAGTGACGTTATCGCTACGACGGTAGTTTTGCTTTTTTATTTCTCCTTTAAAATAAGTAAAAACTGTTTTGGGGGTTTTTTTTCTCAAAAAGCTTATATTTGGGGGTTTTTGACAAAAATTTGGGGGTTAATTGACATGGTCATCTGGCAACACTGCTTATAAAGCCCTGACGTGATTTTTCTTCACTTGACAGATTTATATTCAATAATATAACTTTTGTTAGAAGAGTACCTAAAACAGTTGTAAAATCGCTAATTAAAATTGTTAACAAAAAAAGATATGTGTTGTATAGAAAATGTAGTGTTTAACGGAATTTAAATTTTAGGGTTGTCAGGAAGATAGTGTAATTATGTTGTAAAATATAGATAGTTTAATTTAAATAAAGTTTCTCTATTCAATTTATATTATACTAGGTTGTGACTTGCAATAACCGCGGGATTCCCAGGACACAAAATATCATATCATTTAAAAAAGAATGTAAGCTATCGCTTTGGTGAAAACAGTGTCGGAATAAGTTAAATTTTTATACATTCGGACAATTTCAAACCGCTCCTGGGAAAATTCTAGCGGGTTTTCCGGAATAAAAAAATATCACACATTTTATTTCATTAAATTTACTATCGATTAGTAAAAAAATCAAACTGAAATTCGATTCTTTTTGACGATTTTATAGCGTCCCATTGTACACATACACCCAAGAAAATATCTGAATTGTACAAAATTTCAAAATAAATAGGTACCAGTAATCGAGTAATAATACACTTTGATCCAACAAAAGCAAGTAACCGGAGCCAACACGCTCCGTGGCTACGAATAATTGGAATTTCGACCACAGTTATAAATCTCAGCTCATCTTACCTGTAACGCTACACCAAGGAGTCTTGATATTAGCGAAATAATAGAGACGTTCTAACGAATTATTGCAAGTTTTTGTGGTGTTTTTAACCTTTTTTGTGTACAAATATTAGATATCTGTAGTAAAATCTTCTTATAAAGTCATAGACAAAATATTTTATTCAAATATAGAATTAAAATTTAAACTTATTTACTTCAATAAAAAATGTCCAACTAAAAGCACAATATTTTCTTCAAAGAATTTTCCAAGAACGTCTACATTTATGCAATGCTAAGGTATTGATTAAAGCATCTACAATTTTGTTCACAACTTGTTGTGGTAGTCAAACTTTTTATTCCTCGAGCTTCAATGACGTGTGGATGATTGTGGTTATCGTTGATAACATAATAGTGTATCTATGCAATGTAGTAAGCTTAATTAATTACAAATATATAGGTAATTATAAAAGATATTTAGATTGTACAAGGGTAAAATATACTATCACAAAAGTAAGGGAATTCGTGATTGATCTATAGTGAACACCATAGAGCAGGGTATACCTAATAAAATTTACAAAGGTAAATTCGAAATCGAAAAATTTACTCCTTGTTATTCTTTGCAAATATGTCTATTTTTGTCGTATTTCTTATAGTGGTTTTGTGAGACTGTTTTATGAATAAACATTAAAGTAGGAGCATCCGCTAGCAAACATAAGTATTTCTACATATTGTTAAAAATAATGGACTGAGACTTTTTACTATGTTGTTAATACTTGCTTTCAAATAGTGAATCAAGATTTCAACAAATGATATATGGACACAATGCCCAAAACAAAATGTTCAAATTGTGAGAATATGTTTAACTTTCTGATAAAAAGTCGAGATAATAGTTATATAAAATTATTTTAACTATATTCTAACGGTCTTATTCATATTGAGTTAAAGTTAGTTTGTAAGCTTCTATAGGGTTCTTAAAGAAACCTGCAAACTTACTCTAACTCACTATGAATAACGCCGTAAACCGCTAATAATATAATTGTTATAAACACAAGTAGTGGTGGCTCAGTTTATTCCAATGACGTTCATTTAAACCCTGGCAAAGACCATGCAAGTTGCAGATTTTCTGGTTTAATAATATTAGATTTTACCAATTACTAAGTAAGTAATACGTACGTGTTGATACATTTATTTGTGAAACCCTCCACTTTGTATAAGCGTAGCGTAAATACCAAGTAACTATCAATCAAAAATTTAAATATCAACGTCGATTTATGTTATGAATATGTTTTTTAAATAATAATAAAACTTCAAAAAGCTACGAAATAATGACATCGTATTATAACTAACTAACTAATGCTCCTCTTCATATTAATTCCGACTTAATCTAACTCAATATGAATATCATAAACAAATTGAAATGATAGTATTTTATTAAGTTTTCTAATACATAATATCATACTAAGTAAATAACCACCATAAACAAAAATCAAAATGACGTGTTGGAGGTAGGCTAAATAACATTGACATTTGATAATTTTATTTTCAGTGTCCACGGCGATTGAACAAAGGCTGAAACGTTAAATAAAAATCATATAAATAAAACACCACGCTTAAAACCGTTAAAACGTAGTTTCAATTACCTTTGAATGTTCTAGTATGTAGTACTCACTAAAAAAAAATAAGAATACTGTTGTAATATACTGATTTCACGATAATTCCGTTAGGAAATAAAGTCCTCCACGTACGGCTTTTTGTTTCAAATGAGCTCAGTATCGTTACCAACATCATTACTTTTAAAAATGTACCAACATGTCTATAAAATGAATATGGCCAAACATAATCGCACACGATTCCTTTGCGACGATATCAGATAGCAGGCAAAAATCTTCTTAGAAGTGTTGAGTCGTGAAAACATCACGCTCCGTCAATTTAGAAACACATTCTGGATATTCACACAAGCATTCGCTTTAAAGTATTTAAGTGAGTCCTACACGACGGATTTTATGTTCGCTAGAAAAACTAACCTACATTGTTTAGGCCTTTTCTACATTTTTCCGATAACTACACGTAGTCATAAAGTAAAATAGAAATATACGTACTCATTTAATTGTTTATTTAATTTGAATTGTAAATTTTATTTGAATAATATCACAGCTGAGATGCAGCAGAGATTTTTGAACGAAACTTAAGTAAAAAGCATTTTGAATTCGATATAAAGTAATTTATTAATTATATTTATGTGACAAAAACTATAATTAACATTTAATGTTTAAGTCTTATGCCTCAAAAATCTTTCTAAATTAATATAGTTGGCAATAATTTGCCAGGTGGTAGAGCATTTGCCCTACTGGATGGCTACCCCCCCTGGTCTAAAGTATGTCGCATTAACAACCTTGAGTTGTGTTCCGGCGTTAGTAACCAGGTTCCAGTCTCCCCCTTAAGCGAGCAGCGGCGCATTTGTAGCACCTTGGCAAATGTCGATAGGCGATGGTAACCGGTTTCCATCAAGTGGGCTATCTGCCTGTCTGCTGAACTCCAGCAATAAAAAAAATAAGGTAATAAGGTTTAATCAAAATTTCTCTAAATAATAGTGCAAACCAAATAAAGCCAACTAAAATCTAATAACAGTTTATTCTAATTTAAATAATATTTTAATGGTAGTATACATTAATCAATATATGATTACAAATAGGTGAGAATCGGCATGCTATTTTAAAAAATTAATTAAAAACAGTTTGTTCGCGAACATAATGTTCGTCATTAGTGGCATAAACCTTTTAGTTTAAAACCAAGTTCGTTGTTCAAATACCAAGGTTTATTCTCATATTCTCGTAATCACACTTCGCCACTGTAGCAATCAAAACATCGTTGTTAATCGCTTTGTGGGACAGCTCTTTGGCCATAATGCGTTACGCGTCGTGAACTCATTGTCGATCGAGATCAATATCTCCGAATAATCCCCCACACCTTCGAGAATTTGTGTGACACCTTTAGTTTTTTATGTCTTTAATGCCACTGGCGGGGTGTAAATGCACGTCGTTTAATTACAAATATCTACATGAAAAATAATGTAACCTGATTGCAAGTACACGGCTTTTTGTTACGTTTCAAAGAAATTGTATGTAAGTAGATATTAATCATATGTATTTAATAATGTAATTAACAATAACTGTTAAGTGATATTATGTTCGTATATATATTTCTAAACATTGCTTTATATAAACTACTAGCTGTCCCGGCAGACGTCGTCCTGCCCAGAAAAGCTTCAATCGATATGCCGACACCATTAAAGTTTATAATTAACAAATAAAAAATAGGGGTTGATCGTACAGGGTTGAAAATTTAGGGTTGTATGTAGTTTTTAATGCTTTATCATAAAGAAATAAAAGAAATAAAAATGTACCCAAAAATTTTAAAAAATTAGGGGTGGACTACCCTTAACATTTAGGGGGGTGAAAAATAGATGTAGTCCGATTCTCAAATCTACCCAATATGCACACAAAATTTCATGAGAATCGGTCAAGCCGTTTCGGAGGAGTTTAACTACAAACATCGCGACACGAGAATTTTATATATAAGATTATGGGCTTACTTATAATCGTTTCTTAAATTCGAAGAAACTGCTCAACAACTGATTTGTGAAAATCTTCTACTTTATTACAAGATGTATATGCATATAGCGGGTTCTTTATCTAAACATAAAATAGGGTGAAAACAAGCGTCAACAGCCTGGACATCGTGAAACCCCCTCGCCCCCGCTGGCAAGCGCAAGTAATTTCGTATTCTGCACATAAATAAATTAATGTAAACATTATATTTTATTAATCACCATAACTTATTAAACTATAATTATTTTTTGGTACTAGATGCAATAAGTCGAACAACGGGTGGCTTCCAGGCCAATCGCCTAATATAAACAAAGAATAAGGTTGATATTACAGAGGTGTTACCGTGTTATAGGCAATAAATAATATAAAACATTTAAAAATAAATAAAACTTTACATTTAATGTTCATGTTACCTATATGCACACAATGTGTTTGTTAACAATTACTTAACATCTTTTCTATCACCATATCTTCATACCAGTGCCGTAAGTAGGGCGGTGCCATCGGTGCCCAGGTACAGGGCGTAAACTCTGGGAGGCGCAAGTATGGCCAGACCAGGCAGGACTATTATTTTTGCTCCTGATAACTTCCCGCTGCGGCCCTGCTCGGTTCCAACACATACGTACTTACATGCTAGTATCATCTAAAGTCTGTTAAATTAGACAAAACGTCGCGCTCATTTCTTTGGCAGGACAAGAGCGTATTTGTATTCTAGTTCTTTAAAAAATTGATTTTTCTTCCAAAATATTAGATAATTGGTCCATCAACACCAAGGTCCTTGTGCGTTGTTGTATCACCCTCAATGAAATAAAGTAGGCCTATACATAGAAATTGCTATGGGGTACCTATAACATCTAATAAAACAAGAGCGCAGTTATAGAAGCTCGAATAGGGCGCATAAAAGGCTATTTACGGCACTGCTTCATACAACGGCGACGGCTACATTTAATTAATTAAAATCTACATATTTAAATATATGTGCTGTGTGTGTGCGTGTGTGTGTGTGTGTGTTGTGGTGTAAATAGTGTCGGGATAATGTCCCCACTGTTTACCAATTGTTATTTGTTCTGATGGCTACACTCGCACCTACCATCCATATTGCCATATGGTTATTAGTTTTTATAGCTTTGGTTAATGCCCGGTGCAATTTTTGTATTTAGGATAAGTTTATTAATAAATTATTTTAAAGCGACGTTGTGTATGTGGTTGAAAGGTTTGATCAGCCATCAGATGTTGATCAGCTGTTTTTAGGCAGGCATTTCGTTTCAGTAAATTTTCGCAGGGAATAATTATTGGAGGATATCTTGCGGTGCAGTTTTAGTTTTTTTTTATCGGACAAGCGCTTGACAGTTTATGAACTGTGAAGTGTTCCGTAGAGATGACAAACGCCAAATGTTTACGTTATTTGACTACGGAACCAAACGAAATCATTTAATAACTACTCACCGATTAGGTATTGAGTAGGTATTTATCAAAGTAACTTTCATTCAGAATATTTTCTAAGCTCACATTTTGGAAAAAAAAACCACTAAGTAGGTAGGTACTTATTGTTACCTACTTAAAAAGATAATATCTAAATATACTTACATAGATATAATAGAAGAAGCTAATATAACCCGACCTATTCAAGTCATTATAGATCACCGTCATGATATTTCAAAACCAGACTAACGATACCCCACATGTATATACCTACGTATCACACAAGTAGATATAGTTACAGGCGAAGAATATTATCTCCATTGGATGGTAAACACCCCTCATTTTTAGTTTTCTATTAGATGAAGAAATAAAAACATAAAACTCAGTTCAGCGTCACCGGCCTATTTCCGTGATAACTTGGGTTGGGCACAAATCCGGACAATGACCATAGACAAATATTTGCGCGACACTCATATCATCGCGAAGGGCATGATCGCACCTATTATCATCCACCAACAATGTGGATAGCACTTTATATTCTTATGAGATTATATTCACACAGCTATTGTGCTATGAACACCCGTCACTGAGTCAATAAATAAAAAATATTAACAGAATTTATAAACCATGATCTGTCTATCAGATTTATTTGTATAAGTTTTTTTTAGCTAGACTCTTTTTTTTAATAGGTATTTACAAATATGAGAAATATCTATCTACTTATAATATTATCTAAACATGCCGTGACTGACATTGAAGCTATTAAAAAAAACAACTGAAATACTCTATATAAACGTTGGAGAATACGATGAAATTATTTTACACTTCCTGTCTGTCAGTTTGTCGGTGGTTAGTCAGTTAGTCAGTTTGGTCGGGTCAATAAAAATTAACTTGTTCCGATACAGTTTTACCAAAACGATAGCTTCGATTCTTTTTCAAATGCTACGGTACTTTGTGTCCCGGGAATCCCATAGGAATTTCGAGACAAGTTCGCAAATATAGGTTGCTCTTATTATCTGTAAACTGAAAGTTGTTTCTGACCTGGACGTATCAAGAAGGGAAGTCAATTTAAAACCCTAAAGTTTTTGGCTGGGACTATTAGGTAGATACTACTGTTTAATATAATATAAAAAATGAAATTTTAATTAAAAACAAACAATAGGTACTCGTAAGCTAATGATTGTTTTTAAGTAATAATTATTTGTTTGTGTGAAATATGGAAATTGTTTAGTGAGAAAAAAGAGAACAGTCTTAGGACGTCAATCAAAGAACTATACCTACCTACCTATCCAAGTATTTTGGCTCAACTCATACTGATAATTTAATTAATACATCTGACTTTTTTATATGGAACTAGAATCTCTTAACTGACATTGTGGCGAACTGAGTAACAAACAACAAGCACAAATCCACTCTTCTGCAAGGTTCTGTCCAATCAGCAGCTCAGCCACGACTCTATCGCTGTGAGCGACAATTAAGAGCGACACGACGAATGAGAAAAAAGAAAGTAGGTATTAGGATGTACCTACCTACATAAGCAGTACGCCATAGTCGTCGTAAGGAGCCAACAACCCTTCGCGTCGCTCAACATTTCGCCAGGTACTGAGCCCAAGATCGTGTCCAGGCCTTAAAGATTCAAACAAATTTTCAACTTATACACCAGTATCATTTTAAAAAAAAACACAACTCTGAAGCTCGCAAAAACACGAAAATGCTTTCATTAAAATAATAGTCACCGTCGTTATCAATACGACAATTGCATATAATCTGTGCAGAAGTCATCCAAAATTCCAATGGTCTCAGAATGCAATGATTCACAACGACAGTTCCAACCAAACCTTATCATTAGTCCCCTAATCCTTGTCCAAAGGAAATATTTATAAAAGATAAATGCAGATTAAACATAATCCCCGCAACAATGCGTTTTGAAGAATGGTTTTAACACATATTCTTACAGGAGCTGCTATTTGGACAATAAGGAGCTAAAAAAAAAAAAAAAGCCCAATACGTCTCGTATTGGGCTTTTTTTTAATAGTTTGTGACATCGTCTAGTTTAAAAGTTCATTGTTAAAATTTTAAATTGTTTTGAATTGAGACATGTCATTATAAAGTTTGTAAAGGAATTTACATGTAGTTATAGTAGGTAGAATAACCTATCTATACTTACTCAAACAAGAACATGTTTTTTAATGATTCCTCAGTTGGATCTTATTGATTGAATTGTGCTGGCTCCTATACTAGGTACCTGACTTACTTTATTTCAATGAAAAAAATCTAAACTTATTGACGTAGTTACGCAAACAAGCCCAAATCCACACTTAATTACTTACACAAAACTGTACCAAACCGCGCGTTTTGTATATGCTAAAATTTCCAAGCTCTAAGTATATATTTTATAGGTAAGTAATTTAAGTATTTTATATATGTATATAAATTATATCAAAATTGAACTAAATTCCGTTTGCCATAAACAAATGAACACAATAAAATGGACGTACCATTTTATTGCGTTCATTTGCTTCTAAAGTAACTACCTGAATTCCAAATCGTGAAAATTACATAGAATATATCTAGTACGTATTCGATAATTATAATATTACTTTATAGACCGAACGACAGCGACAAAGCTTCAGTTTGTGTACTGTACCAGCTACTTTAATGCAGAGGTAAGACTTAAAAAAACACTGTGTCAAAACACCCAGTCTATTATTATAATTGTATCTACTGCCGTAAAGACATGTTATATCTCAATGTGTAAAGCCTACTTTCATATTATATAGTAGGTATCATTTTAATTTGGGTCGTACAATAGTTGTAAAATATACAAAAAAACGTGTACAAAAACTGCTGCAAATATATTAAGCGACGAAGAAAACTTCTAAGAAAATATTTAATGTTAAACTAGGTTAATACTTTAATCCTGACTACGTCCGGCGTCGATTACCAGTCTCGTGCTTGCAAAAAATACAATAGTTTTTTTTCTTAATCTGTCAAAACATTGGTATACTTAGTTCTCATTTATTATTTTGCTCGCTCCGGAAGGATTATAGCTAAGATTGGCGAATAGATAACATTTTAATAAAGTTACTCATTAACTAACCATTTTGTTCGCTCTACGTTATACCTTGAATAAAATCGGAGATGTTGAGATTTCTTTAATTTTAACTTAGCGACTTTAGCTTATCGTGCTATTAGGGTACAAGATTTTACCTTAGACATGTAAGGATTTTACAAAATAAGTATAACTAGTATCTATTTTTATGATATATCTAGGTAGGTACCTACCTAACTCATTATGTACAATTTACCCACAACTATTCAAATAAGTACGTAAGTAGATACCTAGAATAACTACTTAGTGTAGAACGAAGTATATTAAAATACGTCATGACCTAAACCCAGTATAAACTGGGTTTGCTAATAATTATCAAATTAGTACATAGTATATAAGTACAGTGAATTTACACTTTTATTTTTGTATTTACACTACACTAGGTGGTAGTGCCCAGGGCGCTGAAATTTTCGAGAGCGGCAAAATTGGAGTGTCAGCAAAAAAACAACCTTCCTATAAAAATCAATGATTTTCAAAATTTCGGAAGTTATTGATTTTATGCCAAACCTTAAAAATCAGGTTCTCATTGGATATTTACGTTTTGAAGTCTAGTTACAGTGCATAGGTAATAGGGCGCTATTTTTCAAGGTGCCCCAGGGTGCCACTTAAGGTAAATCCATCCTGGATAAGTACCTAACTAAAAGTACTAAGGAAAATAGAATATGTAGTAGACACTAGTCTGATAACTTACTTGTCTACCGGTTGTTCTATGAAAAGCTTACATATTAAATTGGTCCCGGTAAAATAATGTCTAAGGTGTCTGTCGATCTCTCACATGTCACATTCTAATGACATAAATTTGAATTATTGAGTTACTAGACTTACTGGCCGTGGAGCATACATCGCTTAGGCATTTAACTAATCAATTAGAATATGTTTATCTATTGCTAGAATTACCACCAAGATAGGTATTTAGGTAGGTACTGAGAGTAGATGAAGGTAAACATCATAAGGAAACTTATAGATCGAAATTAGATACACGTTTTTGTGAAACCTGTCAGACTCTCTAGGACAGGGAGAAAGGTCTATCGAAACTTGTTTATGTAGGGGTTTCTCAACGATTTTTATGTGGCGACACACGAAAAAATCAAAAAAATGGGTAAGTGTAAAATCTCGCGACCCTTTCACTATGGAATTATAATAATATTTTCATTAATAGTTTATTTTTACGTTTGATTTGTATATAGGAGATCTTATTTTTTAAACTGACTGCAACTCCCTTTAATATCAAACCACCATGAAGGTTGCGACCCCGAGTTTGAGAAAGAATGATATATGGTGACCGAATCGGAACAGTGTCTTAAAAAAGGAAAATAAATATATAGAGGCATAAATACCAACTTTGTGACTCGACTCTAATTACTACCCACATAGGACAGTGTGCATTTTTCAGTGAGGTAATAAAATTCAAATTTAATTTCAGATATTATAAGCACTAAACCGCTTACGGTACAAATCTTGAAAGAGAAATAAATACTTAATTGCGACATCGTTAGCAAACCCTGTAACAAAAGCCCTATTATCTGCGAAGATCCGCCATTATTAAGCTCCGCCATTTCGTGTAATTTTACTCTTGCACCGTAATGGCGTCATACACTACTGTTACTAAAGACGTCTCTGTAATTACCTCTTTGATAACGGACTCCTCTCTAACTCGCTGGTTACGTTACGTACAGACGTAACAGTACACCGCCTTTTACCGACTACTATTGCTCCTCCTTGTCCGTAGTTACTTAGCGTTCCGTGAAAGAATGACAAAAATTGTAGGTACCCTACCTTTATACTTATTTTAATTTAACCTTTTCATTTTTATCTGGTTTATGTGTGCGTCACAATCTATTTATTTATCGATACTATATAGGTATAGCAGGTACCTACCAATAAATGTTTGCAACGAAGTGCTTGGAACAACTTGCTATAGGTATCTGCCTGAGGTCGTGAATTCCCTTGGTCGTATTCATATTGAATTAGAGTAAGTTTAAACGCTCCTTTAAGGTTCTTAGTGAAGTGTTCAAAGTTACTTAATTCAATATGAATAAGAACACCTGTCTAAACGATATTGTAGTAGGTACCTAACTAATTCCAGATTAAATAGGTAGGTATAGAACAGACATTACAGATAGGTATTGAAATTATCACCAGGTATATTTACACATGTAGGTACCTACAAGGGCACATCATGTTACATTACACACATGAATAATTTCAGTCTAAAAAACAAGTTGAAATAACGCATTCCAGCAGCCTCAATAAGATTCGAATAATGCTCCATCAACTTCAAATAGTGGTAATTAAATTTAATCAAAGTCGTGTATTGGCTGATTTCTATCTCTTATGGACCATTCATCTGCCTGAATATCGGTTTAAATTTGATATAAGCTGCAAACATCTAATGTCAAAATTCAACCGATAGTTCGGAAAATGCGGCATCTAGTGTAATTCACAGAACTCGAAAATATTTTAGTTTTCTAATTATTCAATAGATAACGCTACTACGGAAAAGTACAGTTATTAAACAATAATAATTTTACTTTTGTGTTCTTTTTCAGCTTCTTTTAGTGAAAATTTTAAGATTATTTTTACATGGAAGTAAAATCGTTTTCCATCACTTCTTATTTTTTCTTAAATATTTTAACTGTACCTATTTAAAATAAATGTTTAAAATGGAATTTTTGGCGGGAACTGAAAGGTGATGTTGTGCTGTGCAGTTTTATTTTCTAGAAATATGTAAAATTACTCTAAAATGAACAATATTTGTAGGATATTGATAGTTTTTGAGTAGTGATTATGTGTTTTGTGAGAAATGTGAACTGCATAGTCAAATGTGACCTTTTGAGTTGTCACAAGCACTCCGTTGAATGGCACTAGCTGATTACCTACGGTTCAGCTGTGCTACACATAGGCGTAAGAAAATGAAGAAACCAAATGTATATTATAAACTAAGATCTGGCTTAAAGGCCTAGTTGCCAAGCCATAAATATAATAAAATAAAAAAATTTAAAATGTCATAAATACTTTTAAAAAAACATATGATTGTCAACTGAAATTCTGAGGATATTATTATGAATGTTCGCCAAGCAGTCCAATTTTAGCGCAATAAGTATTATTTTAAAATGATTGGTGTAAAATTAAATACATTTAATGATAACTCTGGAGAGCCTGAACAAGATGCTAATTCAGCTTTGACTGAATTAGACAAGGGTAAGCAGCATAACCTTTATTGCGTTAGACCATAAATCCAAAACATTTAAAGAAATTTTCGTTTTTCAGGTCTTAGATCAGGAAAAGTCGGTGAACAATGCGAAGCGATCGTACGTTTCCCACGTCTGTTTGAAAAGTACCCATTTCCAATCCTAATAAACTCGTCTTTCCTGAAATTGGCGGATGTGTTTCGTATGGGAAACAATTTTTTGCGGCTTTGGGTTTTACGTGTTTGCCAGCAAAGTGAGAAACATTTGGACAAAATATTGAATGTCGACGAGTTTCTGAGACGAGTCTTTAGTGTTCTTCATTCAAACGATCCAGTAGCCCGAGCGTTAGCGTTACGAACTCTGGGAGCAGTAGCAGGAATCATTCCAGAGCGGCAAAATGTACACCACGCGATACGCCGAGGCCTTGATAGTCATGACAATGTCGAAGTTGATGCTGCAATCTATGCTACCACTAGATTTGCTGCCCATTCAAAGTAAGTTTGCTACTCAAATATCCAGTATAGGTCCCACCTTGCTTATGGGGAAGGTTTACTCACCCTTACTGCAATCTCTATGGTCCGGAGATCTTGAAATATTAATTTTTTAATTAATGTTTCAAGATCTCCGAATCATAGGGGTTGTAGTAGGGTAAGTATGCCTCCCTCTCTCCCCAGACCTCCACCACGCAACCTAAAATTTGTGTATCAAAAATTAATAGATTTACCATAAGCTTAAATTATAAAGTCCAAAGGCCTAATTTGTAATGACTAACTATATATTATTAAACTTTTTTATATTCATTATATTTCAAATTTTTATTTATATAACTATTTATAATTGCAAAGCAATACCATCTATGTAAACTATCTAAACTACACTAAATTGTATATATTAGGCCAGCAAAGGCTTAGCCCTCTCAACCACAGGCCGTCTATTATAATTGTATGTCAGATTAGTTTCTATTTATTTGCTTCATGAAATGCTATAATCTAGCTTATAAAGGCTAATAATTAATTAAAATTGAACTTGATTTTCTCAAAAAATAAATTATATTTAGTAATGTGTCCTTTGAAACTTTACTTATGGCTGCTTCCTATGTCATACTATACATTCACTTGTCGAACCATTGGCAGAAATTTGAAATCACTTGTGTGGTGCTTATGTAAAAATTTTAAAAACTTTGTAAAACTGGCCATTAGTCATTGTCTGTTAGAGTGTATTCACATGTTCTCTCTATAAAACACCACATAAGAATTGTTTTTATTTTACACTACAGATGTTAGGTGAAAATGAACCCTAATAGTAACTACTATAGATATATGTACATCATTAACTAGAATTGTACATATATCTATCTTTATGTATAAAAATTTTCTATGTGTGTCTATGTGACTGAACTCCTCCTAAACGGCAGGACCGATTTAGATGAAATTTATTGTGATTTTTGTTTGGATGGATTCGAGAATGGTTTAGATTCATAATTGGACTCGGTAGGTGGTGTTGCAATCAGTTCTTAATTTTATTTCTTCAGGGCAGAAATAAAATTTAGAACCCGATTGCACCCTTCACTTTTTTAAATAATGATGTTATTCACATGAATAGAATTACACATTTACATTCTTGTATTACCTATTTATTACAGTGCTTTTGCTGTGGCAATGTGTAACAAATTATCAGATATGGTGGAATGTGAGAGAACAGCTGCAGAAAGAAGGGCCAAACTGGTCAGGGCACTAAGAACTGTACATGGGGGTGGTGAGTGAAACAATTTTTTTATGTAATATGTTAAGGTGTAGGATATTATCTTATGTAGCTGTTTTATTTTTCAGCTGTAAGAGCTCAAGGTGTGCTGAAGTTGCTCCGCTCCTTATTGGAGAGGTTTCCATCATCCAGCTCTGTGAGAGCTGCCATTACTGCATTAACACACATTGCTGCTGACACAGTTGTGCATGTTCCTGACCAGGTAGTCTCTCCATAAGCAATATTCCATTTTTTATTCTTAGGTTTTATTGTATTCTGACCAGGAGTTGTTTTACTTGACACCCTATGTGGTTGAATGGTCTAAGTCCTTCCTCACATTATTGGAACACAAACATCATAAACAGAGTTATGCATGTAGGCATGGTAAATTTCATAAACAAATGTTCTAGGTGTCTGGGGTAAGCCCAAAATTGTCCATTGAACGTTACCTATAAGTCTAACTCACTTAGATTGAGTTTGATAAAAATTACAATGTATGTTTTTATCTTTGGTCAAATCTAAATAAATAGGTCTAATAATAAAATAAATAATAATAATAATAAGGTCAAATAAATAAATGAAATAATTTACAGTAATTTATTAACTGTTAAAAGTAATACTGACTATATATTTTATATATATACACACATCATATATACATAGTAGTAGAATTGTTTAATGAATTTAGAAAAGATTTTTGCGCCTTGTTTAAGATTAACTTTATTTGGCTCTGTAGGTGGAACTTCTGCTGAGTATTGCCCGTAACGATGCGCGGTCCGCAGTCCGTCGCGCAGCACTCCTCGGTCTGCGTAAATTAGCAGAACACGCAGCATTATGGCCAGCTGAGTGTATACAAAATTTGGTGCGAGCTGCCTCCGACAGCCAGGACACAGGGCATACTATGCTTTGTTTGCAGGTTATGCAGGTAAGTTGAGGTAGTAGTTAATCATCGTTATACTAAAGATTATTTCAAATATTATGGCAAAGGCTAGCACATCTATAAAATGTAATTTGTAGCATTATCATAATATTTCCTACATATAAATATCAATTTAAATTATATAAAAATAAATTTCATGCTGTAACAATTTAATTATAATATTATACTTAGAATCATGATGTTTATTTCTCTATTAGCATAATTTCTCCCATACCATCCTATTTCAAATAGACTGTAACATTGCATGCCTGAGTTCCACTTTGGTGACCTGTGTTTGCTTTTCTCCTTTTTCACATTATTCATTTATTTGCAAATAGATTACCTTACTTGGAATTTATTCTTAATTATTTAGTTTAATTATTTACAATAAAATAAAAATTTGCTTTAAATATTTAAAATAAAAACATTAATTTTTATGATATATCAAAGTAACCTTAACATGAAAAATAGAAGTAAGGTAGGTAGAGGCATCTCTATGAAAAAATATTCAAAGTAAAATTTAAAAAAGTTATTACAATAGTAAGTAGTCTATATAATTTTAAATAATTAAAATCAAATATTTCATTCAGCACACAGCACACTTCTCTTCTTAAGTTCATACACTCTTTACTTTAATGTCGTTCTAGAAGGTTCTAGAGGTATCATTTATTTCTTTCCTATGGACACATTTTCAATTTGACACCCATATAAGACAAGCCTCTTCACCTCGATTCTCCATCCATCTTAAGTTGGTGCTGACATTTTCAAAATATTTAACGTGGACGGTGTAAGATTCTGGTGGAGTGTCCGGCGGTGTGCGCGGCCGCCGGCTCCCCCCTGCGCGGCGAGCCAAGCGCCCTGCGCCAGTACTGCGCCGACGCCGCGCTGTGCGTCGACCTGCGCCAGGCCGCCACCGCCGCGGGCGTGCTCACGCGCATCGTCGTGCATTGGTAAGGTTATTAATAAATAATAATAAATCTTTACTACCCTTTAGTGTTTTACAATTTAACAAAAAAGAAAAATGTGTTAGTTCAGAATACGGCTATAGAATTTAAGACAAGTACATATACCTTCAACTCTCAAACTAGGAACAAGGCCTTTGTTTTGAGTCAATCAAAGGTACCCCACACCTATACGGTTAAACATGACAATTATAGGTCTTAAATAAGTATTTGTATATGCTTAAGTGCGTGTGTATGTGTGTGGTTGTGAGTGTGTGAAATAAGTGATTGAATGTGTATCACGAGAGCAGAAATTCATGAAAATTGTATAAAGTATTAAACAGAATATGTAATTAATAAATATCATTTACATTCTTATGGTTATTACATTCATCTCTGTATTCCTTTATTCCCACTGGGACAGGCCGCTCTCATTTTATTTTGAAGTGATAACTTCTTATGTGGGGGGGGGGGGGGGTAAACGGCCTCGTTACGTAACGCGTTACGGCGCCAGTCTGTCTGGCTTCCCTTTCTCTCACGTAAGATTAGTTTAAGTTATCACATCTGTCGGCCGTCTCGAGACGCACACCGTCTTTTTTTTTTCTGCTCGATTAGTTGCCTTCTGGTACTAATAGTCAAGACGCTGATTGCGACCATCCCTATGAACTATGATATGAGTATTTTACTCGCTTTCATGTGACATAATTTAAATGAGTGTTTAAAGCGGCCGTTTATGGAAAATCATTTAATAAAATACACATAGACGTTAAGACATAGCAAAAAGTTCCACTTTATTTTGATACTTGTTATATTCGTAATATGAATCTGCCAAAGGGATCACTTTAGGCCTACAGTACACACATATTCCTATTGTGATAGACTAGGTATGCCTCCGTTACCAGGTTCTGGTACCTATCCTAGGTATGGCCAAAAAATGACGACTAGACGTCGTGACCGATGATATAGGTTACAATGATCTCACAACAAATAATGCCAAAGTGGAGAAAAAAAGTAGGAAAGCGAAATGTTACGTCACAATTCATGAGCCACACATACCCAGGGCTCTGAAAAAACTGAGATTAAATGCTTGGATGATGATGATGATAACCAAATTTTGTTTTAGTTATGAGGAGTGTCTACCAGTTGAAGGTGCGGATCTGATGTTGGCACTTGAATCCCTAGTGATTGCAACCGGCCTTGAAAGTGGACCAGATGATATCAAGTCCCTGCGAGTTGCTCTAAGATGTCTTGTAAGTTTTTTATACTAGGGTTTTTGCTCTATCCCTATTCATATTATAAATGCGAAAGTAACTCTGTCTGTCTGTCTGTCTGTCTGTTCCGTTTTCACGTAAAAACTACTGGTCCGATTTGGCTGAAACTCAGTATATATATGTTTTCGATGCCGAAAATGAACATAGGATACTTTTTATCCCGAAAAATGGGATAGTTTCCGGGATAAAAATACATTTGTCTTTCTGTTTGTTATGCTTTTACGGAAGAACTAATGGGCCGATTTGGCTGAAATTCGGTACGTATGTAAATTAAATACCGAGGGTGGACAAGGGATACTTTTCATTTTGGCCTTTTCGGTAATTTTGGCCTTTTTGGTCATTTTGGCTATTTTAGCCTTTTTACTCATTTTGGCCATGTCGGTCATTTTGGCCATGTTGGTTATTTTGTCCTTTTTGACCATGTCGGTCACTGTGGCTTTTTGGTCATTTTGGCCATGTCAGTCATTTTGGCCTTTTCGGTCATTCAGGCCTTTTTGGTCATTTTGACCATGTCGGTCACTGTGGCCTTTTTGGTCATTTTGGCCATGTCGGTCATTTTGGCCTTTTTAGTAATTTTGACCATTTTGATCATTTTGGTCATTTTGGCCATTTTAGCCTTTTTGGTCATTTTGGCCATGTCGGTCATTTTGGCCAATTCGGTCATTTTGACCATTTTGATCATACTTTTTATCGCAAAAATAAAACTAAAATAGATGAAAGTTTGAGTGAGAGACCAATCGTTTCTCAAGTTTATAGATATAAAAATTCATAATCTATAGAAAAAAGTGCGATAGTAACTCGATCTGTCTGTCTGAATACCGAAAATGGACATAGATGGACTTTTCATCCCGGGAGATGGGATAGTTTGCGATATAAATTAATTTAAAAAAAGTAAATCTTATGAGTGCAATTAGCACCAATACAAAAATATTAAACAATTTAACCTGTAGTAACGCCGGCTGTTTAAACAAGAGGTACGCACTAGAGTTTGACCCGCGGCTGAGCCGCGGGGTAAACTTAAACTTTAGTCTGTAATAAATATTCATTTGTTTTTAATGTAACTGTTGTATTCTAGATTATTTGAAAATAATAAATACCGCACCATGTGAAAAATAATTTAAGCTATTCGTTTTAGTGAAAACTATGTCGGAATAAGCTAATTTTTACGCACCCGAACACCTACAAACCGCTAGATTTCCGGGATAAAAATATCACACATTTTATTAAATTAAAATTTCTATCGAGCAAAAAGAAACACATTCGTTTTTTTTGTTAAATTAAGTCTCAGAATAAGCTGTCGATCAGCGAAAACCGCATCGAAATCGGCACAGTAGTTGTTACGTGAATCCTGAACAAACAGACAAGTAATCTAAAAAAAAAACATCATGGTCTCTTTCGTTTACATAGTCTATCACTATTTTTTTTAAATAACTTTAATGGATAGACAAGTTTTGTTTAGAATTTTATAATATAGTTTATTCGTATTCCTTATATTTATTTGATTTGTGAATAATATTGTTTTCAGGTGCAACTAAGCAACGCCGAGCCGAATGCATATGCAATTCGCACCGCTTGCGTGATCGGCAGTCAGCTGCAGATCTGTAGTTGGAGAAGGAACTCCCCCAGGGTGGCCGCCCTGGTGGAGGGGCTGGGGGCTCTCGGGGGATCGGCCCACTGCCTTAGGCCTTTGCCCCCGGCCTTGCCCTCTATGCACGCCGCATTGGAGATAGCACAAAAGTGAGTTAATTGATTGTACAGTTTTACACACCTTCTAATTCCGATCGGAAGTTTACGTTTGCACTTAAGTAGTGCAGACCGGTTTCCGACGGTTATTTTGATATCTATATTGTACTTTATTCGCCAGCGGAAATGGCAGTGTTGCTCAGTATGCATTCTTGCCTCTATTCCACTTACACGATTCGTACACTATCGGACGTTTCTCGTGCTACTAAAATTTATCTACTGCGCAGGTATATCAGGAGGAATTATTAGTTGTGTGAAACTGTACCACATGTAGCTTTTTAGGCTGTGGTGTTTTAGCTTTTCAATAGACATCGTTGTCGAATCAACCTTTTAAATTACTGGTTTTATAAAGATAACATGACAGGATGATGTATTGTGTATGAATAATACAATGATGTAGTGTGATGGTAAAAAAAACTACAAATTAGGGCTGGACGCTATACTTGTAATATATTTAGTGCTGGCCCTACTTATAATAGGGCTGATCAGTCGTGTCCCGTCTGAAGTTAGCCTCAACTGGTTGCGCAGAACACACTTCACAAACCAAATAGTCTGAGCTAGAGATATACTCATACCTAACATAAACAGAAACAACTGGTTATTCGATTAAATTTTATAATCGTTTATTTTAAATAGAATTATTTAAATTAAATGTAGGTATGAAAGTTATTAACGATATAAATTGATAATAATTATGATGAAAAGAAATTAAAAATTTTCGTTGTTCAGTGCGTTTTTATCCGTATTTCAAATATTACTTTTACACACACTATTACTTTGTAGCTTTATTCGGCAATCCTCAGAACGTACCACGACGTATTATGTCTTACTCACAGCACGTCAGCATTGGTCGTGTCGCTATCACTCTCGAGTGCAATCATTTGTGTACATGCGCGAAAGCTCGCAAAGCCTATGGTCATAGGGGTCACCATCTTAGAGAATTATGATGTTTTTTTGTAGCATTATAAAATTATAAAAGTTTTTGTTAATATCTAGCTCAAAGTTTTAAAATGTCCTCTTCCCCTTTTTATTTTAGAAATGTGGACAGAAAATTCCGGATAAGTTCAAATAGATCAATGGATAATATAACGACCAAAAAAGTGTTCTTTATATTTACTTACGTTTTCTCAGCAGTTTGCCGGCCATAGCTGTGACACACAGTATCAGAGATGTGAGTGGCAAACACAGATCTCGCGTGTCATTGCTGATACAAATTGCCATATCAGATACAGGGACGCAAAGGTTCTGGGCGTAGCTTAGCTAAAGAATGCAACTCATTTTATCTTATTACATTACACTGCTTTAGAGAAAGTAATAACCAATTTATTACAAAAAACGGTGCACATTAATCACCTCTGAAAAGTTTCGTTTTGCTATAAACGAACGAGCTTGACCGGTTTTTGATGTGTTCAATAATTTTAGAGAGGACGCGGTATCCAACCCGCCGGACGACGGTACCGCATTGGTGCTGCTGTGCACTGTGTTCTTCCAGGAGCGCGCCCGCAAAGCGCTGACGCACAAGATCAGTGACGCGTGGCAGACGCAGATCATGCGCGTCATTGCCGATGCAGACGGTTGGATCAGATACAGGGTCGCGAAGGCTGCACTCAGGTCATTCTAATATTTTGAACTTTTAAAATTGTATTCGAATAGCTCTCTTTCTTTTATCAATATTATGTCTTTACATAGTTTGAGTATGTAATCAGTATGATATATTTTATAATCTAGAATATTGCTCACTTCGCGCGGTTTTCCCTTTACGCTATGACATGGGGTTGTTTAAGAAGGGCGTTATAAAAATTCTTAGAGGTCGGCCACGCGTTGGCGACACCCCTGGTGTTGCAGACGGCTATAGGCGACAGTAACCACTTTCCATCAGGTGGGTCGTCTGCCTGTTTACCTGCTTCAGGCTATAAAAAAAAACTTGGTGTCCTAAATGTATACATTAATTGGTAGCGGTAACCACATACCATTAGATGGACTGTTTACCAGCTTGCTGCACACGCAGACATAAAAAAATAATTTCAAGTCAATAGACAGCAGATGAAAGAAGAAATTGTATAAACCCTATTCCAAACTTAACCATTGTATGTCTGGAATGTTCCCTATAAATAAAAAATTATATAACTCTTCACTAAACAACTGAGATTTTTAACCCAAGCACACAACTCTTGTGTTTATTTTCGGACAAACATGTCATAGATTTTTAAATAAAGACTGCACAGCACATAAGTCCTCATACCTTTAACGTTATTATTAATTCCTGAGATAAACAACTTCACAAACAAATAGACAAACATCAGTGTGATATCATAATAGATTTCTTTTTACGTGTAAATATTGGAACCCTACAAATTTTGGTTGTAACTCATAACTGGTTCTTTGTTACTGATAACTGGCTCTTTATTACTGATAACTGGCTGTTTGCTACTGATACCGGTTTCTTTGTTACTGGTAACTGGCTCTTTATTACTGGTAACTGGTTCTTTGCTTCTGATAACGGTTTCTTCGTTTCTGATAACTGGCTCTTTGCTTCTGATAAGTGGCACTTTGTTACTGATAACTGGTTCTTTGTTACTGATAACTGGTTCTTTGTTACTGATAACTGGTTCTTTGTTACTGATAACTGGTTCTTTGTTACTGATAACTGGTTCTTTGTTACTGATAATTTGTAACCTGTTGATCACTGGGTGTTTTACATAATTTTAAAACAGATACGGACATCACAGTCTAGCAGCTGATATTTTAAAGCGTCTAGCTGATGAAGCGGCGAGCGAAGCAACACAGCGCTGGCTCTCCGCACTGCACCGCGCCGCGGCTGCTGACGCGAAGCTTATTCAGGAAGGTGAGTCAGGTTTGACACAACCTGTTAACTCGATTCGATTGAATAGGAATCTGGACACATGTTACAATAAAGTCTCACATTATTTCAATATAAAAGAACACTGCTAAAATAACATCTTGTCATCTTACTTTTAAAATGTGACTCGACTTTCGTTGATTTTGACTGTGACACCTTTGACATTGTTTTTGTTTAAAGTCTAGAATACTGCGACGTTTTGTAATATGATAAATAGTAGGTATCTCAGTTGATTTAACTGTCATCTACCATTTTCATACGCTTCTATTTTCCAAAGATAGACTAGGTCTTCCCAAGTTTCCACCACTTACCCTGGTCATCTTAGCTTATTGCGTTGTAAACTTAACCATTTGTAACTATTAATTCGTCTCATCTGCGAGCCGTAACCGTAACAGTTGCACGTTACTGTAACCAAAATCCATAATGTGTATGTAGCTCATGAGTGGAACGGAACGGATTGCGCTCGCAGCGAGACAAGGCCAATCCAATACACAAAAATTTAAACTTTGTAACTATAACCGTTGCACGTTACTATGACCTAAAATCATAGTGTGTACGTGACTCATAGCGAATTTCTCATACTACCTCACCGTAATTTCGTACTACACATTCGATGAAGCTTCGATAAGTTATTATGAGAAACTATCATAGTGACGTCACATGCGCATTTGTTCGGGATTTGTTTTCGGTAGCCGAGTACTTCGGGTGCATAAATTATTTTTAATTTGATATAACTTTTCAATTATAGCGAAAAATAAAATAAAAAGTTTGTTATAAAACTTATATTTGATCTCTCCACTTATTAAAAAAAATTAACTAGATAAACCAATTGTTGCTTTTTGCCGCGAATAAAATGGCGTCAGTAATCACATACACTAAGACTAACTAGTACCTCGTTACTCTATCTGCTTGGTTATAGTTATAGCTCCCAAATGATCAAATGAGTACCAGGTTTTAGTTCCGATTGTTCGATCAGGCATAACGGGGCTAGAGGAGGCTAGCGCTGGTTGGGAGGTGAGCAGCGGGTGGGGTGGGTGCGGGGGCGGGGGTGCGGGTAGTTCGGGGTGGTGCGCTGCCGGGTGCGGTGGCTGCGGCGCATGCGCTCCTCTCCCCGCCGCGTGGATGCGTGCGCGCGCGCACGCGCTGGCCGCGCTCGCGGGCGCAGCGCACGCCGCACGCGCACTCTGCACGCAGCCACCGCCGGCGGTGGCGCACGCACATGCGCAGGTCAGTGACGCTATATGCATTCATTAAGTCCTACATTCATTGCATCAGCAAAACTTCACGCTTAGAGTTTAAATTATGTTTGGTAATTTAATTTATACAAGAGCGGCCTTATCGTTTACGACGATTTCTTCCAGGTAACTTTCTATATACTAAGGAAAATATTAAAACATGAGAGTAGGGATGTGGACAATAAATAATGATGATGAATGTGAGTGAAATTTTCAAAATATCAATATATAAATAAAAAACAAAGTACTTTGTATGCTATACAAACATATCATAACAGTAGGTACATAGAAACCTAGCAGCACTATTAGACGTGAGAGGACCATAAATAATTGTTAGCAATCATGCTTTTGAAAGACGATACTGATTTAGCTTGACTGATGTTGAGCGTGAAGGTGTTCTCAACGAAGGAAGAAGTGTGATGTCATTAAGTAGATATTATAACTAGAATGCAAATAACGTGAATGAGAGATCTTATCCATGCAGGAATGGAGAAAGAATACAATTTCCTGCTGCCGGGCGGCCTGTCGTAAGAGACGACACAACAACCCACAGCCAAGTGGTAGGTGGTTTGCCCGACTGGATGGCTACCACCTCCGGTTTAAAGTATGTCGTCATAACAACTTTGCGTTGTGTTCGGGCATTAGTGACCAGGTTCCACTCTCCCTTGAGAGAGCAGCAGCACATAGCTATAGCTAAATAACCGCTTTTCATCAAGTAGGCCGTCTGCCTGTCCGATGAACTCATACTATATAAAAAAACATGTGTGCGTGTAATAGTGTACACACGTAAGAAGTGAATCTTCTTTATGACCTTATTTTTTGAAAAATCATCTACTATATGCAACTTTACAGAAATTGGTTAAATAAAGTTAAATTATTTTAACTTTATTTAACCATATTTTTATTTGATTTTGCTCATCACTTTAAAAGTTTTTTCCCAACGCCGCTAAAGAAGTTTCACTTAAAAAAATGAGAACGCAACTTGTGGGTTTGCGGCTTGTAAGTTTGTTACCTGTGTGCGTGTCAGACGGCCCGCGACCCGGCGGCGAAGGCGGGCGCGTGCGCGTGCGCGCTGCGCAGGGCGGCGCGCGCCGTCGCCGCCGTCGCGCAGCGGTACGCGGCCATCGCGAGGACCGCCTTCCACGCTGACGAATCCACTCTCGCGCATCTCAACATGTATCCTTTCACAATGATTATTACTTTCATTCCTTTTTAAGTTAAAATATAGTGAAAAATTACTTCATTAATTTAATTATTTTTTTTCAGTATTATTTAGGAAAATGATTGGAAATTATGCAAAATGCCCTTCATTCATTCATCATGAATTTATTTAAGTGTGATATATGTTAGGTAATAATAACAAAAATTCTTATGGAATTTAGCAAACTGTTCAATACTAGAAATAAAGATTTAGAGGATTTTTCTGCATTCTACTATTATTATATTCTGTATTATACTAGAATTGTCCTATAATAAAACAAATTAACTTTCAAATACATTCGTTTTTATTGTCGAATCTCTTGAAAGCCACAAACGCAAAGTTTCAGTCTACCCATAAAATTCAATTTAAGAAAGAAATTAAGTTCTTTGGGACAAATACAAGACAGAAATACAAAAGAAATAAATATACATGTTAATTGAAAGAGACATTTACTAAATAAGTCCTGCTGTGTAAAGATAGCACTATTATATTTTTAAATGCGTTCTCAAAATATCATTGTGTTAAACTGCTTTTTTTTCTTTCTTATTGTCTATTGTTTTTAATTATTAAATTCATCTCTAAAACCTTAAAAAAAGATCAGTTCCCAACACACATACGCCCAGTTAGCTCAATTTCTGGAGAGAATAACGTGCAACCAGCAAGAACGCACTGCTGAGCTACCCACCAAAGAACTGAAGGCAACATCTCTCGAGGAAACCATCGCATTGGTGCCGAGCCACAAACTAACTTTTATTTCGGCAAAGTTATTCGATAATCCGACTACTAACCCAGGAATTACACATAGGGTGAGTGTTAGGTAGTGTATTATCATTTCCAAATCGAATTACCTGAGTAGTTAAAACCTCCGCGGTTTTTAGGATTCTGTAGTCATTTTGGTGAACCGTAACACTTATGGACTCGCCATGTCCTTCTTTATATGTCACAGTCGTTTTTCTCAACAATTAATGGGTCTATAGATACAATTTGACCGAAAGATGTTTAAAGTAGGTACATATAGAATAATGTAAAACTAAATTTTACTCTTATTGACGTGACAACGTCTTATAATTCGATGGAGCCGGCTGCACGCACGAAAAAACATGACTCATGCGGCGTGACCTTGCTCTGAGGCGTTCCATGTAAGGCTTGAAGTGGAAGCGAGAGTGCGGAACGAGCGACAAAGAGGCACAATCAGCCTCCGCGTTCGGCAGCGTAATTGACATAATTGTATTTATGCGTACAAATAAATGTAACTTGATCAATTCAATTGTGATTTCCATTTACCTCCTTCTCTATATCCATACAAAATATCTATCAAACAAATAAAATTAAAATTTCCTTTTGAAAAATGAAACCATTCCATCAGTATTTTCTTATGACGTTGTCACGTTCAACTATCGTCAGTAAACGAACTTTACAGACAACCGATTTTTTAATTATATCATTATTCAATCATTTGTCTTCTTATTCTTCTTTTATATAATAATCAATAGCTGTTTGTAGCCTTACTAAAACTTGATCGATTTTGATTTGTATATATAAACAATATGCGTGGGTCCCGGGATAGTTAAGATTCACAACTGCAACCAGTAGGTTGCGCTGAAATCGGTTTATGTGTGATTGAGTTGGTCCCTTGGTGGTTTAGATTCATAATTGGACCCGGTAGGTGGCGCTGCAATCGGATTCTAGATTTAATTTTTCAAGGCAAGACAACGTCTGCCGAGCGAATTGGCTGTTTTTTATTATTATGTATATTTTTACTTAAACCCGGACTTGCACCTTTATTTTTGTAAATAAAGATGATTGACCGCACGTTAGCACGCGGAAGCGGTCCTGGCCGCGGTGCGCGCGTGCTGCGTGGGCGGCATTTGGCCGCGCTGCGCGTGGGTCTGCGTCAACGGGGGGTCAGTGTGCCGCATGTCGGTGACCCCCGGCTGGAAGAACCCCCCCGCGGAGCAGGCCGCCACGCTGCCGCTGGCCCACAAACTCGCCTTGAAGTTGGAGGGGGTCGTCCTGCCGCCGCACCCTGTTAGGTTAGTCTAAACGCGAACTAACTGTCTAAAACAAGAAAATATATGTAAAACAAAAAGAAAAATATCCTGACATAAAAATATTCAGGCGGAAGTTCTAAATTTAAAAAGAAAGTAATTAATTTTTCAATATTAACTATGGTCTGGGTGTCTCTAGTGCCTCAGAATAGATCAGTCTAATTTTGTATATTAAAGTGTTTATTCAAAACTTAATAGTTTTTATTAAAATAATATAAAGCATATTATCTTCTGTAAACTTCGTCAATGCATATGCTTTACATCGTGTAATTTTTAAACCCCTATGATTTGGAAAACAATGAAGAGAAGTAAAATTTTCTTTATTTCACACTTATTTCCATGCACAATGGCAAGTAATATACTTACTAAAGCATTTTTCCCCAATAGTAAACGCCAACAACCGCGTCAAGTGAAAGGGGTGCAAATCACGGTGACAGCCACGCCACACCCTCGCACCAATGAAAAGGTAAACTATGGATCCAGTGGATGTGAATTCGCACGTTTTTTATACAAACATTACTTTCAATATTGTAAATTATATATTTTGCCTAATAGAGATATTATTTTATTCTTGAAAGAAAGTAATAATAAATTCAAAATTGTAAAAAACTGCTAACTCATCTGGGCATCAAAATGAACAAATGTCAGAAAATAAATGTATTCGTATATCTATGATGTCTTACGAAAAGATCAATTCCAAAGGAATATTTTTTTCGAAGCAACGTAAAATGTTAAATTTAAGGATTATCATAAAATCATATTATTATAAAATGTTTTTTTCAGCCTTCAAGTTCCCGTCAATAACTCAGCGATATTTTCAGACCGTGGAACTAACAAACATCCCGCCAGTGTTGACTGCGGTACAGACAGTGACCCCGGTCAGGGACTTCTTCTCCGGTCAGCAGCTGGTCAGCGTGAGCAGCCCGGGGCTGCACACGGTGGCCGTGGAGGCAGCCTTCCTCGACCAAAACGGGGAGTTGTGGAACACTGGCCCCAGGACCTCCATTGTTATCAAGGTACGAGGACAACTTACTTGTATAAATTTAAGCATAACAAAAGTTTTTATGTCACTTAGAGTTATAACTTAATAACTTAAATATAACTTGAAATTTTAAACTAGTTTGCAGTGTCTTCAAATATAAGCATGCATATGTTCTTAATTAACGAGGATGATCACGGTTTTACAAAAATCACACAAACAAAATCCTATAAATATAATAAACGCGAAAGTTTGTAAGAATGGATGCATGATTGTTACTCTTTCACGCAAAAACCACTAAATGGATTTTGATAAAACTTTCCAGTTATATAACTTACACGTCAGAATAACACATAGGCTATAATTTATAAAGATATAGTGTGAATTATCACAAATATAAGGATTTTCCATCACCACGCGGGTGAAAACGCGGGCACAGCTAGTATAAAGACGATTTCTTTTATTAGTTGAAATTGACAGACAGACGGCCTACCCGATGGCAATGGCAAGGTGCACATCAGCACATTGTTACAGCAAAAAGTGTTAATAAGAATGTCTAGGCAGTCTCTAAAAGGGGACTTGTCCCTAGCCACTAATAACACAACTCAAAGTTGTTATGGTAGCATACTTTAGACAAGCGGTGGTAGCCATCTAGCCGGGCAAATAGCCTACCACCTGGTTGTGGGTTGTTTTGTCGCCTCTTAAGACAGGCCGCCCGGCCGCAGGAATCCATTCCTGCACGAATATGAAAACCCCGAACGATATCACTGAAACTTTCTTTGGCAGATTATTTAATTAATTGCCGAATGTTTATTTCTGTTTGACTATGTAACTTGCTTATACAAATAATGTATTGGGTGATATTTATTTTACAATTTTAGGATGATTATCAGCTTTTCTTATCATATTAACAACAAATTTGTGATAGTGAGCTAATAACAAGTCACCACAGACATTACAATATTAAAATTATCAACTTAAATAATCCACAACGAACAAAGTATATATAAATTACAAAGTATATAAATTAATATTAAAATCAATCCCTAACGTAACTTAGGAAACTTAACTTAAGGAAATATCTGTAAATACATATATTGTTTTTTTAGGCCCATGACGATCCGAGCAACAAAGGAAACGCCCAAACTGCGCGGGGACGATTTTGAAAGTTAACAAATAAGTACCTATTCAATCTTAGATATAATTTGATTAAATATATAAAACGCATTATATACAGACTATGTAAACAGAAAACACTTGTTGATCGGACGATTATTTTCGTTTAATACAATGTATAATAAAAAAATACTTTCCTAATTATTTTGTATTATTGGAAAAAAATTCAATTATCAAAATCTTTATACCTAATTAAAAGAGCAAGATTTTTTTAGCACAAGGAGCTTATGTTACGTTCTTCATTCTTGTTTGTTGTTTTTTGGATTAACAAAAACATGCAAGGGCACAAAACGTGAAATGTAATTAACGAGAACATACAAAATTAATCCGTAACCATAAAAAAATATTGTTCATCATTAAACGTCACATTTTGGTCGTCAAGAAAATGCTCACAATTAGCAAAACCCTGGTTTAAAGTAAAATTGTAGACATGAAATGTCCAGGCGATCAAACAATCGACGATAACACCAAATCCATTATCAACGGTGCACTGATAATTCCTATTATCAGTCAGTTGTCGGACGGCGACTGAGCTAAAATGTTCTTGTTAACGCTTTTACTATTTTCCCTTGTGAGAATAGCGACATGTATAACCATATGTGACAGTGAGTGTGCGTGTCGTATAGATAATAAACTTAACGTTGACTATCAAGGTGAATTCATTGACTGCTCCTACAGAGACGCTGATATATTAAAAACAAATAAAACATTGCCAAATATTGCGTATTCTTTAGACTTATCATCTGCTAATATATCATTAATTGACTCATCACTACTATTTCAATCTACAACATTGTACGAGCTACTATTAAACAATAACAAGTTGCGACGTATCGACGGCAATCATTTCAAACTTCCAAAAATAAAAAGATTAGATCTCAGCTATAATCAACTAGAGTTTATAGACAAAGAATCTTTTAGAGACCTAAAAACGCTGGAATATTTAAATATAGCAAACAATAGGTTTACGACGTTTGATAAATTAGCGTTTCACCACCTTAGCAATCTGAATGAAGTTATCTTAAACAATAACAATCTTGGAGCGTCTTTAGAGAATAGCAATTTATTCGATAGAAGCGGATTTGGTTTGACACAAAAGATACAAATTGTAAGTATCAGTGGCGTAAATTTGAATAAAGTTCCGGATAACTTCTTTGTTGATGCATACGATATAAGAAAATTGATTATTTCAAATAATAATTTGACAGATGTTTTCGAAATACCGTTTACATTACAATATTTAGATTTGTCGGATAACCCGATACCAGAGATTTCCACTGAAGATTTTACAGATTTACCAGGATTGAATGTTTTAAAATTAAATAATCTGTGGATAGAAGAAGTTCCCGACTTTGTTTTTCAGCATTTACACTCTTTGACAAGATTAGAGCTGGAGAGAAATAAAAATTTGACGCAGTTCAGCAAACTGGCTTTTGGTAAAGGTGTATTGGAAGATCCGTATGACTTTGTGCTCCATAGTTTCTCAATACGTAATTCGAGGCTGACAACTTTGGATAAGGATCTGCTGGAAGCGTTTGGCCAATTCACTGAACTGGACTTGCAAGGCAACCCTTGGCACTGCGATTGCAATCTCATTTGGCTAAAGAAGCTGCAGTTATCTGTGAACGCTTATGATCAGTTTCGGTAAGCCTAAATATTATTGGTCTGTATCTAGTGAGGTACCTACATATCGAGTGCTTCATAACAAGTGGGCGTATACGCATAAATGCCATTTTTTTGTTTTTTACTCAAAATGATGCATGTTACAATTTAGAAAGTCTTACTAGTATGCAAGTGTACTTAAATATAAGGGTATTCCAAATTTCAGCCTCATACAATCACACAATTTTGTCCCTTTTGTAAAAGTGCACTTTTGTCTGTAGGCCCATTTGTTATGAAGCCCTCGATATATGGGCATGCATACGTGTACCTTATCTTTTAGTAACTTCCTTTAAGTTTAATCACAATCAATAATCATTTATTTAAAATACTAATCGTTAAATATAATATTGTCATGTTGCATAATAGTAATACGTCTCCAGGTTTGCTAAAACTGAAGTTATCAGGAGTTCAACGTCTGGTAGCATAAATTGCCTGAACAAACTTCGTAAGTAAATATTTTTCTCTAATTCACCGATGTGTGAAATCCACCACTCAGCCCTGACCAAACGTGGCGGATATGCTCCGCTTTACTAAAATGGGAGGCCTGAGTCTAGAAGAGGGAACTTTATGAGTGGCTGTTATTAGAAAAAAAGGATTTTTTTGGAGAATGATTGTTTGTCTTTAAAACAATATTGTCTGTTTCCACAGTTATTTCCCTAATATAAAGGTGAGATATAAAAAAACAACTGAAATAGACTATATAATATAAGCTATGGAAAACAATTTTTTTTAGATTTCTTGTGTTGTCCGTTTGTTCGGGATGCACGTAAAAACTACTGGGAACTAGCTGATCGACAGCTTATTCTTTGACTTAAGCTCTGGGCTACTTTTTATCCCGGGAATTCAGCGGAAATTTTCCCGGGACCGGTTTGAAGTTGTTGGGCTAAAAGAAAGCTTATTCCGACAGATTCGACATAAACAATATCTTACACTTTTTTTAAAGCTGCGATGCTTTATGTCCCGGGAATCCCGCAGGAATTTTAAGTCAAGCGTGGGCGTGAAAGTATTTTGTCATAAAAATGTCGTATATAATGTCATAAATTTTACAATGATTTCTATTATAGCCTTGGTAATCTAAACTATTTTAACTAACGACATCATCTTAACACGACACATCCATTGAGTACCTCTGTACTTTTTTTTATAGGGCCAAGTTGTCCCTGCTATTTCCCTTGACTTAGTCAAGGACTATATGAACTATTTTATTTTATTTTTATACATATATATATATATATATATATATATATATATATATATATATATATATACACATACATGTACACACATAGTCATGTTCATAGTCACCTCTGTATTATAAAGTATAGTTATTTTATAATAAAATAGCAAGTACACTAGTTTAGTAAATCTATTTTTAATTTAAAAATAGTTATCTTGAAATTAAACTACAGTTGCATAAAACTAGTGATATAGAAATATATACCCAGACACATTGGTAAATTGTAAGAGAATACAGGCATAAACCATGGATCAAAACAATTTTTACTATTATTAAACACTATTTTAAAAGTTCAGATAAAAACCATAGAGTAATACTATATTTCTGTTTTGATATCTGTTTACATTAATAGCGCAAATTTTATATCTTTCATGCATTGATAATATCGTTGGAATTTTTAATGCGTGATGTATGAGTAACCGACCTTGTTATAATTTAAACAAGGATTTTGCTTAATCTGTCGTTAGATCCGACTTGCAATTATGAGCTAAATTCTTGAAGGAGTATTGCTGTTATTTTTTATTTGTGCTTGCCCGCAACTTCATTCGTGCAAGCCTATCATTTATATTCATATTTCCTGAACTCAATAAGTTATAGAAATGAAACCTACACGAAATTTTACATTTTTTCTTGTTTTAATACCTAACATTTAAATCAGTTAAACCGTTTCGGAGCCTATTTAAGATAAATTGTCAGGAAACAACGGCCAAATGTGATTAAGTATTCTACAGTTTTCACTTAAATTGTATTCTGTTGCGAGCTACAGGACTCAATAAATGCCGTTGGAATTACTATAGAGTTTATTAGAACTGTACAAACACGTATAAAACAGGTACAAAATAAAACTGGACGAAACCAGTTCACACTGCACGATTCAGTACAATTCAACACTAACAAAGTCCATCACTGTGTCGCTAATCGAAAATACTACACAGTCTTAATCGTATCGTAGCCGTCGCCTGACTGCCCCACCCCTCCGTCCGGGCATTGTTTACTAAACTTTATAATTTCGACAAAGGGGCCGCGTTAATTCGCACATCTGGCAAGCTTAGATGCAATGCAATAAAAACAAGGATTATCCGACACTAATGGCGGACATAAAATAGGTACGATAACAATATATGTTTTTAAAGTTTAAACACGAAGTAAATAAAAAATAATTTGTTTTTACAACATGCAGGTGTGCGGCCTTGTCGGTATATAACATTACTATAGATTATATATTTTTTTTATTCATAACAAACACTAGCATAATATTTTATTCAACATTGAAATTTTTTAAATAATAAAATTCATAATTATCAAAATAATCTTTAATTTTGTACATAGATAACTAAGATAACTTTTTTTTACTTAAAAGTATCATACTTGCTTTTTTGCAGATGTGCAACACCACCATCATTATACAATGCACGCATCTTCGATTTAAAAACGAAGTACTTCACTTGCCAGAAGAAACACATCGGTATCATCATGGGAATTGTCTCGTTTTGCATTATATTGGCATTAGTAGCTGTTTGGATGTTCGTTTGCGTGCCTAAAAAGCATTCAAGGAGCTCAATCTTGAGGAATATGTGGGCGCCGTCTGCTGCGTATACCGTTTTACCCATGACTACCCCTAATATTGATAGTTTTAACAATACGTGAGTCAGCGATTAATAGGTTAATTTAATTAGTACGTATCATCAAAAGCCTAGTTGAAGGGAACTTGAAGTGATGTTTTGCTGTGCTATTTTATAGTTTTTTTATGTTTTATACTTATAGGTAAAATACACTGATCAGAAACTAAACCGGACAACCCACTACCTTCGAACTCAGATTCAATTTTCTCAAAAAGTACAGAACAGTAGGCGTACAGAAGGTGCGTCTCATGATGATTAAAATGCACGGAAATTTATTGGGATTAATCATTTATTAAGGATTTTACAAAAAAAGTCGTTTCCAGTCGTGTTAAACGTAATCATAAAATTAAAACTGATTATGTGGTTTTATGAAACCACGGTAAAAGTGAAACTTTTTTTCACATTACTACACGGTCAGTTGATGCGAACTATAGGCGCCGCCATATTGGCCTTGGCCGCGACCGACCGTCACGCGACATGCAACACACAGACCAAAACGTTTGAGACGATCTAATAAAAGTTTCACTTTTAAAAAAAATAAAGTCAGAAACAAGGAAAAATTTGAAAAAAAATTTTGAACTGCATTCAGTATAGCTGTGCCCGCGACGTCGTCCGCGTGGAATTTGTTTTAAAAACCCCCCGATTTTGAAACATTCTTCATTGGTGCTCCGCTTCTAATGGTCTTAGCATGATAATATATAGGCTATAGCCTTCCTCAATAAATGGGGTCTCTAACACAAAGAATTTTTCAAATCAGACCAGTGGTTCCTGATATTAGCGCCTTCAATCAAACAAACAAACTCTTCAGCTTTATATATTAGTACAAGATCCCTCCCCTTGCTCGGATAAATGATAAGAAATATGATTACCCTCATTGTAGAAAAAAGATCGCTAATCGCGAACTCCAGACAAAACAAAGCAAATCGTGAGCATTGTATTAACAATGTGAGCTGACGTTGTTTTAAAATAAAATTATTATCATTTTAATCAGCGTGAAACGCACTTTCTGCGGGTATAATAGTGATAGCTGAAAGTTTTATACTGTTTGGGAAAATCGAATCGAACTTCAAGGTAGCAGGTGACCCGGTTTATTTGTTGACCAGTGTATATGGGTTAAAGTGAACAATAGTTGTATACTCACTACTGTATGTACAGAGTACTGTATCTCCTGAAATATGTAAGAGAACAAAAGTAAATATTTATCTACGCATATTATGTTCATGAAATGAGGAAGTGAAGAACAAAACCTCACATTTCCAGTTTTGGAAAAGACAATAAAACATGAGTAACCCACTACATCATCTGCATTCATTTTAGTTACCTATATCATAATTTAACCTAGTATTTCAGTCAATACCAAATGGCTGATAAAATTGTTAAGAATATTTTGGAATGAATTTTGAAAACGTGAGATTTTTATTGAAGATTTGGAAAAGTACGTTTTTGATATATATTATAAACTTACATAAAAATATTAAGGAAAAAGGCCCGCATTCAAACAGCACCTTTATTTTAATGGTATTCTGTGATCTTGATGAAGTCATAATAAAACCATTTAATTTAACTCCAATAAAGTGAGCTTTTGTAATAAACCAAGGGAGACTATTTTTTTCTAAATGCTTAAGTGTAGTTTTGTTCGGAACTCTCGATTTCAAGTGTAAGTTCGTTTGAGAAAACAGGTGTTTTAATAAGGTTTTACTTATTTGATCAAGTCTTCTATCAATATAACATTTTTTATTGAAAAATACCAACGCAACTTCAAAATGTGGAAATAACAGGTTTTCACCTTCTCAAATAGTAATATGAATATTATTAGGATTAAATAAAACATTTTTATACAAAATCCAATTTTATATAATTCTTATAATTATAATAATAAATACAAAAGTGTACAAATCGTTAAACAACGAGTATTATTTTAATATTGTGCTAGCGAATTACAATATAGGCAAATACTTTGTGCTTTTTCTTTATTTGGAACACCGCATGACGTGAACGGTTTCTTCATACAATCCCCTAAAGGTGAACAAGTGCCCATCTGCGATGAAAGTTGCGAACCAAATTTCATAATATGTACTCTGTCGGATACGTAAACCGCATCAAAGTAAATCAAGTAAACAAAATGCATTGCTCAAAATGAGTTGCGATAGCTTATAAGTAGAATTATTTTGTCCGTGCAGTTTGAGTCATAAATAATCGGAGTATTTCGCTCTCTCTTCCACTCACGGGCCTTATGGGCGGGCATAGTGATTGCGCATTATTGTTGTCGATAAGCGTTATCGATAGTGTATTTGGTTTTGTCATTTTGTAGGTTAGTGATAAAAATTGAAAGAAAAGAAAATAGAACGTGTGTATTAAAATAAGAATAATAATGATTTAAAATAAATTATTAATTAGGTATCTGTGTATTAAAAAACTATAAGTACAAAAGTTAAGAATGTAACAAGTTATATTAAAAATAAAATATAAATATTTATATCTAAGTTTAAAATTAACAGCAAAAAAGATAATAATGATTTTTATAAGAATGATAATATTTCCTTGATATGAATGAGTTTTTATCGATAATGGCGTTGCGCCCGCGCAACATGCTCACCGCCCTAGCCGGGCTGAGGCCGAGTTTGATTTATAACCCAAACTGCACGGACAAAATAATTCTACTATAGTTCTTAATAAATAATACGACCGATGAGTCGTGGTCTCTCTGAACACAGGCTTTGGGAGCTTTCGCGCATGTACACTCGTGATTGTGTACTCTAGAGAGTGATAGCGACACGACCATTTCTGACGTGTGAGTAAGATGGAATACCTCGTGGTTGTCCGAGTATTGCCGAATAAGCACGAAACAACAAAAGAGATGTGCAGTTTTGTGTTGTTTAATCGATTATTATTCAAATCGAGTATAATTCAGAAATATGAATGCATTTATTTTCTATGTTCTAACAAAGTTTAAATTTTCTCTAAATAGAATATTAAAATTAATATAAATAGTTTATGTATCATTATATTTTAAATACGGATAAAAACTTAAGAACAACGAAAAATGTTTAATTTGTTTTCATCATAATTATTGCCTATTTATTTCGTTATTAACTTTTATACATACATTTAATTTAAATAATTGTATTTAAAATATTCGATTATGAAATTCAATCGAATAAGCGGTTATTTTTGTTTACATTAGGTACATTTCTAGCTAAGACGATTTGGTTTGTAATGTCTTCTGCGCAACCAGTTGGCGTTAACTTCAGACGGGCCACGACTGATCGGCCGTACCATAAGTAAAGACAACACTAAACATGTTACAAGTTTAGTGGCCGGCCCTAATTTTACGATATTACTATGTTATTGTATAAGCACTCATACAAAATAAATACATCATCCTGCCATTTTATCTTTATAAACCCAGTCATTTAGACAGCTGATTGGAACCACGATATCTAGCTAGAACACAAAGAGCTTAAAAAAATACATGTGGTGTGTACAGTTTTAAACAACTAGCAATTCCTCCCGATATACCTGCGCAGTACTACTAATTTAAGTAGCGCAGGAAACGTCCGATAGTTTATAATCGTGTAAGACGTGACACAACTGATCGGCGATACTGTACTACATCTCAAAAGACGTAGGTTCAACTAATGACCGGAAAACAAATGTACCAATTAACCAGTTTTCACACATAATGTATTATTGTAAATATTGGTACAATTAACAGTTGAAAAAAAAAATTGACATCGACAAATCCGATGTGTCAAACCCGCCAAGCTGCCTTGGACAAGGGTGGCGGATATAGAGTTAATTCCTCCTAAACTGTAAAATGAGAAGATTCAAACCCAGAAGTGGACTTATAGTGTCAATTTAGCAAGAAATGTTGAGACTTTTTTGTAGAGCATTTCTGTTCCCATAAGAATATTTATCGACTTTTTCCGGGTACTGATTTTTATATGAATTACAAAGTTGAAAGATCTAATTGTAAAACTATACCAAAGTTTAAGGCATGATTGTAAGGAAGATATTTTATGATATCAATCTTCAAATACAAAAACCCGTTCAGTAAAAAAAACTAAATTTGCGATAATATGATAGACCTCTTAATATTAATATTAAGGATTCAAATTCTCACAATAATCTTTTTGTGGCACCCCAAATAATAATTTCAATATATTAAAAAAGTCAATTTTTTGCTCCAGTCTAATATAAACTCACATCTACACGAAAAAAATATCCTTGGATACGATAAAACACTAGTTCATTTTTATATTATATTTCATAAAAAATGTGTATTGTCGGTTATTAGATTTTTTTGAAAGTCTTTGCACTGTGATGCAGTTTATTTGTCCCTCAGTAACAGAGATCTTTTATATAGATTACAAATTCAGTGCGCCTGGTTCTTGCTACACGGACAAGTATAGGTTCGTTCACCTTTCCATTAAATTACAAATCTGTCACTTAAATTAAAATTACACTTAACACTAAACAGGCACAAGCATATTACAAAAAGGCTGCAACTTTGAGCATTTAGATTTAAAAAGGGGTTTTGAAAATAAGTCCTCTTTTACTATCTTTTCCGTTCGGCGGCTTTCCACACATATGGAATGAGATAGCAACTCATAACTCGACCGGACATAGGCTTGTTTTTCGATTTTCGACATTTACCATACCGGGACTTGAATCTAAGGCCTCTGGGACCTCTGGTCAAGGCTTTTTTGCCCCAAATTGTTTTTATTTTTAGTCTTATTATAATTATTAAATATTACATAGAGAGCTTAAAACATTGAAATTTTCCTTAATGGTACTTAACATATTAACTATTTTTATTTAATTTCTTAATTTCAAAACCCCTCCAACTTAATTTAAAATTCTATAATGCCGATATATCCATTTTTGAATCTTATGATATGTTACAATTAGCTAGAGATTTAGAAGCAGTCTTTGGTTACACTAACGACGTCTATATGTCATAATTAAGCTACGACTTGGCGGATGGTAGATAAACGTTATGCCGATGAGTCCCAGAAACTGGTTTATTATATATTTCCGAGTTATTTATTATATTTCGACTGTGTTCCGATTGTTTCGGGACAAACAGGAAGGACGGCGTTGTTTCGAGTCAACTTATTTGCCTCGATGGGCGGCCAGCAAATGAGACCAATCGGACGATAACGTGTATGTATCAAATCAACGTATAAGTTTGTACGCGCGTTTGTACGTACAAACGTGCCTAACTACAGTAAGTCAAGTAACGCTTTAATTATTATTGTTTAACAGTAATTATATTTTTTTATCATGATACTATAAAAGGAAAACATACCATTGGTAGAAAATAACATTATTTTATGTCAAATTTTAACACTAAGATCCGCCAAGCGCATATAAAGTGGATATACATTTGTTTTCTAAGCACAACCTTCTCTTAATTTCCTCGTCACATGACAACATTTATATATTTGTAAAAAAGCAGTCTTGATAGAGATTTTATTATGCAAGTTAAAAAAACTTACATAAGTGAACATCACTACTCTGAAATCACTCGTAAATAAAGTTTTCAAAGTGGTATAAATATATTATGTTTTCATAACTTATTAGGGGAAAAGTTGCCGAGTTAAGGATTCCGTCGACTTTCTGCCAAAAACGCGACCACTTGGTTTTGAACATTAAAAGAGAGAATCCGATTTACCAATTTATAAATACATTTAGTCTTTATTATGTCGCATTATAATGTTTATATAAAATATTAAAATAAAAGAATGTACAAAAAGTAGTGTTCTATTAGAAAGATATAAATATGAGAGACGTAGTGAAATATAAATTGACTGAAAAAATGTATATATAATAACTTATATATGTACTCATATTAAACGACAATTGGCTTGTTGCAACTGCAATCGTAAGTCAAATTCAATAAATATTAATTCTAATCTATGATATGGTAAAACTATGTAAAACGCAGATAAAGAATACCATGAATGAGAATTTGCTAAGTACAAAATGTTATGCACAACTCGACTTTCAATTAACAGTTTATTATTTAAAATATATTCTTAGACTATATCAGTCAACAGTTGTGGTCTTAATAAGTTTCTTCTTAAGTTTTGATTGATGAAAAAAAATATTCTTCAATAATAGTTAAGTGTTCAACGCAGTAACTCTATAGGCCAACTTAAAACAACGAAATTTTAAGGTATTTGATATCCAAAATAATGACTAAAGCTTACCGTAATAATATAAAAGCTGTATAACAGCGATACACACCAGTGTGAGTGAAATAAAAAACCACTTATCTTCTAGTGGTTCGGAAGAGTCACAAGTATAAATTAACAATCTATAATATTGAAATTTTTTACAAATGCCTTGTCTGTACATTGAAGCCATTTAAAAAAAAACAACAACTGAAATAGACTACTAAACGACGGCGATCAGCGTGCAGTTTTTTTATATATTTCTTATCTGTTTATCGGTTTGGTCTGTTTGTTCGGGATTCACGTAAAAACTACTGAACCGATATCGATACGGTTTTCGCTGATCGACAGCTAATTTTAGACTTAAAATCTGCGCTACTTTTTATGCTGGAAATCCCACGGGATTTTTTCTGAGAATGATTTTAAAAGGCCAGACTGAAAAAAAATCAAATTCCAATGCGATGTTCTCACTCATCGATAGCAAATTGCATGTAATAAAATGTGTGATATCTTTTATCCCTGGAATTCCGCGGGAATTTTCCCGGGAGCGATTAGTAACTGTTCGGGTGAATAAAAATTAGCTTATTCCGACACAGATTTCACTAAAAGGATAGCTTACATTCTTTTTTGAAATGATGCGATATTTTGTGTCCCGGGAATCCCAAGTCAAGCGTGGACAAGATCGCGGGCTTATCCTAGTTCAAATCAGAAGAAAATAACTATATATATATATATATATATATATATATATATAAACACACACACACACACATATATAGTTATTTTAATACAGCATCTATAGCTTTAGCTCTTCTGAAGTTCAAATCTGTAAGTTGCCCACAATACTGCCATCTGTATTCATAGCTTTGTGTGTTTTGTCATCACTTCTTCCTAAAAGCTTCATTATAATTATGCATACGTTTTATTTATAAACACTTCACTAAGATAATAGGTGAATATAATGTACATAATTGTAAAAAAAAATATGACACAAAATGTACATTTAATAACAAAGTATAAGTGTAAACATAGAGTAACTCTAATTCAACCAAAGGTATCCAACCCAAGAACCTATATAGAAAATAAATAAAAATGTCTGTCCTACGTCAATATGCTTTTCATTGTTTGAAAGCTAGTTAAATAAATTCCTGTCAACTATTTACTACATGAAATCGATGATTTTATTTTTGATTGACATTTAGGCGTCAGTTGTATAAGTAGTGTCTCAAATTTTTAAGCTATGGGTTGGATTATAATAGCTAGGATGTATATAGCTTATGTACAAAATAATTATTAAATGCGGTCTAATCTTAAAGTAACATCCTAGTTTCTTAAAGCTAATTTTTTTTTGAGATTCTTATAAATTTTGATTGCACAAATAATCCTTTTTCCAATTTTTACTGGGTTACATCTAGATAAAGCTTATTAATCTAAATGATCATTTAAGAATAATAAGCGATACTAACATTGAAATAAATAATTGCTAGTCAAATAACAGGCACATATTTGGGATTTTCAAATACTTATTACTGGTGGTTACAAACAAAATAGAAATTAAATCTAAAATCATTAATGAGATTTTAATAAGCGAATATTTCTCTTGACAACATAATTGACGGCCCCATATATGCCAGATGTCATACTAAATTCCAATGTATGTTACTTACAGAAAAAAATAATTGTAGGTATTAGAAAACACTTTATTGCTCACCAAATTAAATACATATTATATGATTTTGCAGATCTGTTTAAACAATAACTGATGATAACTGCTTTGAAATAATATACCCATTTTTATTTAAGGGCCACTCTCTCAGTTTTTATATAAAATTCTTCTTCTTCTGTTAAATGACAGAAGAAGAATTTTATACACTATTTTTTGTAGCATCTTCCTAAATTAGGACAATTAGGAGAAAAAAAGAGTTGGAATATTTAACTAGATCAAACCCGCCTTTGATATGGAATCCCTAAATCTGGTTATAGTGTATGTAACAAATATTTTTGTTTAGGGCAGACACTACTAGAGATAACGATAAATCAAAAAGTCCCAAGAACATGCCTGTTATTTAAATGAGACCTAACCTAAAACCACTCCGTATGTCATACGAGTCTATGATCATCCCGGATGATGAACTCGTCCTGTCAAACCGAAGTTTCCGAATTAAGTTTCAAAACAAACCTATTGCTCTTCGGATCGACAACTTCCTCGCTCAGAGAGAACCTAGGAAGCTGTTTAATGGAACAGATCAATGAAATGTCACCTTGGCGCAGTTGAAACTCGATGTTGTCGGCCAACGGTCTCGCCAGCAATTCATCGGATATCAACGACCAGCGTTGGTTGGCCCTGGTTTCTTGGTCTGCGGACAGCACTGGGCCTTCCACCAAGAATGGCTCGAGGAAGGCTCGCGGGGACGCGTCTTGGCTTAAGCATCGCGCCAAGTGGGCTAACACCTGGAAAGTTACATAAAATGTATTAGTTAGCATGACATAGTCTTATCCTATTAAATATTATAAACTAAAATATTTGTGAAGATGGATCAGAATCTGTTACATTTTCACACAAAATCCATGGACGAATTTTTATGAAACTATAATAATACAGCTTGTACATCAGGATAACACATAGTCTATAATTTATAATGATACTAACGGGCCTAGCAAACCTTGTAATGACCTAAGAAATAAAATTTAAAACCCGATCGCAGCACGAATTACTGGGTCCAATTGTGAATCTAAACACATAAAATTTCATCAAGATTGGTCCAGGGGTTTACGAGGAGTTCAGTGACATACACACTAACATTAGGATTTTTTATATAAAGATTGTTCAAATTGACCAAAAAATAATGATAATTGTAACTAAGACGATATTAATGTAGAAACGCCTCTGCTAAAATTGCAAGCAGGCGGATCGGTCAGTGAAATGAATGTCACACAAAATCGCTTCGCCCGAAGGCGGGTAAACGCGTGAGGGTTGTATTGAAAGGCGAGTTTATAAAATAAAGGGCCCGAGGCCACGAGTGACCGATAGTATGGAATTTTTATTCAAATTATGATTCATAGTGAAATTACCTTTATTTCAAAATACTATCATCTAACATCTTATTTATTTAATCATACATACATACATACATACATAACTTCACGCCAGGTCCCTTGCGGGGTAGGCACGAACAACAGAGCGCCATACAGGCTTATTCTTATTTAATCATCTGTATTAATAATATACGCGGAATCAAACAGAATCAATCTCACTGTTTGATTGCAGCAGTAATGACCAGTTACTATATCCCACTAACCATAAATTTGCCTTTCTATTAAATTTGGCATAAGCTCCAAACGAGGAAATCAATGGTATGATATAGAGCTGCCCATGAGTAAACAAACCCATAAAATAAACTTTGGAATAAATAAATTAAAAATTGAGTTACCGAGTCAGCGGAATGCCTTGGCTGTTGTCTCGTGGCGCGCAAATATTTCTGCAGCGCACGCGCGAGCGATGGGAACACTGCTTGCGCCGCCTCGCGGGGGCCCAGGGCGCCACCTATCAAAAGCGATTACACATTCAATACAAAATAACAGTTCTTAAACATTGACTAACTTATGTATATAATACACTGATGTAGAGAATTATTAACACAGAATTTTTTTAATGTTTAAGTAAGTCACATTTGGTTACAGTCACTAGCACTAACGCAGGTGAAATAGGGGCATTATACATTACTGGGAAATAGTGTAAAATGCATCTCACCATTAGCACTGGAAACTCGAACCCTCCTGACGTGCGCGAACGCATCCTCCGCGGCGGTGAGGAGCCTCGCGCGCCGCTTGCGCACGCGCCGCTCGCGCTCCGCCTCCTCGTAGTAGCGCTCGTTGTGCGTCGAGCCGGAGTCGCGGCGACGCCCACTCCCGGAGCCAGTGCACGAACCCGTTGTTGACCTGAACGGTTCAAATGCATAAAGGTTAAAACTAACATTCTTGACCGATTTGATTAAGTAAATTTTAATGTTTTCCCCTATTTGTAGTTCATTTGCCTTACTATGGGTAGAGTTTTGTGATTACTTGTATTGTCAAATTTTAACTAACTGAGGCAAATGAACAGACGTAAGATATATGAACCAGCCATTAACAGCCTCCCTCATATTTGGAAAATTTAATTATGCTAATACATTGCCATCTAAAATGGCAATTTGGATACATCTTTAAGTTTTATGGTAACTATATTCAGAGATATGAAATTTACAATATGACTCTATGATTTGTCTCAAAGAACTATATGAGTATTTTTATTGCATTGTTTATAGATTATATTTAACTAAATCTGAAGGATTTTATTTCCGCTCTTAGGTAATAGAGCATCTCTACTTTTAGCCACAATATAAAAAGTAATTTTCTTTAAAAAAGGATTTGGAATATTACCCTATTAGGATAACAATGCGTGTGCAAGAGTAAACCAGAAATCAGGGCTGCAATGTTCATAGTACAAAGATGCTGTAACTTGATTTAATCATTCTGCTTAGAGGCCATTTTAAGGATACCGATTTTCCCATATTTCATCTTATTCATATATCTTTTTCCTTATAAAAATGTAAACCCTATAAAAATTTGTCTCACCTTGCTTGGCCTGATGGTGCATTAGTATTGCTGTCAACATCATAGAACTTAATACTTGACTGAGCTTTCCTCTGCGACTTTGATATTGATATTTTTTCCAAATATGGATTGTATATAGGAAATTCTGTATAATACTTCTGTAAAACCCATACAGCTGCTCTTTGTATACTTAGCTGACCAATGGCATAAGATCTGCTTTCTCCATCAGGACTACGTACTATTTTAATATAGTACACTGGCTCCAAGTGCCTTATTTCCATCAATATAACAGCAATATAATGAATAAACAGTAATGTATCTGCAAAACTAGATACATAGGAGACCAATGCGTTATAATCCATAGCTTCTTCACCTACAGCAAGTGCTTTTGTTGCTTCTGTTATTTGTACTATATAGAAAAGCCAATAAGAAAATATGCAGACAGCCAAAATGACTAGGGTCATAGCTCTGAATACAAATATTCTAGGTACCACTGCATTACGTGGCCTAAGAAACACGGCCCAGACTCCGATGGCCAGTAATACTAATTTAAATGCCAAAGATAACAATATTCCTTTACATTCTGCTGTGCAAGCAAGCAATTGTATCCTTTGACTCGGTTGTATGGCTATATTATCTGTTAATGCAGGAAAGAATCCTATTTTTGGCAACACTACCATTGCTAATGGGCTCACAAATGACACAAAAGCTAGTCCTAAAGCTATTGTTGTTCCAAAGTATCTTGAACAAACAAAACCAAGCCCACTGTCTCCTTCCACAGGCCAATTACTAACATCTTCCATAGATTGGGAGCCTTCAGATGTATTTCCTGTCACTGCTGTAGTATTTTCACCCCAGTTTTCATCTTGCGGTAATATTTGTACTTCTATGATTTCCTGTCCATCTCTTCCCATCTCAGGGTTAATATTCACACTTGTTTGGAATGGAGCCATTGTGTTATCTGAATCTTTCCTTAGAGACTTTGAACTTCTGAAATGATAATGATACAATCATATTAGTGGAACAACAGTTGTATTCCAGCTTCCAGTACCCCTTTAGAGAGTAGCAGCACAATGGTAGAACATTTGGTTTGTTACATTCATCAATAAGCAATGCTAACCATGTTCCATCAGGCAGGCCATCTGCCTATTTATTGAACTCATGCAATAAAAACTTAAAAGTAATAAAAATATTAAAGGATTGACAGGTGTCTAAAAATGGCATCACAATATTTCTTCAAGACCTGAAATGTGTTGGCAATGTGGTGTTTCACACTTACATAAGGGGCAGTGAACACTAGGTGGAATATGCCTGTTAACCAGCTTTTAGTAGTTAAAAATGCTTAACAATAAATAAGATGTGAGTATCAAATTAAAAGACATAATAGAAAGGGATAAATTGTGTGTTAGAGTGAGTGGGGGTAGGCATAATTACCCCTACTACAACCCCTATGGTCAGGAGATCTTGAGATTTTTTTTTTTAATAAACCATCTTTTCACTAATATTGCACTTATATACATACATACATACATACATACATAACTTCACGCCAGGTCCCTTGCGGGGTAGGCACGAACAACAGAGCGCCATTTAGGCTTATTCTTACACACCTCACCTCATATATATATATATATATATATATATATATATATATATATATATATATATAATAACCTTAGTGAAGACTTACAAAACTGATGGTGGTTAGGAGTTAGCAGATATACCAAACAGACTCAGAAAGCAAGTTTGTTTTATACTATGTAAAGATTATTATTTGTATCAGTCAAATCAATCTTCCTCAATAAAAAGTCTGATGCAAAAGGAAATATTCTAGTCTTTGTCCCTCAGATGTCTTATTGGAGTGGAGTACAGTGAGCAGGCCATAGCCTACCTGATAAAAAATAGTTTAAAAAAACTAAAAAAACACGCTTTTATAAAAAATCCAACCAAAAAAACAAAAAATAAAATTTAATATAATAAAAAAAGCGTGGGGTGTATTCAAAGCGCTTTTTAAGATATTATATTATTAATTGAATACACCCCACGCTTTTTTTATTATATTAAATTTTATTTTTTGTTTTTTTAGTTGGATTTTTTATAAAAGCGTGTTTTTTTTAGTTTTTTTAAACTATTATTTATTTTTCATTTTTTAGTTGATTTTTGTTTAAATGTTTTTAAATACAAGCTTTTGAGATCCTGCATATCATGTAGCAGCAGAGTGCTAGCCAAGACAAGTAAAACGAGCCCAAACACGACGGGTCTATCTTGTTTAGTACAGGAGTTCCTATGGCCACCTTCCGACTCCATCATCAGATCAGCTCCATGGTACCATATTATTGCATTGTCACGCGATATAAACATACGAGCCCAAACACGAAGGGTCTATCTTGTTTAGTACAGGAGTTCCTATGGCCACCTTCCGACTCCATCATCAGATCAGCTCCATGGTACCATATTATTGCATTGTCACGCGATATAAACATACGGGCCCAAACACGAAGGGTCTATCTTGTTTAGTACAGGAGTTCCTATGGCCACCTTCCGACTCCATCATCAGATCAGCTCCATGGTACCATATTATTGCATTGTCACGCGATATACACATACGTGCAAAATTTCAGCTCAATCGGAAAACGGGAAGTCGGTCAAATTTAGGGGTCGGTTACAGACATACTGACTGACATACAAGTGAAGCTAATATAAAGCGTGTAAAAAAGTTATTATGATCATCTATGTACACCTTGCAATACCAGAAGTATTACTAATGTGCTGCCATTCTCAAAAAATATTATGAAGAGTTTAAAAAAACAAGCTCTAATTATAATAAAGCACATACAAGCTTCAAAGCTTCTTATGTGCTTGTACATAAAGTAATAAGTTTAGACATGATATGCATTATACTTCATCGATACTCATTAGTTAAAAAAGCATGAATGGCCATAAATTTTAATACCAACAAAATATGAGCCAAAAATGATATAACAATATATCTTAGATCATAAATTTGAACATATTTTGTAACAGTAATAATTTAAAAGAAACATAATTACTTTAATGAGAATCATTATACTGTATTAATTTTATAATAAAAAATAAATGTGCTGTGGTCTGCTGGATAAGACGAAGTGAAAGTTGCATACAGAACTTAGTTTATAATTACTTTGAGATGAATCTTCATAAACATTTCAGCCGAATGAGTCATATCAATCATAATAGGTTTATAATTTAGAAATCATATTTTACATTTTGTAAAACCACACTTGTTTTACCAATAAAAGTCCCAAGAAGGTAAAGGCTTATACTGTTACTTGACACAAACATTTGGCATAAACACTTTTAACAATAATGCAGTCTACGCTAAACTTCACAGCCTCTTTTGATTTTCTACAGATGGTTGCAAAATTGATGACTTTATAAAAAGTCAGTTACTGCAGAGTCTACTGTAGGTAATCTAGAAAGTGTATTGCAGATTAAAATAGGTAAGAATTAGTAGCATATGATGTAATAATAAAATGAAACTACATAAATCAGTCACACAAAAATTCTAATTAACAACATCAAGTACGAGCCAGAATCTCAAGTGTAGTTGAATAAATTAGGTGCATTAGCCACTTTAATGATATCTAATGTTAAATAAGTATTGTATATTATCAAGACCAGCTTAAAAGCCAATTTTTGTGCTTATTAAATAGGATATTTAAAGAGAAATGAATATTTTCAACCATATGCAGGCTTTAATGACTGTCTCAGAATTAATTTTGAATTCTAATAAATCTTTAAATATGTCAAAATGTTGACCGAAACATATTTATAAGCTATATTAAAATAGAAATTGGTTTAAAAATGTAAATCTAGTGCTGGTAAATTCCTTCATTCAAATGAAATAGCAGAAATATATTTGATTAAATTTAGTTTCGGTCAATTAGGTAATTAAATGCGGTACTTTTAGTAGTTATGTGTCCTAATCACGCAATAAGCCAATAATCTGGGATAAAATAAACAAACCTTGTGCTTCGATGTGTGTGCTGCCGATGCCTTGAGCTGCGCCGCGATCGGCTACTCAACTCTGACCGCACAGACTCAGTCTCCATTATTTTACCGTCCAAAGATTCGCCTCCCCAACCTCATCCATTAACACATTCTTCAAAAACCCTACAACAGTTCACATTACACATAATCACTGCCAAATTATGGGCAATTAAAATGCCCTAGACTTCACGGAACTATGCACACGAACTAACATCATTTTTAAACATAAAACCTAGCCAACTCTAACTAAAAATGGTAAAACACTTCACGATTTTCAATCTTAATACAGGTAACCTGAAATACCTTTGCATTATTGATAAATATCGGAAAATTCTAGTAAGAGCGTCGCTCACGACCATCGACCAAACGAATTCATACTGTAGAATACGTCCTCATATGAAAGCTAACATAATAAATCAAATCTTTGGTTATCTCTTTCAGTTCCAATAGATTTTCTTACGATGTCTCTGTTTTTCATAACCTCCTTCAACATTTTCAATTTAATGGAGTTATACTCGTTTAACTTGATGGAATATACGTTCGGAAACAGTTATGTTTTGTATTTAGTTTCGGTAGTTTTAATCAGTGAACAGTACCGTGAACAGAATTTAATTAATGTTACGCTATAAATAAATTATACCTCGGATTTATTATGAGTCAAATTCCGAAATGTATTAGCATACTTTAACTTTTTTAAATACCGCAAAGAATGGCGGTCATTTCAAATTTAGCACGATGTGATTAAAAGTTAGTGATAAATTGATAAGATAACACACCCATATAGATAAGTTACTCACCCATTTCAGTCATGCAGTTATTGTTTGCTTCGTGAAAAAATGGAAAATCGTGGCGCTTCAAGGGTGAATCCACCTGAGCGGGGTGAAGTGAGGGTTGACGACTTACATCTGGATAGGGTTGTCGCATCACAACCCGAAATCGGTCCAACACCTCCCGATGGCGGATACGGTTGGCTGATAGTAGTTTCTGCTGCGATATATCACATAACTGTACCAGCGTTATTATCCCTCTATGGTTTGATTATCCTCAAAGCGATAAGAGAAGAAGGTCATGAGCCCGGCGAAGTGATGAAAATATGGGATGTGGATATAGCGTTAGTGCCAGTGATTATGGTTGTAATAAGATTGCTGTTGGAGTCGTGGTGCAGAGCTGTGGTGAAGACCTTCAATATGCCAAGGTTTATGGCGTTGGCCGGTCTCTGCTTAACAGTGGCTGGTGTGTTGCTCTCTAGCTATTCGACGGATGCTAATAGCAATGATCACATCGTGAACGTATTCGCTGGAATATTTGCAGGTAAACTATCCTTTGATTATACTTTTACATACATACATACGCACTTAATATCACATCTGTTTCCCTTAGGTGTAGGAAGGGATGATGGATTTCTACGAAGACGAACAAATTGTTTTTAAACATATTGTATACTTCCAAGCTGTGCACTTAATGCTCTTGATATTTATTTTGTACATACTATGGCAAACTCCCTATGCCAATATCAGTAAACACCAAGACTAGATAAATACCGAAAACATGGATTTCAAGCTTTATTTTTCTGAGAATTGACAACGGCATCCCTGCATTCTAATGAGCTAAGCAAGCCAACGTGCGAATCACTAAATATCTTTGTAGATATAATGTACTAAGTTCTCATTTTAGGAATAACTCAAGGAAAAGAGAGTTCCAATGGCCCACTTTTCCCTCCCCCTGTACCATCTTCCCTATCTCATCTATCCTATACCCTCTACCCTATTCCTACCCTGTCTATAGGCGACGGTACGCAATTTTCGTTAGCTGAGCCGTCTGCTAGTCTACCAGCTTCGCTACAAAAAAAGGAATAAAATAATAATATGTACCCATGTTGCCCCTGTCTTCTATGGCATTTTTTGTGGCCCATGTGGCGAGTCACCGTCTGCCCATTTTTCCATGTTCACCGAATATTGTGACGAACAGACGCCATAGTCCCTATATTGTCAGACCCCTAGTACCACTAGCAGTTCACCCCAATAGCCCGGCAATTTTTGTTCTCATTCCCCATAATAGTCCTACACTGGCTGGGGCTTGTTCTTGGGTGCATTATTATATGGTGTAGACAGGGATAATCGCCAGTCATTTATGACCCGTGGTCTTCAAAGATATATATTATACAACACCGGGAGACGTCTCGCCGCTAAGATATTCCCCGCCTTGAAGAATATTACAATTTTATTTAAAAGAATAAACAAACATATAATACTTATTTTTAATACCTTACCAGTTAATTTATTATTTTATTTTATTTAAAACATAAACACTTCCATTTTGCACAAACTTCATTGTTATATAAAAAGAACATCTTCTACATACGCTTCAAGAAAATTGAAGTGATTTGTGACGTAACCTGAAGGTCATTCTTTAGGCAAGGAACATATTACTCTCTGTTACTCTTCTTTATGTGAAATCGTATTGTTATAAGTTCATTGAGACGACGTCATCTATTTGTTTACTAATTTAACCTTGGCTTATGTCAGTCTAAATCAAGCCCCAAAATCCATGTCATAATAAAGGCAAATGCGAAAGGAATAGATATATTCCAGCAAGAATAATTTTATTATGTAGCATTTACATGTTTAAGCAAATGGGCAGACGGACGGCTGGTGCTACGTGGTTATCTTTGTCCATGGATATCTGCAACACCAGACCCGATGCTTTTTCTACCTCGTTGAGATTTTAAATATCTGTTTACGACTTTTATAAAGAGCTATTGTAACATTCTGTAAAAACCACGAGAGGGAGTTAATTCTATAAATTGTACAATACCTACACATAATTATGTGGCATAAAGGAACGAGCGCCACATATAGTGAATGTACATGTTGTAACTCAATGGTCTCATATCTACTTAACGCATAAAAATCAGAGACGTGAGCTGTGTCGAAAGCAAGCGAATAGCTAAGACGTGTGTTTACTTTCACGCCGCAGATTAGCTCTCTTCTAGCCAGACCTATGTGCATTATTCTACATTATTGAATATAACCTAGATGCTAAGCTTATCTCCTCAGTTCTTCCGCTTCTATGTCCCCCACCTAAATGGCCACTAGACCTTAAAAATATATTAAGCGTGGATATTATGACATTTTATGTTTTTCATATTAATACGAAAAGTTTCCCGTTCGCAAAATATAGAGTCGGCTCTCGATAATAAAGAAAAATAAGGTAATCTTTATATTTTATAGCTAGACGTGGCATATATACATTACCAGACCCTATATATTGGGGTTGATAAGTTAAATGGTGCGTCGGTGATGGTTGTTCCATTAGATGAGGTGACGCACCACTGACGAGACCCATGGATCAATTGCCGTGACATTATATTTGCCGATATCTAAATGAACATTGTTTGCGGCCTCGTGCCTTCTGGATAAGAATGCTTGATTCTCGGCCACAAGACGACTTAAAATTAACTTGATTGTGCTCAAACGCGAATCTAATATTTCTTTTAATATGATAATTGAAAATTATGTATTATGTAACACATTTTATTGTTTTAAATTTTAAAATCATGATGTACGTTTTAGACAACATTCAAAACTCTAATTAGCAACTGAACAAGACCTGCGTCACTACCGCAATAAATCTGATTTCACGATCTATTTATTAGAGTTAACCGTATCGCGTGACATTTAAGACAGTACTGTCGGTAGTCGGATATCGGATACCTGTCATCCTGCCAATAAAAAAATATGGAAATACCTATTGATATAATTTAAATAATCTTATTTTTCTTTACATATCAAATTACTCAATTCTACAGGAATAAGTAGCTAAATCTCTCCTAACAACCACCTGCTTGGACCAAATGTCTTTATTTCAAAGAAAACGAAGTTTCACACGCCACATTTGTTGAAGGCAGATTAACAGGGTTTACACATCGGCAGTCTACACATCAATGTTGGTTTCCCTAACGACATTCAGTTAGCACGTGGTAACTGTAACTAACAGAATTTATACACACTTCATTGTATAAAGCCAATACTGTTCCAAATTATGAAAAAATAATTGTAACATGTATTATTTTTCGATGTTCAAATGTCACATACACATTCAATAAACAATGTTAAGATATTTTTTTAACAGAGAACTAAGTAGTAAACACCTGTCGCCGTATTTAAATTGACGAAGTGTTTAAAAATACGTATATTACAGACGTAAAAAGACGAAAGTATCGACCTATTACATAGAATATCTTATTAAAATTGCAATAAGGTATTTTACTGATTTTAATTACGTATTTAGTGACGTATTTTTTCTTTTAAAAATATAATATTATATTATTATCCTCTTTTCTTAGAATACTTATTCAATGTACTCTTTGGAATACTTGTTATCAAAGGCGATAGAGTCCTTTATAATTAAATCACTCGTTAAGATTCATTATTGTAGGTTTCTTTATCAATAAAACATAGCATTATACACATAAATATTTACTGGTCTTTGGTTAAGGGTCCATAAATACTTATACTTATTTTGTATTTTACCACTTCATCCCCTTCTTTCAACTATCCCTTACTAACAAAAGGGAGAACCACTTATAAATTCCACCATGGGGGTATCTGTAGCGTTCAAGATGTTTATAAATAACGTAGTGTTAAATTCTCTTTCTTTGATTGTGATTTGTGGATCAATGAAATTCTTCAATATAAGTGGTTTAATTACATCGCGAATACAGTACAACAGGAAGCCATTTTTATGAAACATTAGTGATGTCCATGCATAATAAGAATGTACGTTGTAACACAAACATCGAATTAACTTGATTTCTAACACAAGGTTTGCTGTAGAGGCGGCCACCAAGAGTAAAAAGGAGGTCACTGTCATGTATGTACATTATATCTCGGCTGCATTCAGAGCCTCCGCTTCTTTAACCGGGGTCTGAATTTCTCCTTTTATTCTCTAGTTCGCGTGGACTACAGCATCCCTAATATTGAGATCACCAGCGCGCTTCTCATCTTTCAAAGACAATAAACCATTACTTGGGCCTACCCCTTGTGCTGGGACTATGCAGAGACAGCATGGCTGAAAATTTGTTCCTGACATAACTAGCCGGTTTCCGTAACACGTAGCGGCACAGAGGATATTTGAATACCATCGCATTATTATTATTAATACAGTCAAATGGTAGTTAACACAGCTTAGGTAGTTTTCTGGCCTAATATGCATATTAGATCATGGCTAATAATTCTAAATAATCGTTTTTTCTTTCTTTCATATTAATTCGCTACCGTGTGTAATAAGGAAAATATTGCTGATTATCTAGCCTACACATCGAGATTATGGATGTGTGAAACTAGTAAATTCGATTTGGACAAGCCGTGTAGCCGTAACGTTCGTTCCTCAAAAATGGTTAGACCCAAACCCAGCAGCGTCACATTTACAGGCTAATGTTACATTATTCATGTTGTTCACCTATAAAAAGACTCATAGGACGTTGTTAGAATATGAAGGTTGGACGGTTTTCCATTCTCTGCTCAGCGCTCGGTATATCATCAACATAATCCATAATACAATTGCTTGCATATTCAAGGTCAATATCTATTGTTGTGTTTCGTATTCTCCACCTGAGTAAACACCTCATTGAACAACGGAGAATATTTTTTTCTGTCATCAGAACCTGTAGGTAAGTGTTATTCAAAGTTAGACTTGCAAATTCCAGGAGTTCATAGCCATTAAAGTCTTGGAACTTGCAAGTCTGCCTTTGAATAACAATAATAATACGAAGTGAAGTTTTCATAGATGAAATATTTGCATAAATGAATTCATAACAAAATGAAAATTGTCTTCCAAAATAAAATAAAAACTTATACGGCGGTTTATTGCCCACAAAAAAATACAATAATATAATATTATTTCGTCGATCCTATAATCTATACCGTAATAAATCTGTAAATGGTTCGAATTTGTACAATGCGTTTAAAAATGTGAAAAAAAATCAGGGGAGGTAATTCGGACAAAGAGCTCCCGAAAATACAGTTGAATTTTTGTCTGTCTGTATATCTATCTGTCTGTTTTTCTGTCTATTTGTCTGTTAGAACATCACGTAAAAACTAATGAACGAGTATAAATGAAATTCGAAACGCAGCTAACTTATATCACGGGGAGTAACATAGGATACTATTTATCCAGATAAATGATCTCGTTTCCGTGGGATAGACAAAATAGCGAAAAAGGTGGCACTGCAATTGTTTTCTTTTTAAGCTACTGAACGTATAAGAATGAAAGTCCTCATAAGACTAGCTTATAACCCGAACAACACTTAGGGTACCACGTTTTATTCCGATAAAAAACGTTGTTTACTTGTAATAGACGGATATCAAAAAAGATGGCGCTGAAATTGCGATGTAGACAACCATCGCTGTGCAAATACGTTGTCAGATGCCCACGTATCATTCATTAGATATTAGGTTAGCTCAAATCAGGTTGGCTGTGACTTTTATTTATGTTTTCCTGTACAGTTGTCTACACTATACTGATTTAGCTTCTTTGTAAGTGCTACTTTGTAGCTTTCTTTGTAGTGAATTGAACAAGAAACTAAAGTATTGACGGTTTATATACTTACTAGAGTTTACCCCGCGGCTGCGCCGCGAGTTTACCTCTAGTGCGTGTCTCTTGTTTATAGAGCAAGCGCTGCAGGTTATATTATATTAAATTTTTATGTATTTTCCCACGGAAGATTCACTTCATTTTATATCGCTAATTATACCATCCTCCGTCTATCTGTCAACAACATAAATTACATAACTTGACCAAAAAGGCCAAAATGGCTAAAATGACCAAAAGACCACAGTGACCCACATGGCCAAAATGGCGGAATAGGCAAAAACGACCAAAAAGGACAAAATGACCAAAAAGGCCAAAATGACCGACATGGCCAAAATGACCAAAAAGGCCACAGTGACCGACGTGGCCAAAATGGCGGAATAGGCAAAAACGACCAAAAAGGCCAAAATAATCAAAATAGTCAAAATGACCAAAAAGGCCAAAATGACCGACATGGCCAAAATGACCAACATGGCCAAAATGACCAAAACGGCCACAATGACCGAAAAAGCCAAAGTGACCGACATGGACAAAATGAGTAAAAAGGCTGAAATAGCCAAAATGACCAAAAAGGCCAAAATTACCGAAAAGGCCAAAATGAAAAGTATCCCTTGTCCACCCTCGGTATTTAATTTACATACGTACCGAATTTCAGCCAAATCGGGCCGATTAGTTCTTCCGTAAAAGCATAACAAACAGAAAGACAAATATATTTTTATCCCGGAAACTATCCCATTTTTCGGGATAAAAAGTATCCCATGTTCATTCTCGGCATCGAAAACATATATATATATATATATATATATATATATATATATTCTGAGTTTCAGCAGAATCGGTCCAGTAGTTTTTACGTGAAAACGGAACAGACAGACAGACAGACAGAATTACTTTCGCATTTATAATATTAATAGGGATCCCTATCCCCCCGATATATATAAATCACCTAAATTACTTTCTATACTACAACATACGATTATTTAACTCTGCCATTTTACAATTAATTTACATATTAGAGTAAAGGAATATTTTAATTCCAGGTGCGGGATGCGCGTTAACAGGCCAACAAACAGAAGTTATTATAACACATTTCTTTAGAGATAAACTGACAATGGCACAAAGAATAATCCGTATGGCGCCATCAGTTGGGAACGTTCTAATACCAATAATTGTAGGCTCACTGTGCACGATGTATACTGGTGACGTAGTAGTAATGATATACGGAGCAATCGTTATGCAAAATTGTTTATTCTTAGCGTCATATACAAGGCCTATTTACATCGAAAAAGTTATAAGACATACATACAATATGCTGAGAGACGCGGTAGAGGATGACGACGAAGTTATATTCTCAAACCAAAATCGCCAAAATCAAAATCAGACTGAAATACAAGAAAACACTGAAACACAAGCAACAGCGAATATTGAAGCACCGCAAGAGGATGATCAAACAGACGTTGTTGTTTTCAACTCTAATAAAAATGCCAAAGAAATTTTAGATCCCGAAGTTGAATATAGAGAGAATAGAATATCAAATCAGGCGAGATTTTCCTCAGATTTTACTAACATGTATGATGGATCACGACCGAATCGATTCTCGACAGATTTTGCTGCTTCATCGAATAGATTTTCATCAGATTTCGGCAGTACATCTAATAGATTCTCGTCCGACTTTGGAACTTTGGAGATAGGCAATTACAATAGGGTCAGCGGATACCAAGAGTTGGAAAGCATAGATAGGGCTGGCCAAAATCCTCAACCGCTTTATAGAGAAACTACAGTAAACGCACCGCAGAATGGAATAGTCTTTTCTGCAGAATTGTCTCCTGGCACAGCAAGGAGAACAGCGTCGCTAAAAAAGAACTTTATAACAATCACCAGTATGTTGTTAGATATAAACTTCTATTTATACGTCCTGTTACATCTGTGTACATCGTTTTCCATATTAATTTTGGGAGTTTTCTTTCCGCCGCTAATTTGGGAGCAGAACCCTACGATGAACATTTGGTCGGTAAGTCATTTATAATTCCATTTTTTCTTACTAAACAATCAATATCCTTATAAACCACTAGCTTATACTAGAAACATTGAGGTATACGTTTGTATGATATAAGACTAGAAAGTAAGTTTTTCCGTTAGCTATTCGCGTCTCTATATCCATATATCTTATATACCTATAAAAATGAATCGCAACATGTGTTGGTAAGCGCATAACTTGAGAACGACTTTACCGATTTTGATGAAATTTTGTGTGTTTGAGTGGGTCCCGGGATGGTTTATATGCACAATTGGAACCGGTAGGTGGCGCTGAGATCGGGTTCTCCAATCCTCCTAATAACCTGGAGCGATTTTGGTGATTTTGTTTTTATGTGTTTGAGTGGGTTCCCGGATGGTTTAGATTCGCAATTAGAACCGGTAGGTGGCGCTGAGATCGGGTTCTAGAATCCTTCTAAACACCGGGAGCGATTTTGGTGATTTTGTTTTTGTGTCACGAAACAGTCTTCTAGGAATTCAGAAAATATGGCGGTGCGAAGTTCGCCCGGCCAGCTAGTAATATTATAAAATCCTAAACATGCCGTGTCTGTACATTAAAGCTATTCAAAAATACAACTAGAAAAAAAATCTGAGAATGCTTTAAAAGGGTCAGATTGAAAACAAAAATGGAATTCCAATGCGATTTTTTCATAGATCACTGAATAGCAAATGTAATATAAAAAACGGTGTGATTTTTTCTGGGAATCCCGCGGGAATTTTCCCGGGAACGGGTTGCAGTTGTTCGGGTGCATAAAAATTAGCTTATTCCGGCAGTTTTCATTGAAAAGATAGCTTACATTTTTTTATGATGTGGTACTTTGTGTCCTGGGAATCACGCGGTAATTTTAAGTCAAGCGTGAACAAAGTCGCGGGTATGTTCTAGTTATTTATATAACAATTTTCTTTATATTACGAAAAACACAAAATAACGCGACAAACACCAACATTAACGAATACCAAACAGTCGAAACATAAAATTTAACACCATTACACCGTTTAAATTGATTGCTAATGATTTTGTTTACATGTAGGTACTTACTTATAATTAGTTTTCACATCACCAAGACAATTTATGGCCGGTTCATATATCTTCGATTCATTTACTTGCCCCCTAGCATCGGTTGAATTTTGACTATAATTGTATGGAGCTTATATCAAATTTTGACCGATGTACGGCAGAAACAGCCGGTAAGATATAGGAACCGGCCATTAGCAGGAAAACACAACCAAGTTTCTGAACTTTTGCGCATTTATTTATACAGAAATGTAAATATATAGGTAAATGCCAGACGTAGGACAAATAAATATACATACATAATATCTGCCTACCCCTATAAGAAACAAATAACATTGTATGTATGTATACATATTTTACATATTATACAATTATACTAGTTTCAATTAATTATTTTACAAACTAATTTACTAATTATTTTACAATGCGTAAAGTTAGGATCAAAATATTTTACGATAGAATATTTTAAAAAGAGTAAGTTATCTGAAATTCGGAAAATATTCTTAAATTACAGACAGCCTGCGTGATAGCAGTAGCGCATGGGTCAGCGTTGTGCTTTATAATGCTCTGCATCATCCTGCCGAAGTCTATCAACGAGAAGAATAGGCTGTGCGCAGCATTCTGCGTTGCCGGCGCCATCGGATTTTATGGTGAGAATGCCAGTTTTTTTAAAGAACAGACTCAACGTAGAATATTTAATTAAAATTGTTGAAATCGTAATACAATAAAAAATGTTTCAGCGCTTGTTGCACGGCCAATTTTTACTTGAATGAGTCTTGTTCAGTATTTATAAAATTCCACCCTAATGCTTCATAATAATAGATCCTGATACAAATAAATCCAATACTAGTAGATTTAAATATAAAATTAGGATTAGCTAAATGTGTAATGCAAAAGAATATTATATTTCAGCGGAAAAATGTATGTACACATAAAATATGTAGCGAAAAAATTCAACTGTATTTTACTTGTACTTGTTTATTTTACGGCGTCATTGCACCTAATTCGTATTTAAAAGATAAAAGTGTGTTAACCTTGCACATTCTATCAAATTGAAATTACATCTAAATTAAGTTCGACCTAATTGCATGATCATTTATATTGACTTGTTCAATAGCTACTAAACAGAATTCGAAGAACCGAAGGCTGCTCGCCACACACACACGCGAATTATTTTGATTGGCTGAAGCAAACAAACAGATGGAAAGTATTTATCACTGCCCATATACTTCTGCAACACTAGGGACAACGCTAACGCGTTGCTGGCTTCATAGACATAATATGACTCATGATCTCGACGAATCAGAAAATCCAAAATTAACTGTGAATGGAATTAGAATGTGCCAAGTAAAAAAACATCACAAGTCGTGGTAGCGTAATGGCTAATGCACGCGTCCAAAAGGGCGGGAGTTCGAATCCTGGCCGGAACGTATGCACCACTTAGGCAGATTTCTGACCTAATGTGCATATTGTTACAATTACCATGTGCTAATAACGGTCGTGATGAAACCTGCACATAGTATAACCGATGAGCCAAAACTGCCAAGCCGCCTTAGACAAGCGTGACGGGTATAATGTCCGTTCACCCATAATGGGGACTCCGGGCCCAGCAGTGGGACGTCCCACTGGCTTCTTTACTTAATAACAGGCCACAAACGTTTGTGGGCTGTTATTAAATAAAGAAGCCAGTATCCTGTAGGGGTCTGTGAAGCCCAACTTAAATCATTAGCTGGTACCTACTTACTTCGATTAGGGCAATATTACTTAAATCGTACTACTACCATGAAAAAAGATAGTATTCTTCTTCCTTGCTACTAATATCGCAAGAATTATTGTCATTTTTATAATTCGGTAACTAGATATAATTACCTATATATGTGATATTAATACATAAATGATTTTTTCCAGGCATTACAATATCGGGGAACAAAAGCCTTCTAGTCGTATGGTGCATGTTAGCGAGTTTCGGAACCGCCGCTTCAAGTATCCTCCAACAACCTTTGTACAACAGCACATTGAACGAATTTGACACCACCGCCACCTTGACTGGCTCTAACACAGTCGTGGCCATATTTATCATGGTGTGGGCTTTAATTCGAAATTATGAGTATAAAACTTGTTTCTTATGGGCCAGTGTGTTGCAAACATTTACTGCTTGCATATTCTTTGCATTATCCTTTAGAAGGCGAAGGTAGTTTGTAAGGTAATTCGAATTGTGATTTATTCAGGCGTCGCTATTTATTGGCGCATTATGTCGCTGCGTATCTGCCTGTGGGAGTATTTGCTTTATCTTTTATAAAAATAGATACTAATTTACATGAAAATCCATTTATATACAGGCGTGGAAGCTCTAAATTATACAATAAATATAGGATATAAGCATAGAAGATGTTTAGCAAAAAACCTATTTGTATAATGATACAGGTAAATTTCTTAAAACATACAGTAAGATACTTAATTGAAATTCCCACAAGTATTCATCTTCTGTACTTTTTTTATGTGAAATAAATCAAAAACAGTTACTTAGGCATATAAAAATATAGGTGCATGTCAACATCTGTTAAAAAAAAAATAACTAAATAAATAATATACTACACTCAACTTGGTAAAAATATAAAGTACGGCCGAAAATTCAAATGCTAATCAAAATTACATTTGCTGTTATGTACTTATACTTAAGTTCCAAAAATTTTGAGCTAAGTTTGATAAATAGATATATATTTGATTAATTTGTCAGTATATTTACTATAAATCGATTTATCGAGGTCCGTTGCTTTAGCTATTAGTAAATGACAATAAAATTCCATCCGTTACGAAATTGATTTTATAATTTAGGAATAGACAACATTAAATAACGAACCGAATTAAGTTGAATTTGACTTTGGAAGATGACGTGTAAATTTTTCGTTGGCATAAATCTGATTGGTTTGCTAAATGCATGTCGCTGAAAGTTTAAAAGAATAGTATTATAACTTGGATAAACACGTTGCACAACGAGAAAATTATTATTGAAAAAACCTTATTCCTTTTTTTTGTTCCCCTGTAAAACTTGATACTTTTATGTAGTAACGGTTTGCATTTAAAGGTGTGACTATAGAGGACAGATGTGAAGTGACCATGTGTTAAAAAAAAAGCATTAAATTGGTGACACTACTGTAGCTAGAGGTTAAAAGTAAAAAGGAACGTTTCTAACAGTAACTACAAAATCACCAAGTTTAACTTCAATTAAATAATACAACTTAGGGCACTTAGTGTAAGTAAAGGGCACTTTACTTCATCTATACCTGCTTTAAGGTTACACATACAAACGGTCTTTGCTTACACTATCACCATTCTGGGCGTTTCTTGAACTATTTAAACTACTTATTCTCACCGTTGGACAATTTTTCACTCCCATATAAAATGGTCTTCCTTACTTCTCTACCCACTATGGGTACAATATTTAATTATGTCATTTATAATAGGACTTTTAATGAAACAATTGTAGCCAATACTTTATTTATTTATAGAGATCACCTGTTTTGAGGATCGGCAAAATAATAAGTTACCGCGTAGTCGATATTAATAAAGGGCTATTTACAGTCATGAAGCGAGATGTGAAACCTAAGTACCATACTGAGATAGAATGATAAAAAATAAATTCTCCAAATGAAAGCGAATGAATTCATCGTATTACTTACACTAATGTATTACATCAGTGTAAGTAATACGATGAATTCATTCGCTTCATTCAGTGATTCACTGATGTATTACTTTCTTGCTTTAAACTAGTGAGAACCGTATGAAGTTAGTCTAACAAAATTTCATGAATTAAGAACATGTCAATTTATACTTTTGATTCATTCGAAATAATAGAAACTTGAAAATGTCTTTGATTGACATACACTCGTGTAAACCGTATTACTTTATAATATAAAGTTTATATTAATAAAAGAGCTGTTACTCAAATATTATTAAAAGCAAAGATTGTTAAAATCGGCAGCACCATACTTTAGCATTTTAACGATTTCATTATAGCTCTGAGGTTTACATTTAGACAAGGTTTCGTCTCGAGTCGTGGCTGCAGACAGACCTAGCACAGAAGCTTAGCTGCGTAATTAGGTGTAATTAATAATAATTATATAGATTTAAGTGAAGCCTATTTTTACTTTATTTTACTTGGTGAAAAATTAAAATTCTATTGTATGTAATTATAACGCTCGCACTTCACTTGATAAGTGTTCATGATTATTTGTGGGTTTAGATATCAGTTGATATACATACATAAACCGACATGAAATAATAAAGAAATATAGAACTGATCCTGAATAGAAAAATATATATAAACATTTAGGGACATTTGGTTGGTTATTCGCCAACATGTATAAACTGCATAGTATAGTATGTATATAATTGTTTTCTAACTTTTTATGGTCTTATTCATACTGAGTTAGGGTAATTTTATAAACCATAAAGAAGGCTACAAATTTACTCTAACTCAATAAGACCGACAAAAATCAGCATAAATCATTTTCAATATTTATTAAATAAGAAACTACAAGAAATCGAAATCTATTTTGTCTATATACAACTTCAGTTTACCAAATACTAAAAAAGTTAAAAGTCAAGTGAAGTCACACCATGATATATCAGTTTTTAGACATAGATTTTATACTGTTAGGTCACACGGCTTTTATTATAAGCTTAATTCCAATTAGAGCTTATAAATCGGTATATTATATTAACAATACGCTATACCGTAAAATAAAGAAAAAAGAAATAATTTAATAATTATATTCTAATACCTCTTAACTGAGTGGAAATGCAACCAACAGTTAAGCATAGGAGTTATTGATATTTTAAAAATGAAGTATCACCACTCGATATAGATCGACTCTAAATCGATATATTATATTATTATGCAATCACTAAAAATGCACCAATCAAAAGTCGCGTGACAATTGCAATAAAGACTTAATTTAATGTTATATAATAAAAGTGTATTAAAAAGGAAATACCTGTACTTTTCTTTAATATATAGTTCGTCATGATAAAATCCTGCTTCTTCAAATATAGCATATTCACTATACATTCGCTGAATAAATAACTTCATTTAAAATAATTATCATTACATTAAAAAGTAGCATAATAGGAATGTTACAAGTCTTAAAACAGTATTAACATAAATAAGATATGTTTCAATCTTTATTGCAAACTTTTACCAACAATGTGATTATCATAATTTTTGAATCACATTTGTATCAATAAATAAATTAATCACAAATATTAATGGATTCAACCAATTGATTCTAAATTACTAATTGATTAAAGTGGTCGGAGATTACAGTATCCATTCTTTACATTCATGACATAACAAAAGCGAAGTGAAATCGATTGTATTATTCCTGCAGTGCTATATAAGTAAAATTGCAATCGATTCCAAAAGTAGATTATCAATAAATTGATTAAACAATTGAGAAAATAACAAGATAACATTAACTCAGTAAATCCATCATTTCATTGTCATTCAACTTTTTAACCTTATCATTATTCATTTGTTGACTGGGTAACAGAGATTCAAATGCAGACCAGTCTTGTTTTACATTTTGAGTTTGATTATTCGTCCATTTATTATTGAAGTTACTTTGCGGTGTATTCCAAGCTGTAGACGGAAGTGCTAACTGTGTATCAAACCCTGTACCTTGTAAACTATTACCCTGACTTTGATATACAAAATTTCCCGTATTTCCTACATTTGTTGAAAAGCTCCCTAAATTATTATAATTTGGGGTTACACTTGGAGTTGCCTGTATTGGTTTGTTTGTAGTTAATTGGTTAAGGTTTGACTGTAATAGTGTCGTAGTGAGGTCGACTGATTTGGGAACAGTTTTTGGGGGTGCTGGTAAAGGCGCAGGTGGCTGGTGCGAAAATCTTCGCACAGTTTCCTGTTGTTGAGCTATCCTGTTATAAAATAAATCATTACTTAAAAATACTTCAAAATATAATTTCAATAATAACTTTTTAACCTTATCACTGTTCATAAATTGGATTTTTATACATAGCATTTTCATGAATATTTATTTTAATGTACATTGCAATATCTGAAGTACCAAAGTATTCTTTGAAATTGTTTTAGATTATTAATAAAGGACATGACGATAAATCGATTAACGACCGAGTGTCTAACGACAATACGATTTAAAAGTGTGCTCACATTAAACTGAAAATCAGTTAGAAGGAACATTTTGAATGTTAAGCTGTATGCATTTTCCATTCACGGTTGAATATTGTACCAAAACCACTAAGATTATTTCCTTAAGGGCCATCCATAAATTACGTACCTACACGGTAAGAGGCTCTCCCCCCTTTGGGTTGACGAAGTATGACGTTGTGTGAAAAGGGGTGAGAGGGGTCCGAAATTTCGTGTCATCACATTTGAAATCTATTATATTTAAGCTTTATTATGGAACTGCTATTTTAATTTAATATTTTTTGTTTGTAAAATTTCAAAATATGTGATGTCACACTAGGGAGGGAGGAATCTCATGAATGTGACCAGCTGTGACATGGACGGGGAAGGGGTAAAAAATAATGAAATTTGTGTAACATAATTTGTGGATAGCCCTTTATTATAGACAACTCACCTTTGTTTCTCCTCAATAGTGAGTGATCCACGACTCTCTAAGACAGCTGGCAGCACGGGTTCTGGTTTTTCCTGCTTTGTATTATTGTTAAACGAGAACGGATCCAATCCTAAGCCAGTAAACATTTTGTCGATGTCATTTTGCGGCGCCGGTGCCGAAACCAACGTATCTGATGTAGATGATAGAGTGTGTTCCATTACTCTGTAATTGGGAAACAAAATATTAAATGATAGAGGAAAGTCCATGGGTTTTCAAACTTTTTAGCCCACATTGAAGAAATCTTATTTTCAAGTACCCCCAAAATTTTTAACTTTACCACATTCATAAAAAGTCATAATCACAATGGTTATAATGAGGCAGATATTTTTTTATAATATAAAGGCTCCTCCACACTTTGTCGGCGGCATGGCCTGCGGGTATTTGAGCCACTGCCGAGTGATAGTGTTGTACAGGTGTTCTACATAAAACATATTCAAAAGTCATTCAAATGGAATGACGAAGCTGTTTTGATTCTAATTGAACAATTTTTCGAAAATGATATTTTATGGAATCCCAGAAATGTAGATAATAAGAACAGCAATAAACGGTTGGACGCGTTGAATATAATTGCATTCTACCCGGCCGTCACAACTGAAATTGTGCTCTGCGGCCACCAGCGGCAAGTGCCGGCGGCATAATGTGTAGGAAGATTTACAAAAACACAAATCAGTCACATCCCTAAACTGCTTCGAAATCCCTCATTGTCTATGGGCCCCTCACCCCTATAGTGTTCTCAAGAGGTCACATTGCTCACTGTGAGAAAGTCTGTCCAAAACTTATTGGCGTCTCCTAGTTGCATTGTCGTAATAATTTTATACTACCTGCCCGCCACTTAGTTCACAGTAGACTCGGACTTTGTACTCATAATTACCTCTTCAACACTCTAAGATATCAATATGAAACATACTCGAAAAATCACGATAAAATATCTGTTAATCTCTAAAATATTCATTGAAATCAATTGCACAGTTTCAGTCTGTTCAAGACAAACTTTCAGCCGAACTGTGAAATAAAAATTCTAAAGTGCCATTTATGGAATCAACTCCCTCCCACTGTTTTAATAGAATGTTACAATATGGGGTTCTTTAATAAGACCATAATCAGATATTTTTAGTTATAATAAGATAGAGAACACATTAGCAATAGCAAACAACTTACCATCAAATTGACTGCTTCGCAGTTTTCATACAAGCAAACAACAAAATTCAATATAACATGGAATAAATTCTAATCCTAAAGTTTATCATCTTTAAGCTGTAAGTGTAGAAGTAAACAGTACAAGGTATCACACTATTACTTACTTTGACTCATTCTGTATTGAATTTAGCTGTTCTAATTTCGCCCTATGTTCTGTTTCAACTTTGGAAATCATTTGTTTCACCAATGCTATTAATGCATTGAACTGATTTAATGTTAGACCATTTTCCACACAGAGCGGTATTAAGAATGGAAGAACTTTTGTAGCCATTACTTCTTTTGTTATTCCAAGTTTTTTATGGCTGAGAGCTAGTTTGTAGATACCTACAAAACAAAAGAGAGTAAATCCATAGAAACTTGTTTTCACATGATTAGGAAAAAACTAAGCTTGTAAGTTATTGCAGCATTGCCTTACCTATTCATCATGGATTTGTTGAATACAACCTCCACAACGAACAGTTTATAACAAATCATACTATACTTAAACAAGGTCTTACTCAGTTTTAATAAGAAATATTTGGCTCAAAAGTTATGTTAAAATACTTGCCTAGAATCCCCATCAAAACTGCCGGCTCTCGTGACGGTATCTGCGGCAAGAATGGTATAATCTCATCCAGAACCAACCACTTATCCAAATGCTCCAAAAGTTTCCCCAAACACAGCAAACAATTCACTCTTACTGATATGTAATTTGTACTCATGCATAATTTTTTTATTCTTGGCAACAATGCATTTTTCATAGCTGGATAATCTATTAACGATGCAAATGTTGGCAACACTGACAAACAAAGCTCCTGTATTTGTTGAGCATCGGATTCTAATGCCCTATACAACATTGGCAATATATCTGTTTTCACTTCATCTCCTGGAGTTAATTTTAATAATAACTCCATTTTTTGCATAAAAATTAACAAGATTTGAATAGGATCCTGTATCAACATTACTGGTTTCAATACTGGTAAGATGTATTTTATATATTCTTCCTTTGTTGAATTTTCGGCGATGAGTAAAACATTTGGTAAAACGAAAGGAACCATTGGTGGATTGATAAACTCTTTTGTAAGACACGGTAAGATACGATATATGCATATCCTGTGAGGCATTTTCTGTATAACCTGTGGTAAGCCTTTGTAAAACTGAGACTTTTGAAGATTGTCCCATTGGAAAAGGGAATCTAAGTAGTTCAGTGTTTTTACACCAACATCTTCGAAGTATGGTATCTGAAAGTTAACATTATATAATGAAATACTATATGACAAAAGGATGTTGAAGGATATAGGAACTTGGTAAGTTTTAGTCATGAAGTCTGCAAGAAGCTAAGGCGTGTAATCTATGTAGAAAAAATTAGTTTACTAATTTTACCAACAAGCCCAACTGTGAGGCAGAGTAAACATTTATTTTTTCTCTAATTGAAAGGATTGTTACTACTACTACTTATATCAATAAAATTAACAGAGATCACATAGAATAATTATTTTATTTTCTTATATTTATTATATTTTTAAATATTTCATCTCATTATGTAAATCTCATCCTGTGATTAACTTATTGCACAATATGAGCCTTTTGTCTCAGAAGCCTTGTTCATATTTCCACTCCTCAACCCTGACATAACAAAAAGATTAAAGAATAAACTGCAGAGCAGTGCCTAATTGCATACTATTAGGCACTGCTCTGATCACTAAGATATTAGTTTTTAGCTCACTATTATAGAAAATAAATAGATTATGTTTGAAAATAGTAGTTTTGGCTAAATATGAAAATTATCCAAAGAAAATATATTACCTTTAAAAATTGATGTGGATCAGGTCTCAACTCTGGTGTAGCATTCAACATAAGCTTAACATATTCCCGTAAACCTTCTGTCACACAAGACAACCTTGACATTGGCAGACTACGGGTTTCATTCACAAACCTTTTAAACTTCATATAATCATTACCAACATTACTTAGTGTCTGGTGTCCAGTACTATGTAATGCATAAATAAGCATACCTAGTGAGTAAATATCACTAGAAGGAGAATGTGATGCAGATAATATATATTCTGGTGCTAAATAATCAAGTAGAGGTTGTGTTAATGGATGCATAGCTTGACAGTACTCTGTAAATGGCCAAAATGGTTGTGCACCAGTTGAACTCTGATTCGCTACACAGAAATCAAAGCCAAATATCTTCCATGCACCCTGTTGATTAACTATTACAGATTCTGGACATATATTACGGTGAAGCAGTTTAACATCATTGTGCAAAAAGGTTAAACCTTCTGCGATCTGCATTAAGCCATACTTAATTTCTAGTTCATACAGTTTATAGTTGACTAAATGTGATGGTGTTGGCTGTGGCATGTTTTCTGTATTACCAAGTATATTAGCTAAGCTAGCAAACACTGGTTCAGTTGCAAAAGCAAAACTTTCTCTGCTCTCTTCAAGGCTGTGTTGTACAGTCAATATTTGTGGGTGACGTAACTTAGTGAGTTGGATTATGCCTCGTTTTAAAATGTCTAACATGATGTCTCGATCTGCCTTCTGCCATCGATCAAGTTGTTTCTTTTCAAATACAAAAATTGATGCTTCCTGTTTTGTTGATTTCTTGTAGCCTTTGTAAATTTTCCATAATAGACCTGAAATCAATATAAGGTGGTATCAGTACCAAAATGTGTCTGATATGGTTATTCATAGACAATGATCTTCAATCATTGGATTAATTGCCAAACAAACCATAGTATTGTGAATAATTCAGGCTAAATTCAATTGATTTTCGACTTTTTTATATGTGTTTGTTTATAAGTCAGGAAGATATTTAAATGATATAATAATATTTTGGTGGGGTATAGTTATAAGGCGCATTTATGACCTATTATAAAAAGATTCGAACTTTTTAATGTACGCCAAAATCTCAAAAATGCACCCTATAATTATACCGCAACGGATATTTACCTGGACCAGCACTCGCGATGAACTGTATTGCCTCAAATTCTCTTGTAACTGGATTCCCTGGTAGAACACCAGATAATTGTGATACTGTGTTGCTAACTGATGAATAAAACTTATTAAACACTTCCATTCTTCAAGTAAACATCTAGACTTCTATAATTGAAGCAGCATATAAAGTATTTTCGACGAAAATAAGATTTAAATCGAGAATTATGGACTCTTAAAATATATGTGACTGATTCATTCACAATAATATAATTCAATGTCATAAGTCATAGTGACAGTGAGTACAAATATTTTTTCTTAGAGATTTTTGCGTTCTTTTAGTACGTACTTCTTCTTCTTTGCTCAATAATGGCTTGGCACGGTTTGTGCATTCAGCCAGAGTCATGTGTCATGTCAATTTAGTTTTATAAAACGAGGGAAACGTAACGCGGATAAAAATAGAAAATTTTATCGAAAATTTAGAAAAAAAGTGGCAAAATAATTACTAAATATGTACAAACTACTAAAATTAAAGTTTAAGAGCCATTGAGTATGTAATTACTTTTAAATTAAGCAGAACTGTTATATTCTCTGATGCTCTAAGTTCCTTACAGGACTTGGCAAAATTTTCATTAAAGTCAAACCCATATTTTCATGTCATATTTGAATGTAAGACAAATCTGTTACATTGCCAAATTAATAATTATTTAGTAACCTTTTGCTGGATACCTAGTCACTGCGGTATAAGTGGAAATGTCAGAGCTGATAGTTTGGCGCCATATATTCAATGTACTCTGTGGTTTGGCGAACGATGCTGGTGTGGCGACATTAGTGCCAACATCACAAGCAAACATGTAAGCGCGAAACAAATATTAATCTGTACCAAGCAAAAAATCGCGCCGTTTATAAAAAGCGCGCGCCCAATTTTTCGCGGCAATTCTCTGCCGCGAAAGTCGAAACAGTCGACAACCGAAGTTCATTTCGGGAGATCTCGGCACAGTCCGATTTTCGCCTTCATCACGAACGCACGATATACAAGCTCGGGTACAACGTTAGTTTTCGCGCTTGCTTGCTGTTTGCCTTCATACAAAATCCTTCTGAACTGTTAACATTGAGAGTGTGTGTGATTAAAAGTGTACGTCGCAAACAATCCTCTTTCATTGACCCGTACACTGCTCAACGGCCGCAATCATCTCATCACCACATCATCACGCCCTCACTACTATGGATGGAGATATTTATCCGTACAGGAATTTTGGCCATGATCTTGCTTCTTTGCCTAGCACATACCTCCATGATTCATGGAACATGTGCTGGAGCGAGAGTGATCGGATCAAGGGTCATTTCCTGTACGGTTTGCAGTCGTTGGTTCCCAAGAAGCCCTGGTTCGCTAAACTCTCGTTTGGTAAAACTGCTACTTCCATTTTGATTCGCATGCGCCTTGGACATCTCTGTATTCCGGTGCATTTACATAGGCTTGGAATTGTCTCCAGTCCAGCTTGCGAATGCGGTGAAGATTATTGTGACCTGAACCATGTTTTCTTGTCCTGTCCTATCTATGATCACACTTCTCTTTACGACTCTTTAATTTCTCTTTCCGTTCCTCTTCCTACTTCTGTCTTTATTACTTAAGGATTGTAAATTTGATGTATATAGTGTATTAAATTCATTTATTGTAAATAATCAAATTAAAAGACCAAAACATTCTCCAGTAAAGACGGATGTTTCAGGAGGAAATTTAATTTTTTGAACTACCTATATTAAACTGTTTATGGAACACACCGACACCAACACATCCCATAGAATGCTTTGATGCATCGGTATAAATATTATGATGCCAGTTTTGCCATTTATTGTTAACTATAGAATTAAAAGTGTTGTTGGCATTGGAGTCAGACTTTTTAATGTCAAGTGAAAAGCAAATATCGGGGGTAAGAAGCAAAGATTCGTATGAACCACTAAATAAAGGAAGTAAATGAAATGAGTGTGTAGGTGCTCGTATAGTCTCAAACTTCTGATAGCTATGAACTAAACATGGTGAAGGTTTACGAGACCAATACTTAGAGGAAGGTATTTTATGGGAAAGAAGTTGAAGTTTAGAAACAAGGGGATGGTTAGAAAACTGTATGATACGAAAGACGAATCTGTCAGAAAGATACTGCCGTCTTAAATGCAAAGGGAGATCGCAGCATTCAATTTGAAGGGCATTGATGGGACTAGACTTCATAGCTCCGGAAATAATTCTTAGAGCTCGTGATTGTACTAGATCTAATTTCTTAAATCCAGCCACACTACCCGGATCCAAGAAATATGTACCAAAATCCAAGACACTTCTAATAACGGCATTGTAAACCCATCTCATTGTAGTCGGGTGCGCACCCCACCAGACACCACGTAGACATCGAAGTATGTTCAAATTCCGTTCACATTTTGCAGCTACGTAATCGAAATGAGGGAGGCCCGTCAACTTAGTATCAAGTATAGTTCCTAAAAACTTTACTTGATTTTTAGTTGGTATGGGTATATTGTTGAAATTTATACTTACAGGAGGGTGAGCGCGAGATCTAGTAAATACAATGGCTGTGCTTTTGGAAGGTGACAGATCTAACCCGTTATCATCCATCCATACTTTAAGTGAGATCAGTGAAGATGAAAGGAGTAGTCCAGCAGTGGTAATACTATTATCTATAGCATAAAGTACCAAGTCATCCGCATATTGTAGAATACTGACAGTATCATCCAGTGATCCCTCTAGGTCATATGTATAAATGTTATGTAGCAAGGGGCTCAAAACAGATCCTTGTGGCAAATCTTTCCAAACCAGTCTACTCGGTGTATATGGGTCTCCTACATCTAAAGTAATTTTCCTCTCAGAAAATAAGTGTACAACAAAGTTTGTTAAAAGGTATGGGACATTTACGTTCTCTAACTTTCGTTTGAGGACAGGAATTAAAACATTATCATATGCAGAATTAATATCTAAGAAAGCCGCAGCTACAGATTTGTTTTCCGAAAAAGCGTTGCGAATATCAGTAAAAAGGATTCCTAAATTATCAGCAACACTTTTGCCTTTCCTAAAACCGAATTGAGTCTGGGAGAGAAATCCTTTATTTTCCATATACCACTCAAGACGATTTTTCACCAAATGTTCAGCAATTTTAGTAATAACAGACGATAAAACGATTGGGCGATATGATTGAGCGTCAGGTGTTTAATTTGGTTTTAAAAATGGGAACACTGTTTGACTTTTCCAAGATGCGGAGTTTTTGGCGGGAACTGAAAGGAGACGTTGTGCTGTGCAGTTTTATTTCCTAAAAATGTGTATAATTACTCTAAAATGAAAAATAGTTGCAGGATATTAGTTTTTGAGTAGAAATTATGTGTTTTTGTGAGAAATGCGATCTGTATAGTCAGATGTGATCTTTCGAGTTTTCACAAGAACCCCATTGAATGGCGTCGGTTGTAGCCTGCAATACAACTGCGCTACTATACGAAGACCTATTAATTAATATGTTTCCGACTGAAAGACTTTGATTCTATGGTCATGAATAAATTATAAAAAATAAAAAACCAAGATGCGGGAATGTCACATGTCGTGACAACTTTGTTTATAACATTTAGAAAATAAATTAGACCGTTTTCACCTAGATGAGATAAAAATTAATATGGAATCCCATCTTCGCCAGGGGCGCTATCCTTAACATGAGCGAGGACTAATACCGAAAATGGACTTAAATACTTTTCATACCGGTAGATGGAATACTTTGCGATATAACATGAAATTATACTTCCGAGTGCAAATAGCACTAATATAAAAATTTAATATAATGTAAACTGTATTTTACCTGAATACGCCTGCTCTTTAAACAAGAAGCGGGTTTTTTTTATTGCGGGAATTCAGCAGACAGGCAGACGGTCCAATTAATGGAAAGCAGTTATCATCGCCTGTGGACATGTTATTTTCTGTACTTTGTTTTGTATTCATTGTACTTGAATTTAATAATAACACATGTTAGCATTTAACTTTTATTTAATTATATAACAAAATGTACAGTTGTTACAATTGGAATCAACAGAATGAATGAATTGAATGAGGACGCGCTAGTGATGTGTACATGTGCATACAGTATATCTAGTGTTGGGACACAACACCCATAAACAGGACATTTGCAACACCAAAGGTGCTACAAATGCGCTGCTGCTCTCTTAAGGGAGACGGAACCTGGTCACTAATGCCGGGGTAAACTCTAGTTGATATTATAAATGAGAGAGTAACTATGTCTGTCTGTCTGTTCCGTTTTCACGGAAAAACTACTTAACAGATTTGGCTGAAATTCAGTATACATATTTTCGATGCCAAGAATGAACATAGGATACTTTATATACCGAAAAATGGGATAGTTTCCGGCATAAAAATTTTTGTTTGTTAAGCTTTAACGGAAAAAGTATTGGACCGATTTGGCTGAAATCAGGTAAATATGTAATTTTAATACAGAGGAATACTTTTCATCTCGGATAATGGGATAAGTTTATGTAAACGTTATCCCAAAAAGTACCTAGGGTAGATTTTTTGGTCAATTTGGCCCATTTGGTCGATTTAGTCGTTTTAGTCAATTTCGTCGATTTGTTCGAACTGGTTGATTTGGTCGATTCTTCGACTTAGTCTGATTGGTCGATTTCGTGGAATTGTTCGGTTTCGTCGTACTGCTCGATTTTGTCGAATTAGTCGATTTCGTCGACTTGGTCGGACTGGTAAATTTCGTCGAATTGGTAGATTTGGTCTATATATGTAGTTTTAATACATAGAAAATGGGCATAGATACTCTTCATGCGGGAGATGAGATAGTTTGCGATATAAAATTAAGTGTCTCATTCAGAGCAAATAGCACTAACATAAAATACAATGTAACCTATGATTCAACTTCTATAAACGAGAGGCATGCGCTAGAGACCCTCGGCGTAACCGCGGGGTAAATTCTAGTATTCCATAATAACTCGAATTTTTAAAGTATTCATGGTGACGAAAAACATTCAAATGCGATGAATACATAACGCTTATCAATATAATAATGTTTTCAAAGTAAAATTCATTTGAAATTATATATCTTAACCAAACAAAAATTATTTAATTTGAAATGGCCAGTACTGCAGGACGTACCTAATATAAGATATATTTAGCAGTCACCATTTTGCTTATGAAAGCTATCGAGCGCTATTTGCTGAAGAACACCATCCATCAATAAGATAGCTAAAAGTATTTTGTCAAATGTATTTTGAAGCCATAAGTATTTGAAATACTAAATACAAAATACCTCAGCGTCAGGTATTTAAAATACTAAATACAAATTATATTTTTAAGAAGTAATTGAAATACAAATACAAAATACGTATTTGTATTTCAATTACAAGTATTTCAAATACTGCCCAACCCTGTAAACAGCAAATATAAAATATAAGCACCTATTTTTGATAAGCATATCACAACAAATCGTAAAGATTTTATGAATACACTATGTTTTATCTCTCACTCAACGATCTTGTTCGATGTGAAGTCAAGAAAGATAAATTTCATTTGCTTTTTTGTTGGCACTGTTGCTCACACACAAACATAAACCTAAAACATACGTTCAGAGACATCACTTTATAAAAAAGTGGTTATTTGAATAAGCGGCAATGGTTAAAATTAGGGTAAATACAAATAGAATAGTACCCGTAGCGTTTATTTGACTAAATTGGATTTCTTGCTGGGCTATAAAGTACTTTTTTAAGGACCATGGGCGTGGGCTATAAGTGTCAATTGTCTGTCATTCGCTTCAACGTCATTATTAGTTATTGATTATCGATTTGTTTCGTTCGTAATTTCGTAATTGTCAATTCAGTGTTACCAGATGGGGGGATTACCTGCAAACACAGGGAGTTTTTTGACGTCGGGGGGGAGATTTGGGGGTGAAGATTCTTTGGGGGGACATTCGGGGGGAAATATTTTGTTGTGAGAAATTTTTGGCGATATTTTAAGTATTAATAATTCATCTACAAACACAATTATTATATCTAAGTTATAATACGGTATTATTACTTTATCTTAGAATTATAGTCTACTAGTAAATCATACTTCAATTGAATAGTTCATTTTAATAATTCAATTCATTCGTTCGTTTATTTACAGCATTAATTTTATTTATTATGCCGTCTCTACTCGTATGCGTCGTATCTTATAGGCTACTTTCCGTTAGACTCACAACGACTACGTTCACAACCGCGGTTTTTCCTGTTTCACTTATTTGCTGGCGTGACAATCGTAAACTCAAGTGGAACGGTTATTTAACCCACCTATTGACACGGGTCGTTGTTACCACCCCCCCCCCCCCCCCGTGAGGGAAAATGATGACGTCATTAGTGACGTTTTCGCTACGACGGTAGTTTTGCTTTTTTATTTCTCCTTTAAAATAAGTAAAACTGTTTTGGGGTTTTTTTCTCAAAAAGTTTATATTTGGGGTTTTTGACAAAAATGTGGGGGTTAATTGACATGGTCATCTGGCAACACTGTGTCAATTTGTCACAGAAAGTGATAGAGAGTTCATAGGTATTTCTTATATTTGTTTTCATGATTTCACCACGGTTTCTCAAATTTCTGAAAATTTTGACTGCAAATAAATTTTGGATATGGCTGTAAATAAGTGCTTAGTTACAATTTCAATACTTGCAGTCTTACCTATAACCTTATCAGAAAGTGATCCGTATTCAAAGGAACCATACCGACCACTAGGCCCACTTGTGAAATGTAATTTTCTACCCCTAGAATTCCTAGATTGTGATGAGCCAATTGACCATAAAGGAAACAAATCAGCTCAATCTGCGATTGGTTACGGTTGTCTGAAGATGGGCGGCGTGAGGTACGAGCACGTTGAGAAAACCAAAGTGCAGTGTAAACCCTTGGATGGGATCGAGTGTTTTGGAAGCAGGAGTTTCCCACGTGATGGATTTCCATGTGTGCGATATTCGGGACACTACTTCACTACTACTTTGATTTATAGTATACTTTTAGGTTTCCTTGGAATGGATAGATTTTGTTTGGGTCAGACTGGCACAGCCGTAGGTAAATTATTAACTTTAGGAGGGTTAGGTATATGGTGGATTGTCGATGTAGTGCTGCTAATAACAAACAGCCTTCATCCTGAAGATGGAAGTAATTGGAATCCTTATGTTTAAGTTTAGAATATGATTAGTTGAGAACTTTTCATCAAGATTATACTTTTAGAATTTAAGTATTCTCTGGTTTTCTTATGTGATATTATAAATAAGTTTTATTGTAAATAAATCATTAGTAAATTCTTAAGAGTATTTTGGCTGTATAAATTCTCAATCCCTTTTCTTTAGCTGTATAAATGCCTTTTGAATATTGAAGAAAAGTTCAAATTTAATTGTATATGGTTCTAACACCCTGATATTTCACAGAATCATCCACCTAATAGTTCGAAAATTAATACATTTTATTTTGAAGTAAATAAATTCCCATGTTAAAAAAGAAAAATATCATTATGATATTTAAGTTGTAATACAATACCCCATACATATAAAGTGTTACCCCTCTCATAACTGGTGTACAGACAGAAGGATAGGACAATTTCATAAGGGTTGCATTTCTGCAAGTGCCTAGACTTATAAAAATGCATCATAATTATTCATATCTACTATATCAAAAGTATATATTATGCCCACTACTTTACTCATCTCTTAGTGCTTATCATCCATGCAGGAACAGAAAAAGAATATTAATTTCTGTGGCCTGTCATACGACGCAACAAAACAACACACAGCAAGGTGGTAGGGCCATTGCCCGACTGGATGGCTACCACCCCTGACCCAGAGTATATATATATAGTATGGTGTCATAACAAACTTAGGCTCTGTCACTATTAATGGCCTGGTTTCAGGCTCCCTTAGAGAACAACAGTGCATTTGTAGTACCTTTGATGTTGCGAATGTCCAAAGGCAATGGTAACCGCTTTCAATCTGGGGGACCATTTGGCTCTGTTGAACTCATGCAATAAAAAAGTGCACTTCTAGACATCACCACTGCTGTACTAGTGAGTACATCATCATTGTAATGAAGAAGGAATAAACAGTGGAGTGTAGAAAAAGCTATGAATAAAATAGTAAAAATAATCCAGTGTTCAATATGGATGTAGACAGTATAACAATGAAAAATGTAATAAAGGCCTATTACAAATCTAAAAAAAATGAACAAAAAGGTTGCATACTTTCCTAAGTCACTATTCGACAGCTAGCTTTTTTACTTTACACATATCAAAACAACCTGTAAATTTAATGAAGGAATAGATTATAAATATAAAAGGGTTAATAAAAATATTCAGAGACAGAATTTTAGTTTATTAGAACTTAAGCGACCAAAGCAGAAGCAGTGCTCGACTCATACTTCCAATTGGGTGGAAGAACAGTCTTTGTCTTGTAATAACGGGCTAGCCTGTGGATTCTGGACTCAACAAGAATCAGTCTGAATTTGCTGTCCTTGTCTTTCCTATTACGTTCCAAGTGCTTCCTCATGGCAACGGCTTTCTTGATCAGATAGTATAAATCCTCTGGTAGGTCTGGGGCTAAGCCCATAGCTTTCATTATACGTAAAATCTTTTTACCAGTGACAAACCTGACTTGTGCCACTCCATGTGAGTCCCTGAGTACAACACCTAGAATCAGCAAAAAATTGATATTAAGCTTGTGTTTTCTAGATTTAATATTGATTTTCTTTTAAAAAGCTCCTCTATTCCATAGCAAACTCAAACATTCCAATACTGGGTTCAGATTTCCATTCTAAGGAAAAAAACTATCAGCCAGATTTGTCCAAGGTGAATTTCACATCCTAGTTATGTAATTATTGTGGGATTTGAGTCCCACACAGAGTTGCAGTTTATAAAGCTGTACTAATTTAGGAGAAAAATGATAGATTAGGCTGAGTCAGATGCAATTTATGTATTCACTAACATGATGACAGAAAGAATAAAATTAGTTTAAGTCAATAGAATATTTAAATACTTTTCTAAAAAGCCACCAGTGCTCTGATAATAAGAAAATGTAGGTTTTAACAATTATATTATCATTAAACATCATAGTTCAGAAACACTGCCTAAACAGTGCATGATATTTGACAATGCAAAAGCCACATAACTGGAACACAACATATATGTTGCTTTAGCCACTAAACCTGTAAATTGTATTTAATTAAAGGTTTTGTAATAAGAAGGTAAAAAACATGTACTGTCACAATCAAATCATTTGGACAGTGCTATCGGTGGATAAGTCCAGCATAAAAATACATACAATATGAATGTTTTCTGCCAAAATATCAATAATTACTACCACAAGCCTTTTCTAGTATAGAAGCTCATGGTGATGAATTAAATAGTCATTAGTAATTTCTCTAATGGCCAATTCCTATATTTTACTGATCTTTCATTTGCACATCAGTTAGACATAAGATAAGGCAAGTGAAAACATAGTAAGATATGGGAACTGGCCATAAGACGTCCATTTCTATTCCTACTCTTAGATAAACATCAATTTTAAGAGTGTGAATACTACAAACAACTATAGATTGCTATTGTTAATCTAGATTAAGTCTCAGATGTCTTAAAACATGTAGCAATGTAAACTAAAACTTTAAAAAATTAGAACTTACCTATTTGGGAAGGAGTAAGACCTTTTTTGCCAAGTTTGAAAATTTGCTCCTTAACATCATCAGCGGTTAGTTTCAACCAAGTAGGCACACTGCGACGATACGGCAACGCCGACTGGGATATACCCTTGCTGGAAACATAGAAAAATGATCACAACCATGTGGCGACATGATTTCAGGTAGGTTATGTTTTAGACACTACCACTGACAGAAATCTAAACTACATTCACTAAACAGAAATACACTTTGCGCTAGTCAAATGTACAAGAAAATTACCCAGGTGCGTGCATACGACCCATGGTTGCGGCTTTTTACAAAATCGCCGATCTGACAACGACAACAAGTGAAACTAAAAAGATGGTTGCCGGAAGACAACTTTTAGTTCAATGTTCTCGGCTTGTTTATGGTTGTTCACCATTCACTTATTTTATTTATTTAGATTTATGGCTTGGCAGCTAGGCCATTAAGCCAGAGAAGCCAGACAGCTGAACTGTATGTAATCAGCTTACTATAGTAGAATTTTTTGTCCGTGCAGTTTGGGTCATAAATCAAACTCGGCCTCAGCCGGGCTAGGGCGGTGAGCATGTTGCGCGGGCGCAACGCCATTATCGATAAAAACTCATTCTTATCAAAGAAAGATTATCATTGTTATAAAAACCATTATTATCTTTTTTGCTGTTAGTTTTAAACTTAGATATAAGTATTTATATTTATTTTTAATATAACTTGTTACATTCTAAACTTTGTACTTATAGTTTTTTAATACATAGATACCTAATTAATAATTTATTTTCAATCATTATTATTCTTATTTTAATACATACATTGTTTTATCAATTTTTTTTCTTTCATTTTTATCACTAACCCACAAAATGATAAAACTAAATACACCATCGATAACGCTTATCGACAACAATAATGCGCAATCACTATGCCCGCCCATAAGGCCCGTGAGTGGAAGAAAGAGCGAAATACTTCGATTATTTATGACCCAAACTGCACGGACAAAATAATTCTACTATAGTCCCATTCAACGGAGTTCTTGTGACAACTCAAAAGGCCACGTTTGACTATACAGTTCACATTTCTCACAAAACACATAATTACTACTCAAAAACTAACAATATCCTACGAATATTGTTCATTTTAGAGTAATTTTACACATTTTTAGAAAATAAAACTGCACGCCGCACGGCACAACGCTCCTTTCAGTTCCCGCCAAAAACTCCCTCACCATTCACTAGAGATGTTTATGCACAGAGTAATAAAAAAGAAATCCATGCCCATGGCGGATAGAGGTAAGGAGAACCATCTCAGTATATTAAAAAGTGTCCTCTGAAGGGCAGCAAATTAAGATGGCGCCATAATAACAAGTGGAAAGTATTTAAAAATAGCGCCACAAATAATTAGAGTCGGATACTAGATTAAAGAAGGAAAGAAAAGAAAGCTCTTTGTCACCGCGCATTTTACGAAAATGTAACTATTGCATGTCTCCTCATGGTTCATGTTCCAAATAATAATTTTAAAATTTTTCAAACCAGCACACCTCACTTCGTTTATAACTGCTAAATTCATATCATTTCCTTTTCCTACACTAGCGCTATTTTGACGAGTTTTCGAAACATTAATAACTCGGGAACTATACATTTCCTCGCCATAGGAGTTGCAGAAGGGGTAAGTTTTCTTCCCCCCCACCTCCCCCCATTACTTATGATTCCGGGGACATATATGTAAACCACACCCAATAAAGAAACTAAAAGTGGAACCTCCGCTCTTCGTTAGAATTTTGTTCGTAAAAGTAGCCCGATGAAATATTTTGTATATATTATTCAGTAATTACCTACATTTATTTACACTTTAGAAAATAAATACTCTGGCTGGATTAAGAACGACGATTGCAGCGCTGCGGCTGTGGGTCTTCTTTCACGACTCTTCCCATCTGAGCGCTGCAATCGTCGTGTTTAATGTTGACATCATTGTCTGCTTATCCAAAAATCCATACCTATATTATATATTTAATTAATTAAATCATGGCGATGCAAGCATTCATTTTCATCGGATTCGGTCGTCTCTTTCACAGATTGTGTGACCATGCTATGGCAACCGCGGTAGCAAAGCAAGGCGCGCCATGTGCGGCTCTATACAATAACTTTTGTTTCAACGTGAAATCAGCTTTAGATTTAGAACAGATAATCAATCAATAAGATTATATTGGCGTAATATCGCAATATTACTGTAAGTCCTTTTTTGATTAAAAACTACTTTTTGCTCGTGTACTTTTTACCCTCAAAACAAGAACAAGAAATAAGGAAATAATGCTTCACTAACATATCTTTGTCTTATTAATCAGAATAGGCCAACTTCTGAGTAAATGAAACAACAATATCTTTTCAGTTGCTATTTTAGCACGGTTTATATGAGTCTTTGTTTTGAATGTGTTGCTATTGTTTTCCGACATCATTTAAAACTCCTCCATGTGCATCCGGATTTTTGTGCTCTGGTAAATTATAACTGTACTGTAGAGGGCGCCAGGGTATTGATTGCACTACAGATTATTAAATATGTATTTGGAGTGGGTGCTATAGGGGCTGGAGCCGCCTCTAATTGTATTATTACTACGCATATACACCGCTTCAAAGAAAGTACCTACTTTCTTTGACGTTAACTGTGTAGTCCTTTCGTTGAACTGTATATTGAAGTGATTCGGATCGCTACTTATTGCCGGCAAACGCCAACTAGCAATCCGAGTAGCCATAGTAGTCTGTGGTGTAATCATTTACCTTCATCGAAACTAATTTATATTTCACATAAAGAACAATAGTTGTAGGATAAAGGATACGTAGTATCCATAATAGTCTGTGGTTGTAAGTTATGGCGGCTTTAAAGTAGATAATGTTTTTGTGAAAATTGTAAACTATAATTTTTTATGTAATTTCGAATTAGCCCGAGAACTCCATTTATTGTGGCACAATATTTTTAATACATCTGACAAGATTCTAATTGTATGAGTACCTTTGCCTGCCATTGTGACAAAAAAATACTTTTATTTAACAAATGACAATTATGACAAAAGTCTATTGTCAAAAACCTCTGTGAATGTGAATAATGACGCAAAATCGTCAAAACTAAAAAACATTTTTTTTATTCGTAGTGCGGGTTCAATTTCTAGGTGAAAAATGGCTGAGAAATATGGAATATCGGAGTCCGAATACAATCTTATAAAAATACAAGCTGCCCGGCGTGCTGAGTTGAGGAACGAATTCCTGAAACAGCGAACGAATCCTTTCAAACATGCTTCTGAAGCTGGATATGTTGTGAGTTTTTAATTACGTAATTTATTTGCTACAAATACTTAATAACAATCGAATTTGTTGTCCCAAAAATGATTATTATCTAAAGGAATCGTATACTCGTCATCTAAAACATCACTCCGAAATGTCCGTTTATTTATTTTTAGCGTTTTCGCTTTATTGATATTTTCTTTATCAGACATTTAATGTTCAAAACAATAAATATTTTTTTGAATATGAAGTCCATCAATTCCATCCATTAACTTTAACAGCAAAGTCGAGATAATTTTAACGAATAATTTGTATGTTAATCTATTTCAGTTTGACCCAGCACTACAAAGATTTATGTCCATGAAAGTTACACAATTTGAATTCTTTCAAGCCAATCGTCGCACCAGTTTATTTGGAGTTTGTGCTATTATTATACCCATGTTCAGTTATGGATATCTTTTGTGGAAGGAGCGTACAAATCGAGAAACCAAGATTCGCAATGGGGAACTTCGTTATAGAGACAGAATGTTCAAATTATGCTAATTTATTTCATCAATGAGTTGTATAGGATCAATATAGTATTTATTTGTTACAAAATATCTTTTATTTGGTTTAAATCTGTAAATTTTAGTGTAGCAAAACAAACTTTTTAGTGTTAAGAACACAACACTATTTAATTATTAATGGTTTTTCACTTATAAATTTTTAGTATTTATGATTAGAAAAAAAGCTGCTCGTAGAAAATAACAGCTTGTTTGTTATTTTGTTTATTCAACTTTGAAAATCTTTTAAATCAAATCAAATCATTTATTTGTGTAAAAACATGGTTAGTAAAAACATTGGTTAACTATATGTTATTTTATTTAGATATAAATTCTGCTGTTATTTCACTTTGGCATTTTTATTCCATTGAAAAACTGGCTAGGAAGAAAGTCCAGTTTCTCTTGTCAAAAATAAACAAATTAGATGTCAAAACAATTGAATCTTGAGATTTCGAATTGTTATAAAATCATGTCTGATTATGGATTTTCTGATATTGAATGTAAAATCATTCTTGCCCAAATAGAGAGACGGGCTAAGTACAGGCAAGAGTTTCTAAAACAAAGAACTGACCCATGTAAACATTCATTAGAATCGGGTTATGTTGTAAGTACACTTCAATTCTATTATTGATATTAAAAGTTAAACAATATACTTCAAGTAAAATCCTTGTAAAACTTAGTGATCTGGTCTTAATGTAATTAAAAATCATAAAAACCAAAAACTATTTTATGACTTCTTAAATTTTGTAATGTTAATCCTACATTGGTTCTTATTGGTGTATAGCTTTGTATACATATGCAGCTAACAGCTATGGTATGTAAATATCGCCCTATACCCAGTGGCAACTTCTGTTTTGCAGAATTAAAATCATCTCCATCTGTTATAGAAAGTATGTTTTATCTATATACATGATATATTTTTCATTTTAACTTGTGTACATTTTCATTCAACATTCTACAGAAACTTGTTCTAGGGCTGATTAACCATTATCTGTTTCTCCTATATTGAATAGTATGTATATTGTTTATTAATATAGATATATCAAATTTCACGATAATGTTCAGTACTGAGGCTAGAAAGAACAAACAGTTTTTATAGACTAATATCCATCTGTCTAGTTGTTATTTTTGCTATGAAAGCAAGACTTTTTCTTCAATTGTTTTACCAGGTTAGATCTACAATTTAAGTGTTAATTTCAGTCGAAATTTTACAACAATCTGACTGAATCTTTTCAGGCTCAGTTTCTAGGTACTCGAAAACAATTGATTACCTTTCCATTTGAGAAAAAAAAAACTAGTCCACAATAATTATTAATTTTACAAAACAATTAGCTTTTGATTGCATAACACAAATGAAATACTTACTCTGGATAAAACCCTGCATGAGTGTATGACCCTGGGGTTGCATACCCTTATTTAAACATTTGACAATCATTCTCATGAAAGTAGGTGTTATTGACGTATTTCAACAATGAGATAATAAATAATTACTTAATTTGTGGGAAATTATGATGCCCTCCTTGCGAATCTATGTTCAAAACAATATTAATTTTTAGTTTGATCCAGCCCTACAGCGGTTCATGTCCATGAAAGACTGCCAGTATGAATATTTCCATGCTAATCCCAAGAATATAGCTTTCGGAATCTTTTCCATAATTTTACCCATGGGTCTATATGGATATGCAATCTGGAAAGCCAGGACACACCGCGAAAGAGAGATTCGATGCGGTCGGATTAAGTACAGGGACAGGAATTTTAAATTAGCTTAATGTGCACATTATTTATTAAAACAGGATGTAAAAAATATTTCTTTTATTTTTACATATCAAAACTGTAATCAACAGAAATATATTTTTTTAGACACCATTAAAATCAAGATAAGACTACAGATTTCAAGCAACAGAGGTTTGGAGCTTGAAGGGGAGGGAATACAATTTTTTTTTGAGTTTGGGAGGTTTTCGATTCATAGAGGTTCTACTGTAAAACATTCTATGTTTTCAGATGTATATACATTAACCTATGAAGATGAATACTATCTTCTAATGATGTAACTAGTATTATGTACGGACTTCACTTGCTAGTTTGGCAAGTTAACTTGTTTAACTAATGCCCATTGTAAATCAGGCTTTAGGACAATGATATTAGTGATCAAAAAGAATTCATGAGCATAATATGTTTAATAACTCTATCATAAACAAAACAATGCTGAAATAAGACTAGGATTATGGTTGCAAAACAGTTAATACAAGAAAACTTCTTTAAAAGCTCTAGCGGTCATCCAATGACTTGTCTCTGGCTATGACTGCATCATCAAATTTAACCATATAAGTAGTCCCTTTGTGCCAGTGAGCTGTTACTTTTGCTGGCTAGAACAAAACAATAAGAATTTGTAATACTATGTATTTCATAAAACAATAATTCTTAAAGCTTGGTAAGTGCATGTTGTTTCACATGCAGTGAAGGTTTCCATAGAGGTGATAGAGTTATCTGTTTGATTAACTTGGCTATGGATTCCTAAAAACATTTAATCAACAATACCCCATACTTCAAAAACTACTTGACAAAACCCATAAAAATCCTTCTTATACTGTTTCCAAGCATTTATTTTACTTTTGATATTAGTAAAGCCCACGTTAAACAAACAACATAATTGGTCTACTTTATTGTTGTGATTGACGTAATAGTGATGTTCTGAGTCATGTAATGCACAGACTATTAAACCTTGGATAGACATAAACAAATTGAAAGATTTGAAAATAAAAATGTTCTACTTTATTACATTTTTTGACTTCATTACAAAAGTAACTTAAATAATAATTAATGTAAAATATGTTAATTGAAATGTGGGTATATTTATTACATGATATAGTATTTTTAATGAAATATATAATATATAAGTTAAAAGATCAAAAATTATTTTCAAGAAGTTTATTTTAGTTATTTATTGAAGTTGATTTTTATGACACAAATTGGTAATGCATTAGGCCATTGTTAATTATTGATTTGTTATTGAGCTGTCAAAAATAAAATAAATGCTTGGAAAAGGTATAGTGATTTTTTAGAGATGTTCAGGTAATCTCTTACAAAGTTATACAAATTGGGATACAGTTAACCCTGCCTTTATAGGTTTTGTACCACCATCATCACACTGTGTAAGTCTAAAAATATAGCTTTAATTGAAGAAAATACTTACAAAACCACCTTTGGTGAGTACAGCTTCAATTATTCCAGCATTGAATGTGGCACAGTTCAGTGAGCCCTTATCTTTTGGTACACTTATAAATTTGTTCACCTGTAAGGGAAGATTAAAGCACATGGGTCATGAAAAAATATTTTAAATGTTCAAATTGAAAAGGTATTATATACCAAATAAGTTCTATTCAAGAATATTTGATCAAAGTAAAAGGTACAAATCTATAATGCAATGGATACCTTTATAACTAGCAATTGTCTTTGCTTATGAAAATCATATAAAATACTTACAAGTGCATCTTTCTCAATAATGTAGTATGTCCTTTCATCATCATTTGCATGCTCTAATTTATCTGCCTCTTTTCCAAATAACACCTGAAATTATAAAAAATAAATTGAAACTTATGAATCCTTATTTCCTTATTAATATTATAAATGCGAAAGTAACTCTGTCTGTCTGTCTGTTCCGTTTTCACTTAAAAACTACTGGACCGATTTGGCTGAAACTCAGTATATATATATTTTTTCGATGCCGAGAATGAACATAGGATACTTTTTATCCCGAAAAACGGGATAGTTTCCGGGATAAAAATATATTTGTCTTTCTGTTTGTTATGCTTTTACGGAAAAACGATCGGACCGATTTAGTTGAAATTTGGTATACATGTAATTTTAATACCGAGGGTGGACAAGGGATAACTTTTATCCTAGATAATGGAATAGATTTTGGGATAGATTAATGTAGAGGTTATCCCAAAAAGTGGGATAGGTTTTTTTGATTTTCTATTTTCATCATTTTGGTCATCTTTGTCCGATTTGTCCTTTTTGACCTATTTGCCCTTTTTGTCATTTTTGCCCTCATTGCCTTTTTTCTATTTTTTTGTCCTTTTTGCCCTTTTTGTCCTTTTTGTATTTTTTGTCCTTTTTGTCCTTTTTACCCTTTTTGTCCTTTTGCCTTTTTTGTCATTTTTGAGTTTTTTGTATTTTTTATCCTTTTTGCCCTTTTCGTCATTTTTGCCTTTTTTATCCTTTTTGTCCTTTTGCCCTTTTTGTCCAATAGGACAAAAAGTCCTATAGGACAAAAAGTCCTATAGGACAAAAAGTCCTATAGGACAAATGGTTTTGTATTTTTGTAACAAATATGTCACATTTGACTTTTTTGTATTTTATTGTCCTTTTCGTCATTTTTGCCCTTTTTGAACTTTTTGTATTTTTGTCCTTTTTGCACTTTTTGTGCCCCTTTTGTCCTTTTTGCCCTTTTTGTCATTTTTGCCATTATTGTCCTTTTTTGTCATTTTTGCCCTTTTTGTCCTTTTTATCCTTTTCTACTTTTTTGTCCTTTTATAGTCATTATTGTCATGTTTGTCTATTATGTGGTTTACATAGACAGGGAATAGATAAGTATAACTAGGACGGTTTGAAATAAAAAATAAAAGTTTGGATGAGACCAATCATTTCTCAAGTTGGTAGATATAATAATTCGTCGTCTATAAAAAATGCGATAGTAACTCGAAATGACTTTCCGTTAAGCTTTCACGGAAAACTACTAGGAATACTGGATCGGTTTCACTGTAATTTTGCGATATATGAAATTAGTCTTCCGGGTGCAAATAGTACTAACATGAAAATTTTGTACAATGTAACCTGTATTAACACCTGCTTTTTAAACAAGAATCACACACTAGAGATTGACACGCAGCGTAGACTAGTATTGAATAATTATAAGAACAATATTTGTCAGGTAGATAATATGATACACAAGAATACTATTAATGAACCAATTTACAGGTTGGTGTACTGTTAAACTATGAAAGTAAAAAAATAAAGAACTGACATGTCAGGCGTCAAAGATGAGGCATTCATCCCTCTTATTAAAGTGGATGGCCTATTATAAATAGCCACAGACAATAAATACATAAGTATGTGGTAATATCACATTATTTGTATCATTTATTACTGCCTACACTTATTAACTTCAGGTGGAAACAGCATACATGAAGACCCATAATGCGTGGTGAAGAGTAACACTTATAAATAGGCCTAATTTTAGCAGCAAAGGTGGTGAGCCTCTGGCTGCCATGACTTAATAGTAGATACTGTACATGTAAAACTAAAAGAAAAATCCATACTTAAACACTTACACTTGATTTTGTATTTCAAAAATCAAAATATACAACAATATACATTTGCTGAAATGTAGGTAATTTGATTTTAAAGCTAATAAAGTTGATTAAAAGTTTAAATCTAGGTTTTTCCTCATTGATGTTGTCATTTAAAATATAAATACCTTCCATAAAGTTGACTTTACAAATAATAACATATTCAACAGTTTTATTTCTCTCTTACTATTTCTTTCTCTAACAAAGTAGAGATCAAGCAGCCTTGTTCCAACATCATGACCTATATCAGATAATCTGAAAAAAGCCAGTTACTTAAATTAATATATATATATATATATATACATATATATATATATATATATATATAAATTAAATGTCCTACAGAAACTACTTGTGTTTACATTGTTCTTAGGATGTTATGATTTATTTATTCATCTAAATTATGTAAATTAAAAGTTTTAGTGTTCAAATTATTGAATATTTGCCAAAGAAACACTAAATAGGTATAATATTGGAAAATAAATAGATGGACAAATACTACAATTTTATACCTTCTTTACCCAGAGGGCTATGGAAACCTAAAAGTGTCTTCAAATAAATACTATTTCTGGGTGGAGTAAAGTTATAGGGCACATATATAGAGAGGTATGTTGTTGCAGTATTGTTTTATAAAACAACTTACTTTAACTGTAGCTCGTGGATGGAATGTGAGCGATTTTGGCAGTATTGTACTATTTCAGAAAATAAAAGTGCATAAAACGCTAGAGATACTTCTCCTTTCCCTTTGCTTAGAGGTTTATCAAGTATTGAAGATTTAGATCTACTGGACGACATATTGTTTGGCGACACTAATAAAAGTTTCACTTAACAATTAAATAAAAGGTGTTTCACACAAACAAATTTTTAGTTTCATTCAATTCAATTCCCCGTCCACAATCACAAACTTCAGAGGACTCCATGATTTATTATTTATTTACGTTCGTGGCTTGGCAGCTAGGCCTTTGGGCCAGATCTTAGACTACAAACAGCGCGTTCCACATGTAACTCACAACGCCCAAAATGGTGCTAATGCACGGCTAATGCCGTTCCACAAGGTGACCGCGGTCGTTGTGGTCATGGCGAAAACGTCACTAATGACGTTGTTTGGGCCACTTCGTAATTCTCCCCTATTCAAGGACAGGCAGACAAACGTGCGCCGGTTTGCTCTCTCCCCGCCCCCACTGCATCGCACCCCGCGGACGCCCGCACGCGCAGGTTAAACGCATATTGCACCTCGCAACGAGTTCAGTGGCTTTTATAATCTTCCCGCAAAAACTAGTGTCGTGTGCGCAGCCCTAATTCACACAAACTTAATTCAAACTTCAATCGCGAGTGGTATTCAGCACATACAAATCATCATACCAGGCCTGGTAAAGGCTACGTGGCGACGAGACAACCGTGAGTACTGTTTTGATCCGCTAATTTTTGAATCGTGGACAATAACGACGTGGCTACACTCTTTCACCGCCATTCTGCATTTTTATATTCAGGGCCTTTGGCCTCTTCGCCCCCACAGACGTCGTCGTTTTCGATCACTCAACGCTCACAACGACCCATGTCAAGAGGTGCGTCGAATAACCATTCCACATGGGTTGACAATTGTAACGCCGGCAAGCAAGTGGAACGGGAAAAATCGCGGTCGTTGTGAGTCTCTAATGGAACGTAGCCAATGAATGGACTTTTAGTGGCAACTCAATGTGCCATATTTTGCTAGAGGGATAATAATTTCCATGTAATAATAACAATGTGTGCTAGGTATTTGTTATGTAGTATCCATAGTACACTGTGGTATTTGTTGGCCGAGCTCCTGAAACGCAGAGGGTCCGGGTTGGTTCTTGGTGTAGTAAGTTTTCGTAAACAAACTCCCCCATTATTTACCATGGTCTGCTCGCCCAAGTGTTCCCATTTACCCATAACTGCTTAGCTTAGCTTGGGTTTATACAATGTGTGTTTGTCTGCCGATTAAATAAGGTCTTTATAATTCTTGTTGTCTTTCCGTCAAATATAAATATTTTACTCAATAGACAAATCCGAATATAATTTCTTTTTGAAATCTGCTAAGAATAAACAGTCTTCTTATATTTAACTAGCTGTTGCCCGTGGGCTCTCTTAGAAACCTTCTTTCGGGCCCAAAGACGGTACGCAAATGCCCCCCCCCCCCCAACGTTATAAAAAAGAATATGTATATCACGAAGTAGGCATGTTATAATTTTCAGAAATGTTAAAACTTAATTTTTGATTCAAAACATCTATTATTAAATACTCATAACGCCACCTAAGGACGGTGGAATTAACTACAAGAGCATTATATTGTCGTCATTCTCGTTGCTGTATTTGTTAGTGAATTATAACGGTGGCGCGAATAAAACTCGATTGAAGCGCCATCTTTTGAGCTATATTCGTCTACCCCTCGGGAACAGTACTTTTTTGGATGAATGATATCATTTAATTTTATATACTCACCTAATTACGTGCATGCAAAATTTAGAACTAAAATGGAGAATAACCCTATTCGAAGAATGCTGGTGAATGATATGAGCACCTGGTCGGAAAATATAAAGACATTCTCTGATAATAATTTGTCTTAAAAATATACCTTCATATAATGAGAATTGGCTCTATATGTAGAATATCATAATTATTACGTATATTTATGTCAGCTATTATTATAAGTATTATCAGCTTTGCTTAAAAACATACTCGTAATTTATAAAATTAATATAATAGATTAAGATTAGAGATGAATAAAGGGAATTTGATTCAGAAAATGCAAAATTTTTACAAGATTGTATCTCGGTTACAGTTCTATAAACTTCGTAGATTTTGTAGAACCGAAGTTTATAAAATTGAAACTGCCTCAGCTTTCTGAAGCATTAAAACGGCCCCTAGAATATAAATAAAACACGAGGTAATTAACAAAATTTACTTATAAAGCGTTAATCAAACAGCATTATTATTGACTATGTTATTAAAAACAAATTAGTCACTTTTTGTATAAAAATAACATTCTTTATCAATTTCATGTTTTGTTCTGTTCGTTAATAGAATCTCTACAGCATTTGAAATCTTAGGAATGGAGTGGACACGTAGTACAGTACCTATTGCGGGGGCGTATTTCGATCAACAGCGGAATGTTAGTCTGTAGAGTTACCGCTCTGCTCGTTATCGTTAGCAAATCAGACCAGCTTTATAAATGCATATGAATAGAAATGCATATGAATAGATCCAGCCGGTGGTGTTATACTGATGTCTACAAATAGAATATAGGGCGTATTTAAATAAACCAGCTGTTAGCCTGGAAATCTGTCATTCTTGTTGCAGTCTTGCAGTTCCTGCATTTATATCTCGTTCTTCTGGAGACGTTCTTATGAAGTTTATATTATTAGTTTTGTCCTCGTTATACTTTTTGAATAAAATTTAATAATTGCGTGGTGTCACGCAAGTCATGCTGATAAAAAAATAGGTATCTAACCAATTAACTACATCGCTTTCGCCAATGCCATGCTAGTGTCGACTGGAAACAGTCTAATGTCTTACGGTCTTATTTATATTGAGTTAGAAATCTAAGTTTGAAATAATACTTCTTTACGATTCTGAAAAAATACATCAAACTTACTCTACATGAATAAGACCCGTAGGGTGTAAGCAGTGTGTAAGTACAAATTAAATCGTGCGATGAGTATCAGTTTTAGCCTTTTGATATCTTTTCGTCCAGGGGCGTAGCTACCGCCGTATCAATGATGCGGTGCACCCAGGCTACAGGGGCCCTGAAACTGTGTAGGCAAATATATTCACAATTCACCATCTTTTATAGAAGAATTACATTTTTGAGAATAACTGCTGGGGCAACAGAAAAGGCACAGCACACACACATGGATGATTTGATAAATAAGTTAAAAGGCGAGAAAAGTGTATTTTTGATTTGAATTATTTTTTCAAATTAGCTCCTACGAGCATGAAGTATAATTAATAACTTATAATCTATATATATTTTAATTCAATTCCAGCATTTTTTGTTTCTTTTATAAAAAAAGTTTGCCTTTCCTTTGGGCCCCCTAACACACTTTGATACAAGGAATGTCTAAGGCAAGCTACGCCACTGTTTCTGATATAATAATGTACTTTCCTTGGCAGGAAATTAAAAGCGCATCCTAGAAACCCAATTTAAAAAAGTATTTTTTGTGTTAATTATTTATCTATCTTCAATTTTATTTAAAACGAAATTGTTAGGTTGTATAAAGACAAACTAAATAATTTAAAATGTAAATTTCATAGTATTGTTTATACATCTCATGCATTATAAATGCCGTTCTCAATAAATGGACGGTCTTTAGCACAAATTGTTAAGTGCACATGACTGACTCAGCACGTTTTAGTTCAAAATACAAAGTACAGTGCACAAGCTCTCTTAACATTATTTTGCTAGCAGCTTACAACTAACTAACACCCTATAATGTTAATTACACTCCAGAAACCATTTAAATTTTCAAAAACTCTTTTCCGATTATGTCAGGGTATGTACTTTTGAAATATTATCGAATACAAAACAATGCAGGTACAATATTTTATTGAGTAAATTGCTATGTAGTACCTTTTAGTACAATTATTTTCAACAATAACAAACAAAAAGATTCATACAATCATTGACAATATAATGAAAATATGTAGGTGGCGAAGTCCGTCAGTGGGAAAGTACATACACTGAATTACACTGCTCGTTTTTTAACTTTTTTTAATACAAAGTTTACCGCCAACTACAATTCGAAGACGGAATTCAACAGTGTCTTAGCTTCACTGACTGATTTGTTGTCGTCGCAACTATTCAAACATGGAAATAATGAGTGGTGTATGTTTTATTTATATGTTCATAGCTTTGCAACTAGGCCAGAGGTATATTGAGTCCCCCCACTGACGGACTTCGCCACCTTGACTATACATCCAATTCTTTGGTTAAATATAGTGATTAACAATTCATCGAGTCAAAATGCTTGTTCGAATACTGACCGCTGTAGCCAACCATAGACAATAAATAGTTTTTTGGACAAGTGCATTCTAGCATCCAATTATGTAATTTTTTAACATTATGCATTTCTAGACGGCGGGTATATTTGCGAATGGAACACAATATTCCTTTCAGGCTTTATTTGTTATTATATAATTATAAATATTTCAGTGAATTAGTACTTCTATATTACTATTTGGGCTATTTTAAGTAAGTCTACATATTTACAAAACCTCAAATTTTCAGTATAAAAACAAAAGTCAAATCAATGAAAAATATACAATAAACCCCAACCAACCAATACTCCTTGACCAAAATAACTACACACCCAAGTAACAGCAATGTGTATGCGCGCAGGTTGGCAGTTATGTTGGTTGATTAGTACTTCGAACGTCGTACGTTTTAAACATTGTATACACAAAATATAGTAACACCAAACCCTAGAGACGCATTAAAATAAAATATTGAGCTCAATAAACTATTTCTTTAAATTTATAAACTAAAAATATACCATAAGGTACTTCAACAGGTTTTTTTTACATTAGTTTGTGATGTTCTTTTAATTTGCTGCAGAACACTCAAAGTATTTTAACTATAACCTTACATGACAGAATAACATTGTACATATGATAGTTGTTGTTGATTGTAAAGCTGAAATATTGCAAGTCACCAAAAACGAATTATTATTAAATTGAAAATATTTTTTCAAAATCTACCACTGATTTTTTTCGATGACATAAGAAACCCAATAAAACTAAACGATTTTGATTTTGTTGCCCTATGTAATACTTACAGTCTTATCTGAAGTAAGTAAGAACAATTTGTTTTTACAGTTTGAGAAAACCTATTGTCATATATTTAAGAATATTCAACGTGGGGAAGTCCGTCATTGGTAAGGTCAAAGTATCATTGGTGGTAAGTTCGTATACCTCTCGTTATTTACCTGTTTTAGAATTACTTTGACGTCAACTACAATTTAAACATAGAATTAAATGGTGTCTTAGCTTTACTGTCAGATTTGTTGCCGTCGTTGCTTTTCAAATATAGAGGGTAGAGGTAAGGAGAACCATCTCAGTGTATTCAAAAAGTGTCCGCTGAAGGGCAGTAAATTAAGATGGCGCCATAATAGCAAGTGGAAAGAATTTAAAAATAGCGCCACAAATAATTAGAGTAGGATACTAGATTAAAGAAGGAAAGAAAAACTTCCTCTTTGTCACCGTGCATTTTACGAAAATGTAACTATTGCATGGCTCCTCATGGTTCAGTTTCCAAATTACAATTTTTAAATTTTTCAACCCAGCACACTTCACTTCGTTTATAACTGCTAAATTCATATCATTTCCTTTTCCTACACTAGCGCTATTTTGACGAGTTTTCGAACCATAATTTGCCGTTTACAGGTGGACACTTTTTCAACTGATCCCCCATACTAGATGGTCCTCATTACCTCTACCCTCCATATTTTCAAACACGGAAATAGAGAGGTGTATGGAGTTCCTAGACTGACGGACTTCTCCCCTTGACTATGTGTGTAAAGCGGGTAGGTCACGACTACTCCATGACACTTGGATCATGGATAAATATATGACACCTATTATGATAGAAATATTTAACACTTGAGGCACATACTTTTGGCTATAACGTGATTGAAGGCGTGACTAATTTTCGTTTTAAAATATAGATCTTTTATTTCGACTAAGGCTGTGAATTTGAGAGAACCTTTCTGTACATTTTTATTTCCTGTGATGTAAGTTACGCCAAAACAATGTGTAAGCAACTTCTCTAAAAAAATCTGGTGTGCTATATGAAAAAAGTTCTGTGTCTGTCAAACTGATACATTGGAAAAATATTTTCGTTGGGTCGCTGTCTTATCTATATCTAATACTATTGTCTATGAAGTTGCCATTACATGGACTTCAATTATCCAATATTATCAAAACTATTTATATATTTAATTAGATTATTTCATTATAATTATAATTCATATACAGATCGAAATGGTCCTGAATATAGATTACAAAATGATTATTGCAGAATGGTTATGTGATAAAATAAAAATCCTTAATACACATTAAACAAAATATACAGGATGTCCCAGAACTCAACGTCAAGCCGAAACGGGGTGACAGGATTGATTGTAACCATCAAGAGAAAAATCAGAAAAAAAATCTATTCCATGCAGTTTGAAAATTATAGGCATTTAAGACCTAGAAATTTGGTCAAACTGTAACCATTTTTGGGTTATTGTGGTTAATTTTTATTATTTTTGTTCATTTAAACTTTGGAACCGTAACCCTAAATAACATTTCTAGAACCACAGTCAAAAGTCATGACACAATTGCGCCAAGTTTTCCAGAATTAAGACTATTTGATAAACTAAAAATTTAAAATTTTCAAAATATGTCGACTTTGAAAGGCCCTCTTTAAAAAAAAACGTACTAAAGTGCCTTGGCAAGTGTCATTAAAAGTTCGCGCATTTAGTTAGGATTGTAAAATGGTACAATACTTGTTAGTTTCATGCTAAGAAAACGAGTAAAAAAATAAAAACTTCAAGTAACCCGATTTTTGCTAACCCATTTTACTCAGTTCAAATGTTTTTTATTCGCACAAGCTCTTGCCTATCTGACTTTTATTCCAATAAACCTAAACTAAACTAGGTCAAGATTTTTCATTATTTTATTAATTTTACTTACTTTTGTTGACTTTGGTAAAAGTGGCCTCACTATCTGTCTCGCTCGCTCATGGCAAACATGTCCACTATCCATCACTCTCACCATTTTGCCGTAAAATTAAGAACCTACCAAGAGCTTGTGCAAATAAAAAATATTTGAACTGAGTAAAATGGGTTAGCAAAAATCGGGTTACTTGAGGTTTTTATTTTTGTAAACGTTCTTTTTACTACGAAACTAGCAAGTATTGTACCATTTTACAATCCTGATTAAATGCGCGAACTTTTAATGACACTTGCCAAGGCACTTTAGTACGTTTTTTTTAAAGGAGGGTCTTTCAAAGTCGATAAATTTTGAAAATTTTAAATTCATAGTTTGACAATAGTCTTAATTGTAGAAAACTTGGGGCAATTGTGTCATTATTTTTGACTGTGGTTCTAGAAATTTTATTTAGGGTTACGGTTCCAAAATTTAAATGACCAAAAATAATAAAAATTAACCAAAATAACCGAAAAATGGTTACAGTTTGACCAAATTTCTAGGTTTTTTTTAAATGCCCATAATTTTCAAACTGCATGGGATAGTTTTTTTTTCAGATTTTTCTCATGATGGTTACAATCAATCCTGTCACCCCGTTTCGGCTTGACGTTGAGTTCTGGGACACCCTGTATAATAATTCGTAATCAAAGAAAATACCTCGTTTTCAAGAGTTGCTTACAAATTATTTTAAATCAATGTTACTTACCTACCCAATTATGCATCATATAAAATTACTCTTACATAAAATATTACAACTATTGACACTATTGTATTGTGAGTTATCTATATACAAAATATAAACATATTTTACGTCTAGCAGCACGTAGATTGTACGGTTTCCGCCTCGAGCAGATTGAAATCCATTCCATTTGGTCTATTGAATCCGGTCTTTATTCCGTCCCAGCCGTCTTCGACTTTGTACTCGCCTGTCTGGATACGGTTGTATACTTCTTGTGCCACCAGCACGAACGCCTGTTCGACGTTAAGGCCTGTTTTGGCTGATGTTTCTACGTGGTGTAGGCCTAAAGATTAAGACAGGAAATTGTATATTAACATTTTATTAACAACGTTTAAAGATTTACTTTTTAACATCGTTTAAAGTTTAGGATAACGCATTGGCGTCACGAAATGACATAGGTCTGAATCCTAGCCGGGAAGAAGAATACTACTGCACTGAGTTTTCTGACTTAATGTGCATATTGTTACATTTACCACGCCTTGGCGGTGAAGTCAAAAATGGTGATAAAACCTGCACATCGTGATAACCGACATGTGAAACCGGACAATCCGCCTTGGACAAACGTGGTGGGTCCAGGTAATATCCGTTCCCCTCTAACGATGGGCAGAAATTATTTTACAATGTTTACAAAACGGCTGTAGTTTGCTGGTTAAGAAAAAGGTGGCATTGCATGGAAGTAATATTGATACTACCTACTATTCATAGCAACAATAATATTTTTATGTCAGCGTCAAATTGTAAATACCGTTAGATTATAATCTATCTCGCGAGATTGTAAACGGTGGAAATAATGTGAACTAAACATACTGCTTACAATTAAATTAACGCATTATTTTTCGGTGAATTATAATCTATTGACGTGAAATCATCAATTGCCCAATGCCATGCAATGAAATACACCTCCCTCGCTGAGTGGTTCTCTTCTTCTCTCATCTTGAGTGGTTATAAAAAACACAAATTGCTGCTGCTCACCATTTATTCATCAATAACTATTTGCATGATGTTTACAAATCGGTTGTGACATTCGCTGACTGATGTCGTGGTCCGCTCGCTTCGTTCGGCGGGCTTGTGAGCTTTAGTCTGTGTAATATTTCCCAGCTATTTCTGGGTTGGGTTACAGTAGGGAGAAGTACTTAATCTAATTGATGTTTTTTAAAACCATCCAAATTTCATTTTATATGAAAAATACATTAGAAATTTTTTATGGCTTAAAGGCCTAGGTGCCAACCATAAACTAAAAAAAATTATATAATTTTCTTACCATTATGTCCGAATTACTAATTTTCTACTAAATAATAAATACTAAAATAAACGCATTTCAAAAATTGTGACACAAATATTAAAATTTTTGAAGTGCATTTAGTTTATTTGACTGTGTTTTATTTCTAACTCTATGGACACAGAACGATCTCCCGTAATACCGACCAATCAGCGCGCGAGGTACGTTCCATCACACGCCATTTCCCAATTTGACAATTGCGCGTTGATAGATTACAAACTACCGAAAAATAATACGTTAAATTGTAAGCAGTACGTTCAGTTCACAATATTTCGATAGCTTACAATCTCGTGAGATAGATTATAGTTTAACGATATTTAAAATTTTACGGTGACATATATATACAATTCCTCTATTCGTATGTATCTAACTGAACTCCTCCTAAATGGTGCGACCGATTTTGATGAATTTTCGGTGCATGTTCAAGTGGATCTTGGGATGGTTTATATTTACAATTGGACTTCAATCTAAATGTTTTTTTTAAGCAGGACGCCGGGCTCGCTTGTATCCATAAAAATATTTCCCTGATATCTTAGTAAATGGAACAATGCATGGTACCCACGCAAATTCAATCTAATCGGCTAACATTATTCTTTCGCATTATTTATGTACGTCGACTCGTCCTGGTAGCTTACTTGTTAAAATCTCGGATAAATTTGAGCCATTTAAACACCACTATTTAGAGATGTCCGATGTGTCAAACATGCCACGTCGTCTTGGACAAGTGAGATGGGTTTAATATCTGTTTATAATGGGAGGCCCGAGCCCAGCAGTGGAACGTTTATTCTTTTGTGTATATACACACATAAATTTTAAAACTATCAATAACTGGTACAGACCAATCATCCTCCTTAGTATAAAATTGTACATTACTAAAAACGGTTATTTGAGACAGGACTATGCGATCTCGCAACCGTTAAACTACAATTCAGTACCTGTATTGTAGTTTAACGGCAATTCACGGGAACCCGGGAAATATTGCACCTGGTGCAATATTTCCCGGGTTCAATTACATATATCGAAAAGTAAGTTCCTGATATTATAAGTTATAAAGTGTTTCCTTGTTAATATATCGTGACTTTAATTTAAAGGTTGGTTTTCGTTAAATATAAATAAGCCACCATGGAATTAGATAAATGAAAGCTTACAGTACCAATTCTATTTAACGATACATTCCATATCACAGTTGTAGTCTGTTTGATAAGAAAAATGTAAATCAATAATGGACTATATATTGCGTTAATACGTGCTATTTTCTATTTCAATGTATTTCGCACAATAAAGTTTTTAACCTCGTTATCATTTACATGTAAGTTACGATATGAAACATGACCCTTATAGTAGAACAGTATGACTCGCTTAATAATATTAAGCGCATTAATACGATGTCTTGCACAAATTGTTTTTTTTTCTAATAAGAAGAAAAGATTAATTGTTGTACGATTTACTAAACGTCATTTGTTGATGACATATTTCGGGACCTCGGATTCGAGACAGGAAGTCATCAATATGACAAAGCGTCATATCAACCGCCTGTATGATTTGGTCGATCAGGGAGATTAAAGTGGTCTCTTAGGCAGATTCGTATTATGAATATGAAATGTATCAGAATAAAGTGGAAATTTATGTTATGTCTATACCTATCAGTATATCTAGATACTAGTTAATTTCAGTAAATGGTTTTACAAAAGCAGCCACTTTGAGTACCCTGATCATCGCTCTGCAGTATAATGACATATCTTACAAGTATGGTCAAAACAGGGTATTTATGACATTGTGCGGGATCAAATTTTTTTTATGTTTGCTTGCGAGCATATCGCCAGTTATCCTTGCAGATCATGAAGAATCATTCAAAAAAGTAGTGGGGAAAGATCACGACCTTCAATAATGAGGAATACGATTCAAGGACCAGGAATACAAAATAGGGGAAGCTCCACATGATGCTAAATAAAAGATTACCTACTGTCACCTAAAGCCATTTGCACCATTATAGGAGCTAATGTGTTGCCTACCTTTTTCGAGATTGCTATTTATATCTCTTTATGCTTTAATTGTAGAGTCTTATATTATAACACCCCCAGTCTATAATCTCGGAAAAAGAGTTTATTCCACAGCTTATTTAATCTAAACTAGTATGTTGGTACAACATAACAAAACTCAGATCAACCAAACAGATACACATGTGGATGAAAACTTAGATGATCATATTACAATTTGACCTAATAAACACTGTTTAAAATGCATTTTGCTAACCACTTACTGTGCAGTGCATGCAATGTAACAATAATTGAATGCAATTTTGACAGAATGATTCAAAATAATCTTATGAAAACAGGAAATTTTTAAGTGAATAAGTTGTGTAATAATTTTAATTTGTTCACTTATTATATTATGTGCTTTAGCTTAATATGCAACAATACAATCCACAGACAGGAAGTAGGGCATTTATCCTTCTGGATGGTTGCCAACCCTGGTCTAGAGTATGCCGCCATAACAACCTTGAGTTGTGTTTGGGTATTAGGGCTAAGTTTCCTGTCCCCCCAGATCCAGCCGTAGATTGAAAGAACCTTTGGTGTTGCAAATATTCATAGGCAATGGTATCCACTTTCCATTAGGCGGACTGTCACTCATATCTGTTGCACCTGTGCAACAAGAGTAAGTAGAAAGATCAATTTAAAAAACCGACTTTAAAAACTAAAATGTATAAAATAACTTATTTCTAAAGCTATTATTATTAATATATATTATCTAAAACATCTTAAAGTCGGTGCTTAGTAATTTTCAAAATATAGTAATTTTTATGTTTTACTTTGCACCGACTTCAAGATGTTTTAGATAATATATATTAATAATAATAGCTTTAGAAATAAGTTATTTTATACATTTTAGTTTTTGAAGTTGGTTTTTTTAAACTAAGTTTTTAAATTTTATTTGTTACTTTTTAGTGTCTAGCTATGTATGGGTGGACCTACGAATGGTGCCGCGCTTCTTAAAAAATATAGGTCCCAAGAACCGGGAACAAAAAAATGTTCGTAAAATGAAAACTACTGGGCCAAACTATGTCAAATTTTTAGGGGACCACATGACAGCTATTCCGCGTCGAACAAAAAAAGAATCACGTAAATCGAATCATAAATCTCAGAGTAATCGGTGTACATATGGAACGGAGTGAAAATTATTTCCATAAAAAATGCTCATATAATGAAAACTACTGGGCAAAACTATGTAAATTTTTTAGGGGACCTATTGGAAGCTATTCCGCGTCGAACAAAAAAAAATCACGTAAATCGGATCATAAATCACGGAGTAATCGGCGAACATACATAAAAAAAAGAAGATCCCGACGAATTGAGAACCTCCTCCTTTTTTCGAAGTCGGTTAAAAAATAACACACACATGACCACCTCATTAATTTTACATCCAACTACTGCACTAAGGGTATAAATTTCTCCTTTTAGTCTATTCAGTTTCTATTTCATATATTTAGTACCAAAATTATATAAACTCTTTCACTTCAACTACTCTAAGATGCAGTGAATGAAAATAAAATTCATTTAACATTATTAATAATTGTTCTTTATGTTAAAAATTCAGTGTGAAACAATGTAATATTTTTATGGTAATAATTAATTGTTTTAATTTTGTATATTTATTTACATATAAGAAGTTTGATTCATAATTGTATGATAATTTAAACATTTCATGGTTATTTATCTAGCAAATATTTAAGGAAATATGATGTATAAACATTATGTAAACAACATTCAAATCTGAAATCAAAGGATTGTTGTAGTTTTTATAGATTGGTTAGTCTTATTAAAGAGTATTGTTAACGATGCCGAATTAGTTTGTTGATAGTTTTTAGAAAGTTGTTTCCCACAAAGGCAATCCAGATGTTGGGATATGGAATAATTTATAATGACCCCCGTAATGCCTTTTATTGTTTTATGTTTTCGAGAATTTTGGTAATAGTTTAAACACCCTTTGTAAAGACCATTCGCGTCAAAGAAAGATGATCCCGACATCTGCCATTGCCATTGTACATATTTTAGAAAATAGTTGTAATTGCATGCTTTGTTTAAGTCCGGTGAGGAAACAATTTATTAGTTTATAGACAAGGGTCGCATCTTCCGAGAAGGGTTTGGGTCCAGGCCAGAGAAATCGTGGGAAGCTTCCACAAGATGTTAGTTTTTTTTAGTGAATTTGTTACTATAAGTAGACGTGATCTGCCGAAACAGAGTTAGTGTTGTATTAAGAGTGTTGTGTAGTGTATCGAGCGAGAGCATCGAAAGTAGTCAGCAGTCAAAGTGTGTATATATATATATATATATATATATATATATATAGTCTTAGTTAGCATACATATACCGATTACGGCGTTATTATAGCCAATGGTTATTTGACTTATTTGTAACTCAGTAAAAATAAACGACAAAAAACCGTAAGAGTGACTGGTGTATTATTTCCACCGGCATATCCCGCCAGCACCTCCTACAGGCTTCCACCGAGAGCCCTGTCGGAGATCCGCTACAGTTCTTTATAAGTATGTAACTGATTTTCAAACAGGAATGGTCATGTTGAGTTAGAGTAAGTTACAAGGGTTTTTACGATTCTTGAAGAATACTTCAAACTTACTCTAACTCAATATGAATAAGGCCAGTAGAACCTATTAAAAACAATGGGATAGACTATATGAACAATGGAGGACACAAAACCATTTATCTTAGAATTTTTTATCTGCTTGGTCACCAAGTTTATTCTGATGCTCTTTTTTACTGATATAGATCTTATTATGGTATAATTTGGTGTTATATGACTTGTCATAAAACTTTTTTAAAACCTTATATAAATCCTGGGATTTCCTATGGTTACATTCATATGATACTATGATGTGTTTGTTATAGCACTTTCTGTAGGTATTTATCATTCATCATTAGTAGAACAGTTTTAAACATTATTTAATTTTATATTACACAAAAAGTACTTTTATCCAAGCAACTTTTAAAACATTAATTTCTTATTAAAACATATTTTGATATTCTTAAAAAAGGTTATTACTGTATTAAATTTATTGAGTTATATGCAAAGACTTTATGCCATATTGCACACTAAAATTTGTACTAAAAAGCCAAATTTGATTAATAAATTAGACTTACCATTTTCTTCAGCAAACATTCTAGCTTCTTCACAAGAAACTTCTCTTCGTGCTCCGTTCTTATTGTCACTACCTACTAAATCAATTTTACAACCCACTAATGCAAATACAGGCCTGTGTGGTTCTATATGTCTCTTTGCTTCCATCATCCAAAGAGGTATATGCTCAAAACTTGATCTGTTACAAACGTCGTACACCAACAAAGCACCAACTGAGTTTCTGTAGTATGATTTTGTGATAGACCTGAACCGTTCTTGGCCAGCTGTATCCCACAGTTGTAACTTGATTCTTGTACCATCTTGTACCTCGATTATTCTTGCGAAGAAATCCACACCCACAGTAGGGTCGGATAGCTAAAAAATTACGCGCAATTAACAAAATATACCGATAAAAATAACATAATAACAAAGGCACTACGTACTTACTTCTGCGAACTTCCCGTCCGTGAAATATTTCAATAGTGAACTTTTACCCACCGTACTATCCCCAATAAGGATAAGCCTAAATTGATAATCGAATATTGGATCGACCATTTTCATTAAATTGTACTTTCAAGAACATCAATTTGATAGCAAGCAACAAAAGTCTCGTCAAAAATTACGTATAAAAAATGACAAACAGAAAACATCACACATGATCATAGACACATGACTTATTATTTTTTAATTTACATTTCGTCTACAAAAATATCAATTTTCATTTTATGTTATAATAAAATATAATACTCTAATTATTAATAAAAAAAACGTATTACGTTTTATATTGTGTATTGCAGAAGGAAGACTTTTATTTTAACCCACAATACACGTCAAATTAATTAAAGCGCAGCTTATTACTGGACAGATAAAATGAATCACTATTCAAAGATTGGCAAGGCAACACTGGAGGGAAATAGCGCCGCTCTGGACTTTTTGGCGGGAACTGAAAGGAGACGTTGTGCTGTGCAGTTTTATTTTCTAAAAATGTGTATAATTACTCTAAAATGAACAATAGTTGCAGGATATTGATAGTTTTTGAGTAGAAATTATGTGTTTTTGTGAGAAATGTGAACTGTATAGTCAGATGTGATCTTTCGAGTTTTCACAAGAACTCCATTGACTGGCGTCGGTTGTAGCCTGCAATACAACTGCGCTACTATACGAAGACCTATTAATTAACATGTTTCCGACTGAAAGACTTTGATTCTATGGTCATGAATAAATTAATAAAAAAAAATAGCGCCGCTCTTCATTTTCATTTTTCATAGATAATTCCAATTTCAATTAAAATTGGGAGGACTAACTATACGCTAAGTAAAGTGTGAAATGTAATTTTACAAATTATTAATTAATTACATAAAATAACTGTATCATTGATGTACTTTAATTATTAGAACACTTGTTTGAAATCTGTTACAATAATTTTAGTTTACCGCTTTAAATAACCTAATTTATATGATGTTTGGCGGCCGTTCGACCATTTGAGTCTATTTCAATGTAAGTTTTGATAAATAAGTTTCCCTATTAAAGTATTGAGGATAAACAAATTTACGAGTACATATGTTTAATTTTGTAATTTCAGATTGAAATTTCTGTTAATAGTATGAATGCTAATCAAGTATACAAAATGAAAGATAATGCGACTGAACATATTGATAATAAATCAAAATCTACGCCGATTGGTAAGTAACAACAAAGTTAGGTAACTTTTTAATGTAATTAACATATTTTTATATAAGTTTATTTAATAACATACTAGTAATAAACAGGCAAAATTAGCCTCCAGACAAAAGTTACTACCAGACAACAAAATGACTGTTCTGCTCTAGAATATTTTTCACATTTCTCAATCATTTTCCAAAATATACTTTAAAGACAAATTGTTTTCTCTAGCTATGGTAGCACCAGAACTTAAACATAGTACAGATGCTGACACTGAGATATCAAAAACTTGTGCTGTGCTGGGATGTGAGGAGTTCAAAAATTTGGAGGCAGAGTCTTTTTTCAGGTAAGAGAATTGTGTGGGTTGGGTTTACATATATGTCCCCGGATGATTTCCTGGATGATTTTAATGGTTAATGTGTTTAGGAATATATATATATTTTTTTTAATCGCTGGAGTACAGCAGACAGGCAGACGGCCCACCTGATGGAAAGCGGTTACCGTCGCCTATGGACATTTGCAACACGAGAGGTGTCACCAACGCGCTGCCAGCCACGAAGAAATTTTATGACACCCTTTTTAAAAAACCCCATGTTGTAGCGCTATATTTAAGACTTATTTCTGGTTTATGGTTTTGAGTGGAAAAAATACATATTCAATTAATTATCGAAGTTTGAAATTCACGACAATGATCTGGTAATTTTGTCGCCGAGACGTTTTTTTACGTTTTTTGACGGGATTTACCGAAATAGGAGACTATGTATCCGAAAATTTAAATATGTGGAGTTTTAAACAGTCAGTTAGGTTAGGTTTTGTGTAGACCAAAGCGAGCCAGAACCGACTGGTAACCATTCACTATTTATCTTATATATTAGTGAAAAACAGAAGTGAGGTTAGATTGACAAAAACATTAATAACTCAGGAACTACATTTCCCGCACATAGGAGTTGCAGAAGGGGTGAGATTTCCTCCCCCCCTCCCCCCTCGCCCGCTCATTACTTATGATTCTGGGGACATATATGTAAACCACACCCAAAAAGTAATATATTAGAAGTTTTTTTATATTGTGAATATGTCAATGGCTCCATAGAATAATCCCTCAATATTATTTGCCCTAAAAATAATAAAGCTTTTTAGAACTTTTTGCTAGGATAACCTAGAGGGATAGCCCTTACAGGACAATGGATACCACCTAAATGAGAATTGTAAAATGACAATCATGTCATTCTTAGAATTCTCTTTGGTCTTCACTCTAAAAAAATTGTCTCAGTTACTCTTGTAAAATAAATAATTATTGCTTGTGGAAATCTATCACATTTTTTTTAAACTATATTAGTTTTTCCATACATTTGTTAATTTAATAATTGAGGAGAATTTTTTTGTGTGTATTGTTGCATCAGTGTAGGAACATCTGCAAGACATAATTGCAAGGTATATAGTTTATACTAAAGAAAATATTAAATTTTAACTAAATAATAAAAGGTATGTGAGCTAGAATTTCACTATTGTATAGTGTGAGGGTAGTAGTGGTAGTACTAGGAAGATCAATTATTTAAAATCTATGAAGTGTCCAAGTTCCGAAGTGTGTTAAAGGCTATGTTTTTTATATTTTTTCAGATTTCCCGAAGAACCAGCATTAAAGCAGATATGGACAGACCTTACAGGTCGCAATAATTGGACTCCAACCGATTATTCCTATATATGCATGCATCATTTTTCTATAGATTGTTTTATGGTTGATGATCAGGACCGGATGGTGCTGGTTGATAAGGCAGTTCCGTCTCTTAAATTACCAAGACATGTATTAGAGGTACGTGTAAATGTTTTTACTAATGTGTCTCTGCCTTAAAAGAAATGATAAGAATTGCTTCTATAAATATTTTTAAATTTATTTCAGTTGCATGTAAATTACTCATTTATCTGTATAGTCTGTAAACTTGAATGTGGTATTTTTAAAGAATCACATACAAAAAAATGGCCCAGTAAAGGAATTGTTTGCGATTTATTTTCTTGATACATGTTGACTGCTTTTGTGGTATAGTGGGCTAAGTGGTGGCCTATCTACTTTACGGGAAAAAAGAAGACCCAATGTTTGATTCCCAGCAGTGTATATTTTATAAATATTCTGTAATTCTCTTAGGCCGGGTATCTTGAATATGTGCTTAATGTTGCCAATAAATATTAGTATTACCCATAACATACATAAAATTTGGTTAGCTTGTTGATATAAAATTTGTTCATATGTTTGTGAACTGAATTATATTACAGGGGCAAATATAAGAGATTAAATCAAATATGTTGAAATGTAGTGTTGATGTTTAATAGTCCAGAAAATACTTAGAATGAACAGTTTTTTGTTTCTTTATAGGTTGAATATATAGATGAGGAAACTTTAGATAATGATGATGATTATATGGACACAGATGAAGAAGAAGATAAACCAGTCAATGGACCCCATGTTGAGGTTAACAACCTGCCAACAAACAAAGAGCATGACAACATTGAACTCCTAAAATTATTTACAGAAGTCCAACGAATGCAAAGACAGTGTGTAGGTTTGCGGGATAAGTTGAAATGCAACATGAGAGTTCATAACAGACAAAATAGATTTTTATTACGAATCAAAGAAATAACTGAACGCAAGAGGAGAGTTTTAAGTCAGAAACGGAAAAAGAAATGTAGAATCCTTTTGTCTTTGCAGGATAAGATTAAAGAAGATACAACAGGGTTAGTTTTAGCTATGCCTATGAGACAAACAGAAGACCTAAAGAATTTTGCTCTTAGTATATATAAATACTCTCCACAAGCATATATCTATATCAGAAATACTTTAAGAACACTCTTACCTAGTACAGAGGTCTTGGATACTTGGTTGAATGCAGGTTACCAACCAAAAAATGTACTATCCAATAACAGCTTGATAAAAGTTGTGGCAGAACAAACGGAGACACAACTGTCATGTAAAGTGATGCTAGGTTAAAGTTGTTGTTAATATTGATCGAATTAATGAATAAATTTAAATTTATCCCATCGAATTGTAGTTATTTGTGTTAATACTAGAGAAAGCAGAAAAAAGATTGCATTTGTATCTATATCTGTTATTTTTAGTGAATCTTGAATGGATCTTTTATTTTCATTTATTTACTCTTGATTTTATTCAATCACCGACTGTCAAATTAAATCATCAAATTACTTTATTCATAAAAGTGTAATTTTTATCTGTTGTTTGAAATTTAGTTCTAAGTTTTTATTATACCATGAGAAAGAATATTATTATACTATGGAAGAAAGAGGTATGTATATATTATCAGTGTTTTAACTTGTGAAATCCCAAAAATCACTTTTTTTTTTTTTTGAGGCGAGGGAAAATGCTGACCGATTTACGCACTCTCTGGGCCGTCACTAGGAAACGGCGCGCATCCATCGGGGGCGAAAACGCTAGCAATAGTATGCTTTGTTTGCGCTCCGTCCGCGATGGCTTGACACAGAGGAGTGTGGAGATTCCGAGCGATGCCGCACGGGCGAGCAACCTCAATACCCACTAAAAACCCCCTCCTCCCTGTCGACCCTACGCTTTTGTTGTGATGGAAAGACAGATATAGAACATAGTTACGCAACAGTCGATCCAGCGCAATAAAGTGCCTGGAGTGTGCCCTGGGAGAACACACCCCACTTCGAAACGGGGGCAGATGAATCCCATGCGATGATCCCAAAAATCACTTACAGTAACCTAAACAAAAACCACTTGGTAGAATGCTTGCTTGTTTCTGGGATAAAAATATATTTGTCTTTGTTTGTTATGCTTTTACGGAAAAAGTACTTGACTGATTTCACTGAAAGTTGGTACGTATGGAATTTTAAAACCGAGGATGGACAATGGATACTTTTTATCCCGGATAATGGGATAGATTTATGTAATGGTTATCCCAAAAAGTAGGATAGGTTTTTATTATGTGATTTGCCTTTTGTGTCATTTTGGTGGGTTTGGTCGAAGTGGGCGATGTGGTCGGTGTGGTTGGTGTGGTCGGTGTGGTCGATATGGACGAAGTGGTCAAAGTGGGCGATGTGGTCGATATGGTCGAAGTAGGCGATGTGGTCGAAGTGGTCGGTGTGGTTGGTGTTGTCGGTGTGGGCGTTGTGGTCGATATGGTCGAAGTGGGTGACGTGGTTGGTGTGGTCGATGTAGTCGGTGTGGTCGATGTGTTCGATATGGTCGAAGTGGGTGATGTGGTCGGTGTGGTCGATGTGGTTGATATGGTCGAACGAGGTCGTCGGTGTTGTCGATGTGGTCGATGTGGTTGGTGTGATCGGTGTAGTCTGTGTTGTAACCTCTTTCAACAAGAAGCAGGGACTAGAGGTTAGCCCGCGGCACGGCCGCGGGGTAAACTCTAGTTAATATTATAAATACGAAAGTAACTGTCTGTCTGCTGCGTTTTCACGGAAAAACTACTTGACCGATTTGGCTGAAACTTAGTATATACTTAGTCGGGTCATAAGTTCTGTCAGAACCTTTTTATTAAAAAATTACGAATACTGGGTAGGTGAACTTCACCAATTTTAAAAATAGAACGTTTGCGCTTGCCGAAAATAAAAAAGACATTAATTTTAATTAATTTTCAAATATGGAGTGGTCGAAGAAAGAAGATAGAGTAGCGGTTATCGTTGCACCGCTGTAGTAACGCGCCAAAAGAGATTTTCAATATTCTACAAAAATTGAAAATAACCCTACGATTTGTTTATCGCACTATCAAACGATTCACTGAAGATTCAAGCTTCGAAGATCGTAAGAGAACCGGCCGACCTCGTACTGTTAGCACACCCACGATCATCAAAGCATCCAAGGCGTGAATCCAACGAAATCCTGTTCGTAAACAAAGTCTTAGCTCTTCAGATGGGCCTAAGCAGAACCACGGTCAAAAGAGTGTTAAATGAAGACCTGGAACTACGAGCTTATCGTAAGAAAACCAGACATTTTTTGAATGAGCGTTTGAAAAAAAATAGGCTGGATAGATCACGCGCTTTGTTACGGCGGTACGCGGGAAAAAATTTTATCGCGAAATTTAGTTTTCGGGTGAAAAACATTTTAACATCGAAGAAAGTTATAATAAACAAAATGATAAGGTATATATAAGCCAGCACGCGTATTCCGAGGATTCAACGAGGACATTATCCTTCATCACTCATGGTTTGGCTTGGAGTCTCATATTCAGGCTTAACTGAGGTGTCTTTCTGTGAAAAAGGTGTAAAAACCAGTGCCGAGGTGTACCAAAATACCGTCCTAACATAGTGCAACCTCTTTCTCAAAACAATATTCAAAAACAGACTTTGGATATTCCAACAGGACTCTGCACCAGCTCATAGGACACGAAGCACGCAAAACTGGTTGACCGCCCGTGGAATTTACTTTATCGGACATGAGGACTGGTCCTCTTCTAGCCCAGATTTAAACCCACTGGATTAAAAGATATGGCAACATTTGGAGGAGAAAGTCTGCGCTAAACCTCATCAGAATTTGAAATCTCTCCGAGCATCTTTGGCTAAAGCAGCGGCAGAAATAGATATGAATGTGGTCATCATCAATCGCAGCACGCATGTTGCGATTGATGATTGGTCGCGTCGATTAAGGGCTTGTATTCAAAATAGGGAAAGAAATTTTGAATAATTTTAATAAAATTGTATTGTAAATTAAATTACCTTTCATTTTATATATAATTTCTATATAATTATCAAAAAGTGTATCATTAATTTTATAAAAAGTTTTTGACAGAACTTATGACCTGACTAAGTATAATAATATATTTTCGATGCCGAGGATGAACGTAGGATTTTATCCAGAAAAATGGGATGGTTTCCGGAATAAAATTGTATTTGTCTCTGTTTGTTACGCTTTTACGGAAAGAATATTGGACCGATTTGGCTGAAATTTGGTATATATGTAATTTTTTATCTCGGGTAATGGGATAGATTTATGTAAAGGCTATCCAAGAAAGTAGGATAGATTTTTTTATGATTTGACATTTTGGTCATTTTGGCCATCTTGGTCAATTTGGTCTATTTAGTCATTTTGGCCATTTGATCATTTTGGCGATTTTGGCAATATTGGTCATTTTGGTGGTTCTGGTGATATTGGTCATTTTGGTGATTATGGTGACTGGTCGTTTTGCTGGTTTTGGTTCTTTTGGTGATATTGGTAAGTTTGATAATTCTGGTAATGTTGGTGATATTGGACATTTTGGCGATTTTGGTCCTTTTGTAGTTTTGGTGATATTGGTCATTTTGGTGATTTTAGTGATTTCGGTGATTTTTGGTGTTTTTAGTGATTTTGGTGAGATTGGTGATTTTAGTCCTTTTGATGGTATCTGTCATTTTGGTGATATTGATGATTTTGGTGATTTTTGTCATTTATGTAGTTTACACTGACGGGGGAAAGACAGATAAAACTATAACGAATTGAAATATAGGATGATAGTTTGTATTAGACTAATGATTTCTCAAGTTTATACATATAAAAATTCATCATCCATAAAAAATGCGATGGTAACTCGATATGTTTATCTGGTAAGCTTTCATAGAAAAACTACTAGGAGGAATACTGGATCTGTTCTGAAAATGGATATAAATACTTTTCATGCCGGGAGATGGGATAGTTTGAGATACAAAATGAAGTGAAATTTCCGGATGCAAATAGCACTAACATAAAAATTTAGTACAATGTAACCTGTATTAACGCCCGTTCCTTAAGCAAGACCCACATACTAGAGGTTGGTCCACGGGGTAAACTAGTAAATTATAAAGCAAACTCAAATCGGCTTCGGATTCGAGTGTAGTTCGTTAGATGTCGTTATTTCAAGCAGTTAGAAAAGGATGGCAAGACAAGTGCGGAAGTATGATGAAACAAGCCGCCAAAGTTACCTGGTTAGAGAAATTCCTCTAAATTAGAGGGAAAATGGCAAGACAAGTGCGGAAATATGACGAAACAAGCCGCCAAAGTTACCTGGTTAGAGAAATTCCTCTGAATTAAGAGGGAAATGAATATTAATGACATTACCAAATTGTCGAGAAAGCACTTAAATGAGAATGCGGAATCGATTCGCATGTTTTGCGTACGCCTCTTTCTTCGATTATTGTTGGTTTTTTTGTCGAGTTTATGTGCTTTTCTTACTTTCTTGCGGGAATTTGGAGTGCTAATTAGAACTAAAAATAAAGAACTGAAGTATAACGCTATACTTTTAAAATATGTGGATGAATAGTTAAGAGCAGCAATTTCAAAGTTATTAATTGTCAAATTCCTAGACCGACTGCTTTTTTGATCTTGTATATACCTGCACGATGATTATGTATTTTCACCTTATGACGTGTTTAAGTTCTACGGCTATACATAGTTTCTGACTTTTTATGTTTTTGTTGCTGGCAAGCCCACAAACCGCTGATTGCAGTTCCGGCCCGGGGTACCAATTTAGCGACTTTATCGCTAGATTTAAGGAAATCTTGAACGTGAGGTTAAAAATAAGAACTTCCAATGAAAATTGGTTTTAATAAGTTTCTTCAAGTATTTTTATTAGTTAGAATACTAGGGTTTATTTATCCGGCGGTTTCACCCTCAGAAAGTTTCGACCCATAACTCGCGGAAGTTATCCAATTTTGCTGGTCAATTGGATTTAATACTTAATACTATTTTAAGAGCAAGCATTCACACAAGTTCCATTTCCAAATTCCATTGCATGAAGCTTCGGTAAATTCCGATCCGTCCCACGAAAACGACCCTATTTTTGGGGATAAAGTAACCTATGTCTATTCTCAGTATTGATACTATATATTATATATAAAACAAATTTTACCAAAATTTGCTACTTTACGGATTTCTGCTGAAAAAATTGATAAATGTATGGAAATTTAATTATGATACAGCAGTGAAAGCACTACGGCGTTTTTATTACTTAATGTACGGAGTACGGAGCTATAGTAGTTAATAAGATATTCAGCTGTAACATAGACACGTTAAACTGAAATCAAAACGGCCAGTCAAATAATCTAGCGAGTATTGTGCCATTTGTTTAATGCAGCGAGATTGGTAGAAGTGAGCTGGCAACACTGGCTCCAGCTATGGCCAGCCAGTCAGTGCCGTGATTCTCACGTTGAGAGTGGTGTGGTATCGCAATAGAATAAATTTACGTCGCGCGTCAACAAAAATAAATAAATACATCCATCTGGTCAAATATTGTGTAGTTATTTTATTGTTTCCTAAAAACGTAGATTGTCTGTGCGATGTACCCATATGGCCTCCTTGTACTGTATTAAGGTTTTTAGTTTGGTTGTGAACGTAGTGTTGCAAGTGTTGTCTTGTGATGTTGTGAGTGGATTTAGAAACCCAATTATGAACGGCGCTTCGTAAGGTAACTATTTCTGTCATTATAAGCCGTAAGGATCAGTTTAACACAATGTAGTTGGTATAATTTGTAACAGGACTTTCGCAATCACGTATTCTATGTGCGTGTTAACTAACCTTTAAAAGCGACTGCCTTAACTGGCGGTAGTCGAACACAAATGTGTAAAAGAGAATGCTATTTATTTATTGTAGCTTAAAATATTGCCGTATCTACAGCAAAATCAAATTTAATTTGTTTCCAGAAGGTAGTATAAAAATTTTCTTGCATAATTATGATTTGAAGATTATACTTTACAACAATGAATAATGTAAATATTTGAAATATTCCTACAACAAAAGTTAATAGTGCTTTTGTTTTATACTTTAAAAATATTCTCAAGAATTCTAAGTATTATAATGCATGTTCTTAAAATCTTTGAGTGAATCGGGTGCCCAATTTTAGTGTATATAGCCAAATACTCAGTCGATAGTTGTATTTTAAATAATCTTAAAACGGCTACAGTGGTTATCATCAGACGCAAGAATCCATACACAAGTTACATTAGAATTTATAAAAACTGATTTCATCGAGGTTTGCAATATAGTACCGCAATTTGTTTTATGCCAGAATGCATAATGGGTCTATACTAGTTAAACAATTATGAATTATAGTTTGTCATATTCAAATCATGTGTGCGCAATGCATTTCTCTTTAACATTTATGGTTCGATAGCAATTTCTAAACGTAATTGAAAGTATTGGTTCCTGTTTCTTTTCATTACGAGTTTCATTGATTGATCAATTAAGAATGATTTTGAATGAGATGTCAATTTATTTCTTTAATAGAACCGGCTTTTACTGTAAGTAACCTCCTAAGTTAGTAGTATAATACAATCCGTGTAATATTTTTAAAAAGACCTTTGACTAAAACCTACACGAGCTATTTTTCGGTCTCTGGAAATAATTATGATAGAAACAAACACTTTGGTCCTTCGAGCCGGATATGGTTTTTTATGGAATTTATTTGTATTAGAATTTGAATACCACAACACAACCTTTTTTTGTTATTTGCATATAAGATGATATTGTATTGTCCTACCTAGTAAAAAATTGAGAAAATTTTGTTTAGTCACCATTTACAGCAAACCGCAACGTTCATTCTTTTATTTAGTCAATAACTAGTTAAATCTTGAGGTTTTCGGAATAGTTGGAAAGAACAATAAAGAACGAGGAAAATATAAATAGACTTTTTTTCTTACAGGTCATTGTAAAACACAAGCTTATTGCATGGCTAAGTTGATGTGTGGAAGCTTGGTTATATATCCAGTTGGCTTAAGCTGAAATTAATTATTAAATTTCTTGAGTACTTTTTCTGAATAAACTAACGGAAAGCTTATAATAACTTCAATCGCTTGGCCTTCATCCGCGGTTAATGGAAACGTCTATTTGAAACTGGATTATAAATCGTCGATACTGTTGCGTTTTTCCTTGATTGAAAGATAACATTGTGCCGGAATTGCGATTTAACGGTGTTACGATTGCTTTGATGACTTGCTACGTAGTTATTTAGCATTCACAAAGTTGTAATGTTTGTAAATATTCTATTTTAGGAATGCGAGTAGTTTTTTCAATGGTGAAGAATAAATATTGCCTTTATTTATGTTTACATTTGCACACTGTGTATTAAACACCCTAAAGGGTTTGTTTTGCAGATGTTTGCTCTCTTGAGGACCAAATTACAAACCTAAATAATTAGATAAGCTTCGTGTTTGGAGCTTATATTTTAGATGTTTACCTATTTACCTACAAAAGAACCAATTAGTGTGCTTTGCATTAAGCTACAAGCCATTGTAAAACTATCATGTAATATGACCAGACCACTTAACTTCCACTAGCACAATCTTCGCAAGTAATGTGGGCATTTCTTAAGTTTCCCCATCTTCCAATAGTTATGCCAAGGCTTGAGACTACAGAAATATTACAGGTTCACAACGCTTAAACTATCATAACGTAAAGGATATAACGTCATCTAGTTTCTTCAGAAGCACAGCATATAGGGCCCGTCTTGGGCCGGCTTGTACGATTAGTTCTATAGGTATAATTAGTCTGGGAAAATTTTGCTCGGGTAAATTAAACACAAGCACGCTAATTGAAAGGTCGGCGTGTTTATTTACTTAAAGAAGGGCGTATATTTCTCATGAAGGCTTTTAGGAATTTTGGGCCAAATTATACAAGTTTATATGGTAAAGTCTAACTACACGTTTGAAAAACTACGGACTTATAGTTCCCGGTACATGTCTTGAGCGGTCGGCGGAATAGGAGAGATCGCTTTGCGCATTAAGCGTAGCCAATTTGGTACGACTTTTCTACATATGGGTAACATTACCCTTTTGTCTCTTTACTCGAAGGTAATAAAAAAACTTTATACTTCGAAACATCACTTGGGTGTAAGCCAAGGTAACCGCTCATCAACAGTGCCGGAAAGTATACAAACACTGTTTGATTTTGTATTGTTACGAGTTTATGGGGACTCGAATTAAAATGCCGTTGGAATTATTATAGAGTTTATTAGAACTATACAAACACGTATAACACAGGTACAAATATAATCGAACACAACAAGTCCAAACGTAATGCAGAAGGTCGTAATATTGAATTACGCGCAACGCGCCAAGTCCGTCACTATTAGATTCTCGATTGTAGTACACGCGTCTCGCTTTCATCGTGGTTCTCGCTCGACTGCCCCCCTCCCTCAATCAGGCCATCGTTTTATACTGCACAAATGCCACCGGACAACGTGTATCGAATTTCCTAGAATCAGCTTGTACTTTATATCCGTAACACCTGGCTAATGATTACAATAGAACAATGGGCTGTTCTCTAGAAACGTATGCCAGCAAATAAGTAAACAAACAAAGACGATCATAAAAGAATTACAATAGTTTCAATGTTATTAGTTCAAATGCCGACGGGTAAAGATGTGCTGTTACAAATCTTTACGTGGAATTTATGTTTGTCGGCGCCTAGATTGTAACAGTATAAACAAATGGTTTAGGGCACAATGTAAGTTATTTCAAATCTGTATTTTATGGATCCGATTATGCTACTCCCACTATTACTACTACTATCAAATCCAATCGTCCGTTTATTACAATAGTGTTGGTCAAGTAGCGGGTAGCGTCGATGGTTGTCGTCGATTTTTTTGGTAGATGTGTTGGAATTGGAGACGAAAATGTTATAAAGAAACTTAAGACTTGAACAGCATCCGGAATAAAACAAGAGTCAACTTCTGTATTTACCTCTTAATTCTGTTTTGTAATTTTGTTTAAGACTTAAAACGCTTCGCTCCGAGTTAATTGGCGTTCTAGGAACGATAAACGACTCTTCGTGTAACAAGCATTAACTATTTGGGACTCGGAAACTTGAAAGCGCCTGGCTTTCAAGTGCAGTAAGTAATTAACAATTTTATGAAATTAAATTATAACTGGGGTATAAGGAATTTGTTATTGGTAACATTGATTTTATCGTCGTCTTTTTTCTTAAATTGTGTATATTCTCTAATAAGAATGTTATCGTTGTTTTTATTTTACAGAATTTTTGGATGATTATCAGCTATTCACATTATAATAACAACACATTAGTGATAGGCTAAATAAGCCACATGCGGCCACACAACCGTCAAAGAAATTAAATGTCTAATATTCACAATACATGGCGGTCGCTGGATTTGAAATCTAAACACAATTAAAATTTTCATAAGTAACCGACCGTACAAAAAGCAGTAGTAATAAAATATATAATAATGCATTAAAATTACTTTTGAGGACTTAATATCTTTTTTAATTTATTTTTTATGAAGACGTCATTCATCCTACTGTACACTATTGATGTATTTCTATAACGTTCCAAAGCTGTCATTGCTGTCATTCGTAAACAAGCTAGCTTTCAACTGATTCGGTATGATTAATCAATTTTAATTCAAATTTATTTATTTGCTTCACAAAACGGTACATAGTACATGATATGTTATTTACCTATTTAGGGTACAAATTAAAAAATAGTAAAATTAATATGATATCATATATTTAATAAATTATAATTTTTATGTTAGTTGTGTTTAAATTTATTATTGTTATTAAAAAAACATTAATTGTATATTATATTATATGTGTATCAATAACATTTAATCAATTAGCTAATAGTGTAATTTAGGTTTCAATAATTTTCATAAATAATAATTGTAAAATAAAATAAAATAAATAATATAAATTATATAATAATAATCATCATAATATAAATTAATGGGGCCATATAATGTGCATTTTTTTGGAGAGATAGGTTGCATAGAGGTACTACCACCACTCTATTGTTTGTTTGATCACGCAGTATCCTCTCACGTTGGTCTTGATTTCTTTTAAATAGATCCGGGTTTTGTTTAACAAAAATTACTATCTGGCTTTTTTAAGTAAAACAAAAGCAAATAAAAGGTTAACAGTCCCTTGGCTGCGTTGCCCCGGCGACTGCACATAAATATTTGATAAGGATGGAAATTGGATGAGCAATGAGCATCGGAATTGAGGGTGAAAGGAGCGTATATTGGAGAGCATTATTTACAAGATTTTCTCGGACTTAACCTACTTCAGAACAAAAAAGAATTTTCGTAACAATATGGAGTTGTAAAATATAGCCGTAAGCCGCAAGAGGGTATAAATAGGGAGTTATGTAATAATAATGATAGATACATACGAGTACATTTTAATTAGCTTCGAGACCTTTTGCCTTTGTATTAGTATTTGAATATTTACAGAACTTCTAAACTTGAAATTTAGTAATAAAACTACGTTTTAACGGTTTTGAGCACGGTAATTTATTAAGTTTTGGTTTGTCCGACGTTTCGGCCGCTTTTCAGTGGCCGTGGTCACCGTGGCTTAAGAAAATATTGAAATTTAGTCTTAAAATTATATTTGTATTTTAATATCGTTTAATATTATTAGTTTATATATATAAAGTATTAGTTTATTTATTTATGTATTTATGATAGTATACTACTACAAACGTAAAAACGTCTCGAAGCTAACTCATCTGTACATGAAACTTATTTAAGTAATAACTATTGAATTATTATTATGAACGAATTTGTAGGATATGAATTCTAAAATTCTAGGGGGATTATCACAAAGTTTATTAGATGTACACACACGTAATTCACAGTTCTTACAAATATGGCTGAATACAACAACACCAAACCGTAGGGCAGAAAATCGTTGTCACATTAATCGCACTAAGTTCGTCGTTATAAGATACTCGCTTATAAAGTGCACTAGGTAATGCACTCAGAACCCGACTGACGCATTTCCCGACTGACCGACCCTTATCCATTTGTAAATTAGACATGACCTCCTAGCCACATGCCGCCCAATGGTTCTGGATTAATGGCTTCCAAGAATACGCATGAAACACCCACAATGGAAAGAAGGTTTTATGACGTCTTACGGCGGCGTGAACAAGAGATTAGCGCAAACAATCACCCAAATTCAAAGGGGTAATAAAATACCTGTAAAGACCGGTTTACATCAATATGTATTTTTAACTAGATGGCATTCATTAGTGTCGAACTAATCCTTGTTGTTATTGCATTGCGTCGAAGCTTGCCAGATGTGCGGATTAACTCCGTGAACGCGGCCCTTTGTCGATATTATACAGTTTTGTATAAAACAATGCTCGAACGGAGGGGTAGGGCAGTCAAAGCGATAACACAAGCGAGGCAAGACGTGTGTACATTTTATTGACGGACTTTGCGCGTGTTATTGAATTGTGCATTACATTGGGACTTATTGCGCCTAGTTATATTTGTACCTATGTTTTACGTGTTGGTATAGTTTTAATAAATTATATAGTAATTCCAACGGCATTTTAATCCGAGTCCTGTAGTTCGTTACAATATAATATAGTATAGGCTTATAACCTCATCATGATTTAGAACTAATTATCTGTTTTAAATCGTGACTCGTCTGAAACAATAGAAATCCGAGATTTTCTTGTTTCACTCACCCTTAATAAGGATTGTATTACTAAGAAAAGTGCTGTTGAGTACTCAGCTTTTATTTTGGCATGGTCTCTACAGCTTAAGTTATTATTCTGGGGTTAGTACCCATTGCTTGAAACTTATCTATGAATCGGAACGATGTCTAAGAATGAAGCTTACTGAATGAATAACACCTTTCATTGTTGACAAAGGGAATTTGCTTAAGTACTAACCACGGCGGGGCAAAAACGGTGGAGGAGTGTAGGATTCACCGCGTTGAGGTAATGGTGTTGAGGCTATGCTCACCCGAATCATTGATACCCACTTAAACCCTTGGTATTTCTACCTTCACCTTATGCCAGAACTACAGGAAAACGTAACCTGACCAACTCCGCGTGCCTTGAATGGTGCTATAGGTCTCTTGCACTGCCGGGCGAAGGTTAGCTAACTCTACTCTTGACATCGCCTCTCTCAACAACTGCGAGAGGCGGTATGTTACTAGCCCGGAATACCACCCAAATCAAATATATCCTTTGACGTCCTATTTATCACTTCAGTTTATACAAAATGTAAACTTTGAGTAGGTACCTAGGTGTCGCACTAAAACTGGTCCATCGCATTGTCATAAAAGCCGCGAATAACGAAGAAACAAAAGTCCGAACTAAGTCTTTATTACATTTATACTTAACGTACAAATACATAAGTAAGAATATAGCTGACAAGTTACTAGCGAAAATATATTTGTTACGACTTGTAGTTTTCTGCCACCACTATTTGCCGACCCAATAACTGTGACACGGTGTGATTTGTGGGACTTATTAATTAATCAACATGTTACTTTTCCGTTCAGCGTGTTTAGTAAAGGAAAGACTTACGTAATTAACTGATAAACCTACATATTGGAAAACGAATACAGTGTGTGGTAAATGTATATTATGCCAAAGGCGATGTTATTAGGTCGTTTTAGTATTACGCCCAAAGGAAGGTTTGCACTTAAAATCTGCGTTGGGTCAGATATGATTCCGGCACAGCAATATGCCGAGTGTAAACCTTGTTTGCTGAAGATGCGGCGTACAAATTCTCAAAATATGCTTCTTGTATATACTCGTAATAATGTATAAGGAATGTAATTACGTCGCTATTTCTTCAAATAAAGTTTTTCTTTCTTTCTATTAGTGTGTACAATTGTCGTTAACGGTTTAAATTCATTAAATCGATATGCATTAAAATCGATATGGCAGGTTTATAAACGATTACGATTAATATTAGACAATAGCATTATATAACCAAAATTAGTTACCTATGCATAATTTTATTTTGAGCATATATTTCGTGAAAATTATAACTTTATTGAGTTGCACGTATTAAGTGTTTACCTTGATTACTAGGAATCAAATAAAGAATATTGCGTTATCTGTCACTGTTATTGGGCCCTAGATTAGTTTCTATGGCTTTATATATCTTGAAATGTACTTGTATTTTTTTATTAAATAAATTGAAACACAATTATTATTAGTGTTGTTAAGATGACACCCAGCGCCGGCTGTAATGAACGTAATTATCCCTGATATTAGGTTAGCCACATTAAGCAATCAGAATACTTGAATCTACAGGTAGGCGTGGATAAAACCAAATTAAGCCACGAAATTCAAGGTTCGTGTGTTAATCTTAATTTGGATCTGAAATGCGATATTGTTATTAACAGTTTTGTAAGTTCGCACATTATCATAATTACGTCGCCCTTGTATTCCATAGTCATTTCTCTAAGAAACTACTGGATATCAATGAAATCTAGTACGAATATGTATAATAAAATCTGCACAAGGATGTAGTGAAATGCGTAAAAGTAAAGATTAATGATGGCCGGTGTACTTGTAAACTATGGGGTGAAAAAAGTTTTATTTAAGCGTATAATCGTGCGGGATATCATTAGTAAGATTTTTTTAATTTTTTTTATTGAGCATCCTCCGAGTGTCGCATCGGTGAGGGAGTGCTGGAGTGGCCATGCGTAAGGTAGCGTTGCGCATGCCAAAGAAGAAGACATGTCGTGATGCAAGAGCATTGCAGGAGTCATGCGTTAAAATTAAGCGACGTACACCGGATGAAAATAACGAAGCCTCCGAGCTGGTTTGTGTTATCTATAGATTCGACACTGTCGTCCAGTGTAGTTTTATCCCGGACTTGGATAACATATCGGACTGACTGTTCAGTGTGAGTTATACTGGCATTGGCTTAAATAAAGGCACGTTCTTTTAGATCAGCGTTTCCTTCCCATCCCGGTACCCACAGCACGTAATATAATATACATAGGCATATATATACACACATATATATATACACATACAATAACTTATTATTGTGATAGAGTGAGAGATAATTTTAGTTCTTGAGAATACACCTTATTTTCAAATAAATGCTTTTTATGGTTCCGTAGCCAAACGACGAAAACAGTGGATATTGGCTTTATACGATTTGTGTACTTAGCCCGTGTCAAGTTATCCACGATATTAATTAGACTAATCTTCAAAAGCATCAGCATAACCGTAGATGACTGGCGCCAAACGGTGCGGTGTGGCATCTCTAAAAGGCACACTTTACTAAACAAGCACATAAATAAAAATACAAACAATATCTTACAAGTATTATTCGCTTTTAATTAATTTTATACTTTTTGAAAATAAACCCGCATAGCAATACTTTCCTCAAGTTCCCTCCAAAAACTCTAAAATAAATATCAAAGCAAAATCTCGAACTGAAATTTTTTATTAATTTATTTTTATTCGACATGAGATATTCGATCAATCGGCAACGTATCGTGGCGATGTCTGTAGACGGTTTATTGCTGTATCCGAGGCCCTTAAGGGCAGAGGGCACTTTTATAGGGCATCAAAATCGGCACCTTTTATCGTGTCTACGTGATACCAGTGTTATGTCCGACGATAATGGCCAGTCGTAACGCAGATACTGCTATCTATTCAATCTTGGTACATTAGTGGTGTAATTTCATCCGATTTCGACGGTTATTTTCCATGTTGGGTTGGATACGATTTATGAACACGTTTTTCTTTTTGGTAGATTGTATATATAAATGCGAAAGTTACTGTTTGTCTGTTAACTTTTCATGAAGTATCCAGTGTAACAGTCTATATCTTATTATCCATTACTTTTTACCTTACCAGTGATACAAATTTGTCTGTGTTGTGTAAATAATAGCTTACAAATAAAGAATATTACTAAACGTAGATCGCTCTTTTTTAGGGAACTTTCAGGTATTTGTGGGTATTTTAGGGATTTAGGGACTGAATTGACTTTAGCTTTAGGGGATAATATTTTAGGGTGTCGATAACCCTGCGCATCGAGCTATCGTGAGCACACTGTAAAAACCCGACAGGAACTGTGTGAGTGTATTCTGGAGAAAGACATGACTGTTCGTCTTAGACCATTGGTTGAATGGTCTAAGGTGTTCGTCGAAAATATAACCTTGACGGGTCGTCCCCAAAATAGCGAAGAGATGTTTCATGGGGATTAATAATTATACATTTAATTCAGAAATAAGACAAAAAATGTGGTTGATATCGCAGGTAGGAGGTAATAGCGGTAGGTAATAAATCGAATTGGTCGGTACTAGGCTTTCCTAGTAGTAGTAAAAATTGAAAGAGATCGCGTAACTCAAACTATCCTTAAATGTACAACACAACAAAGCTCATATCGACAGAAGCTCAGTGTTCGGACAACAACAGACCGATCAGACCATCGAATGATAAATGTGCCCACGACGCATTTACAGGTACTCTTATAATTTATTATTATACCTATGACGAGGTGTGTTCATACTGTTCGAATGAAATTGATAGAATAATCTGCAAGTGTCCTTCCTATTTTTGAATCCTGTATCTTAGAGTAAGAAATTGTTATTACTCTAAGTTATGTACCAATAAAAGTGAAGTGTGTGTGTTTTCATAATGAATGCCAAAATTTAACCGATAATTTATATTTATATTATGTCTACCCATGAATCACTGTTTTAGATTTTATGTTTGAAAATTTATCTTTAATAGGCTTCATAATGGCTCTAAAGATTTCGACCAAAATTTCAAGGATCAAAACAATAACTGTCTTCTTGAATTTTGGTGTAGGTTTTTATTAGATTCTGTATTGATAATACATTATATCCCTATTTTAATGTGTCAAGTTTTTAAGCATTTTCATATTGTCTTTTCCGTTTTATATTAAAAACGTGTATAATGTTATCATAATAGTATTGAATTCGCTCCTACACTAACGAAGCTTTTCACCTCAAAGTCAAAAGTAACAAACTTAACAATAACAAATTCTCAAGTGGTATTGAAGTACGATATTGTTTTATACCTAAAATTAATGAGATCCAAACAAGTAGAAGCTTAAATTTCTTGTACAAAACAATTTATAGTACGTAAAAGATATGGTTGAAGATTCGTTTTTCAATATGAATATTTTTCGGGTAAAATTAAAGCCTATAGGCGCCATACGCCAGGCGGTACACATGCAGTTATTGTTTTTGCAAAAATAAAACCAACTTCAAACTTCAAAGCAAAAAATATGTATGTTTTGCTTTTATATTCTACATCTTGAAGTCGGTGCATTATGAAATTTTTGTCAAAAAGAATATTTTATATTTTTAAGTTGCTTGATTTGCTTTAGAGATAATATTTTGCACCTGTAAAAATTGTACTACTGGTATACAAATGCTGCCTTTCGAAGACTATAGGCGCTCCGCGTTCTTCTACGAGGGTTGCTCTCGATTCCTCTGAGATTCTCTCATCAGACACTGACTTGGTGACAATGGGAGCACCTTAGGAGTATGCTCTTTCGAATAAATAAAATAGAGAAAATCGGTCCACTATTGACGAGAAAATTTAAACGATTTACACAATACAATTACACATATAATAATATATATAAAATTGAGCATTCATAAAATGACGTCAGTTGCCACATTTTTTTAAAAGTATCTGTCAAAAGTTATGGCCTACAGGAAATGTCTGGCAACTGTATATCTTTGTTTATAACAATATTATATATGACATATGTAAAAACTAGCCTTGCTACTTTGACGTAAGTTAGCATGGTTTTTTTCTACCTTTGATACCTGCTACCTGAAAAACGGCCCAGCTTTCAGCTAAGCGAGTATCCATTCCTTTCTAAGTTTATGTTAAACTACCGATCCTAAAAAATCATTTTTGCTAAAATCACGTAAGTCTGGGTGACTGGGATCTCGGTCTAATATATGGAACAATGTTAATACTTAATTATAATTTAACTATACTTTTATAAATTATTTAGGTAAGCATAACGAATTCCTATTTAGTTAATCAATATAAATAAGACAGTTAGTGGTTATGAATTAATGAAATATTTAAAGGGAAAAAATAAGGCGGTACAAATGGGTAGGTAATATTTTTTAATTAGGCTTAATTAGGTAAACTTCTTTATTTTATACTAAAAAACTAAATATCGAGGAGGAAAAAAATCCAATTCTAGCTCAACATTGAAATAACAGCGGAGCACAAAGTAGTTTCTTGGATGCAGCTGGATTTGAAGTCGATATTTTCCGCAATTTTGTCAAAGCCACATGACAAAGGCGCCAAAAAAGGAAAACGGACAACGCGTCGCAGGAAATGAAGCGTTCTGTATTGAAACAAGAGCCTCATCACACTTTGTAGGCACTTGCTACGTTTTTCGTGTCAGCTGTATAGTTATTGCAAAATCTTAGTCATTATGATGTATTTTTTATGCCTCAGAATTACACTTTTGAAGGATTAACGTAGAATAATAACCATTTAATATAGTCTTAGGTTAAACAAATCACACCTATCTTATGGGTAATATAGTACAACGGACAACTGCCGGTCCCAGACATTCAGACAAGAGTAAATAACAGCGACTTCTTTTATGATATTTACCATTTCAAGAGTCGAATCCGAGAGCTTTGCGTTCCAGTGACCTAGGCGGGCAAAGGTTAGTTTTACTTTATTCAACCGCAGAGGATGTCTAGTAGGTAATCATTTTTTTTATTGCACGAGTTCAGCTTGTCTGCTGACAGACTGCTGCAAACAGCCCACTTGATGGAAAGCGGTTACCATCGCCTATGGACATTTGCAACACCAAAGATGTTATAAATGCGCAGTTGCTCTCTTAAGGGAGACTGGAACCTGGTCACTAACGCCGGTACCCAACTCAAAGTTGTTGTAGCGGCATACAATAGACCAGGCTCACCATCCGGACCGGTAAATAACTACCACCTGGCTATGGGTTGTTTTATCGCCTTTTACAGCAGACCGCCCGGCCCCAGGAAATTGTATTCTTTATCCCGTTCTTACATGGATATAGTTATTTTAATAATTTTTATCATATGTTTATTCCCAAGTATATAATAATTATTATGTCCCAAAATTCATCATAATCAGTTTATTTTACAAACCGTGAAGATGGAGCGCACAAAATTAAAAACATTGTAAAATCTTCTATATTTTTTTTATTCAGTTAATATCTGTTTCAAACAATTATATTATTTTGACTAACGTTCATTTGCTCCTACCACTTATTATGTGAACGAATACAGTATTAATTTTCAACCACGTGTGCACAAAAATGGAGGACTATTTATTATTTTTGCAATCGCCCCATCTGGTGGGCAGCTCGCTCAATCAATCCGGCTCACGGCCGAAACAGTTGAACCGCACCGATCAATCACCAGGATTCTACTACGTCACCAAAAAGGGCAATTTGCGAAGGCCGTCGAAATAGTCCTTCGTGTAAAAATAACTTTATATCTACGTTCTTTTATTTATAGTTAGTATTTTTTGCTATTTATGTATATGTATTATAACGTAAAAGCTATGCGGATAATATGGAATTATTAGACTTAATAAATATTATCATCTTGTGGGGAAAGGAGCAATACTTCATATTGTCTGTAGTCAATAATAATAAGTTAAAGCTAATTATAATCGAAGTGTCTAGTCGTCCGCTAATCGGATAAATATTTATCGTTCGCTAACTGGACTCAATCCTATAAGGAACTCTAGTCGCCCGCTAACCGGACGACTCTAACTTATAGCACCGCATTTGTAGTACCTTTGGTGTTGCAAATGTCCACAGGCGATGGTAACCGCTTTCCGTCATTTGGGCCATCTGCCTGTCTGCTGAACTCCTGCGATACAAAAAAACACCAACCACGTATCTGGCACAAGCACGCTTGTTTTGTACAGATTAGCGGGTTTCAAATATGTATTATGTGATTATCTTCACAGTGTTCTTTCCTTCACCGTCAGCATATGATAATTGAAACAATATGTAACATTAGTTTTCTAGAAAAGACCTATTGGTACATAAATCCCAGGTAGTCTTCGAACCCACATCGTTAAAATGGATAAATATTTGCGTCCGTGCACTTTGTAGGGTACCGCATAGATGACAAACGTTCGCTGTCTTCATTATTCAGTTGTTAAGTCAAAGTAGTATACTACACTAACGTAAAAAACTACTCAGGGATGTTGTTCAAAACGGTTGCCACTCTGATTTTGGTCGGAATTTTCCACCATTAAGTTTAAAACATAGAAGGGTTGGTTAGATTTTTCACGATTTTTTGGACGAATATATATATTTTCAGTTCTAAAAAACAGCAATGTTCATTGCTACGTTTTTTCAATGTCTAACCAACAATACATCACGCAACTATGTACACTAAAAAAACAAATCTTACAAGAATGGCAGCTATCCCTAGTCTATTTTGCAATTTTACACATATAATTTTCTAGCGCTCAATAAATTATATCGTATCAAATTTAATTCTTGTAGACCAAAGTAGTCTCTGAGAAAAATCACTGATATACACAGACAGACCCGCGGACAGCGGGAAATGATGATTCCGTAAGGGTTTTATTCACGCCAAAATTGCTATAGAACTCAAAAAGAAACTAAAAGCATATATAAAATTCAATAACATTAATAACTAAGATAAATGTGTTTCTAGTACATTGTTATAGATTTGGCCTCTTTTACGGTAATGGTGTTAAAGAAAGTGTTCCCGCGTTCACATTACGACGCCATTACGCAACAATAAAATAATGGCGGAAAAATAATGCGGACTTAGAACGTAACTAACTCGTCACGGGTCAGACGGCACAACACGCAGATTTGAATGAGTGGGAATTTTACGATCATTTTGAGCATTCATTGTATTTTTTATAACGTAATATTATTCTAAGTGTTACAATACCTGAGATAGAATTACTATATTTTTATTTAGTACAATGTAATTTTATTGTGTATTGTGTTTTGCAAGACTGTTATGATGCCCGGCACGATTTTTGAACGGTGACCTTGACCACACATGTGAAATTTCAGATCTTTTCGAATTTGAATTATTTTCATTTTCAAGTAAAGAGAGAAAAATAATATTATTGAAATGTCAATGCATCACATCATGTTTGCTACAATACGCATAGCGATTCCTACTAATCTGCCCATCGCTCAAGGTCCGTGTCGGGAACTATATTAATCATAATTTGAAAACACTAAAATATTTATGTATTATAAATTTAAGTGACCAAACCGGCAAGACTTTAGCACATAACCAGCCGTGCCGGTTCCTGTAAAACGTGGTCGTAGGATGTAGGCCACTGTTGTAATGTCACTGATATGAAGACTGGTTATTTTCGTCTCATAATAGCACACAGCAGCAGTCCGTGACCCTCTTGTGTGTATCGTGCAAGTATAGGCCATATTTCCCTGGTACCCACAAAAAATGAGAGGTATATTGATAGATTTATAGACCTGTGCTTTTATCTTAGACACATAAATCTAAAATCTTGAAAGAAAAATGTGAAATTATTTGTATAGTGGTATAGGTAATGAAGTTTTGGTAGCTTCGTGTTTACCGCGCTGTACCATTTACTGGCTGTCCAATATACAACGGTATGGCTAATTACCCAGAGAATGAAAGTTTTAGCGATATCTTATAATTGACATATATACAGACAGACAGATAGAAATTGTAATTATGTAGAAAAAAAATACTATTTCTTACTGTTTCATAATGACATTATAATTAATTTGACGATGTTTTCTCTTTATTTGTGTCATTTTCATGTAACACTACTAGGTACTAGCGGCCCCGGCAGACGTTGTCCTGCTCTGAAAAAATAAAAATCTAGGACACTATCCCAGCACCACCTACCGGTTCCAATTGTGGATTTAAACCATCCGGGGACCCACTCAACACAAAAACAAAATCACCGAACTCGGTCCAGGTGATTAGGAGGATTCCAGAACCCGATCTCAGCGCCACCTACCGGTTCCAACGGGATAAAAGTATCCTATGTCCGTCTCCTGGTTATAAGGTACCCTCCCCAGCTAACCTCCCCACCAATTTTCAAACAAATCGGAACAGCCGTTCTTGAGTTATTAATAGTGTAACTAATACGACTTTCTTTTATATATATATATATATATATATATATATATATATATATATATATATATATATATATATATAGATTTATTTGACGTTTTAAAGTTACGTACTAAGGGTATACTTTTCACTACTCTTAATGCCCTTATGAATTAATAATGTGCCTATGGCTTAAACATAGTGATGAAGTCTGTACCTCCGATGTAACCGACATTTAAAGGTAATAAATCGCACTATTATGCCTCGACACGATGTTGTTTAGGATAAATAACACTGGCATCACTATACTCTTACTAAGACACAACACAATAAAGCATAAACATTATATGTAGCTTACATCTGACTTACATTGTTACCTAATTTAGAAAGCTCCTTACGCGGCAAAGACGATGATAAAAACCTAGTTGCCCTTTGAGAAAAATCAAACGAATAAAACATATTTTTAAAAATATGTTTCCATTTAAAAATAGATTCTGGTAACAACTAAATAATCATAATACAAAATTTAGTAGACGTCCCGTCATTATGTATTCGAAAAATTTTACGCTTGGTGTGAGACATGAATGCCAATATTTTCACGTCGGTACACATCCCTTACGTTTCTTTTCTATACAAAAAATACTGCTTTGTATTTTCCTTCGAATATTCAGGCAGTGTCACGGATTTATGGGTTATTGTCTAGCAAGGGCTAAGTCAGTGTCTCGGACCCAATATGTCAATATGAAGGTTGTAATAGGATTCGTGCTGAATACATTTCTTTCAGATTAGTATGTTTCCAAAAGGAATCCATTCGGATATTCTATCAGTATGTTCTTTTTAACAGCAATAACACATTGCGAAGCGGAGTAGGTACATAGAATATTAAAGTAAATTTAAATTTTAACTTATATGTATGACCTTCAACAAGTGTTCTCCGGTGGAACTTATTTTAAATAAAAACTTTTGAATTTAGATCACATTATACCAAACTTTTCAGATTCATATAAATGCTAGGTAAATACCATAACATAATTATTTATTTCCTCTTTAAGTACACAGTGAAACTTAAAACTGGTAACAACAATAAGTAAGAGGCTGGTGCCTGAATTAGGTTGAAAAGAAACCTACTAATACAGGTCACCAGAATCAACCCGTTGGCCCTGATATTTGGATAACTAAGAAAAAAATTATAATAGTATAATTATATAAGTTATAATATAATATATATTATGAGCCCTTCAAGTGCTTAGTTGTGATGAGATGTCTGAATAAGAATGTGTGATTCAGCGAGATTGAATGAGTCAGGAAATATTATGATCCATATGTTTTATCAGCAGTGTCAGGGATTCAATGGAAAACCGCATAGTCATTTAGGAATATACAAGGTGTCTTCAGTGGACTGATAGTTGAGAGTTATTAAGAAGCTAGTAATTTTTGCTTTGCGGGTTCTTTTTTATCGGGTGAATGTTTAATATATTATTGATTTCATTATAACGGAAGTCACCCAGAAAGCATTAGAAATTTTGTGTGCGACTGGTACGGAATGAAGAAGAAGAGCGTGTTTTTTAAGTAATATATGCAAAATGAAGATTTGTCTGACTGTCATAACATCCCACTCTTTATACAGCTTAACGGTAGGATAGCGAAAAGAAATACCTGCTCCCACCTTTAGAGCCGTAGATAATCCCTGTCAGTAAATTTATTTTTAAATATTAATTATCAGCCAAAGTATCTCTACAATACCTGAAATTTAACTAAAATTTCGTGGTAAACTTAATGGACAAAAATAACGGTTTGGAGATCGGCCTTTTTTTATTTTCGACGTATGCACGGAGTGTACATCCTATATTATAGGATTCCATTTCAACACCCCTGAGAATCAGTTTTTCCATTACCACGCATTCCGTGCGTGTCATTCTGTTGAAGTAGCTGGCACGTTAGTAGTAACCATCCGTAAACGTCATTCAACGTAGTGTAGGCGTAGTGTGACCATCTGCTACTAATACGGCGGCCAGAAAGACCGCCTCAATCGTCTGCGTCGCAAACACATTTACGTGTTACACATAAGCTAGATGCCAGACGTAGGTCTATAGCTAAAAGTTAGTTAATTAATATCTCAATACATTACTTGCTTAAATTTCGATATTGAAGTTAGTCAAACTTAAATTAAACGACGCGCTATGATAATAGTCGAAATTTCGAAATATTATTCCCGTAATTGTTAAAGGGTTATGAACAACCCCTTCAGGGCATTGCCGTATAATATTATGTTTGAATTAATTTTGACTTGTTCTTAATACTTTGGTTGGATGGTCTTAATAAAAGTTTATGCTTTGTTTCAGTTTCATTTTTTAATAATTTACCTGAACCTATAGTTGAATTTAAATGTTTTTATTTTAAATACTCGCTGAAAATTTCAGTTTTCTTATTATAATACGATAAGTTTACAGAATTCATGGCAACTTTAGCTTAAAGGCACGAACTTCTTTTTCCAATGTGGGTTCAAATCAAGGCCGGGAAGAATACACCACTTTGGCAGCTTTTTATATTTCATGTGCATATCGTTGAAAATGATAATGAATACGTTGTAATTAAAAGTCCTTAGTTTTTTTTACGTTCTGTACCATTTCTTAATAAAAAATTACATATCATATAAATCGGCATCGCCGTTGCCATCCAGCGCGAGACGATATACGGATACGGTTAGCGTTTTGGGCACGTTCCCAACTGACGGCGGCTTGGGACTTACGAGTATATAGATTTTATTTGTACTTTTTTATTAGGAAATTGTACTTATCCTTATAAAGTGAAATAAAAATTGAATACATTAATTCAATAATTACATCTTACAGATAAAAAATCATGATTCTACCAACGTTTTCAAAGCAATTTTAGTTAGATACTGTTAAAATAGAAAATGCGGCTAATAAAACTCTAATAATATTTTTATTTATTTTGAACTTCTAAATTTAACAAGCAGATATTACAATTTCTATTCGCTAACGGTAAAGGAAAACAGCGTCCTGAAACATATACCTATATTATTACTCATGCGTAAAACTTACCAATTAATTTTGGACGAGCGCAGCGGGTAACCTGTCTGACGACGAATCTCTGTGGTAGGACATTTATAGCTTGATGTTGTTTGAAAGAAATTCTTAGTTGAAAAAATAAATGAGAATGTATGTGAATCCACAAGAAATAAACCAGATTTTTAATTGCGTCTGACATAAAAAAAATCATCTACATAGTTATGAAACTGCGTTTAAAAGTCAAATTTGTTAACTAGTTTTCATATACAGAAATAAACTTGGTTCACAAGCTAGAAAGACTATAAAAAGTGATTAATATGGCGTACTACAAAGAAAATTCAACCTTATTTGAAGTTTATAAAGTGTTGTTGAGAACAGCACATGGATGTATAGGGGGTAACCCCGTTTTCTACGTGTTCGCAGGAAGTAGCGGGTAGTAAGGAATTTTTATGTACATTTCATTATTCGTCTGGATATTTGTTTATTTATGTAACAATTTCACGAGAACCGGATTTGATGATTGCTTATTTTGACTCTGTTACACGTACACTGTAACACACACGGACACTGATTTCACTGTTAACTATACAAAAAAAGTATAAATATCTTATCTTATATTATCTTATTCTATTAATATATTATTTTAAACTAGATATTTTGTTAGGAGGGCTGTTTCTTGCTCTTTAACGCAAAAGCTTTAGATATTGATAAGACTAATCAGTAACGGCGTTAGAGCCAAGAGCCCCAGTCATTAGGGGGCGCCTTAAGGGAGGCTTCAGGCAACCCTCCACATGTTTTGAATTTAAGCCACTTCAATAATGAAGACGTGTTAAACGTTAAGTTAGTAAAGCATTAGGGGTCTGTTGCATGTTTTAACAAGCTTTGACATGTGACGGTTTGATTCATATTGAGTTAGAGTAAATTAGTAGGCTTCTTTAAGAACCTTGAAGAAGCCTACAAAATTTATTCTAATTCAATATGAATAAGACCGTAAGTATGTACATGTGTTACTTACATATATGTAAGTAACGGAAGCTTTCAACGTTTCACCCACTTCCCAGACGTTTCATGAATTTGAAATATTACACAATAATAAAATTACTTTTTGATTGATTTATAATATTTTTAGCTTTAAAATTCCTGATCTATTTTAAGAAATAGTGTTGTGCTTGACTAAAATAGACAAAGAATCGGTCGATCAATGCACGCTGCGGCCACCAATTTTTCACAACACTAGCTTTGGGTAACGGTCCCAAAAATAGGCAATACATCTCTAAAAATCTTTTCTTGTGTTATTCAATATTTTTTCGGTTTAACGTTCAAGTGGCTTATCTTTTCATGGAAACTCGTATTTTGTAGTATGGAAGGTTTCCTAAATTATCGTTGTTATGTGGGTTGTGTTTAGTTTCAGAAAAGAAAAATTGTTTTTATGCTACTTTTTTAAACATTAACAGCCTTATTTTCTTAAGTTTTCGCGACTAGTATACATAATAAAACTACTTTTTAACGTAGTTTAAACATCAAATAAATTATCATACTTAAAAAAACGTGGTTTTAATATTTATATATTTTAATGTTTAATGCATATTGATTTAGAGTTATTGTTTTAAGTTCCGACTATTGCTGTGGTCGTAATACATAACCGAGATAATTATTAAGCAAATAAAAGTTTTTTTTTTACAAAAAATATCTGGGCACCTTTAAATGGAAAGGAATGAATCGATGATCATGAATTCTTATATAGATATATTTTTCTAAAACGAGGATGGACATATGATACATTTTATCCCAGAAAAACCTTCAGCGATATACGCATTCACGATCTTATTCATATTGAGTTAGAGTAAGTTTGTAGTCTTCTTTAAGAACCTTAAAGAAGCCTACATATTTACTCTTAAGCCAATATAAATAAGACCGTTAAAGTTTACAAAATTATATAAACCGATTAATGCTAATTTGTATACTACATGGCTATTATGTTGTATATTAAAATAAAAAGGATATGTACACAATGCACATATACCTACCTTTTACTTTAATCAACAACAGCTTTAAAACCCTATATGGTAAAATTTAACGAATGCTCACTTTATGAAGAAGATAATTTTCACCTCATTATCTCGCGTCGTGATTCGTGTTACTCGTACAAAGGCGTGTTTTTCATTACTTAGCTTCGTAGCAGTAGAGTGGCGACGTGGTAAGGGCGCTCTGGTCCACAAGTCACCGTCTCCCGGGCACAATTACATTGCCAACTCAAAGACCGACGACTGGGGTTAAGCTTTGTCTACATTCTGTCAAAAAAGTATTGGGAATGGATGATTTGGTTATGGTTTCAAATTCAATTTTTTGTTTTTTTTTGTTGTTTGTTTGGGACAACGGTCATTTAGATTAAGTACACTGCTCTTTTTAGTTAGATCATATATAGTGTATTGCGAATTCCATAATGGATGAAAACATAGAACAAAGAGTGTCTCTTAAATTTTGTGTTGCCAATGGAATTTCGTGTTCAGAGACCCTGAAAATGTTAGAAGGTTTATGGTGAATCTACTTTATTAAAAACACGTGCTTATGAGTGGTAAAAAGCGTTCAAAAGCTGTCGAGATATGCTAGAAGATTTGCCTTACCCTGGTAGGTCATCAACGTCTACAACTGAAGTAAATATTGCAAAAGTGTAGGAAATAGTGACTTAAAATCCTCATTGTAGTTTGAGAGAAATAGCCGCTGAACTCTCTGTGTCTCACGAGTCGATACGTATCATTTTAAATAATCACTTGGGTAAGAAACATGTTGCCGCTCGGCTAGTCTCAAAAGACCTGAATTTTCTCCAAAAACTCATTCGCACAAGAGTCGCTGAGGACATAATAGAACGAGTCAATTCCGACCCAACATTCATGAAATGCATTCTTACTGGTGACTAGACGTGGGTTTATGAGTTTGACAGGTAAACTAGTCTCAACAAGCTTCGGAATGGCGCCTTCCATCTGAACCGAAACCAAAAAAACTACGCAAAAGTAGATCAAAAGTTAAAGTAGACTGTTTTTTTTACTATCACGGTGTTGTTGTGCACTCGGAATTCTTACCGGAACGTCAATCGGTAAATAAAGTATATTATTTAGACGTCTTGTGGCGTTTAAGGGAGCAAATTCGACGACAAAGGCCATCACTGTGAACGAATTTTTGACCTAAAACTCAATAACTACCATCGCGCAATCACTTTATTCACCAGATATGGCTCCAGCCGACTTCTTTCTTTTTCTAAACTCAAATTACCACTTCGTGGTACCCGTTTTTAACCGACTTCGAAGAAAGGAGGAGGTTCTCAATTCGTCGGGATCTTTTTTTTTTTTTTTTTGCTTTTTTTTAAATGTATGTTCGCCGATAACTCCGTGATTTATGATCCGATTTACGTGATTCTTTTTTTGTTCGACGCGGAATAGCTTCCAATTGGTCCCCTAAAAATTTTAAATAGTTTGGCCCAGTAGTTTTCATTTTATGAACATTTTTTGTTCCCGGTTCTTGGGACCTATATTTTTTAAGAAGCGCGGCACCATTCGTTGGTCCACCCATACATAGCTAGACACTAAAAAGTAACAAATAAAATTTAAAAACTTCGTTTAAAAAAACCGACTTCAAAAACTAAAAAACTAAAATGTATAAAATAACTTATTTCTTAAGCTATTATTATTAATATATATTATCTAAAACATCTTGAAGTCGGTGCAAAGTAAAACATAAAAATTACTATATTTTGAAAATTACTAAGCACCGACTTTAAGATGTTTTACATAATATATATTAATAATAATAGCTTAAGAAATAAGTTATTTTATACATTTTAGTTTTTTTAGTTTTTGAAGTCGGTTTTTTTAAACGAAGTTTTTATTCAGTAGAATGATCTTCAATTCTAGAAAATGCGTTTAAAAATGTTTTGATGATTGGATTATTTGTTGGCGTAAGTGTATCATTTCTGACTGAAGCATACTTTAAAGGTGATAAAATAAATTGGAATGAATAACTAACATTTTGTGTATTGCTGACTTTTCTCGGTATTTTTTTGACAGAGTTAGTTTATTGACTAATAGTATTTATGCGATTAATACAAGCAGTAAGATGCAGTGGCAAGTTTGCTAATGCATGCATTTCCCGGTACTAATCAACGCTCTAAATGGGAGATAAGATTGGGTCTGGTTAAATAGTTTTTAAGCTGGATTTTTTTATATTGGTGTACAATTTAAAAAGATCTGAAAATTAGTTGATCTTGATTTGACGAAAGTAGACATTGATGGAAAACTGTTAACGCTAGCTTTATGTTTTTAGACAGACAAAATGATGCTACGTTTACACATCATATATAAACGTTAAGCTATATAGCATTGATAGTTTTAACATTACTTATTCTGAATGAAAGAGAGCGAGAGAGAGAGAGAGAGAACACTTTATTGCACACCAAAATATACAATAACAAAAACAGACCATATTTACAATATTTTCTAGGCAATACAACAGGCGGACTTATCGCTCAAAGCGATCTCTTCTAGGCAACCTAAATGAGAGAAATTGAATCAGGCGAAATAGGTTATTTCGTTATATTTATGAACGTGTTATTTTATTCAAATATTTCACATATTTTCTTTATTAAATGTATGTTATTACGATCTCAGAAGAAAAAACGTTATTATTTAAAGCGCATGATTTTTTTTTCAAATCTTCCATGACTATATGGAATAAAAGTGTTCCGTGTTATTTGTAACCTTTTCATACATTTTTTATTGCCATAAACTGGCAAATAGGCAAACGGCCCACCTGATGGATAGGAATGTATATAATATATTGGGTGGATTGCATGGGGTATTACAAACATCTATGCTACTTACTGCCTATACATAACATACTTAAAATATCCAACTTCGTAAACATCTTTATTTCAAAAAGTTCGCCGCTATGCAATTCTTTATTATGTATACAGCTTTATAAGAAACCGACGACCAACTATAAGAACTATAGGTACCGGGACCCAATGAGCAGTACGTATTGCAAGCCACTTCGGTGCGGAATGCATTTTATTAATGTCGCAACTTGAAAATTTCCTATTGGCAGTTTAAAAAGGGTGTGAATTTGAAAAGAGTGAATGTGGTTTATTTATTATAGGTATAACAATTTGGATCTATAGTTTTACAACAGCTTTCTATATGGCTTTGCCAATATGAAATTGATGTAATCTGTGGTGATGAATACTTGATTTTTAGGGTTCGGTAGACATTTTGGCGAAAACTAAATCATTATGAAATGTCATGTCTTTCCGTCCGTTTGTTTCTCTATGTATCACTCATTTTCTCGGTTCTGTTCAATCCATATGAATGAATTTTAGTATCTCTATACTAAAAAATTGAACTTTAATTCCACAACAGTATTCTCTATACTCTTATAGAGAATACTGTTGTGGAATTAAAGTTCAATTTTTTTCTGTTCTTATACATATTCCATTGTTATATAATTTAAGTTAATAGACAGAAAGATATTAATTAACATTCATAATCTTAAAAATTGTGGTGCATACTCTACTTTTGAAGTAAGAGGTGTAAAATTCTGAAAAAATAATGTTTTAGAACTTCGAAAGATCTTTCTACGCAAATTCGTTTAAACATGATTCATTGAATAGTTTTGAGATATGGAGTACTTTGGTTTCAATACATTTTTATGGTTCCTTAGCCAAATGTGGAAAAGTTGATGTTGGTCATTTCTTTGGAACTAGTCATAGTTTATGGAATAGCACGACCTTATAACAATTTCCCTCTTGTCCTGAAAAAATATATACAGGTGTACCCTCGGATATAAATATAGCAGGTATATACAAGTAGTAAACGTTCAGCTAAGTAGAGCAGATGTTCCACTCTCTTAAATTGAGGTAAATTCCATAATCTTAATTAACATTTAATTATGTAGATATGTATATTATTTAATCAGTTATTTAATCTAACGTAATCCTAATTATATAATTATAATAAATTATATTTGTTTTAGCTAGTTAATATGAGTTAGAATTACAAGGTCGACGAAGCAGAAAAAAGAAATGAATAATTATTTAATTAACAAGCTGTAAATCAAGAGTTAAAGTTTGTTAGATATTCGTGCAGGATCGGAGAAAGAATACAATTTCCTGCTTCCAGGTGGCCTGTTGTAAGAGGCGAATAAATAACCCACAGCCATGTGGTAGGGTATTTGCCCGTCTGGTTGGGTGCCACCCCTGCTCTAGAGTATGCCGCCGTAACAACCAGTTGTGATTCGGCATTAGTGGCCACGTTCCAGTCTCCCTTAAGAGAGCAGTAGCGCATTTGTAACGCCTTTGGTGTTGCTAATGTCTATAGGCGATGGTAACCGCTTTCTATCAGGTGGGCCGTCTGCCCGTCTGCTGAACTCTGCAATTTTTTTTATTATGTAATAATAATTATTCGACAGGCAAACACACACACACACAGAGACATTTTAATATATATCCCAAAGCTAAGGAAGTTACGCTTGTATTACGGGTAATATTCAGCGGACAAATTGGGCGATCCAAGACACCCAGACCATAGTAAATATGGACAGTTAGTTTACGAAATCTAATATGGCAGGCAATCCGTCAATCAAAACCGGACAATTTGAGGTCATCAAAGGCTTAGTATAATCCACAACCGTGGCTGTCTATTAAATAAAGGTCAGTTATTTCAATTATTAGTAACTGAATTGATATTAATTATTAACTTTTTGACATTTCAGCATAATGTAAGAGTATTTCGATACAAATTTTAAAATTTTCTGTGCTGAAAAATTAAAGATTCGTCTGTCATCTTGCTATGAACAATTTGGAACTTCAGAAAAAAACGCTCGCTTGCGTGCGGGAAAAGTATACAAAAGTTTATAACACAGATTAATAATCATTAATTCATGCAACTTTGTAATATTACACAGTAAACTCTTGTGGTTACGTGGATGGCAATTATTAATTCTTCAAGTTAGAGATATGAAAATTTTATTAAAAATTTTGGGTAGCACTAGAAAAGTTATGCAATAAACTTTTTACTTAATATTAAAAATAAGTACCTACTTATGTATACATGTAGTAATTTATAGACTAAGTACCAGATCACTGCTTCAGGGAGACGCATTTTATTTGTATATAGTTTATTTATGGGATCATCTTTTCTTTTCGATTTTATTAAATTAATACTTTAATAAATTATTTCGTATGCATCTATAAGGCTTAATATATGTACGAGTATAGATAAGTACGATCCGATATGATCACAGTAGAATACTGTTACACAATGCCATAGACACGACCTATTTTAAACAAACGCATAAAACCGTTTCTGCTCCCACTTTTCCCCACTTTCAACAGACATACTGACAGCTGCGCTCATTAGAAAACGTTTTAATGCCATTTGCCTCTGAAAGATTAGTTACGTATTATTTAAAAGATTGCTTTTCTTAGTGAAGATGTTTATAATATAGGTTTTTCAATTTTCTGTTTATGGCGCTTAACATTTTCTATGTGAATTTTCCCAAACTGACTTTTTTTTTCAATTAACCATACTTTAGTTTAGGTTTTTTTTTAATCTTAAATGTTTATCTATGTATTTCGTTATATTAATGACATCTTATACTCTCATGAAGTTCAGTTGTCCGTCAGTTTAGTTAGCTAACGTAGATGACATATATAAGTATATGTAGTAGATGGCAAAAATAAATAAAACAGTTGACAAGGAGTATAATTTCTAAGTAATCTATAATATTATAAAAGTGTAGCCTTTTGTTCTTTTAGATTTATTTGTGTTTGTCTGTTTGTTCGTGTTCCACGTAAAAACTACTGGGCCAATTTTGGCGCGGTTTTCGCTGATCCATAGCAAATTCCCGGACTTAAAATCTGCGAAACTTTATATCCCAGGCGCTCCACGGAAATTTGCTTGGGGGCGGTTTAGAGTGGCCCGGTTTAAAAAAATCGGATTCCGATGTTATTTACACTGATCGATAGAAAACTCTGTTATACTTTATATCCCGTGGATTTTTTCACGGCAGTGGTTTCTAGTTATTAGGACACGTAAAATTAACTTATCCCGTTAAATCTAATTAATAATAATACTTTAATTGAATGAAATTTTACTATTTTTGCATTTACTTTGAATGAAAACTTTAAAATAGGTGCAGTAAATGTTGAACAAACGGCGGCTTTATCGCTTAAAGCGATCTCTTCCAGGCAACCTCCAGGCAGGGATATCTCTGTAGGGCTCTGACGGATTCTGTAGGGGATAACCTAATACGTTTTATTCCTAAAATTGAATAATTCCACGGGATTTTATTAATTAGACGCGTGCTCTATATAAGGCGCGAGATAAACTATACTTGTATGTATTTATATAATACTAATGATAATAGGATATGCCCGCGACATCGTCCACGCTTTACTTGAAATTCCCGCGGGATTCCCGGGACAAAAAGTACCGCAACATATTAAAAAAATGTAAGTTACTGTTTTAGTGAAAACTGTCGAATTTTTACTTACCCGAACAACTACAAACCGCTCTCGGGAAAATTTCCGCGGGATTGCCAGAATAAAAATATCATACATAAAATTTGCCATCGATCAGTGAAAATCGATAAAAATCATATTGTTATTGTTGTTATTTTAAATCATTCCCAGAAAAAAATCCGCTTCAGCTGCCGTAAAAGTGCGGCAGCGGGTGACGACTCGCGGAGACACTAGGGCGTCGCCTGCATTCAAGCCGCTGAGTAGTGAGCGCACCGTTGTTCCGCCAGCGCCCAGCGCCCTTCTCAATCACGGATTGAAGTAGTAGTGAGTAGAGGCTTGCCCGTAGGGGTGGGCCCACGTCAGTCGGGGTCGCGGCGAAAAGCTCGCGCACGTCCCGGGGCCCTGACATATGACGACAGAAGGACACCAAGGGGTTTTAGAATTCCAGCAGCCCATCTGGCCGGTGAGTCCCACACTGCCCTGCCGTCGTGTCCGCGCAGCAGGGTGTCCGCAAACGGATTTCCTCTTGAAAAAAAAGGGGCTCCTTAGATAACACAGATATTAAGTCCAAGAAATCTAAAAAAATCCATCGTTTATATAGGTAGTGTATTGCAGTGTTTTTTTTAATAGATATAACAAGTATTTATACTAACTAAGTGTTGATATTTCTTTATTTTGTAATAAAATCCGAAATGATTTTATATACATAACTTGAATAATTATGGGGTAACCTTACCAATTTTTATCTTCTATTACACCACTTTCATTCGTATTAAGAAAGTAGATTATTTTTTTCTCAGTAAACTTCTATATCCTTGTTAAATTTGAGTAAAATCCGTCCAGACATGAAGTCATAATAAGCTATAAAACTGATTTACTTTCGAATTCATATATTAGTAAGGGTTTCTATAGATATTTTTTACCCCGTTGACAGGCAAAAAGTAGCTGCTCAATATGAGAAATATTATTGAGGACACGATATAAAAAGCTTTTACAAATAAACAATTAAAAAAGGAATTACGTCTCAAAAGAAAATGGTCTCATGGCAGTTTTCTTCCGCGCGTTTTATTTTTTTCTACCGTAGACATGATGTCCTGATTTATGGCATCTAAAGTCTTTTTAACCGTAACCCGCAAAAGATTATAAAGTTACGGTGACTTAAAATTCCCCTTTTACTGCTGCAATTAAGGAAATTATAATATTTTACCCCTTTTGCTTTGCTTTTATTTAAAGATTTGTTAGATGCATTATAAAGCATATTTTTGTCTGAATGACATATGAGGACATATGAGAATACATTCATGGAAAGAGAATTAATCCTCTTTGTACCTTTTTTTTAAGTTCGATAAGATAATATTCGCATATTATTTTCATATTTTCTTAAAGATATGCAAATTTCCAAACAAATACACACATTTGACATTTGGGATATAGGTATTTTAGAAACATCCCCTCTTGGAAATGTAAATAGGTTAGCGTGGCATAGACAGGCACAAAGAGAACATTGAATAATTGGACAGACACCTGAATCTTATGAGTCATAGAGAATCGAAGCTTGTGAGACAAACGAATTTCAAAGATATACAATAACTTTCAAAACTTATCTGTAATAGAAGTGTAGTATCTGTATATAGAAGTGTAGGTAAATATAAATTGACAATTTACAAAAGACTTTTATACATTATGCGCAAGCTATCCCATTTTTAACCGACTTCAAACAGGAGGAGGTTCTCAATCCGTGTATTTGTTTTATTTGTGTGTTCGTTGTTCGTTACTTGATTTCTCCGTATTTTTTTTTTAGTGAACCGATTTTCAATTTTTTTCTTTTAATCGAAAGGTTATGCTCCCGAATTGGTCCTATTATCACTATGTCAGGATCTGATGAGGGGATTCCAAGGAATAAGAGAAGCTCACGAAAATTGTTAACCAACTTCTTAGTAACACAATATCTCTGTCGATTGTAAATCGATTTTCAATTTTCTTTCTTTACTCGTAAGTGTATTCTTCTGGTTTTTATTAGTGTTATTTAAGATTCTCCCGAAGTTACCAAGTCAAGATCTAATAAAGAGTGGATCGAATTCTAGAGAAATGAAGAATAACCCTTATAAAGAACGCCAAGCACTTAAATTCTTGGAATAAAGCCTTATTCTACAGGCGCTTAATTTTTTATATGCGTTTTACGCGATTGCTTCGTCAATTGTGGATCGATTTTGTTGTTTTTTTAATAGTAAGTATTTATACTCCTGTGACGGTTCCATTCTCACCAAGTCAGGATTTGATGAGTCGATCCCAGAGAAATCGAAGTAATTCTGAATAAAAAATGACGCGGTCCTACATTAAAAAAACCTGGTATACGCGTGCCAGTATTACACTTTGTACAGTGTTTAATATATTTGTTGGCATTTACGAGATTTCACCGTCAATTGTGGACCGATTTTCTGATTGTTTTTTTAACTCCTGAGATGGTCCCATTATTACCAAGTCAGGATCTAATTCGTAGATGGCAAGGTACTCGTGAACAACCTTTGTTGAAAGGCATACACACCGCAGAGTAATCGTGCCAGTTGTAATATTTCTGCAGGTGCTCAATATGTTATTTCTTAAGCTATTGAAGAAGAGAAAGAGAAGAAAAAAAAAACAAAATCGCATTCATACACATAACAAAAAAAATATTTAACCGACTTCTTTCTACATCTCGAAGTCGGTGTCAAGTAAAACATAAAAATTACTATAATTTGTAAATTTACTGTTGATCTTTTATGTTTTTCTAGCACCGATTTCAAGATGTTGTAGACAGAAGTCTGTTAAATATTTACTTTTTGGTTCTTAGTGTGAAGACGGTTTTGTTTTTGTAAAAAAAAAACCAGTATGATTTTACATTATTATTTTAAACTAACTTTTATACAAAAAAAACTATGTTGATTTTGATCATTCAAAAAAGTACATCTCAAATTTTATGACAATCGGTTAATTTTTTTCAGAACTCGAAACAGAAACAACCTGCAAAAAAATAACGCTTAATTTGTTGTATAAAACCTTTTCAATTAGTATTCAGTGTTAAATTGAAAGGAACAGACACTAAGTCCCAGACATAATGCAGTAAAGTTAATTAACGCTCTAATAAAGTGAATTACGGCAATTTTACTCGAGATTTTCGTTTTATTATAATATATTTAAAGTGTATTTTGAGTACCAGTCCAAGTGTTCAGTTTAATTGCTTAAGGCTGTGTAAGCTTTGATGTCTTTGGCTGTTTTATGTACCTGCGTAAAAAGTTAGCTAACTATGGCATGGTTTTTATGCTTTAAAGTATTTTTTGGACTTTTTTATTTATTGGCAATAGTAAGTTGTCACTATTAGAGCTCTCCGCGCGATTTTGTTCTCATAAGACTATTTTCTGTATTCTACGGAAACTACGTATTCCAAGATAAAAATGTTCAGTTCCAACCTATGGTCCGGTTAAATAAGGCCGTAAAGGTAGAAGAAAAATTAGTATGGATTACTACTAAAAATCTTAAATTAGTTGTCGACATTGTAAAATATTCAATAGTTAAATTGTAATTATCTATTGGAATTATCAGTATTTATACTAAGCATACGCCTCCCTATTTCTGAGGAACGGGACATATACCCGCAATACTTGTCTGTGACAGATTAGCGGGGCACACACACACACACGATATTCTTTGTAGTATGATAAGTCTTTGGATGTCTATAATTAAATACCATTATTTTCTGTCTTTCTTCCAATGAGTCATTCACCCCTTGATATAATTTGCAAAGCTGTAATCCAAATTCAGAAATAATAATAACGAGCTCCAACGCATTTAACTGTTGTATCAAATCACTCTGTTTTATTGCATTTTACAACGATGTTGTAAAAATAAAGGTTATGTACTGTAATCAAAATGAAATCAATTTTATTGTTATGTCTGCCTGTTACTACGGCTGCAACTCATTTATTTGCGTTTCAAGTACAAGTTTGCGTGTTTGTCGAACATTTTTTTAAGCGTACTGTGTTATTATTTCGAAATTAAACCGATTGGTTAATTTCTTCTTTTTGAAATATCCTGTTGAAAAAATAATTCAAAAATGTATTTCTTGAAATGTCACTTATCAAAATAATCCTTTAGATCTCGATGTGTATGAAGGCCACCAAAAATAATGAAGTAATTACGTCGTAAAATAGATACACCTCATAATCATTCATTCACTTGTAAAATCTCTTCACGAATATTGAACAGAAGTAGCTGTAATTTAAACTTAAATAAATTGATTCTCAAGAAGTTTTAAAAAACAGCAAAAAAAATGTGACATGAACGTCAATTACAACCATTTCAAAGCTATTTATTATAGATTATTGAGAATAATACTATATTTTTGTAAAGTTTTTACATGTTTTGGCAAGCATAGTCTTTGAATCGCTAGCTAGGCAGTGAATATAAAACATTAACTTTAAAAACGATGTCAGTTGGTAGGTTTTGAAAATGCACAGCTAGACTGTTAAACTAACTACTACTGTTCAACTACAAAAACTACCACCACTTCCAAAACTACCAAATCTACCAAAACTATAAAAACTACCCAAACTACCAGAACTATATAAACGACCAGAATTATCAAAACTACCAAAACTACCCAAGCTACCAGAACCACCAAAACTACTTAAACGACCAGAACTATCAAAACTACTAAAAATACCTAAGCTACCAAAACTATCAACCACAAATACCAAAACTATCAAAACTAACATAACGGCTAAAACTATCACAACTACCAAACCTGACAGAACTGTCAAAACTACCAAAATTACCAGAACTACCAACTCTACCAAAACCACAAAAAATACTAAAACTACCGAAACTACGGAAACAACCGAAACTACCAAAACTACCTTAATGATAAAGAAAATGACGAAAATGGCGAAACACAAATAAAAAACCTATCATATTTTCTGGTATAACCTTTACATAAATCTATCTTATAATCCAGGATGAAAAGTATCACTTTTTCTTGTCCACCCTCGATATTAAAATACATATTATGTACCAAATTTCAGCCAAATCGACCCAGGAGTTTTTTCGTGAAAGCATAACAAACAAAGAGACAAATATATTTTTATTCCGAAATATATCCCATTTTTAGGGATAAAAATTATCCTATGTTTATCCTAGGCATCGAAAAAAATAAATATATATATACTGAGTTTCAGCCAAATCGGTCCAATAGTTTGCCGTGAAAAGGGAATAGACAGACAAACAGAGTTACTTGTACATTTATAATATTAGGGACAAGGATAGGGATTTGTTGTATCTCAGTGTCTGTCATTTCCAAGATTGCAATTTTCTTTTTTTATGTTTCTATATATTATAAACGTAACATTTTAATAAAATGTTGGGGGTACTGTTTCTTGTACTCGTGCAAGCAAAAGTCAACTTTAACGTGACCAACCTTTTCATACCGAGACTGTACATATTTTATTTCTGTCGTTTGTATTTTTGTAACAGCCTCGAAGGGTGAATGAAGGAATGAAACCATTGAGCAATGAAAAAACTTTCGCCTGATTTATTTAAAATTCTGAAAACATTATCCGACAAATATCTTACGGGAATAAAAAAGCGTCCCTTTTACCATTAACTAAGGGCTCATTACATTTCAAAAGTCGAGTACGAGGACAATCGTCCCTTCGTAATAATATTTTAACCTACAATTTAGGCAAGGCACAGAAGATTAATTTTTAAAATTAGTAGTGTAAAAATCTGCTAGGATATTTCTGCTAAATATTTTATACGAACCCAATGCAGAACCTCTTTGAACATTATTTTTTTTAAGAAATCAACAGACAAATGCGCTTCTTGTATACCTTGTTCCTTACGAGGTATGTTTTTGCATAAAATTTACTTAAATTGTGCTTTTAGAATTTAGAACATTAATATATAACATTTTCTACTTTAATATCTAAGTTTCGATGTAGATTGTCTAAGACATTTAAACATCATTAAATAGTGCTATTCATTTCAAGAATCCTGTTTGTAATGTACGAAAATGATCTTCCAGAGTTAAACAGTGGTTACTTATGTATATTCCCTTGGTAAGCAAATTCGCTTATCACTTAAAAGGCAAAAAAACAAACTAAAAATTTGACATATTTTAATACTAATTTGTCAAAACTTATTGCTTGTTCTATAATTTTTCTTAGATCCAGATTTAGAAAGAACTTTGTTTGTATATTTATTTGCATCTTCTTCACAGATTTGGAGAAAAAAAAATAGTAACATGTCGTCACACAAACACATAATTTATCCATATATTTCCAGACTCGGCAAGTTACGCTTGTGTATATATGTATGTAATGTACATAAGAGACAAAAGGCAGAATGACTATGATTTGTTCTTTACAATAAATATTTGTTATAACACACTTGACCTTCCATACAGTCTGGTATTTGTTCATCGCTTTCGACAACCTTTAGCGAAACAGTTCAATTGAAGTGGAAATAACAAAGTCCGGTTAAAGTCATTCCATCACTGAGTGTGAAGGAAACGGCTCCAATATACTGTTAGAAGAACAGCCCTACACAAAAAAAGGTTCTGACTGCTTAGAAATAAGGTGGAAAACTATTTGCAATGGAATTACCTGTTATACGTATGATTGTTTGAGCGGATTAGGGCTACCATAAATTTTTTTATGTGTGGATATTTTTAATCAGTATTTTTTCGTAACGAATATTATTAATATTGCATATGTTAGGGTAATTTTTAATCAGGGTGAATAAACTAGATGTTCGCAAACTGCACCTCAAAGGTTTGAAAAACTAGTTAATTACATTTCCTAAATATCTCCGTATTGACTGATTGAGGAGCAGTTTTTGGAAGATAATAATTCCGTACTCATTATTCCTTAAATTTATCGAATTAATTTTTTGTGTGAAAACTTATATTTTATTTGACTAACTTAATATCAAATAAGAAAGAAATTAGTCTACCATTTTTGAGTTTAATAATTCATTTGTAATTTCACTTTGGCTTTCTATTTGTGTGCGGCTTCATTTGTGTAAATTACTGCGTTTCCGTGTCTTTTGGAAACTTAAATTTTCTAGGCTTCGACCAAAATTTCTAGCATAGAAATTTCTACATGTCGTTTGGTTACTTTCTGTCTGCAAACCTGATATATAATATTAAAAATATTATTTTTTCGTAATCTGGTATCCAAGATCGTGAAGAGGAAGTTACTAGATAATATCCAAACAGACACAATATGAACGATAAAAAAATAAAATTTTAAACATTACACGAAATTGGTTGCTACGTTTATTATGGCAACTACTTATTTTACTGTCACAGAGGTGGGACATGTCCGCAGAAATGTCGAAGCATGGCGACCCGGGGGCTCCATAGACAACTGACAGCTTCCGTCAGTAATCAGGTCACGTTCCTTTAAAAACCGTGTCGTTGTGACTGTGTAAGTACTGGTGCAGATGGCAGACAATAATCAAAAGGAATTGCACATCAAAATGTAAATTTATTTAATTCGGTGCAGCTACAAGAAAAAAGAAACAAACTAAATACAATGGAAACTAAGTATCATTTCTGACTTTGGACTTTTAATTAAAAAAATGGACCTTAAGCAAACATAATTATTTGTATTAATATATTATTATTTGGCTAATTAGCTTTTTTATTGAGATTTAAGCTTCTTGCAACATCATCGAATTAAAGGTTTCCCTGATGTTTAAATCAGTTTACTTATATATGCTTTGTTATAAAGAACTTTGTTATAACGTTTGTGAGTTTGGATGTTCAGGGTAATCTTCGGTACTGCTGAATCAATTTTGAAAATTCTTTCACGAGTGGAAATCTACTTTTTTATTCTCGTATAACATGGGATATATTTGATTGTGATTAATAATATTTTTAAAAGTTTTAATGACCCTCGGTGAATTAGGCACGGGAACGCCTGTCAAATATGTACCAGCAATAGTGTTCCACGCTAGAATTACGCCCATCCTCTTACGAGGCACTGCACTTTCTGCGTATATGAATTAATTAAAGGTTATGAAGCTTAATTAAACCTTGATATGCGCGCATGTGTGCGTGGGTGCGTGTGTCTTTTTTAATGATGTCCAGCAAAGTGGGCATGGGTCAGGTAGTACCCCGATCATTGTGATGGTTGTCTAGGTTTGTTTATCTTAACGATATCTTTTCATTTTAGGGATTTTACAATTCAAATTATAGAGTAATAATGAATTATTATTTGGTCCAAAACAATTAAAGAATGGATTCCAAAAAAGAGTCTGATAATTTTTTTGTTGAAAAAAAATTGTGTATTCCTCTACATTACATAAGAGTATTAGTACCTACGCTACGCTTTTTGGGGGTTAATTTTTAATACAATCCCAAAAGGTTCGTTGCGTTAAGTCTTCTCACTTATGCACATTGAAGAGGGGCTAAACGGCCTCGACATTTACGTGGCGATAAAGCAATTGCTTATTTTTTAGATTTATGTTTATTTATTCTAACAATAGTACTCTGAGTCGGATATTGGTACGTTAAACTAAAATAACAGTATTATATAATTTTTGTTACAACATCTCAAGACTGCTTAGTTTGCGTTAGTAGCAAAGCAAAGCTTATGTGCATGTATGTTAATTGTACGTCAATTTAACCACTATTACGATCTGTGAGTGCGACAGCTTACTCGCTTCCAAAGTTGGTCGCACGCGCCATATATGTAAAACGCTTCAAGGCATAGTGAAATTCTATCACGATGTGCGCGTGGCGCGTACTGGCCTGCCCAAAATAGATTTTTATTGTGTCAGCTTTACTTTAAAGGGAATGGAACGCACGTTCTCGATTGAAGTAAATTGGCAGCTGGCCTGTTATACAGACGACAAAGCTTCAGTGTCAAATCTGAAAGTGATATGATACTGAATGTCGCTCTTCGATATTATTACAACGAGATCGATGTGAAATCCACACGTAAGTACCTAAAGTAGAAAATTTTAAGTTTTGTAATATTTCTGACTGACTCTGTCATGTTACACACCTATATAAATTCAGTGATGTTGTATTTAATTAAAATATCCTGAAACTGATTAAGCCTGTGCTTAATTTTTTTTATTCTTTGAAAGCTACAGAATGGTTTTCTGCACATATTTAGACAGGTTATAAGTTTGAGATCTACCAAAAATTACAACGTTACAACTCAGTGGAACGTTGAATCTGTTTATATTTTGACAAAAAGAATATTGATATGAGTAAAATTAGATAGATAGAATTTACAGTAATACAAAATCTAAAATATTATAAAGTTTTATAAACGCCGTATCTGTACATTCAAACTATTTTAAAACATCAACTGGAATACACTATAGAAACGGTATAGAGAACATGATTCTTTTTTTTTGGATTTCTTGTCCGTTTGTTCGCGATTTACGTGAAAACTACTAGGCCGATTTCGATGCGGTTTTCGTTGATTGACAGACAGCAAATTCTTAGACTTAAAATGTGCGCTACTTTTAACCTGGGAATCCCGCGGCACTTTTCCCGGAAGCGGTTTGTACTTGTTAGGGTGCATAAAAATTACCTTATTCCGACACGTTGTCACTAAAACGATAGCTCAAATTATTTTTGAAGTGATAACTTCTTATGGGAGGGTAAACCGCTTCGTAACGGGTTACGGCGCCCGAAGCACAACTTTTTTAAATGCTGCGATACTTTGTGTCCCGGGAATCGCGGGGGAATTTCAAGTCAAGCGTGCATGAAATCAAATAATAATGTTTATTATTAAAAACAATAATAATATTCCTGCTTGTAAGCATATTGAATTATATATGTATTTCAATCGGAAAACTGGACCAAATTCGTCTATTGATTTGATGATGGATTGATGGTTTGTTAACCCTATCGATTTGGAAGGAGCTATAATCTCGAGAAATTCGTGTGAGCCCGTCAATTTGGGAAACAAAATGTAATCGGATGAGGGTAGGATTGACAGACGTAATAAGGGTTCCTTTTACTAAATTAACAGAAAATAGAATTACATTTTTATAAAAGTTTCGAGGATATTTTTTACTTTTAGATATTTTTTATATGTGCAGGAACGGAGAAAGAATACAATTTCCTGCGGCCGGGCGGCCTGTCGTATGAGGCGACAAAACAACCCAAAGCCAGGTGGTAGGGCATTTTCCCGACTCGAACCTCGATTTGTGTTCCGGTATTAATGACCAGGTTCCAGTCTCCCTTAAGAGAGCAGCAGCGCATTTGTAGCACCTTTGGTGTTGCAAATGTCCATAGGCGATGGTAACCGCTTTCCATCAAGTGGGCCGTCTGCCTGTCTGCTGAACTCCTGCAATAAAAAAAAGTTATGTCGGTCATAAATAAAAATAACTTGTAATTAATATTTATGTTTGTTAACATTGAGCCACTTGTAAGTTCTCTTCGAGTAGAAAATATAGTAAAATTGGGAGTGTAATAAAAAATAAAATAAAATGAAATGGCGTAAAGGAAGAAGAACAATTAAGTTTCAAAATACATGTTTAACTGTTTTTATCCATAATTACGAATTAAATACAATGTATGTGCATTCTTCGGATCTCATTGGTTAAGTTTTTATAAATTGAACATTCCTATGTTAACATATTGTATTTTTGGTTGCACAGTACTTACTGCCTAAAGTTTTTATTAATCATTTTCTGTCTATTAGATTCTGTTCTTACAAAATTAAGCAGCTATTAAGATAATTACGTGCCCATTTTAGCAGCTAAATTATCTTCGGGACTCGGCGACCTACTCGTAAAATGGTTAATCTTTTAGTGCTTTTTCTTGCCTTCGAAATGAAAATGTTTCAAGAAGAAAATGACAGCTGTGGTACATATAGTAGTGATATTCTCAGTTTCATTTTTTTAAACTGTCTCATAAAAAAGTGACGTCAAAAAATATTTTGTATTGTCAAAAAATGTAAATAATAAAAACTTAAAACAACATTTAAAGTGGTTTATGTAAGAAGTAATAGCGCGTTAATTTATTTGTTAAGATCATTTACTAATGGCCTTCAATACAATTTTAAAGAGCAGCCCATTGTAAGTTTTAACTTTCTATTTTGGTATGTTTCGTTTTCTAGTGTTTTGTGTGTTTTATCTAAGGTCTCAAAGTGTTTTGGTGGTCAGAATATTTGTTGCTTTTTAAAACGTCAGAAAGACGTTGATTTTTAGGGTTGTTAACAAAAGCAAAACACACAATCGTCATGTCCGTCTGTCAGTCTAAGGTTACAACCATTTTGCTCAGAGACGATTAGGTTTATATAGGCTGAACAATTGAGAGGAAGATCCTTGGGGCATGTAATAGAGAGAAATGAAAGTCAGGTGTCAAAAAGAATGCTTAATTGGATGATTGATGAATATAAAAGTAAAGGTACTTAGACCTAAAAAACATAAATGGATAATGTTCAGAATTTGCCAAACGTACACTGTTAGGCAAAAAGCACTTTATACTGATGCCGTTGGAATTCTAAGATCGATGTTATTGTGACTGTGTGCAACGCCCCAGATACCTGTGGTGAACAGTTGAATTGCATTCCGGTGCGAATCTCAATCACAGGACGTGGATCGTCGTCGTTGACAGTCGTAGACAGGTTCAATGCTGGTGCTGTATGGAAATCACTTCTTCATAACAACTACTTGAAATAATAACGTATATATATATATATATATATATATATATGTCGGAGGGAAGCTATGAATCGGATTTGTTATTTGGATGTATAACGCACAATATTATTTGTTTACATTTTAATTACTTCTAAAATTCTTAATTTAATTTAGTTTGATTTGTTAAATGTTTCTATAACTTAAAGATCGTTCTAACCTAATAAAAGTTATGAATATTGTAATTGAATAATCGACCAATCAGAGCAGAGCATAGGGCTCGGAGTGGGGTAAACTAAAAGTGTATAAACCGTGGCTATTGTGTTTTATGCTCGCATTTTATCCTGATGACGCCCACTAAACCTGCAATAACTAAAGATGTCACGAGAACGAGGCCGTTCTCCGACATATATATATATATATATATATATATATATATATATATATATATATATATATACATATATACTTATATATATATATAAAATTTTATTGAAAACTAAATAAAGGAGTCTTAGTTATATCAACAACATCATCAACAAACCTTAGTAATTAAAAGTCATTAACTAATTATAACTTAATGACATTACTTAATTATACTCGTTAGATTATTATTAACAGCCCATGTATAAAATGCGATTTCTTTGATTTTTGGCTTTAGTATCGTATTAGCAGTTATCATTATATCATATTCGATATAAAATGGAAGGTAATAGTAAAGTAGTGGTTAGTTCTTTCTTTTGTAATGTTATTAAGGAAGATGAAAGTGTGTTTAACGATGGTTATAACGAAAAACTCTATGAAGCATGTGAAAGAATTGAAGAATATGATTTGTTTAGTTCTTTATATGATGAACAGCTATATAATATTTGTGAAGAAGTCGAAAATGCTATTGAGTAAGTATTATCTGTTTTAATATAGTATTATAGGTGCATGATGTTAATGAAAGTAATAATAATTGTTAAACCATTTTTGTGCCTAAATTATGATCTAGCCAAAATTATTAGAAAGTAATGATTACATTGTTTAAATATATTTTTATAATGACTAACTGCGTATCAGACAATCGTATTGAAGCGGCATACAGAAGCGACATATCTATGTCGTATGTCCACTAGATGCTGTTGTCTTCACATTACTGTGCATTAAACACACAACTCGAAAAGTTCTTTTTACTAAGTCCTAAACGTTGGTGATCAAGTAATTGTACATCGTATAATGTGTATCTATCATCATCATATCATCTGCAACACATTCAATTCGTTTTATTTCTGCGTCGGGTTGTATGAAAGAGATTGCTTTTTAGCGTTAGGACCGCCCATTATGCACATTTAGAATATTTTTAGGCTACAAGTTTTCTGTTATGGTGTATAATAAAGAGCTATAAGTCTATTTACAATCTGCCCGTGGACTTTTGCTTACTATGTATAACATCTGTTATGAGGTTGAAGTTCTAAATACATCTCTATCTTCCACATAGTCATTTTTAATCACTACAAAATGTTTAAAGAAAATTTCTATTATGTTGGTGTATAGAGAATTTTCTGTAATAGATTTATTATACTTACTTTCAGACAAGCTCAGGGACACGGAAAATTAATGCATAAACGATCCAGTTGTACAGAAGATAATAGTTCCACAGCAAAACGGGTTAAATATGAGGGCGAAGTGTCTACTTCAAGTGTGGTTAAATGTAAAACTTGTGATGTTTCTGTCAGTAAATGGTTTTGGGAGAATCATTTAAAAACCGATACACATAAAAATAATGCTTCAAAACTGCATTATTGTTTTGAAAATGTATTAATTTTAGATTTTACTGTTGGACACAAAATAATTTCCTATAAAATTAAGAGTAAAGATGATAAAATAGAATATAAATCATCAGTATCATTTTTAAATTCTGTTAAAGATGAGTTATTATTTTTAATTCAAGAATCATTACTGCAACATGCTACTTTGAAAGTTAATTTTATACTTCATGCAAATTTCACAAGCAAATCTGAAAAAAATCAAGACTTTCATTTTCAAACATGCAACTTTGTTATCATGCAGGAGCATGACTTTAATACGTTTATTTTAGTTTTGAGTCAAACTTTAGCAAAATTAGTTTTAGAATTCGAGAAAAAAGATAACGGTTGTAATCTAAAAGAAATCAAATCTATAGTTATGACAGTCAATAAAATGAATCCGCACAGTACCACATACTACGAACTACCTGAGAACATTAAAAGGAAGAAAGCAGTGATTAATGTTAAGAATAGTGATAATTTATGTTTTAAATGGTCGTTACTTTCTGCTTTATACCCTGTGAATCATAATTCAGATCGCGTAACTTCGTATAGTATGCATGCTAATAAACTTAAATTTGCTGGAATACAATTTCCTGTTGAGTTGACTGATATACCTAAAATAGAAAATTTAAATAATCTTAGTATTAATGTTTATGGTGTAGAATACGATAACGTAGAAAATGTTGATATTGTAGTAGGCCCTTTGTACGTAACAAGTTGCAGGAAAGACGTCCACATAAATCTGTTGTACGTATCGCATCATTATTGTTATATTAAAAACTTATCCAGATTAGTTAGTAGTCAGTTATCGAATCAGAAAGCTGCCTTTTATATTTGTGATGGATGTTTATTATACTTTCCGACACAACATAGATTAAATTACCACCAACAGACTGTCTGCTCTTACGAGGACACGAATTTACCGAATAGTGGAATGAAATTAAAAATTGGCTCAGCTTGTAACTATAAAAGTACATTAGAATAATTTCGAAAAGCAAAATTATGCCATGAGAGTTATACTTTTTTTGTTCTATTTTTCGAATGGTATATATTTATAATTAGGTAATAATATAACTTAAGTTTTCTTTATTGTAATATATAAATTATTATGTAAAATATAACGTTAGTTATATGAATTAAATTAATGTAATATAGATATGCTAAAATAAATTTATCCTGTTATCGATATTACACGCATTTTTTAATTACTACCTTTAAAACTCTAGTTCATGTAGGAAGTTTGTTGATTAAATATATTAAGAGTATCAGTCTACATTTGTCTCCCAGGCCCTGCTTTGCACGAGCCTCCCGACCATAATAAGTATAGCACAAACAACACAGAGTTCCTTAAAGGAGACTAGCGGGTTCTTGGGAGACGGACCAGTCACCTACACGCATAATTACATTGTATTTAGGTAGCTGACTTTTTTAGACACCTATGTATGATTATCATCTTATATATAAAACTACTTGTCCCGGCAGACGTCGTCCTGCCCGGAAAAGCTTCAATTGACATTTAACAAAAAAAATAGGGGTTGAATATTTAGGGTTGTATGTATTTTATAATGCTGTATCATTTAAAAAAATGTTAAATGTTAAAAAAAAATTGGGGTGGACTACCCTTATCACTTTGGGGTATGAAAAATAGATAGTATAGCCAATAGGCTATACTATCACTATTATACTTTATTCAGTAGGTCTGACAATATCAGACCTACTGAATATGCATATAAAATTTCATAAAAATCTGTTAAACCATTTCAGAGGAGTATGGTAACTAACATTACCCACGAGAATTTTTATATAAGATTCTCGTGTCATAATGTTAGTTAACAACAATTTGACAAGCGGTCCGCTTTTCAAATTGTTGTTTTAACTCCTGAGATGTTCCCATAGTTACCAAGTCAGGATCTGATTTTTGTATCGCAAGGAAATTGAGAGTAACACTTGTTGAAGACCATATACACCGAAGACTATGATGGCAATTCGTATATCCATGCCAGTTTTACAATTTCTACAGGTGCTTAATGTATTATTTCTTAAACTATTGAAGTATTTGCGTAAATAAAAAGTATTTTTTTTAACAAAAACACTATTTTATAAATTTGTGGTTGTTTTCTTATGTTTTATCTGGAACCGACTTATAGATGTTGTAGAAAGAAGTAGGTTAAATATTTATTTTTTTGTTTTTAGCGTTAAGTCAGTTTTGTTTTTGTTAAAACAATATTATATTTATATTACAACTAACTGAAAATGTATATTTTCTCGCTTTTATTTCTAAAATAACAAGCGTCACAAAAATATTTCTATTTGTGATTGAATGCGATTCTCAATACGTTATCAAAGGGATCGGAAGTCACATCGTCTCGGGAGTTCTCGCGTCGGATGTAATACAACACCAGACTTCTGTAAACAACGTTTTATTCGACGAAAGCAAAATTCGTCTGAATAATACAGAATTCCTTTAACGTTGTAAATGCCAGTGGGGTGGGGCGTAATAAGAAATAACTCCATTATTTTAATACAACTTAGATTTCTGATGTATAATTATGATCAGAGATGCACATTAGACTGGAGAATCAATCAAACGCGTAGTATGCATAATAAAGGTTCAAAGAAATTTTAATTTTAAGTACCTATATTTTAAAGTAATATAATTTTAAATTTAAATATTAAGATTTTCCAATTTATAGTTTCAAAGTTAGAGGGGGAAAGACTTTTAGCAACTTGAAAAGCGAATAATTCTCCACTAAAATAACAATATATTATGATATTTTAAGGTCTGATTGAAAAAGCTCTACACACACGATTATAAACACTAAAATGAATTTATTCATTCTTCAGTCCACCCATATATTATGGAGGGTAGGGGCAAGAAGAACCATCTCTATGTATGAAGAAGTGTCCATCGAAAGGCATTAAATTAGGGCTCCACTTTGGCATCAGGGTGAATTTTAAAGAAAGCGCCAAATGTTATTAGAGTAGTATTATAGTGTTTTAGTTTTATAAAATTAAATATTACAAAATCACTAAGCGTATTATTCAAAATTCACGTTTTTTTTTTTTTTTTTTTTTTTTATTGCCTTAAATAGGCAAACAGGCAGACGGCCCACCTGATGAAAAGTGGTTACCGTCGCCTATGGACGTTTGCAACACCAGGGGTGTCGCCAACGCGTTGCCGACCTCTAAGAAATTTTATAACGCCCTTCTTAAAGAACCCCATGTCATAGCGCAAAGGGAAAACCGCGGCGGGAAGCTCCCTCCAGATCATTGTTGTACGCGGAATAAATGTTCTAGAGAACCGTTGCGTAGTAGAGCGTGGGAGCTCAAGGAAATGAGGGTGAACATCCCGTCGCTGGCGAGCGGTGCGGTGGTAAAAGTGAGGCGTAGGCACCAGATCAAACAGTTCCTCGGAACACTCTCCGTTGTACAGGCGGTAGAATACGCAGAGAGACGCAAAGTCTCTTCGAAGGCTAAGCGATTTTAAGCCGCCTGTTAGTATGGGATCGTCGACGATACGAACGGCGCGACGCTGGATGGAGTCAAGGGGGTCAGTCTGGTAAGCTGGTGCTCCAGCCCATAGATGTGAGCAGTACTCCATATGCGGTCTGATTTGCGCTTTGTACAGCGCAAGTCGTTGCCGCGGAGTGAAGTACTGCTTGGACCGGTTTAGCACACCAAGCTTTTTGGAGGCAAGTTTAGCCTTGCCTTCCAGGTGACCCCGAAACTGCACGTCGTTCGTTATGTCGACGCCAAGGATCCCGATACTATTGGAGATAGTAAGATGTGTTCCTTGGAACTGTGGCGCAGGGACAAATGGGGTCTTTTTGGCAGAAAATGCGCAGACCTGTGTCTTCGTGGGGTTAAACTGGACAAGATTCTGTCGTCCCCATTCAGAAACTCGCTCCAGGGAGTTCTCTACTTCAGACACAAGTCTAACCCGACTCTCTTCTACTAGCGACCGAGGAGCTTTTGCGCGACTGGTGTATCTGGCGTCACCGGTACTGTCATCCGCATAGCAATGAATGTTCTCTATAGACAACAAGTCATTTATATGCAGGATGAACAGTGTCGGCGACAACACGCAACCTTGTGGCACACCAGCATTGATAGGCTTGGTGGATGAGCAGCAGCCGTCGACAGCGACTTTGATGCTGCGACCACCAAGAAAGCTGGATAGCCACTTGCAAAGCCCCTCGGGTATCCCGTATGATGGCAGCTTCGTGAGAAGTGCCCTATGCCAAACCCGTCAAAGGCCTTAGCGATGTCAAGGCTAACTGCCAAGGCCTCTCCCTTGCTCTCAATGGCTTCTGCCCAACGGTGTGTTAGGTATACCAAGAGATCCCCAGCAGATCGACCATGGCGGAAGCCATATTGCCGATCGTTAAGTAGCTGAGAATCTTCAAGGTAACCCAAAAGCTGCACGTTGATGATTCGCTCCATCACCTTTGAGAGCAAGGAAGTTATCGCTATAGGCCGGTAGTTGGATGGGTCGGTCCTATCACCTTTTTTAGGAATAGGATGAACTAGGGCAACTTTCCACGAAGACGGGACACAGCTGGTAGTATAAGAGAGTGTGAAGAGACGGGCCAGGACTGGAGATAGCTCTGGAGCACAAGTCCTGAGCACGACAGCAGGTATACCGTCTGGCCCGGACGACTTCTTGACGTCGAGGGAGCTAAGAGCTCTACGAACCGCTTTCTGTGTAAAGCGAACTTCTTTCATAGAGCTCTCACACCACGGGATAGTAGGCGGGGTTGCTCCTCCGTCGTCAAGAGTCGAATTGGCCGCAAAGATATTTCCCAGAAGTTCGGCTTTATCTTTTGCGGTATGAGCCAGTTGGTCGTCCGCTGTGTGCAATGATGGAAAGGACGGCCGACAGAAATTACCCTCGACAGCCTTGGCGAGCGACCAGAATGCTCGCGTTCCAGAAGGAAAGCGAGCAAGCCGTTCGCCTATTCTGCCGATGTGTTCAAATTTTGCTCTCGCGAGCCGCTTTTTGAGGGACCAGGTGGCGGCATTGTATATCTTTTTTAGATCAGGAGTTTGCGGATCCTGACATTGTTTAGCTGCCTTCCATTTCCGATAAGCTGCCTGCTTCTGGCTTACAGCCTCAGCGCACAGCTTATCGAACCATGGTTGGCTTGAGCCGCCGATTGGGATTACAGAGTTAGGAATGTAACACTCCATGCCCTGTAATACCACTTCGGCGACTGAGTCTGCACAAATGTCAGGATCATCCGTAAAGAAACAAAGCCGCCCCCAAGGGTAGGATGCATAAAACTCACGCAATCCATCCCAATCTGCTGACCGATATCGCCACACCTTTCTTTTACCGCTGGTACAAGCCCGTTGGGGAATAGAAAGGGGCACTTCGGAAGATACCAAACAGTGGTCAGATGATCCCAGAGGAGCTCTGACCGAGATTTGGTAGTTCTCCGGGTGTGTGGTCAGCAGAAGGTCCAGTAAAGAGGGCTCATGGTCTACTCTGTCCGGTATGCGGGTAAATCCCGTGACTAATTGAGTGAGGCCATAGGCGAGAGCAAAATCGCGGGCAGCAGTACCCGGCAAATCGGTCCTTGGAGAACCCAACCATTCAGCATGGTGGGCGTTGAAGTCTCCAAGGACGATTACTTCTGCGGAAGGGTACTGCTCGAAAACTCTGTCGGTCGCGTCGTGGACATGTCCAAAAAAGTGGGCTATCTTAGTCCTGTCGCATTCTCTGCCATGGGACCGGTATAGACACGAATAGACTCGGGTGGAGCCACCGAAATCTACCCGCGCCCATAAGATAGACAGGTCCCTATTTTCCAGGCCATGGAGACGGCGACAGCAAATATCCTCGCGGACATATAAGCATACCCCGGCTTTGGGAAGGAATTTGTGTTCCAAATTGTAACCGGGGTAGTTTAGGTATGATATATCCGTTGGGACGGATATTTGCGTCTCCGTTAAAAACAATAAGGCCGGCTTAGTCGTCTCCAGGTGGTGATGGACGGCGTTAAGATTGGCATGAATTCCCCTGATGTTGCAAAAATCCACCTTTAATGTGGAAGTCAGGTCCGCTGAGTTATTCTTATTGCTTTTCGTTTGGCTCATTGGAAATATTATTTTAAGAAGAGAGTTTTTGGAAGTGCTTTATTATCAGCGAAACGAGGATAAAGCGGAGTGTGTAATTATCCACACAACCCTGCAGGTAGTGTGAATAGCTGGTGCGGGGCACGGAAGGGCCCCCGGTCCTCCCCGGAGAGCACTGCCGGGTCCACGTCCGGTCACCAACCGGCACGACAGTACTCCCCAAGATTATGCGCCAGTTGGTGGGTAGCAGCCTCCATGGGACCGGTTAATCCGGGTTCGGGACCCCTACTACCTGGCGGGCGGCCAGCGGGCAACCGTTTCACCGGGTCTCCCTGACCCCCGCCCCACCTCGTCACGCCTACAGGGTTGAAGTAAATTTTACACAGATCCTGGTCCAAATTTCGCTGATAATATCTCACTTCGGGGACAAGGGGAGCTGGAACCTGGTCACCAATGCCGGAACACAACGCAAGGCTGTTATGGCGACATGCTCCAAACCAGGGGTGGTAGCCATCCAGGCGAGCATAAAGCCCTACCACCAAGCTGCGGGTTGTTTTGTCGCCTCTTACGACAGGCCGCCCGGCCGCAGGAAATTGTATTCTTTCACCGTTCCTGCACAGTTAGAAATAAAATAATTCTTCACGTTTACACACATAAGAATTGTTTGAGGTTATATTTAGTAAATTACTTTATACTACGTAAATAATTGACGTTTTATAACAGTGTACGACAGTACAACCAACTCTAGTCGCCAGAGATATTAAGTTTTTTTAACTCGGCATACTTCGATTCGTCTACAACAGTTACATTCATACCGTACCCTTTGTCTACATCAGCGTCAATGTGGACGGTTTTTGAACTGTTATTTACAGCTTACAACTGGACACATCTTCAAATATTTTCCTATATGAGATGATTCTCCTTTTTTTTTTTGAGGCGAGGGAAAATGCTACCGATTTACGCACTACTGGGTCGTTGCTAGGGAACGACACCGTCGGTCAGGGGAGGTATCACTGCAGCAATAGTATGCTCTTGGCAGTGATCCGCCCGCGATCGACTTCAGCTAGTGTGGAGACTCCGAGGAAGCTGCATGCGGGCAAGCAACCCCAATACCCACTAAAAACCCCCTCCTCGCTGTCGACCCTGCGCTTTAGTTTGTGAAGGAAAGGCTGAGACTTAGAACGTAGTTACGCCCAGCCGATCCAGCGCAACAAAGTGCCTGGAGTGTACCCTGGGAGAACACACCCCACTTCGTTAGACGGGGGTCGTGATCCTTTGCTTTCATGAGATGATTCTCCTTACCTCTACCCTCTGTAATGTATATGTAAGCCATCCCTAATTTTATTGTACGCCATTTATCTCAATTTAAAAACTTAAATTTGCTGATTTCTGCTTACCTTCTGTAATACGTCAATTTTACCACGCTTTGATTAACACTTTTAGATTGTATTGTGTAATATACTGCTTATTTATGTTATTCACAGTTCCAAGTTTAATAGGTTCGCAATAGAAAAACAACTAATTTACGAACATAATTACTTATTATACGTAACAAAAGATTTAGCATAGCTTTTACTTACATTTTAATAAGCGGTTCACAGTGCAATTCCCACAACTTAATCATGGACTCTTTATCTATTTTTTATTCTGATTTCTTCTTATCACACCTTACTGCTTCCTAATTTATAGGACACTTCTGTGTACTGCAGCGTTCTGAACAGGATAATGGCTTATTTAAGTATCAGCACCAATGAAAAACATGTATCTGACGGTATAGGTTGAATTATATTTTTTGCTACTCTGTACAAAAATAAAAACATGATTACCAGCCGTCAAACACAGACTATTATTTACTGAGAAGAGAAAATGTGGACTATTGTTGGATGCAAGCTAACATTTATTACATTAACTCATAGAATATAGAGATATCCCGTAGGTATGTTGTAGATATCAATTGCACGTTTTGTTCATTATTCAAATGTGAAGACGAAGCAACGCAATATCCGTCAGGAGCCGTCTTTATTACGTGCCGGAGCTATATCGGTGTTGATGGGTATTGCCAGAGGAATTTGCTAGTATTACGCGACTACTTTATAAAAATATCGAAAAGATTGCTTATTTAGATTTACTAGATGTTTAATAATTCATATTACTTTGGTAAACTATAATACTATTATGGATCTTTTATTGTGATTTTTTTATTGACCTGTAATTAGTTTAATATGAAGTGCGAGGGTAGAAAAATTGTTGTTATGTGTCGCTACCAAATATGTTTTGTATTGGTGTGTGTGAAACTTTAAATTATCCTAATGAGATACCATATGGTATAGGCACATGAGGCCAAAAAACTGCTTATACGATATAAGCCACTGTCTATTAGGATTCGACATTAAATTGAGGCGCCAAGGAATTTATCTATTTAACACAGCATACAACGAATATAATAAATCGGCAGACAAATATGCGTCGTATATTTCCAAACTGACGAAGTTAAGCTTGTGTTATTGGTAAAATACGCCAATTGTAGACATCCAGACCAGAGTAAATAAATAACTTTAAGATCGTGTGCGATATTCACTCTGCCAAGAATTGATCCCTGTACCGCTGCTTTTCATTGAACAAGGGGAGTTAAGACTAAGCCCATTGGACTACAGAGGCTGATAATATCCTTTATTTTTATGTATATTTCAAACCTGGCAATACCCCTACTGTTACTATTATGAAGTTACGCCCCACAAGTTTCAAAGGAAGTTCATGCACGTTAACATCACGTTAGCGCAAAATGGTTTAAACAGTTCAGATATTACCGCGCTTAACTTTAAGCATGTAAGATGAGGCAGGCGTTGAGATCAGATGAGCTGAGAATATGATTATTAATCTTGTTGTTGGTTATATAATAGTGTTACTAAGTATTTATCATTTACTCTCTATAATAATTTTCATGGATTTGTACTTCGTACGGTTTGAAATTTAGCTAATGTTAATAGGGAAGTTGACAGTCAAATAAACTGAGATACTTTTTCTCATCTTAGAAGCCAGCTAGATTTTGTACGAACATTGCAAATTATGACGTTATTTCTATAACGAGCCAAATTAATTTATAGTTTAAATAATAATTATATTTATATCTCTTGTAATATATTTTCAAGTTATGACGATGACATGGTATTTAAATGCTCTTACTTTTTATATGAACATTCTTTCAGAATTTATTGTAATATATACATATTACAATACTACCCTATTTATGAAACATATTCATCTTGGACGAAGAAACACTTCTTGCAACAAACCGAAGTCACTTTGAATCTAATGTTAATTTTTATCAATATTATAATTTTTTGAAAAAAAAAACTCCACGCTGAAATATCACCTTTAAGTTCCCCCCATAAACACAAAATGCGGGCTAGTTCGTCTCAAATGCCCCCACAGAAATTGTCTGTTGCACCTAAGTATACGCAAGTAACCCTAGGGTTATTAGCCGACTGACATGAATAATACGAGGGACGGAAGGGATCAAGCCAAACACGCCACGCGCCCTTCGGTGGATCGTTCATATACACTTTGTTAATGAGATACCGGAATAATATCGGGATGACCGCATGAAACGAGGGAAATTGTGTTATGATCCTTATAGTGTTATTGGTGACCTTATCGAAACATTATTGGCATTATCTTAAGCATTGTATTTATGAATATAATAGGTTCATTATATTATAACGTATGTTGCTATATCTAGACAAGTAATATTACGGATCACAAATTTGTGTTAAACATATTTTTAAGCAGTCAATCTGAATTTTTTGAAAACTTTTTGCGACATTCTACGTAGGTGTCGAGGGATATATTCCGCAATATGTTACTCCATTTGAGCCCTAGTGTCTATAGCTTAATTTAAAACTTAATCGAGGACTGTTTTCACTTCTTTGGAAATAAATGCTCCCATTAATTTAAAGAAAGAAGTTGTTTTGTTTTGTTTTTCGCGATATCGTTACAGCATTATATCAGCACAGAATACACCTTTTCGTTAAATTTTGTTCAGAATTAATACTCAATAGACTCTGAGACAAACGGCTGCGACATAAATGTCAACAAACGAACATGGTATGGGTTTTTGTCAAAATCGCTGCGGTACCTTAATAATCATATTTGATGCGCTTTTAAATATTGTGGAATGCCATCAGTTTTATCAAGAAACTAGGTAAGCTACCTAGTGCTTAAGTCGCTAATGTATGTATTACTTGTAGACAACACTAAATTTCATTTGCCGCTTTATACAAACTTGAATAAACAAAACTTGCGTCAAAAGGTGAGCATTGTTTGTATTTAAGATTTGCAGTACCCATATCAAGTATAACTTTGTTTCAGAAGTGACCTTACGGCCAATACTCTAAAAGTCCTTGTAAACAGAACAATTAATAATTCGGGACATAAATTACCGTGTTTGAAGGTGCTTAGATATTTACAAGGACGCGAAAGGGTCGGGTAAAATATGTTAAATGTTTGAATAAAATATTGTTTTATTTCAAGCCGGTAAATTCAGAAGCTAGGCAACAGAGTATTACAATAGGACTATGATATAACACAATCCTTGGTAAGTGGTGAGTATATACATATACAGTATATAATATACAGTATATAATATAACAGACTAGATAACGCCACGCATCGCCGTACCTTATTTAGTCTTAATTCTGTTTTTTAATTAGTTTTATATAAACTTCCCAAAACGCTTGGGGTTTCTTATTCCTGCGGTAACTTCGGAATAAAACGTATAGTAAAAAGTAAATTACTCTGCAATTTTATAACAATGCAGCATTGTGTAAAAAAATACAGTTAATCTATTTTATACTATTTTTTTAAGTTGGCAAACATATGAAAAATGAATTTTTATATGCATAGGTATTTAAAGATTTCCATTGCCTACATGAGATATACGAAGACGTGATATATAGCTATAGTAAATTGTGAAAAGCAGATAAGTACACCCTCTTGTGTATTAATTACTTATAATAAATCAGTTAAGGTAGAATACTAGCTGTTACCCGCATCTTCAACTGTTTTGCTTTGAAAATAATAAAAAAAGCATGTTATCTTCCATTTCAAGCTTGTTTATTGAGACGCAAGAATAGACCTTGTTTGTGTTGTTCGTACCAGGATACAATTTGTTTCGTTGCTAAATTTTATTTAGATTTATAAAAAGCCTTGAAAAACCAAGAAACAAAGTATCATTACTTACCCATTTATCACTAGCATTTGCCCGTGACTTTGTCCACGTGGGGCAGGTAACAAATATTACAGTTATTTTGCTAAATATGAAATCAAAGGTTATTTTCAGCAAGGTACAAGGATTTCTAGTATGAAAATATATGAATCCCAAAAATGCCTGCTAAAACTTGGAAAAAGTAAAGTTACTAAAGGCATGCACATCTATAATTTACCAGTAACTTTAAACCTCTTCCAAGAAAATAGTAGTAGGATCCTTGGAACATAAAAAACCGCAGATTTTAAGTCCGGTAATTGACCAGCGAAAACCGCATCGAAATCGGCCTGGTAGTTTTTGCGTGAATCCCAAAAAAATAATCGTACACAAAAAATGTAAGAAACAAAATACTATATACTATATTTATAATATATTATAGATTAGTATAATATTTTTTTTGTATTTCAATTGCACAGTAAATTATTTAACTAGTAACATTAGAAAATCCTAACAAATAATTGTTTTTAGCGTTTGACATTCATGGCACGTACAAAAAGAATGAATATGACTGACTCATTGTGCAAATGTCACAACCATTTGTTTATTCATCCATCATAACTTGCAAAAGCATATTTTAGCACTTTGAAATTTTACTTATTCATCACAAGACAACAAATGTGGCAAAAGACAGCCAATTTAACTGTAGTAAAAATTCCCGATCTGCCTCTTGCCTTGTTTCTCGAACTAGTTTCAGATTATCTCTCTCGGCTATCCTGCTCTCTTATTAGTAAGATCTGGTTCCCATCAAAGTAGATGCTGAGATGAACAGCATATCAAGCAGGGGATTTCGTTATTATAAAAGTGTCGTGCATTCATAGTACACCTTACGTTTCTACTGTTGACTGACTACTCGCTGTACACCACTTATTGGGGGTTATCTATAAATTACATAAAATGGTAAAGGGGAGGCTGGGTCGATGAAGTGTGACATTGTGACACAAAAAGCGGGAGGGGGTCCTAAATTTTGTGACGTGACATTTCGGAATCTAATATATTTAGGCTTAAAACACGAAATCTTAACTATTAACGAAAAACTTTAAAATATTTCCAACTCTAACGGTAGGTATGAGAATAGTGTTTAAATTATTAAAAATAAAACTGATTACGGAACTGCTCATTTAAAAATAATAATTTCTTGATGTAAAATTCCAAAATATGTGATATCACAGTAGTAAGGGAGGAGTCTCACGAATGTGACCTGCAGTGGCAAGGACAGGAACAAAATCATGAAATTTGTGTGACGTAATTTGTGGATGGCAGAAGAAATACATGTAACGGGTATGGCTTGCAAAACTGAATTTATTCTTTAAATTTCGGTGCAAGAGAAGTATTAAAACTGCCCAGTGGTAGAATAGCTAGGTTCATGCTTTGCGGATACGGTTTCTAGCGTGTCTTCGGTATAAAAGGTATTGTATTCCTTGACGCCATTGTCAACTACGGATCGCCATTCAGATTTTTGAAATTCAAGTTCTGCGACTTGTCTCCGGCTAAACCATAGTATTAGAAATGTTAATGAGAGACCATTCCTGTTCTCTCCAAGTGAATGGGGTCCAGTGAAGTGGAAATAATGATCTTACTGTTCATACACGAATTCTCTACTCTCTACTTCTCTCTGTTTTGGTGGAAACCGAGCCTAAGCGTCTCATCTCAACTCTCCGCTGCAAGTGACTTAGGTCATGATACGTCTATCCCCTTAAAAATAGCAAGCTGTCTATCAGCTCACAAATGATTAAATGTAATTAATAATATTTTATTTAAATTATCTAATATTGTTTGCAGTAACTATTATTCCTCATTTATGAATCTTGCCTGCAAGGGTCGTGTGAAAGGTCATGCCAAGATATAATTGATTAAAACTCAGCGGAGCGATTAATGAACTTCACTATGTATAATGTTCGCGCAAAGTTTAGTGCGAAATAGGCGGTGTCTGTACGTAATAATGTTTTTATTTGCATGTTCCCCTTCACTTTGCCAGGAAATTGTTCAAACGTTGAAAGCGTAAACTTAAAAAAATTAAAATAATGTGTATGTAAATTTAATTACTAGATTTGAAAGCAAAATATTTGTCTTTGTATGGTTGGTTTTACTCTTAATTTAGTTTCCAGCTAGGCTATTGCTATGCCTCGGTTGACTTTAAAAGTTCTAAAATGAATATCGAAATGAAAAAATATAAGATAAAATTCCTGTTTCGATCATTACATGTTTTGTAGAAATCCAATGAGTTCTTTTAGAGCCTATTCGAGATAACCTCAAACATTTTGACCGACAAAAATTCTAAAAACAGTAATTTTTAATTTATGATTAGGTATGGGATAAATCGAAGTTTTCACTTAATTTATGGCAATTATTTTTGAAATCACAGACAGACAATCCAATTTTATTACTATAGAAGATAATACAGGGTGTTTGAAGAAATAAGATTTGCGCCCGTGGGAAAGGAGGGAGGTGTGAGTTCAATCATAACGAGTGTCGCGATGCCGCTGTTAATTGCATGAGCGGCTCAGTCGACCACTTGAGCCACTTGTACGCCTTCCAGGCCCCTTGCACTGAGTATTAAATATATAATCAAGATAACAACTTGCGTTGTTAATGGTGGGAAAAACCTATCTATTTTGAATGGGAAAAATTAGGCAAACGATCGGAGGAGCAGTAAACAACTTGCCTCTAACTTTATCTTTTTGTTTGGTAGGTGTTGAGGTCTAGCCTCCTACTTTATCCACTATCTTCAATGTTTTCAATTTTCAATCCATTGTCCCGCAGAAGAGCCCGCTTATCTTACATATTTCTACATATTTTTGTCTATACACATTGTACACCCATTGATGTAGCAATAATTGTTACATCAATGTGCACAACTATCAAATGCTCCTCCTGCTAATATTGCAGACATGTATGGTGAAAAATGTAAAGGCTTACAAAGATAAGTTTTCGTCCACCTTAAACTGTTTTATTTTCATTCATTAATTTTATTTATTGTCATTATTTACTGTCTGATTCAGACACTGAGGAAACGAAGTATTCCTATTTCTTTGTTATTATCCTTTTATTTATTATAACTATAATGTCAAAGGAGATGGATATAGAAACAAAGAATATCTACTTATTCGTTAAAAAAAAAAAAAAAATATCTCGAACAAAGATGGCGGTCGTTTGCGCATCCTCTACGCCCAGAATATTTTTAATGTTCTGTACCGTCTCAAGTTTTCTTCGTATGTGGTTGCTTAATGGAAACAACGTAACATTTTTATATGGATTACGTCAGTTATCGCAAAGATGGGTACAAGACAGAGTACGCAGTCATGACCTTAGCCCACGCTCTGACTCATTCCAGCTCCAACATCATATAAAGAAACATAGATGTTACAACCATGTGACGAAGTTGTTTATTTGCGTGTGGTTACGCGAAACAAAACAACTGTGAGATACAAGCTTCTGGGATTTGCTAATATTATGTTATGCCTATATATTGTATAATATGTGTATATCATAATTATTTACGAAAACCATTGTTTCTCTGAAGTATTTTCAGTGAAACGAACGGGATATTTTACTCCTTTTTAGTATTTTTTAATAAGTTAAATCCATACTATTAGTACATTTCAGAGTGACTTATTTTATTTTTTTTCTTCGTTAGGGTCATGGGAAGACACCGATTATTATGAAGATTTATATACATGTACTGTCGATAACTCGGATAAACATAGCTAATTTTATCCCGGAAAAGACATAATAAAAAATTTCTTAAAGTATTGCTGAATCAAAACCATTTAAAACCAGTGCAATAATGTTAAAAATAAATTTAGAAAGTTGCTACTTGCACTCGTGCATTGTGAATAAATACTGGTCGAACAAGACCATCTGAACGGACTATTACATAATCTGTGGTCTAGACTGTAATGACAGGTCTTTGCGTTTGCATAATTTACGTTGACATAACTTTTACCGGGAACTTTCATTCACTCTTTCGTATATAGTAAGGTACCATGAGACGGGAGCATGAGATTGTTTTACTTGATAAGAATGAACAAATACTGTTTTTTTATTAGGCACAAATCGGCACAATGGTACGCAAAAAATTAAGTTGAAACAGCTCAATTAGATGTGTAAATTATGAGTATCGGGTTAATAGGTAGAAATTGTAACTGTGCACGGCTTATATATATAGCCTGTGTCAACTATTGATGCATAGCGTTTTTCATGCATTCACGTTTTAGAATATTAAAACTGATGCTTCACCCAAATCGTAGATAATAATTGTTTTACCCCAAACGAGGTAGTTATAAAAATTGTTTTGGAAAAGCTCATTTCGCTTGACAGTTTAACACAAATACATATTTTTTATCTAAAAGCAATCAACATCTTCAACTATGATTAATTATGAACTAATATTTTTTTAAATAATTCTACATACCATAACATCACCAGGTTCAAAAACCAACTCATTCAGCGAAAGCAAACTCTATAATCTGAGTGTCGTAATGAAAGTTGTGGTATATGTATTCGAGTAACGGCCCCTTCATCCCCATGGGGAAACTACGTCAATCACCCCATAAACCGACTGACGCACTTCGACACTTCTTTCATGGCTCTATAAAATGCTATAAAGAGTTTTATGACTTTACGATGTTTACGACTGCTAAATGTATGTTAAAATAATAAATCAATATTTTTCAGACAGACAAATTTTGCTTTTACTTTGATTTAAATTATTAGTTATTGTTGGTGAGCGCGTGTTTTATATAGTGTTTTAAAGACTTCCGTGGCTAGTTTGGAAAAACCAGAACCCGTGTGTTTTTATCATCTATCTCCATTCGGCCTGTGTACGTCATAGTAAATTTATCGTGTAATTAATAAGAATTTTAACATAAATAATAAAACTAGGTTTTAACGGTTTTAGCGCGGTAATTTATTTTTTATTATTCCGATGCTTTGGCCACTTTCCAGTAGCCGTGATCATGGAAGACATCGCTGCACATTCTGCGTCCTCTGGAACCACAGCGTACACTAATATCATAGGACAAACACTAGAACCCAAACCAGCTTTATTGACAATTTTCTTTTTATTTTACGTCCCATCCATTTTAATATTATATAAACATATTACAGCTAGGCATGCTGCGAAGGATTTCTTGCGCCGCTTCAAGACACAACATGTTGGGGAGCAGTAGTATCTTAGATTAGGCTTCCGTAGAGTAGATAATAATCTTAAACAAAATAATTAAAATGAACAAGTTGAGAGTAGGCAAAAGAAAACTTTAATTATACTCATTGACACTTTACATCTTTGTTTTCCGTGATCACGACAACTGAAAAGTGGCCGAAATATCGGAATAATAAAAATCAAATAAATGACTGCACTTAAAACCGTAAAAACGTAGTTTTATGTAAATATCATTTAGTATATGAAACTTCTCCAAACTATTCGGTTCCATATACCGGTTTTCACAATCACGCTAAATAAACAAGCCCATATATCCATATATCTACATATGTACAATGTACATACACAACAGCCTGCGGTTATAACCGCATATGGCAAAGTTTCAAATACCCTCAAATCTTCGCCAGATCTCTTAGTTCAAAACAAACAACTTTTCAACTGCTTCCATAATAGGTTACATGTACAGGGAATAATAAAAATACTTTTTGACGCTTTTAAGCGCGGTAATTTATTTGATTTTTATTACTCCGACGTTTCGGCTAGTTTTCAGTAGCCGTGATTACGGAGAGCAAAGAACGGAGAACAAAGATGTTAAATATCAATGAGTATTGTTAAAGTTTTATTTAGCCTACTTGTTCATTTAAATTGGACTATAATACATTGGGCAAACACAGAGGAGCATAAAAACGGGTAAAAGAACACATTGCTGACATGAAACACACAAGGTCTACAAAGTCTGGGCTGTTGTTATTATGTTTATTAGCTCTAATGTTTGAAGAGTCTGAAGAGTTTTTTGCGTCGCTTCTTCTCTTCAAGCTACAATATGTTGCGAAACGGTCGTAAATTAGATTAGGCTCCCATAGAGTAAATAACAACCATAACCAAAATTAAAACTAAATATTTAAAATGAAAAGTTTGCGGTAGGCTAAAATAATAATAATCATTGCCGCTTGACATATTTGTCATCCGTGATCGCGGTTATTGAAAAGTGGCCGAAACGTAAGAATAATAAAAAACAAATAAATTACCGCACTGGAAACCGTTAAAACGTAGTTTTATTATGTATACTAGTCGCGAAAACTTAAGAAAATATTATGTACAGGGAAATTGTTAGTTTGTTGTTTTTAAAACATTCTATAAAATTAATTATTATTAATATTTTGTAACGTACATAAATTTCATAATAATCGTTTTTTTAATCATTAACAATAAATCTTTTGTGTCTGACATAACTTCGTAATGGCTAATTAAAGCCATCTTTATGATCTATTTATATTATATTATTTATATATATATATATATATATATATATATATATATATATATATATATCTATCTTGTATTTAAAATAATATTGTCATCGCATCGCATGTGTTGTTTTCAATTTAATAATAATAATAATTAAACGCTAATCAAACATTTTTATATTTTAGAAAATGTACTTACTAGATGGTTATTTTTTAAGACTGGGGATATCCAAACAAGCTTATCTTAACTTTTATAGTGTACCTAATAATTAACAACAATTAATTGAAACTGGATGTAAAATAAAATAAATAATAGAATAAACTTTATAGTCTAACATAAAGATCAATTTCTGGATTTAACGCTTCGATGATGATAATGATTACGATAATGTTTCAGCATAGGAAAGCATGAGATGGTTTTAAAACTAACCACAATTTATTTCAAACAACTTAGGATCAATTAGAAATATGTAAAAAGTATAAAGATGAGTTTATAGGTAATACGTAACAAGGTACATTATTATAAATGTAATGTCTTAACCATATTAATTATATTAATATATTTCTACGCACGTGTATAAAAATATCATAGAATAAGACGCCACGGCTGTTAAGATCATAAAGTGGAGAAGAAAAAGTTGGGAAGCGGAAGCCTGTGTCGAAAGTGGGATATTTGAAGTTGACTACTGCTGAAAGATGTGACAAACTTTGATTACTGGAAGTCTTAGAACTCTAATGGTTTTTATTCTTTATACTTAGTAGGTATGTTCCACATTCTATCATCAGTAGATATAGGACTAACAATGTCTTTTTTAGTTTTTGATACGTTTTTTATGTTATTCTTACGAAGGGATTCTTACGTGGACCGTAGACTGTGAAACATATTTTTTTGTCTAATTGATCGCATTTTTCCATAAAATAATTACGCAGAAAACATTTATTAAAAACAAAATAAAATTACGCAATTCATTGTTTAGTCTGTGAAACCTTAAAAAAGTAAGTACATTGCTAATAATAAACATTTTAACTACGCACCCTACATTTGTTCAAATAAATTTATTGTTAAAGTACAAACGCTCTGTTTAAGTGTGAAATCATAATAAATTTATGTTTGTTATCCTCGCGAACTGGGTTATGGAACGCGTTCGAAATTTGTAACAAACGACCACAGTACATACTGCAGTGGGTAAGATACAGAAATTTGACAATATATTAAAAACTAGTTGCCAGTTTCACATCCGGGGTATAAAAGGAAATCTTTTTAAGGGCGGATTTCGGGTACGACTGATATGGAAATATATGTAAAAAGAGACGTAAAAAAAGAGAAAAAAAGTGTGCGTCTCGGGACGCCCGACAGAAGTGATAACTTAAACTAATCTAAGTTGAACTATTTAATATTGTTTGATTTGAGAAAAGCTTAGGTTTATTACTTAATTTTATGTATATTAAAATGATAATGTAAGGAAAGGTTATTTATTAATAAAATCTACTATTGATTATAAAATATATTTTATTCTTAGTTACAATTCTTGAATATGTAAATCAGAATTTTGTGTATGTACATTATTAGTATTATTATTTAATCTAATTACCGAAATACGGCTAGCGCTGTGGGTTACAGTGAGAAAGAACGAGCCTGCCTACCGCTGCCCAATGCGTGACAGAGAGACTGGCGCCGTAACGCGTTACGTAACGAAGCGGTTTACCCGCCCCTAAGAAGTTATCACTTCAAAAGGTTCTCAGTTCTAATTTTTTTTTAAAGGAAACAAATAAGAAGCCAAATGAAGAAAATGACAATTTAGGAATTTAAATGTATTCCAAAAGATATTTCGGAATTATATAAATTATATTGTTCCAAGAAATACAATTTACATCTAACTATTCATAGAGATTAAGAGTAGACCCTGCTGAAATGTGAAATGTAGTTTTTATTTAATTTTACGTTATGATTTTTCTTATACTGTGATTCAACAATAGGTAGGTCATCGTCCTACCTGTCGTCGCTATATCAATCCCGCTCTAGCAAACGAATAATTTCATAATGCTATCCTATTTTCGCACGTTTATGGTACTCAATTGTTTTGAAGGTTGATCCATATCTGCCAACGTTATACGGATATGGTTATAGTATCTATCAACTCAGAATACCTGAGGATTGATATAAATAAGTTCTTTTAGGATTATTTTAGACTCGGTCGAATTAGCTTTTAGCTGACGCTTATTTATAGATATTCCGGATATGTAAAATGTTCGTACAGGTACATTAGCTTCGAGACGTTTTTGCGTTTGTAGTATTTTATATTTACAGGACTTCTAAACTTGAAAATTAAATTTCCTTGATATTAAGTATTAAAGGGGTTTGGGTAAATTTGTTCGGAGGTTGGCTTGATTTTTTTTATGAGCGGCCACTTTTTTTGACTATTGCTATTTAGTAGTTCTATACTTGAGATACAAGAATATTAAAAAAAACTTGGTCCTAAGTTATATCGGAGCCGAGATATTTAGGATCAAAATCGTGCTGCGTGAACTTAAAGTACTGTAAAACGGGGTTAATAGAATTCACGGGGTAATTAGACACATTGGGGTTTGGGTAAAAGTGGCTTGATTTTTTAAGTTTGCGGCCAGCGATTACATTTATACAGTAGATAGTATACAAAAATAAGTTTGATAATCAAAATCGCTTAAGTGAATATGTGTTAGAAAATAATCTAAACAGAAGACGGGCTCATTTTCAGTCTATAAATGCCGCTGATCTTGGCGGAGATGAGTTTCAAGTAATGATGGTCATGATCATTTATGCCCTGGGCACATATCAAGTAGAGCAAGCACGTAGCTTTTATGGTGAACACATAAAAAACGGAACCTATTTAATTGAAATATCTAAAGAACCTAACCTGGAAGATTTCACAAAAGTTAAGTTAGATTGTAACGACCCATGGCTTTTGAGAGGAAGAATCCAATCCAAGCATGTTTCGAGCCGAACTTACTATGTCTATATTTTGTGAGAACGACGGCTTTAGAGTCGGGATGCTATTTTAGGTCATTATTGCTCTTGCATTGTTGGAAAACGTACATTAGGTTGTTGTTCCCATGTTATGTCAATCGTGTGGTATTTGGGATGTGGTATGCACCAAAACCATTTGTCTTCTCCTGCTCAGTTCCTAGATACAATAATCAGGCATGATGTACAGAACGAAGCGTATGAAGAACCCGATATCTAAAACTAAATAAAGTGCACATTTAATGTCATTATAGTGAGCGTTTTATTTAGTTTTCTTTTTTTCGCGTGCGATTATAGATATAGAAGACCTAATTAGTGGATTAATAAATATAATTGTAAAAATGTTTTGTGTGTTAAATGTAATTATAAGAACAACTACTTTTTATTATGTGTATACACCTATGTTCTAATAACAAACATGTTCAATTAGGGTAATAGTTCACTTTAATTACATATGTTATATTATTTCAAAAGCCATGCACAAAAACATGCATCTTGCAACAACAACAACCTTGCATAAAACTGATACCTTAAGTTCACGCAGCACGATTTTGATTTTAAATAGCTCAGCTCCGATGTAACTCAGGACCAAGTTTTTTTAATTGTCTTGTATCTCAAGTATAGAACTATAAAATAGCAATAGCTAAAAAAGTGGCCGCTCATAAAAAAACCATGCCAACCTCCGAACAAACCCCTTTATATTTTGACAATTTATTTCTAAATACACGACTAAAAGCAATGAAATGATTATAAAATGATAAAATTAACGATAAGACACATTTGAAAATAATGTAAGCGTTTATTCAGACATAAAAATAATTAAAGATAATCGAATCCAAAATTACGAAACGTGCCTATCGACCCCGTTTTACGGTACCAGTTTCATGCATTTGTTGCAAGATTCATGTTTTTGTGCATGGCTTTTGAAATAATATAACATATCTAATTAAAGTGAACTATTACCCTAATACTACTAACGAATAAACTGCAGATTAAAAAGTTTTGTGCATGAAAACCCAAAATCTAATTATGTTTTAATTGGTTCATTTTTTTCACATATTTCGGCTCCGATGTATGTTAGACAAAAACGTTAAAACAAAAAGTGTTTCTATTACTGTATACTATCTACTGTATAAATGTAATCGCTGGCCGCAAACTTAAAAAATCAAGCCACTTTTACTCAAACCCCATTATGTAAGTATTAAATATTAAAACAGACGAGCGTGCATGACAAGAGCTATGAATGTCAAAGAAGCAAGTGAGGTGTGTAAGAATAAGCCTGTATGGCGCTCTGTTGTTCGTGCCTACCCAGCAAGGGACCTGGCGTGAAGTTATGTATGTATGTATGTAAATATTAATATTTATTATTTTGATATCGTTTAATATATATTAGTTTCATATTGAGTAACTGCCTATAAAATACTGCGTACTGACTACTACAACGAACTATAGTAGAATTACTTTCTCCGTGCAGTTTGGGTCATAAATCAAACTCGGCCTCAGCCCGGCTAGGACGATGAGCATGTTGCGCGGCAACGCCATTAACTATAAGACTCGTTCTTATCAAAGAAAGATTATCATTCTTATAAAAATCATTATTATCTTTTTTGCTGTTAATTTTAAACTTAGACATAAGTATTTATATTTATTTTTAATATAACTTGTTACATTCTAAACTTTTGTACTTATAGTTTTTTAATACATAGATACCTAATTAATAATTTATTTTAAATCATTATTCTTCTTATTTTAATAAATACGTTTTTTTATCTATTTTTTTCTTTCATTTATATCACTAACCCACAAAATGACAAAACTAAATACACTATCGATAACGCTTATCGACAACAATAATGCGTATCACTATGCCTGCCCATAAAGCCCGTGAGTGGAAGAGAGAGCGAAATACTACTCGCTTCACTGCTTCGATTATCTATGACCCAAACTGCACGGAGAAAATATTTCTACTATACACTACTACAAACGCAAGCTAATATATCTGTAGTATAATTTTGAAAGTTAAGCTTTGCTTTATTTATTATACTATGTGGATTAATTAATTTAAAGAAAGAGGAAATCAAAGAAAATAAATATATCTGAAGAAATAGCGACGTACTTACAGTGCTTTCATGACTTAAAAATAAAAGCATTTCTTGAGAATGTATACGCCGCATATTCAGTAAACAAGGTTTGCACTCAGATAATTGTTGTGCCGGAATTATAACTGACGCAACGCTGATTTTCAGTGCAAACTTTCCACGTAGCAAATTATTACTACTACACTGTTCGAGAAGTTCAGCGTTGATAAGTGGCAGTCATCTTAGAAAGTAAGACCATCTTGTAAAGTGGGAGACATAAATCAATAAAATAAATATTATTCTTACACATAATTATACAAAACCATTAAAATTACCCGAAAGGGCTTTAAATTGTAAAGTGATAAATTTATTTCTAAAATTAATAAATCCACCATCAAAACATTCTAGGGTGGCAAAAAGATTTCGCTTCAAATCCATTTACGGATTTCACGCGTAAAATAAAAAAAGATATCTCCGACAAACTCTAAGCCTTCTTTTTATAGAAAAGTTTGGATAAACAAAATGCCTCCGTGAAAATCGTTTAAACGAGTATAGAGAGAGATTGCAGGGTGTTGAGTGAATTTTCTTATTAATATAGAAAATATTTATTATATGTAGTTATGCGTTTACAGGTTTTCTTAGTAAACGAATAAATACTTCAATGCCGTGTATACTCGTATGTAGATAAAAAGACTAGTATTTTATTTGAGCGTTTGTAACTTGCTTTACATTTGAAGTAGGTACCTATAAGGTTTTGGTTTACCTTTTCATAGCACTATAGTCATTTTGGCATAAACGGAACTGCTATATAATAGTCATTTCCGGTTGTCCGTCTGTTGATGTGTCCGTGTATGTCAGAGTAATTTTTCTCGAAAACTATTGGGTCGGAGTAGGTGAAAATTGAGCATAAAGTTTCTATATTAAAGTGTTTTTCCGCGAAAAGTAAAGATTAAAAAGGTTCTCATTCATGTAATTGAGTGTTGAAAAAATATTTTTCAGTGTACATAGTCAAGTGAGATAACATTGAGTCAGGCAGATGTTTAAAAAGATAATGATGTTCTTAAGTGTCTTGTCCAATGAAGTCAAATCGGGTCTGGAGTAAGTGACAAGATATTAGCTCCCATAGTAGTAAATATTGTGGCTCCGCCTTTTTTTTTAAACTGTGTAGTGGTAAAGTGGATGGATGCAGAAGTCGAGGAAGGCCACGACACACCTTCCATGATCAAATTAATCATGTACTAGCAGAAGGTGATGTCAGGAGCAACAACAGACGAGCGGACATGACAAGAGCTATGAATGTCAAAGAAGCAAGTGAGGTGTGTAAGAATAAGCCTGTATGGCGCTCTGTTGTTCGTGCCTAGCCCGCAAGGGACCTGGCGTGAAGTTATATATGTATGTAACTGCACAAGTTCTTTCAAAGAAAATTCTTTTGAACGTCTCTGTTGAGTAGTTTTTGGGGTATGAGGTATTTTCAATTAAATATTTTTTATAGTTTTGTAGACAAATTACGAAAACAAGGGCACGTTTGTGACTTCTACGGAACCCTTCATGGCACGCAGACTACCAAGTACTTACCCTTATGAATATTTTGCGGTGCTTGTCAGCGAATGGTAATGCAGTGCTAAATAATTTAATATGGATGTTATAAATATTCAGTTCAATTTTAGAGATGAATCCAAGATTTTGAAAAGAATCTCCCAAAACAAAAGTGACACATATAACTTCAAGCAATGAACTTTTTAGTGGTTACATCATAGGGCTTTTTCGTGTATTCAATTTGGCGCGTGCATAGTTCTGGCGCTTTTTTGGTACAAATTTTAATCGGTTTAATCATTTTGGAGACCGACAGAGGTTTCATTTCGTAGGTTTTCTTTTTTTTTTGCAATTTGAATGTTTTGTATTATTACTTCTAGATAGTGGTTCACTTGTTTAGAATATATTCAATTATATTCTAAACAGGTGGATGTGACAATATAGTTCACATTTTTATTATCTGAAATAAATTTTCTTAACATTTTAGCCTTTAAGCTGACTACCATCTCTGAATAATAATATTTACAATTGGCTAGTAAAAAAGTAACAAAAAGTTGCCTATATAGTAAATATGTATATATTATCTTATGCAGTTTTTTAACGCTTAATAATATATTTTAATAAGTAGTTAGTCTAATATGACCGTTTATTTTGTCTTGTCCTTGAATATCCGGAGCAAGAATACCGACCATCAAAATCTTTTTTTTTGCTACATATGTTTTAGATTATTTTGTCACCTGTCGCTTTTACTCTGATATTCGCGAAATTGAAGCCAAAGGCATTGGAGCCAGTATCAACCAACAAGAATAGGATAAGGATAGAAAAGCTACCCCCTATATAACTAGATAACACCGTGACAATTTCGTTTTAGCCCTTTGACGTTTCGTTATTTCAAATAATAAAACATCAAAGAGCGAGTGAATAAAGGAACTTTTCAGAATTACGTTTTTTTAATATGAGTTTCTTAGCATTCACAAGCAGATAACCTCACATTCATTTATATGTATATATGAAATATAGACAGATTTCATTTAAATACAAAGTTCTCTTTACAGATTATCATAACATCCAATATGCCACGATGACGTGAAAGCGATGCTGCTGCAGTCGGCGACTCAGTCGCCAGGACCCAGCGGCACGGCCAGCCCTAAGATCACCGCAGCCAGACCGAACCTAAGTCCAAAACCCTGCAGCCCGAAACCCACCGGCAGTCCCAGCCTCAGCGATGGGGCATCCTCTAGTCCCCGATTGGGCGCAAGTCCAAAGTATGGCAGTCCGAAACTCGGGTCTGGTAGCCCGAGGTTGGGGTCTGGAAGTCCTAAGCCTGGTAAAACGGGATTGGAGGATGAGACAGCGTTGGAGAGGCTGCAAGCGGAACTGAAGGAGGGATGGACTGTCCACGCGGGGAGGGACGGCAGGTTGTATTATTGCAAGTAAGTTAATTTATAATAATAATAATCATTATATTTTATTTCCGGTAAAGACACATAAGTGATATATATTTTATTTTCTTTATTTGAAGGTTAGCAAAGTATGTCTGAATCGATTTATTAGAAAAATAGCCATAATTTTGCTCTCATTAATGCGCTTATGAATAACACTTTTTCACAACTTTTTAAAGAGACAATAAAACTCGTCAATAGTTACTTATCTATGAGAAGAAGGCGTGTTAGCTTTGTTGTTTTTTTAGAGTTCTGTAGCCATTTTGGTGTAAATGGGACTGTTATAAAATAGTCATCTCTGCCCTGTCTATCTGTGCCTGTATGATTGTGACAGTAAATTTGAGAGTTTGCTGGCTCTATATAAGTTATGGGTGAGTTTTGACAGTAATGCATAATACCATACATGACGCTATACAATTATGTAGTGAAATTGAAAAAAAAATGAGGTGGATATGAATATACAATAATAGGTACGTTATTATAAATGAGCAACGGGTTTTGTTTAATGTATCTAAAGTTGTACACAATCGTTAGTCAGATATTAAAAAATCACCACAATGTTGTGGGATAAAGAGTCTTCTTTAATCAAACAAAGGTTATGATTAGAGCGAGTCTCTCGTAAATAAACATAAAACAATAGATCATAACAGCATTCTGAATTATTATATCCGGTCGTTGACCAGTGGTGCGTACGCGCACGCCCAGTTGGCAAATACATAATTCGAATTAATAATCGCCTTCCTGCCGAGAAATCCGATGACCGAACAATCGTAAGTTGTGTTCTCCGGTTAGTTGCACAGCCGAGTAATCGATTTTATGCTGATTTATTTTCTTCATTATAATAATAAATGATTGCGTTTGAGACCAATCAACCACCTTTTGAGATGATAACCCGCCCAAATTAAAATGTACGTACACAAGGTGACATTTCAATTTTACTGATTCTGTATTTATAATTTAAAGATCACGCTTAAACTGCAAATATACAGATTAGAATTAACTAGTTGTAACTATTCTAAAGTAAGGATTTAAACGTTTGGACGTTCTAAGTAAAGTCGCTTTGCACTGTCAACGTAGAATGGAAAAACTCAACTAAGAAATGAAAAATAAATAATAGTTTTAAAAAAACACGCTTTCATAAAAAATCCAACTAAAAAACAGACAATAAAATTTAATACCATGGTACCATATTATTGCACTGTATTTATTAAATTGCGTTACGACTGCCATCTTTCTGCTAATAATAATACTGTAAAAAAAACTTTATGGCTATTGAGACTGATTTAAATATTGAAATGCTTGATGCACAGGCTGAACATATAGTCGATTCAATCCACTAATGAACACGAGTGGATGACAAGCGTCCATCTTGTATTTTAGGGTTGGTACAGATGTGATAGTATAAATCTTTTATAAGAAAACAAGATAAACCTGAAAAAAAACCTCATTCGAGCAAGCGCTTCTGTTTCAAGGAACTCCCCTTACCACTTCCTCCTCGAGTATCGGGATCCTCGGTGGCCATCTTGAAGGCAAGGCAAAACTAGCCTTCAAGAAGCTGGGAGTGCTAAACCGGTCAAGCAGTACTTCATTCCGCGGCCACGCTTCGTGCTTTATAAAGGCCAGATGAGACCGCATATGGATTACTGCTCACACTTGAGCGCATTATTATAAGTTCATCGGTTGTGGGGATAAACCACACAGTGTAAAGGAGTGAAAGAATATGAGTATTCCGGCGATAACCAATTGGCAACCACTTAAGTCTTTTACAAAATTAAGGGACGTGGTCATATTGCGTAGTCCAAATACTCGTATGAACCTTATACAAAAATTTTAGAGGCGCTCAAGTTTATTATGTTGCTTTTGAGTCAAATCACTATAGCTGGCGTCAGCATAATCAAGAATGGGGAGTAGTAAGGACTCTGCAAGCTTAACTTTGGTGGCTATGGGCAGGATATTTCTTTGTGAATTTTATTTATAGTTTAGGTTGCGAATAAACAAATTCAAATAATTATGTTAAAAAAGCGCCTTATCTGATCTATGTACATATACAAGTTTTTATCTAGTTTTGTACTAAGTCAATCCACCGACTACTTTTTATATCTCGTTTGACAAATAGGGAAAAACGTCAATAAAAGACTAATTGAATTTTTCAAGAACTTACAGCCTTTTACGAAGTCAACGTGGAACAAAGGCTTGTTCAATTTGTATGCAAATATTTCTATACTCAGTTTACAGGGAAATGAATAAAAGGAAAGAAACCTTGTCTGGATGCCGTCCGTTAGTTAATATTTACAGGCGTGCTTTCAATTAAGTCGAAAGTTGTATTGGTTTTTAATTTAAGTTGTTTGAGTTCAGAAATGAATTTATGGGGTACAGGGTAGGTAAAATGAATATAGAAATGAATACAAAGATTACTCTACATTTCCCTATATATTGTACGTACGTACAAGAATAATATCAGCTTATAAACACCTCGCTGTTAGGCTCGCATGTTCAAATCGGGTTGGTGGTTTTCATAACTAAATAACCTCAGCCTGTATTTATTCACTATTGACGGTGTTAGATGTTTAGACGTTCATTTAAAGTCTCCACCTATAGTTTTTAACTTCATTACAAAGTCGCTGAAATTTTTCGACTACTTGTTCGTTTATTTAGTTTATATTATTACTTGAATATAAAAAAAGAGTTGAAATAACAGCTAGAAGAACAATTGATAATACTTTCCTGCCTACATATTTATAATTATTATAATTTTGTTTGTAATTCCTTTGAAATAGAAATTTATCTTATAAAGTCTTCAAAGTTTCAATGGTTCTTAACTTTTGGCTCCAAGAAGACATCTTTGTGATAAGTATCTGTCTGTAACGTAACAAACTTTATTTGCCTTAGTTTTAATCCTCAACACAGAAGAGAGAAGAGATACTTTGTACTTTGAAGAGGTTATACAGTTACCTACTTTAAATGGATTTATGATAGATCTTTGAGTATTTTAAACTGTTGCTACTATATGTTCCATCTTCGGACGACAAGGTGTTCTGGTCCACGCCATCGATTCCTAGTGGAAAAACAACCAATGCGAACGGAGCGTTTTGCCTCTACGTTCCCTCTGCGCATGGTAGAGATATGGAATGCGCTAGTAGAGTCTGTGTTTCCTGAAAAGTACAATCCGGGAGTCTTCAAGTCTCGTGTGAACATGTATTTTCTAGATAAGCGTGCTCCATCTTTGACCACATTATCGTCCAATATTGGGCGTGATGGAGGTAAAATGTGAACTTATTTATCATTAAAAAAAATATTCTTTATTAGCTGCGCCCGCGGTTTCACCCGCATGGTGATGGAAAATCGTTTTATTTTGGATAATTCACACTATATCTTTTTAATGATAGCCTATGTATTATTTGATGTGTAAGCTTTATTATTGTAAAGTTTCATAAAAATCCATTCAGTAGTTTTTGTGTGAAAGAGTAACAATGGTACCGCCATGTAACCTTCTTTTGGCCTATACTATGTTTTCTTCTAAAATATGTAAATTCTTCCTTGAAATGTGACGGCGCGTTCCCTTTTTGTACGTCACGTCATTAATTCATTGTCATATCATAAAATAAATTAAATCGCACCGCAATTGTAAATATATAAAATGAAATAACTTAAAATATACCGCGCCCGCACCATATAAATATATATAATTTATAAGCAACCCGCTCCGCACCATAAATGTAAAATAAATTAACATAATATAAAAGTACAATAAAGTGAAGTGAAGTGGAGGAGGAGCAGAGGAGCAGCCGTAGTTCATTCCCATTAACCAGGTAAGTGCGTGCTCGTGCTCAAGCTCGCGTCCAAATTGTCTCAATCTCCTATTTTCTTACTTTGACACAGTTCGCTTCCCGCTAAACCCAGCGCCGCCGCAACAAACAAACATACATCATTTATAATATTAGTGGGATAGGATTTATTCTATACTAGCTGACCCGGCGAACTTCGTACCGCTATATTTTCTGAATTCCTGAAAGACTTTGTTTCATGACACAAAAACAAAATCACCCGAATCGCTCCCAGTGATTAGGAGGATTCTAGAACCCGATCTCAGCGCCCTCTACCGGTTCCAATTGTGGATTTAAACCATCCCGGGACCCACTCAAACACACACACAATATTTCATCAAAATCGGTAAAGTCGTTCTCAAGTTATGCGCTTACCAACACATTTTGCGATTCGTTTTTATATATAAGATTAGCTTCTGCCCGTGACTTCGTACACGTGGAAAGGAAGTTAAAAAACACCCGCGATTTTGAAACATTCTTCATTGGTGCTCCGCTCCTATTGCTCTTAGCGTGATGGTTTATAGCCTGTAATCTTCATCAATAAATGGGCTATCTAACACTGAAAAAAAATTCAAATCAGACCAGTAGTTCCTGAGATTAGCGCGTTCAAGCAAACAAACAAAGAAACAAACTTATCTGCTTTATATATTATATATATAAGACAAAACTCTCTCACTGACACCACACCCTGTCAAATTATCCGCTTCTATTATGTTACGTTGCAGAGAAATTACTTTTAGTCTGTTATAACCTGTTTATCCCACGGGAACTCTTTAATTTTTCGGGATCAAAAGTATCCTATATGTTGACCAGGGATATAAGCTGCCACCATACAAAATTTCATTTCAATCGTTCTAGTCGTTTCGAAGATTAGCCGTTACAAACAGACAGACAAACAGAGAAACAAAAAATTCAAAAAAAAACCAAATTAGTTCTATTTCACTTCTTACATCCCCCTGACTCGGTTTTTAGCATTTTTTTTAATTGTACAGAAATTGGACCTCTACAATTTTATTATATATATAGATATTCGAGTGTTTCCTTAAACAAATATGTTTTTAAAGTTTATCTGTCAAAAATCTAAAACGATAGCGAATAAGTAGTTCTAAAATGAAGTCTTTTGTATGTTTATAAAATTTAATTGAAATAACCAATTAACAGTTTTCCATCTTAATTTTCTATTTGAAGAAGATGAAAAATGTTTTTAAATACATATTTTTATACCTGATTTTCCGCCAAACGCAAGAAGGCTTAAGATAATGAATACAAGGACCTACTTTGTTTTTCTTATTTTCTTCTTAAGATATTTAACGTGATATCGTTTGACACATTTAATAAAAAGGTGTTATATAATAAAACATTTGTTTGCTAAAAGTTGACACAATTGTTAAATTTATTTGTCTTTTATTTAACCGTGTGAAGCTATACAAGAATTCTCAACGGGGTTTCGACAGCCCTGTTAACTGACAATGGCAGGAAAATATTGACGTCACGAACGCGTTCCGTAACAACAGCACAGTTTAGCTATTGTGCTCAGCGTTAGAACTCGCAGATGCCGTGTTCCGCACTGGGCGCGGTTATTAAAGTGAACTATTTGAGTTGAAGTTCGGTTCATATTGATTAGCTAAGAAGCCGGCTACTTGCACAACCGGTCAGTTTAACCCCATATTATCGTTTGGACATCCATCAACTTAATAACAACTTACTATACTAACTTAACTGGCGAATTTGGGCCAAAACGATGATAAGAGTTTAACTCGCCAGTTTCTAAGTTAAACTAATGCAAATATACTTCAGGCTTAAAAATGCAATTCTGCTATTTAACGTATCTTGGCGGTGTGAAGTGAAGATATAGAAAGTACGATTACATTGCGAAAGTGCCAAAAATTCGTATTCTACTAAATCCTAAATATCTTCTCGATATAGACGCGGTGGAATAATAGTAGAACAAAATTGGTATTACCATTTTTTTGACACTATTGCAATGGAATCGTATTTTGAAAGTCTTCGCAACACCAAGTATTGAAATTCAGAATTATGCTCCTGGTATCATGTGAAGGCGCTAATTAAAAAAAATATAGGAATTTTGCATATTTTAATTTGTATATGCATGTATTCTGGTACACACAAGAAAAAATAAATTTCTATTTTCAATCGAAAGATAATATGATAAAATGGAATAAAAATGCAAAAAATCACTTGATATTGTTACGGTGCTACACAGGACTCGAATTAAAATGCCGTTGGAATTACTAGAGAGTTTATTAGAACTGTACAAACACGTATAAAACAGGTCCAAATATAACTAGACACTCTATAAACTGCACGATTCAATAACACCCGCAAAGTCCGTCACTATATCGCTAATCGAAAGTACTACACACGTCTTGCTAGTATCGTAATCGTCCCTTGACTGCCCCATCCCTTCGTTCGGGCATTGCTTTATACTAAACTGTATAATACCGATAAAGGGCCCCACTGAGTTAATCCGCACATCTGGCAAGCTTCGACGCAATGCAATAACAACAAGGATTAGTTCGACACTAATGACGGCCATAAAACAAGTACGATAACAGTAGGTAGATTTTTTAATTGCAATTTAAACACGAAGTAAACAAAAGAACTCCGAATGAAGGAAAGGTAATAAACTGCGTTTTACGACAGCCAGGTGTGCGCATTTCTTTGTCGGTATGTAACAATATCTTTGGAAATGATAATCTTTCTAAACAAATGAAATCTAGTGATAATGCAACTCTAAAAAGTCCACAAATCCTGTTTTAGAGAAAATATGAATATTTATTTCATTTAATTAAATTTGATTTAATGTTTGCTGTGTCCGCATGTTTTATAAAAATTGATTATTTTTTAGATATTAATGTTATGTTTGCTGTTTTACGTGTTTTTCTAAATGAAGTAAATATTTCGTGTCCATAAACAAATAAAGCCATTGACAGAGATTATTCGATGTAATCTCCCTTTGATACACATTAGTAAGACTCAGCCACAAGAGTCCCATTATTCGACAAATGTAATTGAACACCGCCCGCGGTTATAGACATCATTGTTCATTTCTAAGTAGAATACGATACGCGCGGATACAGTCACATTATTACTATGTTTAATAATTATTACATAATTATATTATTTAAGGATAGGTATATTTGTATTTTTGAAGCATTATTATAATGTGCGTTTTTACGCGTAATCCTCATCAGTAGTTATCAATTCTACTCCAAAAGTTTTATTGCCTTGCAGTGTCTGTTTATTGTGGAAGTTTGTAAGCTACAGGGGAAACTGCTGGTATTGATAATGTATAATATTCTAAATTGTAAACATGCCCTGTCTGTACAATAAAGCTATTCAAACAACTGGAATAACGATGGAAAACACGATGCAATTTTTTTAGATTTATTGTCTGTTTATTCGGGATTTATTTAAAAACTACTCGGCCGATTTTGATGCGGTTTTCACTAATCGACAGAAAATACTTAGACTTAGAATCCACGCTATTTTATCCCGGAAATACCGCGAGCATATTTCTGGGAATGCTTTTAAAATGACCAGATTAAAAATCAACGAATTCCAATGTGGTTTTTTTTGCTGATCTATAGCAAATATTATGTAATAAAATATGAAATATTTTTTATCCCGGCAACCCCGGGATTTGTAGTTGTTTGGGTGCATAAAAATTAAAAAATTAAACATCGTTTCCAGTAAAGCGATAGCTTAAATTTCTTATTTAAATGCTGTGGTACTTTTTGACCCGGGAATCCCGCAGGTATTTCAAGTCAAGCGTAGACGAAGTCCCGGGCATATCCTAGTGGTAAATATTTTTGGGATATGCGTAGGTGGGTCCTTATTATATTACGAAAAGGGCACGCAACGACACTGTACAACTGGAAAGGGTAGTAGTGATCGTACAACAATGTACTTGTGGGTTCAATGCCGACTTGGAAAAGAATATTGATATCATCTGCAAATATTTTTACTTATTTATTAGCTGTGCAAGCGACTTCGACCGCGTGGATTTTTTTCGCGGAACCGTAATTTGTTTAAAAAACAAAAACTTCGTTTAAAAAAACCGACTTCAAAAACTAAAAAACTAAAATGTATAAAATAACTTATTTCTAAAGCTATTATTATTAATATATATTACCTAAAACATTTTAAAGTCGGTGCTTAGTAATTTTCAAAATATAGTAATTTTTATGTTTTACTTTGCACCGACTTCAAGATGTTTTATATAATATATATTAATAATAATAGCTTTAGAAATAAGTTATTTTATACATGTTAGTTTTTTAGTTTTTGAAGTCGGTTTTTTAAACGAACTTTTTATTTTTTATTTGTTACTTTTTAGTGTCTAGCTATGTATGGGTGGACATACGAATGGTGCCGCGCTTCTTAAAAAATATAGGTCCCAAGAAACGGGAACAAAAATATGTTTCTAAAATGAAAACTACTGGGCCAAACTATGTAAAATTTTTAGGGGACCAATTGGAAGCTATTCCGCGTCGAACAAAAAAAGAATCACTTAAATCGGATCATAAATTACGGAGTAATCGGTCAACATACATAAAAAAAAGATCCCGACGAATTGAGAACCTCCCGTAAAATCGGTCCCGCCGTTTCAGGGATAAGCTGGAACATGTGGTTGTATTTTTTTCGCGTAAAACTAATTAAAGTAGCGTATGTTACTTCTTATGACATCAGCTATCTGCCAGTGAAGTCCCGTCAAAATCGGTCCAGCCGTTTCAAAGATTAGCCGGAACATCCAGATAGACAGACAGACAAAAATTTTACAAATTGATTTTTCATAGTTTACTTGTCCGAATTATCCCATTATTCACATTTTTATTTTTGCAAACAGATACTTCAATTTTATTTATCTGTATAAATGAATATAAATATGATGTTCATAATTCTAATGCTTCTAGTATTCTGCAGACTAAGGTGTGTTGCACTAGAAGTTTTAACACTCAAAATGAATACAACCCAAATGTAGACTACATTTCTACATTTTCAGTCTCAGGTAGATGATGCAAAAGATTTTTCAGCTTCAGTCAAAAAATTACCTTTTTTGGGAGCCTTCCTAGGCCGAAATGCATTTGAAATCTAGACACAAATTCAGTAACTAAGACATGCATACCTATAATTTCAAAATATTTACTACGCTAAGAGAATGAAACGCCGCGCTGACCTCTAAAGATATTATTTCACATTTCGGAGTCAAACATGGCAAGCCGCTTCCTTTTCCTTATACACATAATACCACTATTTTGCAACAAACACAAGGTCGCACAAACTTTACGGAGACAAGCTTCCGGTTGCGGTGAGATGTAACTTTTGTTTCTCAATAGTTTTTTTATATTAAATCTCACGTGGGCAACATGAAATAGAGTTACTAGTCGTGTTGTGGATAACTTAGTTTCAATAGTTTTCATTGAAAGGAAAACACATTTATTATCAACTAACTGACTCGGCAAACTTCGTTCCGCCTCAGAATCAATAAATAAAAAAGCCGATGGAAAAAAATCACTTTCAAATTTAATTAGATTTTTGAACGACTTTGAAATTTAATTGATTTCTAAACGACGGGACAAATATCAAATGTTTGACAGGTAGGAATAGTTTCTAAGGGAAAGCGAATACTTGTTTTTACTATATTCCAAGCATGTTTTTCATATTTACTCACCTTTTAAACCTTCTCTGGACCTCCACAAATAATTCAAAACCAAAATTAGCCAAATCAGTCCAGCCGTTCTCGAGTTTTAGCAAGACTAACGAACAGCAATTGATTTACGTTACGCCTACGTTGTCTGCTTATAGATTAAACCATTAATTAGACCGTTAACGACGTTAAATTTTTGTTTTGAGGAACTCTCAAGTATTAATTTCAAGACAAAATATTTATCAAGTTCCACGAAAATACGGCTAAAGGAATTTGTTATCACAAAGTGAAATTTCATAATTTCACTTGTTTGAGAAATTAAATTCATAATTATAATAGGTTTGGTAAGTTGTATGATTGATGATATATTTTATGATTGCAGGTAATTTAAAGAATCGCGAATTCTTTTGTGCCAAATAAGTGTATTTGTTACGTTTAAACCGATTTCGTGGTTAGTGATAAATATTAGATTAAAATACAAATCTAATTATCGCATTTCCAGCTAATGTGACATTGCGACTATCATTTCGGGTACTCTGCTCGCCGCGCCGACAGCTTAAGACCTATCCTTTACTTACTTACTTTGTAAAATTTATATTACTTTTTAAATTTAGTTCTCGATTAAAATGAAATCGAAATAGGTCTTGAACAACGTTGAAACACGAAAATCATGTTTTCTGAAAGAAATCTCTCGTAGCTATAAGACTTCCAATTGTACTCTTTTTGTTTTGTTTTTGTTGTGTTTTTCTACGTTGTGTGCAATATATGTATTTAATAAATAAATAAAAGACAGAAAAATGTTTAAGATGATTATTTTTATATATTTAACAGGTCTATCACGCTTATGACTGTCGATATCTCAGAAGAATACTTAACACGTAATTTTAGTTGTTGTTATGAAGTCGATACGTATGTACTACTTTGTCACCGTATAACGGCGAGCAATGATATTGAATGTTGACACATATTTTCATTCAGCTGTCGTTCTATAACCATGATCCACATCTGTCATATTATGTGTTCATGCCGAATATACAGTGGCGGAATGAAAAAGTTCGCCAGTTTTCAAATTGATTCGTTTGACGTTCTGCGAGCACTTGCTGCCTTTTCAAAGTAAGTCACAGAATATACTGTTCCACAGAAAATTAGGTTAACTGTTTGAGAATAAAGTTTAAAATTACTTAGATCAAAGTTCTTTGATTTTGTATCTTGTTTAAGAAGATTGTTTAGACATTTAGAACCCTTTTATTGGTTTTCATATTTATGTTAAGCGTAGTGATTATATCCTCATTGTTTTTTATTGTTAATCTCAGCGTCGGTCACTGCCAGTATTGCAATTTCTTTTTTCACGTTTCTATCTATACATACAATTAAGTGTCTGTTTGTAACGTCGGAATAACACTTTCTTACTAATACATATATACGGTACCTATATCAAAAAGTCAATTTAAATTCTTTTTGTCTGTCTGGATGTTTCGGCTAATCTCTGAAACGGCTAAACCTACTTTGACGGGACTTTCACTGGCAGATAGCTGATGTTATAAGTAGTAACTAGACTACCCTATTTTTAGGATTCGAGAAAGAAAATCCACGCAGACGAAGTCGCGGGCACAGCCAGTATTTTATAAACGTATCATTTGTTAAAATGTTGACAGTACTGTTTCTTGTACTCGTGCTAGCAAACGTTGACTTTAAGGTGAAGAACATTTTAATTCCGTGAGTGTACGTCACGGGAAGCTATTTGGGTCGTCTAGATGATATTTATAAAATAAGTGTAACCAAATGAGAATTGTACCTTTGTGCCGCAATCAGTATTTGATAAAATTACTTCTTTCTCTTAACTTGTAGTAAATATTGAATTTGAAATGTAATTGTAATGTAATTCACACCATTGAATGGATAAGGTCAGAAACGAAATAATTTATGTCAATTGCAAAAAATATTTTGGTGCTACAAGCATTTAATGGATAAATCGAACTCATGTAACAGAGTGTTTAACTGAAAGCTTGATGGATGTAGGAGTAAAGAAAGGGTATTTATTCTCTACAATATAGAGCCGGGTTTATAAGTCTTTCTTACTATTAATTATTTTACCTAACCATCGGTAAATAAATAATTTACATCAATTTTGTCAGAATTTATGTCCATTTCTGATCAGTAGACAAAGGTATGTGCAAATGAATAGGCGGTAAGATAATAGTATCCGGCTGTGAATCTTGTTTTAGCCAGTCAGATACAGTACTGTAATAAATTATGTATCTAAAACCATTCTTTTGATATGTAATCCATCGCAGTACTAAAACACCCTCACCTCTCTAAAGCGTCTTAAAAATAATGAACACAAGTCCCGTACTGCGAGGTCGGCCGAGAACCCATTGTTGTGCGGCTGCTAAATTATACATTCAAGCGCTGTCAGCGGTTTACGGCGCTGCTCTTGCTCCTTCAACCGCAAGCATGGTGTCTAGGAGTCTACTTATGTGGGATTAAACTGGCGTAATATCATCATTTTATGGAAGGGAAATTTTCTTTTACAAAGGACGTTATAGAATAACTTCGAGGTCCCCAACCCGTTAGCAACGTCCCTGATGTTGCAAACATCCATACAGGCGACAGTAACTAATTTCCATCAGTGGCGCGTCTTATTGCTTGCCTGCTTCATGTTATAAACTCTTGCATTTTAATTTTTATAGATATCTATGGAGCCGTTACGGAGTCAATTCGAAAGACACATTCAAACAAACACACAAATAGAAATTCTTAAAACGGTCATGTATTAGTTATCATATGAATAGCAGTTTTCTTTAAATTGAGGCAAATATTTTTAAATTAGGTACGTATAGATTAGTATGTACCTATTTCTTTTTAATAACTTAAAAAAACCTTTTTCATACGAATAAAGGAAACCAATTGAAACATTTAAAAACTTTCATTTCCTTCTATATCTAGTAAAGGAATTCCGAACATCCTTTTAGTGAAAGGGGCCACCGTCCGGAGCCCCTTAATCCTACGTCCCCGGGGCTCCACTATTGATCGGCAATGGACCTCAATAGGTAAACCTGGGATGCGTCTTGTACAAATGCAGCCCTATCGTGTGACTGATGTGATTTTGTACTTTATAAAGATTTTTATGTTGTGGTGGGGTTCTTTAAATTTAATTTAATTATTTACAAATTAAAAAACAGGGGTAAAAATACCGTCTCGTCTTTCTTACATCATTTAAATAACAAAATTTATTAAACTAAGATATTATAAGCTTTTTGTATTTTTATTGCAAGAGGTTAAAAGACAGGTCACCTGATGGAAAGCGGTCACATTGCCTATGGGTATTTGTAACACCAAAGGTGCTACCAATGTGCTGTCGCTCCCTAAAGGGAAGACTGGAGCCTGGCCTCTAATGCCGGAAAACAATAATTCAAGGTTGTGGCGGCATACTCTAGACCAGGAGTGGTAGCCATCCAGGCAGGCCAATACTCTACCTGCACCGCTTGCACGTTGTTGCACGGATAACTAACATTAACAAAGAAAATTTTAATTATTTAAAAAAACAATATAGAAATTTGATATAGTACTTTCTTTTATACAAGTCAAGTTTGACTAAGTGATAACATTAAAACTGTAGAAATATGCTGATCCGAACAGTCTGACACGCGTCAAATCTGTAGCAATCTACAAAATTAAATTCTTTGTGGTGCGAAATTAATTCTACGGTGAGCGCACTTGTATAAAGCTAACAACAGGTTTTGCGGAAAGAAATGCAGTCCCAATTTAAATTCGGGTGCGAAATTAACTCTGTGGTGTGCGCGCTCCTATGGAGTTCTTTATGTTACATATTTTGTAAAATAAAATCGTACCGAAACATTTGTATTTCGTATCTAAAGCGATAATATTTATTCCTAGGTTCGCTTTTAACATTTCGCACCTGTTCGTCTTTTTTTGGGGTTCCTTAGTAATTTTGTTAATATTTTGTATGTCATACTCATTTTCTCAGAAAACATATACTCACTGGGTTTAGATAAATGAAATTTGGATAATATATTGAAAATTGGAAAAAATACAAATTAGAGGTAGGTAGCTCCACCATATACATGTAATCTAGTGACAGGTTTTTTTCATATATACAGTATCAAGTAGGGTATAGTTATTCTGATTTTCTAAATTCATAGGGATGTTTAAAATGAATATTGATTTAAATAATTAATTGCAAATATTTCGCGTTAAAAGTACATGAAATGATATATACCTACGTATTGGCCCGATCTTTTAAAACGGCAAGACAGGAAAACTCTACTTCCCATTTTTCCAAAAGCACTTTTGCTTTTTAGGTAGTCCGCTGTAGCTAAATTATTTAGCGGCCAGGACAATTAAAAGTAGAATTAGTTAAAGATATGCTGTAATATTACTACGATTGTAATGAAATATTCCTATATTATATTATATATTATTCCGTATATAACCGCCCTGAGAGTTTCTTGCTGAAATTGGCTAGAATACTGACTGCGTTAGATAACGTCAATTAGTATCGAGCGAAAATCCAATCATATTTCGTCTTGAATTGCTATCCAACCCAGATAGAATATTCTATATTTCTATATATACAATGAAGGTCAGGTATGAAGCACGTCTTTACAGTGCAGAGGTGCATAGAAAATTGTCAGTCTAGGAAAAAAGAAGAACCCTATAATTGACGAACTACCACTTTTTTATATTTAAAGAACTATTATATACCTTATTATACCTTATTTTTCAAAAGATAAGTAATATTTCTTGAAAAGTAATACTCCTTAGTATTACTTTTCAAGAAATATTACAATTAGGGCCGATTTCTCAACAGTCAGATAATATTTATTCATAAAGTACCCAATGGAAAAGTCAAAAATGACTGTTGCGTGCGGAAAACAGTTGAATTGTTTCACCTTTGAATCCAGTCAGGTTATAATTTATTCCACCGATAAATTTTATCCGATAATTGAAAAATCAGCCCTAAAACCATATTCAAAATGCGCTAGATAACATTATTAATTTGATTCCTCGCTCGATATGTTACTCAACTTCTAAATTTCTATTTCACGAAAATTTGACACTACGTTTTTGTACTTTTGTGCTAAATTTTATGTTTCTTGCTTTAATAGTTTTAGAAAAATGTACAGATGATCGGAATAGGGATAGTATAGAATAATTCACAGTCAAATTAACTGAGATAATATTTATATATACCTTACAAAACGGCAAAGCCGCCTAGAATTTTATTAGCGCAGCAAGTTTTTAGATGTCTTCTTTAGTTAATGCTCTGCATGCCGGATGTACGCCTATATAATATTGTACATGTCCGGAAAAATACGAATGAATGGCAACGGTAACTCTAACAAATATAATCAAATCGGTTTGCAATTGCATTTAACCCCATGACAGTGTATATACACAGAGTATTAACTGATAACAATCGGATTGGCGCAAACAAAATAGGGGGTTGGTAGTTACCAATTATTTAATGGTGAAACTGAAGTAGCTCAGGGAAAAGTTAACAGTAGATTGTTACATGAGAGGTGAAGTTGACCTATTTAGGCATGAGGCGGTTTGGTGCACGAGCCCAGCAAGGGTGCTAATAGCTCGAATGCCTAAATAGGCCGTTCACCCGAGGTTAACAATCTGCTTTTCATTTCGAATATGAAGAAGGTAAATAAAAACTGATAAGTTGAACAAACAACAAGTTCTCTAATCAAAAAATCAGAGCGAGGAACCAGGCGATAAATCCACATCTAAATCTGATGTAGTAATTTATTACGTTATATATGAAACGTCAAGTAGTTTTCTTTTGTCTGTGGCATTCTACCAGTCATATTTTTTTCCATGGGTGATAAGTAAATCTTTTGTTCAAATTTAATATTTAATTAAGTAATAATTTAGTGCAAAATAAGTATAAGTTACCAGTATATATAAAGTACTCTGTGGTATAAGTATAAAATATGTTACAAAATTGTTGATATTTTTTAATTACAATTTATGTCGCAATTTAACAGTGGTAGCAAAATAGTTGGGATATGAATCGCATGCATTATCTATGGTGAGTATAGTTTAAAGTTTTTCACAGCAGGGAAATTCGTTTCCCAGGGAAGAAAAGTATTGTTTTCATTCCTGTGAACAGGCAACTCCAAGCGTATTTTCAAAACATGAGAAATGCAAAAGCAATAATGAATTTTTTTCTTTCGTAATATTGTATTTGAGGCACGCTGAAGTGAAATTATAGATATATATATGTAGAAAATAATTAGAAGGTAAATTGTATGTTATTAAAATCCATAGTAATGCATCAATGTACAAATTTGTATTTTGGATACATTTTCATACTCTAATAAAGGGTAAAATAACAATACTCATAAACGAAGAGGTGTAAAACAAAATAGTGTGAATGGAGCGTTAGGTGAACTTCTAGGCGCTAAGAACCTCAGTCAGAAGGCCCAGCTTGCCATACACAACGCGGTGCTGGTACCTACGCTCACGTATGGAAGCGAGAGTTGGGTATGGAACAGAGAGCATGAAAGTAGAGTAAACGCGGTCGAGATGCGAGCACTGCGCAAAATCTGTGGAGTGACGCTCGCGGACCGCGTTTGTAACACCGAAGTCGGAAAGAGTTGGTCTGAAAGAGAGTGTCGGGGTGAAGGTAAGGAAAGGAATGCTCTGGTGGTTCAGTCATGTGGAAAGAATGAATGATTGAAGAATGACTAAACAGATATACAATGCAAAAGTGGATGGATGCAGAAGTCGCGAAAGGCCACAACACACCTTCCATGATCAAATTGATCGTGTACTAGCAGAAGGTGATGTCAGGAGTCTTAAAAACAGACGAGCATGCATGAATATCAAGCTATGAATGTCAAAGAAGCAAGTGTAAATGGCGCTCGGTTGTTCGTGCCTACCCCGCAAGGGACCTGGCGTGAAGCTTTATATTTATTTATAAACGAAGAGGACAATTATCTGTAGCGTCATTTTATGCCGGATTGCTATATCATTCTTTAACCTTGACATTGGTAGAAAATTGAGCATACTTTTTATGTATATGGACTTGATGTAATTTTAACCAGTAGTAAGGTAAATAAAAGAGTTAATTTTTGTACTTGGCGATTGTCATACCAAGTATTTTTTCACTGTAAATTCTAATATCATCATTCCATCAATGCCCCACAACTAGAATATAAGATTTGTATCAGGTTTGTTGGTTGGTTTCATACAGGAAATATTGTTCAATCAATCTTTAACAGTCAATATGTTAAGTTTGTATAAAAAACTACAATCGCTTCATATCATTTGGAAAGACAATCTATCACTCTCTTTAATGACTATCTCTTGCCACTGGCTAGTTGACTAACCCATTGATGAGGCGAAGTTTCAACGTCACTATACATTTAACTTTTGCTAGGGAAACTTCGGATAATTCACTGGGTGGGTTAATGATCAAAACCCTAAAATACTCCGACTCAGAGGCAATATCCCAATGAATGGTTTGTGTCTAAGCTTTACAGCGTAATGTCTACGTTAGGTCGCCACGGTCTCTCACCAACACGGGTTGTTACCCGGGTAGGTTTAGTGGGTAGTCTGGTAGCCGGCATCTCTAAAACTCCTTTTCACTGAAGGTTGTGTGCTAAGCCAGCCACTAGCTGCGCCTTAGGTAATCGCCCCGGAGCCCGAAAGGTTGTATAAATGCAATACATTCAGTACCGAATAATAGTTGCTTATGTCGGGAAATACTAGGTAGCGCTTAACTCCGCTTGAGAAGTCTACAATATTTCAAAGCTACAAAACAAAGGAGGTGAAGGTCCAATTAGGAGCCTAGCCCCTAGTCTAGACTAAGTACGGTAAGTTATCATCGTTTTTTACCCCTGTGTAAACGTATCCATACAACCCTTTGCAGAAATTACATAAATCGCTATATACGTTAGATAACCACACTGAGTGGTTTGTATTCATTAGCTCGGGAGCTTCGTCCGATACCGCTAAAGTACACACGGTCACGTACGTTGTTGAGTAAACTTACTAACATCCTATTTGGTTTGTAGATACTCAGTGGTTGTATGCACAGGTTTTCATTTAAACAAAATCGGAATCAACTTAGCTATTTTAGTTTAAAACGATTTATTCTTATTAAGTAAGATTTATGTATGGTCTGCACTGTAACTATCGCCGTTCAAAGTTATTGATTTGTGTTATAAATATCGGCAATCGTGTAAGGAACACAAATGCGATATAGTTTAAATTAACATTACTTTAAAGTGTGAGCAAAAGCTTCAGGAATGTGCAACGTAACTTTTTATAAAATTACCAATAGTCCTTAGTCCAAAGCCGTGGTAGCTTAGTGGTTAGCGTACTCGCGTCTTAAACCCGCGTTTTGAACGGCGCGGATATAAATCCTGAATTGTAAATATGCACCACTTAGCAGGTTTCTGAACTAGTTACCATATACAAAGATCTAGATGTATGAGGTCAGTCTCAAAGTTGTTCGGCGTATATTATCCATAGGTAATACAAGTGTTAATACAATTTAACATAGCTTAGAAATACACAATATATGTATTTATTATTATGTATATAATAATGAATAAAATGTACTGCATTTAAAATCATGAATACAAAATACAATTTAAATTGTAACAACAATCCAGCATAATAATTATTGTATACAAACAACTTTCAGAAAGAGTTTTAAGAAGCTTATAGAAAAGACTTCAAAACTTTTCATTTGTTCGTCGACCATTCTAACAATGGAACCCACCGTCTGCCCCCCTTTGCTCCTTAACCCGGCCCCTTCTTCAAATTACCTGGTCCAGCTTTGAAAAAGAATTTTTCACAGTAAATTTGAATGATTTGATAAAGTTTCCAAGAGCTTTTCTAAAGAGCCCTTTACTCTGATCTACGGGGACATCGTTAAAACATATTTTATTCTGTTTGTAAGTCACGCTTCATGTACCAATTGCCTACCATTACTTTTCGAGTATTTCTATCAAACTTGTACTAAGTTTCCAAAAACGTTTGGATTACGCAGATTAACACTGGACCGACATATTTTAATGAAACGATTTAGGTACTTCTGCGCCGCGCCTTTAAGAAGTTGCAATTTTCGTTTTCGTTGCAACATAGGTCTCAAACTACCTGGCTAGTACCACGCAATACGCAATTTGATAAACTATACTTTACCAAATTAATGTATGTTATCATATTACGTTATTACATCATATTACGTATCTGTATCAGTTGTATTGTATTTGATATAGTTTTGGTCCTACACTAACAGCTATTAAGTGTTCACGTTAAAGTGTAATAACTTAGGACTAGGTATAAACAAATATATATTTGATTATCGTCAGTCAGTCGTGGGCCACTGCTGGAGGCCTTCCCAAGTCCACGCTATACATCCAAGTCTTCCGTCTTACTCATCCAGCGCCAACTGACAATCTTACGGAAGTCGTCAGTCCATCAGGCTGGAGGACGTCCGAGACCAAACATACTGAGACGCGGTCTCCAGTCCAGGACTCGTTTGCTCCATCAGCCTTGCGACAGACACTTCATTTTGGTAATTTGATGACCTATGTTTGCCGATTATTTTGATTCTTTAACAGATGGCCTTATTTTTGATTCTATCTATAAAAGAAACACCGTCTTGAATTTGGGTTTAACAGGACAAAATTTTATATTTACATGTATTTCGTAAATTGCGTATACTAAGAATAATGTTGTATAATGAATTATACATAAACGTGCTATCCTACATCTTTGTGGTCTTAAATGTTAAAGTGCGAGACGCTATCAGTTCATCTCCTAACGGATTCTGTATTAGTTTGTTAATCTCATTACTGTAAAATGTCTTCAGAAGGTAAGCCCCTTTATATTTGTTATGTCTATAGTCGGATTTTCGCTCTCTAAGCCTTAATCTATTTAATTAATATTCATTGTTTCTTGACTTTTACTCTCAACATTTTAAAAATGTTTTAGCGCAACTTTAGGAATGATACTGGTGATGTTAACTCTGTTATTCTTTTGTTTATTAAATATTTCTTTAGGGTTCTATAGCCATTTAAAAATAACCGTTTTATAAAATCGTCATCAGGGTCTATGTTTGTATATTCAGTTTCTTGTATTTGATCTCTATACATCTAATAAATCTAGCATGTAATCTATAAGATGATACACAATGTTGTAGTGAAATTGTGAAAAAACTGTCAATTTTTAGATTTACTGTCTGTCATATTGGTTTAATTTCATTAAATACGTCAATTAGATTGTTCGTTTTACTTTATTTCACAAGAGTGATAAGCAAAATAATATTAATCTGTGAACGCTATTAGCAATTATTTTACATATATTAATATGTAACAACTATTAAATTGAAATTACATTAATTTTAATTTAATCCTTTAATTGGTGTTGACAGTGGGTTTTTTTAATAGTTGCGTTTGGAAACTCAAATAACATTACTAAAAGAGTATTTTGCGAAAGCTTTATATCTAATTTCCCCGAAATCCGTTAAGTCTCCCGAGCGTGATTTTGAATTTTGAAGTTTTCCAACTTTCCTATTTGGATAAACCATCAGAGCTTATATGTAGCTTACGAAAAATGTTTAGTCTCTAAAAATTCGTTCAAAATGAAATCAAATCGAAACGTTTAATTTTATGGAGTAAATATACACATAACATTACAATACATAGCTACGCAACACAGTGCAGTCACTACAGTAATTTTTTTTTTATTGCTGTACTTTTTTCATAAGTTGTCCAAAATATATCATAACAATGAACGTATTGGTTTTCTATAAGATACACTTTTAAAAGCATAATATGATCGGGCATTTATCTTAATACAGTCCAATAGACAAAAAGACACCATGGTTTCTGACATTACCATAACCAAAATGTAATTCTTTGGTAGAGACTGTTTTTCGGGAAACTCACATAAATATGCTGATAGAGCGTACTACATCCCAGAACAAATTATCGATTAACATCAAGTAAGATCCTGGTTAAGGCTAACGATTTCGTCTTAAAGTTACTTATCCCGTACATCTACTCTAGACATACGAATGTCATCTACATATTATTATGCAACTTGTGGCCAAATTCATCCCAATGTTAAATCAAAGTTGCGTTTGGAACCTCGACTACAGAGGCCGAGATATGTTTTCTAACGATTTCTTCTCCATTTCGCTTGGTGTTTGGTATCCCTTATTACAAGACAGCTGGTATGCATACCGTTCACGACGCCAAACCAACATTTCTCAGGTCTAACCCTTTTACCGAGCCCTGTTGTAGGCGTGTCTCACACTTAAGGCACTAGCCGGATTCTGCAAAGTGTAGCTGTCTTCACTTATGCGACTAACTCGATAGTACGTACAATGTAGGACGGTTTCTATTCTAAATCTTATCTGTAAACATTTATATACTTTGTATAGATATTTTTTTTTATGGTATCTATATTAAGTATATATTTATTTAATATATTTAATGTCTATATATATTATACCATTTGTGTATTTATTACTAAAATGTAAGTAGTCGTAGTATAGTTTGCGAATACCACCATCACCATTATCATCTCAGTTAAGTTCTGGCATTGGCTGGAAGAGATCGCTTTTTAGCGATAAAACCGCCCTTTGTGGATTATTATGTATATTTTTAGTCTGTAAGTAATTTTTTTGTATTGATGTACAACAGAGTGTTATCTATCTATCTATATCTATCTGTCTAATCATTATTTTGTCTTATTAATAACAGAAAATTTACATTAGGTACTTGTATGGAGTTTATGTAAATCTTAACCAGAAGTAACGTAAAAAATGGATAGCAAATATAAAGCATCGGCCCGGCTGTTTGTCAGCTATATCACAGATATAATATGTAAGTGTGCATCATGTGTGATATATTGATAGCAATAACAACTGGAAAATTTATAAGATGCACAAGTATTTAGCCTGAATTTAAATTAAATATTTCAATGAACAATGGTTATGAACCCTTATAAATTACAAACAATAATGCCAGAGGGCGTAAAATGAAACTGTTCCAGAAGATGTAAAAATATTTTGAGTCGTTTATTTTTCTCAAGGAAAATCTCGTCTAATTTAATTTGGCCTTAGCGGTCGCCCACTTGAAGGTGTTCCAAATAATTTATATTATACATGTCCATCACGATTTGAGGTCGGAATTTAATAAAATTAGGGGGGTTAAATGCTTTAAAATGTACTTTTGGATCCCTTTTGCAATTTTGTATAATCTTAAACATGTTTTGAACAAAATGTTTTTTTTTATCAACTATCCTTGTATCACGCCAAAGATACGCTGGCTTGATATCGTGACAGATGACATTATGTATATTAGTTATAACTAATATAATAAGTGGAGAAGACACAACACGAAAATAGACCTGAGGCTCGAGGCTTCAAAGACTCCGGTTTGGACGTAACCGGGATTTAACGTTAAGTAAATGTAAATATTTTAGGATATTTCATACAAAATATTTATGATATAGTAAGTATGTAATTAATTAGAGTTTATTAATATATGTCCTTTATTTAATATGTGTATTATTAAATATTTTATTGACATCGTTATTGTACAATTGGGCAGATGAAACTTGTTACAATAAATCATGAGTCAAAAATAGTGGGCATTCCAGTACATTCCATTATATTATTATTTTACTTTTAAAATATCATTATAAAATTAATTTTGATATCTGTTTAAATAATAATTAATACTCTATGACTCGTGTAAGTTATGACGTCATAACTATTATTATTATTAAAACTATTCTGGCACAAAATATTGAAGATTTGGCCATTTTGTAAGATGATAAAGTGTCTCGATTGTTCGCTACCCAATGACTAACATTAATCATGCCACCTACTAAAAGTTATTTAAGTTAGACTATCAAATAAACCCAATATTTGAAGTTCACCTCTTGATGTCCTAATATCAAAATTAGTTGACGAACAAAACCTGGATTTTCTCAATTCAGGGTGAAATTAAATTCTAAGTTAGCAAATTTCACAACAATTTAGGCCCCGATCCCAATTTCATTTGCGTACTCCGTACGCCTGTTGAATTTAATATTGGGTACCAAAGTTTTTGACAAATTAATTCATCAGTTGCCTAAATGGAAATATAAAGCATTTCATATTTTGACCCATCTGCCAAGTCTAAGCTGTACGTTTATAATTTTCCATCTGCGACTTCGTCTATATTATTTGCCCCAGAAATTCGCAACATGGGCGGGCATTCGCAGCATGTACACTCAACACAGAATTTTACCGCCTTCGGGTGGTGCTTCGGCAATGACATTATTTATTCGCATTCTTCTGCACCTCGCAGTTCATGTTGTGAGACACTATGACATGGGTTATAGCGCTGGCATTATATTTTGACCACTTTAAAGAATCTCTTTATAATATATATATATATATATATATATATATATTATAAGATATAGAGTCTATATCTCTATGTGTTACTTCCTAAGTCATGAAATTCGTCCGCCTTTTAATATTTGAATTACATCAAGGTGGTTAAGATTTGAAAAATAATAAGATACAATACTTATAATATATTAAAAAAAATAAGGTTACTTATAAAACAGTTCTAAAGAAAATAAGTGAACAAGATCTGTGCAGTAGTATTTGATTTGGGTTATTTCAATATACGTTTTAAGGTTCTACAGAACTACTGACTTAAGTAAAAATACAACAGTGAACCTTGGTTACCGATACGGAACTCGTCATTTTGCTAGCACTGACTTGCACTTGTTGAATTTGTAAAATTTGATAACTTTGTATAATAAACCTTCTAAACCTCTACTACCTCTCTCTAACCTAAATTAGTTTAGTTTTATATTTTCATATATCTAGACACGTATTTCTATACATAAATGTATATAAATTGCCAAGTCTATTTTCAGCAAGGGTAAGCAGAGATGATAGATCTCCGCTTGCTTGGTACACACCATTCGCTTCATATACTTTGCATGATTACTTGTGATGCTTTTCACAATTTGAAAATAAACCAGCACTAATGAGAACGCTCTCTATAGTTCTTTTGACTTGGGCTATCGCAATTGGAGCACGAGTTAAAGTCCTCCGACTAATTTCGTGACGAGCTGGGATTAATTGAATGAGGGCCCCGGCGTGGTGACTTGCGGCTGCTTGGACCGCAACCCTCGGATACTCGACCACTCTACACCTAGTTTATTTAAGGAAATGTCCGACTTCTGTCTGATATCAGTTTCCTTATTTTATTTTATTTAGGTTTATGGCTTGGCAGCTAGGCCTTTAAGCGAGATCTTAGTTTTCAATATTGTTTCTTCATTTTCTTAAGCCTATGTGTAGCACAGCTGAACTGTAGGCAATCAGCTGGTGCCATTCAACGGAGTTCTTGTGACAACTCAAAAGGCCACATTTGACTATACAGTTCACATTTCTCACAAAACACATAAGTACTACTCAAAAACTATCAATACCCTACGACTATTGTTCATTTTAGAGTAATTTTACACATATTTAGAAAATAAAACTGCACAGCACAACATCTCCTTCCAGTTCCCGCCAAAAACTCCTCAGTTCCCTTATATTTATGCGTTCACGAGATGTTTTTGTAAATGTATTAGACGAGGTCTATACTAGTAAATTTGAAGTACTTATAAACCAATTAAACTTTTTACAATAAATTCTACAATTAATTAATTAAATTGGTATAGCCAATAAAGAAGTAGGTACGAGTAACTCCATTAATATTTCGAGAGGTATGATATAATGTTTTTGTAATCATAAAAAATAGCCTAAGATAGTTAAATCTGAAGTAAAATAATTTTAGGTAGACATGTTGCTGAGAAATTTCTTGCTGCTTAAACAGCGCTTACACGTTGCGAAACGGTGTATAAAGCATAAAATTGGAAGTACACTTAAATATTGACTTATATGTATGACTTAAAAAAATGTTCTCCAGTGAAACTAATATTGATTTTTTTTTTGGTTGGAAAATAAATAAATGTAGTCGATTTTTAGTACTACATCACTGTCTCAAACAAAACATTATCTGCTTCAAAGATGTCGAGCTTTCACGGAGATCAACAATCAGCAATATCTCACAGGCGCCCACAATAAATATTTAAATTGCACGCTGCTCGCGGTTTTCCAGTAATTAGGGGGCCCCTTTCAGGTAAAACACAACCGTTTTCCACTTTCACTTGATGCCATGCGGGTCGTTATGGTTAGTGTGGTCAGCACGTTTTAATTAATTCCTCACGTGCTTTAATGTTATTTTTAATGAGCTGCTACGTTTAGGCTTATGTTTATGTTTAGGAATGAAATCAACATTGGACATTTTTGCTGCTATAGGGTTTTTTTTTATTGCAGGAGTTTAGCAGACAGGCAGACGGCCCACTTGTTGGAAAGCGGTTACCATCTCCTATGGACATTTGCAACACCACAGGTGCTACAAATGCGCTGCTGCTCTCTTAAGGGAGACTGGAACCTGGACACTAATGCCGGAACACAACTCAAGGTTGTTATGGCGACATACTTTAGACCAGGTGTGGTAGCCATCCAGTCGGGCAAATGCCCTAGCACCTGGCTGTGGATTGTTTTCTCGCCTCTTTGATAGGCCGCCCGGCCGCAGGAAATTGTATTCTTTCTCCGTTCCTGCACGGATAAAAAGGCTGCACTATGAACTCACCATTAGTAGAAAACTGACATTACTTGTAATTAAAACCACGTTTTAACGATTTTACGCTCGGAATTTTATTTGATTTCAACGTTTTGGCCACTTTTCACTAGCAGTATTTCGCATAATCGCAATCTGAATCTATTTATATATAAAATACTTTTTAACTATTTCATCCAGACCCTAAACCTTGTAATAACTATTATGAGTAGGGGGATTGTGTATAACAGTCGCGGTGTTACGTACAAGAGATAAACATGTTTAATTTTTGATTGGCATTATTATTATATTATATAATATGTAATAACTAATTACGCTAAAGTTTCTATTGAAAAAATATTTGAATGATGAAAATATGTTTATACTCAAAAGAATGAATAGATCAAATTTATTGTTTACCATAAACTTAAAATTAGACAGTAAGTGAATAAATAGTAATAAACAATGGGCGGCCTTATTGCTCATAGCGACCTCTTCCAGGCAGCGTCCGAGGAGAACCATATAGATGAAACAATGCTTTGGTGGTCTACAAGTACAAAGTACACTTATACTCGAATATATATTTCTAATAATAAAAATATATTAAATATATATTAAAATATATATTACTACTATACAAAAAGATCATAAGGTTCGCTTAATTTTGTTTTAAGCATCTTATATTGCCATTTACCGCAGGCTTCTAAATTAAATTAAGATGAAAATTAATCGTGGATCGTGTTAAAGTGGTTGTTTATTTAGCGATGACGTTGAGATATATTAATGACTGTTTCTCTGTTTTATGTTGCTTGCAACAAAAAGAAATGGAACAATTGGCAAATTAAAATTATCCTAAAACGAGGCCTCTAAAATCGCGTTTGTGCAATATGCTCGGTGCACGTGCCATTGGCTTTTTCTTTTCAAGCATTGTTTTCAATGCACGAGTTATGAATATTGTTTTTTTTTTAATTATAGACACAAAATTGGAACAAAAAGAAGAATTCTTTGCATCAAGTTAATTGGAAACGAAATATTTCTTTATCAATAAAAATTATATAGTCATTTTTGGAACATTTATAAAAAAAATGCTTTCTGCATATCTGCCCACCTATACGTCTTTTTTGTGTTACTGTTATTTTTCTTAGAAAGACGTTTATATAGATCAAATTTGATAGGAATGGGTGTAAAATGCCGCTACGCAATGCTGTAAGTTAATCGCGAAAAAATGATTAAAATGAGATATGGCCGCCATACACCTACTTATGTAAGTATGTATATATACATACTTACATAAGTAGGTGTATGAAATTTTCTTTTCCGTGTACAACTGCATATTCATGAGGGGTATTGAAGGTTAGATAATTAAAATCATAACGACGTAATTGATTACTTTTATATTTTAGGAGGAGAAATATTCGCTTGCAGAGTCGTAAAAAGGGGGGGGGGGCGGGGCTTGTATAACTTACTTATCATGATTTTGACATTTCTGAAAAAAGGTAAACTTTAAAAACTAGTTTTAGCTATATTTAGTTCGAACAGCACGTACCACAAGTGGTACGTACGTGGTCGTGGTAAGCGAAACCACATGAATTATCTAGTACGAATTTACTGCAGTAATCCCAAATTATTCGATTATATTCGACAAATTTGAAAGAGAATCCTCAATTAAATGTATGAAATATGAAACAACTTAATAAAACAAAAGTAATACGACCCTTGTTTTTTTCGCAAGATTCTTTAATACTTGTATATTTTCCTTTCAAGGGTAGGTACAGATGGGGCGAGGAGGCCCGGCCTTAGTGAATGTCTATACAGATATATTGTATGTACCGTATGTACTTTACTTCCTGTAAAAATGAATAAAAAAAATTTTTTAAGAGCGCAATTTGTAGTTTTCAAATTAATATTTATTTTTATAAAATTGGATAACATCATGTAAATACATCTCTGTATCTCTATAATCTCCATCTCTATCTCTATCCTAACTAATATTATAAATGTGAATGTAAGTCTGTTTGTTACGATTTCACGCGAAAACTACTGAACCGATCATCATGAAACTTTGTACGCATATTCTTGGAGGTATTAGAAGTAACATAGGATACTTTTTATGAAAAAAGAAATCCACGCGGACGAAGTCGCGGGCAGAAGCTAGTAAATGATATAAACGTGAAAGTTTTTAAGAATGTATGGATGTGTGTTTGTTACCCTTTCACGCAAAAACTACCGAATGGATTTTGATGAAACTTTACAATAATATAGCTTACACGGCAGAATAATACATAGGCTATAATTAATTTATAAAGATATAGTGTGAATTATCCAAAATATAACGGTTTTCCATCACCACGCGGGTGAAACCGCGGGCGCAGCTAGTATTTAATAGAATGACGATTTCAAGTTTTAAATAAGATTGTACTTTAATATGGGTTAATAATCTATTTTGGATAAAGTACCTTGGGTTTATCTAAATGTGTGATACAGCAAAAGAAAATGCAAACCCGACAATGGAGACGTTCCCTTACAGGGCAAATAAAATTAATAATTTAAAGTCCATTCATTCCCTTAAGGTGTTTTTCTCCTACTGATGTTATTTTAAAGTTTTTAAGTGCTCACGAAAACAACATCCTGTTAAGTTATAATTATGCTAACTAAACAGGAGTCTTACATGTTGATCTCTCAAATCGAGTATATGTAACTCCAGGATAAAATGGCTTAGAATGTCGCACAGTTCTCTAACTTGTAATCCTATGAGAGGCAATTAGTTACCAATTATAAATGACTAGCTACCGCCCGCCACTTCGCCTGTATTTACATTAAAAGTTCGCAATAAGGCCATAGAGTCAAGTACATGCGTCTGTACTGTCGTCTGTCTCATGGCTCACCCGCCTTCAAGTTGCGCACCTTACAATGACACGTGTTTTTCAATTCGCCCATATCGCTCACCGTGTGACACTATGACGTGACTTATAGCAGCGGCGTTTTACTAACAATTTTCTGTCATTCCTAGATTTTTTTAATGCATTTATGAATTTTTTTTTATTTTCGGTTTGTGCTACTTCGAATTTTTTTGTCAATGTTAAAATTAAATTTACGCATACACTACTGCTCGGGGACCTGCAAAGAGATAGTCTGGGGTTTTCAGATTAGACCGACATACGAATTTAAAAAACATTGGTGTTCCTCCTGTTGTTATAGGCCAGCGTCGCGGGAATAACGGCGGACCATACGATCGCAATAGATTGGATCTCTAACTACCGAACTGCCTTTACACCATCCAACTTAATTATCTCCTTGAGCCGAAGAATTGGGAGCCTTCAGCATTTAAAGTCTTGTCTAGATAACAGGGGTGCCTGTGGAACCCAATACCAATGTCGGTAAAAAACATGATAATACAAAAGTATAATTATAATGATTTACTATCCCGATATACTCAACCTTGAATAACATGTACAAAACCTTCAACTCCCATTACGATATGAATAAATCAATGCCAAATACCTAATTGAATTGGCAAGTAGTCAGTGCTGCCATCTCCAGCATCCGTGTTGTAATAGGCTAATTAGCTGGCAACATTCCAGCTTCCTTGCAGCATGGTAAAGTTGTGGAGATCTCACTTGCAAATTGCTGGACAGTTGTTGGTTGTTTTTAGTGTGGTTGGCATATTATATTTATACTAGGCTATGCCCGTTACTTCGTCCAGGCTTGACTTGAAATTCCCGCGGGATTTGACGGGACACAAAGTATCGCAGCATTCAAAAATAGAATACAAGCTATCGTTTTAGTGGAAACAACGAATATATCGGAATAAGTTAATTTTTTATGCATCCGAACAACTTCAAACCGCTTCCGGGAAAATTCCCACGGGATTCGGAATAAAAAATATCACACGTTTTATTACATTAAATTTGCTATCGATCAGTAAAAAAATCACATTGGTATTCGATTTTTTAATATGGCCATTTTAATCATTCCCAGAAAAAATAACACAGGAGTCCTAGGATAAACAATAGCGCAGAGTTTAAGCCTAAGAATTAGCTGTCGATCAGCGAAAACCGCATCGAAATGGGCCTAGTAGTTTTTACGTGAATCCCGGACAAACAGACAAAATGACAAACAGACAAGAAATCTCAAAAAAATTGCATCGTGTTTTCTATCTTTTATATAGTCTTTTTCATTTGTTTTTTTTAATAGCTTCAATGTACAGACACGGCATGATCAGAATTTTATAATATTGTAAACAATATATAGTCAAAAAAATGTATAGATTGTGGCAAAAATTAACTTTTACACAGATTTGAATTCAAATTGAAAACATATATTTCTCTGCTGTAGGTGATACAGGTAGTATTTAAATAAAACACCAAAAAATATGGCTGCCAGGCTTCGGGGGTGTGTACACGGCGTTGGGGTTAATAGTACGTACGGATGCGCTCGCGTCGATCGGAGACTCGCGTGACACTAATATTCATACATACATACATACATACATAACTTCACGCCAGGTCCCTTGCGGGGTAGGCACGAACAACAGAGCGCCATACAGGCTTATTCTTACACACCTCACTTGCTTCTTTGACATTCATAGCTTTTGTCATGCACGCTCGTCTGTTCTTAAGGCTCCTGACATCACCTTCTGCTAATACACGATCAATTTGATCACGGAAGGTGTGTCGTGGCCTTCCGCGACTAATATTCAAATTGAGCCAATAGCACCGTGTAGCACACCCCGTCGTATTGCCCGTATTTTAATTACAAAATAACAAATATTTTGCCGTAAATAGCGCGACTAGCGAACATAATAAGCCGCGCTTAAAAAAGTTGAAAACCTTTAAAACATACTTTAATTTTTGTAAATAATATAAATAAGTTAATAAATATCTCTATATCTATACATGTGTGTGCGTCGCCTACATCTGCCTTTTCCTATAACTATTTTTACATTTATTTACAAAATATGCTTTTTATAATCACTTACTATAATAATGATATGACCAATGATCATTAGAAGTGCAAAGTCACTTACGTCTTTTAACATATATTTATATAACATGTATGTGTATTTGGTTGTATATATTTTAAGCTATGCGCACTGACTATCGACCCATTATTAGAAATGTAAAATTATCTGAAGAAGGTTGTCTGGAAGAAATCGCTATCAGCGATAAGACCGCAGATTGTACTAGTTACATAATTGTTAACTCATGTGTATTATTTTCTTGTGTGCAATAAGAATATTCTATTCTACTATATTTTTAATTATTTCACAACCCTCTAACACTACCAATCACAATAAATAAAATCTTAAAAGTATTATTACTCTACAAGTAAAACAAAATTATATATACAATAAAATATTAAATAGAAAAATGTGGTACCAAATCGCTGTCAATGAAGAAAGGAGGAAACTTTATTTTATTTTCTCACACAACAATTTATCGGTGATATAGGACCTGTTGTTGTGAGACTGGTGCCCATTGTAGATCTGTGCAGATCTGTATTACAGGTCACCAGTGCTCTACTCCATGGGGAAAAACAAACTACATACTAATTATAAGATAACGTGTGAGTGTGTGCGCGTGCGCGCCTGTGTGTCTGTGTGTGTGTGTGTGTGTGTGTGTGTGTGTGCGTGTGCGTGCGTGTGTGTGTGTGTGTGTGCGTGTGTTCCTGTGTGTGAGTATGTGTCAATAGGGAACATTTCCTAAGGAATGTCTGCATTGTCTCGTCAGATGACAACACTGATGTGTTATCTGGGGTTAAGAATAGCCTGTTCGTCGCGTGAAACATCTACCAGACAATTGACTAGGTCTCCATAGGTTTGGACTCAAAAAACTTAAATTTATGACTATTTCCGACAGCTGAATATTTGTGGCGCTTAGGGCCCCCTGTAGTGCGGCAGCCGCCGATTCTCACGATTCTCGTCGGTTGTTGGAAGATAAGACTCTGCCATGCTATCGACACAATTTGGGTTCTATACGAAGAGGCTTCTAGAGTACCAAACACATGTTACATTTTATACATCCATGTATAAAATGTAACATATGCAGTGTACACAGCTTCTGCGGATTATTGATCTAAGATTTAAACCATGTATATATTGGCTTTGTTTCCATTAAAATAAAGATTTGTTTCAATGACTATAATTGAGCATACGTAGGAATTTAAAAACCATTAGATATATATATATATATATATATATATATATATATATATATATATATTTATTGCTTGAGTTCAGTACATAGGCAAACAGTCCATCTGATGGAAAACAGTTACTATTGGCTATGGAGATTTGCAACGACAAAGCTGCTACCAATGTGCTGTCGCTCTCCAAAGGGGGACTGGAACCTGGCCACTAATGCCGGAACACACCTCAAGGTTGTTATGGCTGCATGCTTTAGACCAGGGGTGGCAGCTAACCACGCGGGCAAATACCCTACCAGCTCGCTGTGGGTGATTTTCTCGTCTCTACGTCAGGTCGCCCGTAAGAAATTGTATTATTTCTCCGTTCCTGCACGGATATGTATCATTGGATGCAACTTTTAATTTTATTATGGTCATATGTGATTTATTATTTCAGTAGTCTCGGTTTATACATATTATCATATTTCATAATATAGATGTTGAGTGTTGATTGAACTAAGCCCGGCGATATCCACACCTGCAGGCCTCAGCTTATTTCCGATCCGCTTCACCCACAACGAGGCATGAAGGTTGTCACTAATATATTCCAATAAATGTCATTTTCATGTATAATGTTTTTCATTCAGTTTAAGCTCTGTTAAAGGGTAGGGTTAAAGGCTTAAAACAAGGTTTAGAAATAAAAAAAGGTGTAAAAGTTTTAACAAATCGCGGAATTAAGTTTGAGCAGTTTCAGATTGTACCGAAAAATCCCCAGAAGCTTCGTGGCTAACATCGTCATGAAACCTCATATCGAGTTAACCAATGTGTCCAATCCAAACAAATGTGTACAATCGCCCTAAACATGCGCGTGGGTGGGTAAGATGAAATAAAAAAAAAATAGGAACAGTTCACGGCATAATAAACATATTGTAGCAGTACTTTCAGCTTATACTCGTATAGGTAATACCATGCATGCATTTGAAAATTAAGATTAATCAACATCATCACAGTTGGGAAGGGCACAATGTTTGCATTTGATCAATAATCATACTAAAATAACTATCGTAATTCTGGAATTCCATTCTTCCATATACATAACGTGTCTTTACCATATAGGTATTAAGTAAATTTATAGATAGAAGTTAGAAATAATTTGTTCGTGCACTGCCGCTCAAATGTTTATAAATACTCCACAATCCATAATTAGAAATGTCAACGATAATGCTTTTGAATTATAATAATCCCACGAGTTTACCATGGCGTTCGAGATTGGATCATAAATATTACGGTAAATTGTACTTTCACAGATCTACGTTTAAAACAGTTAGCCCGCCCCTCGTTTACGTTATGCTTACATCCACGGCAGGAAGCAGGGAAGTGGTGAACTAATTGGATAACGCGTGTATCCCATGTTCAATATATATGTTGGAATAGTATTTCTTAAGTTTTCGTGACTAATACATATAAAAACACCACCGCGTTTAAAACCGTTAAAACGTATTTTTAACTATATATGTTGGGCTTACATGCTTGCTAGTATGGAAGTGGCATATGTTATAAACCTATAAATCAGAAGATTGATACCTTCAATGTCCATCGAAGGAGAATGTCCGCTTTTCAACAGGTATAACTGTTTAGCTGTAAGTCCCGGTTGCGTTTGGAACGTCAGATTCTGTTTTTCTTTTCAATTGTTACAACTTCGGAAGCGAACATCCATACCAACAAAATAAAAAGCGATTAAGGAACACCTATTTACATTAAATTCTTCCCTCAGTTACATATATGAGGGCCATCCTACATTTTTCTTTTTCGAAGATTCGCTACACTATTATGAAACAGCGTGTAAAATGCAGTATTTTTCACTTCATTTGTACAGTTCCCTAACAAAATTCATCTATATAGACCCAGTATTTACTGACAAAAGTACTGTAACATCCATAGACAGACGAACATGAGGATATAAGGCGTCACTGTTTTCCAAATAGCTATGGAACCCTAAAAAGTGTCTTAATACATTTGACTATCGACTAACGTATTACGCAAACCATGTAAAATAATATAATAATACGTAGTTACTTTAACGAGATTATGACTTAGAGCAGCACCGACAAAGCGGATACCAGAGCTTAGCCCTAAAACATTTCATCCCCTTTCTGGCAGTATTTGTATGAAATGCGGTTAAGTTGTTTGCGTTCCGGAGTGTACAGCCGTAGTCGTAGCCGAAGAGGGCAGGGGCCACTTGACATGGTCGCCGCGACAGCCCTGGGATACCGCACATTCTATGTAAGGTTGCCGCTATGTTTGCTTTGAACTTAGGCATCGTAAAACTTTGTACACAATGGATTGAGCAGCTCAGATTTATAGAAAAACTTTTACAGGCTTACTAAAATATGTGGTCAATCTTAAAAGTAATTTGAAAGGTTCAGACGCCAGGGCAGAGTGACGTTTTAATTTTGTCAATTCTATAGCATACTACTCTGTAAAAAAGGACCGGAAAAAGATCAATGATACACAAAATGTTAGTTATTAATTCAAATTTATTTTATCACCTTTAAAGTATGCTCCTTTAGAAAGGATACACTTACGCCAACGAATAATCCAATCATCAAAACATTTTAAACGCTTTTTCTGGAATTGAGTTTAGTTCTCGTCGCGAATTCTCCTTTATGTCTTCTACCGATTGAAAACGGTGCCAGGAAGTGGTAATTTGAGATTAAGAAAAAGAAAGAAGTCGGCTGGAGCCATATCTGCTGAATAAGGTCGTTGAGTTTTTGGTCCAGAATTCGTTCACAATTGTGCAAATACTTCAGTACTACAGTATATAATGGAAATAATGTATTAAGTACCTGTAGAAATTGAACAACTAGAACAAGTATACAAATTTGCCTTCTCAATTTTCGGTGCATATGCTTTTCAACAAGGGTTGCTCTAGATTTCCTTGCGATCCACAAATCAGATCCTGACTTAGTGTATATGGGACAATCTAGGGAGTTAAAAAAACAATTTAAAAATCGGTCCACAATTGACGGAGAAAGCGGTTAACATACCAACAAAAAAATAAGCGCCTGTAGAAATGTAATACTAGCGCGCGTATACAAGCTTCTTTATGAAAAAATGTAGGCTCTCGGAGTTTTTTAAATATATAAGTAAATAAATAAGTGTTGTTACTCTCGATTTCTCTGGGATCCACTCCGTCCATCGGGAGTTTATACTTATAAAATATTTACGAATAAAGAAAAAAATTGAATATCCATCGACAATTGACAGGAAATCGCGTAACATGCATATAAAAAAAATTGCGCCTGTAGAAAATGTTATTCCCACACCCGTATACAAGCTTTTTTCCAAGAAAGTTCTTGGACTTCTTCTTACATACAAAAAAACCTACAGACAAATTAAGATCCTCCTTCCTCCTTGTTGAAGGCGATTAAAATTGACAAACACTAGTGCTTTTTATGTAGTTTCGTCTGCATAAATTATCTATTTGCTTGCGAAATCATAGTCAAACGAAAATTAAAATAAAATCGCTTTCGAAAGCGGTGATGAATCAAATGATTACCGACACAAACCAACTTTCATATTTATATACATATGCACATTAGTACTGAATGCTGTCTGTATATTTATGTTTGTACGTACTGAACATACTATATTGTTTACGTGAGCTTGACACACCCCCAACCGGGAGACGACTTGCCCGGGACATGCGATACGGTACATTCCACTTACTTGTGCTACTTGTAGCTTATCTGTGTTTGTTTCATGTAGCATTCGCAAAGAAACTAAATTATTTGAATCACGAATTAACGGCAGGCTTGTTATCTATACAAATCAGAAAATGGTTCGAGTTTGTGCAATGCGTTTAAAAATGTGAAAAAAATCAGGAGAGATAATTCGGACCAGGATATTCTGAAAATTATTTTTTTAGAATTTTTGTCTGTCTGTTAGAGCATCACGTAAAAACTACTGACGCGCCGTAAGTGAAATTCGAAACGGAGCTACCATATACGATAACATATAAGATTCACACGGCTTATAGGGTACTTTTTATCCCAATAAATGACGTGGTTTCCGTGGGATAAACGAAAATAGCTAAAAAGATGGCGCTGCGATCGTATCTTTTTGGGAAGATATTGAACGTATATGAATGAAGCTCGTCATAGTGCTAGCTTATAACCCAAGTTAACAGTTAGGCTTAGGATACTTTTATCCCGCTACATGATGCCATTTCATGTCAGGTGGCGGCATCGCCAGAGTGGTTTTAATAGACTACCGGAGGCAGGAATAAAACAAACTGATATAAAATTGAGTATCACGAAATATTCCTTCCATACGATATTTGGAAGTGTTACATGCCTCTTTATAACTTGTATAACTAATCCTATTTTCCCAGATGAAATTGCATTTATGGGCATTTTAGGGCGCTATTTTTATACATATGTGACTGATGGCTACTTGAAGTCAGGTTTTGAACAGATTGCGCTTATCACGCTCATCACAATGTTGTAACTCAAATTTATTTAATCTGATACTTTAAAACACCGTCAATAAAAAGAATTACAGAGTCTAAAATAAAGCTGCATCTACGTAAATAATGTCAATTACTTATTCACTGTTTAAACGATATACCCCTATATAAACATAACATGAAATTCGTCCCAATTTTTAGGTAATGTAACTTTGAGAAGAATTTTCATTCTGTTGCTATCTATACTTTTGATCTGAAACCAGGCCTCGTCGTCGCATTGTTGCAGCGTGTCCGTGACGTAAATAGCAAGTGCACGCTTATCTTACATTACCTGCTCGTTGAGCTTCAAGTGAAGTGTACTACGTAGTGCATTATACACATGTCGGGAGACGTCTTAAATGTTCAATGTAAAGATTTTTTATAAGACAAAGTGTAATAATATGTGTATTAACAGACTGTTGTAGTAACTCTTAATATCTTAATAAAACAGGTACCTAATGTGAAGTTATTATCATCGCAGTATATAGATAGATAGATAACACTTTATTGTATTACCACCACCATTACAGAAAAACTTACGAACTTAGTATTATTTTAATTGTGTACAAAGGGCGGTCTTATATCTAAAAAGCGATCATTTCCAAACAGCCCGTGGCAAGATGGCTGAGTACATGTAAATCATCAGCGATTTCTAAATTACTTGAAATAATTAAAATAAAAAATATTGAAGCTTTGTCAACTTTAGATTTCTAAAAGTAAAAAGATCCCTACGATCTGACTCTGGTGTTGATCAGTCTGTGTAAATTTACGTAAATAGTTTAAAATGTTAAAAGACAGAGAAAAATAGTTCAGCAATATTATCGTGTCAGGTAACAAATGATATGGACTATTTTAAAATATTTCAAAAATATTGTTCATTTAATTTTCGTTTATCGGCTTTAATGAAAAACTTGCAAATTTATGTAGTTCGTAAGATACAAGGGAACGATATGAATGTTATTTAAAATACATATTCTTTTTGCAATTTCGACAGATATTATGTATATACACACATACATACATATTGTCAGGCCTGTCTCCCATTGGAGTAGGTAGAGACGATGGATCTCCATCTGGTACGATCCTGACAAACGTTTTACGCTTCATCAACTTTCAATCTTTTCATACAGACGCGCTTTTTTGACAGATATGGGGATAAGGTTTTCTCTCTTTCCGTTCACTTTTTTCAATTATTTACAGTCTAATTGATAGGAGTTTGGCAGGAAAAGGCATTGTGCTGACTCAGCAGCCCAGCACTATGTCTTTTCCTTCAATACAATTCTGTTCCCGCTTAAGTGGTTTGTAACACCGCAAGTCATGTCATTTTTCAAATGTATCTATACTGTACTAAAACGGATTAGATTTAGAGACTAGTGTAACAACAAGAGCCGATTATATATCAAGAGAAGAAAAATATTTATGTAAATCTGTCCCGGCACATTTCTTCATACAATGTGTGAATCCGACCAAATCCGGTGGGTGCGATTCAATAGCCGATATACTGTTATCGCCGGCCGTACTGGCCTCGGCCGTTCCTGACGACGCGGCTGCTATCCGTTAACAGATTGGAACGGATCTGGGGACAACTGTTTTAGATATTGTAGCTATCACAAGCGGAAATGTAGGTATGTAATGTACATTACATTTCTGATTACATTCGTTTTGGCTGCTAGTTTTATTTGTTATTTTGTAAATTTTTTCTATTATTATATTTTAAATACATATGTGTTAGTAACATAGTATTTTAATACCCGCTCTTTTATATGAGCACTAGCTGATACCCGCACGCTTCGCGTGCCGCAAAAAAATCCGTTCTCAGCTTACCTCTACCTGGAGAAAGGAAGGTTCATGCCCAAGTCTAGGTATTGTAGTTTCTGAGATATCGTGAAGAGTCGCTATATACGTGGATTTCAAATATTTATTATGAAATATGTAAACTACCCATTTTTGATATAATGTTTAATCATGAAATTGATTTTTGGACTGATTTGGACGATTATTTATTTTCATATTTTTTATATTTATTTTTGTTGAAATAAAAATAAAAACAAATTCATCTCAAACAAATCCTTTCCACGACATTAAATAAGACTTTTGAAAGTTTATCGGCATCATTTTTGGCATATCAGGTGAAAACCTCTATTATTCAAAAACCACTGAAAGGATTTTGATGAAACTCCGTAATAGTAGTTAGTTAATAATCACCAAATCTGAAGGAGCAAATTACTGTGCTATTACTATCTAAATAAACCACTTTAAAATTGGTTTATTTATCGTAATCGTTTACTATTTTTGGCAGTATAAAGTATTTTTATATATCATATTAAAATTTATTATATCTTGTGATCAGTTAATTGCAAGCCATTTAAAAATAAGTAAATCAACATTTTATTATTGTCTTCTTGCAATAAATATCTAACGCTACGTTAATGATGATGTTTAGTTATACCAAAATATTATACGAGCCCACTACAGCATAATTCACGACTCATCCCCCAAGGCCATGAGCTAAGGGTCCGCTCAAACGTGCGCAGAATAATATTAAACCCCCCGATTGTCGCACTAAGGCCCTTTTCACGCGTCACGACACGACCAATTTGTATTCCACTTGAACACGAACACTCAAAAAGACTACCATTGATAAAGTTATTTGTACGTTCTTCGCGTATTCTTGGAGTAGTTTTGTATGTTTGTATAAACTTCGAAAGTACTTGATATATTTTTTCGATTTTTTATTTAAATTTAACTTGACACGTGGCAAAGAATGTATTATTATTATCTATCCGTACCTAATCATAGGTATACAATTCATTGTATTTACGTCAGAACGGATTAAAGTAAAAATTTATATCTCCGATTTTGTTGATGCTTTTATATGTTTTTTTTAATCATATATATAATATCAGCCCATAAATGTCCCACTGCTGGGCTCGGGTCTCCAATTAACGGGGAACGGACAGTATACCCGCCACGCTTGTCCAAGGCGGCTTGGCAGCTTTGACACACCGGTTATCTCGATGTGCATCACGATGTTTTCCTTCACCGTTATTAGCACGTGGTAATTGTAACAATATGCACATTAGATCACTTATAATGAGCAAGATGTCCGTGGAGTAGGCCTACTGGGGATACCACGTAAAAAAAACGCGCCTACGGACTCTACCTCATAGGTGGCGGGGAAAACGGGGGACCTTTTCTACCTGCTTAATATTCGATAAGTTAAATTTGGTAAGTTATATGGTAAAGAAAAGAGTTGGAATGAATAAAAAAATTCTCACTTTTTTGCTTATAACTTCTTTAATTTTTAATTTAGGGCAAAAAGTTATAAAAACATATTTGTAGGAAAAACAATTTGCTACAAATTATGACTTTACAAATTTTTTGTAATACGCATAGTATCTGAGATATCGCGAAAAAAGTGTTTTCGACCCTTTTTCCAAGATGGCGGCCGGGGGACAAGGGTGGCGACCCCACAAACTTGAGGTTAAGCTTCTAATGACCCCCCACACATGTCCCAAAAATAAAATTGCGTCCTCTAATAAATGCAATATTCGGTCCTTAAATTGTAAGATTTCAATGGACTATAATAGTTGATATTTGGCAAAGTATTTGAATATCGGTATTCAAATGTTCATTGAAGTACTCAAATGTTTCAAATATAATTTTAAACTTGCAAATGCTTTAAGTGCTGAACAGTAGCGATAAGCAAGCCATTGCACGTACGTCGAGCGCAGTTCTAACAGGTTGAGTTCTTAGTTTATATCGGTGACTGCTCATCGATATCGATTCAGATTTTTTTTAAATTGTAGAATGTCGTTGTAGACAATAATATCAAGTGAAACGATCTGATTACAAACATGAAATAATATTGTATGACAGTAGACAATTATGAAATAACAAAACTGACGCATTACGTAGATTTCTTAATTATTCTTTAAATTTTGAGCAGAAATTTACATTATTTTATCATTATATCACAAGATACTGGCAAAGTATTTTAAAGCATGCATTTTCTGTGTGTTGTTTCAATAGTAATATTATAAATCATTGTATACTGTATTAAATATCTAATTAGTGATATTTTTAACCTAGTTTAATCAAAAATAGGTTAAAATAGTATGAAAATCAAGACAATGTAATTAAGAAAATCCTAATAAAGTGTTATCTATATATTTAAATTAAATTAAAAACTGCAACAAAAACTATTGTCGTGCCAAAATCAACTTTAGCACCTCAACATCTGTAATATTATAAAATTCTTAACGTGCCGTGAAATAGACTATATAAACGATGGGGAAGACAATGCAATTTTTATTTTATTTTTTGCTGTTTGTTCGGGATTCACGCGAAAACTGACCCGATTTAGATGTGGATTTAGCTGATCGACAGCTAATTCGTAGGCTTAAAACCTGCGTTACTTTTTATCCTAGGAATCCCGCGAATTTTTTTCTTTTACACAAAATGGCCAGATTGAAAAAAAAAATGGAATTCCAATGCGAATTTTTCACTGATCGATAGCAAAAATGTAATATAATGTGGGATTTTTTTATCCCGGAAATTTTCCCGGAAGCGGTTTAAAGTTGTTGGGTGCATAAAAATTACCTTATTCCGGTACTTTGTGTCCGCAGAAATCCCGCAGTAATTTCAAGTCAAACGTGGTTAAAGTCGAAGGCATATTTAGTACTGATATAAAAATATAATCACTAGGGACTATCTAAGTAAGTAGTATCAATTCAAACGTTTAGAATAAATAAATTGAATGAACGATTTAAAAAATACCTAAATTTATCTTCAATATTTGGGTTTGATATAAAGTATAGCTTTCAATAGACAATTTCTCGATAAATCATAATCAAATACGTTATGCCAGCTCTAAATTCTTGTAACGCTCATTGAGTGGAGGTGCGTGATAGCAAGTCGCCGTTCTCCATATTAGCGGGGTGAGTCAACCTTTGAATTTAAATTCATTAAAAGTTTATGGAAATTATTAAAAGCAACAAGTTTACTGTTTGCCGTTGTATATGGAAATGTGTTTAGTAGAAAATAATATCAACTTATAAACGTGTTAGAGGAACGGACATCCGCTACGCTTGTCAAAAACGACTTGGCGGGTTTCACACATTAGTTATTTCGGCTTATGGGTTTCATTAAGATGTTTTCCTTCACCGTCAAGACGTAGTTGTTGTAACAGTATATACCTATCGTCAAAAAGCTGCCAAAGTGGTTTTTGAAAACCTGTAGACGCTTCCCCCACCGCTGAAAGATGAAACATTGTAATATAACCTTTTAACGCATAAAAGATTATTTATAACGTTCTAATTTTCACAATTTTCTAACTTACCAATCCTGTAATTTTGAAAATGTAATAGGTCCTCACGATACTTGAGCAAATCCCCATTTAACCTATTCGGGTCTAGTACTATAATGTCCTTTAATTACACAAAATCACCAAGTGCGTATTAGTCCGTGTATAGTAAAGAGTTTCGTAGAGGTTATGAACAACCACTCCTTTTAATATAGCCAATTTATTTGTTTTATTTGATACTAGGATAAGCCCGCGAGTTCGTCCACGCTTGACTTGAAATTCCCGCGGGATTCCTGGGACACAAAGTATTGCAGAATTTAAAATGTATGTAAGCCATGGTTTTAGTGCAAACTGTGTCGGAATAAGCTTATTTTATGGCATCCGAAAAACTTCAAACCGCTCCTGGGAAAAATCGATCCTCCATAAAATTTGCTATCGATCACTGAGAAAATCACATTAGAATTCGATTTGTTTTCAATCTGGCCATTTTGTAATTCCCAGTAAAATACCCGTAGCATTCCGAGACTAAAAAGCTGCGCAGCAGTCTAAGAATTAGCTGTCGATCAGCGAAAACCGCATCAAAATCGCCCAGTAGTTCCCACGTGAATCCCGATCAAACAGAAAAACAGACAAGAAATGTAAAAAAATCCTTAAATATACAGACATAAATTTTTAAATACATTAAATGTACAGACACGGCATGTTTAGAATTTTATAATATTATAGATAGACAAATAAAAAGCTCTTCAGTTCCCTGCTTTCTGAAATAAATATATTTAGGTAAATATGGCAAAGCAGTTTTATTATGTTGCAATATTATTATAATAGATCGCGGGCTGAGAATCCGTCTGTGCGGAAGTCTATTCACATCCGAACTATTCAATTCCTATCCAATCGCGCCGGTATTTATATTTTAGTTCCATATTGAATGATTATTATGAAATATTACAATAATTTGTATACAAATTATTGGAATTCGATTGTGCGATATTTTATTTCAGCATAAATACTTCTACATACTTCTCACTTCTACTTACGTTTCCCTTTGGAACATAAAATAATAATACGAACATTAAGGTTAGTATATTTTTTGGATAAAAATAGACAGCAGAGCGTAACATCTAATATGGATAAAAAGTGGAGTAGACCCAAGTAGCTGTCAGATCAGAGTAATGACGGAAACAGCCTGCGTTCTAGTGAACCCGGCAGTCCAACTCAAAAATTATACCACAAAAGACACCTTTGAAATATTTTTTCTTAAGGAATATTACGGGGGTAACGGTCCGCCTGATGGAATTTGGTTATAAAGCCTAAATAATAAAGCACCAGCGGTGCTGCCAATGTGCTTAGAAAGGGTGACTGCAACCTGGCAACTAAAGCCGGGCACAACTCAAGATTGTTATGGTGGCAAGCATGCCGAGCGGTGGTAACCATCCAGGCGGGAAAAAGCGGCACCGCCTTGTTTTGTGTTATGTTGTCGCCACTTACAATAGGCCGTCCGGACGTAGGCGGCTATACGGTGGATGCAATCAGGCCGCAGCTGGAGAGATGGGTGACCCGCACCAGCGGAACCCTGACCTTCAGGACGACTCAGATACTGACCGGACACGGTTGTTTCGACCAGTATCTGTTTCGCATTGTGGGCTGCTTGCCTTCCCCGGACTGCCGCCAATGCGGCGCACCCGATACGGCGTTACACACGCTTGTTGAGTGCGCTGCATGGACGCCTCAGCGTTTCGAGCTCGAGACACACGTAGGAGCCGTCCGATCGCTTGGCGACTTGGTAACGGCCATGTTGCACAGCGACGACCGCTGGGAGTCTGCGGTCTCTTTCTGTGAGGCTGTAATGTCTCTAAAAGAGGCCGCAGAAAGGGATAGGGAGCGAAGCCCTTCAGCGCGTGCCGCTAATGTCACCCGAGGCCGCCGGCCTTCAGCTGGCACTCGACGAGGCAGGTACGCGCATTACTTCCCTCCCTGAGTTAGGTTCCGGTACGAGGGGCCCCTTGCTACTAGGCAACGCAAGGGATTCAGCCCCCGTTTCGAAGTGGGGTGTGTTCTCCCAGGGCACACTCCAGGCACTTTATTGCGCTGGATCGACTGTTGCGTAACTATGTTCTATATCTCAGTCTTTCCTTCACAACAAAGCGCAGGGTCGACGGGAGGAGAGGTTTTTTAGTGGGTATTGAGGTTGTTCGCTCGTGTAACATCGCTCGGAGTCGCCACACTCCTCTGTGTAATCCATCGCGGGCGGAGCGCAAATAAAGCATACTATTGCTAGCGTTATCGCCCCCGATGGATGCGTGCCGTTTCCTAGTGACGGCCCAGAGAGTGCGTAAATCGGTTAGCATTTTCCCTCGCCTCAAAAAAAAAAAAAAAAAGGCCGTCCGGACGTACAATTTTTAATCAGTTCCTGCACGGATATGTGTTTAAAAACGTATCGTTTGAAACTCATTACAACGCAGTCCACCTTTGTAAGGCAATATTCCTCACCTGTGATATGGTTCTATCTACCTTTGAAATAATTTAAACGAATCCTCCAGATCAAACTCTCCAGGATGACAATAAAAGGCCGCACGTACCCGCCGCAGAATCCGTTGTGGCCCGGAATGAGGCCATAAAACAGGCCGCAGCTGTGGCCACCACTAAAGGTCGGCTCCCACCTGTTGCCTGGACAAAGGCTAATACACTTTTTATTTCCCCACAACAAATCTTTTTAATGTGTGTTTCGGTTGCTGAGATTTAAGGCTGGGCTTTGTGTGATTTGGTGAATTATTTGATTTCTTGTATCGTAAAATATCTATTTCTTTATAGTTATAGCGGACACACAACTTATTTTGATTTGTTTTACGGTTTTTCTACACCGTTGTGTAGTGCCAACTTGTAGAGTACAAGTTGTAGTCTATAACTTCTCAAATATTAACCATTCAGACTCGGTAGAAATTTCTAAGATAAATAACTGCCATGAACAGAAATTGGCGGACGTTCCTGTTCTTTTCCAAAATGGCTACGATATGAAAGCCTGAAATTACGTAAAATTGGCCTAAATACAACGGTATAAACGAACATACCCTCAAAAGAACTGTTGCTTTTAACCAGTGTACTCGAAAGGTGAGTATTTTGTTCATGTTTTCAAATAAATAATATTATCATTATTCTCTAGAGTCTAGAGTATTCGACCCACGAATAGTCGTCCTTGAGCCGCAACGAACATTATGATGGTAACAAGTAAGCCCCAGACAATACTCGCTGGCGAATACGAGAAACATTGAATATTTTTAATTTTAATTTATAAGCATATAGCGTATTACTGATTATACTGAACCATAACATAAGGGACGTCTACGAATCAATATTTATGGAAACCGGGCCACTTGCTGAATAGAGTGACTGAAATAAATATTTTTACTTTCTTACTAACTTTTTCAATGTTAATAAGGAGAAATTCCTCAGGTCATCAGTTAACATGAGACTGAAACACCGCTCAATACAACCAAGTTTTATAACGGATCATTCAGGTTCAAGTTGTTCAATTATGGTAAATGATTCCACTAGAAGTGAGACAAGCCTAATCAGTATCCTCCTTCAATAGTCTTGTTAAGGATTACTACCTTAAAATATAATGTATGTACGTACGTATGTTTATGTCATATTGTTATGCTTTATGTATGTATATAATAATATTAATATGTATTAATAATAAAAAAATTAGAATATTGTGCAACAATACCCTGCTCTAGCTTATGTGCCATTTTTCTCTCTCCATCCCAAGGTTGTCTGGAATAGCTCGATGCCAGCGATAATGTCGCCATTTGTACTTAATAATAATTATAAGCTATTTTTGTTTTTCGTTGCATAAATTTTATTGTACAATAAAGTATGTTCTATCCTAAATTGTAATGAAAGAAAGAAGTTTATTTCCAAATGCGACTCACATAAATCAATAGAACAAGACAATCAGTAAAAACAATATTTAAAGAGATTGTATATCGCAATTTGAGAAATGAGGCTGATACTCAGTATTTTACTATGCTGGAACTTAGTCCAACATAGCAGTAATTTTTAGTGCCATGTTATGTCATGCAACTAAGTTAAAAAACAAGAAAATGTAATTATAATAAACGTACATGCATGGAATAAAGATACATAGCAGAAAACCAAAATGTATTTGTTTAAATATAAAGTCATAACAGTCTTATACTAAACCAATAATGTTATATAAAATTACATAAAGATTAAAGACGTGCGATGATGATTGGTTGATCATTCTTCAGTACTGTTTCTTATATAGAAGATAAGCCAACGAACATGGGCTGATACAAAAAAATATACCTAAAATATTTATAGAAAAAATCCTTATTATCCCATGAAAATAAAACCAAATGTTCCCAAGAGAATCATAGGTAAGTATCTATATCATCGTGTTTGTCTGCACTTCCTTTTATATAATCGCTAAGCTCTGTTCACTTGTAACGCAATGAACTGACATAAATTGGTGTATTATGTCGTCTCGTCCTGAGGGACGGGGGCTTTCCGCGAGGGGCTGGAGGGCTTCTTTCTGAGCCTCACTGAATGAACACCGGCTTAATGACGTAGGTAATTAATGTGCCTTGTGCGCAGACAGTTTCAAGCTCCTAGATTAGATTTATTTTAGAAGCTTAAAATTTCTTAAATGATAAAAGTTTTGATTTGAAAACATGAATATAAGTACTTATATCTATATTTTATAATACTGCCTGAGGCACGTCACCCTTTCGTTCTTTCTTATCTTTATTTTTATGGATATACTAGGGTGAGCATTATTCATTGCGTCTTTGCCCCATTAAAATTTTAGTCACATTTTTCAACAGAAACTCATGAAAACCCGTGCTGTGAAGTAGGTATTAGAAATGAAATTTGTATCACAATTTTACATTAATATAGATCATTAAAGATTTAGTAAGGAATAAGGATAATGAGATCAACTTTTTCTGTAAATCGCCTTACGAAACTTCCGTTAACTTTGGACCGCTTTATATCTCAGTTAAGTAAACTTGTTCTTTTCAAAAACTCTGAGACATCGAACAATTTAACTTGTCAAGGCTGTAAAGAGAACTTAGAGGCTGCTACGGATTATTTTGAATCAATGGAAACTCTTGGGCAAGTTGATTGAATGGGAAGATATTTCATCGTTATCCGAATATGGCTGAGAAAGAGCTTTGTGTTTGAGGCCGAACTTTAGATAAGAATTTGCGGTTAAACAGTACGTTTAAGGGCCCGTACCTTAAGTACCACATCAAAGTTATTCATGGTATAAAAACAACAAACACTGAAAACAAAATAGAATCGTCAGGATATAATTTATTTGATTGATAACTTTTATTTTGATCATTCAAAAATTAGTCAAGTACTCTATGGTATCATGATATTGCAGTTTAAACAAACCAACATGACAAAATATGATTAATTGTACAATTTTACATAAATATTAATTAATTTACTGTAAATATAGTAATATACATATTACGTATAATAGTAATCTATTTCTTTTTCATTAGGTTATTAGCCATTTTGAAAAAAACCGAATCCCTATGTTAGGCTATATGTCTGTGTTTGTACATCAGAATATTTTTTCTCACACAATATTGGGTCAACATAATTTGTCAGGAAAATGTATTTTACATACACTTTCTTCACAGTGGCGTGCTAAGTGACACCGCGAAAACACCGAAAACCAAGAGATGAACCGCTAGTCAAGTCTTTAAAAATCATAGTGAATAATGTATGTTAAGGACTTGAAATGAAGTTAACGGGGTGTATTTATTTCTGAATTCATAAAAAGTTTAAGAACTCTTAAATGCAAGTGTTATTGAATTAGTCCAAGATTATAGAAGCATAGCCGTGAATAAAGCCTCCACTATAAATAAATCATTGATGCTTGGCCAATATTTAAAAACCTAATTACCGTCTATTAATCATCCTTATTTTATCCCCTCGTTATTTCAGCGTCGGTCGACCGGAAAAATACCGTTTCATCCCTACAATAAATAAAAGGGGGGAAATTTTAATTTTCACAAAAACAACAACCCCTTTTAGTGTTTAAGCTCCGTTTATTAATTGTGTAATTAACAGCTTCAATATTTATTAAAATTAATGTATATTATATCACCTGGCCGTTAACATTTATTGCTTACACTGGATTAATTTAGCACCTTGGTTCCATGGTAGAGCGGTTAGGTTAAAGCGGTAGGTACACTACCCTGATTTTCGAACTCTAAACCTAAACTACGCACACCATTTGTACAGGGTCCCTAAATCGTGTTATGTAATACGGATTTTACTAACGCAAAAACCGAGAATAATGTGTGTATACTCTTAACCTGTGCCAATCTTTCGGTCTGTTTTCAGAGATTGGAGGAACTGTCATCGTCGCAAGTTTTTTATTAACACTGGATACTTAAATTTAAAATGTTCCTCATAGAGTACCACTAACTACACACACACACACACACACTAGTAGCCAGGTGGTAGGGCGTTTGTCCGACTGGATGGCTACCACCCCTGGTCTAGAGTATGTCGCCATAACAACCTTGGGTTGTGTTCCGGCATTAGTGACCAGGTTCCAGTATCCCTTAAGAGAGTAACAGCGCATTTGTAGCACCTTTGGTGTTGCTAATGTCCATAGGCGATGGTAACCGCTTACCATCAAGTGGGCCGTCTGCCTGTCTGCTGAACTCCTGCAATAAAAAATAAAAAAAAACACTTGATACCTTACTCGTACTTGTCAACTTTTATATAATAATAATATTATTTATCTGTAAACTAGAGTTTGACCCGCGGCAGAGCCGTGCGTAGTGCGTACCTCTTGTTTAAACAGCCGGCGTTAAAACAGGTTAAATTATTTTATATATTTATATTGGTGCTAAATGCCCTCATAAAATTTACTTTTTTTAATTTATTTATATCGCAAACTATCCCATCTCCCGGGATGAAAAGTATCTATGTCCATTTTCGGTATTCAGACAGACAGAGTTACTATCGCACGACATGGCCAAAATGACGGAACAGACATAAACGACCAAAAAGGCCAAAATAATCAAAATGACCAAAAAATCCGGAATGACCGACATGGCCAAAATGACGGAATAGGAAAAACGACCAAAAAGGCCAAAAAGGCTAAAATGATTAAAATGACCAAAAAGGCCAAAATGACCGACATGGCCAAAATGACCAAAAAGGCCACAGTGACCGACGTGGCCAAAATGACGGATTGGCAAAAAATACCAAAAAGGCCAAAATAATCAAAATGGTCAAAATGGCCAAAAAGGCCACAGTGACCGACATGGCCAAAATGACGGAATAGGCAAAAACGACCAAAAAGGCCAAAATGACCAAAAAGGCCAAAATGATCAAAATGGTCAAAATGACCAAAAAGGCCAAATGACCGACATGGCCAAAATGACCAAAAAGGCCACAGTGACCGACATGGTCAAAATGACCAAAAAGGCTAAAATGACCAAAAAGGCAAAAATAACCAACATGGCCAAAATGACCGAAAAGGCCAAAGTGACCGACATGGCCAAAACGAGTAAAAAGGCTAAAATAGCCAAAATGACCAAAAAGACCAAAATAACCGAAAAGGCCAAAATTAAAAATATCCCTTGTCCACCCTCGGAATTTAATTTACATACGTACCGAATTTCAGCTAAACCGGCCCATTAGTTCTTCCGTAAAAGCATAACAAACAGAAAGACAAATATATTTTTATCCCGGAAACTATCCCATTTTTCGGGGTAAAAAGTATCATATGTTCATTCTCAGCATCGAAAAAATATATATACCGAGTTTCAGCCAAATCGGTGCAGTAGTTTTTACGTGAAAACGGAACAGACAGACAGACAGAGTTACTTTCGCATTTATAATATTAATAGGGATAATAGGGATGACACGGAACCATAAATATCGAAACTGTATATAATTAATAATATATCAAGATTTTCGGGCTTTGTTGTCAATATTGAAAACAGTTTATTAACAAATTCGACACAACTTTTTTTAGAAATACAAGACTTAGAAGTTTACTGAGGCTACAAATATGAAATCAGCTATAGCTATAGCTATGACACGTGGATATACAAACACCAGAGTGAGACCTGCTTGTATAAAAGTACCTATTTACCTTTAAGAGCCTGTATACTACTAATTCAAATCGGCGTTTCACATAGTTTACCCCCGCGCAACCAATGTTTACTTCGATGGGACAGCGCCAATTTAAGGCGTGCGTGGTAAAATATTGTATATCACCGAACATACGCTACGTAACATAAATAGGTGTATACGTAGCTAACGAACATTGTACGGCACCGATATCACACTATTCATGCGGCTGAGAACAAGAGGAAGCGAGACAAAACATGATAAAGTGAGAGAAGTTCACGTGGATAGTCATTTCGGCCATTTGGGCCATTTCAGTAATTTCACCCATTTGGGCCATTTCAGTCATTTCAGCCATTTCAGCTATTTCAGTCATTTCGGCCATTTGGGCCATATCAGCCATTTCGGTCATTTGGGCCATTTTGGTCATTTCGGCCATTAGGGCTATTTGGGCCATTTCGGCCATTTCGGTCATTTCAGCCATTGGGGCCATTTTGGTCATTTCGGCCATTTGGGCCATTTCAGCCATTTCGGTCATTTCAGTCATTTGGGCCATTTCAGTAATTTTGGCCATTTAGGCCATTTCAGTCATTTCAACCATTTGGGCCATTTCGGCCATTTTGGTCATTTCGGCCATTTGGGCCATTTCAGCCATTTCGGTCATTTCAGCCATTTGGGCCATTTCAGTCATTTTGGCCATTTAGGCCATTTCGGTCATTTCGGCCATTTAGGCCATTTCGGCCATTTTAGTCATTTCAGCCATTTCGGTCATTTCAGTCATTTGGGCCATTTCAGTCATTTTGGCCATTTCAGCCATTTCAACCATTTGGGCCATTTCAGCCATTTCGGCCATTTGGGCCATTTCAGCCATTTCGGTCATTTCAGCCATTTGGGCCATTTCAGTCATTTTGGCCATTTAGGCCATTTCGGTCACTTCGGCCATTTGGGCCTTTTAGGCCATTTAGGCCATTTCGGCTATTTTAGTCATTTCGGCCATTTCGGTCATTTGGGCCATTTAAACCATTTCGGCCATTTCAGCCATTTCAGTCAATTCAGCTATTTCGGCCATTTGGGCAATTTCAGCCATTTCATTCATTTCAGCCATTTCGGTCATTAGGGCCATTTCAGCCATTTCAGTCATTTCAGCCATTTCGGCCATTTCAGCCATTTCAGTCGTTTCGGTCAATTCGACCATTTGTGTCATTCAGCCGTTTGATCATTTAGGCCCGTTCGGCCAAATATATTTTCATATTGGAAACTATCTCATTTTTCGGGATGAAAAGTAGTTCTTGGCTACCCTCGATATTAAAATAACATATGTACCCAGTTTCATCTAAATCGGTTCAATAGTCTGTCCATAAAAGGATAACAAACAGAAAGACAAATATACTTTTGGATTTTTTTTCGCGGAACCCTAAAAACGTAGCCTAAGGTACTTCTTATAACATCAGCTATCTGCCATTTAAAATTACGTCAAAATCGATCCAGCTGTGTCCGAGATTAGCCGGAACATCCAGACAGACAGACAAAAATTCTATAAATAGCATTTTCGGAATCTCCTGGTCCGATTTTTTTAAAATTTATTTTGAGATTTCAAACAGGCACTTCACTTTGCATTTTTGGAATCTCCTGGTCCAATTTTTTAGTTTCTATTTTGACATTACAAACAAACCATTTGTTTATCTGTATAGATAAGAACTTTAAAATAAATTATAATAGATAAAACATAAAAAAAATTAGAGAGAAAAATGAAATGAGCACTCGAACCATGAACTCTAATCGTACTAAGTATCAACTCACTCTACCACAATAACATTGAAGAAAGTATTGAAAGTTTTGTAATATTTATAACTCTACTTATCCACGTGTCAACGTAATTTTCTATGAAGAATCATAGATGGCGCTTTCGAATTTTAATGTTACCGGTAAGATTGATTTAAATACGTTTTATTGTCAATAGTATAAAAGTCCAGATGAACTGAAATATAAAAATTTTTGAAAAGTATTTTTATTGCATTTTATAAAATTCTTTAGGAAGAGAAAAAGAGCATTTTATCAACTTTCTTATAAAAAAAAATCTTCTAGATCAAGTGAAACTAGTAGGGTTCGAACCCACATAGCTAGTGATTTAGACCAGACCTCTACCGTATACGCCAAACAAGTATAGCGCGACCGCTTCAAAATTCTTGTTATTATTGCTCCTTCGTTTATTTAAAATTATTTTTCAATGGCGGTCGCGGAGCAGAGCAGCGCGTGCAGTTTAGACGAAAGCCTCGGGCGTTATGATAAATTCTATACATTGGGACCGGCAGGCGGGATTTTTGCAGTCATTTTTAATAAAATAATTAATTACTTCCAAATTAAGTTAAGTAACCCAATAAAACATCTATAGTTGAATTTGTTATAATATAATATGTTACTGTTATTTATTTTAGCGATGTACGATTAACAGTAATAACAATAACCAAGATTGAATAACTCGTTTAGAGGTTACTTTGCAATTATTTTCTATCGAGAACATTTATCGTAAATGCGTTCTGAGTACAAAGTTTACGTCAGAAATATGATCAAGATTGACATATATTTTTTTCACCGCAATAAAGTGTGTATATCTACTGTAAAAATGGTTGAGAAAATGATCTAAAAACGCATTCTGTCTGTTATCACCTTGTTAAGTATCTGGACATAATGTGTATACAGTTCATGTATGTACTATATTATGTTTGTGTATAGTTTAGTGCGTTTACCGTTCAAGTAGAAAAATGCATAACATACTTTATGTGTAATTTGGTATGTTCGTATAACACAACAACAAGGGATTAAATGAACAAAATAAAAACATTAACGCCTTAATTTTTTATATATAAAATAATTGATCAAAAATGTCAAGTGATAATGTGCTAGTAAGTTCTGTTAAAATATTTATCAGGCTTAAAACAAAAGGGCTGTTGATTTTTAAGGAGTTGAATAGGCTGTTTAGATAGGCCTGTATGTTTTTGTTTGCCCCTAACTGAGTTCGTTAAAAGGTCAGAGAAATTTACGATCAAACAATGGATTTTCAAATTACCTTCCGATTTTCAATATTTATAACAACATAAATCTGTAGAAGTTTCGAGTTGGTAGACTGAATTTTAATATATCGCTTGTTTGGATAAACAGGTATCTCAAAAAATACTATTTTAAACCTCTAAATTTATAATCATTAAGCTCTTTGAGTAGGTACTGCAACAATTAATTCAATAAAAACGATGAATTCAAAGGGAATTAAGTAAATAACGCCATAGATCCATTAATCCTTTAAATCTGTAAAGCTGAAGTTTACGTTTGAATATTGTTCCTCAGGGTATAGCAGTAGAAATCTGAAAATATAAAATATGTAATATAATTTTTGTTACATGAAAACACACATCTGTAAGTGATGTGCTTTTAACACAAAAATCATCGTGGTACAGGAATTTTACTGCAATAAATTATTACAAAGTATTTTCCAAGCTAAAGTATGTTATTTAATACCAATAACTGAAATTGTGCCTCCCTGTGATTTCAAAATAGTAGTTTAATTTAAATAAAAATCGAAATGTGTGCTGGGACACATATTAGAAGTGAAACTTCAACGGACAAGTGGAAAAACGAATCGCAACGGACAAGTGGAAAAACGAATAGCAACGGATAAGTGGCAAAACGAATCGCAACGGACAAGTGGAAAAACGAATGGCAACGGATAAGTGAAAAAACGAATCGCAACGGACAAGTGGAAAAACGAATCGCAACGTACAAGTGGAAAACGAATCGCAACGGTCAAGTGGAAAATCTTCAACTGACAAGTGATAAAATGAATCGCAACAAAATTTTAACTTGAAGTTTTACGGGCAGGTTTTCAAATTGGACAAGTACATTAACAATCTGCCCGTAAAACTTCAAGTTAAAATTTTGTTGCGATTCATTTTATCACTTGTCAGTTGAAGATTTTCCACTTGTCCGTTGCGATTCGTTTTCCACTTGTACGTTGCGATTCGTTTTTCCACTTGTCCGTTGCGATTCGTTTTTTCACTTATCCGTTGCCATTCGTTTTTCCACTTGTCCGTTGCGATTCGTTTTGCCACTTATCCGTTGCTATTCGTTTTTCCACTTGTCCGTTGCGATTCGTTTTTCCACTTGTCCGTTGAAGTTTCACTTCTAATATGTGTCCCAGCACACATTTCGATTTTTCGCAGGTTTACTGCAAATTATGATTTGGTTAGGTTAAGTACATTTTAATGGTGTATGTAATACGCTACCCACGCACCGACCATTTTTTACGTCAACACTTTTGTTGTTCGTTGTCGTTCACTTTTGTTATGACTTTCGAAAAACTGAACAGTTGGCAAAGTTTTCTTGTTGTTATTTTTGTTTACTCAACAAACTCTATTTATTTATTTATATTTTTTTTACACATACCACAAATAGAGGCAGTGATGCCTTGTCACGTGGAGAGCAGAGCTATAGTTCGATGCAAACTTAAGTTTGCCTCCATTAATAGCGTCTCGGAACATCCCACTTTCCGATGCGCAGAATGCGATTTTAGGTATTAGAGGGACGAGGTCGTCGGAGAACGAGGTATATCCTCGCTCGCTCTCTCGCTCGCTTTCTCGTTTGCGGGACTTCCCCGGCGCTCGGCTCGGCTCACCAAGTCTGCCACTTTAGCGCTTTCGAAGCTAGATATAGCGCTTTTTAGGGCAACCCAGCTCCCAATTTTATTAAGCAACTTCCAGCGCAAAATCTTACGCTTTTTATAATATGCAAATATCTAATTAATTTTATAATAAATATATTTATGAATATCTAGACTAATATTATAAAGAGGAAAGATAAGATTGGTTTTTGCTTGCATGAAGAGGCTCCGAAATTACTGAACCGATTTGAAAAATTCTTTCACTGTTGGCAAGCTACGCTATCCCCGGGTGACATAGGGTATATTATATTTACAAAAAAATTAGGGATCATTACTAAAACTCCAATAATGTAGTCCAAGGTATAAAAAAAATACCTAAAATCGCGTGCACTGCGAAAACTATTGATGATAAAATAACAAATAAAATAAATTACTGAACCGATTTGAAAAATTCTTTCACTGTTGGCAAGCTACGCTATCCCCGGGTGACATAGGCTATATTATATTTACAAAAAAATTTGGGATCATTACTAAAACTCTAAAAATTTAATCCAAGGTATAAAAAAATACCTAAAATCGCGTGCGCTGCGAAAACTATTGATGATAAAATAAAATAATGTACTACGACTTTGTAGAACACATCATTATTTACAAAAAGTATCGCGACAACATATATCTAACTATTATAGTTATGCCACAATAAGCGTTTTTTTATTATAAAAAAATAATTAAAGGCCGCCGCTAGAAAAGGCTTTTTATTTGTATCTTGATATTAATCCTTATCAAAATAAATTACTTCATATTCAAGACTGCTTCAATATCTTTATATAACTTTTTGAATGATAACAATTCGGACATTCCATTCGAAAGATATCACGAGTTTAAAAATGTAAGAATTAGTGACGGTGATCACGTGACTGTGACATCTTTTCGTGAGTCAAAACTCCATAAGACCCCCTCTATATAGAAGTTTCACTTCAAAAATGCTGCTTCTAAGATGCCTATTCAAATGTTGTCTTGTGTTTGTCTGACATAAAACATTTCAAAGTTTGTCTCGAATAGGCTTCAATTAATGGCTTAAGAGCCTGTATACTACTAATTCAAATCGGTGTTTCACATAGTTTACCCCCGCGCAACCAATGTTTACTTTGATGGGACAGCGCCAATTTAAGGCGTGCGTGCGTGTGGTAAAATATTGTATATCACCGAACATACGCTACATAACATAAATAGGTGTATACGTAGCTAACGAACATTGCACGGCACCGATATCACACTATTCATGCGGCTGAGAACAAGAGGAAGCGAGACAAAACATGATAAAGTGAGAGAAGTTCACGTGGATAATAGGTATTGAAAATTCGACACGAGGTACTAAACATGTTTGGCCTAGTGGTTTTCTAATACTGAGGTAGTGAGGAGGTTGAAGACTCGATCCCGCACACAGGTGGTTTTTTTTTTCTCTTTTTGTAACTAATTTTGATACGTTAAACTTTATTCTAATGATATTAGTTTTTAGATGTAAATGTTATAAAAATCATTTCATTGTATTATGGAACAACAATGAATTCATATTATCCCTATTGATATTATAAATGCGAAAGTAACTGTCTGTCTGTTTGTTCCGTTTTCACGGAAAAACTACTGGACCGATTTGGCTGAAATTCATTTGATATATATTTTCGATGCTGAGAATGAACATAGGATGCTTTTATCCCGAAATATGGAATAGTTTCCGGGATAAAAATATATTTGTCTTTTTTTGTTTGTTATCCTTTTACGGAAAAACTACCGAACCGATTTAGTTAAAATTCGGTATAATGGATTTATGTAATCAATATTATGGGTTATCCCAAAAAATGGGGTAGGTTTTTTGTGATTTTCCATTTTGGTCATTGCAGCCATTTCAGTCATTTCAACCATTTGGGCCATTTCAGTCATTTAGCCATTTCGGTCATTTGAGCGATTTGGGCCATTTCAGTCATTTCGATCATTTGGGCCATTTTGGTCATTTCGGCCATTTCAGCCATTTCGGTCATTTCAGCCATTTAGGCCATTTCAGTCATTTTGGCCATTTAGGCCATTTCGGTAATTTCGGCCATTTCAGCCATTTCAGTCATTTCAACCATTTGGGCCATTTCAGCCATTTGGGCCATTTTGGTCATTTCGGCCATTAGGGCCATTTCAGCCATTTCGGCCATTTCAGCCATTTGGGCCATTTCAGTCATTTTGGCCATTTGGGCCATTTCGGCCATTTTGGTCATTTCGGCCATTTGGGCCATTTCAGCCATTTCAGTCATTTCAGTCATTTTGGCCATTTCGGCCATTTTGGTCATTTCGGCCATTTCAGCCATTTCGGCCATTTTGGTCATTTCAGCCATTTCGGCCATTTGGGGCATTTCAGTCATTTTGGCCATTTGGGCCATTTCAGTAATTTCACCCATTTGGGCCATTTCGGTCATTTGGGCCATTTGAACCATTTCGGCCATTTTAACCATTTCAGTCAATTCAGCTATATCGGCCATTTGGGCAGTTTCAACCATTTCATTCATTTCAGCCATTTCGGTCATTAGGGCCATTTCAGTCATTTCGTCCATTTCGGTCATTTGGGCCATTTTGGTCATTTGGGCCATTTGGGCCATTTCAGCCATTTCGGTCATTTCAGCCATTTGGGCCATTTCAGTTATTTTGGCCATTTCGTCCATTTCGGTCATTTGGGCCATTTTGGTCATTTGGGCCATTTGGGCCATTTCAGCCATTTCGGTCATTTCAGCCATTTGGGCCATTTCAGTTATTTTGGCCATTTAGGCCATTTCGGCCATTTGGGCCATTTCGGTCAGTTCAGCCATTTGGGCCATTTAGGCCATTTCGGTCATTTCGGCCATTTGGGCCTTTAGGCCATTTAGGCCATTTTAGTCATTTCGGCCATTTGGGCCATTTCAGCCATTTCGGTCATTTCAGCCATTTGGGCCTTTCAGTCATTTCACCCATTTGGGCCATTTCAGTCATTTTAGTCATTTCAACCACTTCAGCTATTTCAGTCATTTCGGCCATTTGGGCCATATCAGCCATTTCGGTCATTTGGGCCATTTTGGTCATTTCGGCCATTAGGGCCATTTGGGCCATTTCGGTCATTTCAGCCATTTGGGCCATTTCAGTCATTTTGGCCATTTAGGCCATTGCAGTAATTTTGGCCATTTAGGCCATTTCAGCCATTTGGGCCATTTCAGCCACTTCGGTCATTTCAGCCATTTCAGTCATTTTGGCCATTTAGGCCATTTCGGTCATTTCGGCCATTTGGGCCTTTTAGGCCATTTAGGCCATTTCGGCCATTTTAGTCATTTCAGCCATTTCGGTCATTTCAGCCATTTGGGCCATTTCAGTCATTTTGGCCATTTAAGCCATTTCGGTAATTTCAGCCATTTCAGTCATTTCAACCATTTAGGCCATTTCAGCCATTTAGGCCATTTTGGTCATTTCGGCCATTTGGGCCATTTCAGCCATTTCGGTAATTTCAGCCATTTGGGCCTTTTCAGTCATTTTGGCCATTTAGGCCATTTCGGTAATTTCGGCCATTTGGGCCTTTTAGGCCATTTAGGCCATTTTAGTCATTTCGGCCATTTGGGCCATTTCAGCCATTTCGGTCATTTCAGCCATTTGGGCCTTTTCAGTCATTTCACCCATTTGGGCCATTTCAGTCATTTTAGTCATTTCAACCACTTCAGCTATTTCAGTCATTTCGGCCATTTGGGCCATATCAGCCATTTCGGTCATTTGGGCCATTTTGGTCATTTCGGCCATTAGGGCCATTTGGGCCATTTCGGTCATTTCAGCCATTTGGGCCATTTCAGTCATTTTGGCCATTTAGGCCATTGCAGTAATTTTGGCCATTTAGGCCATTTCAGCCATTTGGGCCATTTCAGCCACTTCGGTCATTTCAGCCATTTCAGTCATTTTGGCCATTTAGGCCATTTCGGCCATTTCGCCCATTTGGGCCTTTTTGGCCATTTAAGCCATTTCGGTAATTTCGGCCATTTCAGCCATTTCAGTCATTTCAACCATTTAGGCCATTTCAGCCATTTAGGCCATTTCGGCCATTTTGGTCATTTCGGCCATTTGGGCCATTTCAGCCATTTCGGTAATTTCAGCCATTTGGGCCTTTTCAGTCATTTTGGCCATTTAGGCCATTTCGGTAATTTCGGCCATTTCAGCCATTTCAGTCATTTCAGCCATTTCAGCTATTTCAGTCATTTCGGCCATTTGGGCCATTTCAGTCATTTCAGTCATTTCAACCATTTCAGCTATTTCAGTCATTTCGGCCATTTGGGCCATATCAGCCATTTCGGTCATTTGGGCCATTTTGGTCATTTCGGCCATTAGGGCCATTTGGGCCATTTCGGTCATTTCAGCCATTTGGGCCATTTCAGTCATTTTGGCCATTTAGGCCATTGCAGTAATTTTGGCCATTTAGGCCATTTCAGCCATTTCAGTCATTTTGGCCATTTAGGCCATTTCGGTCATTTCGGCCATTTGGGCCTTTTAGGCTATTTAGGCCATTTCGGCCATTTTAGTCATTTCAGCCATTTCAGTCATTTCAGCCATTTGGGCCATTTCAGTCATTTTGGCCATTTAAGCCATTTCGGTAATTTCGGCCATTTCAGCCATTTCAGTCATTTCAACCATTTAGGCCATTTCAGCCATTTAGGCCATTTCGGCCATTTTGGTCATTTCGGCCATTTTGGTCATTTCGGCCATTTCAGCCATTTCAACTATTTCAGCCATTTGGGCCATTTCCGTCATTTTGGCCATTTAGGCCATTTCGATCATTTCGGCCATTTTAGTCATTTCGGCCATTTCGGTCATTTGGGCCATTTAAACCATTTCGGCCATTTCAGCCATTTCAGTCGATTCAGCTATTTCGGCCATTTGGGCAATTTCAGCCATTTCATTCATTTCAGCCATTTCGGTCATTTCAGCCATTTCAGCCATTTCGGCCATTTCAGCCATTTCAGTCGTTTCGGTCAATTCGACCATTTGTGTCATTCAGCCGTTTGATCATTTAGGCCCGTTCGGCCAAATATATTTTCATATTGGAAACTATCTCATTTTTCGGGATGAAAAGTAGTTCTTGGCCACCCTCGATATTAAAATAACATAATTATGTACCCAGTTTCATCCAAATCGGTTCAATAGTCTGTCCATAAAAGGATAACAAACAGAAAGACAAATATGCTTTTGGATATTTTTTTTCGCGGAACCCTAAAAACGTAGCCTAAGGTACTTCTTATAACATCAGCTATCTGCCATTTAAAATTACGTCAAAATCGATCCAGCTGTGTCCGAGATTATCCGGAACATCCAGACACACAGACAGACTGACAAAAATTCTATAAATAGCATTTTCGGAATCTCCTGGTCCGATTTTTTTAAAATTTATTTTGAGATTTCAAACAGGCACTTCACTTTGCATTTTTGGAATCTCCTGGTCCAATTTTTTAGTTTTTATTTTGACATTACAAACAAACCATTTGTTTATCTGTATAGATAAGAACTTTAAAATAAATTATAATAGATAAAAGATAAAACATAAAAAAATTAGACAGAAAAATGAAATGAGCACTCGAACCATGAACTCTAATCGTACGTGTACTAGTATCAACTCACTCTACCACAATAACATTGGAGAAAGTATTGAAAGTTTTGTAATATTTATAACTCTACTTATCCACGTGTCAACGTAATTTTCTATGAAGAATCATAGATGGCGCTTTCGAATTTTAATGTTACCGGTAAAATTGATTTAAATACGTTTTATTGTCAATAGTATAAAAGTCCAGATGAAATGAAATATAAAAATTTAGAAAAGTATTTTTATTGCATTTTATAAAATTATTTAGGAAGAGAAAAAGAGCATTTTATCAACTTTCATATCAAAATAAAAAAATCTTCTAGATCAAGTGAAACTAGTAGGGTTCGAACCCACACAGCTAGTGATTTAGACCAGACCTCTACCGTATACGCCAAACAAGTATAGCGCGACCGCTTCAAAATTCTTGTTATTATTGCTCCTTCGTTTATTTAAAATTATTTTTCAATGGCGGTCGCGGAGCAGAGCAGCGCGTGCAGTTTAGACGAAAGCCTCGGGCGTTATGATAAATTCCATACATTGGGAATTGGGACCGGCAGGCGGGATTTTTGCAGTCATTTTTAATAAAATAATTAATTACTTCCAAATTAAGTTAAGTAACCCAATAAAAGATCTATAATTGAATTTGTTATAATATAATATGTTACTGTTATTTATTTTAGCGATGTACGATTAACAGTAATAACAATAACCAAGATTGAATAACTCGTTTAGAGGTTACTTTGCAATTATTTTCTATCGAGAAAATTTATCGTAAATGCGTTCTGAGTACAAAGTTTACGTCAGAAATATGATCAAGATTGACATATATTTTTTTCACCGCAATAAAGTGTGTATAACTACTGTAAAAATGGTTGAGAAAATGATCTAAAAACGCATTCTGTCTGATATCACCTTGTTAACAGCTTAACTGATATCGGCGTAGGCATATTATCTCAAATTTTCTTATATATTTCATTTTGATGAGGAATTAGAAGAGAAAGGTAGTATTAGAATAGAGTTATATACAATATTGCTACAATTATTCACCACTAATAAGAAGAACGGTTTTTGCAAACCTGATTGTTAAGTCAATTAGCTACGCCACTGATGGGCAATTGAAATATGAGACAGTGGACCGTGACGCACGAAGTATAATATTTGCTCTGTAAGTATTTAAGTAATCGTATGAAGAACTTTCGCCCATCGCGGTCGCTCCTCACTGTGTCGCGTTCCAAATGTTCCTCATACAAGGTGGGTTTCTATATCTATACCATATGTTAATTTCACTTACAGAAATAAAACGCACACACACACACACACACACACACACACACACTCGTATGAAACATTTATTGCCACCGCCGTGGCCACAAAAAGCAAACCAGTTTTGTTTATTTATTTGACTTGACTTTATGTTGTTGGTCCGAAGACCTCACAACTTTACCGGGGTCTTTGGGGCGAGCGCCTTCGCTAGGCGAAGGCGCTCGAGCCCGGGGGCAACTTGCTTGAGGGAGCTCCCTAGGGAGTTTTACCTCGGCTGGACTGTTGCCATGAGAGGGGGATGAATCTGATGATGCCCGCCAATGGGCGACACAATGAACTAATTGAGAACGGGCGTCGGGTAATATAAAGCCCGAGAAGAAGGATCCCGGCGGAGCGGGATCGGCGGTTCGCGGCGGCCTACGCTATCTTACTGCCGTTTCGCGACGTGTTATGGCTGGGAAAGAAGAAACGGCGAAAGAAACTTCCCAGCAACACGCCTAGTCTATCCTGTGGGTGGGCTATGTCTCCTGGCGTCCCTCTCGAGGACGTGGAGAGATCGTGATTGGCGTTGTCTAAGACGCCGCCGTCTATGTCTGTCTGTCGGTGCCTGCCAGCCTGCCGTCCTAACCGCGGGCGGGCTGATCCGGGCCAGCCGTTTTGTAATAGCGTCGACCTTGTCCGTAAGGACATTACGCGGTCGTCGCACGAGAGCCTTTCGCCGAGGCTTGTAATCGGACGCGGACACGACGAGCGGATTTCGATGGTGCGGCGCGAGATCGAAATACTTACGCGAGAGCGACGTAATGTAGTTTTTGATGGAGGGAAGCTCCAGATCGCGGTGGAGGTCGACGTTACGCATATAGAGGGGAGCACCGACGGCTCTGCGCATGAATTTATTCTGCACGATTTGCAGTTTATTTAAATGGGTAGGCTTGGCATGGCCGAATACCACACTCGCATATGTCATGATCGGGCGGATGCATGTTTTATATAGAGTAAGCTTGTGTCTGAGGGACATTTTGCTTCGGTTATCTATCATGGGTGCTAGACGACCCATCACAAATCGGGCTCTATTTCGGACTATAGTGATATGCTCGTTGAAGCGCAAGTTCTGATCTAGGGTGACACCCAGGTAGGTGAAGTAGCTAACTGGCTTAAAGCTAATCTTCTCACGCTAAATGCTCAAAAAACTAACTACATATGTTTTTCCATCTATAATAATCTTCAACCAGAAAGTAATTTTGCAATAAAAATTCACAACTGTGGTGGCATTGATAATACTAACTGTGCATGTTCTTCCATTGAGAAGGTTACCAGTTGTAAGTATTTAGGGGTTACGATTGACCAACGTCTGTCTTGGCATTCACAAGTGGACATTTTAGCAAATCGCATTCGAAAACTAACTTGGACTTTTAGAATGTTGAGACATATTACTTCAAAAGATCTTTTATTTAAAATATATATCGCTCTTTGCCAATCTGTGATCACCTACTGTATTCCAGTGTGGGGTGGTGCCATTAAGTCAAAATTTATTGATATCGAAAGAGCTCAACGCTCCCTTCTTAAAGTGATGCTCTTTAAACATTACAGATTTTCAACAGAAATGTTATATTCTATTTGTAACGTTCTCAGTGTTAGAAAGTTATATGTTTTATATATTACCTTGGAAGAACATAAAAAGAGCAATTATTACGAATCTGTCAGTATAGGTAGAAGAAATCTTAAAACCTTAACACATATTACAAAAACTACATTTGCTTCCCGTCAGTACGAACGGCAATCTAAACTTATATATAAAAGAATACACAATAAACTAAATATACATCCCGTGAACCACTATGATTGTAAAGCGGCTGTTATAAAATGGTTAAAATTGAAAACATTTGATGAAATAGAAATATTGATTAATTCCTCTCTAATACTCGATGCACATATTTAAAAAAAAAAATTATATACTGAGTCACACTCTCTCTCACACACACACACACACACACCCACTTTCACACACCCAAACACACACAAACTCACTCACATACACAGACAACGCGCAAATACATATATTTTTCTCTTTTTGTTGTAATAGATGTATAAATTTCTAATAGCAGTGTTAGTCATAAGTGAAGAGTGGAATCTTCTGATACAGGTATTTTATACTTACAAGAAGATTCCCACCACCACTGTATCTAAAGTTAAGGCAGAAACTTAATAAAGAATTTTATTATTATATTACGTATTTATTTATCTTCAAAAATTTTACATTTTTTTTAAAAATATATAAAGAAATTTTTTTATAAAAAAATAAATAACATTATTCTTTTATAAAAATACATCAGAAATAAAATACATATTTAATAAAAAAAAATATAAAATCTTGCGGATCACCGCCAGCGGGGCCTCAGGTCCAAACTACCGGTGGTTAGGACTCCAGAGTTAGGAACCTCCTCACAATTCGTGCCGTGTCCAAGAGTGCTGCCTTCTGTATCTGGCCCTTCACCCAGCCTCCCAGTGAAAGCCTCTCTAGATGACGGTCGAGGCTTTTCGCTATAAGACCATTGACGGTGACAACTATCGGCACAATGCTCGTTGACTCCAGCCTCCACATAGCGGTAACCTCGTGAGCAAGATCTAAGTATTTACTTAGTTTTTCTTTTTCTTTCTTCACGAGGTTATCGCCATGCGGGATACTGATGTCAACGAGTATTGCTCGTCGCGCAGATCGATCTATTATCACGATATCAGGCTTATTGGCTACAATAGTCCTGTCCGTGATAATTGATCGATCCCAGTAGAGCGTGGCACAACTGTTTTCAAGAACTGGCTCCGGCGAGTACTGGTAATAAGGCACCTCCGTTTCCACAAGACCGTATCGAAGGGCAAGTTGCTGGTGGATAATCCTGGCTACGAGGTTATGTCTGTGCAAGTATTCGCCGTTAGAAAGATGTGAACAGCCGGAAACAATATGCCTGAGGGATTCACCTGGGCGATGACATGCCCGACAGATGTCCAAGGTGCCATCCTTCAGGATATATTTCCGGTAGTTATTCGTCTTAATAACTTCGTCCATAATTGCAAAGACAAAACCTTCGGTTTCTCCGAAGAGGTTACCGAACCGTAGCCAGTTTACCGACGCTGACAGGTCTACATCGGGCCCTGTTAAGGCCCGATAAAACCTGCCATGCAGCGCCTTGCTCTTCCATACGTCGATGCGGTCGGAGGCGCTCAGTACTGCCAGATTGCACCAATTCTCGTTAGCCAACGAGAGCGTGGTAAGACCTTTGTCTACTGCCACAACATCTTTATGCAGGCCCACGTCCATCTTAAGGAAATATGCCCTGAGATTGTTCACCTCGCGATTATGCAGATCCTTGGCATTTAGAAAGCCTCGGCCTCCACATCTTCGCGAGATGTACAATCTCATTACTGATGAACGTGGGTGATGCATACGATGTTTTGTCAGCAGGCAACGGACTCTTCGATCTAGGGCATCCAGCTCCGTTTGAGTCCACCTAAGTATGCCAAAGGAGTATGATAACACGGGCATAACCCAGCTGTTGAAGGCTCTGACCTTATTTCCACCTGAGAGAAGGCTGGTTAGAACCTTCCTCAAGCGGCAAAAGAATCGGTCCTTCACCGTCTGTTTTACGTCCGCGTCGGCTATACCTAAGGACTCTGACATACCCAGGTACTTGTATGTTTCGGTTTCGGAGAGGGATTTAAGAGACATGTTCTCTGAAAGTTCTAAATTCGGTGAATTCACAACTTTCCCTCGCCGCACATGCATGACCGCACACTTTTCTATCCCGAATTCCATACTAATTGACTTACTGAAGCGTTCTGTTGTCTTCAGTAATTCAATCAAGTCTGGTTCGTTGGATGCGAAAAGTTTGAGGTCATCCATATACAGCAAGTGTGACATGATCTCACCCCCTCTTCGAAACCGATAGCCTAGCTTTGAAGACTCTAGCAAAGTGCTAAGAGGGTTCAATGCTACGCAAAACCACAAGGGACTCAGGCTGTCACCCTGGAATATTCCACGCTTTATATTTATCGTGCCCTCCGGCAAAGAAGCCCCTCCACCACCTGGAAGCTTAAGGTGTGTGACCCATTGCCTCATACATGCCTGAAGAAAGGTTCTTAGAGTTGCATCGACTTTATACAGCTCTAAGACTCTCATCAACCATGTATGCGGCACTGAGTCATACGCCTTTTTGTAGTCGATCCAGGCAACGGAAAGATTTCTTCTATTCCGTCGGGCTTGTTGGCTAACAGTTGTGTCAATGAGAAGCAATTCCTTCGTACCACGTGACCCAGCCTTACACCCATTTTGGGTTATTGCCAAAATGTTATTATTATAAAAATAATTTGATAATTTTTTACCCAAAATGGACGTAAGGAGCTTGTAGATGGTGGGCAAGCATGTGATTGGTCTATAATTTTTGGGTTCAGTGGTACAGCCAGATTTGAAGAGTAAATGGGTGACGCCTGTCGTCATAAAGGTTGGAAGCGAACCACGATTAATAGCTTCTTGGAATTGATTAGCCAAGCAACCATGCGAGCTTTTGAACCACTTAATCCAAAAGTTATGCAATCCGTCCGGCCCTGGACTTTTCCAGTTATGTGCCGAACGAATTGCATTACCAACATCAAGTGGTTCAATGGTAATAGGTTCCATATCTGGCACCTGGTCGCATGATTGCTTGACTAGCTCAATCCAGTCGTCCTCCGTGTGGCTTACAGGCATCGACCATATATTGCGCCAGAAAGAAGCCATGGCATCAATATTTGGTATTTGCCTGTCAGCGACACTATCGCTAGATTTCTCCCAACCTCTATAAACCTTTTTCTCTTCACTTTGGAAGGTCCGATTCAAGAAATATCTGTTCGCTCGCTCTTTGTACCGGCGGATTCTATTTGCCCATGCATAGACTTTTTGCTTCCAGAAGTCTATACGTTCCGTGGTTCTGGCCATATATTCACTGGGGCTGACATTAGTACCAGCGAATGCCTGAGCCACGAAACGCATAACTCGGGGCCGGCAATTGCCAGCCCGGAAGCAAATTAATTTGGCTATGAGAACTCTGGCCCCGTCGATACGCCGCTCAATCCGTATTTGCCAGGCAGGTTTGCCGCTTGCAGGTTGGGTAGGCTGTGTATTTGGAAACTTTACACCAGCCACCCGACATACAGCTACGGCCCCGCAATATAGGATTGAGTGCGTATCGATAAGGTCTGCGCTAGACCCAAAATAAGGCGCTAGTAAGCAATCCAGAGTTCCCATAAGCAACAAATTATTTCTATGCAGGGGCAATTTTGGTATGCGTGGCCTATTTAAGATAGGCTGATCTCGGAATTCTTGAATCGAATGTTCCAAAGTCCTTCTCAATTGCTCATAAGTCTGGATACTTACATTACCTACCGCTAAGTCCTCTGACACGTCGTCCATGGTAGAGTTCACCGGCCACTGCGAGACTGCAGGCGGTGCCGGTGACGTAGGCTGCGGCGTGTCAGTACTTTCGCGGTTGATACGTACAGTATTGCGTAGACGATCAAGTGTCGACTCATCCAGCAGGTGTAACCGCTGGATAGCGCGCACTTGATCCGATAGTCGTTGCGCCGTCACGGTGGATGCTGGTTGAAGGGTCTTTATTATTATTATTATTATACCCAGGTATTTGGTGTGCTTTGCCCAGGGAATTTCTTGGTCATAGAGCGAGATGGCTTTTAGGCGAAGGGAAGCGCGTTTGGGGGAGCGAAGCGTGCCCGGGGAAAAGAACATTGCTGCGCTCTTCTCCGGGTTCACCTCTATCCTCCATTTACGAAACCATTTGCCTAGCTCTGTGACAGCTACCTGCAGCCGGACGCAGGCCATTTGTCTGTTCTTATCTGATGTATAGAGTGCGGTGTCATCCGCGAAGAGGGCCAGCTCCACATCTGGAGTTTTTGGGATGTCGCTGGTAAACAACGTGAAGAGTAGTGGGGACAGGGCCGAGCCCTGTGGTACACCGGCTGTGAGTGGGTGAGGAGACGAGCGCGTTCCCTCCACTCGAAAACGGAAGCTACGACCTAGAAGGAAGTCTCGCAAGATGAGCACGAGTCTGTCTGGCACACCGAACTGGTACAGCTTGTATATCAAGCCGTTGTGCCAGACCTTGTCGAAGGCCTTAGCTACGTCTAGAAACAGGGCGGCTGTTCCTATAGAGCGGGGGCGATGGGCAAAGTGAGATAGTATGTGCTCCGTGATGCGGTGCACCTGTTGCACGCATGAGTGACTGGCACGAAAGCCAAACTGCTCGTCGGGTAGTAGATGTTTGCTGATGGCAAAATCTCTAAGTCTAGAGAGGATGACCCTCTCGTAAAGCTTGCTGAGTGCGCTCAGTAGGCTGATCGGACGGTAGCTGGACGGTTTATTAGCCGGTTTTCCAGGCTTGTGAATACCGATGACATCTGCCTCTTTCCAAATCGCGGGGAAGGAGCAGTTTGTTATGGCGGCATTGAAGATGCTCACCAATATTATAATTAGGTGGCCGGGGAGGAGTTTTAAGACGCAATTGTTAATGCCATCGGTCCCTGGGGCCTTTCGCGGTTTGAGGGACTTGATCAGGTCTTGCACTTCTTCGACCGTGACCGGGTCGAGTGTGGTTTCCGCTGGTAAGGAGGATCTACGTTCGACCTCGGAGTCCACCTCCGACAGGTGTGACTGGTTGACGTTTTGTGTAGTGGGGGAGCATTGAAGCTCTAGACTCTGAGCAAGGCATTCGGCCTTCTCCTCGTCATCGAACGCCTCGGTGTTGTCGGCTCTTTCTAGCGCGGGTATGACAGTAAGGGTGTCTGATTTGAGAGCTCTAGCCAGCTTCCAGTATGCCTGGTGAGTTGGTTCAATATCTCTCAACGTTCTGTCCCAACGTTGCTCCCTGACTTCCCGGATACGTAGTTTGACCTCGCGCTCTAGTTCGCGAAGTCGGACTCTGTTTTCCTCGGTAGGATATCTATCGTGAGCTCTGGAGGCGGCTCTCTTTTCCCTCAACAGCACCCTCACCTCGTCCGGCAGGCATAAGTGGCGGTCATCCTCCACCGGTACCTGCCTGGACGAGTTCCGCACTGCGGATTGAAGGTGGCTAGTAAGGGCCTCGATCGCCGTCTCCGTGTCTTGGCGGGACTCAATGTGGTCCGGGATGCGGTCCAGGTCTTGTGAGCTTGTTGCCTTGAGGAGGTTCTCAAGTCTCAACCAGTCCACAGACGTCCTAGTTTCAGATGTCGGGTCTGTCTGTGGTCCTAATCTGAGGATAACCGGGCGATGGTCCGAATCTATATCGTCCATCGTTTCGATCGAATGGAACTGAAGGGTTACGCCCCTCAGTAATGCTAAGTCGAGAGTGTTTGGGGTCCCCCAGTCACGGTTGGGGGGGGTATCTTGTGGGGGTCATGGGAGTAAGTATATCAAACAAAAGATTGTCTGATATATTTATTAGAGCTCTGCCATTGGGGTTAGTGGTATTGCAATTCCACTGCTCGTGTTTGCAATTCAGATCTCCCGCTATTATGACAGCCGGGCCTAAGTTGAATAGGGCTTCTAAATCTTTCTTAATAAGGGTTTTTTGGCATGCGAGGTATGCTGAGACTATGACTAGAGGTTGGTGGCCAGTCATTGCTAGTCTGCAAGCAGATACCTCCATACCTTCTAGTGGGGGGGTGATTAAAGGCATACAGTGTAAGGATCTTCTAAAATAGATCAGGGTGCCGCCACCACGGCCTACCCTGTCATGTCTAGTGATCCGATAGTTAGAGATCTTTGGATCTCTGTTACTCGGTTTCAGGAAGGTCTCCTGTACTAGTAGTATATCTACTTGATTGGTAACCAGGAAGTCATGGACCAAGTCGCGCTGGTTTCGAAGGCCGTTGGCGTTATAAGTCGCCAGAGTCAATGAGCGTGGTTTATTTCTTCCTACATGTGCCATTTGTTACCGGTAACAATAATTTGATTTTATTGATTAATTACAACGATCTAAGTATTTGGAGGAGGTACGCGTGATCCATTTCGATCACGAGTTGGTCCCGGAGAGAGGGTTGACTTGACTCTGAAACTTGTCTCAGTTTCCTAGCCAAAAAAGTTGGACCTCTTCTAGGTCGAAGGGCAAGTTTTTGGCGAATTTAGTCGCCAAAGCTAAGTCCTCCGCTATAGAGTGGTGGGCCGATGGCCCAGAAGATACCTTAGAAATAGAGGCGGGAGCGAGGGTGGCCGGGGGAAGGCTGGCCATTACTGGGGCACGCGTCCTTAGCGGAGGAAACGCTTCCGTCGTGGGAAGACCCGTCCAGTGGTTTACTACTGGAGGAGGGGCGGCCACGAATGCGGGTTTGTTCGGCATTTTTCTAGTGCCTTTTTGGGCATTGCCCTTTCCGACCTTGCGTTTGGGTCGGGGGGCAGCAGGGCAACCTCTGTAGTTAGCGGGGTGGCCCGCTTGGCCGCAGAGGATGCAGCTCGGTGGCTCTGGGGAGTCCCGGGTGCGAGTGCACTCCGAGGTCCCGTGGTCGCCCAGGCACTTGACGCACCTGGGACGGGATTGACAATGAAGGGCAGAGTGCCCATAAAGTTGGCAGCGATGACACTGCCGCAGTGTATGTTTTTCGTGTGGGCGTTCCACACGAAGGCCAGAGAGGCCACAGACCTTCTCAAGTTCGAAGATCTTTTTCCCCTCTGCGGAGAGGTCGAGGACAACCAATACTAGGTTTAGAGGCGACTTTGTGGAGTCGCCTCTGTGCATACGGTGTACTTCGTGCACCGGTAGGGCTTGGGACTTAAGGTCCTCTAGAATGTAGGAACTTTCAATTTCCTGAGGTAGTCCGCGGATTACAGCCCGAAGGCGTTTTTCTTCCGGCAGAGCGTAAGTGTAGTAACCGATTTTACGGTCACATAATAGAGTAGTTAGGGCGCGGTGGTCACTTGAAGACGTGACCATAACTTTGATGCCGTGCTGGGTATCACGGGCTTCTTTTATGGAGATTGCCTTACCTGGCAATTCCTTGGCGAGTTGAAGCCAATGGGCTTTCTCGCGTATGATCAGGGGTGGCGGCAGGCGCTGTGAAGGTGGTCCAGGGCGGCTGGACGGTGCCGCTGTCGGCTGAGTGCCGGGAGTGGGGGTGGGGTTGGAGGGGACCTCCCTCTGGGTCTTTCGTTTTTTTCGTTCGATTGACGGTTATGAATCCGTCATCATCGTCTTCGCGGTTTAACGGGATGTTCGCGGGAGGCGCGACATCCATGGGGGTAATTTCATCGGCCGATGAAAGAGGGGCATCCCTGGGATATTGCGGAACCTCAGGGGTTAAATCGATTTCTCGACGAGAGTCGATTACGCGGTGGATGGGGGATCGCGAACGCGATGTTGTCGAACTCGCGGAGCTCGAACGCGGTTGTCCCGACGCGGAACCACGAGACAACGAGGTGCGCGACTTTGATGCCACACGGTGGGCATCGTTGAGCGGGGTTGCGCGTAGTGGGCGCATCGGTGACGCGGCGGGTACGGACGCGTGGGGTGCGGGCGCTACGGCAGAGCGCACGTGGTCCGCGGCAAGTGCGGTGGCGGGGGTTGCGGGGGGTGCGACGCTCGCGGCAGGTACCTGCCCGGGGGTCCCTTGCACGTGTAAATTACGGGACACGGGTTTCTCGGAATTAAGTTCCGAGATGACGGACGCCATTGATTGGGACTCCGGAGTCCTCAAAAATTGGTCGAGCGCTTGAGGGAATTGGTGTCGTAAAAACGACAACAAACCCTCTAACGGCGATAGATAGGGCTCCACGCCGTCCATTGTCCCTGAGGGGGACGAACGATTTGGTGGATAAACCACCTGATGACGCACGTTTCACTGCACTGTCACAGATAAAACACAAGTCGACCGGGTAAACGAACGAACACAACGAACACGAATAACGGACTGCCGAGGCGGAACGGGAGACGTGCGCGCGCGACGAACGACAGCGGTGAACTGACCAGTTTTGTGAAAAGGATCCCAACTCTATATAAGTGGCGATCGTTAAACCATTGTGTGCATCAACAATGAACAACGCCATCTAGTGGCGTACATCGCAATCTTAGATGTGATCTTTTAAATAAATTATCTACTTTACATCTTTACTCAAACATTAATATATATTAATATATGGTTTTAATATATGGTTTTTTCCACACCATATATTCTTTTACCTTATCAATATATAGACAAATGACATTTTTTTTATTACTGTTGTTTTTTTTTCTTTTTATTTGTTTGAAACTTATACATTGATCAGACAGTATTTTTCTGACATTACTTCTATGGAGTTTATGTAATTTTTTATCAGTAGTAAACGGAGTATCAAGAGGAGACCGGTAGTATCATCGGAAATGAATGGATAGTAAGAGATTAAAACCGGCTGTTAATTGTATAGAAAAAAAATGTGTGCGTGTACTAGTGTACACACGTAAGAAGTGAAACTTTTTTATGACCTTATTTTTCGAAAAATTATCTACTATATGTAACTTTACAGAAATTGGTTAAATAAATAAAGCCCCTACCACGAACCTAAAGGTGGCGCCTAACCGAAAAAAGTGACGAGAATTTTTTTTCCAACGCTGATAAGGAAGTTTCACTTCAAAAAAATGTAACATGGCCGTGTATCACGGCCGCCTGTTTCATATCTGCGACGAGTAACTTAAATGCTAAAATGATTTAATTATACTTACTTTTCCAAGGGAATGCGTTCATACGCAGTTCGGATTCTTTGTGTATAAGGTAACAGAACTAAATCTGCTACATCTATATATTGGACCACATCGTATGCCCATTCTGACATTTGATAGAGGCGCCCTGGAATTAGTTTTTTTTTTTTTAATAATACGGCACGATGTGTCTTAATTAACTTGTAATTTATTGTATGAATTTCAAACAATGTTTTGCATTAGAACTCTTCTATATATATAAAAATGATTCGTAGTCATTGTATGTACACGCATAACTTGAGAACGACTCTACAGATTTTGATGATTTTTTTTGTGTGTTTGAGTGGGTTATTTAGAATCACAATAAGAACCGATAGTCACTGGGATTGGGTCCTAGATATTTTTTTTCAGGGCAGGACAACGTCTGCCGTGACCTCTAGTTTTTAATAACAACTTTTGAATTTGAATACGTGTAAATATATATATATATGTCGGAGAAGGCCTCGTTCTCGTGATATGTTCTTTGTAGATTGCAGGTTTAGTGGGCGTCATCAGGATAAAATGCGAGCATAAAACACAATGGCCATGGTTTATACACTTTTAATTAAGATTTGAACAGCATTTTGACATAGTTTAGACCGAGCAGCGGGTTCAGGGCACCGCTCATACTTCCAACATCAATACTTTCTTTAAAATTCTCAATGGTCCAACTCGACCTATTGCCACCAACCAAATGTGCCACAAAAACTCCTCCGTCTACCGAAGTAGATACTACTAAAGTATAAAGGGCGTCTGAACCCGCTCCGAGCTATATGCTCTGCTTTGATTGGTCGTTTATTAAATTACAATATTCATAACTTTTATTAGGTTAGAACGATCTTTAAGTTATAGGAACATTTAACAAATCAAATTAAGAATTTTAGAAGTAATTAAAATGTAAACGAATGATATTGTGCGTTATACATCCAAACAACAATCCATCAATTATAGCTTCCCTCCGACATATATATAAAGCTTAACAAATAGGGATTCATATGATTAATTTTGTATTAACGAAATGAACATAATATTTTTGTGTTTGTGATTAATATTCTTTCTCAATTGTCAGAAATTATATTTTCTGCCACCTCTACATAATGTTAATAAATAAATCTTTTAGTGCCTATAGAGAGGAAAAGCTTATAATATAGTCTCGCCTATTACATGTTTGTAGGTATATTGTTATTGATTAAATTGAGTTCTATTTTGACAGTTAAACATCAAGACCGATGTGAAATTTTTTACTGATTTTCCATATCAAAAATCTACTTACTACCTATAATTGAAGAGTTTTATACATAGATTTATCGTATTTATAGTTTAAACTAACAAGATTATGTTTTTGTTTCTCATTTTTGCGCTAGTATCAAATATAAAAAAGTATTTTTTATGACCCTTCAAATTTAGGTTAATTTATTTATTTTTACACTTCAGCGATCGGTGTAACTGAAATCGACAGTTGAGACGGTTCTTATGTGTACATAATATGTATAGTTATAACCAGATATAGGTTACCTTGTTCACCTGGACTGTCCTTGAAGTGGCTAAGATCAGGTATATCCAAAATCAATTCGACATCTTCCTCCTCCAAAAATAAATACGAATACTTTTTCCTTTGTATCTGGTATGGATATAATACTTTTACTGTAACTGTATGAAACACAAATTATTATTAGGCTACTGGTATTGCCAGTTTTATAAAGTCAAACTCATTTATTCGTAACTATATTACACGTCTATTAAGAATGTTACTGTGATTAAGGTGTTTGCTATAAATTTTCATATTCCATGAACTCATAATATTTTCTTAAGTTTTCGCGACTTGTATACATAATAATAACCAAAATCAAATAAATTACCGCGCGTAAAACCGTTAAAACGTAGTTTTATTTCCATGAACTCGTTCATACTTTAGATGTGCTCGATTAGCTTTTTCGGTACGTTGTTTGAAGAATATATCGAGGGCTTCATAACAAATGGGCGTATACGCAAAAATGCAATTTTTTTTGTTTACTAATATCTATGCATGTTACAATTTAGAAAGTCTTACCAGTATGCAAGTGTATTTAAATAGAAGGGTAATCCAAATTTCAGCCTTATACAATCAACAAGTTTTGTTTTATTCACAATTTTGTCCCTTGTGTAAAACTGTACTTCTGTACGCCCATTTGTTATGAAGCCCTCGATATTAATATTACTTCAGTTTTTCTCTCACCTTGTGTTTGAATAGCCTATCAGTAGATATCAATCTATCATATATTATCTGGAACTCTGTCATATCTGAGCTACAGGATCCCTTATATTACAATAATATTAATAATACACCCATGTATGTAATAATCGCTATCCCTCGATTAGCGACCGAGTGGCAGGGCGGTACTCAAGGTCCATTGTTTAGGATTATCCTTGTTTGCTTAGGCCCTTCATTGGTTCAGATATTCCGGCTAATTGTTATCGAACAACCAGAGTAATGATTAAGTAACGTATTATTGTTATCTCTAATTGATTTAATTAATTTTCACTGTGTTCGGGGATAAGATAAACTTAATGACACTTCTGCTCATATTGGAAACTGAATATTTTCTGTAGGGCTTACAACGACATGCTAAGAAACAAAAAGCAAAGTACGTAGTAAGTAGGGCAAATTGGTAATTGTCATCATGTGAAATCCGGACCCATGTATCTGTTGAAATCCTCAGCCACATTATAGTTATTTGACTGATGATTTAAGGAGTTCTTGTGGCACCTCGAAAAGTCATTATCATTAAATAAAACAAAATCCTAGAACCATTTTTAATCAATATAAAGCAAGTCTCGTTCAGACTTGCTTTATAACATGCTATTGAAGTTTCAAAACTTCAAAAACATGTTATAGCCTTCATTATTTCATTATCAGCCCTCACTGTCTGACATAAACCATCCCTAGGACAATATAATTTTATAATGTGAAGTTTGCAGACAGTTTATACAAGAACTTCTAGAGTTTCGTACCCTACATATTAACTATGAAGAACCCACCAAGATATTAAAATTTGTTAAAATATTTGCACGCTTTGAGCCCAACTTTATGCCAGACAAACTTTAATTATGTACCTAAGATATTTATATCCAAATATTGACTGTACATAATTATTTATTCCTAAAAGGGTGCATAAAATATATATCCCTGTATTAATTATTATAAATAATGTATCAAAGAAGCTTACACTTACCATTTCCGGTGAAGCTGTTCAATTTTCCTGTAAAAGGTGATAAAATTTAAAGTTTTATGGTGCTCAATCGACTATACATTTGATACAGATGTCGTAAATCTTTTTTCTTGTAATTTAAATATCTGGTCATTATTTATAAAGAAGCCTGATAAGGTTTGTTTACATTAAAGAGAAAGAAGATCTTCCTGTCATATGAGATGGCATACATAGGTAACTAAATTATTATTTTTGTTAAATTTAAGAGTAGGGACGCGTCCGAAGTGAAAGGCAGTTACTAGTGCACTGACATGAAATGCTGGACGGATGTAAAAGGAAATTTAAGGGCAGTAGGTATCCTTGACTTACACTCCTACTAAGTGACATTACTAAGTTAGCACAAAATTATTTACTTACCATTATCTGGTGTAATATCTCTGAAATCTGAAATAAAAAGGAAAGTTTAGTGTAAATTCCGTTCCAATCTGTATTTCTTCTCTAGTTTAATCAACAACAGATAGTTGAGCAATAGCCAGTTGTTCATAAAAAACCAGTTATTGCATAAACAGCCATAATTATGACATGTGACGCAATCTAGTCATGCAGGATGTAGAATTATTTTAGAGGTACGTAGTGTGGCTGCGGATACTTATTTCTTGGTATTATTCCAGACTAGGTTATTTTAAACTCTAATATGTAAAAAATGTTTCATACCAAAACTTTAATAGAACGAAAATAGTTCCAATTTGTGTAATGTTGTAATAACCTTTTCTTATTTTCTTAATAATTAATCAATTATAATTTCAAAAACTAATTACTTACTTTTGTCTATTTGTGAGCATATTCTAGTAACGTTATTCTCGTCGACTTCCTTGAGCTGTTTTATTTTGAGGGGCATTTTGAGGGTAATCATGTATTCATTCGTAATGCTGTTTAAGCTGCAAAAGTGAATATTACTTTTTGATTTTTTTACCTTTCAATAAGAATTACGAAAATTTAATCAGCCTTTCTAGACAAAAAAAACTAAAGTTCATCTGTTTTATCATATTGCCCAAGCTAGTGTAGTCATTATTCATACTGACCGGAAAAAGTGATTAATCCTGCAGTTTTATTTATATTGCCCACTCGATACGGGCATTATGTATACAGACCGGTCATTATTCATAGTGACCGGATTTATCAAACTGCCCGTAACATAGATATTTTAATGATCAGGCCACTGGCTTAAAGGCCTAGTTGCCAAGCCATAAATATTATTAAAAAATTTTATTATAATGATCAGGCCAACATTTTATATTATTTGATGTTGAAGGTTTTCTGTATTGTCGGATCGGCCGATGCTCAAATAACAATAAATAGTTATCTACTTTCTATAATAACTTATGAATTTGAACCACAATTAGGCGTGGCGGGATTTAGTGACGTGTAACGTCTACTGTACCTGACAGCAACGAGCTCGCTTTTATGAACTCCTGATAACATGATACAAGTTCCGCTGTGACCATATTTGAATATGAAAGGTTCGAAGAGATCGATGACGAATTTGTCGTTGCCAAGGAAGACATTATCGCGAAACGCTTTGTATTGTCGTTTGAAGCACTCGAAATCGCTTGTGTGACAGGCTATGATGTAGGTCCCTGCAAAGATTACATTAATAATCTGAATCAAGCAAAATCAACCAAGTTTCCAATCATCTGCAGCCAAGAGTTTATTCAATATGTGTAAGTAATTGAAATAGTGACCTATTTAAATTGGATAAAATAAATTTAAGTTATATATTTTGATATCTAACTTCAATAATTGTATTTGTCTCACTTATTTCTTTTTCTAAATATGCTAGAGTTAACCCCGCAGCTGCGCCGCAGGTCATCCTCTACATAGTACGTGCCTCTTGTTTAAGGACAAGGCGTTAATACAGGTTACATTATACAAAATTTTTATATTAGTGCTATTTGCACCCAGAAGATTCATTTCATTTTATATCGCAAACTAGCCCATCTCCTGGCATGAAAAGTATTTATGTCCATTTTTGGGAATAAAACAACATTTAAACATAAAAAATAAAAACTTCGTTTAAAAAAACCGACTTTAAGATGTTTTAATATATATTAATAATAATAGCTTTACAAATAAGTTATTTTAAACATTTTAGTTTTTTAGTTTTTGAAGTCGGTTTTTTTAAACGAAGTTTTTATTTTTTATTTGTTACTTTTTAGTGTCTAGCTATGTATGGGTGGACCTACGAATGGACACGCTTCTTAAAAAATATAGGTCCCAAGAACCGGGAACAAAAAAATGTTCGTAAAATGAAAACTACTGGTCCAAACTATGTCAATTTTTAGGGGACCACATGGCAGCTATTCCGCGTCGAACAAAAAACGAATCACGTAAATCGGATCATAAATGACGGAGTAATCGGCGAAAATACATAAAAAAACCAAAAAAAAAAAAAAAAAAAAGGTCCCGACGAATTGAGAACCTCCTCCTTTTTTCGAAGTCATAGTAGTTTTCCGTGAAAGCTTAACAGATAGACATATCGAATTACTATCGCATTTTTACAAACGATACATTTTTATATCTATGAACTTGAGTAATAATTGATCTCATACAAACTTTCATCCTCTATTTCAAACCGTCCTAGTTTTATTCATCTATCCCCCGCCTATGAAAACTACATAAATGGCAAAAATTACCAAAATTATCGAAATAACCAAAATGACCCAAACGACCAAAATTAACAAAATGACAAATCACAAAAAAACTAAACCTATCCTCCCACAGTTTGGAATAACCTTTACATAAATCTTTCCTAAAATTTATCCCATTATCTGGGATGATATGTATCCCCTGTCCACCCTCGGTATCAAAATTACATATATACCAAATTTCAGCCAAATTGGTCCAATAGTTTTTCCGTAAAAGCATAACAAACAAATATACGAATTTATTTTTATCCCGGAAACTATCCCATTTTTCGGGTTAAAAGTATCCTTTGTTCATCCTCGGCATCGAACTAAATATATATTTATACTAAGTTTCAGCCAAATCGGTTCCGTTTTTCCGTGAAAACAGAACAGACAGCCAAACAGAGTTATTTTCGCAGATACTTTGCAGATACCGATATTATTATAACTATAAATAACCCTAATTTACCCTAACTTAAAAAAACAAGTCGTGATTAAAAGTGTTAACTTTATTCAAGTGTAATTATTATTGTTCTAGATTTTAAAACTCGGTAGTAAATTTATGTCCCAGGTGATAACGTTGTTTCTAAGGCTCGAAGAGAAACTATGGGCCCAACACAATACGTTAGTTTAACTAAAGAAACTAATAAATAGCTCCGACAGACGCCTAGTTTATAAGATACTACTCAATATATTGTTTTCCTTAAAGAGTACACTTTACTTGACCATCTTAATATGGTACGTGTGACGACCGTAGGCGTGGCAAAAGGTCATGTCATATGTATCATCAATATTAAGTAGGTATTTCGATTTTAGTTTAGATGGTTCTCGAGGTATGCCGTGGGCGAAAGGTTAAGATCTAAATCGTTGATTCCCGAAGTGTTCTACATTGAGCTCCAGAGGACGACTACGAACTTTAGGAAATCTATATCAGTGAAAAATAAATTAGGGGTCCATGAGATCGATGAGATCGATCGGAACTATAATTATGACTTCTATGAATATAATAATCCATATGTACGAAGTAAACTTGTCATCTTATGTTCATGAAGTATGGTCAAGATCTTTGTCAAAACTGGGACTTTGCCTATTTTGCTTTTTAGTTTGGTACAATTATTCCATTTATATCTTTTATAAGTATATACTGTATATATTGTTTCATGTATTTCATACATTGTATGTTCATTTAGCTTTGCTTGCGTAAATTCAATGTTAGGTAAGCACGCAAAATCGAAAAACATGGCATATAGTTAGGTGATCATCTAAGACATAGTTTGTCATTGAAAAAAGTCTGAACATCTCTGGGTTCAGTCTTACACATACTTCATTTTCATAACCCGCTCGCCATCAGCGAGATGTTCACCCACATTTCCTTGATGTACCATGCCTAACTACACCTTGATTCTGTAGAAGAGCAATTGGTAGCGGTGAACACTTTTTATCAAGAGGGCCGCCAACAAAAAAACTTCATCTCCAGAACTTACATATGTATCTATGATCACATAAATCGGGTGACATTCTATATAACATATTGTTTATTTGAATTATTTGTATAAATGGATTGATGTTAGTGACGTTTAATCAAATTTTTGCTTAGTGAAAGCCAGATTACTTCTGATGTTCTGTGTCGTTTTTCGTTATTATATTTCTGTAGGATATTCAAAATATTTATTTATACTTTCTTTTCATTGTTATTCCATTCTTATTCTCTATACCGCAATAAAACTTTATAAAACCTACCCACATTACAATGCTTGCTATCCACTGAGTCGAGTTTTATCAAAAATTCCTAAGCAATAAATATTTATAGGGTGGAATAGAAAGGCGCTCAACCTCTTTTAATTCTGTACATAATTTTTTTTCGACCTTTTTGACTTCGATAATTTGAGAGCGTCAAACCCGAACTATATTTTTATTGGGTAATTATTAAGACTGATTTATTTTTATTAAAATTTTAAATAAATATTGCTTCAATTTAAAATGAAATTTTAACAGTAAAATAAGAATGTACCGTACATCGACACATGAAAAAAAACATTATATCTCCACAGTTTCGCACTACGTGAAATAAAATAACTGTTCAATAAGTAAAATAAATGGGCCGCTTTTCCAACCAATATGTACATGTATATATATATATATATATATATATATAGTGAGAGCTGTTCTTAAATCCAGTGAAAAGGGGGCTATGTAATCTGTGTTTACACTATGTTTCGTGTACATTGTGTGGGATGTGTACTCGTAGGTTTCATTATAAAAATCTTAGTTTGAAAAAAAAACTATGTAATTTAAATTAAAAAGCTCAATTTTTCTGGCGTCATTTGCTCTCGGGACTCGTCCTCTATTACATAGTTCATGTTCAGAGTCACTTTCGTACTTTGTCGTATATCCTCATTCTAGTTTTAAAATTATATTAAATAAAACATACCAAAATCCTTATGTTCCGTCGCCAACGATAATCCGGTGTTTAATAATAGCACTATTAATAACAACATCCTGACTCTTATATTTATTATTTTGTTTAAATAATTACTATATAAAATTAAATTCTGACCATTATTCTAGTGAGTCGTTTGAGTTTCTAATAATAACTAAACCGTTTGAAATAATGAGTTGCTTACTCAATAAACTACATAAACTGTGGAGTTAAGGATTTCCGTAACATTATTTATCGTTATCAGTTGAATACATTTATATTTAATTAATGAACTAAGCAAGGACTTGTTTATTTATGTATACTAAAAAAATAAAATAAAGAAAAATACTTGAACTGTATAATTACTCGTACGTCGTTCTTTTAAATAATATACGAGATATTTTCTGGAAATTTGACAGGAGCGTATAGCGAGTCTTTATTCTATTTTTTGTGGCATTTATTCGCGTTTAACTAAGAAATGGTTATAATAGAGAATACTTATTTAGAATGTACTAATTCACCCGGAACTGCTTGATTATCCAGGTTACAGACATTAGGAAATACAGATATGCTTAGAGTAGGATTACTATTTGAAACAACAATGAAAAGTTATGCGTTTTAGGAGTATGGTAAAATTTATACCTATATTGTCAAAGTTCGTACACTCTTTTACATTTTAATACATAAAATTAAGTGATTCTTTAGATGTTTTTATGACTTTAGAAATGAACTAATTTATATGTGTAATTTGATGGTGTTAATAATGAACAAAGTACTCTTCTACTATTCTTTTCGAGAGTACTTACTGATAGTTTTCATGGAATAGAAGTTTAAAGTTACCCCAAGCTGTGTAAAAAGTATCAATCCTTAAAACTTAATCAGAACTTTATATGCAATAATATGATTGATTATTATACAGTTACAGTACAGTACAGTTATTTTAAAACTGACGGCTTGAATTGCAGATACATAATATTTAGTTCATTTGACAGATTAATTATTGTCATAACTTTGTCGCCGAAGTTCCAACTATTCGTACTTGTAAAATAAAACAGCATGATATAATTGTTGAAACAATAGTTCTTAATTACAACATCAGTCTGATTCAAATTAGGCCATGTGATCTTCATTACATATTTTTTAACAATAAGACAAATGTTGCTGCACAGCAAAACAACCACATGTGTAAATATTATCAGGAATAATAATTTATATCTCTTACATAATTATTGTTACTGTATTAAAAATAAATCCATCGAAATTATATTTATTCATACTATATTATAATTATATTTATAATTTATTCAGAGTTCCATTCAGACTCTTAAGAGTTGAGATTTGTCCACGGTACTTAGCGTTTTCTTATTCATGGCATATGCGTGCAAGCTCTGGATTGAGCTCTTTCCCATGGCTTCCTTAACTCCGCAATAATTATGAGTTCCAGCGCGGTCGGCAAGTTATGGGTACCCTCGGTATCAAAGATATCCTTAGAAAGCGGTAACCACTTTTTAACAAATGCATCGTTTGCCCTGAATTGTATGAGACCGTCTGCCCACTACACTGGATCATACCATGACCGTACTATGAACGTATCAGCCACGGTAAGAAACCCGACTTCTATGCTCATTAGAACGTATCAATGGCGTATCATAGGTTTAGTGTCCGTAGCATCCGGGCAGCATCCGCGTATCGTACGAGTATCAGTGTGCTTCACACTGATACTCGTACGATACGCGGATCACTTCACAGTTCATATTCGTATGTTTTCGTGTGGACAGTTTAATTTCGTTTTTGTCATCCATATTAACTTCGAATGTATGTGCATCTTGTTGAATTGACAGTTACTAAGTGAGAAGACAAGTGGCAACAGGTCTAAACGCGCTTAGTACGGTCATTATACGCAACTAAAACGAGTATGCTCCCCGTTTTGCCGCCTACACGCACCGGTTTAAGAACGTCGCGTGCCATGCACGGAGCGCAGCGGCATCGGCAAAATATTCTCGCCGGGAATTTTTGACGGTCCGTGCAAGGCACGCGACGGCGTTGGTCGGTGTTAAAATGGTATAGTGGGCATAGGCTTATACTTTTCAATACAAAGAATATTTTTGCCCTATACGTTCCTAGCACGATTATGGTATGATACGGTATAGTGGGCAGACACCTTTAAACATATTAAAATCGAAAACGAATATCATGTAGTTTTTAGATGGATTGATGGTACTCATTTCAATAAAGCTCGGGCAGTATACAAAATTTGGCCGAAACTTTTTGTATCAACTTCGAAGCCTGATCTATCCTTATTTAACCAATTAATCTGATTTGGTCCCGATGCTCCTCAAACCCTTGCATCTCTCGTGTGGTCATGAATAAAATATTAGCAGCCGTATGGCCCACTTGTGCCTAAGGCGCCTAGTGCGGACACACTGTATCCGAATCAATATGTTTTATAAAACCAGAAAAATTATGAAAAATATCTGTGATGTATTGCTGACATAATTAATATTAATTAAATAATGGTGTCAGTAATTACACTTGCAAACATCTTCGAATTATCAAAAAGTACCTCAAATAAATGTGCATGTATTGAAGACATTAAAAAAGTAAAGGAAACAAGATTCTAGTGAGTGGAGATCCATCGTCTCTGTCTGTACTCATGGGAAACAGAGGTGATAATATAAAATAATTTTTAAACCTGTAGGTATGTTTGTTTTTCCAATTCGAATTGTAATAAAATTTCCTATATTAAATACATATATACTCGTAAGTTAATAGTGAAGGTTAAAAGTTGGCATTTGAACGTTAACGTCGACGAATATGCAAGAATGGACCTCAGACGAACGAAATGAGGGAAGCACGAAGTATTCTAATATAATTAATAAAAATAAGTTCAACACGTCTTATATTTTATTTAAATTGTTCAACTTGACAGAAATTCAGGTACCCATCATAACAATATCACGAAATTATTTAAACGTTATGAACGTTAGAATAATAATTTGATACATGTTTTGATTTAATTTTTTTTAAGTGAAACTTCTTTAGAATCGTGATTTCAAACCGGATGCAACGGAAAAACGACAGGTAAGAGACACAAATACAAAAATGTGTAGGATGAAGCCGGCAAAGAATGACACAGAAATATACTTACTACGTACTTATTTTATATTATCGGACTCTCCTCTTTTTAAACTCGTGATATCTTTCGAATTTCGAATGGAATGTCCGAATTGAATAATTAAAAAAGTTATATAAAGGTATTGAAACAGTCTTGAATATGAAGTAATTTATTTTGATAAGGATGAATACCAAGATACAAATAAAGAGCCTTTTCTAGCGGCGGCATTTTAATTAAATTTTAAAATAAAAACACTTATTGTGGCATAACTATAATAGTTAGACATATGCTGTCGCGACACTTTTTGTAAATAATGATGTGTTCTACAAAGTCGTAGTACATTATTTAATTCTATCATCAAGAGTTTTCGCAGCGCACGCGATTTTAGGCAGTTTTTTTACATCTTGGGTTACACTATTGTAGTTTTAGTATGGATCCCTATTTTTTTGTAGATATAATATAGCCTATGTGACCCGGGGATAGTGTAGCTTGCCAACAGTGAAAGAATTTTTCAAATCGGTTCAGTAGTTTCGGAGCCTCTTTAATGCAAACAAACTATCTAATCTTACCTTTTTATAATATTAGTATAGATATTCATATAGGTATATTTATTATAAAATGAATTGGATATTTGCATATTATACAAAGCGCAAGATTTGGCGCTGGAAGTTGTTTAATAAAATTGGGAGCTAGGTTGCCCTAAAAAGCGCTATATCTAGCTCCGAAAGCGCTAAATTGGAAAACCTGGTGAGCCGAGCGCCGGAGAAGTCCCGTAAACGAGAAACCTAGCGAGAAAGTGAGTGAGGATATACCTCGTCCTCTGAAGTCCTCGTCCCTTTAATACCTAAAATCGCGTTCAGCGCATCGTAAAGTGCGATGTTCCAAGCCGCAATTAATGGAGGCAAACTTAAGTTTGCATCGAACTCTCTGCTCTCTCTAATATTTTCTTAAGTTTTCGCGCCTTGTATACATAATAAAACTACGTTTATTATCGTGCTTAAAACCGTTAAAACGTAGTTTTATTATGTATACCTCTGCTCTCCACGTGGCTGGGTATCACTGCCTCTATTTGTGGTCTATGTAAAAAACGGACAAGTGGAAAAACGAATCGCAACGGACAAGTTGAAAAACGAATGGCAACAGATGAGTGGAAAAACGAACCTCAACGGACTTGATGCTAACTTGAAGTTTTACGGGCAAAATTGGACAAGAACAGTAACAATCGGCCGTATTCTACTTTCTCAACATTTTGTTTCCAGATTTAAAAGTATTGGAATACAGAATACTTTAAGTGTATTCGAATATTTTTCGGATATACGGATAATATCTGTAATCTTGTCCATCCTTAGGCAGCGTATGGTCTAAGAGACCCTTGGGCTTATTTACCCAAGGCTGATGCCCTTAAATGGCCTCAAAAAGGTAACGAGTTAAGTAAAGCCGGGGATTTATCGTTTGTTCACATAAGTTGAATTACGGTTTACCATTAAGCCAACCTTTTGAATTAGAGGGATCCGTTACTATTACGTGTATTTAAATGTATTTACTATGAGAAAGATCAAAGTTAGGAAATTTAAAAGAGTTTTTAAATCTATTATATACTTTACTTTTTACCCGGCTTCCAAAAGCAGGAGGTTCTCTATTCGTCTGTATTTTGTTTTTTTTTGTATGTAAGCCACTCGATTTCAATTGTAGGCGGATTTTCCAATATTATTTTTAAAAGAAAAGATATACTCCCGAATCGTCACTATGTCAGGATCTGATGAGTGGATCTCAGAGAATTCGAGAGTAACCCTAATTAAAAAATCCCGAGTGCCTACATTCTTCAAAACATACCGTCGGCGCTCGTATACGCGTGCCAGTATTACATTTTCTACAGGCTCTTAATTTTTTTTGTATGCATGAAACACGATTTCTCTGTCGATTGTAAACCAATTTTCAAATTGTATTTTTTAATCGAAAGAGTATACTCCTTGAATGGTCCTATAATCACCAAGTTAAGATCTGATGAGTGGTTCCTAGGGAATTTGACAGACCCTTGAAAATTGTTAACCGACTTCTTTGTTACACTATATCTCCATCAATCGTTGAACGATTAATTTTTTTATCATTATTCGTAAGTGTATAGACCCGAGGTGGTCCTATAGTCATAAAGTCAAGATCTGATGCGTGGGTGGGTTCCCAGTGTTTTGTCGGTTTGTCTGTATGTTCGGGATCCACGTAAAAACTACTGGGCCGATCTCGATGTTGTTCTCGCAGATCGCCAGAAAATTCTTAAGCTTAAAGTCTGCGCTACTTTATATCCTGGGAATCCAGCGGGAATTTTTCTGGGAATGATTTAAAATTGCCAGATAAGAAAATCGAATTCCAATGTGATTATTTCACTGTACGATAGCAAATTTAATTTAATAAAATGTGTGATATTTGTTATCCCGGGAGCAGTTTTTGGGTGCATAAAAATTAGATTATTCCGACACAGCTTGCACTAAAACGATAGCTTACTTTCTATTTTAAATGCTTCGGTACTTTGTGTCTTGATAATCCCAAGGATTTTCAAATCAAGTGTGGATGAAGTCGCAGTCACATCCTAGCAATTTCATAAATAAGCTTAATAACAACATTGACACCAAACTTCTTATATAGTTTGCCCCATGCCATCGTGTATTTATTTTAGTCGTTCTATTTTTAAACTCTCAGGCTTACACACCAGAAATAGTATGTAGGTACGATGAAAAATAGAACGCGTAGTATAGACTTGTGTCATAGACAAGCATATGACGTTATTTGATTTAAAAAACCTTTGCTTGTTTTTAATCAAATCTTATAACATTACTAGCTGTACCCGGCAGACATTGTCCTGCCTTTAAAAAATAAAAATCTAGAACCCGATTGCAGCATCATCTACCGGGACCAAATGTTAATCTAAACTGAACAAACAAAAAAATCATCAAAATCAGGCCCAGCGTTTAGGAGGACTAGCGCAGCGCCACCTACTGGGTCCAATCGTTTATTTAAACCGGGACAAACTTCAACACATACAACAATAAAAAGAACACCTAAATTATGGTACCCGATTGCAGCGCCATCTACCTGGTTCAAATTAAAATCTAAATCATCCCAGTAGAAAAAAAATAGGGGTTGATTGTAGAGGATTGAAAATTTAGGGTTGTATGTATTTTTTAATGCTTTATCATAAAAAAATAAAGTTATCTAAAAATAAAAATAAAAAATTAGGGGTGGACTACCCTTACAATTTAGGGGGATGAAAAATAGATGTTGTCCGATTCTCAGACCTACCCAATATGCACACAAAATTTCATGAGAATCGTTCAAATTAAAATCTAAATCATCCCAGTAGAAAATTATAAAAATACTAATATCGCTATTAAAAAATAGGGGTTGATCGTAGAGGGTTGAAAATTTAGGGTTGTATGTATTTTTAATGCTGTATCATAAAAAAATAAATATAAATAATATTATCAAAAAATTAAAAAAATATATTTAGGGGTGGACTACCCTTAAGATTTAGGGGGATGAAAAATAGATTTTGGCCGATTTTCAGACCTACCCAATATGCACACAAAATTTCATGAGAATCGTTCTTATTAAAATCTAAATCATCCCAGTAGAAAATTGTAAAAATACTAATATCGCTATTAAAAAATAGGGGTTGATCGTAGAGGGTTGAAAATTTAGGTTTGAATGTATTTTTTAATTCTGTATCATAAAAAAAATTAAAAAAAAATATTTAGGGGTGGACTACCCGTAACATTTAGGGGGATGAAAAATAGATGTTGGCCGATTCTCAGATCTACCCAATATGCATACAAAATTTCATGAGAATCGGTCAAGCCGTTTCGGAGGAGTTTGGTAACTAGCACTGTGACACGAGAATTTTATATATAAGATATCACAGTACTGGGAATTCACTTTATAAAGGAAACTAGGAAGGATAATTCATGTTTATTATGATAAGTCACAAAGTACAAGGTTAAATTAATGTTATTTATATTTTATTCCGTTTTATATGTGTATGAATGTTTTTTATAGGATTTCATTGTATGATCAAAAGAGTCATCAAACAGGACCCTTATAAAATCGGCATATCTGTTCGTTCTTCTTTCTTTGTCAGTAGGTATTATTAGTTACGAAAATTGTCTGGATAAAATCGTCTCAGTAGTTTTGGAGATATGTGGTATGTTTGATTAAATGCGTTTTTATGGTTATGTAGCCAAATAACGAAAACAGGGTACTTTGCTCATTTCTACGGAACTCTTTTTGTGGGTGGACTGCCGGGAGCAACAATGTGCTATCTGTTTTTCTATTCGTTTTTTTATTATTTAATCATTTTTCTGGGGATGCTAAAGTTATGGCACAACTTTTATGCTATCGTTAACGCTGCGTATAAACATTTTGAGATAGTGCCAACTATTTTACATCCACATCATTATGCGCATTGCGACGCCGAATATCGATTTTCCATAACCTTTATGGAAAACCATGATAGGATGCATTTTCATAACCCCAGAACACGCAAAGGTACCATTGTTATTATGCGAATGGTGAAATAATAAAAGAAAACTGTCATTACAATTTGAATTCTTTAAACATTAAATTAAAGTTTTTTTTAAACAAAAATAAGACCGATTTCCCACTAAAAATCAAATAGTCAAAACAAACGTGTGCGTCTCGGGACGCCCGACAGAAGTGATAACTAATCTAAGTTGAACTATTTAATATTGAAATTGTTTAACTTGATTTCTCAAGTTAAACAATTTCAATATTAAATATATAACAAGTTCAAAAATTCAGTTATAACCTACTGAATTTTTTTGTATATTAATATGATAATGTGAGGAAATGTTATTTATTAATAAAATCTTTCATTGATTATAAAATATATTTTATTCTTAGTTTCTTAGTCTCTTAGTTTATTCTTGCATATGAACATTAGAATTTAGTGTATGTACATTATTAGTATCATTATTTAATCTAATTACCGAAATACGGCTAGCGCTGTGTACCACAGAAATAATATCTAGATATTATTTCTGTGGTACCGACCGTATTCTAAACATCTGCAATTAATTACAAAAGTTTTAATTATTGCTAATAGTAAGTAAGTACCTATACCTATTTTGATGAGTGCCGCGAGTTTGTCAATTTACAGCGTACTATCGACCCATGTCAAAGTCTATTCACACTTTCAGCCATAGGGATTGGAGATTGGTGAGAAATGACGAATATTTCGGCAAAGGATACAAACCCGAATTATAAATGTATTAAGCCTAGACAATTGCAAATGAAAAAAATCAACAATAATAAGAACAAAGTCGATCTGTCTTTATATGCAAGTCATTTTTCTGAAAAACCCCTGAATCTTTGTGGATATTAAAAATCAATAAGAAGGCGTAGTTTAGCGCTACATAATGGCATTGTAAAACTGTGAAACATAAAAAACAATGAAAAATAAGAGGTGGCCGCCATAAATTCCCGAAGTTCAAAATATTTCTTCAGTGTAGATTGTTGTTTGTCAGAACTTTAAAAAACATAATAATGTACTTTAATGTCTTTTAAATGAAACCAATAGGTAGCCAGATATTAGTTCTTAAAGTTTTGGAAGTTGTGTCCCCCTCTAATTTATGAGAGCTTCAAAAATAATTTCAAAGAAAATTGGTTTGGATAATTTGTGTTGAGTGGTTTTTGAGATATGGGGTATTTTGGATTATAGCTTTTTAATGGTTCTGTAGTATAATGACGAAAACATTGGGCGTTTATGACCTGTATGCAAATTTTCATAGTTCGTGGAGAGCCATGCTCTTGAACAATTATTTTAAACTAACTTTTGCTTAGAAGTCGTGGCAGTTAATGGCTAGCGCACGCGTCCCTGTTGTAAAACCTTATTTAATGTCATAGACAAAATGTGACTGATGTGTAGAATATAATTTTAATTCAAATTTACTTCAATAAAAAATGTCGAACTGTTAGCACAATCTTTTACTAAAAGATATTTTCCAACATTCGTTATCAGCACGAAGGCTCTGTAAAATGAGCTAATTGTTCCATTTTTTCATTTAGAAGTCGTTGTGGCATTGTTTTTTTGTGTATAGTAAATAAATACGTCTGACAAAGAAAAAACAAAAGTTCAATATGTCAGGGGATCACGAAAAAACAGGGTCAAGCCTGCATTCATTGGCAGGAATATATTTAAAGGGAAGAGACGACTATGCTTCATGGAAATTTAAAATGCGCATGTATCTTCTACATGAAAATTTGTGGAATTGCATAGTCGGATACCCTGCGGGTGACGCCACTCCCGTCGACGTCAAGGTAAGAAATGACGAAATTACCTTAGCGAAAATTTGCTTAACCTTGTATGGTCCAGCAATTACGCACGTCAGAAGCAGTAAGACTGCGAAGGAAGCGTGGAACGCTTTAGCAACTTCCTACGAAGATAAGTCCATGGGTCGTAGATTGGCTTTGGAGAGAAAGCTATATAGATACCATTTAAGTGACTTTCAAAGCATGGAGCTGTATATAGATGCTGTAATGTCAACAGTGCAAGATCTGGCAGACATAGGGAAAGTTACCGAAGACAGTTCAGTAGCTGCAATCTTATTAGGAGGATTGACATCCCGTTTTGATCCGTTGATCATGGCGTTAGAAAGCTCTACAGGAGGGATTTCAACTGAATTTTTAAAGAGTAAACTATTAACAGAGTTTGCGAGGTCAGCTGAATCTGAATCATCTACGTCTGATGCAGCGTTAAAAGCAAAGCACAAACCAAGTAAAAAACCAAAGGTTCGAAAAATAATTTGCTACACCTGTAAAAAGCCCGGTCATAAAGTACCAGACTGTCCCTTGAATAAAAAGAACAAGGAAAGATGTGAGCAAGGTAACATTTCAAACTTATTCGGTGCTTTGAATACTGCTGGAGAAATAAAATCTGACAAATGGTACGTAGATTCTGGAGCTAGTGCACATATGTCTGGTAGATCTGATTGGATGGAAAATATTAGAGATTTTCCAGTTACCAAAGTGACAATTGCAAATGGTGATACCTTATTTAGTGCTGGAATAGGCAATGTTCCTATTGTAAATAATTTTGAGACTCTAAGTGGTAAAAATGTAAAGAATATTTCAGATGTTGTATTTGTGCCAGGTTTAAATACAAATTTAATTTCTGTAAAGAAAGCCACACAAAATGGCTTTTCTGTTCTTTTTGATACAAAAGGTTGTACATTTTTTGACACTTCTACTTTTTCTTATACAGGTGATGCTGTTTGTCACGGGTCTTGTTGTGGTGGATTGTACACTTTAGATTGTACTGTAAGTTCATCCAAATCCTTATCAGCGTTCGAAGTACAAAGTGACGTTTCAAGTTATCGCCTATGGCACAAGCGACTTGGTCACTTATGTCGTATAGGTTTAGACGCTCTTAACAAAGCAAATCCAGACATTTCGTACAAAGACATAGATAAGGAACCCTGTATAGCATGTATAGAAGGTAAGCAAGCTAGGAAACCTTTTAAGAAAGTTCGTTACCATAAATCGTCTTCTAAGTTAGAACTGATTCATTCGGATCTTTGTGGACCGATGTCTGATTGCTCTTTTCAAGGCAATAAATATTTTCTAATTTTTGTAGACGATTATACTCGTATGATTTATATATATTTTATTAATTCTAAAGATCAAGTCAAAAGTAAGTTTAGTATGTTTAAAGCCATGGTAGAAAGGGAGACCGGTTTAAAAATTAAAACCCTGCGGTCAGATAATGGTACTGAGTACGTAAACAGCGAGTTTTCTGACTACCTAAAAGGAGAAGGCATAAAGCATGAAACAACTGTTCCATATAGTCCTCAACAAAACGGCCTATCTGAAAGAACGAATAGGTCAATTGTAGAAAAGGCACGTTGTATGCTTTCCGATAGTTCTCTCCCTAAAGGATACTGGCAGGATGCAGTCGAGACTGCTGTCTACTTAAAAAATAGATGTCCTCACAGGAGCCTCGATGGTCAGACACCTTTTGAAAAATGGCATGGTAAGAAACCAAACTTGTCTCATTTAAAAGTTTTTGGTTGTCGTGTAATGGTCAAAATTCCAGATGCTCGAAGAAATAAGTTGGATCCCAAAGCTAAAGAGTATATTTTCGTTGGATACTCAGAAGATCCTCGAAGTTACTATTTTCGGGAACCAAATTATCCAAGAAGATTGACCAAAGCGAGAGACGTAGTTTTCTTCGAAGGAGTATTCTGCGACTTGAAAGCTGAAGACAAAGAAATTGGTAATTCTTCAAATATTTTTGATATAACTCATTTAAACACAGATCAGAATCCAAGGTGCAGTCATCAATTGACGGAGGAAGCTGAAGTGGCGCCGCTCCTTGTGGAGCAGGTACAAAATAATTCAGATTTTCCTAGGATAAGTGATGAAATTACTACTGACGATATCAATACAGTGACGCAGACTGTCGATTTATCTGAGGAACGATATCCACTTAGGAATAGGCTACGTCAACGTTTTGATGCAAACCTTATTAGCCAAGCTGACTACACAGACGATCCCCAAAGCTATAAAGAAGCTGTAGACGGAGGCGATAGTTATCAGTGGACATTGGCAATGCAAGATGAGTATAATTCACTAATAAAGAAACATACTTGGGACCTAGTGGATAGACCAAATAAAAGGGTGATACCATGTAAGTGGGTCTTCAAGTGTAAAAGAGATGCAGAAGGTTCTATTGTCAAATATAAAGCAAGGCAGGTGGCGAAAGGTTTTAATCAAGTTTGTGGTGTTGATTACAATGAAACCTTTTCACCAGTAGTGCGAAATTCTTCTTTACGAACTCTGTTTGCCTTGGCTGCAGAGATGGGTCTTAATATGCACCACTTAGACGTGGATACTGCATTTCTGAATGGAGATCTAGAAGAAGAAGTGTATATGCAACAACCGGAAGGTTTTTATAAGCAAGGCGCAGAGAACAAAGTTTGCTTATTAAGGAAATCGTTATATGGCCTAAAACAGGCTGCACGAGCATGGAATATAAAATTAAATGAAATTTTATCAATTATAGGTTTTAAGCAGACCTCTTCCGAACCTTGTATATACTTAAAAGGTTTTAATAATGAAACTGTCATACTCACTGTATATGTCGATGATATTATTTTATTTTACAAAGAAAAAATGTCATTGGACATTGTCAAAAGTGATTTGGAAAAATATTTTTCATTAAAAGATTTGGGTCCATTAAAATATTGCTTGGGCTTAAATATTACGAATGACGAAAATAAGAACATATCAGTTAGCCAAAAAACATACATAAAAGTTGTTTTGGAACGTTTTGGTATGAAAGATTGTAAGGAGAAGTCTACACCGTTACAAAATAATAAGCTCAAAAAGAGTGAGCAGAGCTGTGAGTATCCTTACCAAAACTTAATGGGATGTTTAATGTATATAGCTGTAAATACTAGGCCTGATATAGCTTACGCCGTAAGTTATTTGAGCCAATTCAATAACTGTTATGACAAGAGTCATTGGTTGGCAGCCAAGCGTGTTTTACAGTATTTAAAAGGAACTGTAGACTATTGTATTACTTACAGGAAGACGGGTAAACTATTATGTGGGTATACGGATGCGGATTGGGCAAATTGTGAAATTGACAGACGCTCCTACACCGGTTATTGCTTCAAGCTAGCAGATGGCCCTATCAGTTGGGAATGTAAGAAGCAACCAACGGTAGCTTTATCCTCAACGGAGGCCGAGTACATGGCGTTAACTAGTGCCGCTAAGGAGGCAATTTTTCTTAGGAGGTTAGTATTTGACATTACTGGTAACACTGATAAGGTTACGTTATTTAGTGATAGTCAAAGTGCGCAAAAAATTGCCTTAAATCCAATCCACCACAATAGGACAAAACACATTGATACAAAGTATCATTTTATAAGAGAGAAAATTGCTGAAGGCATAATAAATATACAATTCTTGCAAACTAATAAAATGCCAGCAGATATTCTGACTAAGCCTCTAAATTGTATAGCACACCTTAGGTGTACTTCGGAATTAGGTTTAGTTTAAAGCTGTAAATATGTTTTCGTTTTTAAGGTTATTAGTTTGTAGTATATTGTATTATTTTCTATTACTTTGTTTTTGCCTTGTTTTCATATTTTCTCTTATTTTGTCTATTTCCATTAAGGGGGGTATGTTGTAAAACCTTATTTAATGTCATAGACAAAATGTGACTGATGTGTAGAATATAATTTTAATTCAAATTTACTTCAATAAAAAATGTCGAACTGTTAGCACAATCTTTTACTAAAAGATATTTTCCAACAGTCCCAAACCCAAAGGACGCGTGTTCGAACCTGGCCGGAACGCGTGCACCACTGAGGCAGTTTTCTGACCTAATGTGCATTTTATTACAATTACCATGTGCTAACCACGGTGAAAAGAGTGGTGGCTGTACTGTCCGTTCTGCTATAGTGGGGGCCCCGAGCCCAGCATCGGGACGTTTATAGACTGTAATTATTATTATATTATTAGCTTTTGCCCTTGGTTTCTTCTTGTTAAAAAGGGTTATGAAGTGGGCATGTTATTATTATTAGACATGAGGAACATAGTTTTTGCTTCAAAGTACAAATATCTGTATCGCCATCTAGAGAAGCGAAGTTGGTACTAACCATGAGAGCAACATATTAAATTGTCGCTGGCATTGTTGTTGCCGACGGTACATCAGTATAGGTTAGTGAATTGCAATGGTGGCGCTAATAAAATGCGATCGGAGCGCCATCTTTTAGGCTGTATTCGTCTATACCTCCAGAACAGTATTTTTTTCTAGATGAAAGGTACCCCATGCATGTCCTATTCTATACTTCTGACAAGATTTATGTAAAATTTCGTGACCATCTGTTGGGTAGTTGAAGCGTGAAAACGTCACAAAAAAACTAACTCACACTCGTGTCTACCATATTAGTTAGGATTAAAACAATTCAAGCCAGCATTCTAGCCTTGAATTTGAAAATTAGCACAACTCTATCTTAGAATAATGTATCACTAGGGGATTTCGAGAAATCAGTATTTGTTGAGAAAAGTGTGTCACGAGGGAGTGATACTGTTATTACCTCCTCACTAGTCGCGACGTATTCGTATAGAGTAATATGTGATTGTTTACTAAACCCTTTATCATGATTGGATGTGATATATGATATGGTATGTTATAATATACGTTCAATCCACCACTATTATTATAATCATATATCATATTGCTAACATGAGGAATTAAAGAAGTTGCTTTTTCATCTTGCATTTCACTATTTTTCAAGATTATTTTTGAGGAAAATAATTCCCCAGGATATAATCTACCTCTTTATTTTCAATATGGGTATTTAGATGTGAAATGGAATGAAACAGTTGATTTGACTTTTTATAAATTAGAATGAATACTAGATGTGTCTTAATAGTGAAACTTTGACAATCATAATTGAGAAAGTGAATTAGAGGAATAAAAATCAGTAAGAATGATACTTGTATATAATCCCACATACATTAGTAAACACTACTTATAACGTACAAACCGTAGTCATAGGTTAGATATAAGTTAAGTAGGCGTGATAATAGGATATAAACAGTATTTGTAATTAAGTAGTTAATGCCATAGAAGACAAGGGGCAACATAGGTGTGAGTGGCTAAGGGGCGTAGAAAAGTGGATTGCAGCTTCACTGAAGCTACTTCTGACCTGATGCTACTTATCACTTCCACCCCTGGAGCTTGAATCTCAGCTCTAGCAATCTCCACTCCGTGCCGGCTGGCGAAAGCAAGCACGGAGGCGGGGGCCTTACCTAGGCCCCCCGAGTCGGGTCCGAGGTGTCGCTACTCACCTAAGGCCCCAAACAAAGCCCCCTGCGGGTTAAGTTAAATTATTTTTATCCTTATTATTAGCATTCTTTTTTTATATAGTCTGTAAAAAAACCTAGAACTCTAAAGACTATATGTTATTATGTTTTTTTAGATTAAAAAAAATGTAACTTAGAATGCAAATATTACGTTAAAAACTCAAATGAAAGTGTTAAAAATAATTTACTCTACGAACTAAGACTCGTTTTCCCATTCCACTTTAACGTAAGTTATTTAGGTACTTAAGGAAAAACGTACAGCCTTATTGCAACAATAACCTCCAAGGACCTCCCTAAATCGTGTTCTCCGCCAGACCCGTGGGCGTTGAAAGGGGATACCCAATGAACCCAGTAATTAAGAGTGCCCTTGTAAAAGTTGCCAGGTGAAATGTGAAAAAATCCAATAAATATTAATTTGTTACCTGGTAAACGAAACCAGAGCGAGGTGGTACATGTTTTGATATTTTATTCTAGAGAGGCTCATATATTTTATATATAGTGTATTATTATCTATTAAGTATACTAAGGAGTTACAATCGCTCAGTATAAAACTTAACTCGCAGTTACTCTTGCGACACCGTTGTCGCCACCGGTCTTCCTGACGTTCATTATAGTTATTATACAAAATCTTAATTATGTTTTCAATCAGTTATAACAAACACATTATACTTAAACTTTTACATGTAATAACATAAACCGAACACAGAATAAATCTATCGCGTCTGCCAACATGAAAATAAAATGTAGTGAATACCGACTATATACAATTGAGACATTTTGAATTATAATCTAAATAATTATCACATTATACAAAGGATAAATATTGTATCAAAATTATTGTAAATTATAGACAACTACTTTATACAAAACAGGCGCTCATCACAGAATAAATAATAATATAATATTATTATTCAATTAAGGAAATGGCCGATAGTATCGTTTAGAAATAAGAGGGTACACAACAAAATGAATAAATTAACTTAAATAAAACTAATTATAAATTAATATCAACTAAAATTAAACTAAAATATAAATATAACTAGACTTACAAAAAAATCTATAAATAAAAAATAAACAAAATTAATTAATTATCAACTTTAAACTGAAACATGACAAGAACAACTAAAAAAAATGCTACTAAATAACTGTAACACAGTGTGTTATTGTTTAAAACGTATTTTTAAACTTAAATCAGTCATACATTGAAATTCATAATCAGTATAATTTCGAAATCATAATGAAATAGAGTAATAAAACGAAAATATTCTTCGTTCATGATTTAATTACGAAAGTAAAAAGAATCCTATTAGCGGTTTAAAAGGATAGAAAATGCGAACCATTTCTCGGATCACAGCTACTTTTATAGGGGATATTAATTTATTGCTTTTGTTTACCGATTGTATAAGTCTAAACGAGCGTTTCACGTTATTTCACACAGAAGCAAATTATATTAGTTACCCATAAAGTGCAAATGTAACCAAAATGTTTCTGGAAATTCTGATGTCTGGTAAGACTATCTGTGTTAACCTTTTTATATTTATTACTAAAAACCCTCGAGACCCAACGCATACTCGTGTAGCTTATAGACTGCAAATTTTCAAGTTCTCGGATCTAATTCGAGTATTTTAGCAGGCCATTAAAATAGCAGTTTCATTTTCTTACAATGTTCTTACCTACAATCTTTATCTGATATCTAATGTATTTAGATAGTTTTCATTAAAATATTTGTATGTGTAGTAATTATAATTTTAGACTTAACTTCGTTTCCTCCGTATATGTTATTGTCGTATCCCGTGGAAATTATGCCCTTTTGCAGGATAAAAATTGACACATTTTCATCTGCATTATCGGAAGTCAATAACATTATAAATTATTACCGTACAATCATGCAACTTATAAGCACGGCCCCCTACATTTTTTGGGAAACGGGAACAGGGAAGTGTGATGTCATCACATTTTAAGTCAGAAAAATGTTTAATCGCTGCATGCTTCCCGGCCAGAGACGAATCCACGTCATTGCTAACATGACTTCGTACATACGTAACCGCTTTCCATCAGGTTGGCCGTCTACCTGTCTGCTGTACTCCAGATATAAAAATTAAAAAAAACACATTACGTACTTAAATATAATATGTTACGTATACCACCATCGCCATTATCATCTAAATTCATTTCTGGGGTTGTCTGGAAGAGATCGCTTTTTAGCGATAAGACCGCCCTTTGTACATAACTAGATATAATTGTAGTCTTAAGTTAATGTTTGTATTGGTGTACAATAAATAAATCTATCTATCTATCTATCTATAATCATTCTTTAAGTTAATCATATATTAAGCTCTTTGAGTACGAAGGTGATTGTGACGGTATGTACCTCCCTGAACAACTACACGTATCGCAGCAATGTGTTTAAGGCTGTTTATTTACGGACCAAATAGTCCTTTTGGAAAGTAGTTACTAAGTACATGAAGCAAACTATCATGGAAGTTAGAGATCAGTACGACCCCAATTTCAGCGCCGCCACCAACACAATCTTTCGACTTCCAATAATGTAGGAGCGAAGTTGTAGTTACGGAAGATACGCCAGGCACGGATTTGACATGACCATATTAGTTGCAAAATACTATTTATTTATATTTCGCTGGTGAATGATTGACATTAAATTAAACATTGTGAAGAAATCTCTGCGGCCGAGCGGCATGTCGAAAGAGGTGATAAGACAACCCACAGCGATGTAGTAGAGCATTTGCCCGTCTGGATGACTGACACCTAGATAATGCCGCGGTAATAACTTTGAGTGATGTTCCGGCATTAGTGGTCAGGTTCCAGTATCTTGAGAGCGGCAGCATATTGGTAGCCTCTTTGGTGTTAGAAATGTACATAGGCGATGGTAACCGCTTTCCATCTGGTAGGCTGTCTCTACCTATCTGCTGAACTTGTGCAATAAAAAAAATTAAAATTAAAAACACAGATAAATTATATTGTGTTGTAAAGGCTTTCTCCTGGATTATTATTAAAATTTTCTTTTGTTTAATAAATCGATAGCAGATTATTATTACATGTTCATAATTCCGAAAACGGCATAAAAAGATACTTTGTTTATTGACTAGCGTTACAAGGGCCACCCCAGACCCTAAATTCGTTCCTGCGTTTACAAAAACTGCGACAACTTTGATACGAGCATTCCTCTAAAACCCACTTTATTTATGTACATCATTCGTTCCCCTTTTTGTTCACTTGTTATTTGTTCTATTTCCCAATGTTTAACCCTTGTTATAGTTTTCTCCAGTTTCAAACTCGAGTTAATTTTCTTTTTTCCTATTGTTTTGGTGTATTAAGTTTAGGGTTAGGTCAGATTACCTAGTCAATAGTTCGAAATCTACATCATAGTGTCGAGGGTTTTTGACCGACTTCAAAAAAGATAAGGTCAATTCGTCTGTATGCTTTTTTATATGTTCTTTACTCGATTTCTCCATCAATTGTGGACCAATTTTCAAAATGTTTCTTTAAATCGAAAGGTTATGTACTCCCGAATTGGTCTCATGGTCACCATGTCAGGATCTGATGAGCGGTATCCAAGAAATTAGAGAAACTCACAAAAATTGTTAACCAACTTCTTAAAGCTTCCAACTTTGTAAACCAATTTTCAAATTGTTTCCTTTATATAGTCCCGAAGCGATTCCATGGTCACCAAGTGAGGATCTGATGAGTGGATCCCAGACAAATCGACCACTACCCTTATTAAAAAGCGCCGTGAACCTAAATTTTTCCAAAAAAGCTCGTATATGCATGTTAGTATTATGCATTCTACAGGCGCTTATTTTTTTGTAGACATATTACACAATTTCTTCGTAGATTGAGGACCGATTTTCAAATTGTTGTTTTAACTCCCGAGATGGTGCCATAGTCACCGAGGATCTGATTTGTGGATCCCACCCTTTGTTTTCGGTTGTGTAACCCTTCTTGAAGAGCATATACACCGAAAAATGAGATGGCAAATTTGTATACGCGTGCCCATTGTACAATTTCTACAGATGCTTAATATATTATTTCTAAACCTATTGAAGTATTTGCGCAGCTAAAAAGTAAAAAATATATTTTTAAAACAAAACAAAATCCACTTTACACTAAAAACCAAAAATATATATTTAACCGACTTCCTTCTACAATATTTATCTTATGCATCCTGCCCCGGGCCGCGTTGTTATTATGCGAAACTGAATGCTGACACTGCACGTTCCCGGTCAAACGGATTTTTTTGTCTAGAGCCCACACAGGTGGCCGGGGATGAGATAATATCACCGCGGGAGGATGCATTATGCAAGTTAGTTAGCAATGTACATCACGCCTCCATAGACTGATTATTAATAAGCCTAGATTATCAGTAGTTATAAATCGGGTTTCCGATAATTAAAATTTAATAATAAACTTCATAAGTAAAATAATCTTTTATTAATATCGCTCCCCCGATCTTGACTATCTTGAAGTCGATGTCAAGTAAAACATAAAAATTACTTTATTTTGTAAATTTGTTGTTGTTCTTTTATGCTTTACTTGGCACCGATTTCAAGATGTCGTAGAAAGAAGTCTGTTAAATATTTTTTTTTGCTTTTTAGTGTGAAGTCGGTTTTGTTTTTGTTAAATGTTCAAAATTATAGAACTGTCCATTATATTTCTTCATAGGCTTTCGCCTGTGTCACCTTTTTACTGCCAAAAATGATCATGAGACTTATCGTATCTTAGCTCAGAGTGTGACGGCACATGATTTCTTCACCAGGTAGCAATACTTTTATCAACAAACTTGTCTAAAAAGGGCATCAATAAATTTCATCGAGGCAGGCAACGCGTTGTAGACATGCCTTGAGTTACAGAAGCCCATAGGTGTCGGTGATACCACTTTCTATCGTTTGCCTGTTTTGTGAAATAAAAAAACATTACCGGTTTTGTTTTAAGAGACGAAACACATGGTTAATTGTCTTTTAAAAACCTTTCCGAGCACTCGAGGTATGCAAATGATCAAATATTTTTTGGGCCGCCACAATGGCACTTACAATCCTACAGGTTTAACTGTGCTAGACACCGAATTATCTGTCCCTTGCAGAGTCAGTCTGTTTGCAACACTTCTGTCATTTATTAATACCATGGAAAAAGATCTTCCATGATAATATTACCTGAACCGAGTCCGGTGGACATTAAGGCTCTGAATTTCGAGCCGGTCATGTGCTGCGAATGTGAATAATATATCCATCCTATTTCAATCAGCAATGTGAATACCTTAGACAGGTAAAAAACGCAACCATAGTACTGGTAAGTTTTGATAATAGGAAGGTAGACTTTCTCATCGTATCTGGCATCGATGTTCTTTATTCGCATATAAACTCGGGTTTACTTTTATTAAGCACCTCTATACTTAACCTGATGGTTGATGATTTTTTTATGTGGGTCAAGGCCACAATTTTTCATATAACTCTTGAGTATATCCTTGAAGCATAGAGACTGACTGAGATTGAGAGTTTAATAATTGGTTGACTGAGCTGACACGCGGTGAATTTATAGATCACGGATTTACGTCGATATTTAGGTAACTCATTTACTTTAACATTACTATTTTTCATAACGACGGTGGTGATAAATTTAATATGGATAAAAACACCCGTAAACATGTGAAAAACATTACTGCTAAAATAGTCGAGTATGCGAGGTCACATCTGACATAAAACACGCCATTTGCCGCAATTTTAGTGTTATTTTACTATCCACAGACACGGAATAATATAACTTAAATCCAATATTGTACAAATTTAAAAAGCAACCTTTGTAAACTGTACTCGTTTTATAAAAGTTAAAAATACAACTTTTGTACTATTATTCTCGTAGGTTCCATAAATCGATGTAAAAATAATTACTTGTTTTTTGGCAACCCAAGATGAAGACATGAAGAAATATAAATATTTAGAATTTTTAGCTTTACAATAATATTATTATAATCATTGTGTTACAGCAGTCTTAAAAAAGTATTAAGATATTTTAATGTTTTTCAATGAATTAACAGGTTGGCAATCATTGTACAGGAGTGGTACCGGTATCGTAGCTACTTATATTACGAAGAACTTTCGTAATTTTCTCGGGGCTAGGCTAAATATAGTGAAGTCTTATTTTTAAAATTATTTAGAAAATGAGCATTGATTAACATTATTAGACTTTTCGGGATTTGAAGTTTATATCCAATGATCACTTATATAATATCAATTCATCAATCAAGAGACTAATATCGTACTCGGATAAATTGTCTTTCCGAATCTTCTGTGTTTCGAGTGACGATTCTTTTTACCTTTACAACCAAAGCAATGAACAGCGTCAGTATCATCACAATGGAAGCGAAATTCAATAAATAAAACGGCGTAGCCTCTGAACCCACCGTTTCCTTTAAAACCGTGAACAAAGCGCGGGACCAATTTTCACAAGAGAAATAATAAGGGCATCCCACAAAAGAGCTCTTAGGTTGACGCGACTTTTAGTCATAGGGATGGCTAGTCACGACATTACCGAATTATGCCGAAGAATTACATTTAAATACTGTCCAACGTTTTTTTTCCATTTGCTGTAAATTTCCAACATTACGAAATATATTCATAATTGACCTTATTCAAATTTGTTTATGTTGAAAGTATTTTTAAAACTCTACCCCCACAATACTAATATCATTTATTATTGCAGCCGTTAACATTAAAAAGAGCAACAAAAATGTATTAAACTAGAATATGCCCGCAACTTCGTTCACTCTTGACTTAAATCCCCGCGGGGTTCCTAGGACACGAACTATCGCAGCATTTAAAAAAGTAACGTATGCTATTGTTTTAGTGAAAATTGTGTCGGAATATACTAAGTAATATGCACCCGAACTACTATACTACAAACTTATCCCGGGAAAATTATAAGTATTATCGGGATAAAAAATAACACATTTTATTGCATAAAATTTGCTATCGACAGTGAAAAAATCACATTGGAATTCGATTTTTTTAACCTGGCTTTTTAAACCATTCTCAGAAAAAATTCCCGCTGGATTCCCAGGATAAAAAAGTAGCGCTGAGTTTATACATACATACATAACTTCACGCCAGGTCCCTTGCGGGGTAGGCACGAACAACAGAGCGCCATACAGGCTTATTCTTACACACCTCACTTGCTTCTTTGACATTCATAGCTCTTGTCATGCACGCTCGTCTGTTCTCTTAAGGCTCCTGACATCACCTTCTGCTAATACACGATCAATTTGATCATGGAAGGTGTGTCGTGGCCTTCCGCGACTTCTGCGTCCATCTACTTTTGCATTGTATATCTCTTTAGTCATTCTTCCATCATTCATTCTTTCCACATGCCCGAACCTTCCTTACCTTCACCCCGACACTCTGTTTCAGACCAACTCTCTTTCTTACTTCGCTATTACGAACGCGGTCCGCGAGCGTCACTCCGCAGATTTTGCGCAGTGCTCGCATCTCGACCGCGTTTACTCTACTTTCATGCTCTCTGTTCCATACCCAACTCTCGCTTCCATACGTGAGCGTAGGTACCAGCACCGCGTTGTGTATGGCAAGGTGGGCCTTCTGGCTGAGATTCTTAGCACCTAGAAGTTTACCTAACGCTCCATTCACACTATTTCCCAAATTTACTCTTCTTTCTATGTCAGCGGTGTACCTTCCATTTCTACTAAGAACACACACAAAGCTGAGTTTAGTTCTAAGAAATAGCTTTCGATTAGCGAAAACCGAATCAAAATCGGCCCAGTAGTTTTTAAGTGAATCCCGAATAAACAAACAAGAAACCTAAAACATTGCATCGTATTCTCCATCGTTTATATAGTCTATTCCAGTTGTTTTTTTAAATAGCTTGAATCTACAGACACGGCGTGTTTAGAATTTAATATTATTATAGATAGATATTGTCAACATATCGACAACGTATTCCGCGAAATCTTTTCGCCGCATATTATTTGACCAAAATCGTCTTTATGCCGAACTGATTCTCCCTAGGTCTAACAGTCATTATTAGCTTGAATTCAAAAGATTTCTCCACTTACGACTGAATCGTTACACTTGACATTTGAACTAACTCACAATGAGGATGACTAGATAAAGAGCGCAGTATTTAAAACACATTTTCCTGATTCGAAACTTGTTGCTGGAGATTTGAATTTTATAAAGATTGTTCTAATCTATTTTTCTTTTACTTACAGGTAAGTTTTTGATTCATTATCGAGACTTCAGATTGTAAAGGTATAGTAACATTAGAATATTTTGGCTAATTAATTCTAAGGAACATCTTGGCAGAGCAACAAAATCAAAACGATGACCTTAAAGAGTATTTAAAATGAAATATCTTTTTAATCGACTTCGAAAAAACGAGGAGGTTCTCAATTCGTCGGGATCTTTTTTTTTTTTTTGCAATTTTTTTAAGTATGTTCGCCGATAACTCCTTGATTTATGATCCGATTTACGTGATTCTTTTTTTGTTCGACGCGGTATAGCTGCCATGTGGATCCCTAAAAATTTGATATAGTTTGGCCCAGTAGTTTTTATTTTACGAACATGTTTTTGTTCCCGTTTCTTGGGACCTATATTTTATACATACCTAGACACTAAAAAGTAACAAATAAAATTTAAAAACGTCGTTTAAAAAAACCGACTTCAAAAACTAAAAAACTAAAATGAATAAAATAACTTATTTCTAAAGCTATTATTATTAATATATATTATCTAAAACATCCTGAAGTCGGTGCAAAGTAAAACATGAAAATTACTATATTTTGAAAATTACTAAGCACCGACTTTAAGATGTTTTAGATAATATATATTAATAATAATAGCTTTAGAAACAAGTTATTTTATTCATTTTAGTTTTTTAGTTTTTGAAGTCGGTTTTTTTAAACGAAGTTTTTAAATTTTATTAATAAATTCAAAGTTTCACTAAAAATATTTGTTACTGTAGACTTTTGATAAGTTTATACTTTCTATTTTACTGTTCACCAGTTCACAACATTTCATGGCTATCTTAAAGACAAGAAGCGGCAATAATCTTCCTAACAACACCTTTAGCAAAGACGCTTGTTTGACGTTAGTTTATCTGCTGTACTCTAGAAATATATAAGAAAAGGATGCCAGCTCACTAAATTCTGCGCTTTAAATGAGTACATAACTAGTTTTCAGCTCGAGAGCTAATTTAAAGGGTCTCACAAAATTACAAGAAAGAAAAGATGAAATATTATTTCTATAGGATTTTGTTAGGATTCCACGAATTTTAGACAGAATTAATACTACGTTTAACTTGACTTTAGCTACTAAACGTCAGATTTAAATTGAAGTTAAATTAAATCGCTAAAACACAGTTTAATTCAAGAAGGGTCAAGTACTTGTATTGCACATCGTATTCATTCTAAAGCAACCCACGTTTCTATGGGCCGTAGGGTAGGAAACGGAATTAATAAATCAATTGCAGCTATCTGGGAGGATTTGACTTATGCAAATTGTCACAAGATTTATTACGAACGGGTTACGCCTATTCGCAAATTTAATCGATACAAAAGTAGAGATTTTGCAAGATATATATTTTCATATCACCCAATTCTATGTAAATAATGCTGTGCGAAAGAACATCGTGTAATTGTTTACCCAGCGTTGTTTAATACTGAAACTAGAAAGATTAAATTATTCAAATAAACGAAGGCGACTTGTCTTATAACAAAGTATCACTTTTCATCAGAATAGGCTCCTGTCTGTTAGCATCCTCCTGACTATTAAAAGAGTATCGTTGATAAAGTAGCAGTATCCCAATTTGTCAGTGTCCCGTGTCTGGCGCTAACGTAATTAAATTAGACCTTGAAGAATCGATATCCATCATGGCGGACCAGCCCGATTTAGGACCACCCGATACAGTCGTCGATCGAATGGAGGATCTAACGCTTTGCGAGATCATGGAGTCTGTTTCTTGATACTGTGGGTACTGTTAATAATATTGAATGTTATTATTAAGCTTAAGTACACGATAAAAGATTACAAATAACTTCGTGACTCTTTTCAGCTGCCTCCGCAGTCTTTGAGTATTTTGGATATATGGCCAGATCCAATAGGGAGACAATTTAGAGCTTTTAAAGAAAGTAATAGTCCTCGAGGCCGCAATCTGATGCGTCGCACGTAGGTTTAGATGCACACTATACTTAACAACTCCGACACAGTGCATCGCCACCGATACCGAAAAGTTCAAAAGGTCAAAACCCTCAAGAATGAGGAATATAATTCAAGGAGGATACTATAGAAGAACAATACTCAGAATGACAATAGGGTAGTAGATAGTCAAGTCAACTGATACGGTTTTTATCATCTTACAAAACACTAAAGCCTTCTGGATTTATAATTAGTAAGGTATGACGTCATGCCATAAACAAGTAAAAAAGCATATTTGTCGGATTTACTCCCGCCGGGAGCGAATGACACTCGGAGTATAATGCAATAATAATCTGAAATGTGATAATCGAAGTTTATTACACAAGAATTATTACAATTACAGTATTAAATACAGCTTAATACACAGAAATATTAGGACAACTCCAAGAGTTGCCTCCACGCTTGTCAGGTGTCGAGCAGCAGTATGCCCTCAAAGAATACTGCGATTATCCAACACTAATTATCGACCAGAATATACTATGCTTGTCCAACAGAGCTTCCGCTCTGTTAAACCGACAAACGTAGAATGACGGCTGTACACCGTCGGTTGTAGACTCGTAGACTGTCCGTTTAAGACTGCCCCTGCTCTGCCCGAACACCGCGTATTGAAGCGGTCCTCGTAGCGCGCCGCACTGACACCATCCGATAATGCTTTGGCGCCACTTCAGTTTCAGTTCCTCCATAACACTAACTTCCGCCATTCGTCTAATTTCCAACTTCCGGTTACTTCATTTCCGATATCCGTTAGCTTGATAATAAATGCGTCGGAAGTCGTATAAACGTTGACATCCGGTTATAAGACTTCCGATTACTACATTTGATTACTACCGTCATATGGTAACTTTATAATAACAAATACTATTCCGACATATTCATGTATTGTGTAAACATTAAATGGTAATTCAAACTATTTTAAAAGTAGGAAGAGAGTTTGATGGTATATTAGCGTTAATATTTTTTATAACATGTGTGTCACATCTAGTCAAATTTCAAAACATTACTCTAGAACCTCCGAAATCTGACATATGTATATAGCGCCGCAGGTCAGTCTTTTCGCGGTTTTTTTATATTCAGACACTCCAAAATTGATCAATAGTGTTCTGGACGTTTTCACTCTGCGCTGTGATTTTCGCGTTGTTTAAGAAGGGCGTCATAAAATTTATTCTAGGCCGGCATTGCATTAGCGTCACTTCCTGGTGTTGGATTATCCATAGGTGGCGGTGACCACTTTCCACTACTTAGGCCGCCTACCTGTTTGCCTGGTTCGAGCAATAAGAAACATTCCTTTTTCTGTCAACGATGATTACATCGAACCTGTACCGCCATTTTCTTGTAAGCGACATTAGGAGCTAAGTATATTTTTTGTTTGCAAAAGGTATAAACTAACATTTTGTTTATAGGCCTTCAAGTTTAGTTAGATTACTCCTCACTGAATCAAAAAAATTTAAAACAAAATAATAGTTCAAATACTTTTTGTAACAAAAATATCACTAAAGACACCCTTATGTCCAAATGTCGCTTGCAGTAAAATAGCGGTAAATGGTCGACACATCGGTTCTGGATTTTGCCAAAATGGCTACGTAAAAAGAGTTTAATAAAATTAATTTAATTACGTAACAGTAACACGTCTAATGTTGCCAAATGTGAGGAACTAATTTCTTCTATAGCAAGAGGATTTATAAGTTCAACGTATAAAACGTAATACAGTCTTTAAGTATCCTGAATGAATCGAATAACTGTCGGTTAGTTCTAAATCGGTTGTAGCCTGGAAGGTCGCGTAGATAATTTTAGCTTTATTGACAAAGTAATAAGATTTGTAATGATTAAGAAATTAATAATATCGCTATTTGTAGATAGAATAGTACACTATGGTACTAGTGTGTAACATTGGTGATTACCGCCGAGGCGCCATTGAGACTCGAGCCGTAGGCGAGGGTCTTAAGAGAGCCGAGGACGGTAATCATCAATACACACGTGTATCATACGACGTTTTTCAACACACTTGTGAATAAAATAACAACAAAAACTCATTTTATTTAGTAGATAAAATAGATATTTTTCCTTGGAGTTTTCAGGTAGTAAACTTTCCATAACGTTAAGGGCTTCACATCTTATATCGGGCGGTGTACAACATAAATCATTTTCTTCGTAACTAGTACTTGTAAACATTTTAATTAATAAATAACTAAAATTTCAATTCAATTATTTTATGATAATCTTCTTTAAGTACATACTATAAAACAAATTTGCTTTCCGCGTTTGTCCGTCTGTCCGCCAACTCCTCCTAAACCGCGGAACAGATTTTTAAGCGGTTTCCATTCATCCAATGTACGTGGCGCTCGCTCCTTTATGCCATACGTGAGCAAGCTAAGGAATAACATTCCTCCCGCGGTTTTCCCGGAGCGCTACATATGCGGCTCTTTATAAAGTGTGCAAACAGATATTTAAAGTCTCAACGAGCTAAGCGACGCATCGGCTACCTTAGTGTTGCAGATGTCCATAGGCGACAGTAGCACTTGCCATCCAATGGCCCGTTTGCCAGGTTACCTACAAGGAAACATAAAAAAGTCACTTTAATTAAAGTTTATCGAGCTGATATATCCAAATCGTTTTGTTTTTAAATATTTAATCTACATTATTGCCTGATTTGAAGATCTACATAATTTTTATTTGTAAATACCTTTTGTATCAGTAAGACAAAAATAACATTCATTTGAGTGACTTTTTGGTCCTGTCCAAAACATAGGAATTTCAAAAGTTATTCGAGATATTTTTGCCCATATATGTAATGAACCTACAGATGTGATGAACCCATTATTTTTAATTTATCTAATCGCAGAACCGAAATATTCATACTGATGTTAATTTATTCTAAATTTTTCTTTGTTAACTTTTCAGAATAAAATCGCTATAAATGCAACAAAACATGTCAGGGTCATTTTTACACATTCTGGATATTGATTAAGAATCTTTTACTCGGTAAACATAAAATACAACCATGTCCTTGAAATAAAAAATATTTGGGATTTAAAAATGTAAGCCAACATGTACTATTAAATTTTACGGTTAACTGTAACACAAAAACTAGACCTGATTAAAACAAAATAAATATGGTGTTTTAATGAGGATAGGTAAGTAAGTGCTATGTTACAAAATTTTGTTGACCGATTCATTTTAGCGAAAAAGTAAAGAATTTGTGTATAAATATGGTAGAAAAACACAATATTTAACTTAAAACCCTTTTTCACGGTTCAAACGACACAATAAAGAAGTTTATTCAAAGTAAATTATTTGTATTCGAGACACGGAACTAATCCCCCCGGTTGGTTTAGCTTTTCTTTTCTATAATGCAGTGTGCTGTGGGTATATATCGTCTATTAAGGGCCTACCTTAGTAATTAGAGGCGGAACTTAATTACTAGCCGCCGAGCAAAAACGTGGCCTACAGTCAAATTGCGTGTCTAGTTTCGTTAAGCAAATCCTACACATCTGAAGTGACTTCGTTGTGTTTGTTTTTGTGAATAATAATTCAAATTTTAAACTATTAAATCATATATTATTACCACCCCATTGGTGAGAAATTAATGCAGAATTTGTAAAGGACGTAGGACCACGACCGTCTTAATGGTTCGGCCATTTTGGTCTTAGCATGAAATTGCTGTCCAAGTAAATTAAAGAGATGTTATAAAAAGTTTGCAGAATTGAAAAAAAAAATCAGGAAATAATGTTTTCTGTCTTTGGCGAACCAACTAGCTATAACTTTTATTTCTGTACTCGTATCTTGAAAATTGAATTTTAAGAAGAGTGGTTTTTTAACATTCAAAAATTAATTGTATCGAAACGAATAATTGTTGTATTGTCAATCCACAATGTATTATAAAACATAGCACGTATTTAAAAACATAAAATCGGAATGAGCAACTTTAATTATCAAACAAAACCATGATTTATCGGACTTATTACGCTATTGAAGCAAGAAAATGTAAATGTGTTTATTTAATCTTTACAAAGCTCTCTGAGTACGGCCGTTTGACTACTACAACATGGAAGAGCCATCCTGGAATCATTATCTTGATTAAAGCTCCTAGCGCTGGCTTGATCAGTGTGATACCACACTCTCACATAATATCGGTGTTAAGCGGCTAGTCGTGTTTCATACGAAGAGTAAGTACTGAAGACTCATTTCCTCCTTCCCCCATCTCATACGTCTCTGTCTCATTCCTTCCGTCTGATCCTTAATTATCCTATCCCTCCTATCACATCCCTTTTATCCCTTCAAGAAGTTGTCTTCGCCCCTGATGTTGCAAACGTCTATAGGTGACGATAACCAGTTTCCATTAGGTGAGCTTTCTGCCTGTTTGCCAGCTTCGGATCAAAAAAGTAAAGCTCGTATTTCCGTTAATTAGTCATTAATACATTTTTCGTAAAAATACGTCATACGTCGTTCCTACAAGCTGTTATCCTTATTTACCTTTGACTACGGCAAAAATGCGAAAAAGAAAATTAAACAAGTCGCTTAAACGGCAATGTCAAATAGAGCCCTCGAGCGGAAGATAACGTTGCGCAAACACAGAGATGAAAACCCTCACGCCATGTTTGTTTGCCTTTAGCTCATGTGTGTATTATTATTTCATATACGTGTGCTTTGCCTATTGCTCTATGATATACAAACACTTGGGCAGCATGCATTGCAAAATATGTGGCTAAAAACGGGTTTCCGTTAAGCCTAATAGTACATTAGTTGCGAGTGAACTTGCAAAACGTGCAATTTAATATAATTTCCCTAATCTTATAAACTACTGTACTGATTTTGGTCAAACCAAGTTTCGTTGAAATTGTTTTGTTAAGAACTATCTTTTTTTCAGAATTTTCTCAGACAAAATCACTTTATACGATTTTTTTAACGGAATGCCTTATGACCTATTAAATAGTTATGTTATTCATGATTTTTAACACTACCAGTGATTTTGTTTTTATAAGCTTTTATTTAACTTGCAATGGATGTATGTAATAAGTTCGGGTGGAATCTTGCAAGTTAAATTTGAAGAACTTCCCGGTTTCCGAATGAGCTGAAATTTTGCACACATATGTATATCGCGTGACAATGCAATAATATGTTACCATGGAGCTGATCTGATGATGCAGTCGAAAGGTGGCCATAGGAACTCCTGTACTAAATAAAATATATAGACCCGTCGTGTTTGGGCTCGTTTTACTTGCCCTGGCTGGCACTCTGCTGTTACATGATATACAGGATCTTACAAGCTTGTATTTAAAAAACAAGTTATTAATACTTAACAGTTTCCTACAACATGTCTGTAATAAAAAGATAATACATGGCCTGTTCACATGTATGGTGGCGACTTCCATTTTTATTTTCTTGCTTTCCCTATTTTTTCACATCCATATAGAGACCAACATAAGCTTCAAGAAAATTGCTTGTGATGTAAGTAATCCGGCTTTGGGCTAATATTTCAATCATCGGATAAAAGTTTGAATAAAGTATAACCTGACTAAATTCAAAAGTGAAACAATTCAACTGTTTTATTCATACAACTGTCATTTTTAATTTTACCATGATTTGTTTTATTTCACGAATAAATTTTATATGTAATAATACTACGTTTTAACGGTTTTAAGCGCGGTAATTTATTTGATTTTGGTTATTCCGACATTTCGGCCCCTTTTCATTGGCCGTGATCACAGAAGACAAAGATGACAATTTCAACGAGTATTGTTAAAGTTTTATTTAGCTTACGGCCAGCTTGTTCGCTTAAAATCGTTATAGTTTTATTATGTATACAAGTCGCGAAAACTTAAGAAAATATAACTTTTATATGGTTATTGAAAAATCGGACTTTATACTTAGAAGTAAATTTTATAACAAACAAAAGTATGTAAAATGTCGAGTCAAATGGAGGTTCTATCGTAACCGTTACCTTAGCATAGACAAATCGATCCAAATAACTTTAAACGTACGAGGACTTAATACGTTGTACAAAACGAGTAATAACGTAACTAATGAAAAATACTTGTCTGTACACGAATTTCATTACTTGTACACATACGAGTGAACGAGTAGGTATTATGTGTACGGAATGTGCGATGTCTTCTATCTCCAAGAATTTTAATAAATGTTCCGCGAACCAGCTTAACTGATGTAGGAATAATTTGGAGGGAGGGCTCTCGTATAATGCAAATAGTGGTAGCGGCCCTTCGGGGCTCTTATCGGGACTTAATGTTTTAACAACTTAGAGGATTGTATGGTTATTAGTTTCTCTACTTTAGAAATTAGATTAGTCGTGGTATCTCATGTCGAGTTTATATATATTTACTAAAGATTCCCATACTTTTCTATTAATGATGAGGCATTGGTAATTATTATAAAAATAGATATTTGGAGTGGATTGGAGTTTACGTCATATTTTAACTAGTTATAAGAAAAACTTTAACTTGAAGTTTTACGGGCAGATTGTTTTTTTTTTTTATGGAACTATAGGTTTACGTTTGACCACTGTCTCACCTGATGTTGAGTGATGACGCAGTCTAGGATGGAGCACGCTTACCTAGAAGAAATGATATCATATCATATATATGATATCATATATGATATATATGGTATATCCATATCATATATATGATATGGATATACCATAGACATGGTGTCTGTGTAGCGTGTAAGTGCATAGACGCTTAATGTACTTGTCCAATTTGAAAACCTGCCCGTAAAACTTCAAGTTAAAATTTTGTTGCGATTCGTTTTGCCACTTGTGCGTTGCATTAGTTTTTCACTTGTCCGTTGAAGTTTCACTTCTACTACGTGTCCCAGCACACATTTCGATTTTTCGCAGGTTTACTGCAAATTATAATTTGGCTAGGTACATTGTAATGAATGAATTTTTTATTTATACATATTTTATTTTATCAAACAACAAAACTGAATTCGATCCGGAACCAAAAAAAAACGCATCCATAGTCTACTCTAAAATTATGCCGCCTCTCAGCACGTCTAGTCTAAATTTATGCCGCCCCTCCACGCGGCCGTTACGCTTTTTCGTGACAGAAAAATCCTAAGACCCCCCCCCCCATCGATATAGAAGTTTCACTTAAAAAATGAATGGAATATAGGAAGTGACCTAAGAGTCGATCCACACCGTAAAACCGTGTACAGCTCAATCTCGTTCCGGTCTCGATCCGTGCCCGGTCCTGTAAAATATTCTTAAACAAGAATCAGAGAATTCTCTCTATCATAGTGTTTTAGTTCCAATCCAACGTGGTGCCGGTACCTGTTCGTCTAAAAGGATATTTGACTGAAGCGTATGGGACCAATCATGACTTGTACCGTCAGTGTAACTTCTTACTACTACTACTATTGTACTTGTACTGACAAGACTAGTAGTGTAGACACAGTGAAATTGACCCGTGAACAGCATCATAGTGTGACCCAGGTCTAGTGGCTAACGTACTTGTATCGCAATTTAATAACATGGATTCGAATCTTGGTCGGGAAGCATGCGCCACATAGACAGCTTTTTTGATTTAATGTGTGGATTGGTTCTATTACCATGTGGTGGTAGTAAAACAAACCTCTTAACGAAACCTGCTTATCGAGAAGATGGCTCTGAAACCACCAATCTGCCTTAGACAAGGGTGGGAATACTGTCCGTTCCCTTAAATAATGACCGTTCCAGCAATGGGACGTTCACGGTTGGGTATTTATTCTGCATGTGGTGGGGACAAGTTTTCGAAATACTTAATAGCCTGAAAGGCTTTTCTACGAAACTAAAATAGTGTACAGGGAAAGTACATAAACCAGAATGGGTTTAATTAGCGATTGTTCTGAGCCCCTCCCTTGTGACGCACTACCTACTGAACCACTTCCAAACACAACGCTTAATTAAAAGTTTGCAGGTTTACTATATTTATGGCTAATTACCAGGATAGCCTTTATTTTATAGTTTAGGGTATATATACTAATAATATATTGCAACTTAATAGTGTTCTTCAATAATATAAAAACGTAACCATTCCTAATTATTAATGGCCGGTTCCTATATCTTTTTATTCATACACTTGACCTACCATCGGTTAAATTTTGACCTTACTTGTATGGAGCTTATGACAATTTTTAACCGATAGTAAGGCAAATGAATGGTCGGTAAGATATAGGAACCGGACCTAAGTAATGCTTCTAAATGTACTTGAAATATTCAAGGTTTCAATAAACTAACTGGCTAACCTGGCGTCCTTTAGAATGACTCGGTCGTTTGTTTTCAAATTGTCATTATCTAAATTTTGTAGAAAGCTTGGAACCTCCCGTTCCCGTGGGTAATGTGGAATGAAGTATGTATAAATATACTCTTCTATTAAACATTATGTAAAAAAATTAAAGACATCCATTGATTACTTTTCGAGTTTGGTGGACACAAATATACGGAAGATGAATTTTTTTATAAAAAAATAATATATTTTATATAAGTTCAAACGATAGGAAGTTATACTTGTTTTGGTTAATGAAATAAATACATAATAAAGAAAAGAAAGAAAATTTCAATTAATTATAAGTATTTACTCGTAAAGGATCTTATATTGTACAAGTATACATTAACTATTAATTTCCTGAAATTATTTAAACCGGAGACTTCATTAATTTTTTATTACCTTAAAACAAGCAAACCTGTGAAGTATTTGCATTTGAAATGACGCGACGTTTGGTATAAGAAGCTACTTGATTAATGTTGCCTTTGTAAAACTTCCACAGACTCAAGATTTTATCGTATTTGCAGTGGGCTATTTGCTTAATATGGTTGATATTTTTGTGCGAATCATTAAAATATTGTATTTTACTACATTGGAACTTTAATCGTTATTATTGAAAGAAAGCCAGCTACCAATATTTATTTCAGTCTTCCGCTCCCTCAATGAATGCCTTGATTGACTTTCATAGGTTTCTGAAGCTAAAATGTCTATACTACGCAGTCCATGTGTTTCTTATTGAGATAAATAGGTATTATATATAGAATTAATACGCTTAGAACCCGAGCAGGTGTGAGCAAAGTGAAGCACTTTTAAGTAGGACCTAAAGGTTACAGTTCGCTTCTCGACGCACCGGTCCCGTCAGTCCGCAACACAGTCTCAGTGTGAAAGCTCCAATAATTTCAATTCCCTACTTTTAAGAAAGACTCTATATACTTGCAACATTATCTATACCTTTTTGTGCGTCTCACCGAAAATAATTACACGGCGCTCACGGACACGTCGATTGTTTTTGTGCTTTTTTTTATTGCATGAGTTCAGAAGACAGGCAAACGGCCTATCTTCTGGACTGCGGTGACCATCGCCTATGGACATTTGTAATACCAAAGCTGATACAAATGCGCTGCTGCTCTTTTAAGGCATACTGGAACCTGGCTACTAATGCCGGAATACAAGTCAAGGTTGTTATGGCGGCACACTCTAGACCAGAGGTGGTAGCCATCCAGGCCGGCAAGTACTCTAACACCTGGCTGTGGGTTTTGTCATCTGTTACGACAGGCCGGCCGGTCGCAGGAACTTATATTCTCCTCCATTTCATGCTTCAATTCTGAATGTAATTTTGTAGGAAACTATCTATCTCTCTATATTATTACTCTAAGCACTCTAAGCTTTTATAGGTTTACTAGCAATCCCGGCAGACGTTGAAAAACGTTGCTTTGAAAAAAATTAAACTCCGATTGCAGCGCCACATATATCCAATTGTGAATCTTAGCCATCCGGGGACCCGCTGTAATACACACAAAAAAAATCATCAAGATCTGTCCAAGGGCTAAAGAGGAGGAGTTCAGTTACCTAGAAATAACTTTGGAAATGTATATATAGTTAAAGAAGATAACATGTTTTTACGCGTTGAATATAACTCAAGGCTATTACGTTTCAGACTATTTTTATTTCATAACTTTATGATCTAAGTTCGTTTTATGTAAGCTTTGGAAATAACCGTTACTCGTAAGATAATAAGGCAAAATGGAATTTTAACTCGTAAAGCAAATAATAAAGAAATAATTTTCAATCTTTTTTTGTCGTGTTTTCGTATTGTATTCTTAAATTAAATTAACTCTCTTAAGTGCTTTTGTTATGTAGTAAAATTAGATTTCTATAAATAACTAATTCCAAAAAAGAAAAAATAATGGTAAAACCATTTAAAAAAGCTTTTATTTAAAGCTCTTAAAGGACAAAAACATTTAAAAGCTTTATCTATTATAAAATTCTAAACATGTTGTGTATGTATTAAAAAAGCTGAAGCTATTTAAAAAAAACCCAACTAGAATAGACTATATGAACGACGGATAACACGATGTAATTTTCTTAGATTTCTCGACTCTTTCTGTTTGTTCGAGATTCACGTAAAAACTACTTGGCCGATTTCAATGCGGTTTTCGCTGTTACCTGGTCTACAGATAATTCTCAGATTTAAAATATGCGGTACTTTTTATCCCAGAATCTCGCGAGAATTTTTCTGGGAACGATTTAAAATGGCCAGATTTTAAAAAAAGAATTTTAATGTGATTTTTTCACTGATCGATAGCAAATTTTATGTAATGACATATTTTAACCCGGGAATCCCACTGGAATTTATCTGGGAGCAGTTTGTAGTTTTTCGGGTGCATAAAAATTGGATTATTTCGACACTGTTGTCACTAAAGCGATAGCTTACATTCTTTTTTAAATGCTACGGTACATTGTGTCCCGGGAATCCAGCGAGAATTTCAAGTCAAGCGTGAATGAAGTCGCGGATATATCCTAGTATACTATAAAAGCTTGTTGCGAGATCTCTTTTACATAGGAAAACTTTTCGACGAGGGACAAGCTTTGATGGTATATGTGTAAATGCTTTGTTTTAAATGTTTTTTAATCGTTTTTAGAGTTTGAAATAAATGCTTCTTTTAAAAAATGCTTTATACTGTTAATTTGTTTTTTACTTATCGACCTATCTTCTTGAACGGTTGAATGTAGACGTCAGTTTATTTGTTTTCTTCTTAGCAAACCCTTTAATTAAATACCCATATCATGAGTAGTGTATATATATATATATATATATATATATATTACACCAACTTAAAATACTTAAATAGTTACATCAATAAGACTTCAGAAAGAGCTATATAAAAAAAACTTCAACGGACAAGTGGAAAAACGAATCGCAACGGACAAGTGGAAAAACGAATAGCAACGGATAAGTGGCAAAACGAATCGCAACGGACAAGTGGAAAAACGAATGGCAACGAATAAGTGAAAACCTAATCGCAACGGACAAGTGGAAAAACGAATCGCAACGTACAAGTGGAAAACGAATCGCAACGGACAAGTGGAAAATCTTCAACTGACAAGTGATAAAATGAATCGCAACAAAATTTTAACTTGAAGTTTTACGGGCAGGTTTTCAAATTGGACAAGTACATTAACAATCTGCCCGTAAAACTTCAAGTCAAAATTTTGTTGCGATTCATTTTATCACTTGTCAGTTGAAGATTTTCCACTTGTCCGTTGCGATTCGTTTTCCACTTGTACGTTGCGATTCGTTTTTCCACTTGTCCGTTGCGATTAGGTTTTCACTTATTCGTTGCCATTCGTTTTTCCACTTGTCCGTTGCGATTCGTTTTGCCACTTATCCGTTGCTATTCGTTTTTCCACTTGTCCGTTGCGATTCGTTTTTCCACTTGTCCGTTGAAGTTTCACTTCTAATATGTGTCCCAGCACACATTTCGATTTTTCGCAGGTTTACTGCAAATTATGATTTGGTTAGGTTAAGTACATTTTAATGGTGTATGTAATACGCTACCCACGCAACGACCATTTTTTACGTCAACACTTTTGTCGTTCGTTGTCGTTCACTTTTGTTATGACTTTCGAAAAACTGAACAGTTGGCAAAGTTTTCTTGTTGTTATTCTTTTTTCCCCAACAAACTCTATTTATTTATTTATATTTTTTTACACATACCACAAATAGAGGCAGTGATGCCTTGTCACGTGGAGAGCAGAGCTATAGTTCGATGCAAACTTAAGTTTGCCTCCATTAATAGCGGCTCGGAACACCGCACTTTCCGATGCGCAGAACGCAATTTTAGGTATTAGAGGGATGAGGTAGTCTGAGGACGCGGTATATCCTCGCTCGCTCTCTCGCTAACTTTCTCGTTTACGAGACTTCCCCGGCGCTCGGCTCACCAGAGCTGCCAATTTAGCGCTTTAGGAGCTAGATATAGCGCTTTTTAGGGCAATCCAGCTCCCAATTTTATTAAACAACTTCCAGCGCAAAATCTTGCGCTTTTTATAATATGCAAATATCTAATTAATTCTATAATAAATATATATGAATATCTATACTAATATTATAAAGAGAAAAGATTAAATTCTTTGTTTGCATTGAAGAGGCTCCAAAACTACTTAACCGATTTGAAAAAATCTTTCACTGTTGGCAAGCTTCACAATCCCCGGGTGACATAGGCTATATTATGTTTACAAAAAAAATTAGGGATCCTTACTAAAACTCCAATAATGTAGTCCAAGGTATAAAAAAATTACCTAAAATCGCGTGCGCTGCGAAAACTATTGATGATAAAATAACAAATAAAATTAATTACTGAACCGATTTGAAAAATTCTTTCACTGTTGGCAAGCTACGCTATCCCCGGGTGACATAGGCTATATTATATTTACAAAAAATTTAGGGATCATTACTAAAACTCCAAAAATTTAATCCAAGGTATAAAAAAAATACCTAAAATCGCGTGCGCTGCGAAAACTATTGATGATAAAATAAAATAATGTACTACGACTTTGTAGAACACGTCATTATTTACAAAAAGTATCGCGACAACATATATCTAACTATTATAGTTATGCCACAATAAGCGTTTTTTTATTATAAAAAATTAATTAAAATGCCACCGCTAGAAAAGGCTTTTTATTTGTATCTTGATATTAATCCTTATCAAAATAAATTACTTCATATTCAAGACTGCTTCGATACCCTTATATAACTTTTTGAATTATTCAATTCGGACATTCCATTCGACAGATATCACGAGTTTAAAAATGTAAGAATTAGTGACGGTGATCACGTGACTGTGACATCTTTTCGTGAGCCAAAACTCCATAAGACCCCCTCTATATAGAAGTTTCACTTCAAAAAAACTTAAATCAATACATACATAAATACGAAATAACAGATAGGACAGGTTCGGCACATCGTCCCAATGGGCTCCATTACAAGGCACTGCTATCATAAATAAGATCAGCCAGGCGCACTTGATGGGCATACAAGAACTTTATTAATTTAACTCTAAACCCATGAACACTGCATATTTTTTATGGGGCTGGAGTATTGTTCCAGCACTTACTTAACTATGGCCGGAAAGATCACATATAATTTAGATCCCAAAAAAAAACACAAACTGAAGCAACATAGTAATATATCTTGTTTGTATAAACATACATAATTTAGGGTTTGAGTATACATAGATTTTTCAAATAGTACCTGGCAACACTATACTCAAGTTACGAGCAGAGATTTCCGAGTGGGGGGGCCCTACTCAATCAGATTTGCGTAACGCAATTAATCGCTGATTACTCGCTAACTGCTCTTCCAATGTGTTTCTGAGATTTTGCTCAGCACTTTGCCAACTTCGGATTTGATTTAAGAGCAACTGCTGCGACGTGAGGGAATTTAGAATGAGTTAAGTTTGGTATATTGTGGCATTTGCATTTCTTACCCTTATGCATTTATACAGTTAAACTAGTATTTGTTCGCGACTTCGTCCACATTGCACAGGTAACAAATCAAAGGATATTTCTAGCAGGGCAATGAATTTTTAGGATGAAAATACATGAATTTTGAATATTCCAGTAAAAATCCGGGATAAGAAATGCACATGCTGTAAAATATTATAGATTTTATAACAGCGAATTTGCTATCGATCATGAATATTATGGCATCGTAATCAGAATTATTTCAACGTGGTATACGTATAATATATAATACGTATAAGACTGCACGTTTGCAATTCCACAATATTAGTTAAATATACGGGTATATGATATGTGTTCTACTTCTACTGCTTTTATAGTGATGATAGAATTCTAAATACGGTTTGAAATAATCGATTTTTACCGTCCATGACACCCAATTTGTCGAACATCGAAAATCCATTAGTGTCATAAATGAAACTTAACACTGAACAGAGAACGTTGACATTAATTAAATATACGCAAACGTGAAAGTTGTTATAATTGGACGTAAAAAGCGTTCGGAATATCACATAAGGCTTTTTTATTTTTTATTGCACGAGCTTAGCAGACAGGCAGAGGTGCCAACTAATGGAAAGCGGCTACCATCGCCTATGGACATTTGTAACACCAAAAAGGTGTTATCAATGAGCAGCCGCTCTCTGGAGACTCTCAAGGGAGACTAAACTGGCCACTAATGCCGGAATACAACTCAAGGTTGTTCTGGTAGCATACTCTAGACCAGGGGTGGCAGCCATCTATCAGCAGCTATCTAGCGGGCAAATACCCTACCACCTGGCTGTGGGGTGTTTTTTTCGCCTCTTACGACAGACCGCCCGGTCGCAGGAAATTATATTCTTTCTCCGTTACTGCACGGATAAAAAGTGTATAACAAGTCCTGTGTTCAACTACAAACTCAAAGTCAAGCTATAAGGATATAGCTTGCTTACCTTTTTATATCGAAGTGTAATTGTGTGTGTAATCCGTCATGGGTACTGTATCGCGCGGAAATTGCAGTAGGGTACGGTTGATATCATGCTCGGACCTACCAACTAAACCACTCCATTGTTCCATCGCATCGCCGTAATGTCAGGGTCTCGAAAACTGAAGATATTCGATAGCCCTGAAGGCATTGACTCATTAACGCCTTGATGAATGATAGAGGAGGTGTTGACGCAACCGTCTTCTTTGGTACTTCAATGGACGCACGTGCAGGAATACAATATTAATCCCTTAAGAGAGCAGCAGCGCATTTGTAGCAGCTTTGGTGTTGCAAATGTCCATAGGCGATGGTAACCGCTTTCCATCAAGTGGGCCGTCTGCCTGTCTGCTGAACTCCTGCAATAAAAATAAAATAAAAAATATAGCAGCGTCGCCTTAGGGATTTTATGAGAGCGGTGACACTCCCACTCTCACCGCTCAAGTTCGTTAGAGCTCGCTTACCTATATATACTAACTACATTAATTTTTAAGCACTTAATCACCTTAAGCCAGGGTCATGTGATGATTGCTTAGCCAACACTCCCGATTTTATATTTTTGTAGGGTAAAACAGAGTAGTACCTGTAGTTCATAAATACATGAATCTGACTTTTTATTAATGCATAATTTTAATACTTAATAGTTGTTTTTTTGTCTGGAATACAGCAGACAGACTGACGACCCAACTAATGGAAAAGGACCCAACTAATGAAAACAACTATTACCGTCACCTATGGACATTTGCCAAAGGTGACACTAAAGGTGCTCTCAATGTGCTGCCTGCCAAGAAGGGGGAACTGAAACTTAGCCACTAATGCCCGAAACACAACTCAAGGTTGCTACGGCGGCAGTCCTAGACCAGGGGTGAGAGCCATCCAAAAGGTTAAAAAAAGCCCTGTCACCTGACTTTACAAATAAAATAATAAAACCCTACGCATTTAGTGTCACGAGCTTGTTTGTATTATCGTGTCTGCGCTCACCCACCTTTAATATTTTTAGGTCCATGCTCTTAAATTTGTAAATCATTTCCTGATAGTTCAAACGTCAAACGCAGTGTTCCAAATGCGGTAGCAATCGGATCGCCTGTGGTCTACAAACCCCACGGCAATTTCGTACTACGAAATTCAATATTGCGGTTATTTGCAGGTATAATGGTATCTTCTGTCCAAATGTTATAGTTACGTCAACTGAATAAGATTAATACCTTTTGGGGCTTGTTGACTGACTTTGCAACTAATGAACATTATGCGTTTTTTTGGGATAATATTATCCTATATTTATGGTATAAAACCTACTAATAAACATGACGGGCAAACTATTGATTTTCTTTCAAGGAAACTTTTATCGATTGATACCAGGCAACAAAAGTTTTTATGTGTGAGAGACAGGCCGTTAATAATCTATTTTGAAAATATGATTATATGTAACTAAAAAAAAAGATTCCGACGAATTGAGAACCTCCTCCTTTTTTTGAAGTCAGCTAAAAATAGGTACGTTGCCATTTCAAAATTTCCCTTTCCATTGTTTGCGAAGTAATTTAAAATATCATATCTCATTGGAAAAAGGACCTGCGCCGGGTACAATTTCGCGCTATGATTTTCTACGATTTCAAGTACCTAGTCCAGCCATAAGTTCTCTTACAAATGAAAATGCATTTTTTTTTAATGAAATGTCCTCTAAAACTGACCATAATTTGAAGTCTAAAGGGTTGAGGTCTGGGCTAGATGAGGGCCAGTCTTCAGCTCTTACAAGGTCCGAAATGTTGGTTTGAAGCCAGGCTTGGGTAGTTCGTGCCTTGTGACCAGATGCAGAGTCCTTCTGGAAAGTCCACGGTATATTTTTAATAAGTGTATTGCTGAGAGATTTCACAAAATGATGCAAGACATACACAGTCTTGGATCATGTTGTGAAACTTCGATACACTTTGGCTGAAGTTTTCACTCCTTTTTCACAAAAATGTAGTTTTGTGACTCCTTGATAGACACGCCCCTCCAAAACATCACTGACGCAGGATGATGACCACGTTGTACCTTTCCGACCACTGAGCAGCTCCTTTAGAACTGTGAGCGTACACTTTATCATTTTGCTTATTGTGTTTGCAGTGTTCTTCAATCGTGAAATTTTTGGAACGAAATTCCTTATCGCGCGGTGCGAATGGCGAAAGGGGGCTAGACGGAAAATTTTAAGACCAAAAAAGTTGTAACGACACACCAAATGTTGTAACGACACTTTTTTGTGATTTGCCATTTTTGTCATTTTGGTGCATTTGGTCGGTGTGGTCGGTATGGTTGATGTGGTCGAACGATGTGGTCGGTGTAGTTGGTGGTGATGTGGTCGGTGTGGTCGATGTATATATATACATATATACACACACACACACACACATATATATATACATATGTATATAAATGTATATGTATATATAAAAAAATGAAATTTTATTACAATTCCTTCACTAATTATTCGATAGGAACTTCGTTCCATCCGGGTGTCCCTTGACACCTCTCCAGTTTTTTTCATCGGTAAGAGGATATTTCTGTGCCTTTTTACTTCGTATCGCGACAGAAGGCGTTTTGATCGATCCACTCTCTTTAATTGTAAAGATTGATTTAGGGTATGTCCTTTATATCGACGATATGCACCGAGTTTTCAGGTCTTGTTTTATAATACGCGACAGAGTCCTAGCGGGAATCTTCATTTCTCGCGGTAAAATTCTTTGCTTTCTAATGGGGTTTCGACGAATTCTGGCTTCAGCAGCATTAACAGCCTTTGTAGTTCTAACAGCACGCGGCCGCCCCGATCTTTTCTGCTTTTCGACAGACGAAGTGTGGTTGTATCTGTTGATAGTGCTTTTGAAGTGTCTGTAATATGACCGACGGCTCGATACCCACTTTTTGCAAGGCGATCACTGCAACCCTATTTTTATTAATACCCCACTCCACGTTGTAATTAGATAATGAACACGAAAAAATATGTGAAATGGCGCAAAATCGAAAGAAGTTTTTAAAATAATATACCTAAGTGTTTCAAATTTTTTTTTAAGTTGAAAAAAAAGAAAAGTTTTTATGTTAACAGTATTTAATGCCAGACTACTTATATAATAAAACGTATTTTATTTTTAAATTTTATCGTAAGCCCGGCTTTACTTGAAAGTTTGGTTTGCGTACCTAAATCTCTAAGGCTAAGTGCTCATTAACGCTTTATCAATACCGGACTCGGCTGAAGCGGTGAGAGGATTAGTCCAACATGGACAATCAGAGTAAGCGCTTAGCCTTAGAGGCTTACGAGAGGAAAAATTTAAAGGCCAGGCTCAGACGAAATACAAATTGTAAGTATCTTTTATATCCGTCATTTTAATAAAATAGAAGTCTTAATGACTCCACCGCGTATTAATGAATTTTAGATTCTACTATTAACTGTGCCATTCGGATTACGTAATATACAGCGCGCAGCATGAAAACGTATAAGGACGCGTGTGCTCTCAGCTCTAAACTAGGTTATGTGGCGAATGAAATATTCCCAACGACTCGTCACAAGTCGAGTCGAGTGTGGGCCCCCGCTTTAATTTACTTTTCGCGGGCTTTTGTCCTCCTTTCCACAGCAATGTGGAGTGCATGGTTTAACTTCAACACAATATTTTATACAATGGAGCTACTCTTTTATGTTAAGAAAGGATTAAACAAAACCACCAATGCCAATCCGCCTTGGACAAGCATGGCGGGTACACCGTCTTTTCCCCCTAAAAATGGATATGTCGAACTCCACAGTAGGACGTTTAGGCTGGTATTAGACTACCAATCAACTTATTAGGTTCCGTAGTCATTTTTGTAAAAATGCAACTCTTATAATTTTCATATTCGACCCTCCGTCTAGCTGTCATTTTTTTAGAGTTCTGTAATGATTTTTTTTTTTTCCCAATGTGCTACTACTTAGTGGTGTAGGATCTTTAGATAAGTCTTAGAAGTCATAATATTTATAACAGAGTCGCCATCACACGAGGTAATATACATATTAACATTAATTCTTATTATTTTAAGGTCCATTTTTTTTACAGTATAATTCAGTAAATTGAACTCTAAATCAGACCTTGAATTCTACTAGTATACCATCAGGTGGATTATACGCATGTTTACTTGATATTTATCCTATCTTTATCCCAAAATTGGAGGAATGGCTGTTTTTTTATGTGGTTGAGGGCATATCTTCACAAAAACATTTTCCAATTTCACATGTCATTCCAATTAAGCAAGCGCGACACGCGTGACGTGTCTTGTCACGTCTCCTAACGTGTGTTTATATAATAAGGGTATTCGTAACAATTTTACGTGCTTCGCAGCTTTTGTTGTATTATTCATTTGGTGGTGGCTAAGTACACTACATAGGGTTGCGGGTATGATTTTTGTCTAATATTTAATTGTAACTACCCTCTAAGATGTATGAGTCTGTATAACGTAAATGGAAGAAATATTACTTGTTTTAGTAAAAAGTCGTGGTAGCGCAATGGCTAGCGCGCGCGTCCCTAGCTCAAAGGGCGCGGGTTCGATCCTGGCCGGAACGCATGAACCACTTAGTCAGTTTTCTGATATAATGTACGTATTGTTACAATTACTACGTGCCAACAACGTGAAGGAAAACATCGTGATGCCCCCTGCACATCGAGATAATCGATGTGTCAAACCTGTCAATACGCCTTGAACAAGCGTGGCGGGGGTATACTGTCAGTTCCCCCTATAATGGGAGGCCCGAGCTCACCAGTGGGACATTTATGGGCTGATATTGTTATATTAATTGTTCTAAGACGACAAGATGTTAATTAAAGATTGGAGGACATGGACGTGAAAGAAAATAAAAATAATAATAAATTGTTTCGAGAAATACATGAAGATTTGTAGAGCAATAGAGAGCGAATGTATAAAAAAAGTCTGGAAGGAAAACGAATACGAACTGGAAACAGATGAAAGGAAACAGAGATGAACGTCGTATTAGTCATCTTCAAGTAAGCAAACTAGTAACAAAAATAAATTAACATTTTAAATAGTTATTAAAAATAATGAACATTTAAAGCTTATTTACAGGATTACTAACCGGTTTTATATCCGATTGTAGTGAGTTGCGTCTGGATAATTCGATATGCGCGTATCCGGGACAGCTGTCGTGCGAGCCGGTGAAATAATTCAGTTACGCCCATCGTAGTTGATTGTGGCAACGCCACTCTGTCTGGGAATGTTCTGTACCAAGTTTTGTGGGGATGGCCTAAATTAATTTTACCACAATTTTAAGCCCTTCAGTCCAACTCTCTAACTTCATTTTATCACCGCACCAGTAGCTGGCTATTGGCATTTTATTCATACTTTCTGGATGTTGTTGCCGTACGTGTGTGTGCGACTGTACGTATGGGATGACTTCCACGGTTTTCACGGCGTTACAATTTGGGGCTCTTCAAAAAGTAAAGATACTTAAAGTTTCAATGAGGTAGGTGACGCATGGATTCCTTTGGTAGTTGTACATGTCCATGGATTACGTTGGGCACTTACTATCAGGCGATCTGTTTGCCTGCAAGCAAATATAATACTAATTAAATTAAAAACATTGTAATGGATCTATAATCAGAAAGTTCTCCTTCAAATACCATATGCATAAATATTAATCAAGTTAACAGGCATCAAATACCCAGGGAGTACGAAACTATTTTTTCTATTAGATGGCGATATACTTGTAGTTAAGTAATTACTATCGGGTTTTTGCGGTTTTTGTAGAGGTTAGGTATGCGTTCCCCACATAACTATTTGGTTTCCGTTAAAAATAGTCGTACCTTGCTCTCTTGCAATTTTCTATTATCTCACGGGTATGAAGACTGCCTTGGCAGCGGGAATTCCTTTAAATGAAAGTAGACTCAGAAAGCCGTGTGCTAAGATCGTGTCGAGGGAAAATCCACTGTTTCTGCCTACTAATTAGAAACAGGTGTAATATTATCAAGTTTATTTATTTTATAGCCTGATTTAATATTTGTCCTTACTAAGTAGATATTTAAATCCAAGTATTCAAAATTTTGATTCAGGTCTATAATTCTAAGGGTACGTACGATATGTATGATGATATTGGAATAGACTTATAATATACATGACAAATATAATTGGATTTGACCAGGCCTCTGGAAAGCACATATGCAAATAGAAATTTAATCAGTGCCTGTTTGTTATTCCCAAGATCGATCCGGATTATCCGGGTTTTGGGTATAACAGGGTTACTTTGTTACGGTCACGTACGTTCGTAAATACGATAAAATATATACTTGTAAACGTTAAGTCTGTGCCATGGAGGTTGTTTAATATTTCACCCCGATTATAAATGAACAAAAGAACACGAAATTAAAAACTCATAACTTGTCATGCGGGTGTAAATACGTTTAATAAAAATATTAATGTTTTAATAGCATAATGCTTGGCTCAGAACTTTGCAGTTTTGGATGGATAGACCAAGCGGATACATATGGGGGTAGGTGGGTGCCCGCCCCCCTTGCGCGGTCGTCCGCTTTGCCGCCGATTTGCTTTTTCAAGAGATAACTTCTTATGGGAGGATAAACCGCTTCGTTGCGTAACGCGTTACGGCGCCAGTCTGTCTGGTTTCCCTTTCTCTCACGCAAGTTATCACTTCTGTGGGGTGTGCCGAGACGCACATTTTTTTTAATATTACAAGATGGCACTGTCTTATATATGTGTATAGTCAGTTTGAATAAAACTTCCTTAAACTTCGCATGCGTTTTGAGTATTTTTTTAATTATAAAAGTAAAGAGAGATAAAAGGTATCTTAAGAGGTATAAAGGTATCTTTCCTTGAGTTTTTTATGTATCCGTCACTGGGACTGGGACAGACATTATACCTGCAACGCTTGTCCAGGGCATATCGATGGATTTCATGGTGTACAGGTTTCCTCTCAAGACCTGGCCTCCACCGTTAGTTAGCACGTAGTGAAAACATTGCACATTTTGATTTAATAATATAGATAAGAAAAACTAAGAAGCGCGGTATGAATATTAAACTTTTTATGCGGTATTAAAAGTAATACATTTTTAGAAAATAATTTCGTTTTCTGTTTTATGTGTATAGTTCAAGCGGGTATGGGTCACGTTTTCTTGTTGTAGTTTCGAATGTTCAAGGTAAACACAAGGATTGGTGAGTATTGTTTATTGAGTTGAATGTGTGTCTACAAACTGAATTGTTACGGTGTTAACGGTGCAAACCGAACAAGGTAGAATCATTGTCAAAAATTATAAAATTAGACAATTAAAGGTACTTATGATAAAAAGCTGTCGCGATTCGTAATAAACTGAGCCCTATGTGAAAGCGAATCCAAAGAGTGTTTGTTAGTCAGCACTAAAACAATGTCATGGAACAATGAAGCTAATCCGCTTTTATTTTGAGCCGCATTGAAGTTGTAAACTAAGTTATCAGACTGGATCCTGGCTTCAGTTTTCATAATTACAGTAATGAAACTAGCTAAAATATTAAGTGTTAGGACTTATTATAATCCGAAATGTAATGTTTAGTGTAAGTAAAATAAATATTTGCGTGAAATTTGTCAGGAAGATGTATAACCCTATCCTTGTTAATATTATAAATGCGAAAGTAACTGTGTCTGTCTGTTCCGTTTTCACAAGAAAACTACTGGACCGATTTGGCTGAAACTCAGTATATATTCGATGCCGAGGGTGAACGTAGGATAATTTTAATCCCGAAAATGGGATAGTTTCCAGGATAAAAATATATTTCTCTCTGTTTGTTATGCTTTTAAGAAAAAACTACTGAACCGATTTGGCTGAAATTCAGTATATATGTAATTTTAATACCCAGGGTGGACAAGGGGTACTTTTCATCCCGGTAATGGCATAAGTTTGAGAAAAGATTTATGTAAAAGCTATCCCAGGAAATAGAATAGGTTTTTATTTTGTGATTTGCCATTTTGATTCATTTGGTCATTTTGGTCGATTTGCTCGATGTGGTCAATGTGGTCGGATAGTTTAGTATAGCGATATAAAATGAAATGAACCTTCCGGGCCAGATAGCAGTAGTATAAAATTTTTATACAATGTAACCTGTATTGTAACCTCTTTAAACGAGAGGCATGCACTATAGGTTGTCCCGCAACACTGCCGCGGGGTAAACTCTGGTCTCTATAGAGATACTATATATGGATATAGAATTCCAAAATTATTTCTTAGTCACTGTACCCCTCTTAAACTGGACTAATCGTGATGAATTTTTGAAGTGGAACTTCTTTAAAATCGATTTGATTTGAAACTCCATGAAATGAAAAAGCGACACTAATAAAAAAAAATCACAAATGAAAACCGACTTCACACTAAAAACCAAAGAAATAAATATTTAACCGACTTCTTTCTTCAACATCTAGAAGTCGGTGTCAAGTAAAAAAACATAAAAAAACTGTATTTTGTAAATTTGTTGTTGTTGTTTTATGTTTTACTTGGTACTGACTTCAAGATGTCGTAGAAAGAAGTCGGTTAAACAGTCATTTTTTGGTTTTTAGTGTTTTGTTTATGTTTTAATAAAAAGTATTTTTTAGTTGCGCAAATACTTCAATAGTTTTAAAAGTAATATACAAACGCGTATACAAAATTGCCATTTCACTCTTCGTTGTATATGCTCTTCAACAAAAGTTGTTCTTGATTTCTTTGGGATCCATTTATTAGATCCCGACTTGGTGACCATGGAACCGCCTGAGAAGTATATATACTTACGAATAAAGAAAAAACGAACGAACGAAATCGATCCACAATTCACGAAGAAATCGCGTAACAACATGTATATAAAAAATTAAGGGCCTGTAGAAAATGTAATAGCTAACCACGTATACAAGACTCGTATCACGTATACAAGATTTTTTTCCAAATATTTAGGTGCACGGCGTTCTTTATCTTTAATAAGGGGTATGGTAGATAGCCCTGGGATCTAATTTTGACTTGGTGACTATGGAACTAGCTCGAAAGTATACATTTATGAGTAAAGAAAATAATTTCAAAATCGGTATTTGACGGAGACATTGTGTTACGAAGAAGTTGGTTAACAATTTTCGTGAATTTCTCTAATTCCTTGGAATGTAGGTACTCATCACATCCTGACATAGTGACAATAGGACCAATTCGGAAATATAACTTTCAATAAAATAAAAATTTGGGGTTCTGTAACCCAATTACGAAAACTAAATAGTGAACGTTCGCTACCTATGCAGAAGAACCCTCGATTGTGCCTTCCACTTACTTGACCCATTGTGTATATATATATATATATATATATATATATATATATATATATATATATATATATTGTATATACCTATCCGCTCTAAGAATCCTTAAAGAAATTATTCAAAAATAATCTGTGATACTACGCCATGAGCGTTCGCATAAACATCACGTAAATTCCAATCCAATATAATGGAGAGAAAATCCACGTCGAAAAATAACTCGACGAAAATCCGAATCGAAAATGTGGAAGGTATCATAGCGCGTCATTCATGGTGTCAACCTCGTTATAAATCTCCATGAAGCTCCCAAACTCTGTTATGAAACGATAACATTTCATGTGTCAAGATGTTCTCAGTGTGGATAGCTCGATTACGACACGTATTTACGTGGTTTCTTTGTTTTATTTACACGTTATAGTTTCATCGATTTCTTCCAAGTAGGTACTATTATTCATGTTTAATTTCACTTGAATTGAATTACACGTGGTATCCCCGCGATTTCATCTTGTCATCTTTAGTTTCTTATATAGTGTGAACTGCCGTATTTTACAGGTTGGAACTTTATATATATCTTTGGTATTTTCAAAATACATAGTAATAGAATATGACCTACACATAATTATACCAAAATTTATTAAAATTGTTATACATTTTAAACTGTAATAAGTGTCCAATCCAAACAGTAGGTACCTGAAAACACATACTTTTTTTATATTTTATTATCGAAGTCGCTGGAAATTTTATTCAACATATTCTTAATTTTTTGTTTAAATATAGTTCTGTACGGTTCATGTGCCCAGATAGTATGAGTATCTCCAAGTATTCATAAATGTTCAAGTTTTAATATAATATTCCAGCAAATAGAAAGAAACAGAAGCCTCAGGCCTGTCCGACGCCAAATGAGAAGTTCTAGACGAAGCTCGAAAAGGCACATACATATTTCTAAACTGTTGAGATTGTAAACATAATAATTAATTATATTATTTCTTGGTTTAAAACAGACTATATTTAACCGCTATTGTTAATTTTTGACTAATATTATACATTTTTGAAAATAATACTACTCTGCAAAACATCATTCTTTAAATTTTCGCCAAAACTCACATTCAGCAGATCAAAAATATTTTTTCCGCTTTGCCTGTATAAAAACATAACCGCTGAGATTATCCTTTGCATTAACCAGACAATTGTGGAGGGAACAAAAAATACTGTTTTACATAAGCATAATGCTATTACGAGTGTGTAACCTTTTAAGGTAATGAAAGTAGAAACATACAAAACGCGAGTGCTCTGAAATGTGGGTTAAATCGACTGTTGCTAGGTGTGAAAAACATTCTAATCAAGGCATTATAGTATGCCGCTGCTCCACCTGCGTTAGTGTTTAATGACGGTGACCAAATGCGACTTTCTTTATAAAATAACGCCGTTAATGATTAGCTATACTAGTTATATATGTATATGTATACATGTGTATACGTTGGATGTTTATCATAATTAACAATCTCGTATCTCAAATAACGCAGATGGAACCAACGGTTGACGTTGGTTCCATCTGCGTGGCACAGACATTAACAGTAACATTAACCCAGGTATAGCAGGTGCATTAAAAACAGTATTAGGTACAGTTTTATTCCAGTGTATCAGTCTAATGCTGGGGCCGCACCTGCGATAGTGTTAAAGATATTGACTGTGGTCGAATGTGACTTATTTAAAGCATTAAAAAAAGGTCGTTTACAAATAGCTAGATTAATAGTATATACATAGGTTATCTGACAATATGTAACGTCATTAACAATTAAAAACAATATTGTATCACAAACAACGCATTTCATTTACACTCAAGGCCCCATTTGCGTGAAACGGCCTATATCTGACCACATTTTTTCAAATTATCCGTGCAGGAACGGAGAAAGAATACAATTTCCTGCGGCCGGGCGGCCTGTCGTAAGAGGCGACAAAACAACCCACAGCCAGGTGGTGGGGCATTTGCCGGCTTGGATGGCTACCACCCATGGTCCAAAGTATGTCGCCATAACAACCTTGAGTTGTGTTCCGGCATTGGTGACAAGGTTCCAGTCTCCGTTAAGAGAGCAGCAGCGCATTTGTAGCACTTTTGGTGTTGCAACAATCATAAATAATTGTAATCACTGCTTGCTTGGTGACAAGTGAGATCGCCTTCAGAAGAAGAACTCCCTGATACAGGCATATACTGAGGAGGGATAATAATCGTATAAAGACACGTATTTATTGAAGGGGTACGTTATGCTGTGCAGTTTTATTTTCTGAAAAATACTTTAAAATTACTTTAAAATATTATTCAATATTTATAGTTTTCAGTATGTGTTTTTGCTGAGCAATGTGAACAGTATAGTCATGTGTGGCCTTTCGAGATTTCACGAAAACTCTGTAGAATCGCTACAACTGGTAGCCTACAATTCAACTGCGCTACCTATACGATGAGTTGTAACATCAGAATTGGCTGTATGGACTAAGATTCCTTTGCGTCCTTGTTAGCGTATTATACTACTACTACACGTCTTCATTTATTTACAAATGCGTCCACAGTTCTATTAGCGTAGATATTTATCATTTTATGAGCTAAATGATAAATATTTTATGACAAGTCAATAAATTATACAGATGATATTGTAAGTTTTGAAATATATGAGCCTTTTCAATAATAAGTCAACGTTTCTTTTTTTAAAGAATACTAGCTGACCCGGCGAACTTCGTACCGCCATATTTTCTGAATTCCTTAAAAACTTTGTTCCAGGACACAAAAACAAAATCACCATAATCGGTCCAGGTGATTAGGAGGATTCTAGAACCCGATCTCAGCGCCACCTACCAGTTCTAATTGCGAATCTAAACCATCCGGGAACCCACTCAAACACACAAAAACAAAATCACCAAAATCGCTCCCTGTGATTAGGATGATTCTAGAACCCGATCTCAGCGCCACCTACCGGTTCTAATTGCGAATCTAAATCATCCGGGAACCCACTCAAACACACAAAAACAAAATCACCAAAATCGCTCCCGGTGATTAGGAGGATTCTAGAACCCGATCTCAGCGCCACCTACCGGTTCTAATTGCGAATCTAAACCATCCGGGAACCTACTCAAAAACACAAAAACAAAATCTCCAAAATTGCTCCCGGTGATTAGGAGGATTCTAGAACCCGATATCAGCGCCACCTACTGTTTCTAATTGCGAATCTAAACCATCCGGGAACCCACTCAAAGACACAAAAACAAAATCGCTCCCGGTGATTAAGAGGATTCTAGAACCCGATCTCAACGCCACCTACCGGTTCCAACGGTATAAAAAGTATCCTATCTTTCAAGTTGGATCAAACTGCACACGGTGTGCAAATTTGATTGAAATTGGTTCAGTAGTTTTGGAGTTTATTGGCAACATACATCGTGACTCAAAATTTTTATATAAAGAATATTATGGTTTGCTAATAAGGAAATTTTCTTATTGGATTCATTGATAATTATGGAAACCTAGGTTCAGCCAAATTTTAATTTTCAACTAATACCTATAAACGATATTTTATTCGAAGTCAGCTCTGTTCACTCTACAATTGAGGTATTCCACATAAACAAAATTCTTGCTTATCTATATCTTCCAGATTGATGTCCATGTGATAATTACCCAAGCGTCACATTTTATGGAGGGCGAATATAAGTATGTTCTATACTTTTTTGTACTCGGCAATAGTTGTGATATTCCTGGCAACTCGGCTAGAAAATTGGCAGTTAAGGTTAATATTTTGTCGTGCAACATTTCGCGGCCTACGCGCCGTGTAAATGTTGTCCTGACATTTGTTGTTCCCGCCGATTGTGCTGTGGCGTAAACAAAGGGCGCGTATTTGGTATTATTTGAGGGGGTGTTATCCTAAGGCCTAGGGTGGCAGCGTTATTGCACAGCGGCGCGACAGCTTTCCTAGAAAACTCACAAATGTTTGGCTGGGGCCGTATCATCGCTATAATTAGATTCTCGTGGTTATTATACGTCTAGTCATGGTCTAAGCGAGGAACGAAGGCGATAAACCAAATTAAATATTTTTATATCTTTATAAGTACTCGGAAGGTTTGTCCTTGATGGCAAGTAGATATCTCTATATGCACCTACCTCAAAACTTTAATTTTCAGATTAGATTAGAGGGATGATGCTCGAAGTTCACTTGGACGGGATTATACAAAAGAATTACACTTAGGGAGACTTGGAATAGAATGAGTAAATGATTGTACCTCTAGTACCTACTCTCAATAACCTTACGTTAGGCGCGGTCTACGCACGATGAGCCGCTTGAATCAGTTTGTCTGCCAAGGGCGTTAGCGTTTTGACTAATTGAAGTACAGGGTGGGCCAAGAATTCGTTAACATTTGAAAGTAACACTCCGCGCAAACACAAGCCGTGCGGGGCGCGGGGAGGAGTCTTGCCACTAGCTCGTTTCTCGGAAATTTAGTTGCAATGGATCGCTTTACGGGGCCGCAGCGCGCTTATTGTGTAAAACAATTTTATTTAAACAACAATTCGCTCATTACTGTGAGACGCTTATTTCGTGTTGAATACGATTTACACGACTTAAGTCAATGTCCGAGTGCTCCTTTAATAAAGAAATGGGTGAAGAAGTTCGAAGAGACGGGATCTACACTAAATGTGAAGCAAACCGGCAGCCCACGGACCTCTCGGAGCGAAGAGAACGTGCAGCAAGTTTCCGCTTCTGTTCGACGTGATCCAGATTTATCGACGCGCAAACGTTCGGCTGTATTAGGATTATCTCGCACATCATTACGCCGTATTTTGAAATTAGATTTGAAGTTACATCCATATGAGATCCAAATAGTGCAAGAACTAAAACCTAATTATTTGAATTTGCGTAAGTCGTATGCCGAAACAATGTTAGATCGTTTCAGTAATTTTTATAACTTCTTATTTTCCGACGAAGCCCATTTCCACCTCAACGGACATGTCAACAAACAAAATTGCCGGTATTGGAGCAGCGAAATCCTCAAGCTATAAACACGCGAGGCCACTTCATTCTCCTAAGGTAACTGTATGGGCTGCAATTTCAGCAAAAGGAATCATTGGACCCTACTTTTTTTGAAGATTCTCGCGGCCGTTCGGTTACTGTTAATTCTGCTGAGTATGTGAAAATGTTACGGGAGTTCTTGGCACCCATACTGGAATTTGCTGGCTACAACCGTAACACATGGTTTCAACAAGATGGAGCCACTTGACACACATCCAACGAGTCCCTGCCGGTGGTCAAAGAAATGTTTCCGGAAAAGCTGATTTCCAGACGAGGCGACATCCCATGGCCACCCAGAAGCCCAGATCTGTCCCCAGCAGACTTCTTTTTATGGGGGTATTTAAAGAGTCGTGTCTACATCCATAAACCAAATACACTAAGTCAACTAAAAGAAAAAATCAGCGAAGAAATGTCGGTAATCTCGCAGTCTCTTTGCCGTTGAGTATTCGAAAATTTAGGTACTCGCTTAGAAGAGTGTAAAAGTCGAAACGGTGGACATTTAGACCATATTATTTTAAAAAAATAAATTCCAAGTAACGAGCTTTCTTGTAAATAAACAATTTTTAAAATATGTCAAATGGTGTTTTTTTTTTAAGATTTTTTAAATGTTAACTAATTCTTGGCCCACCTTGTATAAAACTTGTAAGGTTTTTAAATGAGATATAATAATATTGTTTGTAATATATTTTAATACAGATACAAACAGACAGAGATGAAACATATATGATTTGTAGCCTCCTTTAAAAAATACACGACATAGGTGCTTTTTCACTTTCAATTTTCTAGTGTTCTTCCATAGTAGGAGTGCCACATACGAACTGACTTGTTTAGAATGATTAAAAACTTCGTTTAAAAAAACCGACTTCAAAAACGAAAAAACTAAAATGTATAAAATAACTTATTTCTTAAGCTATTATTATTAATATATATTATCTAAAACATCTTCTTCTTAAAAAATACAGGTCCCAAGAACCGGGAACAAAAAAATGTTCGTAAAATGAAAACTACTGGGCCAAACTATGTCAAATTTTTAGGGGACCACATGGCAGCTATTCCGCGTCGAACAAAGAATCACGTAAATCGGATCATAAATCACGGAGTTATCGGCGAACATACATAAAAAAAAGCAACAAAAAAAAAAAGATCCCGACGAATTGAGAACCTCCTCCTTTTTTCAAAGTCGGTTAAAAATCATACGCTCAAACTCACACCGAACATATATATAGCTAAAGGTACAGAGATGGCGGTGGGCGGTGTACCAAGCGTCGCTAACGGTTTGCTACCAAAAGTGCCCTTGACAACTCGCTTTGTGAAATGAAATCCCCGCTGAAATATTTAAACATTTAGCTTTTAATGGCGGCGGTAAACCGGTGCGAACACGCAGATTTAACTTACGTCAACACGATAAGGAGAGGCAAAGTTTTTAATGGCGCTTTCTGCGTCTTAGATAAAAAAGTATTTTTCCTAATTTATGCCTATAATGAACTCGTTATTCTGGTAGCTACTAATAATAATTGACAGTTTAAAATTCAATTATCTCTTGTGAGCAGTACTTATAGGCTTCGTAATATTGTACATTTTTTAAATGTAACCTAACTGAATCTGAAGGCTTACTCTCAAACATCTTCCGTCTTACGTTTTTATTTTAGAACTTTTTTGATTGTGAAGCGAAACGTCTTTAAAATCGATGTGATTTGAAAATCGATGAAACGAAAAAGTGACACTAAAAAGAGATAAACACATAAATCTATAGGAATAAGTCTGCGAGAGAATGAAATACGAGTTTTACATTGTGCAACACAGATTAGAGATTTAATAAGACCGATATTAAATATAGGTCCAATTTGGACCGAAATAAAACTGATAATAAATAATTTTAGACTGAAAGAGTGAAAAATTGAAAGTGATACTAAAGTTGTTTATCTTCACTTATAATATGTTGACGGATTTAGGCTAAAGAAATTATATTTATAAAAGTTAGAGAAGAATTATCTGTGAGTAAGCATATAGTCTAAGTGCCAGCTTAAATCTGACAACACATTCTTTACGGTATCTGAAATTTCGTCCAGTGAGACTTCTATACCCAGTAAACAAGCAATGGGTACTAGCTAAGCCCGGCCGCGGTAGGTTTGGGGTCCCTCAGGTGAGTCAGGTATGAAAATTAAGTAAATTTTTAAAGTATTTTACGGCGTCTGCCGTTTTAATATGTCATAATATACCTCTAGAAAAATAGAAAAATAAATATGGCTGCTGATTTTGAAGGTTGCAACATCCTGGCAGCCACTTTTCAAAATTCGGAAAAAAAAAATTTTTTGAAGTATTTTACGGCGTCAGCCATTTTAATATATTATTTATTGAACTATTTTAAGCTAATATTAAAAATGGCTGACATTTTTTCCGGTTGTAACTATCCGGTTTACAGCGAAACATTACCTGTAGTCCGTGCATATGTATGTCCACAGTTGTAATTTTCACATTCGTAAAATTTATATAACATTAAAATTATATTAGTCAATGTAATTTTTTTTTGTAAATATACAATTAACCGAACACATCTACTACTTTAAATGTGCATAATAAAGAAAAAAGGTTCATTATAAGGCTGTAACAAATATAAAATTATTATAAAGAGGTAAAAAAAATCAAACATTAATTAGATATATTCATTATTCATATCAGAATATATTTATTTTTGGAAATAATCTATAACGATGAAATAATCATGAAATATTTTATAATTAATTTTCATCTTCGGAATCGTCTCCAGAAAGTGACAAGTCATCTTCATCCACCAAGTCAGATTATGTAAAAATTACAAATTTTTAAATAAGCTTATGATAATTAAAATGCTATTACAATAAATGTTACAATGCTGTCATTACCTTCAGGATTTAGAATCAAGTCGCTGACAAAGCAAGGAAGTTGGTCTCCTTCGAACCACTTAAATACGTAACGGTTTTCCATCTCCATCCAGCCATATTCAAGGGGATTCAGTGATTTGGGCTCTTTCGCATGAGCATTTTTCCAAATGCTGGAAATATAATGCGTCCTTAAAACTTGTTGGTACAGTTCAGATTTACACGGAGGGATCAAACTTGCATCAAAGCTCCGGACTTTTTTATTAAAATTTTCGTTCATATCTACAGCCTTGTAGGAATTAACGAACAGCTGAAATCTGCCATCATCAACATCGATGGATTTTTTAGCATTGTACATACTGCAAGTGTACTTCTGGATAACATTAAACAGTTCACGTATGGTATCCTCAGTCAGGCCAATGTCACCGAAAGCAGCGAATGCTTTTTGAAATTCAACGTCAACATGAAGCACCACTAATTGATTACTCGATTTCTGGACCAGACCAAATCAGACCAAGTGACTTTACGAAAGAAATGCGAAATACCAAATTCAAGGAAGCTCTTATTGATTGATTGAAGATGAAAATTAATTATAAAATATTTCATGATTATTTCATCGTTATAGATTATTTCCAAAAATAAATATATTCTGATATGAATAATGAATATATCTAATTAATGTTTGATTTTTTTTTACCTCTTTGTAATAATTTTATATTTGTTACAGCCTTATAATGAACCTTTTTTTCTTTATTATGCACATTTAAAGTAGTAGATGTGTTCGTTTAATTGTATATTTATAAAAAAAAATACATTGACTAATATAATTTTAATGTTATATAAATTTTACGAATGTGAAAATTACAACTGTGGACATACATATGCACGGACTACAGGTAATGTTTCGCTGTAAACCGGCTAGTTACAACCGGAAAAAATGTCAGCCATTTTTAATATTAGCTTAAAATAGTTCAAATAAATAATATATTAAAATGGCTGACGCCGTAAAATACTTTAATTTTTTTTTTCCGAATTTTGAAAAGTGGCTGCCAGGATGTTGATACAGACATATGTATTGTTTACATGTGTATTGTTGATACAGACATATGTACATATTTTTTTTAATGTATAAGTATGTTTTCCATTATCAGTTCTATTTATTTTTATTTTATATAGACTATACTAGGGTTTACCCATCGGCTGCGCCGTGGGGCAAACTCTAGACTCGCGTACCTCTTCATTAAGGAGCAGGCGTTAATATACAATGTAACCTCATTGTATAAAATTATTGTGATTTAAAAAAACCTTTGTCCTTTCTTTCTTCTTTCTTTCTTTCTTCTCTTTCGGACTGATCGGAGGACAACGAACGACGAAAGACGTTTGAGAGTAAGGCCTTTGAAGCGACGGCCCAAAATACGATGAATCCGACTCTTGATATTACAAATTATGGATTAGTACGTTCGTATTTACCTTTTTGGTAAGAAATAACGGTCTCTCTGGTTAAGTAGACTAAATTTTTTCCGGCCTAGTCAATTGGAACGCAGTGGTCCCGGTTTTGATTCCTAGCACGGTAAATTATATTGTATACTTAGTATAAAACAATGCTCGAACGGAGGGGTGATGCAGTCAAGCGACGATTACGATACGAGCAAGACGTTTGTACATTCGATAAGCTATATAGTGACGGACTTTGCGCGTGATATTGAATCGTGCAGTTTGTACTGGTTGTGACCAGTTATATTTGTACCTGTGTTATACGTGTTTGTATAGTTCTAATAAATTCTATAGTAATTCCAACGGCATTTTTATTTCGAGTCCCGCACTCGTAACAATATTTTCGTTATTTGCTAAGATTGGCCCCAGAGTGATCAGTTTTGTATTATCCATAACATAGGCGTATTTTGCTTAAAATGGAGATATATTGTAAAATGTGTGTTTCTCTGCCGATATTATTACAAATAAAGAAAGTTTTCTTTAAGATTTACAAATGCGTTTTTACTTCTTTCAGAAATTATTATAACGAAAACAAACTTGCAGAATTTTCATTGTCGGTGACGCGATGGTTTTTACCACCTAGCTAGAGACCTCTGTCATTATTAAAATAAGTTATCCCGCCCTCAAAGTACCTGTTTATTCAATTCTGAAAAGTGACGATAACAAAAAATGCGAGGGACAAAGGCATGGCGACCTCAGTGCTATCTCTGCGGCATTCAAAGGATCCCCTTTACGACCGGTGAAATTATTTTCCAAATATTCCAAATGACATTGTGTTTATGCTGATATGTTTTTATACGAATGAAAAGGGAGAGAAAAGAGGGTAGGGATCTTTAACTGGCTTGTTATTGTAACAGGCATGCTAATTTTCTACTCGACGGCACTAAAGCGTATGACATTTCAGAAAGGATAAGCTTAGGGTGTTCTATTATGGGAATAGTTTTATATCCAATCCACTGGGATTGTTATTTTAAAATTTGCATGAAAATCTATGAAGTGTGTGTCAGTTCAGGCATGTGAGAGGGTTCTGTAGAAGTGATGAATGCCAATAGGACAGCGGACAGTCAAATCAAATGACACACTTTTTATAAACTTACAGAACGTCGCGGCCAGCATAATATTATGACGTCATAAGTAGGTACGTCAAAAGTAAAAGGAGTCAAATAGCGCATTAATTATTGTTTGAAAAGTAATAAAATTTATTTCTATCATGATATTATAAAAGTTAAATGATAATATATTATGTAACTAACGCCTGTCGTATTATTTGTATGTAAATGTTTTAGAATTTATTATAACATCTGTTCACATCCCTATTATTTTTTTATTTCGCAACAAAACCAATTAATCAAATATACCTACTTCGCACCTTAAAACCTAATTAAATAAATGTAAGTAATTGTAGTTCAAATTTTAGAATAACATTCATACTTTGTTGATTATAATAATGTTATTAGGGGTCTCGCATTATCGATTCCAAAAGCTTAGGTATACATACCTACAAATATACCTCTATTTCATGGAATAAAAAGTTTCTGATCAGATCTTAGAAGTATATACCTAATAATATGTATACATTTAAGTATGGTATACTCTAAGAAAAAATATATTATATGTATAAAATATACAAACATTTAAACGAACAAATCCACCGCATAGTGGATATAGTAAATCGATATGTATCGATTCTAAACAAAGAGAAAAACTAAGTAGATACGAAAAGCAGATTAAGTACATATATCAAGTCGTGTCATGACCCATGTACCGAGGGCCAATCAGGCAACGGCCGTGGTCGGTCGTGTCCGGTCAATTCGCACGCAGCAATCCCCTCTCTTTCCGGCAGACGATCGGTTTAAATAGACTAAGGTCTTTGTTATAAGCTTTAGCGGGTGTTTCTTAGATACTGATATTATTTTTATATCTTCATTTTATACGTATCAGTTCTAACATTTACACTGCGGACCTTTCTGTATAGATTTCTATTTTAGATTAAGAAAGTTGCGGCATTTCTAATTTTGTATTAAAAAATATCCATTGTGCATCCTAAGCGGCCATAAAGCGCCGTTTTATTCCCTTCCGCATATTTCTAAAACACAGTTACGCTAAATTTTATGAAGTCGCCCATTAACTACATATTTATAGAAGTACAAAACAGATTACAAATAATCAAATTATTGTGTAATATCATACACGAGAGTTCAATTGTTGTGTGATATTACATAACGTCATATCATCTATTATTAAAATACTATTCAAATTAGTCAACGAAATCACTTGAATCCATACTAGTATAAAATGTGAGTTTCGCTGTACACGGTCGTATCGGCTATCTAATCAAATTTTGAAACAGTAATTATGTTTGTTAATGACTTTTCTTTATTATAGAAAGCCAGAGAGAAATTGCTCCCGAAGTCGTGAAAATTGTGTCACCCCCCGTAACCTTTAAAGTATAAAGTAAAAAATTCTAAAAAATATCAAGATAGTAGAACTTAGATTCAACGAAAATTATTTTGAAAAATATCCGTTTAGTAGGTGTTTCGATTAAACTCAAATTAAAATATTTTGTTTCATAACTAAATAATAAAATTACTCGATGTTTGTCGCGTCTACGGAACTCATCGTGCTCTCTATCAAGCACCTACCAAAAAAAATTTTAAGTAATATTTTCCTGAAATAGTTTATTTATTATCTTCTTTTCTTGAAAAAAATCTAACCGCTTGTCGATTATCAATTACGTGGCAGCTTTAAAACTCTGTTAAGGCGATTTAGTACAGCGATCCATGTTGTATTTTGCTATGTGATTAACTCCGGTTATCTAACTGAATAACCCATAATTTATTTATTAACAATAAATAATTCATATCTTTGACCATTTTTTGGCATGGGTCTGAAACAAATAAAAAAGGAGCGGGTTCAATTTTAATATATGTTATGTGTAGTCAGTCGATTACGATCTCGGTCCTTTGCCTTCCTCGTACAGCGCTTACCGGCGACTGTACGCAGATCGTCAATGCATCGTGCTGGAAAGCGTCCGACAGTACATTTATCGAGACGCAGTCACAATTCTTATCTACTCCATCAACCATCGGCCCTCGACATGTTTTGGTCGATTTTCTTAGTACTCTTAGGGATGTCCTCATTTATGATTGTACCTATTAGAAAAACACTCAAAATAGCTAGCCTATTATTTTGGAATTTATGGACTAATCCTGCCGCCAGTGTCCACGTCTCGGCCACATAGGTCAGGACGATGACGACGCAGTGCTCAAAAACTTTCGTCTTAAAGCATTCCGGGAAGGTTGACGAGAAGACTTGACTTAGTTTATCGAATAATCTATAAAATAGTAAAAGTGTAGTAGTCTTTTGTTTCTTAATTTTTTTTAGTTGTCTGTTTGTTCGGGATCCACGTAAAAACTACTAGGCTGAATTTGATGCAGTTTTTGCTGATCGATTAATTAATTTAATAATTTCCTGACTTAAAATCTGCGGTACTTTATATCCCGAGAATCCTATGTTAATTTTCGTGAGAGAGGTTAAAAGTGGCCAGGGCGAAATAAGAAGATTCGGATGCGAAATTTTCACTGATCGATAAAATCTTTAGTAAAGCAATGTAGTTGTGTATGTCTTTAGTAACATTACTTATCACCAGTTTTTACGGTCATTCCCGGGATTTATATATTTTCAAAGTAAAAATCCATTAACCTGCTGAAAATAACATTTGATTTTATATTAAGTAAAATAACTCTAACCTTTGTTCCCAATCCAACGTGGGCAAAGACTCGGGAAAACGCCAGTTAATCATAAATATAAATTATATTTAACATTAATTAAGACATGAGGGCGAATTTTCGAATAAATGGATTTACTAGAAAATCCCCCCTTATATATTTAAGGGCTTCATAACCAAATTACAAAAACTAAACTGTTGAAGTTTATCGTCTCTATAGGTCCCTTCGATACGGCTACCAAGCATTTATCAGATTTATTTACTTCATGTATAACTACATTTCAGTAAGTATGATAAATAAATACAGAAATTGTTGCCAAAAATAATAAACCTTATGATAAACGTGAAATACCTGTCAAATAAAAAACAATATTTCATTCTAGCAAATTCACAATGTCCGCCGTTCATCAGCGCTGTACAAATAATGGCAGCTAAAGAGAAAAGTTCCCGCTTTTTACGTAAACATAAAGTATTTTTAACACCCTTATCTAGTCTCGCCTCTCGTTATAATATACAGGGCTGGTATATTTTTTTTAATGTTACAATTGCCAGGCAACATATATATGTAGTCAGTCATATTTTCTCAGTCATTTTACAAATATGTACATAATAACAATTATTATTATATTTACTGTTATGAGTTGCAGGACTTGAATAAAAACGCCGTTAGAATTACTATAGAGTTTATTAGAACTATACAAACACGTATAACACAGGTAGGTACAAATATAACCGAACACGACACGTCCAAACGTAATGCAGAAATTTGTAATTACATAAAACGCGCAAAGTCCGTCACCAAAAGATTCTCGATTGTAGTACACACGTCTTGCTTCTCTCGTGGTTATCGCTCGACTGCCTGATCTTTCAATTGGGGCATTGCTTTATAATGCACATATGCAATATGTCTGCCCAACCGCGTGGACTGAATTTCCTAGAATCAGTTTGTACTTTAAATCCGAGACGCCTGGCAGTGATCACAATACGACAATAGGCTGTAAAATATTACAATATAAAATGGGCTGTTTTTTAATCACAAAGTAAACAAAAGAAGTCCACATGCCGAAAGGTAATAAAATGTGCTTCTACAGGTAGGCAGGTGTGAATTTGTGTTTTGTCTCAGAATGAAATGTGGGCCGTTTACTTACCAGGATTCTGTACCTTAGTATCCAGTATATAACGTAATCCCCAAAAAAAAAGAACATGGTAAAAGTGTATATAGTGAAATTTCAATACAACACTTGACAACCCTATATAAAGACAACGGACCAGCAGGTCCTGTTATTATTTTTTATTCAAATACATTTTCGCCGTGCTAAGAGGGAAGGGACCGAGTATGTTTTTGAGAGGACAGTTTAAAAGTGTACCAAGACTATCTTAATTTTAGAATAAATACTTTGATAATGAATGTGGGGAGACTTTTATAAGAGTTTTGGGTATTTTCATGACTTTTTTTTGGGGCAAACTTGGAAAGTGCCGAGGGCTTTTTAAAAGTAGCTCTTGCAGCAGTGGACTTACGAGGAAATAATTGTATTGATGTATTTTACTTGCATAAAAACTTAACTACGTTTTTATTTATCATAAGCGAAGCAGCGGGCAGGAGGGGTACATATATAAACGTCCTTGCAAAATTATGCAACTGATGGTGAAAACCGCTTAAAATCGGTTGCTTAGTTAGGTGGAGTTATCGGATATACAGACCGACAGACAGACGCGGAAAGTGACTTAGTTTTATACTATGTAAAAGATATTACGTGATCCAGTAAAGGCCCACCCACTGACTATCGTAAACTTAAGTTATGTTGACGTTTTGATCTAAGAAAAGTATCTTCACAAAGTCCTGCCCTTAATAGGGAAGCACAAAAGCTTCTAAAATCAGAGTTCTTATAACAGTCCATGTAGATTGGAAACAGTATATATGAACTGCATAAAAAAATTAAATCAGACGGTTAAATTTTGGTGAGTTTGTAAAGTTACTGCGACATTTGTTTTCTATGAATATTTTATTTTTTTATTTTATATTTATTTTATTTTATTGGAACAACAAACAGCTACATTATTAAAATTAAACACAAAATTACAACTTAAATGAAATATTAATCAATAATGTAGCCCACAGCGCTGTCCACAGATTAAAATGTAAATATATTATTAAAGCGATTTTGGTAATTTTGGTAATTGCTAGGCTTTAATATTAAATATTTAGATACTTATTGATACAAGAAAGGAAAAGAAAGTTAATAAAAGAAGAAGAAGAGCAAGGAGAAAATAGAAATGGAATTAGTGTTGTGTTAGTGTTTTGTGAACAAGGAATTTAAATTTAGAAGCTGAATTGGCAAATATGTCTATGTGTTCAAAGAGTTTATTATGTGTGTCGACCATACGTGTGAGAGGAGAGCGAAGGCCACAGTTTGTGCGGCAGGCACTTATAGCAAACAGTCTACCCGTGCGCACCTCTCTTCTGTGGACAGTTCTTGGAACAGCATAGCACAGAGTGTTATGTTATTGCTCTATACAGTCAAAAACATTATTTACGATATTGTACAATGTAACAGTTTCAAGGTATTTGCGTCTACTCTTTAGTGTCAATAGGTTATATTTGCTTAGCAGTTGTTCATAGGTCAAATATTTTCCGAAGCATCTAAAATGCATGGCTCGCAGGAATCTTGCTGGACTTTCTCAATTGCGTCTATATATTTGGAGTAAAATGGGTTCCAGATAGTTACAGCATTTGTCATGTCATTTAAATTTAAGGAACATCAGAAACTTTATTTTGCAATATGTCAGTTTTATTTTATTTCTCTTTCTAGTCACATCACACGCACGGCGAGTTGGTTACCACCAGCGGAGAGCTGGCCTTCCACGAAAAATGGCAGTGGGAGTGGCAGCATCCAACCTGAAGAGGAGGAGGATCTACCTTATGGATGGGAACAGGCACTTGATAGTCGGGGGAAGTCGTATTACATCAAGTAAGTTAGCCACTTAGCATAAATGGATGATATTCCAGTTTTCTTATTTAAGTTAACACTTAGGACGATATTGTCTTCCAAAGTGAATTTATGGTTAACTCTTAAATTTCGAAGTGTGAAGTGAAAAAGAATTAAAATATTTGAGGTTGTAAAGCTTCAAAAATTCTTTTAAAGAAAATTATTTTAAAATACGTTGGGTATTAAGATATGAGGTATTCGTTCGTTAGGTTCGTAGCCAAATAACTAAAATAGTGGTTGTTTTATTTCACCAGTTTGTCTTAGTATCGTAACCAGAATCATCAGGATGATATTCCACACCAACCTAAGCTTTTTCTACCCCTCTATTCATTTTCATTACCCCTGTTACGTTTTTCCCATAATTTTCATCGTTTTTCCAACTATTCCATGGAAATTGGTTACATATAAGTTTTCTCTTTATTCTGCAAGGAGACCACATTCGGTGACATGCGAGCATCCATGTTACTCGCTTCAAACCTATAGGAAATTTTAGGCACAATATAATACAAAAACATCGTTCTTTTGTAGATAATTGTGTAAAAATACTTTGGAATCCTGTTGTCTTTCTTTCAGTCATGTTAATAAAACGACAACCTATGTGGCTCCCGAAGGGTGCTCCTGTGAGTCCCCACCGGCTCCTAGAGACGTGGTGCTGGAACGAGATCCCGAATTGGGGTTTGGATTCGTGGCTGGATCAGAAAGACCGGTGCTTGTCCGCTTCGTTACTGATAACTCGCCAAGTGTTGGCAAGGTATGTGTGATTTTGCATAATTATTTTTTAGGCTTCTGTAAAAACGGAACCCTTATTTAGTCGTCGACTATCCGTTCATATGTTTTTATATGTCGTAGCCATTTTTCTCAGAAAATACTGCGTTACATAGGAAAGAGTATTCTACAGTCTATGTACCACAACACATTACATATACATATTTTTTTTATTGCATAAGCTTAGCCGACAGTCAGAGCGGCCCACCTGATGATGATGGAAAGCGATTACCATTGCCTTTGTAACACCATAGGTGCTACCAAACTACTAATAGGCTGCCGCTCTCTGAAGGGAAGACTGTAACCTAGCCACTAATGTCGGAACACAACTCAAGGTTGTTATGGTGGCAAACTCTAGAACAGGGCTGGTAGCCATCCAGACAAGCAAATACCACTTAGCTATGGGTTGCTTTGTTGTCTCTGCCGTGCGGGTGCAAGAAATTATATTCTTTTTCTGTTTCTGCACGGATAATATATTAGTGACACCGCGAAAAAATTAAACTGATGTCTGTAAGGGAGACATTTAAAAAATCTGTACACAACCGTGTTGTCAGGCTGTCGTTAGTCGGATGCAAAGAAATCATAATGATTTTCAATTTCGATTTTTTATTTAAGTCCCATGTTAATATTCGCTTCCATAGCTGTGAAAATTATGCTTTACCCCGCTAAGTTGTAAAATGTGGGTGTAAATTTGGTGAAAAGTTAATTTAATAGATATTATAATAAAGTTTCAGGGAAAATTATTTTGTCGATATTAGCATTTATTATCACCTGCCTTTTTTACTATGACAGTGACAAAATCAATGCCAAAAGCGTTGGAGCCAGCAACAACAAAAAAAGAATAGAGTAGAAATTTTAAAAGAATTTTTTTTATACCTCTATTTTCATATACCTAGATGATATTTACGGTTTGTAGTCATATGGCGAAAATGGTCGATATTCGTTGTGCGTGGATTGGTAAGCACTTATGCATATTTTTTGTAATAAAATGTGATTCTAACTAATTTTCCAGTTGGAGCCTGGCGACCAGATCCTTTGCGTCAACGGCGAAGATGTGAGCCTGGCTGCACGTGAACACGTAATATCGGCAGTCAGGGCCTGCACCGAACGGGTTACGTTGAGGGTCTGCCAACCGGCGAGGACTGGGAATCCGATGAGGCGATCGGCCCTCTTATCAGCGGCAAAACGGGCCAGATTAAGAGCGCGCCCACCGAGGGTCAGATTTGCGGATTCAGTGCAGTTGAACGGCGCACCGATGTATCCCGTAAGTCTCCTATACTATTGCCTCCTATTTTATCCTATCGCCTATTGTTTTATCTAATAATATTCTAACTAATCTATTGTGTCTCTTATTTTGGTGAGCAATAAAATGGTATCTATCTATTTATTGATCTTTATTATAAAATTGTAAGACTTCTGTATATTGATGCTATAAAAAGATTAGAATGGACTGTATTAAACGATAAACACTACTTTAGATTGTTTGTCTGAATGTCGATTCGTCTGTTTGTTCAGCACTCACATAAAAACTACTGTTACTATTTTTCTAATTCTAAATGCTTATTGATATTATCATGTATTGACGGGATGAAAACGTCTTGAGGTATGGAATCGTCAATCCGTGTTGAACAAGCGGAATAAGTATACACGTTCCCCTAAAAACGAGGAGCCCGAGCTCCACAATGGGTCGTTGATATAATGCGCCAACACGCAATAACACAAATCTATTGATGTTTCAGAACCCTTTATAAAACCATCCTACTGTATTAAAACGTTTCCAATCTTTTGCAGCCATCAGCTTTCTCGCTCGGAGATCTCTGCTTACCTCCAATGGCTAACGTCCTTAAAGTGTTCCTAGAGAACGGTCAAACGAAATCCTTCAAATATGATACGGCAACAACCGTTGCTGATGTTGTAACCAGTTTGAAGGAGAAGCTCTGTATAACAGCGGAGGAACATTTCAGTCTAGTGGTGGAACACGTAAAGAGTTTGAGACGAAACAAGCTGACACTCCTGGATCCTAAGGAGTCTTTAGCTAGGGTGAGTTTAACAACGCAAAACACTTATCCCGCGGAAAATTTCGTCATTAAAATCCTGAGTGTATCTTGCCATCGAAAATACATGTGTACCAAAAGTGATAATTATTAGTTCAATTACTTAGCACGTGTTTTAAATCCATACCTTTCGGAAAATATTACTTTTAGAGACAAAAACTAACCCTATATGGAGATGTTATTTAGGCATACCTGCGTGAAATGAAGATTTTATATGAAAACATATGGCCAGTCCTTAATCCCCAAATAGAAATTGGAGCCCTGAGGCTACATCGGCCCAGTCTTGCACTTATGGCCTAGCCACCAAAAAATAACAATCCTGGCCCACTGCCTCGGGGCGTAAGAGTTGTAGATACACGATGCACTTTTGATTGAAATTGAAAAATAACAAATATAATCCTCGAAGCACAATAGGCGAGATCCCACGAACGATTTAAAGAGCGTGCTATTTCGATAGCAAGTAATTTGGTGTTTATATGCCATTTGATCTCCAACTGCCTGTAAGGGGGCGGCAATCAGACCTCACGCGCAACGACGGATGCGGCAGTAACTGGTCTGATATCGAACACGGTATATTAAACATGATATTTGATTCATTCAACTTGATTCGCGTCACTTTGGATCAAGTATTGTTTAATGTGTGTTTCAGATCGCAGCCCGTCCGGGATCTCATAAAATGCGGTGTCTATACCGAGTAGTGTTCATGCCGACGTCAGCAGCGGAACTGGCCCAGCGGGACCTGGCCGCGTTGGAGTACTTGTACCTGCAGTGCACGAACGATGTTGCACAAGAGCGGTTCGCGCCGGAGTTGCAGCCGGAGGTTGCGTTGCGGTTGGCGGCGTTGCACATGCACCAACATGCGTTGGCCAACAACCTCTCGCCGGCCAAGTTGACTGTTAAGGCCGTCGAGTAAGTAACTGATATTGTTGTTACAATTTAGCATTACTTATTTGGACCTTCTATTACATTTTATATATTAGTAGAGCAAATTAACGGTTAGTAAGATATAGGAACCCGCCATAAGAGATGAAAGAAAACCATTCAAATATATGCATCAAATAAATTATTATAGGTTTTGAATTTGAGTTCAAGGTCTAAAGCTTTCTCAACTACAAGGTTTTAATTGCATGTTTACGTAGTATTTGACAAAAATTTGTCTTCATAATTAATGACCATTTGGATTTATAGAAATGAACATATGCCTCTTTTAGTGTGAGTTTTGTAATTTATCTGCAATATCTCAACTGGCAACCACATTGTGCAAACATTCATTCCAATTTATAACTTATTATTATATTATACTACATCTATTTTAATAATGTTTTCCTTTCAAATTTCAGGAGAGAATTTGGTTTGGAGAGGTTTGTCCCAAGTGGTCTATTGGAGACTATGAAACGAAAGGAACTGAGGAGATTAATAGCGCATTTCCTCAAATTGAATTCGCAGATGACTGGAAGCCAGCGACAGTTGACGCAGTTACAGGTAACTAAACTACATTTAAATAAATAAAATTATTTACTGAATGAGTCTTAAAAGGTGACAGCTTATGTATCCTGCAGATACTATTTCTTTGTCTTTTCTATCATATTTATATCAATCCATCAGATCTCTCCATACATTTAAATTGTATTAACAGGTAACGCCACGGCACAAAATACATTTAAACAGTCTTAATTTTATAATTATATTTGTATGCCATATCTTCTCTTTTTGCTTTCACCTTTTCCTAATCATTTGGAGTCGGAGCAATATTTCTGTTCCTTTTATAACTCTCTGTTCTGACAGAAGTTCTCTCGCATCACAGATCTTCATGTCTTCTCTTATACAATTTATTCGTTTATGTAAATAATCTTTCAGTTTAGCGTTAGTTTTGGCATATTATAAAAACAATCCATGTATGTTCATGAGGAAGGATGATAATTCCTTAATTTTCATTGTTTCAACGTTTCAGTATTTTTTATATAGCTAAGGGAAAAAAATGCCTGTAGTAACTCAAACACTATGTAAAGTATAAGGTTCTATAATGAAAATAAACGGACAAAACATTACTATGACAGTAGTGTCATAAAGGTTGGTAAAGTTGGTGGTACTAGACCGCAACACATCCAGCATGAACAAATCGCAGATACTTTGAAGAGAGGACAAATTAACATCACCTCAAATAAATTATACAGAGTAAATTTTTGAGTGGGCCCTTCAGGGCCAACAAAAAACACTGAAATGAGTCTCGAGGCAGATTTTATGAAAACTGAAATGGTATTATTAGATTTTTTTTTAAATCAATTACCCTTGTCAGGAATCGAATAGGCTGATTTTGAAAAAATAAACACACCTGTATTATTATACTAAATCATAGCGTAGCTTGTAAGGATCAATTTATGTGAAGAAATGTCAAACGGCAAACCAAGGGAAAGGGGGGTTGTATTTGACCAAATTTTTTTCCTTGCAATAATTAAACATCAAATGCGCCGATTATTGGACCGTAGCTCATTTGAACGCAATCAATATTTACCCGTCAAACTGATTATCAATATGTTTATCAGTCAATCTGATTTGATGATTTGGGGTAAAATAACATGCATTTCGAATGTTAATTTATAGATGCCGATGAAAAATATAACAATTACCATATTAAATAAATTTATGTGAGGTTTCATTAATGTATGGAAAATAGAACATCTTGTTCAAAAACAACACCTTCCTTTAGTTTTCCGTTTCATATTACGTCACAGAAAATTGATCCTTACAAGCTACACTACGATTTGGTATTATAATAATACAGGGTATGTATATTTTTTTCACAATCAGCCGATTCGATTCCTGATAAGGGTTTTATTTAAAAATCAAATAGCATTTTAGTTTCTGGCAAAATCGGACTCCCTTTAAGTGTTTTTCGCTATCTAGCATAGCCTAGGATTTGGCCCTGAAGGCCCAGTTGAAAAATTCACCTGTATACATTTATTACAATGACTTTATAATACAATAAAAGTAAACTGAACTTTTTTATATTGTATCCAACGACTCAACCTACTCATGTGGAAAACAACCGTGATATTATGCATATATATATATATATATATATATATATATATATATATCGCACGTACGTTAATTGACTTTTTCCTTTTAGGCGAAATTGCACTATCTGGATATCGTAGCCGGTCTTCCTAGCTATGGGGCTAAATGCTTCAGCAGTACTAGACCAGAACGTGTTCTATTGGTTTCACCGCGATTTGGACTTAGTCAAATTGTCGGCAGGAATACCTCTGTGGTGAGTCCAACAGTATGTTGTTAATATATTAGGTTTATTCTTCCCTTATACATGCGGTCAGCCGGCCGCAAGAAGAACATGTATGTAAAACTGATTTCTATACGAAATACGGTTGCTCGAAACACTGCGGCTCTATCCCCGGTCAGCCGAATCGTGCTCTATGAACAGTATGTGGTTCAGTGTGTGTCCGGTGCTCAACCAGGTGATGCAGTTATGGTCCCGTTGCCGTAATCCGTTTAACTGGATATTCAACCGCATACTGCGGTCAAGACGGCTGACCGGAATTCGGCTACCATATAGTTCAGCTGTTTAGTAGTGAAAATTTAGATCGAGTTACTTTCATATTTATAGTATTGGTAGGAATGGACTGAATAGTTTTCTTAACACCTAACTCCTTATTTATAATACGAAGTTTATCGGCTTAATACAATGTTATTGTTATGACGTTATAAATAATGTTATGACGGCCGACCTCACCATAACACAGAGGCTCCGCGCTCGATTCCTAGCTTGGTAAATGTCATAAACGAACATTCCGTTATTTACCAAGGTCCGAGTGTCTGGGATCGGCCCCAAAGTGGTCCGTTGTATATTACCCATAAGACAAGCGTAACTTGCTTAACTTGGTGTTATATTATACAATATGTGTTTTTCCTTTTGATTTATTGAAAAAAAAAAGATAATTTGAACTTGGATTATGATATTCCAGCCTCAATCAATAGCCTCTCTGGAAGAGGTGGAGGGCATCAGGGTGAAAAGGGAAAGCTCAGGCAGCGCGGATGTCTCCATATTCCTGCAACGAGACCGGGTGCTGGCGTTGCTCATGGACGAGAGGGACGCCACCGAGATGCCGCTTGTTATTGCCGGGTATGCTCTAGTTGATTATCCAAAGCTAGTCTATTGGACACTTATAAATCAAAGCTATGCGTATAATCCCGTGAGTAAGGGGATTTTTAACACGCTTTTATTAGCTTCACCTGTATGTATGTATGTATGTTTGTAACCGACCCCTTTGAGCTCGATTTTGTCCTACTTTGAACGATCAGATTTAATTCAAACTTTGTACACCTGTCAAAGGTCGATGAAAATGCAATAATATAGTACCATGGAGCTGATCTGATGATGGAGTGGGAAGGTGGCCATAGGAACTCCTGTACTAAATAAGATAGACCCTTCGTGTTTGGGCTCGTATGTTTATATCGCGTGACAATGCAATAATATGGTACTATGGAGCTGATCTGATGATGGAGTCGGAAGGTGGCCATATGAACTCCTGTACTAAACAAGATAGACCCGTCGTGTTTCGGCTCGTTTTACTTGTCTTGGCTAGCTCTCTGCTGCTACATGATATGCAGGATCTCAAAAGCTTGTATATAAAAACATAAAAAAAATCAACTAAGTAAAAAATGAAAAATAAAAAATTAATGTACATTATTGTAAAAAAGCGTGGGGTGTATTATAATATCTTAAAAAGCGCTTTGAATCACCCCACGCTTTTTTACAATAACGTACATTCATTTTTTTACACTGTACTTAATCAAATTGATTAATTATTTCTTTTTTGCACTCCACGGTAAGACCCCATTGATCAGAAACCAAATTTATTAAATGTTATTTTCTGTTTTTTTAGTTGGATTTTTTTATGAAAGCGTGTTTTTTTTTTACTGTTATTTTTTAAAGGCAATACGTTTGTGGCGACAAATTATTGTACGCGTATTATCTATGGATTATATTGCTTTTGGTGAGGACTCTTAGTAAAATGCGTCTCACAAAAATATGTCCCGTGGCAAAAAATGAAGCTAATTATAACAGATCAGCCCAGTCATATTGTTAACATGTTTTTATTAAGTGTCTTAAAGTAAATGTTTCATTACATTATTATTCTATTTACAACTTTTAAATCGAAATATTTTTTTTACTATTTTATCTCTCTAATATTCCGTTATATATCATCACGCTATGACCAATAGGAGCGGGGCACCAATGAAGAATGTTTCAAAATCGGGTGTTTTTGCCTGATTTCCTTTTTTTTACTATTTCACGTGGACGAAGTAGCGGGCAAAAGCTAATACTAATATATTATTGCTCGTGAGTAGCAGTAAATAGTCTATATAAAACTTTTTGAATTTCAGATATTATCGTCTGGCAACCGGTCAAGAATTAAATGTGGAGTTGGAAAGGGAACCTATTACTGAAGATATAGGTAAAGAAGCTTTATAATAAATTAATTTGATTGCGTTTGAAGTATTAAGTGATCACAATATATATATTTCTTATATGCAAATGACATTGTTTTGATGTTTAGATATTTGTTGGTATTTTCCTCATTGACTTTTAATATGCAGTACGGTGCATATGAATTTCCGATAACGGAGATAAATTTAGAATACTTTTATCCCGGAAAATGCTAATTGTTTTACCAGTATATACTTCAAAGATTTCGCAAGTGAAATTGAATACAAGGTTCTCTTAGATAATATTCACAAATTGGTCTCTGTTACAGCGCCTCCATATTTGTCACAGCACAACGTAGTTCCTGCAAAATGGAGCTATTTGCATTATGATGACTCCATTGTTATGGCTAAGAAACATTTTGCGATATTCAGTATGCCTCCACCATATCATTCCACTCCAGACCAAGCTAAAGCAAACACTGATTCAAATATGAACACCTGCATTTCAAATCGAAATCATAGCAATAACTCCAGTCCACTTGTAGGCTATGATTCAAAATCCGGTCTACTTGGACATGATGTTCACTTCGAAAAATGCAAAAGAAATGAAGACTTCAGACTTTTTGATCCAAATGACGCTTATTACCTCGACGATGGCATGGGTTTTGACCTTCAAAGCGTTCTATCTATGGAACTCTTAGAGAATGCGAACAACCCACGATTAGTTGAAGCAAAGAATGAAGAAGTTTTAAAACGTGTCGCAGAAATGCAAAAGTTAGTTGAAAATTCTGAACAGTATTTGACTGAAAACTGTGATTTTAACGATGTCTATCATGACGGAGTGTTAAGAGATGAGCTTGTTGGCAAAGAAACTTGTGTAGATCATGTAGAAAGTGATACTGAATCTAATAATAGTAGTAGAATGTCCTCTGCAGATGATGCCCCAGGAATATTGAAGCATAGCGATTCTTTACTACTCTTAACTGAAACAATTAATCAAGGTTTAAGTGGGTTAGGAGTTCAAGAAAATAAAGACAATAACAGTCCGTCTATGAATCGGCAATCTCAAGGTTTAAGTGCTATTTTGAATAACTGTGGTCTCACTGATGCATTAAATGCCTTAAGTACCGATTTTCATTCTGAAAGTGATAATGACTCTTTGTATACTCCTACGAATAGTCCTATACATAAACACCAAAACAAGAGTACCAATAAAGCTGTAAGAACGAGCTTTGGACTACATAGTCCAGATCCTCTAGACAACAAAGAAGCAAATTTGAAGGAATATTTGAAACAGTTACGAGACAAAAGTAATAAAGAAGAAATAGCTGCTGCAGAGCATCCTTTTTATTATCAAGAAAGCTTAGTAGATAATGATGCTGAGCTTATAGATTTAACTTTGATTCCCCCACCTCAAACTCCAGACGAATTAGATTGTGCTACACAAGTGCCTCAAATCGTTCCAATTGTGCCACCCTCATTCGCAGATACAAAACAAAATTCTGAAGAAAATATTAACGCACCTAAAAGTGCTAACCTGGAAGAATTTATAGCTAATGTTACTATTCAGCCACCTATGTTTAAAGTGACACCAGCTATCGAATTGACTCCAGAAGAAATCATGTCATACATCATTCCGCCGCCCCCAGGCTCAAATTCTTCCACATTAGATAGAGAAGCTAGATATGTTAATCAAAATCAAATTCTAGAAGCCAAAACTGCACAAGCCAATGGTGATATTAAAGCAACAAATGGTGATGTTGTTAAGGGTACATTAACTGTAAGTGAGATTAGAAATATGTTTGCAGCTAAAACTTTGAGTGAAGCTAGAAACAGTCTTTTGTTAAAAGATAAAAATAAGACAACTGGTTCAAGTAAATCTGATTCACCTAAAGGCAGGCGTAAAAGCGTCATCAATGAAAAACCAAACGGCAACGCACATGTAATAGAGTACCCAACGGTCGAAAGAAAAGGCATGTTTTCCTGCTGTAGTAAAGATAAAAATAAAACTGATGAAAATGAAGAGACTGAACAAGTAGATGGACAAATGCAGAATTCTGACTCGATGCCTGATGTCTGTGAAATTCGGCCACCACCTAGAAGAAAAAACTCCGATCATAAAAAGCCTCCTGAGAGACCACCAAAAACACCGCCAACACCTGCACCGAGACCGAGATCTAACTCATTCACTTGCGTCAACAACGAATTATCTGCTGTAGAAATATCTTCAACACATTTTAGTACTTTGAATAACAGAAAATTAAACTACAAAGTCGTTTGTGATATCAATGAGCAAAGTACGCAGAATCCTCCACAACTACCGCCAAGGTTTGAAAAGGCATTAGCTCCGCCACCGCCATTGCTTTTGCCCCCTAAAAAGCCTCCATTACCTCCAGTTCCAAGTGTTGAAGTTTTACGATTGAAAAATGCACAAAAACACACACCAATCAAAACAGCAGAGCAACGTCTAGCTAGCATAGGCTCACCACACTTTCAGCGTAATTTGAATACGTATAGAAATTTAGAAAATGAAAGTAGGTCTGAAGAAGACAATATTAGATCATCGCCAAATTATAGTTCGTTAACATTACAAAGTCGACACGTCAGATCGAATTCAGAGACAAAGAATACGATATTAAAGAACAAGGAGATGTCTACGGCTTTATCCTTGTGTTCCCCGCAAATGAATAGAAGATTTAGCAACAGGCCTGATCTATTGAACGGCGCACCTTGCGATTTGAAAGTATTCAGTCCGCCATTCGATAGAAAATCCTTTCGAGAAAATTCAAGTCCAACGCCTAAAGTAAATCACGTAAGATTCAAAGAGGATGTAGTTGATGATATACCAACACCACCTTCTCCACCTACAGTGAAGTTTCCAGAATTCGGAGCGGGAAACAATGGACACGTGTCGATTGAAAATTTGCTTTGCAAGACTGAAGTGGCTGTGGAGGGATTATTGCAAAGGCTTCACCAAGTAGCCCAGAAATGTTCCCACCAACATTCACATGGTGGGGGAGAAGACATTGATGAAGTTAAATTTCAGGTGTGTTCACAATTCTATTCTGAACCCAGTCTCATTCTACACTAATAATCAACTTCATCGACTAGTCATGGAGATTTAGGATATCATGTGCACAATGCACATAAAGTATTTCAATGAATGAATGAATGAATATGAATGAATTTTTTCACACGCTACCGACTCCAACATAAAACATATTTGATGTTCATAATTATTTCCGAACATTTTCTTACGAAATAAACTATTTTATTCCAGCGTGCAAGGAGCGAGTTGACTTCCTGTGCAGTATCTCTAGTGGGTGCCTCTAGGACTTTGGTGGGAGCATTGGGTCAGGCTGGAAGCACAAGAGGGGGAAATGCTGCAACTGCGTTGGCAGACTGTCTCACGCCATTGAGAAGGCTCTCTGATCTTGCACAGGTAAATTTTATATTATACTTATTCTGTCTGCTCGATTCGGGTCACCTGATTTTGAAAGAACTGCCATGTCTATTACACTTATCCAAAGCGGATTAATGGGATTTGCACATCGACAATCTCCATGCTCCAATCTTCTTCATTGTTTTCTTTCTTCCATCGGCGGTTTCTTTCATCGGCAGCATATGGCATATAATCGAAACGGCACATTAAACCAAATAATGAAACCGCATTTGTACAAGAGTCGGTCTTACTACCCCGACTTTAATGGTAGTATCCGGATTTTAACTTCGTACTGTTGTTATTATAGGCCCTCGGAAGACATACTTCCTCTCCTCTCCAAACACGAAATCTGGTCCTTCGAGTTCACGACGTGACAGCGGCCTTTAAAGAGTTAGCTGGTGCGGAAATGTCGCAAATAATCCATGAGCACAATAAAAAAGGTCAAAGTCAAAATCAGGAGACGAGTTCTACCTTGGAAGGTCAACTGGCGTTAAGGGCAGAATGTCTTGCTAATGTTCTAGCGACGCTTCTCAGGAGCTTAAGGGTATTTTCTCCATAATACAATTTTTAATAGACAATGGCTAATCATAGTTGTATATTTCATCTGTTTTAGTGATGTTCTACAATGATTATAATTGTAGTAGTGACGAGTAGCAGCCAATTATCCCAAATTTAACTGAAATATTTGATACAAAAATTTCAATCTCTTAAAACTTTTAACAGACTGAAGTTCGTTTTTAAGTTGATTTTACTTGTTGAAGTATATGTAAAGTGTTATTTGTACACGTCACTACATTCAATGTAAAAAGAAAATCTCTGGGAGAAATCTGAAGGTATTGAATGTATTTTGTTTCAATATTGACAATGCAATAACGACACAATTAGGATAGTATTTGTTTAATGTTAATGGAATGATTTTACACATAACATCTTTATAAGGAGTATTTTTTCAAGCCATTTCTGAATCTATTTTGAATTTTAGTAATACTTAAACTTATTAATCTTGAAATACAATTGTCAAGACTATTCTTTTCTTATTTGTATAAAAGTAAAAAGTTTAATGATATTAACTTGTATAGAGATTTTAATTTGTTACGATAGAAATGAAAAATACAAATGACAGTCGAAATAGAAACTATCAATCAAAAACCATGTTAAAATTTAGTCGTAGAAGAGTGGACTAAGCATTCTCCATACAATTGTGAAGTGAATAGAGGAGAAAAAGTGTAAGAGGGTTAAAACGATCTTGTGACCTAGTTGTTGTCTTTTTCTAGAATTCATTTTAGAGTCAAAAAAACCGCGACAAAAAAAACTCCCACAGAAAAAATAAAGCGACTAAAAGTGGCAGCTCCGCTATTTGATAGAATTTTGTTCGTAAAGTAGCCAAGAAATAAATAACAGCTTTAATTGTGAAATATTTTGTATTTATTAATCAGTAATTACCAACATCGATTTACGGATTAGCAAATAATGACTGTGTCAGGATTAAGTACGGCTATTAGTAGCGACCGCGTCTGTGGAACTTCTTCTACAAAGTGGTCACTTTTAAGTGTACTGCTCAGTCTATTCTCTACGTCTGCATAAGATCCAAAATCTAATGTTTGAGCGCGAAGAACTGCATTTCCTATTTTAGGGAAAAGGGTTCATAAATAAACATCTGTTTCTCTTAAAATGTTATAGCTTTTAATACTTATTGTTTATATTGTAGATATAATTTATTCTTATGTTTTTTATCGGTCCATTTACGTTTAAAGGGTTATTCTACAATAAAACTAGGCGTAATTGCATGGCGGAGGTAAAATCCTAACGTGGTCTACTAGGGAGACGCACCGCCATTTTTTATTGAATATTATAGGCTAACGGCTAATAGGTAAAGATTTTATTTCGACTGTCGTTTTTATATATTTCTAGCTGTAGGCATATAAGTTATTATTGTAATTTCTGTTGAACATATAACCGTTACTAAAATGAGACCAAATAAAATTAGATATCTAACGAGAATTTTTACAAATTTATTAATTATTATCGTATTATATATGTAGTTGAAAACACCTTGTGTTAATTTTAGTTGTAGTTTTGTAAATTTTAACATTTGTTGGTTGGTAGATGCAATTTGTTATGTAATATCTTTTAAAATGTTTCTGCAATAACGTGGCAATACTAGACGCATGTTTTATCAACGGTTTAAAGACTCATTGGCAATTTTTCTAGTGTTGTAAACCTTTGAATAATAACTATAGTTATTTTGTTCTGAGTTATTTTCTAACCATGCAGCTGAAATGAACACCAAATAAAATTTTCTCTCATATTTGTATCATTTGGTGAAATAATTAATGTTGCCAAAATAAAAATGTGCTCTTTAAACAAGTTTAATAATAATAAAATCATAATTGTAATAAATTTTGTATTGAAACGATATTGCAGTGAAAACACATTAATAAATAGAAATAATTTAAATCATCACACTTAAAAAGTTTCCAGTTATAATATTGTAAGAAATTGTTTTAATTAAGGCTAGATACTATTGAATATTGTATCAAAAACTATGATCAAAAATCTGAAAGTTGATAAAAATAATTCTACTTTTAAGTAATTTGTTAGCCTGGTAATTATTTATGTCAATGCCGTTCGCTCATTTTCTATTTCATCTAATAGTATATGAGATGTTTTGAATTTTAAAGCCGGATGAAAATAATAACATTACAAAATGATATATGAATTAAAATGTATGTATACAGAAAAGTAAAAAATAACATGGGATTTTTGTCTTCAACAAGATGGCGGTTTTATTTGCGGTTTGTTTAGGACTTTCACTGAATTTCTTTAGGAATAATTCCGGGAAAATATTGCAAAATATGCACTAACTTTGTAAAAAATATAGCTTGTAAAATAATTAAATAAAATGAAGATCACATAAAAAGCAGCTCAAATAATGAAGTGTATTACGTATAAAGGTTAATAAAATTAGATGAGGCTAAATGTGTTGTCAGGATCGTAGCAATCGGCAATCCATTTTCTCTTCCCCCCTCTGTGGGAAATAATGCCGTCTAGTCTAGTCGGAGTTGACATCCCTTGGTTTTAAAACTTAAACATTAATTTTAAAATTTTTGATGATATTGAATTTTTCAAATGGCCTTTCTTGAAACTTGATTTCTATGCAGTCTGTTAATATTGCGAACGGCTATAGTTTCTGTAGACGAAGTGTTACCATAGTAATAAATTAATTTAACGATACATATCTATTTACAAATGCATATTAGTGTTATATTTTTTATTGTATAAGGGAGTTTGTTCAGACATAGGGTGCAAAATATCAAAATGTAATCATATCTAAATGTCTAATTAACCATATCTTTGTGAAATATGAATTTAGGTGGAGGAACACTTTTGGCAAATATTTATGATGAGTACATACCCTAGATACTTACTATAAAATAATTGAATTAAAAAAGAGCAACCTAAAATTACAAAGCCTTTTTGCACCTAATTTGTTAATCTCTAAATAGAGAATATTTAATGAACCCTTATTACACTACGCAGTTTTCGAACCTTTTCTTTTAAATGAAATCAGTGTAGTGAGGGTTATATACATACCGCGTTTTCGCAGTTCAGTGTTGCTAGCACTTTGCCCTTTTTACTTTCGAACAGTGTTTTAAGCAATAGTTTTTTTAAAACACGCGATGTGCTAATATTATAAATATTGGTGCTATTTTATAACAAAGGAATCGAATGTGCGTTTTAGTATTGCTGTTTTACCCCAGTTAGTTAAGTTTTTAATTATGTATGCACCAGTGATTTGAATTAAAGAACTACTTGAAATGTAAATGAAACCCGACGATGCGTTTCCTACCTTTATATCTATTAGTATAATTACAATACTCATAGTTTGGTAAATACCAAACCAGTTTCCATAGGCATAGTCGTCTTGTTATGTAAAGAGCTTGTAATTTCAAAATAAATCATAGATTACACCGGCCCATAAGAAACTGGTCTGTATTTTAACCAGACCCATGTATTTTTATGTATTTCGGTGCGCTAAATCCGAATCTGGGCCAGTTTCGTCCATACACCCTCAAAATATTGAGGGTGTATAAACTAAACTGACCCCAGATTGGGATTCAACGTATCAAAGGATCTGGTTAAAAGTAGCTCCGCTTTTCTTTTTTTTGTAGTCCAATATTATTATATATTGGAAAACTAGTCTCAATTCAAAATAAGCGATAGAGATAAAACAATCCATATTGTTAAGCCAAGAATACACATGCCATCGAATTGTACAAGTAACTTGCTTGCCAATAGATAGCACTCTATGAAAATGCTGTTCGGTTCCTGGTGTACGTACAAGTAAAATTGAATCGTCATGTGAGTATGACGCGTTTCATGTATTAGAAACAGTTTGATATTTCCGAAATCTAAATGCAGTTCTCTATTTCGCTCGTACATTACCATATTGTCAGAATTTACTTACGACAAATCTGTATTTCACAAATTTTACTAGCATAAAAGGTAGAAAATAACAGGGGCGCCACTTTCGCAAATTTTTCTGAACTCTAGCAACTCTAATATTAGGTCAAGAGTAATTTCGATACTTACTAGTGATTTTTAGTACACCACACAGAGTACTTTATATATACGGGTATAGAGTCAACAGTCATAATATATATACTAACGCACTCTATCGGTATACGACAATACAACGGCAAAAACCGTCCAGGGCGTCCAGTATTATTTTGATTATTATATTAGACTTTTGGAAATTGCGGGAGTTAATAATTTAACTCCTACAATTCCCAAAAGCCTTTAAAAAATGTTTATAGTAAGTAAATAAAACAACAATTTAGAGGTAGCGTGATTTATTATGTTTCCTTTTATTAAAATATTCAAAGGAATACATTTTAATAACATCATTTGTATCCACATCTAATCTGGTGCCGTTAGAATGTTTACTTACGAGTTTTACCGCATCTGGCCACACAAGAATCTCTTTCAGAAGAAGCCTAAATCTAAGTCAACAGAGAACAAATGGTTAGGCAAATCGGTGTTCAGGGTACATGCATAAGTCCAACGTGATAAGCGAAGTCTTCCGAGTCCAGGAATCAAACAAAGTTGTCGAAAAATAATCAAAACACAAACAAAGTACATACGTTGACGAATGTGATTCGTATCGATCGGAATGTCGTTTTGCTTTTGATATAATTGACATCTTTGATATAAGTTATTGGTAAATCGACAATTCATCAAAAATCCAGTAATTAAAGTTAAAAAGAGCTTTATAATTTGAAAAAGGTTAGAAATAGAACTTACATACAATAAAATATATTTATTACCTGATATGCCTTGCAAAAACATAAAAACGTTTCAAATAATTCTTAAACAAGTATTAAAACAACTGCGTATAACGAAACATATTATTTTCTTTCATTTGGTGTTTAATTTGAGAACAGTGACATCTACTGCAATAAGTACCTACTAATAGAACGTAAAAAATCTCTAAGAAAAAATAATTGTACTCACTGTTATGACACTGGTACATCATCAAAGATCGTGCAGGTATCAAGTTGCTTTAGTTACGACGTACGCATTTTGTCAACATATATGATGTTTAGTTTAATAATAATTACTATAATTTTATAAGCAAGAGCTTTAACATCTGGTCATAATTAACAGAACAATAATTTGATTAAAAGAAGCTAAAAGTAATCATTACAAATACAATACAATTTTGTTAAATATCGTCGATTTATATATAAGATATATGTAAAAGATTTTTGCTTCATCTTCCATTAGACATCCTTGGTAAACTATAAAAGACACTGCTCACATGAAATTTGATATTGTTACATTACATGCTTATTTAGTTATTTTTTTAGCTAATTTTAGATTCGGATCAACGTTAAAATGACGTGCATAAATTCGCTTTGTTTTGATTCACTAACTTGGCTACAGATAAAATAGAATATTGCCAGAAAGCAATAAACTAGATCTCCTTGCAGAACTAATGGTAAAATTATAACAATAAACTTAAAATGTTGCACAGAAATTTGATTTGGATTTTATATACATTTCTGTTAGTAAATATTAATTTTTGTGTTTTTTTTTATGTACCTATTGCCTTTTCAAAATTATTTTTCTATAACATTCGTAATGTTAATATTAAGATTTTGAAAAACAGATTTGTTGTAACTTCGGTCAATTATCTTTTGCCAAGTGGTAGGGCATTTGCCCGACTGAATGGCTACCACCCCTGGTCTAAAGTATGTCGCCATAACAACCTAGAGTTGTGTTCCGGCATTAGTGACCAGGTTCCAGTCTCTCTTAAGAGAGCAGCAGCGCATTTGTAGCACCTTTGGTGTTGCAAATGTCCATAGGCGATGGTAACCGCTTTCCATCAAGTGGGCTTTCTGCCTGTCTACTGAACCCCTGCAATAAATAATAATAAAAAAAACTTTTTTTTTTAAATCAAATTACTCTCATAAGAAAATCCTGTAGTCTTTAGACATTTGACTGATTTGGTACTAAAAATGTTTTTAAATAATAAAACATAAAAAGCGCCAGGAAAATGATCTCTAGCGCTATTATGAATGTAGTTTTGTTGGATTTAGGAGCTGTTTAGAATTACGTTTTCTACAATAGCGTTGCGGACACATGTTACAAAAAAATCTATTATTTTTACATATAGCGTTAAAATAAATAACATCTCACCACGTAACTTTTAAAATATCGCAATATAATAATATATTACTTGAAAGTAATAATTTTAATTACTTTCAAAAAATATAATTAATTATGCTATGTGGCTCCTTAACTTGTATCTTCTTATGACGTCATAAGTAACTAGTCTGTAGATACACAAGCACCCAATCTATGAGGCTGCGATGTTCCGTAAGGTGTATCTCAGTTGAATTGACTCTCCGCTCGGTCCGCTCCTCTATTGTGGTTCCCTTCTTTCATGCTACTAATCTAAAACTATACTTTTGCCATCTCTACGTTCTAAATAGATATATCGGAGGTTGTATTTTAAATATATGAATTTTGCAATTATTTTAATAATATATTCTCTTGTATTCAGTGAAACCGATTTTAATGTTGTGGTAATGCAATAAACAAATTACAGACTTATATTATCTGTTACACCTGTCTTCGCCTGTTTAGTACAATTTACTCTCTCTAGTTCCAAAGCTGATGGGATCCAAAGAAGAGGTTTTAATTTCCATATATTTAATTTAATTTAAAGTTGTTATTCATTCCCCAAATGCTAATGTCTTCTAGTTTAGGACATATATTATTAAATTTTAAAAATTAAGATAGTAGTATTCCTTAGGGATGATATACTGTAATATTGAATCTTCTGGGTATTTACAATTAAAAAATAATATAATTTTGTTCATTGTTTTTTCTGTTTTATTTAAACATTTTATGATGATTTTGTACCGTTAAACGTTAATAACCCCTTTTATAGAAGTTCCATTAAGTATGAGTGAAGTTTACTTAAACGTCACACAAAAATTAATAGGCAAGCAAAAGCCAACTAATTAACACCCAGTATACTTATACTGGGTGTTAATTAGTTGGTTTTTGCATTGCCAATGTAATAACAACATTTTAATGGAAAAAGAAAACTAAACTTAATGGTGTCCGAAATTTCAAAAGGTTGAAAATTATGTTTATTTAATTTGTAAATTTTATTTTTTGTACACTTATGTAGAATTTGACAACCATACATTCCATAATGCATTTCAATTGGAATTCCATATTGAATTTCATATTGAATTTGAGACACGTCTTTTAATCGTTTTTTTTCTCTAACGTGTATCATCCCTAACGACGCTAGTGTTGGCACTCAGCTTGAAACGTTTGCGATACACCGAAAACTCCGTACTCGAATATACGAAGCCGAATACATATATATAAACTTAAATCTTGTATATATAACGGGCTCTTCAAATAATGATTAAATATTTAATAACGTAAAACAAGGTAATATTGTATCACACTGTTTATTTATTGTTCATACCTAAACATAATGCAATGCATTTGATGTAATAAACGATTATAAACTTTAACTTTGGATTTTTATTTTACAAACGTAACCCGGAGGAGTGTTTTTAATTTTTGTGTCTTTATACATTCCTTAAACCATTCAACGGTAGTTCGCGTAGTTTCACAACCACATGTTTCTTTATTCTTAGCGGGATGAGCAAGGCCGCAAGATCAGCCGCAGCCGCAGGCCGCAGAAGGATATGTGGCGTAAACTTGGGGAGGCCTACTTCCACAGTCCCAATTCTGCTATTTCAAGTATACCTCGCTTGATGTTGTGAAAATATTCAAAGTAGATTCCATTGCCATTGTGCCAAAAATTCGTATTCTACTAAATCAACAATGAGTTAACGATATTGACTTAGTGGCGGAATAGTAGTAGAAAATATCGGTATTACCATAATCAGAAATAGCGTTAGCCGCAATGAATAATGAAAAGCTATCAAAATGTTTAAATTGATAAATTTGTGTTGTGTTTCATTAGCAACAAAACCCAGAACAATTATTCATAAGCTTTAGATATTTTATGTGAAAAGAATGACCTGTGTGCTGTGGCGTCATCTAATTATGTAAAATTTAGCAATTTTTTGGTATTTCCTTCTACTATGATGTTAATATGCGGTATGGCAGAAAAAGTAAGACCTCTTAAATAGATACATACATAACTTCACGCCAGGTCCCTTGTGGGGTAGGCACGAACAACAGAGCGCCATTCTAGGCTTATTCTTACACACTTCACTTGCTTCTTTAACATTCATAGATAGTTCTTGTCATGCACGCTCGTCTGTTCTTAAGGCTTAAATAGATGATACTATAGATTATTGTGCGTTGTTAAAATTAAACTTAATAAGTACTAATAGTATCACAATGCACTATAAAAAATATTAAAAAGCAAGTACTGCAGGTATCCTATTTCTATAACAGCACGTAGGATGATGTACCCCGTAGGTCAGCAACCCGTTCTGTGTATGATGGCGGAGACATTTTTCTGTTGCCATTAGTTGCATTAATAACAACTAGTTCGCAGTTATATAAGCACGGCTGGGACCTCCCTATTATAAGGCTAGTAATACACACTTTCAAAATCACTTAGCTTGCGACGTCCACTTCTTTATTTAATTTCGTGGCCCAAAAAAATGTAGCTTATTTGGCATGGGCCTATTATTTGCAGTATTTAAACGAGCAGTATGATGATATCAAGATTTTTAAATTTAATAACGTGTAACAGAATCAAGGAGCAGCGAAAAGTATAGTATAAATGGTGGTATAAATAAATGTACTTAAAATCTTAACATCTGAAATGCTAGCGCTAAATTACACACAACCTCAACAAAAAAAATTTAGATTATACATTTCTAAGAAAAGATAAGCTTCTCCATATATTCAATATACTCTTTGGATAAGCTTGTTATTTATTAATGACATGGTCAATTGGTTGAAGCGAATCCAGTGACATCGACAGGGTAAATAATGACAATTTCGTTTACGGAATTTATCCTGTCAAAAATGGAAGTCGAGGCCTTGTATTTTGAAATACTTTAAAAAAGTTAGTTTGAACAAGTTCCGTTCAGTAACTTTCGAGATATTTGTAACAGAAGAACCTATACTTCTTTTATGAATTGCTCCGCCAATTGACAAAAGTGGTTGTTCGACGTTTATAAGGAACCCGTATAGTATTAGTATTTATATAGTATTTTTTTATCAATCAATCTCTCAATTGTTTTATGTAAAGGTATGAACGAGTTTTAAAACTTGATAATAAAAATTATTTTTTAAATTACCAAGCCGTAGGAACCATACAAAGTAAAACACCATCTACAAACAACAATAATATGTTGACAAAGTTAAACAAAATGTATTGTATACAAGCCTCAAGTTAGTGTAGCTGGTCACAGGAAATTTTCGCACGATCCTTTACAACCGGTCTGCGGTGGGCAACGGGCATAGAAAAACGTCCTAGAGCACAACTTGAATGTGCCCTGGGTTCAGTATTGACCCTATGTTATTAGAAATCTGAACTACTGAACTGTTACTGCAAAGTCAAAAGGAAAGTATTCGACTTGCTCAGCTTCTTTTAGCTTGCTTCACTCTGAGAGCATGAGCTCGGTGTACATATTCTGTTCGTCTGAGGCTCTGTTTAAAAAGCATTTTGGTCACACGTGATTGTAGTTATAGGCTACGAAGGATCGAAGAACTTTTTCTGCGGAATAGAGTACGTTAATAAGGCGACAACGAAATTCATAGCCTATTTATTTATCCCTCTCTGACCAAGGACAGGCTTTTTTCTTACTCGTCGTCAGCTAACCATTGTCTACAGCTGAACGTAGTAGGCCTTCCCAAGGTTTCACCACATAACCCGATTCTCCGCCTTCCTGATTCAATCCCCACTGTCACGGGCGACCATGCATAGATCGTTGGTCCACAGGACTGGATGGCGTCGTACACTAATTTGGCGAGACGCGGTCTCTTATCCAGAACTTAGTTGCTGCAATGCGACCAGCGCACCATAACTTCAGCGTGCTAATTTTGGGAGCTGTCGGTAACCTCTTACGGATATCCTGGTTCCTAATTTAATCCATAAAACACACTCCCAACATAACTTTTTATCCGTGCAGGAACGGAGAAAGAATATAATTTCCTGCGGCCGGGCGGCCTTTTTTTTTTTTTTTTTTTGTTTTTGTTTGAGGCGAGGAAAAATGCTGACCGATTTACGCACTCTCAGGGCCGTCACTAGGAAACGGCGCGCATCCATCGGGGGCGATAACGCTAGCAATAGTATGCTTTTTTGCGCTTCGTCCGCGATGGCTTGACACTGAGGAGTGTGGAAGACTCAGAGCGATGCCGCACGGGCGAGCAACCTCAATACCCACTAAAAAACCTCTCCTCCCGTCGACCCTGCGCTTTGTTGTGAAGGAAAGACTGAGATATAGAACATAGTTACGCAACAGTCGATCCAGCGCAATAAAGTGCCTGGAGTGTGCCCTGGGAGAACACACCCCACTTCGAAACGGGGGCTGAATCCCTTGCGTTGACGGCCGGGCGGCCTGTCGTAAGTCAAAACAACCCACAGCCAGGTGGTAGGGCATTTGCCCGACTGGATGGCTACCACCCCTTGTCTAAAGTATGCCGCCATAACAACCTTGAGTTGTGTTCCGGCATTAGTGACCAGGTTCCAGTCTCCCTTAAGAGAGCAGCAGCACATTTGTAGCACCTTTGGTGTTGCAAATGTCCAACCTTTACCGTAACCGCTTTCCATCAAGTGGGCCGTCTGCCTGTCTGCTGAACTCCTGCAATAAATAAAAAACTTGGTTCACAGTTTGCTGAACCGGCCCCAATGTTATTGTCCATATCTCGGCACCATAATGCTTGAAGACACCTCTTTAAGCATTGTGGGATGGTCCACGTGAAGACCCGATCCAGATTTGCGAAACACATATTTTCTTTATTAATGAATTATGTTAATAACATTGACATTAAATCATGTCAATTTTTTTATCGTAATGTATTTGTTTACAAACTTGTTTCGAAGTAAGTTTTGATCCCGTAAGCCTCTAATGCTAATTACACGGCAATGCAATTGTAATAAATGTACGCACTACAATTGTCATTCATTTGTTCACAGCGGAGTATTGATAAATCATAATGCGCGCTTAGCCTTAGAGGCTTAAGCGACCAAAACTAATAGGTTTATGGGCAAGCTTATAATACTAGTAAAATATAGTTTTGAAAACCTTAAATCATTTAGAAATTTTTGTTTTTTTGGGTTAATACCCTGTTCGTCTAGACTAACAAACAGTATGTTTCTATGAGAAATATTTCACGAATAAAATATTTAATCTAAACTGCATTAGATACCAACTGGTTCCTATAAATAATATGGTCCATTAGTTTGACGTATCAAGCCTGCAGGTCTCTAAGGAACTATTTTCATAATAGCAAGGACCTGCTTGGTTCTAAGGCAAAAAGGCATACAAGGAGCAAGGGTGCTTGTTCACCACTAAAAGATATAATGCTTGCCCGTCGCCCAGAAGTTTCATGCTGTTATTGGTTTCATAAATTAATGTTTTAAATTTATTTTACACAAGTTTTACTTACGTATAGTAAAAGTTTGCCTCAGATAGTATAAGATAATAAAATTAAAGATGGTTCGAAGGTGATAATTAACGTTTTAAAAATCTAAATTGTAAATTATAATTTATATTTTCATTTCCCATCTTTTATCCTTTCTGCTTTTCCGAACACTAGAGGGTATTTATGTGTATCAGAAGTTTTTATTTTCGACTTCACTGACGTTCCTGACTGTATTAAAGTGATGTTGGTTAGAATTCAGCATGTTTCTTTTCTAACATCTGTTATCTAATATCACTGTAATAATACGTAATAATCGTCCAATAGCACTGGATACATCTTTTTAACTGGGTATATGATTTTATGGTTTTATTTTCTGTATATGTTCTCTCATATAAGTATTAATATAAGACTAATAGGCTAAGATCCCGCTATACAACGACCTTCACCGAGTGTTTATTTAATGAAACCTATTTTATATTTAATTAAAGGTGTAAATAAATATATTATAAACAGGTAAATCGATACTAGCATTTTGCACCGCTCTGATTATTGAATTAAAATTAAATGAAAATAAAGATTATTTCATTATGAACACGGTGGTATAGGGTTGCCTGCGAAAAATCAGTCCCAAATTCCGGTTGTCGAATTTTGAAAAGTGAAATATTGCTGCGAGAGACTATGGAATGGCTGGGAGGTCCCAACCAACCATATCCCATGCGATAGAAGAGGACACAGCATAGCAGCTGTTTGAAGTCCGTCCATTTAAAGAAAGAGAGTGCGCATGCTATTTGATCTTGAACATGAAAAGGATTAATCCTGGCTACTCAAGAGTTGTGACCGGAAAGAATAGACAACCTAACATTTGCATATTCTATGGGCTACATACTTTCGATTGGTATAGAATTTGTTTAATAAACAAACCGGTGAAATGTTAAAAAAATAATTTAATCATATACTGGACTGAAATTTTTTGGGCAACCCATACGCAATATATTTATTGACACATTAAATTAAATATAAAATAGGTTTCATCAAATAAGCATCTCGGTGAAGGTCGTTGTATAGCGGTGTCCTATACTATAATGGTATCTTCTTTTTCTACGAGCGCGCGGTTTCCGCAACTCGACGACATAGCGCCTATTTTGCATGCGAGGGTGGATGAGGGTTTACTCCATCCAGCCCAGCTCCTCCAGGAAGTCCACCAGTTTATTGACATTTCTGAAGACTAATGGTATAAGTTTTACATCTTCTTGTACTTAATGTTTGTTCTATTGTGGCCTTACTTATAATCGTTTGTTAAATTTTAAGAAACTGCTCAGCAACTCATTAACGAAAATCTTACCCATAAACTCCTCTTAAGGATAAGAGGTGGTGGTAAAGTAACTCATAAATAACTGTCAAAAATAACCAACATCGAGAGATAGTTTAAGTGACTGCTAAGAGGCAAGATGACAAGTTTTATTTGAAACAGCCATTGATTAGGGGTTTAAGAGTCTCTTATTTAAGAGATAGCTAATCCTTTCTTAACGAGATTATTATAAGTAAGGCCTTTAGTCTTTTTCCATCATTGCCAAGGTTGGGATGAAGAAAACAAACATACGAATACAGTCAATAAATATTAGCATGAATTATGTTACTATATCTTTACCTTAGACAGCAGTGTCCCCAATCCTATAATAATAGTCGTTGGTTAAAGTTACTAATGTTTACAAATATGGTGCGTTGATATGGAGTTTGTTCACCTTATAATTTGCTCATAGCTTAGCAAACGACAATGTTGCCAATGCCAGATGATGTGTGTCTATATTCCTTGCAACGGTATACTCTAGAATAATTATTTTACTATAGTTAATTGCTTTTGCATTTGTTGTTCTAATTTTAAAAAGAGTTTTTTTATTTTTTATTTGCATGAGTTCAGCAGACAGGCAGATGGCCCACTTGTTGGAAAGCGGTTACCGTCGCCTATGGACATTTGCAACACCAAAGGTGCTACAAATGCGCTGCTGCTCTCTTAAGGGAGACTGGAACCTGGTCACTAATGCCGAAACACAACTCAAGGTTGTTGATGTCTCGTAGTCTTCTGTTTTATGACTTTTTTTCATACCTTAACAACTCTCGTAAGAGAATATGTTCCTTGCTTAACAATTTGCTACGGTCAAAGTTTAGGAAACTAAACAACTGCTATATTTGTCCAGACTCCTTACACCCTATAGGTACATATATCTAGAATAATTATTTTTACTATGTGGTTAATATTTTTTTATATTTTTATCTGAATTTAAAAGGTAGTGTATGGCATGTTTCTGGATTTGTTTTGGTGGTATAGATGGAAAAGAAACGAATTGTTTGTATAGAGAAGAATATATAATTCTAAATTTTTTGCAATACAGTTTTACTGACACAGTCAGTTGTAAAAAGTCAGTTCTATATTTAACACAAAGTAGCTTGTGATGAACTAAAAAGTTCTTAACAATTTGGCCAGTATCATGAATGCTTATTCATGCTTGAAAATAATCTCTAAACAAATAGGCAGTAGGAATGAACTAGTACCTTATAACAAACTCCTCCACTCCTTCCGCAACCAAATTATATGTTTGATTTTATTGAATTATGATGTTTGATGTCAACGAAATTTTAGCTCTTTGACTGATGCAAAACAACGGATTTTTCGTGGCAGCTCGAAAACAAATTCATACTCCCTACTTAATATTATAAATGTGAATGTAAGTCTGTTTGTTACGCTTTCACGCGAAAACTACTCAACCGATCATCATGAAACTTTGTACACATATTCTCAGAGGTATTAGAAGTACCATAGGATACTTTTATGAAAAAAAATCCACGCGGACGAAGTCGCGGGCAGCAGCTAGTAATAAATAATACAAGTAAACAATAACAAATAATATCCCAATGCAGTTACTGATGTTAGTAGATGTATTGGAATATTTTTGAAGCGAACTTCTTATGGGAGGGTAAACGGTTTCGTTACGTAACGCGCCAGTCTGTCTGGCTTCCCTTTCTCTCACGCAAGTTATCACTTCTGTCGGGCGTCCCGAGACGCACAGGTTTTTTTAAATGTTTGTTGTATCTTGTGTAGTCTATTGCGGTCTTATTCATATTGGGTTAGAGTAAGTTTGTAGGCTTATTTAAAAACGAAAGATTCCTACAAATTTTAACTCAATCTGAATAGGACCGTAAATGTATTACAACAATAAAAGACAGTTGTTTAAATTTAATTTTGACTATGTTTCTGTCCAATGACGTTATAGAAAAGATTTTGAGCGGTGATGTAAAATTTGTAGGCTATTTCAAGGCATTTCAAGATTTTATAAAATGAAAACTAGAAATGGCATATTATTACCAAATAATAAGTTTAAGGCACGTTTTAAAAAATGGTGTAATAATACTAACACCATTAAACATTCACGCGCGACTGCTATTTATGAGCTTTGTCTAATTAATGGGTTCACTTGACCTTTCGAGAAGTTTACCTATGCCACAGTTATGAAGGGTGGAAGCAAAAAGACCATCTGATAATTATCTACGTAATGTGTGTTTAGGTCATGTCTAGTGACCCCGATAGGGAGCGGTTAATATGCCACTTCAACGCCATGGAATCGAATAATAATATAATGTAAAATAAATCCACTTCTTTCTTTGTCTTTAAATATGGCCGTTCACGAGTATTCAAGTGCTAAAATAATCAAGGTTTTGACTGACGCCAAACGAGGGAAACAACTCGAATAGATTTCACTAAACAGTTGAGATTTTTAATATACTTATATAGAATCCTGCAACTATTGCTAACTTGCAACTTAAATTTCAACACTATGTTAAAATAAAACTGACAAAACACAGTGAAATATCACATACTTCATCCCTCCAAAAACGTAAAAAAATGTGTGCGAGTACTAGTGTACACACGTAAGAAGTGAAACTTCTTTATGACCTTATTTTTCGAAAAATGATCTACTATATGCAACTTTACAGAAATTGGTTAAATAAAGTTAAACTATGATTTTGCTGATCACTTTAATATATTTATATGTAGGATACTAAATAAATGATTTATAAATCATCACACTTGTATATTAATTAAAACACAATAAAGTAAAGAAACATTTACAATGCTCGTCTCACAATCATGAAAAATGTGACGTGACGCGTAACCGAAAAATGATTTTTTTTTCCAACGCCGATAAAGAAGTTTCACTTCAAAAATCTATTTTGTCTCTTATGACGTGAACGCATATACAACACATGTACTATAAGTTGTATGTCTGCATTTCTTCTTTTTAAATATGGCGGTACTACAGGATTTGTATATCTAACCAGTCTCAAGTATTCATGATTATTCAAGTTTTAAATAATTCTCAAGCAAAGTATTTTAAAAGCATTAGGCGAAAGCTGGACCTACGTAACATGTGCCTCAATCAAGTTGTAGGTTTTAGACTGACGGTAAAAGAAGTAGACTTTTACCGTCTAGAGGTAGACATTTTACTACAGTTCATTGCAGAGCCGTAAAAACGATCCTTTATTACTTTATTTACTTTGATTTGGGTGTCTGGGTTCGGACCCGGAGAGTGGTCCGTTCACAGAAATAAATCGAGATATTATTCCTGTGGGTCCGTTGTATATTACCGATTAAACAAGTTTAACTTGGGGATACAATGTGTGTGTTTGTTTAACTATTATTTTTATAACCCAAAGTTATTTTCATATTTATTAATATTATCATGGGTGAACAGAACATCTAACAGAGGCGGTTGTAAACAGTTTTTTTTTATTATAATTATATAAACTTGACTAGGATATGCCCGCGATTTCGTCTACGCTTGACGCTCCCGGGAAAAATCCTAAAAAATATCACACATTTTATAACATTAAATTTGCTATCGATCAGTAAAAAAATCTCATGGGTTTTTTTTTTTAATCTAGCCATTCTAAATCATTCCCCGAAAAATCCCGTGGGATTCCCAGGATTAAAAGTTGCGCAGAGTTAAAGTCTAAGAATAAGCTGTTGGTCAGCGAAAAATACATCGTGTTCTCCATCTGTATTCCAGTGGTTTTTTTAAATAGCTTTAACGTACAGAGACGGCTTGTTTAGAATTATTGTATAATATTATAGATATATGTATAGTATATGTAACTACTCGGGTACGAGATGTAATCATATCCTCGTAGATTCAAAGAATGATAAAACTTTGTTAAAACAAACCAATCAAGTCATTCTGTTTATATTGGTATAAAATAAATCTGGCAGGTGCATCGCAATCTGCGCTCAGTAAAGTTTCGTAGATACGCCACACAACCACTGTTTTCATCATTTGGCTAGGGAATATATAATAATAAATATAATAATAAATATAAAAGCATTTAATTTGAAATAACCCATCTCTAAAACCACTGAACATAAATTTCCTTGAAAGTATTTTTATATTACCTAAATTATACTTTTATATCCCCTTGTCATTTTTTCCAAATTTTACTACTTCAAAAGTTACAGAGGGGCCTCAATTTTTTCGCGAATTAAATAAAAAGACACTAAGGAACATCCTTGTTTTTAAAAAAAAAATCTACTATCTATATCTTCCCCAAATAACTATGCAGGAGTGACGTTACGGTCGGCCTTGCATCACTTACGTCTGCATTTATATATTGTTTTATAAATACTAAACAGTCTTTATAGATGATATAACTATCTTTATTTTGTAATATAACGTTTTAGTTTGTCATATGAGTGTTTGTGTAAATATATGTGTTTGCTTCGTGATTAAAAACTAATAAATCTTATTGTGATAATTAATTGCACAACCGTCTCAATTGACGGTAGTTATAATCACAAAAATTTGTTTGTTAAGCGACTAAAGTTGGTGATTATTGTTACGCGGTAATATTTTCACGCCGTTATATTATTATAATTGGAAACAACAGGATTTTTACTAAGCGATGGCTAAATGTGCAGCTTGTGGCAAGTTTATCTCTCACTCTAGCGCAGCTTCATGTACAGGATGTCCTTGTATGTACCACAAAGTTTGTGTTGCCATTCCTGACAATGGCACTGTACCCAAAAACTGGTCATGCCCTGAATGTAAAAAGAAGATACGCAAGAGTGACAACTCGGACACTCCAGTAAAAAGTATTTGTGGAATCTACTCCCCGCCTGCCACCTCTTCAGTGCCGGCTATGACCTCAGCATCTTCGGTAGAAATACTGGAACATTTTTCTTCGTCTGATCCCTTGGAAGGTGAGAGTGAAATTCGGGCTATGCGTCGTGAGCTCGCCGAATACATGTCTGAAATTCGCAAAGAAATGAACGAGTTCCGTTCCTCACTAGCTGGCATAACCCAACGATTTGACGGAATCGAGCAAAGGCTTCTGAGGCTTGAACAAAGAGATACGGTCTCGGGAGGGAAAGAAATTGCGGAACTCGAGAGCGTGGTAACACAGCTAAAGCTGGAATTAAACGACCGGGATCAGGAAACTCTTTTGGCAGATCTGGATGTGGGATGCCTGCCCGAGGAAAATGGTGAAAATATTATACACACCATTACAGTTCTTGCGTCGAAACTGGGCGTCACCCTTGAGAGCCGCGACATTGTATACGCAGAACGTGTGGGGATGGCGCGCTCGACTGTTGCAGCGTCTGGTACCAATGAGCCGGGGAGAAAAATGCGCCGGGTCGTCGTAAGATTAGCCCGTCGACATCTTCGCGATGAACTATTGAACGCTGCCCGTGTGCGACGCAACCTCACGTCCGTGGACATGGGTCTCAGCGGGCCGCCGCAGCGTGTATATATTAATGAAAGGCTTACCCATGCCAACCGCTTGTTATTTCACCGCGTCAGAGAAGAGTGTCGTAAGCATCACTGGCGATACTCTTGAACCAAAAAAGGTCGAATCTTTGTGCGGCAGTGTGAAGGAAGGCAAGTTTACAGCATTCGGTCCGAGAATGATGTTGTACGTGTTTTTAATGTTAGCACAGTTTGAAAAGCTTGTCATCTATTTGTATAAATTTGTTCGCATTTACATTCTTTGTTTAGTCTATAAGTATAGAAGTCACGTGGGAACATATAATACATATCACAATCGTATACTTCTGCATAATATAGCAATAATTTTCTATAGTGTATGTCATTCCTTGTTCTTTATATGTTTATATTTTTATATATTTTACTGTTATATTTTCAATACTTATTCAGAATTAATTAGATTTTATATTACTACATATTATATTAATAACATAATTTGTTATAATTCGTTTATTTTTTTACCCAGTACTTTGTTTGTATTATATTGTAATAAGCAACAAATTGTGTATATATACTTTTTATTTAAATTTAACAATGATTAACAAGCAGCTTAAAGTTGGTTTGTTTAATGCTGGTTCATTGGGCAGTAATCGCGACGATTTTATAGTCTCAGTTATGCGATATGATATTGATATACTCGCAATAAATGAAACTTGGCTGAGAGAAGGTGAAGATGGTCGTGCCCCAGTGGTACCCGGATATAAATTAAGACACATTCCCAGACCTCGTGAGGTACGCTCTCGCGGAGGCGGGGTCGGTTTTTACGTGAGGTCTAACATTAGTGTCCGCACTTGGCCTCACCCAGTTGACCCTCTCCATAGGTGCGTAGAGCAAATGTGGATCACTTTGTCTCTGAATGGAAAGAAGCTATTAATCGGTACAGCATACCGTCCACCTTGGTTAGATGTTGATTTATTTTTTGATGCAATAAATGACTCATTAAACTGTTGTAGTAATTACGACAATATAATTTTATTAGGAGATTTCAATATTAATTTTATTAAAAATTTGGAGCCCAAGACTGAAAAACTCATAACTTTTTTAACCTGCAACAATCTTACGCAAATAATTTCAACTCCCACTCATTTTACCTCAACCTCTCAAACACTTATTGATATAGTCTGTACCAATTTGATTGCCAAAAACATATCACAACAGCCTGTGGGGACTACACATGGCCATTATCTCATAGTCTGCGAGTTTAATGTTAAGCGAGATAAGCCCACACCTCGTACGTTTTCATATCGTCCAATAAAAGACATTTGTCTTAACACGTTTAACACTGACCTTCAGGCTATGGGATGGGACCACATATCGACGCTTGGTAACGTTAACGATATGGTTAACGCCTTTAACCAAAGTGTCGTTTGGCTGTTCAATCTTCATGCACCGGTGAAGACGGCTGTAGTGAAGGAGCATTCTCCGCCTTGGTTAACAGATACCATCAAACTGATGATGAAGTTACGAGATAGGGCCGCAGCAGAGTATCACAAAAATAAAGTACAAAGTAAAAAAGATTATTACAAAAGTCTTAAATCATTAGTTAATCGATCACTCTTTTTGGAAAAGTCAGCTTATTTCAAGCAAAATATTGAGAACAAAATAAAAGATCCAAGGATGTTATGGAAAAATATTAAAAATACTCTTCTACCTGATAACAATATAGGTTTACCAGGGCATTTTAAAAGTCCCGATACGTTAAATAATCATTTTTTGGATGTTCCTTGTACTTCGGACATTAATATCTCCCTTTTGACGTATTTTGAATTCCACCGATTTAGTGACGCTATTTTCCATATTGACCCCATTAACACCATTCAATTGTTAAAAATAATACGAGATCTTAAATCAAATGCTGAAGGATGTGACTTAATAACATTGCGCATGTTATTGTTGACACTACCATACAGTTTGAATGCAATCATGGATATAATAAACTTGTCTATAAGTACATCTACATTTCCAGACATTTGGAAACACGCTATCGTTCACCCACTGCCTAAAATTTCAAATCCTTCGGAAGCAAAAGATTTACGACCCATAAGTATATTACCGTGTCTATCTAAAATTATAGAAAAGGTTGTCTGCAGGCAGCTAACTGAATTCCTTGAAAAGAATGATATACTTCCAGAGTTACAGTCAGGTTTCAGAAAGGGTCGTGGTACTGCGACTGCACTCTTGGATGTCACAGATAATATACTTTGTGCCCAAGATAAAGGATTATGTACAATATTAGTTTTGCTTGATTTTTCTCGCGCATTTGATTGTATTAACACGGATTTACTTTTGTCTAAACTTAGTTACTATGGATTTGACTCGAAAGCATTACATTGGTTTCACAGTTATATAACTAATCGATATCAGTATGTGAAGCTCTATCATAGTAATGGTTCGGTCAAGGTATCTGAGAAGTTATGTGTCAAAAGGGGAGTACCCCAAGGGTCTATTTTGGGCCCAATATTGTTTATATTATACTCGGCTGATATAGCAATGCATATAAACCATTCTAAGTTTCATTTTTACGCCGACGATACCCAAATATATATTTCTTTTAAGCCATCTGAAATAGATGAAGCTATAACTAAGATTAATGAAGATCTTTCGCGAGTTGCTGTTTGGTCCAAAAACAATTCCTTACTTTTAAACCCAGCAAAAACAAAATACATTGTTTTTGGTAGTAAGCATCAACTTGCCGTTCTTAATCCTTCACAAAGTGTTATGCTGACGGATAAACCAATAGAAAGGGTCTATGAGGCACGTAATCTAGGCTTATCTGTAGATTGTGACTTAAGATACGAAAAGTATGTAGCTAACTGTGTAAGAAACTGCTTTTATAAGTTAAAAATTTTATATAAAATAAGGCCGTACTTAAATGAAGCTCTGCGGATTCAACTAGTTGAGTCCTTAGTTTTATCTCGTCTAAACTATGCTGACGTAGTTATTGGTCCTCGTCTGCTGGCCAGAACTCAGCGCCTTATCCAAAGAGTTCAGAATGCTTGTGCGCGGTTCTGCTTTAAAATCCCGTTAAGGGCTCATGTGACACCTTACTTAAATAAAAATTCAATGTTAAAGATGAAGCATCGCCGCAAGCTACATTTAGCATGTCTGCTTTTTGGAGTTGTAAAGCACAAGTCTCCTTCCTATTTATACGAGAAGCTCTCTTGGGCTTCTAGCAGAAGACAAATAGGCACGCGGCAATGTGCAATACAACTGGCAATGGAACGACACAGCACAGCAGCATTCAGAGGAAGCTTCCGGTATGCAGCGTCAAGATGTTGGAACAATATTCCTCCACCTATTAGAAATATAACGTCAATATCATTGTTTAGGTTCAAACTCAAGGCATTTCTAAATGCTCATCAGAACGCACAATGTGATCTTAGGCATGACACGAGTGCTATATGATTTTATGAATTTATTTATTTTAATTTATTATAATATGGTCAATTTATAAATAGATATATGTTATTTGTTTCGTTGCAGCTGCAGTTATTTTATATATTATGTTTGTGTTACGATTTTAAATTATTGCTTTTTATATACATATATATTTTTTTAGTGTGAATTTTATTAAACTTAATGAAACTGCATTACACTATATATTTTGTTATTATGTGTTGTATTGTTCACCGTAACTTCACTTTATGGTCCCAGACGGAAGAACAGCGCTAGTCCTTGTTGGCTAGCATTATGCTGAGGCTGGGTCCAATTTAGGACTTATTTTGTTTCTTTCTCTATTTATATTAACTTTGTTTTATTGTTCTAAATAAATATTTTCTTTCTTTCTTTCTTTCTTTCATGCATACTGAAAATTTTCAACATTTACTATTATTATATATCACGGCCACCGCTTGTTTTCACTGTTTTTCACGACTTACATACAGCATTGTATACCGACATACATACTAGATATTTCTACCAAATTTTAATCCATGTAGACCCAGCAATTTCCGAGAAAATTACTTGAACCTACAACGGACAACCAGATCGGACATGACGATTTTATAAGGGTTCCATTTTTACCAAAACGGCAACGGATCCATAAATTGATTAAACGCACTACTTGCTAGCTATCTATCTGCCTTTAGATCTAAAGAGTGATAAAAGCTTGATAAAACAAGCTAATCAAGTTATCTTGTTTATAAGTATAAAATAAAAATTAACATAGCAAGTTCGTAAATTTAAAAAATGTACATGTACCCTTAAACCATGCAACAAATGCCAATTTACTTCTATTGAAAAAAAAAATCTGGAACCACCAGTCTAGGCGTATCTGAACTCGACGGCGCGGCGATGTCAATGAATCCACCTTATTTTATCGCTTACCCAGTATTCCAAGTCAACATTCCACCCTAACCGTGCGTTAGGTTTAGAAAATTGTATTAGGCATTGCCCACACAGGGCCAAAGAGGGCCAATGATCATTTGTTGGCGTTCGCCGGCTATTCACCGCGTGGCGGTAACATGAAAGGAATGGAAATATTCGATCATTTGGAAAAATACATACACATGAGCCAACGAAAACTATTCATTGGCCATAGTTGGCTCTGCCTGCATCTGGCGTTAGCGTACACAGATATACTCTTTGCCACCACATATAGACCAAACGATAGCCAGCAATTTACCGCATGGCGTAGTTGAGTGATTTAAACCTTTGCCCGCAACGCTCTGAAACCCAAGTGCCAAGTGCTAAGTTTAGTCCCTAGCATGGTAAATATCGTAAATGAACTATTTTCTATGGGTGTTTGTTTAGACATCGATCCCAGAATTGACCGGTAAATATATTTCTCATAATACTAGCGTAATTTGCTTAGCTTGGGGATGTTCAATGTTTGTGGTTGTACGCCAATTAATTAATCGAATTTTTGACCCGTCGACGAAATGTCTAATGTCACATCCAACGAAAGCCAATGGTTGGTGTTCGTTGGCCCTGTCTGTATTCGGCATTAGAAACAACCTCCTAACGTAAAATATAACGTTTTGCTAACTAAAACTTGGTGTAAAACCGCAAGTCTGACGCACGTAGTGTTGCAAACGCGTTGGTTTGCGTTAGGTTTATATGGCTATTTGAATGGGATATTGTTGGGAACGTAGTCAGGAATGGTGTTTAGACGTTAGTGAGTGCAACGAGCCTGCAGTCACAAGACCGGTTCCTAATCGGTGTGTTCGCTGCGCCCGATCGGCTTCGGCTGTAAGTAAGAAAACTTAGAAAAAGTTTAATGGAAAATATAAAGCTAGCTGTTACCTGCCAATTCGTAGGCGTTTATATTATTACACTTTACTTAAGGAATGCATCTGAAGAACATTTATATATATATGTATTTCAGGCATAAAAGCATTAAAACATTTCGATATTCTATACGATAAGCATATGAATTTTCATATCCCAAACTTAAGAAATTATGTTTTTATCTTTGCTTGTAGGCAACACGTAATGAAACCACTTGATAGTAAGTGGCTACCTAGCCTATGTCCATCTGCATACTAAGGGCCCGATGCGTTGCCCACTTAGTCGAGTTTTTTACGTTACATTCTGTACACTCTGGGAAAAACGTAGATTACACATATACATTTTCATCTCCTATTTCACCCACGTCAAAACTCTTTTTAAGTAGCCTAAGTATGCTTAGCCTAAGTATATTTCCCGTCATACACCATACAATTTTTCTTGTCTTTAAATGAGCTGGTCATACGATTACTGATACCACGGTCACAAAAATAGTTTTTCACTTTTCTTTATGTAATAGCCGCTGGCTTCAAATTAAGGAAAATGTCTGTATAGTATACGCCTGGCACTAGATTATATGATTCTACAATACAAAATCTAAATACATAGAAATCTTTAAAATCGTACGATCAGCCGGTGGTGCATTTACAACATAATGAGCGCCGTTGTGGTTGGCTGCTCGGGCGCACCATGCACATCGGCGGTACAGTTTAAAAATATGGTAGAAATCAGTAGTTCCACGGTACTATTTAAACATAGTCGTCGTTCTACGTTTTACTCTCTAGTCTCATAAGTTAACTCTAAGAATCTTACAATTTCGTTGATGTAGTCTAATTTGTGATGTTATTACGCGATTTATTGTGCGCGATTGTTCACCAGTATATAAGTTCAGCAGCGTAAATCAGTTTTAGAACTTTTAGAAAGAACTAGAAATTTCTGGAAGGAAAAGACAAGGACGGATATATTTAGAAAAGGATAGACGATAAACGAAAGAAAGAGATAGATAGATGTTAGAAAGAGATAGATGTTAGAAAGAGATAGATAGATGTTAGAAAGGGATAGATGCATAAACGAAAGTTCCCGAACAGAAAACAACAGAAAAGGTTCGGGAAAGAAAAGACAGAGATAGTTGGGTTCTAGAAAAATTCTGTCGGGTATATAAACAGCGTAAGGCGCGCCTACCGAGCAGTAGTTCAGTTCAGTCCAAGACGGTGAAACGACAAGTGCGATACTAAAGAGTTATTAGAGAAGGTTAATAGAGGACGGAGACGAATTAAGTGGTGAATTTAGTGACAAGTTTGGTGGACAGATACGCGAAGGAGGTGTGTAGCGTAGTTCGAGAGAGGAACCAGAGGCGAGCTACACGCGATAATATTGGAGGTGGTCCGCGCAATATCGGCGACGGTATTGAGGGTGTGACAATTTATCGTCGAGACTGTGCATCGTTGGTCGTTCGTATAGGGGCAACCCTGTAGAGAGGCACTACGTGCGGCTGAGTAAGTCAATAAAAGGTTTTAAATTAAAAACTGGTGTTTTCTTCCAATCCATAAGTGCGTACCCCCGCTCGTACGTAACAATACTTTTATTCCGGAAAATACAAGTTTCCGTTTGATATGCAACCGTATTTATGCTAGTAAAGTTTTTATTTATTGCATTATTCAGTACGCACTTAGAATTGGAAAAAAACAGTAGTTTCTTAACTTAACGCTTTTATTAACTTACACAGCTGTATGTAATTCCTCTTTCAGGGTTATCCCTACACGCACGACTATCGACGCTCTGTCCCGACGATAAGATGTCTCACTCACAATACCGTGGCCGATAGTGCGTAGACCACTTCCTAAAACTACTGCGCTCACCACCGAATTTACCACGTGTAGCTCGCTTTCGGATCTTCTCTCAAACTACGCTACTCTCCTCCTTTACTGGACTGTCCACTAAATTCACCACTAATTGGTCACTGTCTTCTATTAAACATCTCTTCCAACTCTTTCGTATCGCACTTGTCGCTTCGCTGTCTTGAACTGAACTCAACTCCCCGGTAGGCGCACCTTACGCTTCTTACATGCCTGGAAGAATCTTCTGGAACCCATAATTTTCATCTTCTTTTTGTTATTCTTTTATTTACTATCTATCCCTTTCTAAACAACTATCTATCACTGTCTTTTCCTTCCCGAACCTTCTATTCTAGAACTTTCGTTCATCGTCTATCCCTTTCTAAAATGTGTCTGTCCTTATCTTTTCCTTTCAGAATCTTCTAGATTGTTCCACCAATACTCGCCACAATATATATGTATATATATGTGGTTTGCGTCCGCTGCGTGCCTATAACTTTATCATACTGTATTCTTTATACTGTGGCGGAGGGCACTTTCGCCGATGGCCGAGGCATTTCACTCCAAGGACACCGCTTCGAACCTGTCCAAGCACTTAACGCCATGCTTAGAATGAATATTTGTATTTTGGATAGACGAAACGGGATTGGTAAGCCATTTCCGGAAAGATGTGACTGTTAGTATTGGATAAGGGCAGCGTGTTCGTAACGTTATAGACTGGCTGTTTTAATTTATTACCATGAATAATTGACTATAATGACTTTATATTTTAATATTTATTTAAATACTTGCGTGAGAGAAGCTAAATGAACCAAACACAATGAACTTCTGCACTTACATATGTATTTTCTACGTATTAGAATATTCTAGTACTCTCATAAAGTTTTCCATTGTAAGATAAGAAAGATAGAATATTCCGAAGGTAAGAATATATTTATGGTCTCACTTCGGTGTCTGTGTGTGAGCTGATCATGGCATAATATAATTATTCTCATTAAATATTATCTTATAATATTAACTAGCTGACTCGGCGAACTTCGTACCGCCTTGTGGTTTCATGATGATCGGTCCAGTAGTTTTCGAGTATAGATAAATAGCCATAAACCATCTAGGAAAAATTTCGCATCGAATGGTGGTAGTTTCATGTCGATACGATCAGTGGTTTAAGCGTGATTGAGCCTCAAACGAACACCATTTTCATTATATATATATAGAGAAGAAGATTATTTAAATACTTGCGTGAGAGAAGCTAAATGAACCAAACACAATGAACTTCTGCACTTACATATGTATTTTCTACGTATTAGAATATTCTAGTACTCTCATAAAGTTTTCCATTGTAAGATAAGAAAGATAGAATATTCCGAAGGTAAGAATATCTTTATGGTCTCACTTCGGTGTCTGTGTGTGAGCTGATCATGGCATAATATAATTATTCTCATTAAATATTATCTTATAATATTAACTAGCTGACTCGGCGAACTTCGTACCGCCTTGTGGTTTCATGATGATCGGTCCAGTAGTTTTCGAGTATAGATAAATAGCCATAAACCATCTAGGAAAAATTTCGCATCGAATGGTGGTAGTTTCATGTCGATACGATCAGTGGTTTAAGCGTGATTGAGCCTCAAACGAACACCATTTTCATTATATATATAGATGATCATAAGTATGTATTTTTGAATACTTTTTATCAGCTTAACCTGTATCCTATCTATACCTACCTATCATCATAGTACTGATATTAGATGGAACGATAAAATTGAATGAATTTAGTGAAAAGGATATAATAATTAATAAAATTGAACGATTCAAGTTTATGTTTATGGATTATTTCGATTGATTCATCGAGATTGAAAGACAGAAATGAACCGTCTAATATTGGTTTTACGGAATCTTTAAATCCAATTTTCACAAAAATTAACAACCAATGACATGAACATTTAATTAAGGTAAAACTTGTATCCACTCACAAACTTAAATTTGGTTTAATTTGAATGTTACGGAGACTCGATTTATAAAATTCAACATAAAGTTTTATATCACAACTGTCCCCATGATAAAAATGCACAATCACATTTCTAACTACCTGGGACGTCAGCGCAAGAACTCAGAGTCCCTGACTATGTACCAAAGACATTCTACACACCGAATGCATGAGTCTTAACTGTTTGACCAAACCGAGCAATTCTCACCTTTCATACCTAAAGGTTACGGTAAATAATTGAATGGAACAGACAGATTTTAGGACTTTTTAGAATGTAAGATGGCCAGTGGTCAATAACTGAGTTCTTAGCAAAAAGCTTTGCAGACGGGAACGACATTCTTGCGATCCCCTTCAAGACTTGGACATTAGGTGGAGTTTAAATGAATAGTTAGAATTACATGTGATGTTTATTGACAACTTTTGCCATTATAACTAAGGTTGAACACTCCTAATAAAGTCAATATTATAATAAAGTAAAAACCATATCTGTAGATTTAAATGTAGTACGCCTTTTTTGTTTCTTTTCCATTAAAAAAGGAATTCCTTAATTGCATTCCTTATTATTATCCCATGTGATGAAAACTGAACTATTTTTTTTTAAAGAAAATTCCAAAACTTTTCAAGAATTTTTCGGAGCCATTTAGGAAAAGTGACTCTTATATAATCGCCATTTCTGTGTGTCTAATTTGGAAATAGGCATTTTTGACCAAAACTAAGTACTTAGTGGTAATCTATATAGATGTGACTTGATAGAAACCTGTTTTCTGTTAACCATAACATAATGTGAATGAAATTGCGAAACAATTTTCAGTTGTTTCCCAAATTCATTCATTCAGTTTAGAAGTGTCATCTATACATGTAACAGATGGTTAAAAAATTTATTCCAAGATTATAGTCGTGTGAGATTTGTCAGAGCTTACAAAATTTATGGCAAAGTTTTTAATGACTTTTTTATTTGTCAATATGTGGCCAAATATTTTTTTATATTGTATCGGTTTGGCGTTTGATCAACATTGCACCTGATGTGCGATGGAAATTCAGTCTAAGATGGAGCATGTTTATCTAGAAGATAAGTCCACGTGCGAGTTGAAGACACCTAAATTGTATGTTGCAGGAAAAACAGACAACGGTAAAGAGTTCTACTCCTCAGAATATGTATATTAGCTTCTTTAAAAATATGTTTATCTCTCAATTTTTGAAAAATCCTGAAAAGAAATAAGGATGTACAGTTAAAAAAATGTTTTTTATTAAATAATTCATTTCATAGGTTTCAGATATAAGATAATTTCGATTACATTCTTTTTATATTTCGGTAGCCAATTGACAAAGTAGTGGACGTTTGTCACCTCTTCGAAACCTTTTGTGTGCGAACTGTAAAGCACTTACCCAATTTAAAATATTTTTTTAAACGGTTAAGTTCAAGTAAAACATGTATACCTATTTATAGTCAGTTAATACATTAATGATAAACACTAATTAATAGCTAGAATTTTAATCTATGACCAAATAAGAGAACTTTTACACTCGTACAAACCATAGAAAAATAATACTGAGTCCGCGCCATAAAAGAAGTCCTACAGTCGTGGAGCTGCAATCGCCGTACCTACTTATCATGCCAGAGTAATTATTTGCTAATCTATAAATCGATGTAAGTAGTAACTGAATAATAAATATAAAATATTCCATAACCAAAGCTGTAAATTTATTTTCTGGCTACTTTACGAACAAAATTCTATCAAGTAGCGGAGTTGCTATATTTTCTGTGAGACTTCTTTCGTAGCGTGCACTCTAGAACTAATAGTCCCAGTACTTCATATTGCTTGATTTCACCAGGTAAGTAAAGATTATCTCACGCAGAGGTCACGCAGACGGGGCGCTACGGTCCTGCAACGGAAAGATAAAATAATTGTAGAAAAAGATTCCGATTTAATAGTTTTCGTAAATAGAAGAATAATGTAATATTTCCATTAAGACACTTGATAAAAACAACATAATAACGTGGCTGGGCTGATCTGCTATAATAAGTTCTATTTCGTGCCGCGAGTCTTTTATATTGTGACGCTCTTTATTTTAATATTTATGTTGTCTTGGTGGCTGATTTCATTTTATTCGCTAGATGTCATCGTGATTGTAGGTACGTATCTATAAATAATTAATGATTGAATTCTTTTACTGTTTTAAATATGATATTCAAAAGAAACTAATTATTTTATTATTAATTTCACTCTTTCATAAGCGGTTTCCATAGTTGTGCAACTTATTCCACCCACCTCTAGGGCAGCGGATGCGACTCTTTTGCGGCATTTCTATCTGTGGGGTTATTTGCAGAAAATATCAATGTGATTCCTAGTACCTTGTGGCCTCTGGGCCGTTTGCCGTACCATGACCCTCGGTTGCTCTAGTTGCCCAGTTTCAGAAAAGTCTTCAGGAGATATCTTTACCAGAGAGCAAACTAATTGACTCTTTTGGACACTGGTCACTACCTTCGACCGCCCCTCGCGATTTTCGTATTTTAAATCTATATAATTGACATATACATATATTGCTTGATATTTATCATAATGACATTTCTATAAACTTTGTTTGCCAAGGCATAAAACAAAAAAAGGACAGAATTGACTTTTTTACCTTTGAATAAGAATTACGAAAGTTTGATCACACCTATAGACATAAAAAACTAAAGTAAATCTGTTTTATCATAATGCTTAAGCTAGTGTAGTCATTATTCTGACCGGGAAATGTGAATAATCATGCAGCTTTATTTATATTGCCCACTTGATACAGGTATTCATTATGTATGCAGACCGGTCGTTATTCATAGTGACCGGATTTATCGAAATGCTCGTAACATATACACGGATAAAAAGAATAATAAATACATATATGATTTCCAAATCGCCGTCTGTTGAAAACGTTCCCAAAACACTGGCCTCATTTCTCGTTGATCGTATAATACGAGTATTACTGCTGGCTGATAATATCGTCATAAGTACCATAATGTAGAAGACTAGTGTGTAATCGTCTTTGGTCATTCCTGGACCGCTGTATCCCGGCTTAGAACCTGTCTCCCGGCATTCGTTAGAAGCGGTCGAGGGCTGCCTTTTTGCTCAATGTCGCCCCACGCCGCCGCCGCACCGCCTGCTCGCTGTAATTACTAGTTGCACGTGAGAAACTAAACTGCGACGGTCACTGGTTATCATTTCATATTTATAAACTAGTATCTGCCCGCGGGAAAGTGCGATAAAGAAATAGACTGCGAATTTAGCTACAGATCGCATATAGTTTTGAGTATATATTATACTTGGCTGGCTGGTGAAATGAAAAATTAAAAAGACAGAACCTTTTTTGTTTGTGGGTTTGCTGGGTCTTTTAGATATTAACCTCGATGTCTATAAAGAACTTTAGAAAGGCCTGATGGACCCATTAATTTGATAGATGATTGATACCTACTTCTGCCAACGAAACTGTTTAGCGTTTAGAAGAGACTTCGTTCTAAGCTTTCGTCGGGCACTTTACTCATAGAAAATTGTTCTGAAATGACTGAATCTAGGAGTATTATTGTAGTTATAGTTTTATGGGAGTGTAGACGTAATGATGAACTAATATTAACTAATCATTTACCATTAATTAGGTTAAAATGGTATCATTATCTTTATACTTTTTTACTTTCTATAAGTAGCGAATAAATTGAAATATAGATTCAAAATAAATGCCAAAATTTAGGTGGAAACTGCTATTTATCGGAGCTCTCATCGTCAATAATCATACATAACCATTTAAGAATTTTTGTGTTTTATGCCTCGTTTACAGTAGGTGCAGAACTAAAATGCGGTTCGAGTGAAGTTAGTTTCATGGGTCTGCGCAGATCCAGTCTAATAGTAAGGTTTATTATACCTTATGTTTTGCAAACCGTGTGTTCTGCAAAACAGATAGCCTGCAAATCCCGAGAACGCAATATTCTCCTTTCTCAGTTCCATCTGTATGCCTTATAGTGTTGTACGAACGACATTTACGAACTTCAAAGTCGTATAATTTAGTTTTGCCCGTACTGTTATCATCATCATGCCCAATTCCGTGGCAGGAAGCAGGGAAGTGAACAGTACATAGTAACTAATATGTAATCTGTAATGGACTGGATAAACTTCCTTTGCCACTTTCAATTTTGCTGCCTTAGAAGTGGAAATAGTGTGAACGAGGGATAAAAGATTGTCTCGAATATGCTTCAAAACAGCTTAACGGATTTCAATGAAAAGTCTAAATATTAAGCAAGCAAATCTTATCTTAAATTTTGAAATCTTGCAGCGTTCAAAATACTTACAAATAGCTCAGTACTACATGAAGGAGATAGCGGCTACAGTTAGTAATTAAATAAAATCTCGTAACTATTTTTTAAAACCCGCCAACCCTGTATATTACCTATCGGTCTACAGTTTCACTGCAGCGTAATCTACAAAACGCTTTATCCGCTTAATCATTGCCTGGTAAGCACACGCGATTTCAGGAGTTACTTTATGTTGGGATCTGTATGAATAAAAAATCTATACCAGAACGCACACACCAGACTACACTATCGTTTTGTTAAATAAAGCGCACCGGCTATAACAATAATCAAAAAGATTAAAAAAATATGTCAAATCACCAAAGTTTAGTTGGCATCCATAGTTATTAAGTAAATATTTATTTATGTTTTAGATTATAAGCTTGCCTAATAAGTACTGTGTCACAAAATTATACAAGAGACTTGCAATGTTTTTATGTAAAACGGTATTTTTAGATTCAAAATTGTATTCTTGTGATAAGAATGCCCTATTTAGTATATATACACTTCCATGCCATTAAATTGAGAGGATGAAGACAAAGATGATATGGCAGTAGTAGCAGAATTCTTCACAAAAGCAGGCAAGGGAATATTAGTCCATACAACGAATTCTGATGTATATACAGTCTTAGTATAGGTAGCGCAGTTGAATTGTAGTTCTTGTGAAAGGCCACATTTGACTATACCGTTCTACATTTCTTACAAAAACACATAATTACTACTCAAATACTATCAATATCTAGTCATGAGAACAAAAGAATGTCAAAGTGTTCATGGGTATAAATTCTATTTATCTCCATTCTAATTATACCACATCTATGTACGCAGTTTAAAAATAAAGTATTTTATTCTATTCTATAAATGTAATGTTAGATCAACAAGATATGGGTAGATTTTGTGAAGGACGACAAGCATAATGATGGGAAAAGAGAGAAACAAAAGACAGTTCATCCAAACAAGCTATATAGTATATATTTACTTAAATATTTTTAATAACGAATCCCGAATTCATCACAACATATATTTTGACTGATAACCGAATAAAATACACTATTTTACTATCTTTATTAGGTTACCATAACGGTTACAACAACAAGGAGTGTGGGAGGAAAAGACATATTGTGCCCAAGTAATTGGGATATGGTGAAAGAAAAGAGAAAAGAGAGAACTGTTACAACTAATTTCTAATGATGTTAGGGGCGTTTATGAAAGAAAGCAGGCGGTAAGTAATCAACGCGTCTTCTATCACCTGTCAACACAACTTTTTATTCAAGGTTTGGTTAAACAATATTAGTAGCAAAACCACATTTACTATAACTTATTATCGTTCTTGAAAGCCTTCATTTAAAAAAGTGAACGTTCTACCCAAGACGAATTTTTGATGTAAACTTGATGGGTTTTGTTTTGCATTGTAGTTTTATTTTCAACATTTTTATAGTATTGGTTAAAACTATACTTGTAGCCTTGTAGGATATTGATTGTTTTTAACGAAGACATGTGTATGTGTTTATGTTAAATACTTCAACTATTTACGGAAATATGCTGTTTTGAGCTGTTTGTCTCCCTCGTTTGACTTCAGTCAAAATGTATAAAATTTTCTGAAACTTGATTATTCATGGATACGTGACATTAGCTAGATAAATTAACCACGCACGGATATATTTAAAAAGAAGTAAAATATTTTTATTTGAATAACATTCTTTGTAATCTAATCGAATCAATATTTTTTATAAAACGTTTATCGTTAACGATGTAAACCGACGAAGTAATAAAATAAAATTTTATAGCCTATCTATCCCTTCGGACCTAATTTGACGCAACATCTAATGCAAAATAAGGTTCTAGACCTCAAAGACGAATGAGGAACGCGCCTTATAAGGCGTATGTCAATTTATTGGACGCACTCGATCGCCGTTCCCGGGCGTTTTATCCAAGATGGCGGCCGTGCGTGATTTTTTTTCATCGTTTTGTCATATTTTATAATGTATTTCTTGTTATTATGTATTAGAACTGCACTTACCATAAAACATAGAAAGACTTATCTGTTAAAGACCTACACCACATCCATACTGTTAAGCAAGTTATAGAAAAATACAATTAATGCAGAAATAAATAAATAAACAGCATTCATTGATTATAAAAAGGCATTTGATATGTGATGAATGTATTTGGCAATGCTTGCATGATCAGGTACATGATAACAGCAAAGCTGGAATAACATTGGAGGTTGAACGAGAGAAATTCCTAGTTGAAAGAGGTGTTTGGCAAGGTAACCCACTGCCTCCAAAGTTGTTCTCCGCTGTGTTACAAAGTATATATCGTAATTTGGACTAGGATAACTTAGGTCTGAACATAAATGGCTCACATCTGAATCATCTCCGCTTTACAGATAATCTGGTTTTGTACGAAGAGAATCACTCCAACCTATAAATAATGCTAAACGACTATCCTTAGAAAACATGAAAGTTGACCTAGAAATGAACCCATCCGAAACAAAGATTATAACAAACACAGAAGAAATAGTAACTATGGTCAGCGAAAACGAACTAGAATATGTGTCTGAATGAACCAGGACCAAACATGGAAGGAAATAAACGAAAGCATCAGGCTTGAATAAATACTGGAGCTTAAAGGAAATTATGTAGAACAAAGATGTAAGCCTGACAATTAAAAGACGCGTATTTAACACCTGCATTCTGCCATGCGTAACATATGGATGTGAAACATAGTCCCTAAACAAAAGTCACAGAGATCAATTAAGAACTTGCCAACGTACCATGGAACCTAGAATCCTAAATAATAAAATAAAAGCCATAAAAAGTTATGTTGATTATGTCGACTGTAAGATATATTAGATTTAGATAGCTACATTACATACATATTATTATTACCACACTCTGTTTCCCATAAGGGTAGGTAGATACAATGCTTGCTACCTATGATCCTGACCCAAAATTTCCCACTTGCGTTAATTTCTTCATACATGCATATTTATTTGAAGTAGAGTTTGACCTGAACATTCTTCTCATCCTTCGTCTTGCGTTTGTAACGCCTTAAAAAGTGTGCCTCTCCTCTCTCTTTTGTAACAAGCAGTTGAAAATTCAGTACCAGTCCAATAAAAATTGGTTTTAACAAAAATACGTTTTAACATCATTTTCAGTTACACATTTTTAAGGCCTCCGTAGCAGTCAAAACTAATATTAAAGAATTTAAAATTTAATAAATAATTTCTTTAACGTTTTTCACATTCCATAGGACACATTCGTAATTTTAGTAGCTTTCCTCTTCAATTTAATTTATGTGTATTTTAATGGTTATTATGTCGCCTACGTCGTTTTTTTTAAAGCCTGTCGTGAGCGAGCGGATGTTGCCGACAGATAATACCTACTCTGATGAAAACCCTTAGTTTCATGATAATAATAATGGAACTGTTCAATCCATTTTAGTTCCGTTTCCCGCAATATATTATACTTTTTATAAAACAACCATTGAGATAATTGTTCTGTTCATTCTGCATATCAATGACGTGTTGCAGACCAGCAACGTTCGATGTTATGTAGATGATAGCACGGGCGATGCTTTCTATACTGGCCGCGCAAATATTCCTCATGCAAGTCGAGGAAAGTAGAATCCGGCTTGTGTCTGAAATCAGGACATCCCTGGAGCAGGTCTCAGAATAGGTAGACGAAATCTCGTCATTTTCAACCCCAAAAAACAAGTCTACGCGTTCACCGCTAGCAAAGCCCCATTTTTGTTAGCGCTACAGTTGGAAGGAATGGAAGTTCATCCACACTTCCTTGAGACCTGGAAGTCATCCACTGTACGTGACGCTCGTTCCTTTATGCCATACGTGAGTTATGGAATGAACTCCTTGTCGCGATTTTCTCACAGTGCTACAATATGGTGCTCTTCAAAAAATAAATATTTAAAGTCTCAACGAGATAGCAACGCATCGGCTCCCTTAGTGTTGCTGATGTCCATGGGCGAAGGTAGCCACTGGCCATCAAATGGACCCGTTTGCCAGTTTGTCTACAAGCAAATATATTTAGAAAAAGATAAGTGTACAAAAAACAATTAACTATCACAAACAATTGCTACAGTACAGGGGACTAAAAGTGCTGTTTCTACACTTCGACTTCTTAATTTTTCTACACCAGTAATTAGTTTTTGTATGCATTCAGGGATAATCTACTTAATCGCCAGACAGTGTCACGCGACATTTAGATTAATTTGTTAAAATGGCCTTTACGTGTTAGCTTTCCCATGGCCCTACTCAAGCATTACAAAAGACCCTGGCTCATACAGAATATAAATCTGAAAACAATAATATCAACACATCCATGAACCAAGACTGGGATAGAGCCTCCCAGGTTTAGGCGTATGTACGTATACTCTACGCTTGTCTAAAGTGGATTAGCAGGTCCCAATAAAAGGGGTACGTCAAAAAAACGCTGGCTCGACGATGTGACATGTGCATGATGTGTATGCTAATATTGTGTCTAAGAATTAGTTGAATTTGGAATGTCGATGTACGAAATGAAGTGGAGAAAGTAAGAAACTGAACCCTTGGCTCTAAAAAAAATACTACAACAATAAAGCGGATTTTATCATAATTCTAGTATGATATATGATCTAGTATGATATTAACAAGATTAAAGAGTGAATGTCTCTAATGCACAGCCTGTAAAGGTTGTGTAGCACAATAATTATCTTACTGACCGTGACAGCTCCGGATCTACGGTTTTTCCAAATCGCGGCATAAATTAATCAGTGGCTACCCCTCTCCTCCAGAATTATTGACAATTAAATAATAATAATCGGCTGACAATCTCAACATTATATATCCCCAAATTAAGCAAGTTATAGTTGTGTTAAGGGTAATATACAACGGACTACTCGGAAGCCGATCTCAGATACAAGATAATTCGTTTCCGAACTGTACCAAGAATCGAACTCGGAATCTCTGCATTGCAGTGAGCTAGACCGACAAATGTTTATCCCGATTAACCATAGAGGCCGTCAGCTATGCAAAGTAGGTAGGTATTTAAGTAATTTTAAAAAAATACAACATTTTTTCGTGGAATTTTTTGTGTCCGGAAGAATAGGAGCTTTTATTATTAACCATATTTTATTTTGTGTAACAATAATTGTAATATCAGGAAATACAACAGACATGTAAAATAGTACACACGTCCTTAATCCATAGGTCTAAGCGTTTTAAGATTCTTTGCCATTTTTGCAAAAACAGGCCCTTGGGAAATTGTCATAACCGTACTGTTTGTCATTGTATGTAACAGTAATTTTTGTCGAAAACTACTGGATTTATACAAATGATATTTAGCAGGTATGTGTAATCTATATGCCGCTACACAATGCTGCAGCGATATTAAGAAAAAACAAAGAGTAATTAAAGGTAACTGCCATACATAAATATAAATAGGGTTGATTATTTTTTCTTCGTCTTGTTGGGTTCCACTAGCAAGAACGTTAAAATGATGGCGATGTTCTTTAGTGAATTTTTATTTAGGTTAAAATATGGCAAGTTACTAGCATCCAAATTCACAAATGATGTATCACCCTAACTATTTTATCTATCTTTACTATTTTATCCGTGCAGGAACGGAGAAAGAATACAATGTTCTGCGGCCGGGTGGCCTTTCGTAAGAGGCGACTAAACAACCCACAACCAGGTGGTAGAGCATTTTCCCCATTGGATGGCTACCATCCCTGGTCAAAAGTATGTCGCCATAACAACCTTGAGTTGTGTTACGATGTTAGTGAACCTGGTCACTAATATATCACCAGTCTCCCTTAAGAGACCAGCAGCGCATTTGTAGCACCTTTGGTGTTACAAATCTCCATAGGCGATGGTAACCAACTCCTGCAATGATAATAAAAAAAGGCTATAGAAGTATTCATCGAAACAATGGAGATTGTAAATTCTCTCAGATATACCTTCAAACAAATCTAATTTGAACAAGATCCAGTGAATAGCTATTAAGATAAGAGATATTTTCAATTAAACTCTTTTTTCTGATCTCCTAAGCCAGTAACGAAAACAGTAGACATCTATCATCTCATCAGGAACCATCTATAGTCCGTGCTTACTACAACTATAAATCGTGCTTGTCTTACTCTAAAACAACTTATTAACTCACCATAGTATCTCATAGGTGGTTTTTTCTTTCTTATAGGTGAATTTGGGGCCCGTGAAGTTGCCCGGAACAGACACGCTGGTTTACACAAACCCTTAGATGTGGGTCTTGGCATATGAGTAACATTGCATTATCAAGACAAACCGATCAAAGTCAAAACCTGAGGTAACGGGAGGTTATGAATCGGGGTCCGAAACCGGTACACCTTTCTTAATTACTTTAACTTGCCAGACAAACCCTAATACCTCATGTTTTTAATGGCGGTTAATAAATTTTGTTATTCCATTCTACAATTACTTTAAGTAATTATTTTCCCGCCATTCACATTGCTTTAGACCGGCAACAGTGGCAATGGCAACCGAACTTGGCAACTTTCGAGTAGTATGTGTCCTTCTGTGACACCATAATGTAATGTTTAAACTATTTTTCGTATTTAAAATGCAAATAAAATATAGATATTCTTATATCTTCATAAAATATTAATCCTCAGTGTCTAAAGCCGTGGAGTAAAAACCAATATTAATCTCAAATTTTAGTCTTTAGAACCCCTCAAAATAAACGCTAACTGCTTTAACCACTTGCCAGGTGGTAGGGTGTTTGCTCGACTGGGCGGCGATCACCCCTGGTCTAGAGTATGCCGCCATAACAACTTTGAGTTGTGTTCCAGCATTAGTGGCCAGCTTCCAGTCCTTTTTAGAGAGCGGCAGCACATTGTTAGTATCTTTGATATTACAAATTTAATGTTCATAGGCGATGGTAGCTGCTTTCCATCGAGTGGGCCGTCTGCCTGTCTGCTGAGCTCCTGCAATAAAAAATATAAAAACCCACTACATTGGTTATAGAAAGCGAAAATGTAAGCTTTGACAATGTTTGCTCTTATTGAAATACGAAATATTTTGAAATTTCATGTTCATTGTTCCTAGAATGCGGCAATAAGGTCCACCGTCTAGCTTAAGGGCAAAGATACGCTTGGGAATAAAATAAAAATGACATGAATAATTTCCAGCATTGATTTAGATTTCGAATATTAATTTAAAACTTAAAATGCATATTCAGTTGGCTTCAAACTTCATGGATTTACTTAGTTATAGATAGCTGAACAACAGACGATGTATATATAATACAAAATCAGTTATTCTATAGCTTCTTCGTGCTAATCCGGAGTGGATATTATGTCAAACAATTATGCTTGCTAGCTAGACCCGTATCAGTAGCCTAAACTACCACAAATAAATATAGATATCCCTAAGATTAATTGCAACAAATTATATTACGCTACTGTGTAAACGGTATCCTATACAGCTGTATGCACTGTGTGCTTAGGAAGCACGCACACATGTGTAGAATTACGTGAGCGTACATAATAAAGACTTACGTACACAAACGCAGTTCGGGCAACGTCCCTAAACGCCAGCTATGGGTACAGCGATGTACTTATGTTTTATTTATACTTTCTTAGTTCATGGGACACAACAAGAATGCCGTAACAACAAATTTTCGTATTAGAATGTAATAAGATTTTGTTCAATTCTTCTTAGCACTCTTAAGAGATTAAACCTGTGTTTTAAGTTTTGCGTTTAAATTCTGGCATTTTACTAGTTATAATAAAGCTTTTATTTAAGTTTTTTTTCTATACGTTCATAATAACATAAATAATTAAACCAAGGTCTTATAAACTACTAACTATAATCCCTCGAGAGTATAGTAGAATACTGTACTTAGGACATCGTCTTCTATGGTTAAGGTGCCCAGAATTCCTCGCCTTGGATTAAAGCTGTTGATTAGATTCTAATTTAAATAAGACAGATAATGAAATAAATGAAAATCCCATAGCGGATTCAGCGTTTGTGAAAATATCTTATCTCTTTGATATAAGTACCCTTTACCCCTTCCACAAAAATGATTAGGTCAACGACGGAAAGCATGATCGGAATGCCTGGAAGAGATCACTTTAAGCGATAAGGCCGTCCATTGTTCTAATGCAAATGTATCCATATCAATTGTCTAGATTTAAGATTATGGTGAACAATAAAGGGTTTTCATTCATCCATTCATTTATTCATTCATGATATGGTTCCAATGACCTCATAATGAAGAATATCGTGGGTATTCGAAATAAAGTATATAACTGGTGAAAATCGACCCTTGGTTCCGTTGCGGATGCTCCATTCGTAGCCGGGAATTGTGATGCCAGCATGTCTAATAACCAGCATAATAAATGTATCTGTTGGCCGATAGTTGCCAAACCTGAATAGCCACTACCTTAAAATCTACACACCCTTACACTTTCGCTTTCAAAAAGGTTTCCCCTCAAAAAAATGCTTAAAAAACCAAATTTCATTTCTCCCCTTTTACTTTAGAACCGCTAGCATTAGAGCCGTCTGTGTCACGTCTCCCGGGATATTTGTTTGTGTGTTGTTTGCTTGTGTGCGACCGGCGCGGGCGCAGGTAAGCGGGATCGACCGACAGCGCGGCTGAATGGGGCACGTTCATATTGTAAATGTATTAGAATTTTTTGAACATCTTTCTTAGTAGATAAATTGTTTTTTTATAAGTAGAATCTGGCCTAATTGTATTGTTTTTCATAACGCATTTGACACTTTTGTTAGAAATTGATGCTGTTTAATTTCACTGATTTTACTTTACTTTGTCTATTTTCTATTCATATTATGGTTTCTATAGACTATTGTTCCAAGGAGCACTGTTTTGTAATATTTACGCAAAAGGAAAATATTAGTGATATTATAGACTTCTTAATTCACAAGCCGATGCAACGTGGATAGAACTGATAGACATCTAGGTGATATTGTTACGAGCTACCTATGTAGCTCGTAACAATATCACATTTAATTCGATATTTTAATTCGAGCCCTATGGCTCGAATTAAAATGCCGTTGGAATTACTATAGAGTTTATTAGAAAAGTACAAACACGTATAAAACAGGCACAAATATGACTGGACACAGCCAGTACTAACTGCACGATTCAATAACACGCGCAAAGTCCGTCACTATATCGCTAATCGAATGTACGTCTTATTCGTATCGTAGTCGTCGCTTGACTGCCCCACCCCTCCCTTCGGGCATTGTTTTATACTAAACTGTATAATACCGGCAAAGGACCGCATTCACTGAGTTAAGCCGCACACCTGGCAAGCTTCGACGCAATGCAATAACAACAAGGATTAGTTCGACACTAATGACGGCCGTAAAACAAGTACGATAACAATAGGATTTTTTTCTTAATTGCAAATTTTAAACACGAAGTAAACAAAAGAACTCCGAATGCCGGAAAGGTAAGGTAAAACTGCGTTTCACGACAGGCAGGTGCGCGCATTTCTTTGACGGCATGTAACACTATGGTAAAAAGAAATTGTAAAAACGATGACAAACAAGAAAACTAGCTACTTTAAAATAAAAAAAATATGCTAGGTATTTAGAAACTTTAGTATGACGCTCTTCAAGCATCGAACAAAAAGTTTCATTTTACGCTGGAGGCTTAGTAAGTAACACAAATAAAAAGAAATTCTAATAGGTGTAATGATGAATTTCACGTGAATATAACGACATACTAAAAATAATTATGCTCCTTCTTTGTTTTCATCATAAAACCACGTGATAACAATATTAATACAAGGCTATACCAACACAGTTAAATTCATACTCCATTTTAAAACATCTAAGAAAAAAATATATTTTAATCTGATTTAAAGGCAGTTGTTATTCAAGCGTATCTGTACAATGTTCGTCTTATCTTTTTCCTTATTTAAAAAGGCATGCTATACTTTATATGAGTAATATTAAAATAAAGTAAAAAATACCTAGTTATATTTTTAAAACTAACAATGAATTAAAAACTGACACCTAGACTGAAAACTGTAGTCTTGGCAATGACTTCTGTAACATAATCACAAAAAAAACAGGGCCGCCAAAATTCTTACAAGAAAAATTTTAACTAATAAAAAAAGAAAGGGGTGCGATCTCAGTGTGCGCGCTGACGTAATTTCTTCGGTGGCCGCAATGGCGGTGCGCAGGCGCAGCGGCGCAGTGCATATCGAGACCTCGCGCCTCCCGGACGGCGTTGACACTACACATATTCCACCAACACATCACTTAAATATCAATAAATGTTGAAAACCAACACAAAATACACCCTGTATAGCGTATTTGTAACATTCGAAATTTGAATACAGGCATCTGATTGGCGAGATCCAAACTACCAATCGATGAGACGCTTGGCATTATTTCAGTTAAACTTTTTTCTAATTTTTATTCCAATTTTCAATGTAATTCATATTAGTTTACAGGCAAGTAGCCGGCTAATATTGGTGTTACAGAAAACACTGCACATGATAATCGGGTCGGTACACGTGCTTGATACGTCAGCAGAGCATCAATGATGGATTCTGTAAGTATTTTTAATTTTATCTAACACGCCTTTGTGTAATGTCTTTTCCAATATTATTCAATAATTCCAATAAGTTTCTTCTACTATTTTAATTTTTACTGAACATTGGCTTAGTTAATAAGTTTTTTTACTCGAAGATTTTCACCAAATTAAAGAAGTTGTATTCATACAAAATAAACTATCAGTAGCTATTTGACTTTTGTTAAAAAATAATTTAAGTATCGATTTTCATTATATCTGAAGTATTTAGTTAAATGCAATTATTTAAGAATACAATTTAACTTGAATATCAAAATGTAGTTTTGTCAACTTTTTTGTAGATTTTTTAGTTAACTTCAGTAATTTTAATTAATTTTACTTTATGATGTGGTTAGTAGTCATCGTTCATTCTTTAAAAAACTTGCATAGTAAAACTTCTTTAGTAATATGGTTAGAAAATTCTATTAATTAAAGATTTACCAAAACAGAGAATTCCTTTAATTTTTTGTAATGAATTCTCCTTTCTCTTCATATAATTTAAAAATGTGAGGAGAAAGAAGATTTTACGCAGTTCTATAAAGATTTAGAAGAAGTTAGTGATTGATATATTTTGTTTGTTCTTGTATAAACCATGTGACATTTCATTCCTTAGGAGATTCTCGAAGCATCTATTTTAAATTTATTCTGTTAAGCTAAAAGTGTTTATGTAATAATTAATTAATTCATTTTGTCCCTGATTTTGTAAACTTCGCCCCTGGTAGTTTTTTCTTATACCTACCAACTTTTCTATCTCATTTCAAATTTCATTACAGGATACTCAAATTTCAGCTGATACCCCAAACCAAATGTTAATAAAGAAAAATATTCCACTTATAATATCGCTACAAATGACAGATATCTTAAAACTCGCTTATAAATTATAAATTCTTATCGATGAATCTTTTCCGCATCACTATTCGTGTGAATGACACCTAAAAAAATCATAATCAAACAGAAAGCAAACTAGAAAATAATTTAAACAGCTACTTGCCATGTAACCGAAACATCGTGAATAAAAAACTAACAAACTTTTGTGTAAAAATACACATGAATGAAATTAATGTGAGGTTAGGTTGGTGAGATGCATTTTCCCGGGCATTTTCACGGCGCGCCAAGAAGGCCAAGATGGCGGCGACACGTCACCGTTGACGCGGGGTTCCTAACCTAGGCCAACGTAAGGTCAATACACTCGGTCACGGCCGCGCACTTTCACAGGAATAGAATTGTTCTTGTTTACTCTCAAGTTATGTTGGAATTCTAATTAATTTTAGTCTTTACTATGTTCTCTTAAAATGCTAGGGAGAGAATTGACGCATTAAGCATTAAAATATTTTTAATCTGCAAGTATTTACCATTGTCATGTATTCTATTAGATATTCCTTCGTGTTGTCTCTAGATTTAAATGCTGGCCGAAAAGCATTGCACCACGTGGGCTGTTTTTATGACACAGGGTAAACATTATTAAAGTGACCACGTGCTAACAAGGAAAGAAAGTGTGGTCTTGAAACATGCACGACGAGGTAACCGATGTGCGATTCCTGCTAATCCTCCTTGAATGGCTGTAATGCTATGCGCTCCCCTAAATATGAGGAGGTCGAAGCAATTACGGTGTTTGTTAGATATGTTTATGGGCTGATCTGATTCTGATTCTTATCACTTTGTCTATAAACTCTGTCTCTGACGGAGAAAGAATACAATTTCCTACGGCCGGGCGGCCTGTCGTAAGAGGCGACAAAACAACCCACAGCCAGGTGGTAGGGCATTTGCCCGACTGGATGGCTACCACCCTTGGCCTAAAGTATGTCGCCATAACAACCTTGTGTTGTGTTCCGACATTATTGACCAGGTTCCAGTCTCTCTTAAGAGAGCAGCAGCACATTTGTACCATCTTTGGTGTTGCAAATGTCCATAGGCCATGGTAACCTTTTTCCATCAAGTGGGCCGCCTGTCTGCTGAACTCATGCAATAAAAAAAATGAAAAAAAAACTGCTGGTCATTTTCATACTAATAGAAGTGTATATTTTTATTGTTCCATAGCCAAATAGTAAACTGTATAATACTTTCATGTCCGTCCGTCTGTTTGTGCATAGTTTAGTTGTTTCTCGGAAACTGTATGAGTACTATAATAATATACATAATGCATGTCGTCTACTTACCGCTGTATAACGGTCTTGTAACATAGCGAAAAAATAAAAGGCTGTATTATCCATATGAATGGTACGAGCTACAGGGACCCCGATATGTGCAAAAGTGTTCATTATATTCATACCGTGAGCAGCCCGTCAAGAATGTCCATAAGAAAGACAGACATAGACACAGACAGATACAGACAGACACGCAAACACAGAAGACATAGACATTTAAAAAATTAAATTCTTTGAAAGACTCATAATACATCCAGTAAAGTACATTTACTTTTCTTATACTTATATATAAAGCGGAACAGTTGGTTTGTTTGTTTAAACGCGCTAATCTCAGGAACTACTGGCCTGATTTGAAAAATTTATTCAGTGTTGGATAGCCCATTTATTGAGAAAGGCTATATATAATCACGCTAAGACCAATAGGAGCGGAGAAGCAATGAAAAATGTTTCAAAATCGGGGAGAAGGACAAATTCCACGCGGACAGCGTCGCGGGCACAGCTAGTAATTTTATAATATTAAACTAGCTAGCCCGCGATTTCGTCTGCGTAGAATATTAAAATAAAAGTAAGTTACAAAAACCCCCGATTTTGAAACATTCTTCATTAGTCCTCCGCTCCTATTGGTGCTAGCGTGATGATTTATAGCCAGCCTTTCTCGATAAATGGGCTATCTAAAACTGAAAGATTTTTTCAAATCAGACCAATGGTTCCTGAGGTTGGCGCGTTCTAGCAAACAAACAAAAAATCTCTTCAGCTATATATATTAACATAGTATAAGATTATCTTCTTTTTGGGCTTGACAGCAGTCGGACGGTGAAACCAAACTAGCTATGTTACTGAGATGGAAACATTTTAGTTAACATAGATATTAGGAATATCAATCTCTCAAGTCTTGAAAAAGCATTATGATGATTTACAGTAATATTTAGGTTTATGTAGCCAGATAGTTGTAAAGGTTAAATAAAAATAGTAAATTGAGATGACTCAGGTTGATATACATAATTTTATGCTCCTTATTTTTCGACGAATTCGAAAATTTAAAAATCAAGATACTAATGACTGAACTAATATTCGTTTAAACGAGTTATTGATAGCAAATTATTAAATGTGAGATATTTAAGGCACCCTATTTTCAAAGTTCCGTAACCAAATGACAAAACTGTTAATACACTTTTTACGACGGAACCATTCCGTGTGTGGTCTAAGCGCATTTGGCCGGTTTTCTGATATTTTCCAATTATGTACTCAAGAACAGCAAAAATAAACTTTTAGTTTGTACATGAAGTTGTTCGTAAAATATTACTTGTAGTTTTGTAGTACAAATTAACGTAGGTCCGTGGTCGGCGATTGAGCTTTCCGAGTGGTTCCGGAATTTTCCGATGTTTGCCGAATGATGCGCCAGCGCAGATCAAACGTTAGCTTGCGTACTATATTCTGACTAATTCATTCATCGTTGCTAGTATTTGACCATTAATAAAAATGTAGTATGGGATGATACTTATATTAATTACTACAAAAACGTAGTAAACGTAAACGTGCAGTGCAGTAATATAATTTTGATAAACCCAATGGTGGATTTAAAGGGCAGTGAGCAGGGCAATAGATCAGAGCCTCGTTGTTGCTATATCCTCACGCAACAACCCAACTTCTAAAAAGTTTATCATGATGAATATACCAATGGTGTATATTTACACCTAGCATGGTGGTTTACGTAGACAGACGGACGGACGGATATGATGATTCTTCTAAAATGACTACTATGCCCTAATCTATATATCTATATCTATATATATATTCTATATCTATATATATAATAAAATTGTAGAGGTCAAATTTCTGTACAATTAAAAAAAATCTAAAAACCGAGTCAGGGGGATGTAAGAAGTGAAATAGAACTAATTTGGATTTTTTTTAATTTTTTGTTTCTCTGTTTGTCTGTCTGTTTGTAACGGCTAATCTTCGAAACGACTGGACCGATTGAAATGAAATTTTGTATGGTGGCAGCTTATATCCCTGGTCAACATATAGGATACTTTTGATCCCGAAAAATTAAAGAGTTCCCGTGGGATAGTTAGAAAGTTTTAATTAATTAAACAGCTTATAACAGACTAAAAGTAATTTCTCTGCAACGTAACATAATAGAAGCGGATAATTTGAAAGGGTGTGGTGTCAGTGAGAGAGTTTTGTCTTATATATATAATATATAAAGCAGATAAGTTTGTTTCTTTGTTTGTTTGCTTGAACGCGCTAATCTCAGGAACTACTGGTCTGATTTGAAAAAAAAATTCAGTGTTAGATAGCCCATTTATGGATGAAGGTTACAAGCTATAAACCATCACGCTAAGAGCAATAGGAGCGGAGCACCAATGAAGAATGTTTCAAAATCGCGGGTGTTTTTTAACTTCCTTTCCACGTGTACGAAGTCACGGGCAGAAGCTAATCTTATATATAAAAACGAATCGCTCAATGTGTTGGTAAGCGCATAACTTGAGAACGACTTTACCGATTTTGATGAAATATTGTGTGTGTGTTTGAGTGGGTCCCGGGATGGTTTAAATCCACAATTGGAACCGGTAGATGGCGCTGAGGTCGGGTTCTAGAATCCTCCTAATCACTGGGAGCGATTCGGGTGATTTTGTTTTTGTGTCTTGAAACAAAGTCTTTTAGGAATTCAGAAAATATGGCGGTACGAAGTTCGCCGGGTCAGCTAGTAAATAATAAAATAAAAAAACCATCTAGACAATTTAGATAGAAAGATTGCCGTTACATAGTTAATAGGCTTAGTAAAATTGCGAAAAATAGAAATTACTGCGCCGCCATTAATTTGTATCTACGTATTTAAAAAATAAAGTCTGTCCATTATAAACGTACCAATTCTGATGATGAGATGTTTAAGAGCTGATATAATATTATCGGAACTATAACACCTAAGCACTACATAGTATATTACAATAAAGAACACTGAGCTAATTATAGATCTTACCTTATAAATACTAGAAAAATGTAAACATATTGTATCGTCGCAGACCTCTCGTAGATTAGAAAGCTAGACAATAATTCTACAAAACATGACGGACGATATTACCTTAAATCAACTGGTGATCGTAAAAAAGGCCGGTATAAGAGACCCCCACGGGCATCTGCGGGTTATAGGGCGCAGGGCCATAAAGTATAACTATTTGTTCCCCGCGGGGTGAGACAGGCGCCCTACCTGGCGGGGTCACCCGTTTGCTGGTGACCACTGGACGAGTTTTTTAACGAACTAGTGACGTGGGGAGTAAAGAGCTGTTTTTATCGATTATCGCTTTTCCCCCTATCGATTACGATAAATACACGCACCAAATAATTTATAAAGCAGCTATATCTTTATGGAAACGTGCTTATCTTTTAGTTTACGCTGTAGCTAAATAAATAACTGTTTCCTGTACAACAAAGAAAAGAAAGCAATACGGGTATAACAAGGGACGGTCTTCTCGCTAAAAATCGATCTCTTCCAGACAATCCTAGGTTAGGATTGATAGATTTCAAATACTAATGATGGCGGTGGTTTATAAATGATAGTAACAGTAGTAATTAAAATAGTCTGTGTGTAGTTACACATAGATTAAATATTTCATCAGTGTGATTATACGTGTCATTAATTTAAGGTTATTTGTCAAAATGTAAAAATTCCTGTATGAATTATTGACGTTCTTCAATATTTTTTTACGTTTGCTCAAAAAATACTGTTAATATTTCACAATGAAAGTCAATTCGTTTCGTTGCCAGGTTTAAATCAATACGTGCGCCTTTTTAGTCATTTGACAACGCTCCGTTAAGCTTAAATAAGGGAATTGAATTATTATATTTCTAGTTCAAGTTATACTCTGTTACTTAAATTTGTTGTGACTAATATAACGAACATTTGTTCTGCGAAAGTATTAAATTTTTCCCAATATATTGTTCGCTATATGTATGTTGATGACTAAAAAAGCTCGAAGGCAGCTACGTTCAAAAACAGCTGTAATTGAGCTGAAATGTACAGAATTATGTTTTGCATAACCGTCAATTGTATTTCATCGGTCCAATTTATCGACAAATGTGCACTATATTAAAACAACCACTATCTCGTGCAGCCGGTTAGACATTTCAATGCCAAAGTCTCGCACCCCATTCGATGACACTCGCTGTACCAACATTGCGTGGCCTCGTATACTACTTGTATACTCCATGCAAACGATCATGAGTACATACAATAGTAGAAGCATAAATTAAGAAAACAGTATATTTATTAACGAATACAACATTATATTTACATTTATGAGAGAATTTTAAATCTTTAGAACCTCAAGGTTCCAAATCTTATCGGTTGAGACACTTTCATATAAAATGTTTGATAGAAGTTTGATAGCCTTTACTAATCTTCTGCTCTATAATCCGCCCCCGGGAGGAATGTTACAGACTCTTTTATTGAAAGTGACGTATTAAGAGAAAAAAAATAGTTGTCATTTTAGATCCAAATAAATGTCTATTATATGAAGACGTGCTTATTATTTCTTTAAAGGAATAATTATGAGAAAGCGCGAATAATACCCCAACACACATGATTAAAAGGCTGGCCGGTAGGTAGGGTAACATATTAATGTTGCCATTCAGCGAGTGGTCAAGAACTATCTAATCGTTGCATGCTCTCCAGGTAGAATTCAAATCACGGAAGCTGTATTACAAACTAGTCTGTAATGTAGTTACAAAACAACTTCATTCATTCTTTATACGTTCTTGTTCATATTGATTTAGAGTAAGTTTGTAAGTTTCTATAAGAACCTTAAAGAACCCTACAAATTTACTCAATATGAAGACGACGGTTAGAAACTATACAAACTACTCGTGGCGGATGCAAATGTGGAAACTGTTTATAGTATTATACTATAAAAATTCGCTTTAGTTCCCAACAGTTCTGTTCAGTTCTGACAAGGATCCGGGACTGACTTCTGGCCTTAAGAATATTTCATATTATAGTCACGTCATGATATATTTGTCCAAAAGACACAAATTAAAAAATGAGGACGGTGAGAAATCAGCTAATTTTCTATATATGAAATTTCTATTATTGTATGTAATTTTCTCTTATGTTTAAGCTAATGTCTCGACGGTGTTTTTCACAGCTATTTAAGTACTACTTTGCGACCTCTTATCCTTAAGAGGATATATTTATAGTTTATTGGTAAGATTTTCACTATTCATTTGTTAAGCAATTGCTTAAAATTTAATAGGCGTTTATAAGTAAGACTGTAAGTTGTCAAGAAGACTTGAAAACCAAACAGAATGCATGTCGTTCTAAACTCAATCAAGGGTTCCGTAGACATGACTAACGTCCACTGTTTTCCTCATTTGACTATGCAACCATAAAAAGTATTTAATGGAGAATCAACAATATCCATTGAGTACTTTTTGAGATATGGGACTATTTCAAAAACTTCTCAATGGATCTTATTCGAACCATATTATTACTATCTTCCTACCTATCGTTTTATATAAAAATCCCTTTTGGCCGCCACTTCGCTCGCGTTAATGGTCCCCCCGGGTATTGTACATTTTATCGGGATTAAAAGTACCTAGCTAGTAGAATCTATCTCTGTGCCAAATTTCACCCAGATTTGTTCAGCCGTTTTGGCGTGATTGAGCAACAAATATCCATTCAAACTTTTGCTTTTTAAATAATAATATAAGTATATTATACATAGACACATAAGGAAACATCGTTATCATTTTCAAAATGTAGCTAACATTACCTTCTACGACTGTCTACTACTACTACTATAAAAATGAAATAATTAATTTTTAGCTACTTGTTGCTGAGCAGATTTTTGCCGCTTCTTTTCCTTAAAACAGTAGACTTTGCGATGCGCTGTGTATAAAGTAGGATAACTTATATAGACTTTCGTAAATATTCCCCAATGGCACTTTGTTTGAATAAAACTTTGAATTTAATACATGGATATAACATTAGACAGACAATGAGACATCAAGCTTCTAAAAAGGTTCCGTTTATGTTGAAATGGCCACGGAAGTCTAAAAAACTAATATTTGAATGCAAAGTGTGTTATCTAAAAACTCAAGGTTTTCCTGTGATCCTAATAAAGAAGTGTCATGTCCGTTATAAAGAAAACTGTAATACTGAATGACTCATTAAACTAATCTTATTCTATTCTGAATCCTTTTACAAATCGCCTTTACATTGTTGGTACCACAAAGGTCTAAAGATCTGGAAAGGGGTCAATCGGCTTTGTATCAAACCGATAAAAGGACCAATATAGGGCTGTCATTAAATTAATAAGTTTATTTCTTTATTCTTTTGTAAAACAGTTGTTCATTGTCAATTATAAAATAAATAAATAAAAAAGCCTTTATTCTTCCGTCATATTACAAACATAATTGAATTCATAAAATGTTACATAATTTTCTTCTTTTTAAAATATGTCAAATTAATAAAATCAATCTGTCCTTTTTATAAAAAAATAATACATTATTAATTATATACGGAAGTCGCCTCAGCGACGTAGGCCTCCCCAATTTTCTCCATTCATCCGTATTTCTTGCCAGTCTTGTCCAATGTGGGCCGCATGTTTCCTTAAATATGTCTTCCCATCTTTTATTTGGTCTCCCTCTTTTCCTCTTAGCGTCTCTAGGTATCCATTCTGATACTTTCCTTGTCCACTTTTCCGTGTTCATTCTGTGAGCGTGTCCTGCCCATTTCCATTTGAGACTTCTTACCTTTTTTACTACATCACATACTTTTGTTTTCCTTCTTATACTTTTATTAGGAATTTTATCCATTAGTTTTACGCCTAGCATGCTTCGCTCCATTTTCCTCTGATGAACCGCTAGTTTGTTTTCATCTTGCTTTCGAAGAGCCCGTATGTTAAACACGAGAGAATTGCTACATCAAATAATTTTTGCTTAATTTCTATATCTACCAAGTAGGTATTTTTCATGATTTCCTTATAATTCCAATATTTTCCCCATGTAGTTGCTATCCTTCTATCTATTTCTTTTTCTGTGTATCTTGAAAAGAAATGGATTGACTCAGGTATATGTATTCCTCGACGTATTCTATTTTTTCGTTGTCCACTTCAATGTTTTCTCTTTTTTACCATTTGTTAATATTTTTGTTTTTGTTGCATTTAAATACGGACCAACTTTTTTGCTTTTGCTTGTTATATCCATTATCATTTCTTGTAGCTGTGTTCTATTTTCCGCTAGTATTACAATATCGTCCGCAAATCTTAAGTGATTTAAATATTCACCGTCTATCTTAAAACCTTTGTTGTCCCAGGTGATATCTTGAAATATATTTTCTAATACTGACGAGAATATTTTTGGTGACAGAGGATCTCCCTGTCTCACTCCCTTCTTTATTGAAAATTCTTTACCTTCCGTCTCTAACTTTATTGTGGCGCAGCTGTTAGAGTATATACTATAGAGCAGTTCCACATATTTTAAGCCTATACCTTGCTGTAAAAGGCCCTCCCAGATAGCTTTGTGTTCTATGGAGTCAAAAGCTTTCCTAAAATCTATAAAACATATGTATAGTGTTTTTCCATATTCTCTTGTCTTCTCTATTATTTACGTCAATGCGTGGATGTGGTCAATGATTGAAAAACCTTTACGGAATCCAGCTTGTTCGCGTGGTTGGCTTTCGTCAAGACTTTTATTCAGTCTATTTAGAATGGTTTTAGAGAACAACTCGTAAATATTAGTCCTAATGACTGAAATTTACAAGTTTATATAAGGCTTATAGGCCTGTAGTTATTCAAGTCCTCTCTGTCACCTTTTTTATGAAGTAAAATTGTTTTAGATTTAGACCATTGTATTGGTGTTTCCCTTTTAAATAATATATTATTAAACAGTATTTGCAGTGGTCGTTGTAAAGCATCTGACATCATCTTCAGGACTTCGGCAGGTCGACGGCACATCAGATGAATATAATTCGCAGTAGAATTCTGTTGCTTCTTTTATTATGTTTGATCTTTTTGATATTATTTCTCCTTCTTTACGTTTAACACGAAGTGCCCAATTAGTCGTAGTTCTTAATAAGCTTTCTCTATTGCGCCTGAGTTGGTATATATCTTTCTATAGTATGTATCTATGTTCCTTTTTACTTTTTTTATTTGCCCATTTATTTCTTTACTAAGTTCTGTAATTTTAGCATTTGTTTGTTTTGTCCTTTTTAGTGAATAGAATTGTTTCCTCTCTCATTTTCATTTTCAATTAGCACACAAATATTAGAAATACTATGGTTATAATTTAATAAGTTATACTATCTGTAACCACGACTTTATCTTCCTTTATTTTTTATTTGAGTAAAACAACGTACTCGTTCGTTACTTCTAACCAAAAATTAAAATAAATTTTCACACTATTTTGAAGATAACTTCAACAATTATGGGCGTTTACGTTTTTACACTCTATATTAGCCCTTTCAGGATTGTATTCTTATAATAGCGAATTTAATTAACATCTTTCTATCCAGTCTGTCGTGAAACGGTAATACAATATTGCTTTCGCGTCTTTATTATAGTATAGGAAATAAATTCTGCCTCGTGCTTCCTCATTTTAGGAAGAAAAATTAGTATAGGGTACCACTTCCTACGCTTATCCAGGGGATTGTAGGGTTTATATAAATAAATAAATTATTTTTTTTAAACAAATATTTATTTATCCAAAAACCACAACGCAAATAAAAATATAGTTCAAATCTTCATCCAGGGTTCACAGATTGGATATTTTTTTTAACAAAAACAAAACCGACATCAGCCTAAAAAGCAAAAACTAAATATTTTCTATAACTTATTGATGTCGGTAAATTTTGCAATTATGATGTTGTATTTCATGCTCTACTTGGCACCAATTTTAAGATGTAGAAAATATTCATTCTTTGTTTTTTAGCTGGAAATCGTTTTGTTTTTGTTAAAAAATCTACTATTTAGTTAATAGTCTCTTAGGTTTTCGTGATTTGTATACATAATAAAACAACGTTTTAACGGTTTTAATTTAAATTTTAATTTAGTAATTTATTACTTATTAAATTTAAATTAATTAATTATTAAACGAGTTTGTACCATTTCCTCTAGAGTCTAGAGAGATTGACCTGTAGAGTTCTGAGGTCATGAGCCTCTACAAAGAGCTCTCAAATCACCTACTATATACTTCATAACATTTGGCTGGTGCCTATCGCGGACCTCAGATCAGATTAGGCGGTCCAACGACGTAACGTAACCAGCTTCTTGGGCACTTTCCATAGAAGATGGTGACCTAGGATCAGTATTATATTATAGTCTTAAGGGCCTATAAACAGAATATAATGTAACTAACAGGTTTATTTAGGTTAACTTTTCTTTATTGTTTTCGTTTATATTGTTCAATGTAATAAAAAGTATACCATGGTAATACCAAAATAATATAATTTATTCTTGAATTCAAAATGCGCAGCCCTATAAGGGTGGCAACCAAACCTGTATCTCAATTGAAAATGAACAAAAAGTGTTAGAATATTTTATACGACAATGCGCCGAGCACTAGTGTATCCAGTTGAGGTAATGTCGAATTGATCTGTTTTTAACCGTCTAGAAATTAAGGACATGAGTTACTTATTTCTTTTTATTTTTAAAACTTATTTTTATATATTTCTAAACCAGTAAGTAATACACAAATAATAATGTTACAATGAAGCAAAATTATAATCGATAAGCTTGCCACACCTTGAATTTCTATTCTACCAGTATTTATTGTTGTATCACAGCAGAAGGCATGTTATGAAATACAAATGTCTTCTATAGATAAAGCACAAAAATATTAAATTTGCTAATAAATTGCTAATAAAGGCTTTAAGAAATTGCCTGAAATAAGGTCAATGAAACCTGAATAAATTTGGCCAAGCAGATCAAAATCAAACCGCAGAATGTACGTTCATCTAATCAACAAATTCTGGGTTACCAACTAAGGCAAGAATGTTATATAATATTCTCTACCTTTGCTAAATTATCTAAAGTTATTTCATTTCACATATACTCACAAGAAATTACACTCCTATAATTTTAATCCTCTCACTGTCCTTTTGCAAACACTTTGGTTATATGGATCGGCTTTATCTAAATGTTTTCCACACAATTGCAAATATGAAAAGACTTTTGATATTATAGTAGAATATAAAATTTATACAAACGTAACTTTTCCATTATTTAAATTTTTATATATAATTCTTCTGTACCTACGTGTCTTGACAGTGAACCCCTCCTAAACGGCTGGACCGATTTGAATGTTTTTTTTGTGTGTTCAAGTGGATTCTAGGATGGTTTAGATTCACAATTGGACCCTGTAGATGGCGCTGCAATCGGGTTCTAAATTTTATTTCTTCTGGGCAGGACAACGTCTGCCGGGACAACTAGTATTACTATATAATTACGCCTCGTAATGCACCCGCGTCTCAATCCAATAACCGGGAAGCATATATCAAGATAACCGATGTATAAACCCCACCAATTGACCTGGAACAAGCGTAGCGGGCATATCCTTCTTTAAAAACGGGGCACCTCGAGCCTAGCCGTGGAATGTTTACGGGCTGAGATAAATCTACATTATGTCACCCAATGAAATTTTTTACATAATATGAGTCCCACACCACCATACAAAAAAACCATACCATAATACAGAAAAATCTATAAGTCTATAGCACTAACGTTATTATGATATTGGTTAACCCTACAAAGAAAGAAATTTAAAATAATTACTACACCGACAGTTAACAATCAGTGCTACCGGTTGCATCTTAGACCGTCCAAAATAGGATTCTTTCCCATTGCATAGAACATTTTAGGGACATCGTGTTAATTTGTTTGTGTACTATTTTATTTAACGACTTGATTTTCAATCCTTTTCTTTGTATGTCCAAAAGGGACGGATTAATAATAGACAAGGTAGGAAGTAAGTAAGGAACAGTGAATTTCTATTTACCAATTTTTTTTAATAATACCTAATAACATGGAGGGACAGTCACGCTGTATATCTTTAAGCTAAGTAAGTTACCGATGTGTTTTGGTTATCGGTATTACCTATAGGTATGCCGGAAAACTCTAGGGCCGATTCCAGACAATCAGGTTATATTATTAAAAACCAAATAACCGTTTACAAAATTAAGCATCCCAGGAATCGAACCGAGAACCTCTGCGTTCGAGTGTGTTACAGAAACAAAAGTTTAGACTAGTCAACTGCAAAAGCCAACGAGATAAATGATACCCAACTTAAAGACATCTTTGGCTTTGGTACGCATCACCAACATGTCTTGCTGAAACAACTGTTTGGAGGAAATTGTTTTCAAATTAGCAATTCATGTTTACGAAACATTATTACAATAGGTTTTATTTATATTATAACACGCAATGATTGGATGATTGGCAAGTCAGGTTGCCTGGAAGAGATTTTATCGCTTTTAGCGATAAGGCCGCCTTTTGTTTTACCAAGTAACTATTGTCTTGTTGTCTTAGACCTTGGTTGAATGGTCTAAGCTTGTTGTGCATTTTTTTATAGTTTTTGTTTTGGTGAACAATAAAGTGTTGTCTATGTCCATGTCAATGTTTGGATGATCTATATCACAGATGTGAAGGCTGTCGCGGATGCAGGAGTCGCTAACGCGATCCTTTCACGTGACTCCATAGATCCACCGCAGCACAGCCTGTCTGATAAGCTGCAGTTTTAGCCAGTTTATTTTTGTACTAGTATACAATAAAGAGTTATCTATCTATCTGCGACAGGCAGTTCTTAATTGTGTCGTCCACGCTTTGCCGTCATCAAAAAGGATTAATGATATATTTACGACCATGTTTGACAAAGGTAGGTTTTGAAATAATTTAAAGAAGTAGGTACTTTTTACAACTTTGTTTTAAAACAACCTGAATTATGAGAATTTAACTCAATAAAAATAAACCTAATCAGATTTCAGAATCTAAATTGAACAAAATTCATCTGCACTGTCCCTTCACACGCCAAATCATTTAAAATGTACCAAAAACTCGAAATGAAAACGGGTTTACCGAAACAAGTAGTAATGCTGTCACAGTAAAGTACAAGTCGTGCTGAAGCTTATCGAATCATATTTAATACCTTATAATTTATCGTTTAATATAAATTTTTGAGTTGAAAATTCAAATTGAAGTATTATTTTGTGATCTATACCAATATTATAAAGCGGTAAAGTTTGTGAGTTTGTGACGTTGTAGGGGGTAATCTCTCGATCTACTAAACCAATTTTAATTCTCTTACTGTTAGAAAGCTACGTTAAGAGGGAGTGTCGTAGGCTATATAACATGACCCTATATACCACGGGAGCGGGACAGAGCGCGGGTGAAATCGCTCCGGGTCGCTAGTTTTAAAATAAAGAACTAATAACTGAAATTTTTCTTCTTTTTTATTCTTACATTTTAGTGTATGTTTCGTTTTGATACCTTGCAAGTTATGACTGTGCAACACCTTTTCATAAAAAAATCTGGTATTCCTTAGACTTTTGCAGTTAATCTACAGAGGTCCCAAAGTCTTATACGGCGGATTTCCGGTCTGTAACTATTAATATTTATAACTTCCCACTTTTGATACCACTTCACATCTGAAAACATTGGTTTCTTTAAAAATAAACTAGCAAATATCAAAACAAATAATTTCGCTGTCACGTGTATATGTATAATTATATAATATATAGTTATGTTTGGAAATAAATTTAATTTACTTGGAAAAATATAAAAACTACCTGAAACCTTGTAAAAAGCTTGATACAAGTTATCAAATCAAAACAGATCTATTACGATAATTGGCTTTTATATATCATTTGAAAACAGAATGCATAAATCTTTGCACCAATAAATCGACTACAAAACTAATTAATTCTGTGCCTCTATCTGTATATTGGACAGACTTTACCTATTATATTTTGTGTGGACTGTGTACCTTTTCGGGGTCTTGACAAAAACAGAATGCATACCACGCGTGTGTTTGTACCTTAGAATTCCACCGCACTTGTCAAAAAGCAAATAGTCAATACAAGAACGAAAAGTATGGACAAGCACCAATTATGTTTTTAGGAGAGGATTCCGTACGTTCTTATTTAATATAATTCTTTGATTTTAAATAAAGTTTATTAATTTATAAACTTTGAATAAAGGGTATTATGTTGAATAAACAGACGCAAGCCCAGCACATTGGTTGTTACTTACAAACTCCTTATAAAATGTATGGATATTTGTAGGTAACAAATAACCAACGTGCTGTAAACGCAAACGTGCGTCTTGTCTGCTGTATACATACTTCATCTTATAAAATTAAATAAAAACATTTTTTCTTTCTTAAACATTTGTATCCTTTGCTTGTTATAATATTTTGGTATCGTATATTCGCAAGGATCTAATATTTTAAATTTCAATTTAAATTAGGTTATAAATCTAATTTCGGTTACCTTTCAATGTGACCTAAATAAAAATTATGTCTTAAAGTTTTAGCATAGATTATTGAAAGATATCAAATACAATATTATATCATTTAGAACCCTTAAGTTTATTTGTATTTGTTTTTTATTGTAAGTACTACTTACTTATTAAAAACATCAATGCGGGTAAAAGCATTTCAAATAAACTTGTATTTATGAAAATATTAAAATGATATTAATAAAAGAAAATAGGAAAGTAGAGGTTTTAGTAGAAAAATGTTTGTCAAGATCGTAGCAAGTGGAGATTTGTCGTCTCTGTCTACCCCTATAAAAACCAGGTATATATGTATACTCAAACTTTATCATGTTTTTGCCATATAAATTCCGTTTATGACTACATATCAAACGATAGTTTTACCTTTTGTCCAAAGGATCTCTAAATGCTAACAAAATAGAGGCTTTGAATAAAGAACGAGCATGTTACACAGCTCTTCGACTATGAACCGTCATTTTCCATTCGTAACACGTTTTAGGTTGTAAATAGGCCTTTTTTATGCAGATGTAAGGACAAAGGTGCCTCAATGGAGTCTGTGGTCCTCTTATTGTTTTTTAAACTCACCTGAATGTTAGCCTGTTATATACATAGGTGGTTGGAACCAATACTAATAGCCTATTGTTGAATACCAGACGACAAACATTATACTTGGCCCTTGGAAGAAAACTTCCACTTTTGAAATTAACCGTATCTATTTTTTTAACAACCTTTTAACAATGTATAATATTGATTAAATGTGGATAATACTTTGATTGTCTTTAACGAAAAATGGTGCGTGCGCTTATGTTGAAAATCTCAACTGGTTAGTTGCCAGAAACACTCTCGTTTGACTTTAGTCAGAACTACTATTTGGCAAAAGCTTTTGCTTGAACTAGAACTCATATTTACGAATCGTGCTAAGCCAATTTTAATAATAAAAACAAGAACAAACCTAATGAGGTGAATTTGAGTTAAATAAAAAAATATGTCATAATTTTGCCCTGATTATTGATGATTTGGTAAAAAATGCTTCAAATGAAGAAACATCAAAAAGTAGAAGAAGATTAATCTGTGGCGACATATGGTCCTAGGGCTTAAGACATTGTCGGAGTTAAGTAGGTACATTTTTACGATTCCGTAGCCATTTTGACAAAAACGGTAACCTTATCTAATCAACATATCAGGCTGTCCATCTATCTGTATATGTCAGTCATGTTTCGCGTAAACTGCGCGGTCTACAAGAATGAAATTTGATAGGAAGGAGTAGTATTTTGCTACAAAGTTATGTAGTGAAATTAAGAAAATCAAAGACTAGGTGTGGTTGCTTACTTATTTCAAAGTAAAAAGTATTGAAATTTCTTAATAGTTTGAATAAATTAAATTATAAAATTAATCATTGGGTGGGGATGCCAACGATTGTATAGTTCATCTACCCTACACATATACAAATTACAATACTTTCCTGGCAAAACAATAGGTGGATTTATCTCTAAAAGTGATCTCTTCTCGGTTGCTAACCTAATAAGATTCACCTGGCGATATATAGTGAGAAATACATTGCACTTAATTTTATCGATCATTTTCTTACACTGAACTCGGCATTAAATATGCAATGGAAAATATAAATATCTATCTCATCACAGTTGGCTAAATTGAGATTAAAATTAAACCCAATAAATACTGACGAGCTTCCCACAGCAACATTGACACGTTACAAATTCATTTGAACTGCGGTTGGTAACAATAGTACCGCTTCATATCCATCTCCGGTTATTGTCATTACACCATATTTTATAAGTCTCTATGAATAAACATAAAGTATTGAATAAAATATATATTTAGCCGATCTAATTTTAACTGATCTATTTTAAAAAGAAGCTACTTAATAACAATGTATCAAATATAGCTTTAAATTAATTCAAGAACAATTAAATAATGATACAAAAAGCTTGTATGGACAGCCCTAGTTTGGATGCGACGCGCGCCGTTGCGCCCGCGCCACTCGCCTATTGGTCGATGCAACTCGATGCGGCGAGTGTAAGAGTGAGATAGTGATATGAATTAGAACGTGACCAAGTGAGATGGAGGACTGCAATCGGCGGATGCGAGGGCTCCCGATCGTTGACTCCTTTCAAGGACACCGACAAGTAACTTTTTTGTCGTGTGGTAACATCAGACCGTACATAAATGACCTTCGAAACTTTCTTTTGAGGTCGTACGTTGAGGAATTTTTGGATAAAGGGCGAATATTTGGGTCACTATAATATCATTGTAAATTGGGATTACAATTTTAATTGGTCTTGTTCTCTAAAGTAAAGTAAAGTGACATAAACTTTAAGAGAAAACATAATGAATTGAGAAGTATTTCTTGTAAGAAACTTAAGCTTCCACTCGCATTATATTTAAATATGTATTCCATGAAGACCATTAAGGCATTTTGTGGAATAACGATACTTACCCTTTATTCATTCCTGTTATATAAAGTAAATATAACTTATCAAAATTCAACACCGCTAGAGTAAATTCAGAGTTAGTATCCCCGGGAGAATAACAAATATTCTGGGGGAAAAATATCAATTTGTCTGAATCCATTCATGTACACGTATAAAATCATATAAAATGGTTCTCAAGCCTGCAAATATAGATTGGGCAACCATTTGAACAATATGTCTTTTGCTTAGCTGCAGAAAATAGTCGCGTAGCTCTCATGAAGTTTGTATCGCCGACACCTTTAATTTATCGTAGATAACCTTTCTTATATAATGTAAGTTTATAAGTGACAAATATGAATGAATATCTATACATACATACATCTATGATACTAAAAATAGTAGAATTTAATTAGATTATAGATCGATTTCTAATGATGCAACTCAAAAATGAGATTTCTAATTGGATTTATTTGATATAACAAATATGATTTAAAAATCATACTGGAGCATAATTTTAATAATAAAATGGAATAGGGATACCCTTACACCATCCAATTAGCGCGCATTTACACGACACCGCCGCCGCGCCGCCTAAGCACCGCCATCGCGCCGTCGCCACACTTCGTTGTCAAGCGAATGTTTGCGGTGGGGCTATGGGAGGGCGAAAAACGTTCGCATTTACCTACAGAAATTTACAGAATACTAGCTGACCCGGCGAACTTCGTACCGCCATATTTTTTGAATTCCTAAAACACTTTGTTTCATGACACAAATACAAAATCACCATAATCGGTCCAGGTGATTAGCAGGATTCTAGAACCCGATGTCAACGCCACCTACCGGTTCTAATTGCGAATCTAAACCATTCGGGAACCTATCAAACACAAAAACAAAATCACCAAAATCGCTCCCAGTGATTAGGAGGATTCTAGAACCCAATCTAAGCGCCCACCTACCGGTTCTAATTGCGAATCTAAACCATCCGGGAACCCACTCAAACACACAAAAACAAAATCGCTCCCGGTGATTAGGAGGATTCTAGAACCCGATCTCAGCGCCACCTACCGGTTCCAAAGGTATAAAAGTATCCTATCTTTTAAGTTGGATCAAACTGCGCACGGTGTGCAAATTTGATTAAAATCCGTTCAGTAGTTTTGGAGTTTATCGGCAACATCATCGTGACACAAGATTTATATATATATATATATATATATGTCGGAGAGAAGATATAAATCTGATAATTGTTGATTGGATTTATAACGCACAGTATCATTTGTTTACATTGTGATCGCTTCTAAAATTCTTAATGTAATTTAATTAGATTTGTAAATATTTCTATAACTTAAAGATCGTTCTAACCTAATAAAAGTTATGAATATTGTAATTTAATAAACGACCAATGAGAGCAGAGCATGTCTGAGCGGAGTCAGCGCCCTCTATACTTTGAGTAATATCTACTTGGGTAGACTGAGGAGTTTTTGTGGCACATTGGGTTGATGGCAGCAGGTCGAGTTGGACCTTAGAGTATTTTAAAGAAAGTGTTTTAAGTTAGAAGTATGAGCGGGTGCCCTGAACCCGCTGCTCGGTCTAAACTATGTCAAAATGCTGTTCAAATCTAAATTAAAAGTGTATAAACCGTGGCTATTGTGTTTTATGCTCGCATTTCATCCTGATGACGCCCACTAAACCTGAAATAACTAAAGATGTCGTGAGAACGAGGCCGTTCTGCGACATCAGAAGTGGGATCTCAGCCTGTGCCCACAATGAAAGCAATGACTGCGAAGCCTTGCCAGTATAAGAAGGCGTGCTGATGGATTGAAGGATGCCCACAGTGGAAGCAAAGGCATTTGAGGACGATTGACATGTCGGGGGCCATCGGCGGCAATAGCGGCGACGTAGTGGTGACGTCCTGAATGTGCCTGTGGAGCGGCGGTGTATCGGCCTATGCATGGTTTGGTCACCGTTGGGCCTACTGTGTGCCAGCAATGGTTCAAATTCACGTTAGTACAGCGAGTAGAAAGGCAGTTTTATGGATCGTGAAGTCTAATCTAAGGTAAAAATTACGTGCCTATTCTACTTGGCACAGGAGGTATGGTAATTTTTAATTATTATTTTAGTGCGAATTCTGAAAATGAAGAAAGCGAGATTTAAAAAAAATTATAGTTCATCGTTTGTGGTAGACAATTTTACTACCCTCATATTTAAGTGATATTTTTCGTGTACGAAAAATTACGATATGGTTGCCAAAAAATGGAAAACGAACAAATTACGTAGGTAGTTTACTTTTTCATCATTATTTTTGGGAGTTGGTTACTTACAAGAAATTTGTGTTAGTTATAAACGATGTGCGTGTATTCATTGTCTTTTCAAGTCTACCTTCCAAGAGTTTTTATAATGTGAAAATCTGGTCTAGTTTTTTAAAATTATTATACTTGGATTATGTATGGTAGAAAGTTGCCTTTGACATATTATTCCTATGCGACGTTTTCCTTGGTTTTCTGATTAAGGTAAGAAAACTTGTGTTCGTTATAAACGATGTGCGTGTATTAATTGTCTTTTCAAGTCTACCTTCCAAGAGTTTTTATAATGGGAAAATCGGATTTAGTTTTTTTTAAATTGTTTTACTTAGATTATGTATGGTAGAAAGTTGACTTTGACATATTATTCCTATGCAACGTTTTCCTTGGTTTTCTGATTAAGACAAGAAAACTTCTGTATGTTATAAACGATGTGCATGAAATTCATTGTCTTTTCAAGTTTACCTTCCAATAATTTTTATGTGAAAATCGGATTTAGTTTTTGAGTTTTTTTACTTAGATAACGTATAGTGGAAAGTGGTTATGACACATTATTGCTACGCTATGTTATCTTTCTTGTAAAAGTAAGTTTACAGGCATTATATGAAAGACATTTCAGATTCAGATGATAATAATTTTATCGTGAAGAAAGTGTGGCTATGAAGAAGTTTGAAATTCACTATAAGGTACTCAGGGGGTATTTACCTTAGTAGACACTTTGGTAAGTTGGTTTTTTTATTTCAGATTATTTTTTTGATAGTTTCAAATTCGAATTAGGGTGAATACCCTAGTTATTGAACGCATTGTAAATTGGAAAATTATTTTGAGTTTGTACCTCTATTATTATGAGTTTTCATAAGTTGTCGACCCTGGAGCCCGTAGAGTGATAACCTTGGTTACTCTGATTGTATATTCTGGTCAAAAAGTGTCATCCGAACCACGCTCAGCGGGGGTTGGTTGAGAGTACATCACTTATTTAGATGTATTGGTTTGATTGACTGATTGAGAAGTGTTGTTAGCGGATTGGATGACTGATGCGTTCACACGGTTTTTGTTTGAAGTTAAAATAATGGAATTTCAATAATTATTAAACGTGGTAAATGCAGTTGACTACTATAATGGGTAGTTTTTAAATTTAGAGGTTCATATAGAGTGAGCGATTTTAGTCTGATAGTTAAAATGCTAAATGTTTTTTTTATATTTTGAAAGTTTATTTTGACTTGAATGTTGAAGTATGAAGGTCAGGAGTAGCAGAGTGCTTGTTTGGGTTTATTTAAGCTTTGTAGCGGGCGCGGTGGCCATTACAAAGTGAAACAGAGGCGAGGTGGCCAGTGAAACAGAGGCGAGGTGGCCAGTGAAATAGAAGCGAGGTGGCCAGTGAAATAGAGGCGAGGTGGCCAGTGAAATAGAGGCGAGGTGGTCATTACAAAGTGGAATAAAAGGCGGGGTGGCTATTGAAAAGTGAAATCGGTGGAATGAGAGGCGACGTATCGATTGAAAAGTGGTATCGATAGAATGAGAGACTGTATACTATTTGGATATTTTTGTGTTTGATGTTTTGATTTGTGTTTTGATGTTTGACCCAAAATGCGTAGCTCGATGGGCGACGAGGTGGCAGTTTCGATACTGCTGACTTGATTTGGTGTGTAGTACACGATGTCCTTGGTCAGGAGTGGCCGAACTATAATATCTCTTTCTTTTTGCAGATAATCCATAATGTGCGGCCCATCACACGAGGGCGTGTGATACGTCAGGACGGCCGTGTCGGAGAGAAGATATAAATCTGATAATTGTTGATTGGATTTATAACGCACAGTATCATTTGTTTACATTGTGATCGCTTCTAAAATTCTTAATGTAATTTAATTAGATTTGTAAATATTTCTATAACTTAAAGATCGTTCTAACCTAATAAAAGTTATGAATATTGTAATTTAATAAACGACCAATGAGAGCAGAGCATGTCTGAGCGGAGTCAGCGCCCTCTATACTTTGAGTAATATCTACTTGGGTAGACTGAGGAGTTTTTGTGGCACATTGGGTTGATGGCAGCAGGTCGAGTTGGACCTTAGAGTATTTTAAAGAAAGTGTTTTAAGTTAGAAGTATGAGCGGGTGCCCTGAACCCGCTGCTCGGTCTAAACTATGTCATAATGTTGATCAAATCTAAATTAAAAGTGTATAAACCGTGGCTATTGTGTTTTATGCTCGCATTTCATCCTGATGACGCCCACTAAACCTGAAATAACTAAAGATGTCGTGAGAACGAGGCCGTTCTGCGACATATATATATATATATATATATATATATATATATATATATGTATATCAGATTAAACGGTTCCGTAAAGGCGATGAACTTCTATCTTTGTCCTTTGAATAGAAAACCCTAAAAAAGGTTTATTCAAAAATGTCTCATTTCTCGAAAACTACTCAACGAGTCTTATTCAAATCAAATTTCATTGAAATTACTTTTATGCTCTACTATCTTGATTTTATCAGAAATTGCACTTTGTACTATAAAAGCCGGAGGGGGAGATACTATTTTTACAACTTTGGTAGCTAGTATCTCGCTACCGCTCGCTACTATTGACTTTATTTTATGATTTTTCAAAATTCATCTAACGATACAGCACAAGACTATGTCCACTGAAAAAAAACAATATATTCGACTCTTAACCAAAACATATTTTGTGTTATGTAGGTATATAAGACCGAATATCATAAATATTTTAGTAAAATTATACTACTTGTTACCGCCATTTGTAAGGTTTCTTCGCCGCAATTCAGGGCATTTTATTATATTATATAAGAAAAAGTAATAAAAGGAAATTCAGAAATAATACAAAAAATAAAGCCAAATATGTTGTTTAGATTACTTTAATCTAAACTTTTTATATTGTGTTACTTTTAAATTATCTTTGTTAACAATATCAGCTGGATAATTAGAAATTATTTACCAATGGGAACAATAGAAACAAAATTCTCAATATTAACAATCCAAATCATCCGGGAAATATTAACATTATTTTCAAATTGAGAAACTAATCGAAAAATGCTGTTTTTATATTATATGGTTCTTCGGGCTGGATAATTAGATAGAAATCAATCGCAAATTGGAACAATACAAACAAAGTGGTCATTAAAATGAATGTAATCGTACAGAAAATATTAAAAAATTGCATTGTTAATATATTGTGCAGGTATTAACACAATGAAGAAAACGTACCATAATTATATCTAAGCATTTTTTTAAACTCCAAAAATGGTGATGTTATTCACATCATATCACAATTAAGCTTTTTGTTGTGGTTTACAAATATAATCATTCAATACTATAAATAACTTGTCAGCTAAAAATAACATAGTGTCAGTGACTTCTTGTGACAGGTGCTACTTCGATAATGATCTTCTTTTTAAAGAACATAACCCACTTCCCAGAACTATATAAATTCATTGAGATAAATTACAAGTGTTCTGGAGTTAAATATAGCCGACAATTACAAGATCATTATTATGGTGATTGCGCCGTTGAATTTTTAAAACAGAAGTGTTGATAGATTTCTACTAAAAATGAGTATTGTCCTTGCGAACACCATTGCAGAGATATTAGAGACCGAACTGCGGCTAACCGCACAGTGCGTATAACGCCTTAGATATGTTTGTTAGCAATGGAAGATTCTGAAATGTGTTTAACACTCGAAAGACATTCAGTCGACTCTCCTTAACCGAACTATAATAATATATATAATTTTCCGATTGTTTCAAGTCAACTTATTAGACTCGATAGCCAACTCGCGGACGAGACCCCCTAGACAGGTGGCATTAGCGTCTCCTATTTTATTAATGTACTCTATGCATTAGCGTTAAATGAATAGAATGAAAATGTGTGGCTATGATATAATACTTACCGTAACAATATGTCATTCCCATATATTTTCTATTCTCTTCGTTTAGCGCTAATGTCATTATAGGAGGATGCTTCATGACTCGTATGAGTATCTAACTCGTATCGATTATTCGGCGCCTATATTGATTACGACAACCGACTCGGACTCGAAACAATCTACTACGACATCCTTTCCCAAAGTGGGCGATAACGCCCCCTTGTGGGCGCTGCAGGCCTAAAGGACGGTAAGAGACCCAGAAAAAAATGGGGGCGTTGTGTAGAGGCACCAAAAGTGGCGACTTGCGGCTGTTCTTGAGTAAATTGGAACCTGATATCAACAAACTTATAAACAGCATCAGATCCAGCCTTCACATTAGTTTTTATATAAAAATCAATTGTTTGTTTGATTTTGCATAAAAGATACTCTGTCTGAATACTATAAAGTTGCGTTTCAATAATCATTCTCATTGGCAGGTGTCGCTCGTAAGAGTTAACTTCAGACCTCAGGGCCGTTGTGTGTACCTACCTACTGCGCTTAGGTCTCAAGCTTAGATCATATAACTCAATGTTCTCAAGTTAACTCTTGCGGGCTATAGTAAAAGTCTCGTTTAGAATGAATGTTTAATCTCCGCTAATATAGCTCACAATAATCAATTAATTTAATTTGACGTTATAGTGGTTATTAAGTAGGTGAAAAAATGGGGGCGCTAAAAAATAATTTATTCTCAAAGTGGGCAGTATACAAAATAAGTTTGGGAACCACTGGACTACGATTTTAAACTATCGATAGCCGTATAAACGATGGATGTCAAGGCAAGGATTGTAAAAGTCGCTTTGAAATTTTAGGTGGAAAGAAGGTTGATGTTTGACTTTGCAATTCTATTTTCAAATTATATTTATAACTAGTATATGCCCGCAACTTCATCCACGCTTGATTTAAAATTCCCACGGGATTCCCGGGGCATAAAATACTGCAGCATTTAAAAGAGAATGTAAGCTATCGTTTTAGTGAAAACTAATAAGCCGATTTTTATGCACCCGAACAACTACAAACCGCTCCCGGTAAAATTCCCGCGGGATTCCCGGGATAAAAAAACACACTTTTTATTACATAATATTTATTGTCAATCAGTGAAAAAATCACATTGGAATTAGATTTTTTTATCTAGCCATTTTAAATCATTCCGGGAAAAAATCCCGCGAGATTACCGGGATAAAAAGTAGCGTAGATTTTGAGTCTAAGAATTTGCTGTCGATCATCGAAAAGCGCATTGAAATCAGCCCTGTAATTTTTACGTGAATCCCAAACAAACAGACAAAAAATCTAAAAGAATTTCATCGTGTTCTCCGTCCGTCGTTTATATAGTTTATTCCAGTTGTTTTTTTTTATAGCTTCAATGTGCAGATACTGCATGTTTAGAATTTTATAATATATGGATTGGGAAAAAATGAATGTATTTTTTTAATCAACCTCAATCGTTAGTGAAATGTGTTTTGTGTTTTTCCGCTGTTATAAGAGATAGGATTTGGCGTCAGTCATAGAATTGCAATTGAACTGGTGCTTTTGATTGAATATGATTCAAAAACTTGAATTTTATGAAACTCGATACATATCTAAAAAGAAAAAATATAAAACCAATAAAGCTTTCAGAAATGTGGTAAATTAATGAGCAGTAATTACTAAAGTTGTCTGAAATCAAAGCTTGAGCGACTTTGAGTATTGGATTACTGAAAGTTTTTCACAGTTAATTATATGGCTGTTCTAATAATATCTGACATTAAAAAGCATTTTACTTTAAGGGCCGATTTTTCAATCACCAGATAAAAGTTGTTCATAGAATAAAGGGTAACAAGGAAAATTTTAAAATATCAGTTGTGTGAATAAGATGGTTGAATGATTTCATTCTTGAATACACTCAGGATATAATATATTCCACTGATAACTTTTACCTGATGATTGAAAACTGGACCATTATAATGGCTAAAACTCTACTCTTTTGGTGGTGGAAGATTATAACAGTTTTACATTCAACTAGTTCGAAAGATAATTGACTCAAATCTATGGAAAAAGAGTCTTAGGCATATTCGTCCAATAAAATAAACTCTGTCAAGGTTCTAAATCTTTCTTCTTTCATGTGTCACTGGGAAGAAACTTATTAAAACTTCTAACTGAATAGTACTGATTTTGTAAGAGAACTATATAGAAAACGAGAGAATAAGTAATTATTCTGGCGCGATGATAGATGGTGCGGCAAGTAATTGCCGCGCCATCTATTTATGTAGAGTTTAATAATTTTCAAAGTTATATTTTTAATAGACGATTATTCATTCCTACGTATTTCTTATATATGTATATGCCAATACATTACTCGTTTTAGGCTTACTTTCTCATGTAAGTCCTTTTCGTAAATATAATCTGCGATTATTTTATGTACAGCTTGTCTTTTCTTTTAAGTTTCTTATTCTTTTTTAAAATATGGTTCTCCATGACTTACGAATCTCTTTCAAGTATTCATTATTATGTTATTAATTAAGTTTTAAAATGATTTTCAATCAATCACTTCAATAAAATTATACTTAGGTAGCTGTACCCGGCAGACGTTGTCCTGCCTTTAAAAAATAAAAATGTAGAACCCGATTCTAGCGACATCTACCGGGACCAAATGTTATTCTAAACTATTCTCAAATCCACTTGAACAAACAAAAAATTTCATTCATTTCATTTCATTACCTGGTTCAAATTAAAATCTTAATCATCCCAGTAAAAAATCATAAAAATACTAATATCGCTATTAAAAAATAGGGGTTGATCGTAGCGGGTTGAAAATTTAGGGTTGTATTTATTTTTTAATGCTGTATCATAAAAAAATAAGAATCAAAAAAATTATCTAAAAAATAAAAATAAAATTTTTGGGGTAGATAGTAGCCGATTCTTAGACCTACCCAATTTGCATAAAAAATTTCATGAAAATCTGTCAAGCCGTTTCGGAGGAGTATGGGAACGAATATTGTGACACGAGAATTTTATAATTATATAAGATGACCGACGTCAAACGAGGGAGTTATTGTGGCAACTCGACAAAAGATGTCACTAAACAGTTAAAATTTTAAACACAAACAACACAATTCTTTGTTAAAACGATCAACATTATATAACTATTGTTCACTTTAACTAATATTATACATTTTTGAAAATAAAACTCCACAGCGAACCCTCCAAGTTCCGACTAATATTTTTTATGGGCATAGATTTTTACTTTGTTGTTTGCTTTTTAAAGTTTAAAGCAAAGCAAAACAATATTCAAAAATAGGATAAAAATACGAAGACTATGACCATAGCCTGTTTAGTCTACGGCTACTTTGATCCGGTTTACAAGAAATTCTATTTTAACAGCCCTACGCAACCCCAACCTACCCTAATTCCGGTTTTGTTAAAAATAGATAAGTAAAGTAAACACCGTGACGGACGCGTGTGATAAACTTTTTACTAGTTGCTAGCTGGTGGGCATAGATAATGTCGCCTCAAGAAAGTTAGGTCAACGCTTTTTTATCTATGTTATAATATTTGATGATAGGCTGCGTAAACAGACTGATGTAATTACTTTATGGTGGTCTTATATTATTAGCTGACAGGATATCATTTATATCCTTGAGGGGTCGCTTTTCAACCTGGCTTTAACTGGGATTTAATTATTTTAATAGCATTTACTATTTGTGCGGGGCTATATTTACTACGTAAGCGTATGACAAGATAAACTTTGGCAGCATTGAAAGCATGTAGTGATGCATAGGATTTAGGCCTGGTTCCTATATCTTACCATACATACATATTATTACGTCTGTTTCCATTGGGGGTAGGTAGAGATATGTCCACTTGCGACGATCCTTACGAACTACTTTTGCTTCATTTACTTTCATTAACCTCTTCATAGGTGCACCTTTATTTGAGATGCTTTTTACTTTACCTCGTTTTAACACTTCTGCTATTTGAGCATGATGGGTACGTCGCAGTCTACCACTACGAACTCTACCATTCACAATACTGTCATACCTTTGTTTTATGATTATATTTTCATCCATCCTCTCGACTTCCTTTTCAATTCTTGTTATTACACCTTCTTTCAATCCACAACGTTCCGTTATATCTTACCGGCCGTTCATTTGCCCTACTGTCGGTTCAAATTTGACATAAGCTCCATACAAGTAATGTCAAAATTCAATCGATGGCAGGGCAGGTGAATGAATAGCAAAATATAGGAACCGACTTGTTTTAAAAGGCAAGAGTCGTAAAATATTCTAAAAAAAATAGATGCATGGAATAGTCTGCCGGGAACTTGTACAAACGTTGTTTTACTTTTACTTATTAATTATAAAATGTATATAATATTGGTTAATCATTAACATTAATGATAGTCACTTATAGTAGTGGATGTGACAAATAGTCACAAACATCACATTGTGTGTTGTTTTTGTGAAAAATCTTCGATAGGCAATGGCGAAAGCGAAACGAAGTAGTTTATTAACATTAATATAAAAACACAAAAGTATGAAATCGAATTTTTCATGTTATATTTTAATGTTGCCAGTTGAAGATATTTTGAATTTACTGGCATTTGGTGTGCCACGACTCGCTAGCCACACTCCGGAACTGAAACTCTCACAAAGCACTCAAAGCGAGGGTAATATCACAAGGCGCCATCATAATAAATATTATTATATGATATAGGAGCTAAACAAAGTTACATTTTTTGTGTATGGATCTTTCAAATTATTACGCTCGGTAATCCAATAAAAATTCTCACGAAGATGCCGTCACATGCAAAGCTTGCGCTAGCTGTTTAATCATAATTTAAATGACTCATTTAACCGTGGATTAAACAAAATACCTAAAGGTATTGTTTTCTGCGATTGCCTTCATATTATGACAATTCCAGGAATGTCTAGGACGTTGACGGATTATTAAACGATATAACCATTCATAATAACAACCATTGATAGTTGGCTTCCGTGTTTTATTAAAGACAGATACACTATGATAGATATGTATTATCTAGCATATTTTTAGGATATGTTTATGAGTTTCATAGGAAGCATTGTATGACATCAAGCTTCCGGAGTTAGGTTTTAATTTTAGTAGGTATTGTTGGCTGATGTGCTTATAAACGTAAAAATAATAATTTACGACAGCGTAACCGCCTCTCTTTATAAGCAAATATTGGACGATTCTTTCTCTACATCAAAGTGATCCATATTAACATAAACATGAATGATGAAATTACTTTGATCACCGTCATGTATTTTTCAATAAAATTGGTTCAATTTGGTTGATCCGTCTCATACAAGTAGGTAATAATTCATATCAGTCCATAAACCTTTCATTGCTCAACTGGGGTTCCTTATGTTTAGGGGAACACAGACAGTATACCTTGGATTCACAAACATTAGGTATTGTAACGACCAACCTCCGTAGTCGTTATATAGTAATATATTAATAAATATAATGTATTTAAATTTAAATCGAGGAAAGCCTCCCAGAACAATAAAATACATTATTGTATCGGCCCATGAGCCGAATACAACTCCTGTAAGAGTCTTGAAACAGAATATAAAGTTATATCCTAAACCAGTCTCTCATTCGAAGATCCCGGTCAGCTCGAAACCGCTGGCCGTCACAGTACTTACTACACCACGCTGAATGTAGGACCCTGAATAGGGGAAGGGCCTGGAATTAAATAAACGTGGCCTAGATATAATTGTTTTCGACTCTCTTTATCATTGCATCATCGTAGTTAGATAATGGTTAAACCGCTGAAGATGTACCGTCGCCCGTTCTAAAATCCTTACTGCACTAGTTGAAAAAGGACCCGCTACTGTGAATGTGGGTCTTCTAGATAATGCTTTCTTTTTGTATAACATCAACCGAATTTAGAGAAAACGTCAGTATTTTTAAATGCTACGGAATTTTAAAATCTAGCACGAAAGGTTTAATGTAAGCCCCCGAAATTGTGAACACTAGTCCTTACCTTTTTAAGTGTTGCTCTTATTCATGAATATTTCATGTTTTACGACAACGTTCATCCAGAACTTTAGCCAAATTGTAGATCTTTGGCAATGGCCAAGCGTGAAAGTTCTTGTGGCAGCTCGAAAAATACATCCTAAAACTATTAAATTATTTTGTTTTTTTATTAAATTGTATCTACAGCAAAGCATCACCCATCAAGTTTGCGACAAAACCCATCATGCATTTTCGTCCCATAATTCCTAAAGACGAATAACAATGGCTTATAGTATATAGTCTTCTGTGATATACGCGATAAACTGCCAATGTTTAGATGTGACAATTTGTTCTTAAATTTATGTATTTTTATACAATAAAATATATCTGATTAAAACTAATATCACGATCCTTTACAAGATAGAAGTTTCAAATGAAAGAACAAAAAAACAGAGGCTTAAATTGTATTTATACCCTATAGGGTATATTACATTATATCATAATACGATTTAATGCAAAGTCATTCATACCTTTCTCTCTGATAACTATAATAACGACAATTCTCAACAAAATAATAATAAATTTACTATAGTTTTACATTATTATAAACCTTATGCATTGAGTAATAAGGGATTCTCGACGGTATCTAAATGAATGTGTGTGGGTGCACCCACGCACTCCTATGTCACCTAAGCATGCTATTGTGAGAAACAATTTTTGTTGTGTGAGCTTTTTACGTTATGTATAAATATATATATTTACTAGATGTTTAATTCATGAGGTAATTTTGATTTGTGTTAAAAAACAGAAATAAATATAATAATAAAATAATCCTTATTAATAGTAAAAGAATCCTTATTGTCCTGAATAACGAAAATTACCTATAACTCTCAATTAAGCTTTGTTTGCTAAATGTAAAATCGAATTTGTTAATATTTCTATTTACTTCATGATCAAGGGATTGATGCGATCATAACAAAATTTTGTGAATACACACTAGCTTTTGCCTGCGGCGACTTCGCTCGCGTTAATGTTCTTCCTTGGAAACCGAACATTTTCCGGGAAAAATGTAGTCTATGTGCTAGCTATTCCAGACTATAATCTATCTCTGTGGCAAATTTCATCTAAATCCCTTCAGTCGTTTTGGCGTGATTGAACAAAAGACGTTCCATGCATGCACAAATACACATTTACAAACGAAGATAAACTTAGAATACTTACTTTAGTGCTGTAATAAGAAAGTTTTTACGGGATATAATATGTTTAAAACTTACGCGTATGATGGTGCGTTGAAAACTTTAGTTATTTATTAAAATTAACACAAAAAGATTTCAAATTGTGATCCCAATAATATTTTTATTAATTCACAATTATATCGAGTAATTTATATAATAAACCTCCAAACACTGCACTAATTGAAGACGCCTTAGAATTTAATTAGCAAAATTGAATTCGAGCTCTCATTCCCCTATTCCTTAAATATAAGCCGATTTAACAATTTGAACTCTATTCCGACGTATTGGAATATAATTTTAAATGTAGCATTGAATTAACATGGCGACCGGCTCACGCGCAGCTTTTTATTCCTTTTTCATATTTCGAATGGCCCTCTTTCAGTTTGAAATAAGGGTTGGCTCGTTATAGACGTGTGCTAACTTTAAATACTTAAAAAAATAGAATGTATCCCGTTGTATTAAAGTTAAATTCGTGTGTTCATGCTCAGTGTATACATACACATTTAACCGACTTGCAAGATTTCGGATTTTGAATCTGTGAGTAATAATTTTTAACGGATTTCATAACTTTGAAATTGTCTTATAAGTTATGGCGTACGTACTATAGTTTTAGCTTTGTTTATTCTACATACGCACAAATAGGTAACGATTATGTCCAGGTGAGCTTTATACAAGCCTTACTAATCAGTCAAAGGCGGTAAGCATTAAACGAATTTCTTTATAGATTATCCTTCAATAAAAATAACTCGCTATACTATACTTGTATGATCATTCTTATAATATTAGTACTAATATTTATTAATTGGAATCTACACATAGCTGTTCCTAATTACATCTTGTGTCTCCCTTCTCGCTAGATGTAGGTAATAGGTTTTACTGGAAGAAAGCTCTTTTGGGGTTAAGCTCACCTTTGTACATCAACTATTTTTTTAATATGTGACTCTGTGTACAATAAAGAAAAAAAGGAAAAGTTACAATTATGATGTTATTATTAGTAGGTACATACAACAAAGCCTAAAAATGTTATAACTGATTTCCAAGATAAAGCAACAATACAGTCACATTGGCAACTTAAATGAATACTAAATTTTGTGTTCGATTTAGACAAATAATACATTTATTACACTTTGTCACAAATATTTAAACCTTTAGTACCTACCAACGTAAAATTATAATATGTGTTGTGAATGTTTCAAATAATTTTATGGTTTTTCAGTTATATTTCATTTAAAATAAGTTTAATTTAGAATCGATTCTTATGTCACAAACGATTATTTCTAAAACTCGATTTGTCATATTTATAACACATACATTAAATATACAAATCTACAACAAATTTCACTCTTCTTCGTACATTAAGATTCTGTAGTCATTCATACAAGACTACAATTGTATTTCTCAGAGGTTTTCAAATTTGGAAGTGAAGAGTGAATCCGATGATAACTGCCGGTGAAAAGCGTTTCAGAGCTTTAAGCACGTTCTTCTATAACTATAAGCTTAGAAGACTAACAACATTACCTCGTAGAATGTAATACTGATAGCAAAAGCTGAAAATGGTTGTAATTTAGTAACTTATAATTAGTCATTTCTTTTGTGCAATACCCATATTGCACAAAAGAAATTGACCTTTTATAATTATGTGGATAGCATTGCCACTTATCGATATTAATAGCTGTGCCCGCCACTTCGTTGGCGGTGACTTAGGTTTTAAATTCATTCTGAGCGCTACAAAGTATCGAAATTAAACAAACACACAAAATTTAAAGTTTTAATCCCTATAATTTTGATTCAAAATCATTTGAGACAAAAAGACAACATTCTAGAAACAGATATTTATGATTAGGTGGTAGGATATTTTCGTGTCTGGATGGCTACTACCCCTGGGCTAATGTATCCCACCATAACAAACTTGAGCTGTGTTCGAGCATTATTAGCCAGCTTACAGTCTCCATTTAGAGAGCGACATTGGTAGCACCGTTGGTGTTACAAATGCCCATAGGCGATGGTGACCGCTCCCCATCACGTAGGCCGTCTGCCTGGCTGTTGCACTCATGCAATAAAAAATATGATTAGGTATCGTATAATTCTATTAAAATTTAATTTACTGATATAAATTACTAACCCGCCTACGTTAGGTACTCCGGAGTGTAATTCCATAAATCAAATCATAACACGATTGTTATAAGATGCCAGTGACACTAGCTAATAGATTCTTACAATAATTAAAGTGCATCGCTGTTCAACCATCGTTTAATAGATGGGGGTGCGTTATTTCGTTTGAAATGGTTAACGAGCCAACCAGACCGTGGCGATCGGAAGTTCACGCGCCGCGCTCTTGCTAGCTTTGTTTAGTGATGATTACAATATCATGGGGGATCGAGTTACAAAAATACCTTTATTTTTAAACGGTAATAAAATTAAACAAGTAGACATTGGTGTCATCATTGTAATGATGACACTAATGTCTACTTGTTTAATTTTTTACCCATATCTACTCTAATGTTCAACGACTTTACAATAAAAAAATCATTTGCCATGTTTCCGGAATAACTACTTAGATGTGGAGGTTAAAACTGGTAAAACGGAAATCTACGTGCAACTTCCATTATTTACTTCAAACATGATGAAAATGCACTATAATGTTCTTCTATTCGAAGAAACATAAAATATGCAGGAATACTTTAAAGCCGATAAATTTGTATTGGATCAAAAATTAAGTTTAATGCGTCGTTACACTATCCACGGCAACAAGCAGCAAAGTCACGAGGGAAGTGCACATCGCTAGTATCTAAGCGTAACCATATTAGCATTAATTTTATTTATTTATTGATTATTAATGATTATCATATTGAGTTAGGGTAAGTTTGAAGGCTTCTTTATGGTTCTTAAAGAAACCTTCAAACTTACTTTAACTCAATATGAATAAGACCGAACATATTTCAATTCGACTGCCCACTTCTCTCGTCACTTTCCTACTTCCTGCAGTGGTACGTACGGCTGTGGGCATAATGTAATTGTAAACGAAGGGGTTTTAGGGATTGCACTTATGCATTCATTTCAAAACTACCTACATCATTTAACTATTTTACCTAATCTTACAAATGTCCATAGGCGTTACTAATATTATCTTTTAATATACACAGGCATTTTTTAATTTCCAGAATAGTCGGATGAAAAGTAAAGGCGTGACTGAACTTTCGGGCACTTGATCATCTACTTTGTATTTGGAAATAAAGGTTAAATTACTAAGTAAGTATACGTAATCCATTCTGTCGTGTAACTAATTAGTAAAAACTTCTATTAGGTCATAAATAAAAATAAATAAAAAGAAGAGTATTATCTTATAGTTCAGTAGAACAAAAATAAATCAACGGTTTGGGCTTATTTGGTATTCATCTGTGTGATAGTAATCACTTGTCGAAATTTTTACAACATATCTACGCACACTTGTGCTTTTAGTTTTGGCTTTGGCCGTGCTACTGCGTAGGTAGTGTCAATTGCCTTACAATTAATGTTCATGTACGATAATAACTACAGTGAATGTGACGATGATAAGGTACTCTATGAAACGTTAATAAATAAATTCTCTAAATTTCAGAATTAAACCCAGAGGAAGACATACACCGATTCCGCGAGAAAGGATCAACGTTTGTAGCAACTTGGAATAGTAAAATTGGTTATTACCGCCGTTATTGCTTGATGCCAGTCAGAACCTAAAATTACGTAATCGGCAGTAGTTTGTAACTTTACAGTTAAGATTTCCATTTCAAATTCAAATTTTTTAATCAAAATAAGTTTCACTGGAGAACACTTTTTGAAGGTCATATGATGTTACGGAGACATCAGGAGTATCATTAAATAGGTCTTAAAAAAAGCATTACGATGATTTACAGTAATATTTAGGTTGATGTAGCCAGATAGTTGTAAAGATTAAATAAAAATAGTAAATTGAGATGACTGAGGTGATATACAAATTCAAATGTTTTTATTCACAATAAGTTCCACTGGAGAACACTTTTTTATGGTTTAAATTTAATTTTACTTCCTAGTCTATGTACACTGCTTCGCAACGTATTATTGCTGTTAAGGAGAAGAAGCGGCAAGAAACTCCCCAGCAACACGTCTAGCTAAAAATTGTTTTTCTTTATATTTCTCTTATTCTATTTATATCTCAAGTTCTTTTTTATAAGTTTTATACAGAAGTATGTTACAGAATGACTTTTGAAGAATTAATGGAGTTGTAGCAAACAGTGCATATTCAATAAGATAGAGACACAATAAAAGTAAAGAATTTAAAAGTCGTGACGAAGGGCTGCATGATAATTACATATTCTAGAGGACGCTAAGAGTCATTCTTCTTTCGCATTTTGTTATAGAAAAACACCACTAATTTCGACCACCTTAGACATGTTGTGTTTTAATAAGTTTTTTTCAATTTCATTAAAAAAATTTGACTTAAGAGATGGTGACCCTACCAACTCTTCCACTGATTTAGTCTAAAGAAGTTTTTTTTTTAAATACATAATAAAGAAGAAAAAGCTTAATTGCACTATTACAATACGCAAGAGTAGAATAATTAATGGTGCCATGTTTGGAAATGTGGGATTTATAGGAGTTTTCAGAATAACATTTTGTACTGGGCGATTAATTTTTGTCTCATCTCGAAGATAAATCCGTCAAGACAAACCGTCGTCTAATTATGCTTAGCAAGTTTATTATATCATCATTGTTAAAATATGACTGTGGTATATTGTCAAATAAGTTTAGGAACCTGAGCAAACGCAGTTATTTTTAATGGATCAACATTATTCTGAAGAGAGAACATGAAACCATAGGATTCTATTGCGTCAACGGTATTCTTCGGACGTACCTGGGCCTGGTAACTCCACCACCGTTGGCTGTATCAAATCGCCAACGGGGGCAGAGTTCCTGCTCCTAGATGCGAGTCTCTACGTAAAGAAGGCACAAGAAGGCAGTCAAACGCATGATGCAGGCCGGATCATACATCAAATTAATGGACTATAAGCCGGATACATAATTATCCTTCTTAACAAGCCAAGATTTTTTGTTAACAGTAAAAATTAATGCCATCTAGTGTCTCGTAAATTTTAATATCAAAAGTAATAAATAAATACCTACATATTGTAGCTTCATCCGATATTAGACGGTTCATTTTTGTCTTTTAATTTGGTAAATCAACGAATGAATTTGGTGAGTTACATAAATACAAACTAGAATTATTCAATGTCATTAAATGCACTCACATCCTTACAGTTCTGTGCTTTCCAATCATATTGATTCAATGTGGTTGATCCGTCTAATATCAACATTACGTAAATTGAAATTGCATCAATTTCAAGTTTATATATCATCAACGCAATTCTTGAGTTTCATTTTGTAAAGCATTGTCTTTAAAGCTGTATTTTAATTGTTTATAATGTATATAGGAGTGACGCTCGCGGACCGCGTTCGTAATACCGAAGTAAGAAAGAGAGTTGGTCTGAAAGAGAGTGTCGGGGTGAAGGTAAGGAAAGGAATGCTTCGGTGGTTCGGGCATGTGGAAAGAATGTTTGATGAAAGAATGATTAAACAGATATACAATGCAAAAGTGGATGGATGCAGAAGTCGCGGAAGGCCACGACACACCTTCCATGATCAGATTGATCGTGTATTAGCAGAAGGTGATGTCAGGAGCCTTAAGAACAGACGAGCGTGCATGACAAGAGCTATGAATGTCAAAGAAGCAAGTGAGGTGTGTAAAAATAAGCCTGTATGGCGCTCTGTTGTTCGTGCCTACCCCGCAAGGGACCTGGCGTGAAGTTATGTATGTATGTATGTATGTATAATGTATATTTTCTAATATTGGATAATAATAAACATAAATATTACATCACTCTATCTTTTCTTTTCAATATTGACTTAAATACATTTTTTAATAATTAAAAATGGTATATTGAATGGGTCTTCAGCGTCAAATCTTAAAAAAGCGTTCAAAAGAATCTCGAGGCCGATTTTAAGAAAATCAGTTACCCTTGCCAGGAATCGAACCGCCTGATTTTGAAAAATAAACTCATACTGAATTATTATACATTGTATGGAAAATAGAACATTTTGTTCAAAAACAATCCTTTCCCTTGGTGTGCCCTTTGAAATTCCTTCACAAAAATCAATTCTTATAAGTTTCATTAACTACTGGTGGGTGTCATAAAAAGGTGTTATATATTTTTCATAATCAGTCGATTCAATTCCTGACAGGGTAATTGATTTTTCAAAAATCTAATATGATTTATTACTTCAGTTTTCGTCAAAATCGGTCTCCAGACTCCTTTGAGTATCTTTTGCTATACTATACGACATTCAGGATTTGGCCGCGACGACCTAGGTACTTAAAAATACACCTGTATATATCACGAGTCAACTGTTATACCAGTTGGCACGTTATTGTTTAGGAATTATAATTAAAGTTTAAAGGAATAGTGTTTATTATTATTTATTTATAATTTAGTTTATTTTTAAGTATTTAGTTAAGTTTTTCTTCATATTAGGTATTTATAATTTATATATATATTTGTGGAAAAAAGCTTAATAAATAAGGGCAAATTAACTTATAAAAAAATTTGTTAAGGAATAATGTGAATAGTAAGGATAAGTAAAACTGTTGGTTAGAAATATATATATATATATATATATATATATATATATATATATATATATATATATATATATATATATATATATATATAAATTATTTTCTTTTTCCTTTGTTGTAACATTTTATAATTTATATAAAAATATTACAAAATTATCAATTTTATTAAACAGCGTTTTTAAACATTTGGGATAATATACTAATGCCGTATCAAGCTCATATTTCAGAACAATTTTAATAACTGTAAAAATAGCATGGGCTAAACTGCTCCAGTTCACAGTAGTAACATAGTGTTGCCATATTGCAAATCATAGATTAACACGAGTTGTTCAAGAGCCGTTGCCATGCCCGCCTTTAAGTTTATTTTCATAGTCACTTTTTGGCAAAAAATGAAAACTTTATGAATTCATCAAGTCCTCTTTTATACAGGTTACAGCCATCTTATTTTTAAAATCAAATTTATTCCAATGTTATTAGGGATCGTTAGCAATTTTGGTAAACTGAAACTTATAAATTAATGTTATTTCTCCATATACGTCACATCTGTATTTAAGCAGTATTTTCTATGCTACACAGTGGTGTAGAGGTTTGGGTTAAAATAAAAATTGTGGGTGGTAGACATGTATGTAACTCAAGGATGAAAATTGCTCCCAACGACAGATCCCGGGTAAATTTCGTAAACTAATCCATTATTTACTCTGATCTGGGAGTCTAGGATCGCGAGTTGAGCTATATGCAGTAATAGTAACTATAACACAAACTTATTTATTTTGGGAATATACAACGTCTTGTTTCCAACTGCACAGCGTTTATAAAAAAAATACTAAAGCTATTATATTTTGAGTATTTATAGCATTCCCACATATGACAATCGGAAGGAAATAATATTGGGACTTTTACTATTGGGATATGCAAACCCAAAAATAAATAAAACACAGTGTTAAAGAAAACAACTTTAACTCAGCCATGGTTACAAATATAATAAGATTAAGTTATCTATTTACAATAATATTATATGACTTTATGTGATGCTATAACTGCAAACGCGCTGGCATTATCCGCTTTACCTGAAAATATTTTTTTTAAATTATTAGTTTAATGAATTAACTTAATTGCCGGCCTTTTTAGAATTGTATTTTTATATAAAACTTTATTAATTAGGATATTTGTATAGATGTATAAGACTGTATTTTATTAAGTATTAAAAATAAACATGTTTTAAAAAGAACTTCTCATAATTTAAACCCAACTATTAAGCCTCTTATTTCATAATGCATTGAGATTGCGGTTATGAATTGTACTTTTTAACGAGCTTATAAACTTCGTATAACTATTTCGTAAGTATATAATGGATGGAATGCTGTGTGTCATGGAGCTGAATATGCTTCGCTGGATGTGTGGAGTCACACGGAAGGACCGCATTAAAAACTCTTGCATCTCCCGCAGCCTCCATTTCCGTAACATAACGGATAAACTCTAAGAACGTCGGTTACCTTTTATGGAAATCGGTCACTTGTGCGAAGGCCCAAGAAACGTCGTAAGGGATCCTGGATATCATGTAGCAGCACAGTGCTAGCCAAGACATGTAAAACGAGCCCAAACACATATATCTTGTTAAGTACAGGAGTTCCTATGGCCACCTTCCGACTCCATCATCAGATCAGCTCTATGGTACCATATTATTGCACTGTTACGCGATATATATATGTGTGAAAATGTTTAGCTCAATCGGAAACCGGGATGTTGCTCAAATTTAACTTGCAAGACTCCACCCGAACTAGCATACATATTTACAAACATACTTACATAGATACATCCATTGCAAGTTAAATATTATCCCCGCAAATCGGTAATGCGCCTGGCCGCCATTTTGGTGACGTAACCGTAGCCGAACACTTAGTACTGTTAGCATCACTGGCCGGCGAGTACGCGTCACATCGAGTTGCGGATGACGTCACGTGAATGTTAATTTGACAAGGTTCCAGCGCATTTGCGGGGATAATAGAAGCTTGTTATAATGGCAAATTCGTTTTACGAAATTGACCATACCAGGAATCAAACCCGGATTAAGTAAACAAATAAAATGAAATATGTATATATAAGAGGGAGGTGTGCGTACCTATGTGGGCCTGCAGGCGGGCGAGTGCAGGTCGCGGTCGGCGCCGCCGGCGAAGCTGATGTTGAGCAGCATCGCCTCGAAGGGGTCGCTGCGCATGCGCTGCTGGTTCGCCTGCGCCGCGCCCAGGAAGTCGCTCACCACGCGACTCTCCTCGTCGCCGTTCTGGTCACGCATAACAGTGTTATTTCGTTCCAGTTGTTCGCATGCCGTGACAGAAGAATACTGAACTAAGGGACTGAGGGAGGGATGATGGAGGGAGGGAGGGATTTCCTTCTGAATGTTTCTCACCTCCGGCCTGGGGCTCCAGAGCCGCACGACGGTCTCGATCCCGCTGGTGGCCAGCAGGAACATCGACGGGTGCATCTGGATGCAGTTCACTATCGACTCGTCGCCGCGCAGGCAGCGCACGATGTTGCCCGAGCGGCGGCACCAGATGAACATGCTGCCGTCGTCGGAACTTGAACAATAGTCAAAGTTCACAATATCATTACGGCCTGGCCATGACCTTCTCGCTATGAACGCCAGTTAAGTGAGTTTGGCTCTTATAAGAACATACATAGAGAAAAAATAAAAAGATTCCGACGAATTTAGAACCTTCTCCTTTTTTTGAAGTCGGTTAAAAAAAGTATTAAAATGTCTGGTTTATGGCTTGGCAGCTAGGCCTTTAAGCCAGATCTTAGTTTACAGTATAGTTTCTTCATTTTGTCAAATCTATGTCTAGCACAGCTGAACTGTAGGTAATCAGCTAGTGCCATTCAACGGAGTTCTCGTGACAACTCAAAACGCCACATTTGACTAAACAGTTCACATTTCTCACAAAACACATAATTACTACTCAAAAACTATCAATATCCCACAACAACAACTATTGATCAATTTTAGAGTAATTTTACACATTTTTAGAAAATAAAACTGCACAGCTCAACATCTCCTTTCAGTTCCCGCCAAAAAAAACTCCCTATTGACACCTGACTCATCACTAAACAAGTCCATTTACTATCCTACACTGGGCGAAGTTTGGCAACTCGAGAAAAATTCTGCTCAGAGTAGCAGGACGCAATACAGGCTGCAACAACACTCCCGCATCACACGCCGAACTACCATGCAAGACAGTGAATGGGCCCGCCCTTTAAGACTAATCGGATTCGAGCTACTTTATAATAAATACACAGTCATTATTTGCAAATTAAATCATATTTTATTTTCTCATATTTTAAAAATTAGCCTCACACAATGGTCTTAACATCATAAATCAAATAGCGAATTTTGCGATTTTAATGTTCCTGTGTATTTAAAAAAATAAAAAAATGCGATTGTACAGTAATAAAGACTTTAAATAAAAACACGAACTATTTTAAAATTGTTGGCACTTTCCATATTAGTTTAGATGTAAAAATAATTGAAACCCGTTGTTACAACTTACCCAGCAGCTAAATAATTAGCATCAGGTCCCAAGAAATTGGCTTCCTTGATGTCTGTTGTTGTGTTGCAATGACCCAAAAACCTTTGCTTATAATCTAAAGCACTTGCTCGCATCGTCCGTTCCAACGCACTGGTAACGCCGGGCTCTTCGGTGGCACCAGCTGAAACAAAATGTTATTTTGTATTCAGACTTAATAGGGGTTCAGGTACTTGATCAATAGTTTCACTAAAAAATATCTAATACAGATATTTTGTGTGAAAATAATGAAAATTATTCTACAAATTATCATTGTTATTTTAAATTATAAGAAATTTCTTTGTAATACCTTCACGCTGTTTAAACAAACTTTAACTGTTTCCAAGCGTTTATTTTATTTTAGACGTTTGCACGTCTATCAAGTTACATATTTCTTGACAGTAAAGCCCACATGAAACAAATGACATAATTGTCGTACTTTATTGTTGTGGGTGACCCAATAGTGATGTTCTATGAGTCATGTAACGCAGAAGCTATTAAATCATCAACACTATACGTAAATAAATCGAAAGTTATCGATCTGAAAATAAAAAAATGTTTTACTTTATTAAAAAAAATAGCTTATTTAATATGTGTAATACATATGATTATGTTCGTTGAAATGTGAGTATATTTATCACACTTTATAGTATTTTAGAAAAAATACTATGATAATGATTACAATTTATTTATAAATGAAGTCGTTTTTTATGACAAATCAAGTCGGTAATGCATTAGCACATTACTAATTGATCCGTCGAGTTGTCAAAAGTAAAATAAATGCTTGAAACGTATAAACCGCTGTATTGTCACTATGCGTAGGAAGGATTTGGGTAATTTTTATTGCTGTTCTTTAACTTTTAGAATGTAAATTTATCTCTTTGAATATTATATAAATAAGGTCCATTTTCAACCTTATTCACACCTGCTCCTTCACTTCAGGTAAATAAGGGCCTTCGGCAGCTGGACATGATTCAAGTCTAGTTTTATCGGCTCTTGTCAAGTTAAAGTTCAAAAGTTTTTATTCAAAATAAGTTCCACTGGAGAACACTTTTTGAAGGTCATACATATAGGTTTAAATTTAATTTTATGTACACCGCTTCGCAACGTGGTATTGATGTTAAGGAGAAGAAGCGGCAAGAAACTCCCCAACAACACATCTAGCTAAAAAAAATTTTTCTTTATATTTCTTGTTCTATTTATATTTCAAGTTCTTTTTTTTAAGTTTTATACAGAAGTATGTTACAGAATGACTTTTGAAGAATTAATGGAGTTGTAGCATACATACATACATAACGCCAGGTCCCTTGCGGGGTAGGCACGAACAACAGAGCGCCATTTAGGCTTATTCTTACACACCTCCCTTGCTTCTTTGACATTCATAGCTCTTGTCATGTACGCTCGTCTGTTCTTAAGGCTCCTGACATCACCTTCTGCTAGTACACGATCAATTTGATCATGGGAGGTGTGTCGTGGTCTTCCGCGACTTCTGCATCCATCCACTTTTGCATTGTATATCTGTTTAGTCATTCTTCCATCATTCATTCTTTCCACATGCCCGAACCACCGGAGTTGTAGCAAACAGTGCATATTCGCATAGTGGGGCTACATTATAGTTACCTTCATCAGGCTGCGTCTCCATCCCTTCTAAGGCTACGTTGATGTCCTTCTGGAGCAGGAAGACCGCGTGGCTGGTCGCGTGGCGCGGGAACTTGTCCTTGAAGTAGAGCAGGCACTCGTGCGCCTCCCGCGCGCGCTTCAGGTCCATGAGGGCCTTCGCGAGCCGGAAGTGCGACTTCACGTGGCTCGAGTCCAGTTTTATCGCCTTGTAGCAGTCTTTTATCGCCGCGTACGTGTCGCCTGACCTATACAAGTATGTCGGGTTTCTATAACTCACCAAACATATTTCTATCTAACTACTAGGTGACCCGTGGCAACTTCACTGGGCATCACAAAAAAAAAGTACTTATTATTAATCACAATCAAATATACCCTATGTCACTCAGGAATAATGTAGCTTTCCACTGGTGAGAGAATTTTTAAAATTGGTTTCGTAGATCCAGAGATTGCCCCCTACAACGTTACAAACTTTACCACTTTATAATATTAGTATAGATTGGTAGACAATTGACATTACTTGTATGAAGTTGTTGTTAGTGAAATGAATGGATAGTACAATTTAAGAACGAACTTTGCAAGTAGTAGTAATACAGAACAGTGAAATTACAACTAAAAAGTGGCCGTATGCGAGTCGGACGCGCGTATTTAGGTTTCCTCTATAAAATACCAAACTAACATTAAATCTTAGACGATGGTTCTAACCCTCGCCGGCCGCTATCGTTAAATATTTTTTTAATACACTAATAATACATTCTGAAAAATATTTCGTTAAAACATGTACCCATGTACTCATTAAAATCAGCCTCGCAGCTATTTTGAATTTATTTAGCTATAGCAACACTTTCCGATTTAGTGCTCAAAGCCACCTGAAAAATAACTGTATGTAATATATAATTTAAAACAGAACTTACCATCCTCTCCTCATGAGCGCAGCGGCTCTGTTCGCATACAATATCGCACAGTCCGGGCATTCCTTTATCGCGTTGTTATAGAACTCTAGAGCGGCTGAATATATCCCCTTATATAACAAATCATTAGCCTAAAACAAGAATAATATACAATACTTTTTTAATAAACTAAAAATATATAAGAGATAGAAACATCTATTATTTAATATAATTAATGCGCTATTTGGATCCTTTAACTTGTATCTACTTATGAAGACATAAGTAGGTACTCTCATACACAATCCATGAGCCTGGGAAATTCTGTAAGTTTTGAAAAAGTACCTCGGTTGATTCAACCATATATGGTAATATAGCTAGATTGTAATATAAACGAGCCTTACCATTTTCTTTAACAAGCTGACCCTCTCGGGCAGTTCATACTGTTGTGTGGTGCCATTGGCTATGTTGGTGCCATTTTTAGGCTGTTGTTTGTCTCTATCTTTGTCCTCCTCCTGACGGTATCCGTGATTATGTTGGATTATAAAGCTCTCCAATAGCACCGGTATTCGGGCTGCATTGATATCAAATATGTATACCTGTAAAGTGAATCGAGTAATTATTATTGACTTTATCCTGGAAGGTTCTTCTCGTCTATTGGATACATTTTGGGGAGAGTTCCTTAGATTTGCGCGAGCTGTTTGCTCTATCCCCATTTTACCATCGGACAGTCAGACGCACCGGTTACCGCCACCGTTACATGGTTGAACACCGCCAGTCAAAACCAAGCGCTTCGTTCATCTTTTCTGGTGCACAATGCCAATGAAACAATTCGCCGGAGTATTCATGACAAATACAGTCTTGAAGTGTTAATGTCACAAGTGAATAGTTATCTTCTAGGTAAGGGTGCTCCATTCCAGATCGCGTCATCACTCAATATCAGCAGAGACAGTGGTCAAACGGAAACTTATACATCCATAAAAAAAAAGATTGTCAGAAACTATGACTAAGAGTAAAACCTGCTATTTCCAGTCTGTTTCATCAGCATACCCTATCCTAAAGGCTGGCAACGCGTTGAGTGCGCCATTGGTGTTGCCACGGCCTATAGGCGACGGTAATCACTTCCCATGAGCTGAGCCGTCTGCCTGTTTGCCAGTGCAATTAAAAAATATCTAATTTTAGGATTTTATGTTTTATCGTTATCCTTGAAGCATGCTGGCAAATATAAAATTTAATTACCAGGTAAGTTTGGTATGCGAAATACCGCCAAAGGGACTAAAATATTAAATCTCATGAACCTCCAAAAGCAACTTGAAAATGGACAAACTGGTATCACATCATGATCTGAATATTCGTATGATGTTATTTTATATGTGTGCATTTGGATCGTTTAGTTGTCTTAGTAATGGAATAGTACGATGAGAGTTACTTGTTCAGAGCCCAAGTTGACGAGCAGCTCGTTGCCGTCGTTGCTGAACGCGACGTACGTCGTCGCTTTCTTCGGGAACGTATGTTCATTTGGTTCCATAGATAGGTGACCTGAATTATTATAACACCATAACATCATTATATGTAATTATGTATACCTGTACAGTAGGGTGTCCCTTATATGGGTGAATTTTTTTTTTCAGATAATGAAATGCAATACCCCTTAATTCTTTTTAAACTGCCTAGACTTACTCAAATACAAAATTTTGTCTTCCTATGTAAGCATTAACCCGTGCCGACAGAGCCGTGAAGATTTTGAAAATCGCTGTCTTTAACGCTTATCGTTGTGTAGCTAAATGAAATGTTATTTCATCATTTTATAAATAATAAACAAGAAAGTGAGAAAATAGGTATTTATTACTTAAAAGAACATCACAAATCAGCAAGGATATTTGCTTTTTAGGGTCTCTTTTTTATAGTCGGGATACAGATTTCTATGCTCTTTGTACACAGCGCAGCAAACATTATTTTTGTTCTTCCTTTGCAGTGACTAAACCATCAAAATCTTGCATAAGTTTTACAGCTCTTTCAGCTGTATCATTCACAGCCCTTAAAGGAAGAACCCTTTTTTATGTCTGCAAATAGGCAACATCTTCTTCCCATGTAGAAACGGGTTTCTTCAAAAAGTTTTTATCAATGTTTAAACGAGAAAATAAATTTGTGCTCTTGACGGATATAAAATCATTTAATGATTTTCCTGCAACAATAGACAAGATAATACATACATAACTTCACGCCAGGTCCCCTGCGGGGTAGGCACGATCAACAGATCGCCATTCTGGCTTATTCTTACACACCTCACTTGCTTCTTTGACATTCATAGGTCTTGTCATGCACGCTCGTCTGTTCTAAGGCTTCTGACATCACCTTCTGCTAGTTCATAATCAATTTGATCATGGAAGGTGTGTCATGGCCAACCGCGACAAGATAATATTATTATTAATTTATTCAGAAGGGTATCAGACATAAAACTATGTATTTCCACTTACCATACAAATAATCAGACATATCTTCTTTCGATGGAATATATCTCTTCACAGAATCATACAAACTCTCTCTTTGTAAGTTCGCTACAAAATTTGCCTCGGTTTGTTCATCTACTTCATCATTAAAGAGTGATAAAACATTAATTTCTTCTGACAAGTACGAAAGATGTTGACTAAACTTGCTCAGGGCTGCTTTGATCTCTTCATTAACAGTTTCATATTCCTCAAGCCTCTATAACAAGCGCAAATCTTGATTTGGTGTCTTGATCGACAGACTATATACAAGCCATGGTTTTTTACACATTTGCTCATGTCTTTTTTTCTCTTCTTTCAATTTTCTGTCTTGTTCTTTCTTCTTTCTCGGTTAACTTTTTATCTACACCCGCTAAACATCCTGGACACCGTGGTTCTCTTTATTCTTGTAAAAAGATTTTATCTCATTCTATTTTCATCCATTCCAAAGCATTTGCGTATGCAATATCGAATAAATTATCTAAAAAAATTTGAAAGTCCTCCTAACGGCGCTTGTAAACATCTTGCGTTTTTTTTGTTTTTTTTTGTAACTCTCTTTAAGTACGGTGAAGATCCACAATGTTTTTTACACAGTTAGGCACAGCTCTGGTGGGGATTCTAGCTTTTCCCCGAATATAATACACTCTCGAACGACAAGATTTGCACTTTCATTAACACTGAATTTAACTTTGCGAATGTTCAAACGAGGATTACGATTTTGCGATAGTAACTTTGCTTCATTTATTTGATGGTTCACGTCACCAACTAAGAAAACACTTTTTTTTATTGCTTCTTAATCCCACTGCAATTCTTTTAACTTTAAAACAATTTGTTAATCACGAGACTTCCTGAGAAAGAATGACAAACACAGCGAGTACGCGCCGGTAGTTCCGCGTAACTTGTATGGACATCTTTCGCTGCAATTCGGCACGGTTTATCGTACTCCAAATGAGGTAAAAATTTATTTCTGAGTGTTTTAGGAACAAACAAAACTAAGACGTATGCGTTAAAAAATAAAAACTTTGAAAAATAAGGGACACCCTACTGTACAGTTAAATCTATCTTTATATATAAAAATTCATTGTTTGTGGCTAGCATTATGCTGAAACTGGGTCCAGTTTAGAACTTATTTTGTTTCTATTGTCTTTTTACTTGTATTTGTATTACTTAACTTGGTTTTTGGTCTAAATAAAATATTTTTCTTCTTTGTTTTATTTCTTTCCTTCAAAATTTTTAAGGTTTTATGAACTTATTTCGAAATATTACGGGGACAGGAAATTCTAAAATTTTTGATATTTCCTGCCCGATAGAAATTATTTGATATAACTATAGACTTATTTTTTATTTATTTTTTTATTTATTCATGACCATAGAATCAAAGTCTTTCAGTCGAAAACATGTTAATTAATAGGTCTTCGTATAGTAGCGCAGTTGTATTGCAGGCTACAACCGACGCCATTCAATGGAATTCTTGTGAAAACTCGAAAGAACACATCTGACTATACAGTTCACATTTCTCACAAAAACACATAATTTCTACTCAAAAACTATCAATATCCTGCAACTATTGTTCATTTTAGAGTAATTATACACATTTTTAGAAAATAAAACTGCACAGCACAACGTCTCCTTTCAGTTCCCGCCAAAAACTCCTATAGACTTAACCATAGCAGTGTGGCCAGATGAATCTAGTTAATATTATAAACATAGAGTGAGTGAAGATGGCTTTTGATCTTTGTTACTCTTTCACACAAAAACTACTGAAATAAATGTAGATGATACATTAGAGCAAATTTTTTATTGCACGAATTCAGCATAGAGGCAGACGGCCCACCTAAGTAACATAGCTTCAATATGTGTATATATATATATATATATAAATTTAAGGTGAATAACACGTGTCATCGCCGAGTGCACGACCTCATGACATACAGACTATAAAAGCACTAGTCTATCATAACCCTATGCAAAATCGCATTGAAAAAATAACTAAATGGTAAAAGGCTTAAAAATTTATAAATAAATTAACCTCGATCACAAACAATCAATTAGGATTATTTTGAAGTAGCGATACTTCAAAATATCTAACATGGTGAATTTGTTGCTTTTGAATAAGCAATTTAATAAGTGGCTATATATACAAGGTGGCCAGAACAGTGACATCAAGAGGTAAATTTAGTTAGTTTAAATTATGGCTACCAAAATTACTCCCATGTACATATGTTTTACCAAAATTTTTAGTCTTTGAGTTATTATTTTTTGTGATTCTAAGTTTTTTTTTCGTAAGCCTTAACCTTATGAATTGTTCTTTCACACATAAAATAATCATGCAAGCTTCAAAAATTATACTTCAAATTTGAAAAAATTACTTTGAGCGCACCAGACGTCAATTTTCAGTCACAAATTATTTTTAAATTCAAAATATCCTTAAAACTGTGCAAGTGCTAGTTATAATAATACAAAATAAGTTACCCTTAATGCGCCGTCTTTTTTTGTTTAATTGGCCTTTAAACGTACAAGCTGGAAATCTCCAATATTTTAAGTCGGTGCGGTCGAAATTTCCCAAAACTCACAAAAAAATAATAACACGAAAACTAAAAAAATTGGTAATACATACATGAAGGTAATTCGGATAGTCCTTCATGAAAACTATTTTTTTCTATTGAAAATCGTTGTTCCGTACACGTGTATAGAATATTTCAAACATACCGGGAGCGAAATATGTGCAGGCGGCCCTCGGTATGTTGTTGTCGGGATCGCCGTGGCCGGCGCGAGAGCACCGCACGTTCTGCCTGTCCCACGTCATGCGCGACGACGGCGGCGCCGCCTGCGATACACCACACACCTCCGTTACACAATCTATACACCCACACTATCACGTGATTTAGAATCACTTAGCCCAGGGGTTCTCCCTAAGTGTAGAGAGTAAGTGAGAGTGAGAGAAAGTGAAAGTAAAAGTGCGCCGTAAAGAGTAAGGAGCCGTGAGGCGCTCCCGTTTACCATTCTACGGAAATTAAGCTCAGGCATTCGCAGTTACATAATCTGTGAATATCAACAAGCTCACAGGTCGCATTGACTAAGTTGCATTATATTTTATTTCCTATTTTTATTAAATAATAATGTTATCTTGTATATAAATATAAAAACTCAGATTAATATTGTGGGTGTTTTAATTTTTTTGCCTATCTTCTTAATATCATTGTACCCTATTTGAACTAGTTAGGGCGCCGAGATAATGTACTAAGCCTGTAAGTGCACCGCGAAATGAAAAGGTTTGGGAACCCCTGATAGTCTATGAAGAGTTATTTGCGTTTCTCTGCTTATTTCACTGCCTGTACAACGGCGGTGTTCCGAAGAGCTGTTTAATCTGGTGTTGATGGCTCCATTCCACAACTGCATCGTTCACAATTGTTACGGTGTTCAACCTCACAGTAGGAGTGTTAGAGCAAATCGCCATTGCTGTGGAACGCCCAAGGGCGCGACATACACCTTTTGAACATAGCCAAAATAAAAATTAGAACTCCTTTCGTCTGGTACTTATCTTTTTTCTTTAATTATTCGAAATGTGTGTAATGCTTAGTACAGAAAGGGTTGTGTTAATGCTAAAATCGCCCTGCATTCTTCAATCCTTAAGCTACCATACCTTCCTATGTAATTGGTCTCTAGAACATTTATTTCGCGTGAGTGACATGGGGACACCCGAGATAAACCATTATTACAATACTCTGGTTCAGTAAACCGATACAGTAAAGGTGAGCGCGACCTAGTTAAATACTTTGAGTAATTTTTCTTACTATGCCACCTCCAGGGGTTCCAGAAAGCAGCCTAGTGTAATAACTCCTTTTGGGAGTATTTGGGAGATTAAGTAACTGTTATGAACTGGCAAGTTATAATAACAACAAGAAAAGAATGCAAAAGCTCACCTGTAATTTAGCCAACTTAATCATCCTAGTATCGTACAATCGTACATAAAAGTCATTGGCACCAACTGCCAGTTGATAGGGACGACGTGGATTCACCGACACGCATTTGGCCTCTGCATATCTACCCAGGTGGTTCAGAAGATTGACCAGCACATTGGCATACTCCGAATTGCAGTGGTGTGGTTCCCTCAAGTCGTGCTGTCTGTTGGTTGTATAGCGATAAGGGAAGAGTTACATAAGTAAACAAAATGAGAAATAATGTAAAATACTCTATGGTTTAGAAAATAAGATAGAGAATAATGCAGTTAATTAAGTTCAATTCGAACAATGAAGTATACGAAAATCGAATTTGGACTTATTGCGTCCGGTTATATTTGTACCTGTGTTATATGTGTTTGTATAGTTTTAATAAATTCTATAGAAATTTTAACACCATTCTTAATTCGAGTCCCGCACTCGTAAGAATAGCATTGCCAAACAAGACACAAAATAATGCTAAACCACATAATAACTATAGAACTTACAGTATAAGTCCATCCTCGCCAGCTGACCAGATCAGGTGGGGGTTATCAGGTGCTGTGGCCAGTCTTTTCACCCGGCCGCAGTGGCACGAGCACTCGAGGAGCGGCGCACCGCCCGTGATGCTGCGCGCGCGCACGGCTCCATCCGCCGCGCACGTAGCCAATATGTCTTGGGATAGAAACTAGAAGAAAACAAATATACTGTTACGTCAAAGGGCGCACTTTTCGCAGGAAAAGCTTTTATAATAAAACTATGTTTTAACGGTTTTAAGCGCGGTAATTTATTGTGTACTGGTTGTGTCCAGTTATATTTGTTATATTAACAAAGAACACATGAACGAAGTGTCTTCTCCTTAATAAAGACAATAAGAAACGTGTTATTGGACACATTCTTAGTTTAAGTTATATCTAGTTATTTTAGGTCAGATTTAAATTACTCATTAGTCTTATTTCGTAGATTAGATTGTAATTTTAATGTTGTATCACTAAGATGCATCAGTTATGAAAAAAAAAGTTATATTTGTTGTTGTATTATATGTGTTTGTATAGTTATAATAAATTCTAAAGTAATTCCAACGGCAATTTAATTCAAGTCTCATAACAATATATACAAAATTACAGCAAAATCGATCCAGTACTCCAGTAATATTCCGTAAAAGCTTAACAAACCGAGTTACTATCGCATTTTTTTATAGATAATGATTTTTTTATAAACTTCAACTTTTTTTTATTGCAGGAGTTCAGCAAACAGGCAGACGGCCCACTTGATTTTAAGCGGTTACCATCGCCTATGGACATTTGCAACACCGAAGGGGCTACAAATGCGCTGCTGCTCTGTTATGGGATACTGGAACCTGGCCACTAATACCGGAACACAACTCAAGGTTGTCAACTTCAGTAATAATTGGTATCCCATACAAACTTTCATCACCTTCTAGTTTTATTTTTGCAATTTGAGTGTCTTTCGTCAACTGTCTATCACCTGTGAATGATAGACTATGTGATGCATGTGAATACATTAACACAGGTTACACAGAATAAAATTTTAATCTGTGTACCATTCACCTCAGGGAAATTTAGAATAGAATTGTGCAGCGCCATATTTAAAAGAAAGATGGTGAGGGTAAATTACTGAAATGTATGACAAGCATTGGAGGAAGCACTAATATTGAAAAGCATTGAAATGTGTACCTTAACTGAAAATATATTTCCCGTATGTCCAGTGGCTATGTTATGAAGCTGTCTATAACGGTAAGGATCCCACAGGATCACATGCAAATCATCGGATGCTGAAGCTAGTACACTGAAAACAAAATATTAAATCATATAGAATATTAAGACACAAGTCTGTTTAAATCCAGTATAACTTTGTAAATTCATAAAAGAGAGGCTGTACAAGATACAAGAAGATTAAATTAAAATATACTAAAATGATACATATGGATGGTATTATGAAAATATTACATTTAGGAAAAGATAACAATATAGTTCTTCATACAATCATTCTGCTGTATTTCCTAACACATCATTACTTGAAACAACAGTATCCAGTTTACCTAACACTTGATGAAAGTAAGAATAACACAGACCTAGTTTATAGGATTAAAACAATAGAATATTTTGATTAAAATATTACTAGCATAAGTTAATAATATGTCACTCTTAAAACTCTTCTTAAAATGAATTAGCCTTTTATCCTATAATATTTAAACTAGATTGTTCTATAAGAATGAGCCAATCTTTTACTTGTCTAATAGCATAATTTATAACAATTATATTGATAGTTACTGTATCTCTTTGTTGTTATGTTTTATTCATACTTTTTCATGAACATAAGTAGTAAATAGAAGAGAAGATATTGTACGAAAGGTGAATTGAATAAAGTGAATTGAATAAATGAATAATGACTTTACTTATAACGAACTCTGTGGCGCCTTAGACCACCTCCGAGACTCCTCTCCTGGCATTGATTCCATCCCTTATTCTTTTATTACTAAATCTACAGAACCTATTAAACTATTTTTTCTCAAATTAATTAATATTATTTTTGAAACAGGTTCTATACCACACCCATGGAAAACCCAAATTATTATCCCTATCTTAAAGCCTGGGAAAGATCCTTCAGACCCAAACTCCTACAGACCCATTGCCCTTTCCTCAGTCCTGGCCAAAATTATGGAGATGCTTATAAAAAACCGGTTGGAATGGATAGTTGAAAACCAAGGTATCTTGCCACATAGTCAATTTGGCTTCAGAAGAGGTTTGGGGACTCTAGATAGCTTAAGTCTCCTTATGACAGACATTCGTACTGCTTTCTCCCGTAATGAGCATGTTATTGGGGTTTTTTTAGATATATCATCCGCATATGATAATGTCAATCTCTCTATACTCAGGCACAAAATGCAACAGCTGAGTATACCAGAGAAGATTGTAAACTTCATTTTCAGCATGTTATCGGAGCGATCAATAGTGGTCCGTTCCTGTGGAACCTATCTCCCCCCTAGACTTGTCTGGAAGGGCCTTCCACAGGGATCGGTGCTCAGCCCTATCCTTTATAACATCTACACTGCTAATCTAGACACATCAGTGAACTGTTTCTGTAAGATACTTCAATATGCGGATGACATCGCTTTGTATGCCATTTCAGACTCTTTTCCAGATGCTTGCTCTCGCGTGAACTCGGCTCTCTTTTATCTTAACGGTTGGCTTACAGATCATGGTCTTTCACTCTCTCCTGCTAAAAGCAGTGCGATGATTTTTACACGGAAAAGAGTAACTCCCGTACTAGATATAAATGTCGATAACAACCCTATCAAAATAGAAGACAAAGTAAAATTTCTAGGGATCCATTTGGATCCTAAATTGTCTGGTGTTACTCACCTAAACTTCGTTTGTGAGAAAATTGAAAAAAATATCAACGTCATCCGCGCTCTTTCGGGCATTAAATGGGGATCGCACCCATATTGTCAAAAACTCCTCTATAACGCTATTGTCAGAAGTCACATAGATTACGGCAGCTTTCTAATGGAACCATGTAATAAACTATCCTGTGCAAAACTAAACCGACTGCAAGCTAAATGTTTAAGACTAATCACTGGTGCCATGAAATCGTCTCCCACCAATGCTCTGCAAGTGGAGTGCCTGGAGCCCCCACTTGCACTACGTAGTCAATATTTAGCCGATCGGTTCTTTTATAGAGTGGCTGAACTTTCTCACCATCCTCTCCTGATTAGCCTTAGTGACCTTCATGAACTAGTATCAACTTCACCCTATTGGAACCACAAAACCCATCCCCCCCTAATCAAGTCTTACCAAAAATCTTTAAGTCTCTCTACTGGCATTTACCAAAATTATAGAAATACTCTCTTCCAAACTGAGTTTGACGACCTACTTTTCCGACCTAAAATCATAATGAATTTTGGTGTCGAAAAGAATTCCATTGGAGCTAACCGAATATTCAACAGGATACTTCATAAAAACTGGCAAGGCTGGCTACCAATTTTTACGGATGCATCCAAATTAACTCCAGATAGCCATGTGGGTGCTGCTGTCTGGATCCCAGAATTCAGGATCATTCTAAATTATAAAATCCCTCCTCACAGTTCTGTATTTACTGGCGAGGCTATTGCTATTCTGGAGGCCATTCAATACATCAAATCACATCACCTCAGTAAATGTTTAATTTTAACAGATTCCCTAAGCTGCCTTCAGGATTTATCCAAACTACCCTTTCGTACAAAAGAAAACTTCTCCCTGACATTAAACATCAAAAGTTCTCTCAAGACTTGTCATGATCTGGGACTCGAAATAGTTTTGGCATGGATCCCAGGTCATGCAGGTATTAGTGGTAATGAGACCGCTGATAATTGCGCTAAACAAGCTGTCCATATAGGATGCGATAAATATAGCAAATGTTTTAGCAGAGACCTCCGCCTCACAGCCAAAAATGACATGTTCAATGCATGGAATGACACATGGCAGCAATCTCGTCAGACGACTGGCAGGTTTTATGGCCAATTGCAACCACACATTAATCGAACCTCGTGGTTCTCACGCTTCCGTAGTTTACCTAAAAAATTAACCACGGCTATAATCCGCCTGAGACTAGGTCACGTCTGTTCTCCCGTGTTCTTAGCTAAAATAAGAGTTCGCGACCACTCTCTGTGTGAGTGTGGCCTGGACGAGGGGTCATTAGAACACATTTTCTTTCACTGCCCTTATATCTGTACCCATATCTATGACATCCTACCCTCAGATATACCCCGTCCCATCAATCTTAATTACCTCTTGACACTAGTCCATAGTAAACATATATATATTTTAAGTAAATTTTTGACCCTAAATAATATCTATCTATAACTCTGACTAAACCTCCCTTTACTACACTACACTAACTTTATTCTCAGTATAACCTACACTAAATTGTTAAAATCAATCACTAATTATAACATTACTAAGTAAGGTTTGGGTTCAATTTAACATTATGGTTTATTTTGTCCTCAGGTTTTCAGAAATCGAGCACCGTTCAAAATTATCCCTTCCTCTTTAATAATCACCTGTCGCTTTTACTCTGATATTGGCAAAATCAATGCTAAGTGCGTTGGAGCCACAAGCTTTAAAAAGTGAAGTGAAGTGAAAGGTGAATTAAAAAGTTTTTGGAATGGATATTAAAAAATGTAAAAATTTATACAAAAATATTTTATTTTTCTACATATTCTACTATCTCCAATGCAATGCATTTAAAATAAGGCGTTTCTATCTTCCATTGTGAAAAAAATAGTTTTTCCTTGAGTCTCGCAAAACTCTTCTACGGCAGCCATAACCTCGTCATTATTGTAAAATTTTGTTCCACCAATTTCCTCTTTTAATTTTCGGAATAAGTGAAAATCACTTGGGGCTAAGTCTACAGAATATGGTGGGTGGTTAGAGACATGGAATCCAGCCCAGTGTATTTTAACTTCTGATCAATGAGCATAACAGAGGTTGAAGACCGCCCAGAATGCAGGCCATCTTTACAACTTGATCTATCTCTTTTAAATTCAGCCACCCAGTACACAACCGTAGAATAGGGAGCAGCACATCCGCTAATATCTGCTGAATGTCCAAAAAAAATGTGTTTCAGAGAGTTGTTGCATTGTGTGATTGACATTATTTAATTTGAATATTGACCTTCTCTCAAAAAGGTTTTATATATATGCAGCACTTCTAAGAACTTTTGGTTCACCTACATATGAACCATCAATATTTTTTTTCCAAATTTCTATAAGAAATTAGAAAGATACAGAAAGTAACACATATCAGGGTCTGCCTCTCACCATTTTCTATCAATGTTCCCCCATAGGCAAGCAGTCAGTTAAATTAACTGTGATACTTTTTACAATCTTAGAGAAGTTCTCAGTCAGCCTCATAGGTTTTGTATGAGTTAACCTATGAGTTAACCAACTTATGATGTCATAAGTAAGTACAGGTACTGGAGTAAAACAGCATATTAATATTATTTGAAAAGTAATTAAAATCATTTTTATCATATCATATTAGAATATTTTAAAGGTTAGATGATAAGATGTTATTTCAAACCCTGTTCTTTAATATGTAAAAGAATTCATTGTAACAAGTGGCTGCATCTTTATTGTTCAATCAACATAAAAATAGTTTGCAACTTTAAATTTCCTGACACACCACAAAACTTAACTCAGTCAATTAGTCATCACTCAAAGTATGACTAGTTATAGTTGTCTAATTTAATATTCTTTATAGTACACAATAGTGTCACTACATATAAAACTGCAAAATAGTGGTAATGTAAAAATGCAAGCTTAACCCTAATAAGACTTTTCTTCCAACAAACCTATGCTTCTAGCGTAAGTTTAGTTAATATAGAACAATATTTTAATAATACACAACTTCTGATCCATACCAACTTTTAAAGTGATTTGGCTGTTAATAAATTAATTTATTACTTTTTTATGACTTCGGAAATTTAGCAATTATATTATAATTAAATTAAGTATTTATATACTTTCAATAATAGACATGAAATTATAATTTAGTATAATATAGTAGTAAAAAAAAGTCAAAAAAGCAATTCATTTTTATGAGATGCATTAGATGGTATTTATTTATGAAACCTATCTTCATCATTACTTATTAATATATGAAAAACATTTGTACAAAACGGAATTAAGTATATTTTTGTTTTGATTATTATGTTGATCCTATAAATATATACTATTAGACATAAGTAATTATTAGTTTTGTTATCTGGGAAATCTGAAAACAAGCAGCCTACATTACTAATCTGAAAAGAAAAGCTAAACATAGTAATACTTTTAACTTCTAACTCGTCCTATTTCCTTTCCCTATTCCATCCCATCTACCCCATTCCTCCTGTCTGGTCTCTCCATTCCACCTCTCCTATTTTATTCCTTCTATCTAACTGCCTTTATTCAATCCACTCTATCCCATCACATAGGCTGGCAGTGCATTGGCGTCACCCCTGGTGTATTATATGTCTATAAGCTAGCAACCCAATTAGGACTTATATATCAATATTGACATGGGTATATAGACATATCTTTTTTGTTTTCTTTTCTTTGTGACACAAAAAAAGATTATAAAAGAATCCTAATGAGCAATTAAAAGTCCTTTCCTACTTATTGATAGACACTAACTTTGTAAACTATGTCAACTCCAAGTTGTACTAAACAAATACTACTTATTTGTCATTGATATGACTCACAGAACATCACTATTATATCACTCACAATAAAGTACAACAATTATGTCATGTGTTTCATGTGGGCTTTATGGTCAAGAAATATGTAACTCCATAGGTACAATAAATTTTTGGAAACAGTATAAATGCCATGTTTTTGCTTTTAGTTAAAATATTTGCATTTTAAAATGATTAATTACAATTAAATTTAAATATGATGATGATAGTTTGCAGTCTATGAGTTAGATGATCACAGAAACGGCAGTTCTATCTCAATGGAACAATGAAGTATGACAATTGTGACAGGTGAAATTTCACTGTCGTAAATGTGCAACTTGATGGGTGCACCCACATCAGAAAGAAAATAAATTGATGGACACATTATAGAATAGTTGGAATAGTATCTTTAGTTTATATTAGTTGTATTACAGAGTGTAATTTACATAGATGACATCAAGATAATTATATTTAGATTCTATTAATTCAGTTCAGAATCTGTAAATAATGAATTTGTCTTTTTGAGTAAGTAATTATTGCCATATGAATATACACAGACTACACAACAAAATAAAGTAACAGTATTAAATAGAATGACTTATATAAGTTTACATATATCTAAATATCTATGACCTTTCCTTTACATACATTTTTCTAAATTCAGTAGCATTACATTAAAAAAAATACATGAACTTAGGATTTAGTGTATGTTTGGAAAAAAGATAATAAAGACTGCCAATGAAGTTTCCAAAAATCAAAAGTTCATACTTGCCCACAAACTATTTTCCCAAACTAGCGTTTTGGCAATATTATAGGATAGTTTCATTAATATTTCGGCAAGAACAGTCGCACATAAAATGACGTTGGCCGATTAATAGTTTATAGGTCTAAGTTTAAGTTCTATAAACAATACTTACGATCCATCATGATTCCATTCAAGGCAATTAACGCAACCCATATGTCCGTTGAGCTCCTTCTCCAGGCCCAATCGTTCTATCATAGTTTGGGTCACCGTCAACCGGCTCTGGAATGATCTATTAATATCCCCGCGTTCCCTTGCCGCTGTGAGGCCCACGGTGCCCTTCGCCCAAGCAGGCTCTTCTCTCCGACCCATATCTGCTGACTAAACTCAAAATGTCTTTACCATTAGAACTAGATCATTCGAAACCACGATCACGATCTATTTATAGTTTTACACAATTCACTAATCATTATTACACTCTGATAATAATTGCAAACAAAAAATCTCTAGATGTAATAGTAAAATTGCTATGAGCAAACAAATACAAACAACAAAAGTACTTTTTCACGACAAACAAGAGATTTCATACGAAAATAAAAATCATGAGAGGCTGTCAAACAGCTGTCATTGGGGTGTTACCAAGAGTGAAAACTAAGGCCGCGTATACAAAGATACAACGAAGATCAATCTTTATTCGTTGGCGTTCATCGGCAATCCACGGAAATGTATGTGGATATCTATAAATCAAGGTTTAATAAAAAATTTATCGAATATAGAAACTAGCCATGAATAAACTGGTTTAAAGCCTATTCACAGTCCTGTGTTGTAGTCCGTTTAGCAGTTTGCCACGCAATGCAAGACTGTGACAGTTATTGCAGCCTGCATTGTGTCCGGCAGCACTGAATAAAATGCCTGTTGAATCCGGCAAACTCCTCCCGCTGCAATGCAGGAAGGTGTATGGGCCCCTAAAGACAAGGTGACACATAGGCTTATGCCCGGTTTACATTATTCCAGTCCAGCAATTGAATGCAGCGCTGGATTGCTTACTGGAAAAATGTAAACCGGCACTGGAATGCACTGAATCCAGTTAGCATTCTAGTCCAGTAACTGGATTGGCGGTCTACTTTGAATCCAGTGCGACCAATCCAGTGCCATTCCAGTGCGGACACAGTAACCACGTATTGGTTGTTTTTGCGGATTACTGAGGCGATGAAAGAATTTAAAAATGGTGAAGAATATATATGAAGATCAAATTATTATTATTTTATTTTATTATTAGGTTGAATATTAATTGAAACTAATGACAACAGTTCCTCAAAGTTTTCTGCTGTCAATCTCAATGCCAGTCTATATTCAGTGGGATCTTTTAACTTCAGTCGTTGCAAAAGCATTACTGACCCTCCTTTTTGATCTCTTTCTCGGATCCAATTTCTCACCCAAATCCGTTCCTTTTCTCTTAGTTCCGTACCAACTTCATTAATAACTTCTTGTAGCAAGAGTATTTGAACACGTTTGAAACTTTTTCAGAACTGATCTCTTCTTGAAATCATTGTCACTGTAGTGTTCATACTTCAACGGCTTCTAAACAACTGGAATAATGTAGACGTTACAGATCCAGTCCAGCACTGGACTGGATTCTCCTTGGATCACTTGACTGGAATAATGTAAACCGGGCTTTATGAAAATGAAGAAACTATAATATAAAATAAACTAAAATCTGGCTAAAAAGTCTAGCTGCCAAGCCATAAATCTAAATAAATAACCACATAAATTCTTTTTTTTATTGTCATTTATTTTGACATACCATTTTTATTGTTTCTTATTTCTTTCTTTTACTGTTTGCTGTTTTTATACTCCCAATTAAATAACATTAAAATACCTAATTCAGATTATCTAACAATACAATCTATGATATAATTAAATATAAGTTAATAGTAATATTTGGCGTGTTAGTGTTACAACTTTCCACGACAACCGACAAGTAATTGTGATCAACCTTTTTACAGTACTAATTAATTTCTTGAAGTTTTAGTTCAACAAGACCATAATACTGCATAACTCGCCAATGTCAATCCTTGTGTTATCTTACAGCACTTGTATTCAATTTACTGAAACATTTCTAATGACAATCTTGTTACTGTTTTAGCGACATCTAAAAAATGGGAGAACGCAAAGGACAAAATCTCTACTACCCTCCTGACTATGACCCTAAAGTCGGGGGGTTGAATAAATTTATGGGAACACATGCTCTCCGGGAGAGAGCTAGAAAGTTACACATGGGTATCTTGATTATCAGGTATAATGAGACAACTATGTCCTTAAACTCAAAACACCATTAAATTCAAGTACTGAATAACTATAACAAGCTTTTAACATACATCTGCCACTCTGCCCTTCTATCTATACTTTAACTGATAGTTCTTGTGAGTTTAGATGTTAACCTTGGTTTAAAAGTGGATGTAAATGCCACTACACATAACACAGCTATCTATTCTTTCTGTCTCCTGAACTCATGCATTTTTATTGCATGAATTGAGTGGACAGGCAGACCACCTATGTAATGGACAGCAGTCGCTGTCACCTATGGACATTTGTTATACCAAAGATACTATAAATGTGCTGCCATACATGAAAGGAAGACTAGAACCTGGTTACTATTGCTGAATTACAACTCAAGGTTGTTATGGCAGCAAATTCTAAACCTGGCTGTGAATTGTTATGTCACCTTTTATAATAACCCACCTGGTTGCAGGAAATTATATTCATTATCTATTCATATTTGGAAAGAAATTTTTAGTTTTTTACCCATTTAGTTTTTTTCTTGTTAGTTGGGAGCTTCACCATTAAAATGCTGGTGCTCCATAGGTGTAAATAATAGATATAAAAATATTTGACTAGATATTTACATTTTTATTTGTGACAGTTTATAGGGTTCTCATTTGGTTTGTAATAGGTGAGAATGTTGTTACATTCTACATTTTTGACTACATAAAGTTCTGCTTCCCATATTTCTCATATTGAACACACTTTTTCAATATGTGTAGAATATCCTCATTGTTTCCATCTCTCAAACTATTTCTGAGTAGAAACTTTTTTCATCAGGTACCAAAACATCTTATATGTTATTTATCTCAAACGAAGTATAAGAGTTACTTGTATATTAATTTTAAGGTTTGAAATGCCGTACAATATATGGTGTGATGGCTGCAATAACCACATTGGAATGGGAGTCAGGTATAATGCAGAAAAGACAAAAATTGGAATGTATTATAGCACTCCTGTTTACCAGTTCAGGATGAAGTGCCATCTTTGTGACAACCATTTTGAAATCAAGACTGATCCTGGGGTAAGATTTAATATGTTAAAAATATTTTATACCCATATCATATTAAGGTACATGGCAGTCATCTACTAAAATAAACATCATTTTTATGTATTGTATTTTACTCTCTTATTTACAGAACTTAGACTATGTGATTGTCTCTGGCGCAAGAAGACAAGAGAACAGATGGGATCCAACAGAGAATGGTCAGATTGTCCCTGAAACTAAGGAAACACAAAAGAAATTGTTTGATGATGCAATGTTTAAGCTCGAGCATAAAACAGGAGATGAAGATGCCGCCAAATTGGACAAACCAAGGCTTGGGAAACTTGTTGGGAGAAATGAAAGTGTTTGGAAAGACGATTATGAAGCCAATTGTAGTTTAAGAAGGAACTTTCGGGTTACTATTTTATATTCTAATTCACTTTTTTATTTTCCTTGCTTGTTCTTTTTTAATTTGAATTTATGTTTAGTTTGAAAGACATTCTTAAAGGATGGGAATTTATCTGCAGTACTATATAATAATAAAGTTTACCACTGATAGGAATAAGTTAATAACCTAATATAGTTTTATGTTATCTCAAATTAAAATAAGATAGATTTAACAGTCTATATTACTGTTTTGCTGAAATTAATTCAGAAGACGGTCTAATGTATTTAAAAAAACATCACTGAGGACTTTAACTTAAAATGATCCTTAATAATGTTTAACAAAATTCTCTATGGTATCTAGTTATTAGTAATAAAGGCATAAAATGAGAAATTAGGTATATATTTTAATTTATTAAATATTCTATATAAAGACTATAGAATAGTTATCTAATTCTGTGTACTTTGTCTAAATAAAACAATATTTTTACAGAAACGAAGAAAGGAACTTGAAGAAGCATCTGTAAATGATAGTCTATTACTTGCCAAATCTTCTCTAGACATAAACCTCTTGCCAGAAACAGAAGGTGATAGGAACATGGCAGCACTTCTTTCCTTACGTCCTTCCAAAAGTTTAGAAGAGAACCAAACACAAGTTAGAAGTAAAATAATGAACAGTTCTGCATTGCCAAGTTCTAGTAGTGGTTTAATAACTTCTTTTGGAGGTTTGAGGAAAGAAGATCCTTTAAGTAATGTTGTTTTAACAAGAAATGCATTAGGCATAAATATTAAAAAGAATAAACTAGCTGAAAATTGTAAGGTTAAGATTGAAACAGAAAATAAAAATAAGATCATTCTGGAGGAAAATTTGAAAGCAAACAATGAAGAGAAATTAGATAGCAATGAGAATAGAAATGGAAGTTTAACCTTAAAAGGATGTAAGGATAAAGTAGAATTATATTTAAATCTAAAAGATGATATTAATAAGGCAGATGTACAAAAATCTTTATCATTAGTAGGTGACTATAGCTCTAGTGAAGAAACTTCTGATTGACATAAGAAGAAAGCATAATAAAAGCATTGGCATGAACTTAATATGTATACATTGAATATCCAAACATACACAATGACATCAATATATTAAGAAGAATCAATAATATTTATCCGTGCGGGAATGGAGAAAGAATATAATTTCCTGCGGCCGGGCGGCCTGTCGTAAGAGGCGACAAAACATCCCACAGCCAGGTGGTAGGGCGTTTGCCCAACTGCATGGCTACCACCCCTGGTCTAGAATATGTCGCCATAACAACTGTGAGTTGTGTTCCGGCATTAGTGACCAGGTTCCAGTCTCCCTTAAGAGAGCAGCAGCGCATTTGTAGCACCTTTGGTGTTGCAAATGTCCATAGGCGATGGTAACCGTTTTGCATCAAGTGGGCCGTCTGCCTGTCTGCTGAACTCATGCAATAAAAAAAAACGAAAAAAAAGAAACTAATTCTGTATGAACAATTGTCCCATTATTTGCACTGTGGATAAAAGAAACTACATGGTTCAAGATGGAAGCCAAACTGAGTTTATTACAAAATACCTACATTGACATTTAATATTATGACAACTAACAAAACAATACACAACATACCTTCCCTCTATAATCATTGTGGGTTTAGAACATATGTATAATCAATAATAATAGAACACTATTAAATTTAACAAATAAGTTTAAACAAATTAATCTTCTTGATTATTTGGTATTCCTATTATATCTGGCCATAGCTCTGGAGCTGGTATTTCAATGAGTGGATCTGGAGATGATGAGCCTGATATTGATCGCTCTCTATATCTGAATGACGGTTGTTTCTCACAGATTCGTGGGAGTACTCGGGCTACAATCTGATCTGAATGACGCCGATGTAACTCACCATCCTCTGTCCTTACCATATAGGAGCTAGGACCCTCTACTACTTCAATCATTGCTCTATTCCATTTTTCCCCTGGTCCATAATTGCGAACCATGACTGGCTGATCCACTATGAACCTTCTGTTTGGCACCTTCTGTGCTGCCGTTTCTAGTTGGATATCTTGTGGGCTTGGCATATTATCAGGATGTAAGCTTGAAACAGCTGACCTGTATCTACGTCCATTTAACATCTCTGCTGGTGTTTTATTATTGCTACTATTTGGGACTACTCTTAATGAATAATGCTTTAGGTAGTTTTTCAGCCCAGGGTACATTATTTAAAGACATTTTCTTAATCTTATTTTTAAAACTCTGTATAGCTCTTTCTATTTGTCCATTAGTGGTAGGGCGGTGAGTATAAATGCTTAATTCCATTATTCTTCAGAAAAATATTGAACTCCTTAGAAGTGAACACCCTACCATTATCTGACACTAAGGTGTTTGGTAACCCTTGAGATGCAAATATTCTTCGAACTGCAGCTATGGTAGCTTCACTGGACATTGACGCAATAATTTCGGCTTCGAACCATTTACTATAGCTATCTATAAGAAGTAAGAATGTTTTACCCTGAAATGGGCCAGCGATATCAATATGCACCCTACTCCAAGGCTTTTCTGTAACAACCCATGCTTGTGGATCTCTAGGTGGGTTGTTTCTTACTATCTGACAGGACTCACAACTGCTAACAGTTTGCTCGATTTGCTGATCCATACCTGGCCACCAAACATATCCTCTGGCATATGCTTTAGTTTGGATTATACCTGCATGTGGAGCATGTAGTAATTTTAAAAACTAGGAATAATGACTCTGTTACACCACAATAAACATCCTTTATTGAGGGAAAGAGCCTCTCTACGTGTCCAAAACGGTTGCATGTTGGGGTCAGTATTCTTACATGGCCACCCATGGAGGACATGAAATACCACCCTTTGGAGTACTGGGTCTTTTTCAGTGTCAGATGCAATTCTAGATGTATCTAGATTCCACCCATCTGGTTGTTCTTCCAATAATAAGACTTCTCTAAGAGGTTTTTCATCTAACTCTGAAGTTTCCGGCTCAGTCCATCGACTTAAAGCATCAGCATTACCAATTGCCTGGCCTGGTCTATACTTGATACAATAATTGTAACAACCTAACTTCAGAGACCAACGCAGCATACGAGGGGAAATCTGGTCAGGAATTGGCTTTCTTGGGTTAAATAAACCTACTAAGGGTTTATGATCTGTAATTATACAAAATTCACGGCCTGCCAAGAATTCATGGAACTTTTTTAAACCAAATATTATTGCAAGGGCCCCTTATCTATCTGCCCGTACCTTCGTTCATGGGGCTGCAATGTGCGTGAAGCCATCATAACAGGTCCATGATGAGAAGAATCCAAATGGAATGTCCAGATGGAAGCCAAACTGAGTTTATTACAAAATACCTACATTGACATTTAATATTATGACAACTAACAAAACAATACACAACAGTGGACAAATCCTTTATCTTAGAACTCATTTTGTCTCTCAACATTTTTATAATCTGTTTAATGGAGAGTTCCAAGGAATTGTTCAAGATGTACCTTTGTACATATCTATGTCCTTGAGTTACTATTCTCACATACATAGTGTTATTCGAGAATGTTTTACTTACATATTCTTGAGATTTGGGTGCAGCTTCCTAGTCAATGTTTCACATAGGACTATTGAGATATAAAAAAAACAAATTGTCAGTCGTAGGACTGCACATCGGAAGTGAGAACTTTGTATCTGGACTGGACAGTCACTCGAGTTCAGAGGTTTTTTCCATCCCAAATGTGCCCAATATATCTAAAGAAGTTCCACTTTAACTGTCTTTAAATTGCCTATGGCAGTACATGGTGTTACAAATTGCCATAAACAAAACATTAGTAACCATTTTATATCAAGTAGGCTAGTTAGTGTGTCTGCTCCGCAGCAATAAAAAAGGTATATTGTCCTATATTGCTTAAGATGCCCATTCACTATGCTGCAGTGGGCCGAGCTTGAAGGACTCTGGAGGCATTCTGCTCGGTGTTGTAGGACCCAATGCAGGCCTTTTTTTTGTTGACGCAGGGGGAATACATTTCATACCATACTGAGTCCCTCTGAAATGTAAGGTTGGGACCGACCTGAGGCGAGAATCGCCGCACAGCTTGTGCGAAGACTGGTAAAGACGTTCCCAACCACTCCGCTAAACCCGAACCTGCGTCTCATATCCGCGCTTGTGTGGAAGATCATGAGTTCATGAGCGAAGCTACTCCCATGATCAACCGCGCAACATGCTTTGGTCACCCTGGAAGCGGGGTGACTAACTTCACAAAACGAGGTTAGACCCACCGCATCTAATGCAGCGGACCCCTACGATGGAATAATAGAAGATTTTGCGCATACCTACGTCTCCGGAGGCTGGCCTCCGGAGACGTAGGCTCCGTCTAACGACGGAGGGCGCAATGCAGGAGACCGAATGGGCCTAATATTATAAATATTAGATTTTATATTTAGGGCCGACTTTTAATCATCAGATAAACAATCAGATAGGGTTTATTCCACAGATAATATAAAATTGAATTTTTCAATCATCAGTTAGGCCTTATCCGACGAATAACTGGACTTCCTGAGGAATAACTTTATCTGCCGCTTTGAGGGATAAATAATTATTATTCAACGGATAATTTCTAAACATAAACAGTTTAGTAATAAGTAGGTATATTGAGTTTTGTTTCTAGATTTTGAATAATTACGAAAAATAAATATTATGAATATTTTAATAATATACAGATGATTTGGCAATTGAATAAGACTACTTATAAATGAATTCATCAATCCTTGAGAGAAAAATTAGAATTGTAAGATCCATATCTGAAGTCTAGGCAGATGAAATAATATCCCAATGGCTTGAGCTAAAATTGTCTGCTTAATTTAATTCCTCAAATAAAAATCATTTGCCGAAACGCGCTAAAAATCCCTAATTTGGAGACCCTGACTGACATTGTCATTTTAATCAGTATATTTCTTTCACCTCCCTGTAGTTAGCATTGTCTCAACCAATCAAATGATCATATGGCTATTCGTCAGTTAAATATCAATTGAAAAATCCATAGCCATCTATTGGACAGATAAACAGTCCGACAACTTTATTAGGCAATTATTAAACAATTTATCTGACTATTGAAAAACCGGCCCTTAGAAAACTACGTATTTATAATATCGAAAATAAAACACTAAAATAATTAATCACTTTTATTTGACCCTTTTAAAAAACATTTAGGTATATTTAATACATTCAGTTATCATGTTCGATGTAAGCATTATGTACCCATAATCATGTTATGAACCAAAGGCTTACCCATTCATGAAAAATACATAATATCCTATATCAAATAGATCAATATGGTTTTTAATTTATGGAGGGTAGAAGTGAGGAGAACCATTTCATTTGGGTGGAAAGTTGAAAGAGACCAGCTGTAAACAGTAAATAATAGTTAAACACACACACACCACCGTCGGACGTATCGGACGAAAACGAACGTCTTGTAATAATGATTAATGTTTATTAAAGAACAATTGCATTTTCACCTTTCAATGCAGGTCCAGATAACTCAAAAATAAATGCGATCAATCCCTTAATTTAAATTGTCCCTAGTTATATATTTCATTTATATATCTTCAGATCCATATATCCAGAAGGCCCAGCTTGCCATACACAACGCGGTGCTGGTACCTACGCTCACGTATGGAAGAGAGAACATGAAAGTAGAGTAAACGCGGTCGAGATGCGAGCACTGCGCAAAATCTGTGGAGTGACGCTCACGGACCGCGTTCGTAATACCGAAGTAAGAAAGAGAGTTGGTCTGAAAGAGAGTGTCGGGGTGAAGGTAAGGAAAAGAATGCTCCGGTGGTTCGGGCATGTGGAACGAATGTATGATGAAAGAATGACTAAACAGATATACAATGCAAAAGTGGATGGATGCAGAAGTCGCGGAAGGCTACGACACACCTTCCATGATCAAATTGATCGTGTATTAGCAGGTGATGTCAGGAGCCTTAAGAACAGACGAGCGTGCATGACAAGAGCTATGAATGTATAAGAAGCAAGTGAGGTGTGTAAGAATAAGCCCGAATGGCTCTCTGTTGTTCGTGCCTACCCCGCAAGGGACCTGGCGTGAAGTTATATATGTATATATCTTAATCCTGACTAGCATTTGCATGTTAGTATCAATAATCAATACCATTAAATATTGACTGCATTTCAATCAAATGGGTTCAATTTGGTTGATACTTCACATATTATCATGACCACTGGTAAAAAGTCGTCATTACTCGTATAGAGTGCGTCTTTGAACCAGTAATACCTAAAGGCAAATTAATGGATTGTAAAATACAAAAGAAACTGGGCATCAAAATCAAAACAAAGTTAAAATTTTGATGAAAAATCCTATCATGAAATCCTAGCCTTCAGCTAGGATTTAGTATGTCTTCGTGAATAGGCAGCCTTACGATTCTTTTCGGTTAAAAATAATTTACCCTTAATTTGTGCACATAAACGATTCTATATTAATTCGGTTGAATTTGATTATTATATTCATTATTTTAATTGCATCACTTGGATTAAACAGTAACGAGCTTTGAAGTAGGAGTAGGTATAATAGGCAATAACTATTTGTATTTTTTTTTTAATTACAAGCATTTCTTTTTTATTACCGTTACTAGTAAAATCAAGTATCTATAATTTCAAAATAATGCTAATATTTAAATGAAAACTGCTATTTATAAGCTGCCTAATCATAAATGACCCTTTTGGATTTCCGTCTACCAGCTGTTTAAATGTGTTTCGAATAGGCTTCGAAATAGATACACAGATTTCAGTGAAAATATTTGGGATCAAAAACGGGAATTTTATCTTAAATTACTGTATGTTTTTTAAACATCTGTCAGGGTTCGGAAGATATGAATATCAAGTACTATGAGAAACATGTTATGGCCACTGCACTGTTAGTTTTAAACAAATATAAGTATGTGCGACAAACTAAAACATATTCAAGGTGATACAAATAAAATAAAAAACTATAATAATTTTAATTACATTCTTTTACAATTAAATGCCCAATAATATGGGCAGAATAACACTCATATTACTAAAATAGATAAATACACATCAAGTACATATAAATAAGTACGCTTTTCATTTATAATGAAAACATTTAACATTCAATATCAACTACAAATCAAATTACATTTCTTATAATTAGGCAATTTTTAATTGCACTGATTCGCCTGAGTTTTAAATATTAAATCGATGTAGCAAATTTTCGTTTTGACAAAAAAACAGCATTAATACTCGATACACGACATCGTTTACACGCCACCACTGACACTGCGCCACAACCGGATCGCAAACACGGTGCTATTCTATGAATTTCTGTGTACATCTATGCGAATTTTGTACAATGTACACTCTCCTATACTGCCGGCCCATCCCCAACTTGAGTAAATATGGCGGTGGTAGCGTCGTATCTAGCTTACACAGTTTAGTGGCGCGGTGGCGATGACATACACATGTGTGTTTAAGCCATAACGAATGGGTTTTGTTGAAAGTGTCGGAACTGTTTTTCTTGTTTGCATTTACTATGCTTGCTGAGGGCTTAAGATGCCCACACATTACCGGACGCGTCCGAACAATGTGCATACCAGAACCATAACACACTCCAGATTGTTTAGGACGTCCGAATGTTCAACGTCACGTCTGTGACTTAAGACTTATAATGTGCACACTTCAATGGACTTTCCTTATTCCGATACCTTGTAAGACACGCCCCTCAGCCGCGTCCGTCAACCATGACTTATATTATGCACAAACCTTTATTCTAAAACATGTTTCTGGTATCAAATATACCGGTACGAGTTATTACAGACTACAATTTGCTTCGATCAATATTGATCGAAGACAATTTGATTCAGCAAACTACTTTATACAAGGATCTACTTAAATGTTTTTACAAAATATTTGAACCAATCTGCATTCTAAAATGAAGTTTGACCGGATAGACAGCTTTAACAACTAGTATTGCCATGTTGAATTATTTTGTTTCACATCTGAAACTGGTAGGTATTTTCTGCTATAAAATTTTTATGACAACCCATAATAAGAATAAAAAAAATAACATATTCAATATTATTTTTAATGTTAAATGATACATACATACATACATTACTTCACGCCAGCTACTACTACTTTTAGCCGAATCGCCATCAGAACTGCAAACACTAGTCACAATGATGAAAGATGATTGTCAGGCGAGAGGCTTACGTTTGAATGCGAAGAAAACAAAGGTGATGGTGTTTGAAAGAGAAACAACCAGAACGAATGCAAGGATAATGGTCGATGATGTTATGCTGGAACAAGTGAATGAGTTTGTATATCTCGGATGTGCTTTTAGCAGGGATGGAAGGTACACCGCTGATATAGAAAGAAGAGTGAATTTGGGGAATAGTGTGAATAGAGCGTTAGGTAAACTTCTAGGCGCTAAGAACCTCAGCCAGAAGGCCCAGCTTGCCATACACAACGCGGTGCTGGTACCTACGCTCACGTATGGAAGCGAGAGTTGGGTATGGAATAGAGAGCACGAAAGTAGAGTAAACGCGGTCGAGATGCGAGCACTGCGCAAAATCTGCGGAGTGACGCTCGCGGACCGCGTTCGTAATACCGAAGTAAGAAAGAGAGTTGGACTGAAAGAGAGTGTCGGGGTGAAGGTAAGGAAAGGAATGCTCCGGTGGTTCGGGCATGTGGAAAGAATGTATGATGAAAGAATGACTAAACAGATATACAATGCAAAAGTGGATGGATGCAGAAGTCGCGGAAGGCCACGACACACCTTCCATGATCAAATTGATCATGTACTAGCAGAAGGTGATGTCAGGAGCCTTAAGAACAGACGAGCGTGCATGACAAGAACTATGAATGTCAAAGAAGCAAGTGAGGTGTGTAAGAATAAGCCTAAATGGCGCTCTGTTGTTCGTGCCTACCCCGCAAGGGACCTGGCGTGAAGTAATGTTAAATGATGTTAATTAAAACTACGTTTTAACGGTTTTAAACGTGAAATTTTACTTGGTTTTAATTTAAACGTTTGGGCCACTTTTCAGTAGTACTGATCACGGAATAAAAAAAATGTCAAGTGCCGGAATACAAAATGTAAAACCGATAAAACGTATTTTTAATTAGTATATGTAATACTAGTCGCGAAACCTTAAAATAAATACTATGTAAATGCCGTTGTTCATTTCTATGAAAATTTAACTTTATACCATAGTGTTATTTTTATGTACCTTCTTTCTAAATACAATTAGATAACTTTTATTTATCTGTATACATTTAAAGACCGTTTGCGAGTTGAACGCCATCTCGTATTCAAAACTGGCAATAATGGCTAACAACTCGTGCGGGTAATAAGACCTAACCATAACATAAAACTATATTATAATGACTAGTGATGAGATCAGATCGCTGGCTAGTTTCTACGTCTTACCAATCATTCATTTGCCTTACTATCGGTTAAACTTTGACATAAGCTCCATGCAACTGATGTCAAAATTCCAGGAATGGTAGGGCAAGTGAACGAATTGTAAAACATAGGAACCGACCACCAACAGAAGACGATTTATTTGGCAAACAATCAATTCAGTGTGGATTAATCAAGACAATTATGAACTTACTGATATGTCCACAATTTAATGACATGAGCACTTAGACCATTGATGTATAGACAGAGGCTACGTAAACATATAAACAACCCATAGTCCCGTGGTAGGGTATTTGCCAGTCTGGATGGCTACCACCTCTGCGAGATTATGCCGCCATAACAACAACCTTGAGTTGTGTTCCGGCATTCGTGGCCAGGTTCCAGGATCCCTTTTGAGAGCATTTGTAGCGCCTGTGTTGCAAGTGTCCAAAGGCGATGTAACCGCTTTCCATCAGGTGGGCCGTCTGCCTTTCTGCTGAACTCGCGCAACAATAAAAATAACCAACCTCAAATGAAGTGAAGCATTTATTTACAAACTTGTGTAGTTCGTCTGCGTAGAGTACTTGTAACGCACTGCAGTGCGGCCTCACTTTTAGATACCGAGACTCCGTCTTTCTATAAATGGTCTAAGCATGATCGTTTAATATTTGCTGAACCTAAGAACAATAATCAAAGTTGTAAAGATACTATTTTAAAATAGCTTCATACAAAATACGTGCATACTACCTGTTTTGGAAAGAGACCTGTATATACGTACAATTTGTAATAAACAACGGAAAGTTCGTTTACGAATTTTATCGTACTAGGAATCGACTCTGACACCTCAGTGAACCAGTAAGCTAAGTGGATAATAACGGCTTAAAACACTCTACCACATAGACCGTCAAACAATTAGATATTTGTGTTATAATAAAGAAATTAAGTTATATGCGTTACGTTACATACATGACATCCATCCGTCTGTTTGACATTAATTTAAAGTAATGCCGCGTTTACACAATGCTCGCTTCTACGGCGAAAGTGGCGAAGGAAGTGGACAACGTATACGCAATTTATATGAATACTATGTCTCTGCCCGGGGCTTTACTCGTGTAAATTTCGTACACAATGTGGAGCCCCTGTCGTTGGGGGTGCCGTCCCACGTGTCCCTTTGAAATCTCAAACTTAATTTTTAATTTAAACACCCTTAACGCCATCTAGCGAAAGTGGAACTAACCATGTAGAGCAACGCATACAATTCTCTCATCATTGTCGTTGCCGTGACAATATATTTGTTAGTGAATTGCAACGGTGGCACAAATTAAACACGATCGGAACGCCATCTTTTCGGCTGTCCCTCGGGAACAGTACTCTTTTATACCCCTGACTACCGGTAGTCAAAATTTCAAAGTGTAAAAGCGTGACAAAAAAACAAACTCACATTAGCATTTATAATATTAGTTATGATTTGAGACTTGCCCTGCCCACTTCCGTGGCTACTTTCCTTTCCATTTTCCTGCTTGCTGCCATGGAAGTGGGCATAAAATAATCAAGGAGTAAAAAAACTTTTTAAGGTTCATTAGGACATCGTTTGTCTTCTAAAGCTAATATGAGAGCACATTCAATTTTAGACTGAAGCCACTTAAGAACCTCGGGGTCCAGTACTTCTACAACCTTTTCATCTGAAGAAAAGTAGTTCACCACCTCGTCCTGGAACGAAAATCGGCTAATTAAAAGATCATATCAATACGGCGGCCATATCTCAGAACTTAACAACTGACAATTTTTATATCTCATGTTATTTTTAGTAAGTACATAATTTCATGCTGTTGGAGTAAAAAATATTGTAATTATTTTCTATTTTCAAATGGATTTTTTGATAAATAAAGTGCCGTGCTATTTGTAAAAGACGAATTTAAAAAAAGAGCCTCAGATAACTAAGTTTTTCAAATGGCGAAGCCGAATAATTAAATAATGAATGGTGTCAATTAATCTTTGTATACAACACACTTTGTGTACGCACACGAATAGATATTACATTTACATAACAAAGGAGGGCGAAAACTTAATAAATTATTTCAGTATATAATAACTGATTTTTATATGAAAGGTCTTCGCAATATATGTAATTATGTATACATATAAACATGTCCCATTTTCTTAGTTTTCAGGTTAATACATATTTAAAATCACCTGTTTAATATTCAGTAGTAGTTTTTCCCCTTCTATCTTGGGCACTCCAATCAGATCGTCCAGTTTGACAGCCCACTCAACGTGCCAAGACCCACCTGATCCACCAGCTCGGACCATAAATATATGCCTGGAAATTAGTAAATTCGTAATAGATAGATAGATAACACTTTATTGTACACCATTACAGAAAAACTTACGAACTAGTATTGTAATGTATTTTACCAAACTCATATATAACCAAAATGTCCTGCTGCTCGTGCCTACTATTTTTACAATAACGGAACGGATAGCAGATCCGCCTTGCTTGTCCAGAGTGTATAAGCGGGTATCACAAACCATTATCTTCATGTACGACCTCATCACAACGTTTTTCTTAACCCTTACCGGGCGGCGTGGTGGGTGGGGTATAGATATACGGCACATTTATTGAAGTGAAACTTCTATATAGAGGGGGTCTTACGATTTTTCGCTCACGAAAAAGTGTCACAGTCACGTGGTCTAATTCTTACATTTTTAAACTCGTGATATCTTTCGAATGGGATGTCCGAATTCAATAATTCAAAAAGTTATATAAAGGTATTGAAGCAGTCTTGAATACGAAGTAATTTATTTTGATAAGGATTAATACCAAGATACAAATAAAGAGCCTTTTCTAGCGGCGGCATTTTTATTAAATTTTTAAAATAAAAGAACACTTATTGTGGCATAACTATAATAGTTAGACATATGCTGTCGCGACACTTTTTGTAAATAATGATGTGTTCTACAAAGTCGTAGTACATTATTTTATTCTATCATCAATAGTTTTCGCAGCGCAAGCGATTTAAGGAAAAAAAATCACATTGGGTATCATTATTGGAGTTTTAGTAAGGATCCCTCATTTTTTTGTAAATATAATATAACCTATGCCACCCGGGAATAGCGTAGCTTGCCAACAGTGAAAGAATTTTTCAAATCGGTTCAGTAGTTTCGGAGCCTGTTCATCAAAACTGAGCAAACGAAATATTTTTGAATTTTTTTTTTGGAAATATTTTTCTAACATAATTTGAGGTTCGAATGAAGATTGATGACGAAAGATGCGCATTTGTTAACGTTCCGTTGTATGTGTATAATTTTAGAGTAGACTATGGATGTTTTTTTGGTTCCGGATCGAATCCAGTTTTTTGTTTGATAAAATAAAATAGGTTTACATAAAAAATGCATTTATTACAATGTACCTAACCTAACCAAATCATAATTTGCAGTAAACCTGCGAAAAATCTAAATGTGTGCTGGGACACATATTAGAAGTGAAACTTCAACGGACAAGTGGAAAAACGAATCACAACGGACAAGTGGAAAAACGAATGGCAACGGATAAGTGGAAAAATGAATCGCAACGGACAAGTGGAAAAACGAATCGCAACGTACAAGTGGAAAAACTTCAACTGACAAGTGACAAAATGAATCGCAGCAAAATTTTATCTTGAAGTGTTACGGGCAGATTGTTAATGTACTTGTCCAATTTGAAGTTTCATTTCTAATATGTGTCCCAGCACACATTTTTTATTATGAACAGATCCGAACTTTTTTAATATGGTGAGAAGGCTAAGGAGGGTGCGTAGTGAAGCGGAACGCCCGTCTTAGACTTCGTGGTTATTTTTTTTTATAACCACCCAAAGTTACCTTATATCTCAAATAATAAATAAATGTGCCGTATAACTATACCGCACCCCAACTGTGTAAATTTGACAGTTTTAATAATTAATAAGAGTACATGCTATGCAATTTTAACAATAGCGCGGTCAGTGAACAAAATTTACGTAATAATGAATAATATACATACCTATTATAAAGTTACCAATTACGCACACTTACTATTTTTTTGTCAGCAATAAAACAAATCTTATTATCTCCATGATAGGTAAATAAAAGCGTATAATTTGATAGAACAGGACTATAAATCTATCTTTAGCTCAAGGCTTTTTGTATAGCAGGAAGAGGCATGGCTTGTTACTTTACCAGCAAAAGCGGCGCTGCGTGTCACGGAAATGAATATATTACGGTTGTTTTGTGGAAGGACCGCGTTAGTAGCTGCTACATCCACATGCGTTCATGTCAAGGTTAGCACACAAACTGTATGAAAGTCGCCTACGCTAGTACGACCACGTTTTATAAAAACAAATACCTACACTACATAGCATACGCCTCTATCAGGTATCGGCAGAAAGAATTAAATAAAAGAAATGGTGCTTTGATGCTAATTGGTGTTGTGATAGTAATGCGCCTAGAAATTGCGGTGACGAACTATTTTTGTAAATTAAAATTAAGTTGTTTGCGATTTTTGCTTGTCTTTCTGCGTACTTGGCGATTAACTAACATGAAATCACTCGCGTGACTTCTATAAAATGAACTTACTGTGTAGATATGAGAAGCGTGGTATTAGAAGTCTGCCCGAGATGCGCATGCGCAATATACCCATCCGTGTCAGCGTAATGGCCGCGACCCAGCATCGTTAGCAGCTGCAAGCCTAACGCAGCGTGTTGTGAGAACGGTTGGACGCCCTAGAAAAATAAGATTAATATAAAATATATGCTAACTTTAATTTAATGCCTGCTATACCCGTTGGACCGTTAGTATACGATCTTGGCCCAACATCCAATTTGTTGTCATTGGCGGCCACATGGCCTGTCAATTGACTAGTGTCAGTTTTCTATACCACATCAAAACACAACACATCTTGAAGCACTCCGTTAACTGCTTTCACACGTTGGGTTTTTCAGAATAAAACGTTTAATCACAAGTATCCCATATTTTAAAAACTGCATCTTCTATCTTATTTAAACCAATTTTTATAAAAAGTTGTATTATCTTAAACTTTGTAGAATTTTCATCTCCATATTTAAAAAGTTATAATTGTTTAAAATGTATTCTAATGTCTCACTAAATATTGGCTTAAGTAAAAAAGTTAGAAACATTATAATACTTTGAAGAACTGAGTAAAATACTTGCCTCAGTCGGTGAGCAGTGTCTAGGCATGCGTTTGCGCGCGAGCAGCCGCCCTCCGCTCCGCTCCACGCACGCCTTTAAGGCTGTGTCCACGTTGCACACGCCCAAATGTCGAGTCAGGGACGCGCGGGCGGCTTCCCGGCATACGTCTGGTATAGTTATGAGTAAGTGTCCAATAAGTTATTTTTTCACTACATACTTGACATGGTATATATAAAACGATACATTTTTCGGCTAAATGCGCCAAACCTTCAAGTCTTAGGGGACAATTGCTATAATTAATTTAATTGTTATCATCTTGCTTTAAAAAGCATTTAACCGAATATATCAATTATTCTTTGAAGCAATATTTTTGGATTTCTACCTTGAATTTTTTCAGACTTTTGCCCAATAAGTCATAATCAAATCAATCATAACTTGGAAGGAATAAACACACTTTTTAAGATTATGAAAATTAATAAGATTATATAAGAAAGTCAAAATTTGAAATAAATTTAGTTTGACTAATTCGGTTTAAAAACATTTTAAATAATGCGTTAAGAAAGAAGAATTATCTGCAACATCATATAGTCACAAAAAAAATCCTGTGCGATGTTATTCCTAGTAGGTGTTCTTCTATGACTAGATTTAATTGTTTGTATAAGATTTTTATTTGATGGCTGGTGACTTAATAGATTTAGGATAGATATTTCAAACATCAGAAATAATAGTTATTAGTAGAATAAATTATAACTTAACTAAAATCAAAAGTGAAAAAATTGGACGATTTTATTAATTAAACTGTCATTTTTAGTTTTATAGTATTTTATTCTACTTTTTTCATACATATAGTGTTTTATTCTACTTTTTTCTGGTGATTGAAAAATTGGCCCTAAGCGACAATTTAGACAAACTGACACTTAATAATATTTGCCTTATACAAATGGCACTAGTTTTCTACATAAATCCATAATAGGTATATCATTTCCTAGTCATGCATAAAACGATTTTTAAAATTTAATTACAATATCTATACTTAATAAGTGTGTCGAAGATACAGGCGACCGGAACGCTGGTGCTAACCTCGACCAAAGAATTAGCCTTTGCTTTCAGCGACGTCATGCTGTCAGCCTTTTAGGCACGCTGCCTTATGATAGTGGTTAGGTGGGACTGGTTCGCTTATAAACACATCTAAACTACTTATGTACTTAGATTTTATCTATTCATGCAAGATACTTACTTCGAACAACAACATAGTCGTCATCTGCTCCGCGAACAAGAAAACAAACGAGAAACATATTTAATGAGCACAACAAACTACTATTATTAAGAAAATGTTTTATTTTATCAGGATATTATAAAATTATAAAGGCAAACTGAAAAATTAAACATTTTCTCACTTTAACAATTACAAAAATGCATGCAGCTCAATTCCTCCATGAACATTAAACATAGCTGTCTGGCCAAGAAGTCGTGTCACAACTATTGATTCGAATTCTTTATAATGGGTAATATCTATCATCTGAACTCATTATGTTAGCTAAAGAATTATGTCCCCCAAGATGAGTAATTTATCGTCACTGAAAGTTTCTTGCTGATATGGGAGTCCACCAAAGGGCGTTTTGAAAAAACTTTTTTCATTGAATTATAAAAACAAAGAACAAGAAATGGAATTGACAAAGATTTAAGAAATTAGAAATGTAAGCGTGTACGCGAAGATGATTAAAGCAGAGTCCCCATGAAGAACTGTATTGGTTGCTTTTCGTTGAAAAGAGCTGCCGAACATTGTAAGGGGATATGAGTATGTATCGTGTTACTTTGTGTAGTGTATGTGTTTTTTAATATGGTTTCTTGTAAAAGACGTTAACATTACGAAATTTTATTACAATTATTTCTATCCATAAGATAACGTCGGTTTATTAATACAACAAGTAACTAATCAAATTTTTCATATTATAATGTTTTATATTGATAGCTGGTGATTTTTTGGATTTGTATCCACGTTGTGCCACTACTGACCGCTTGCCGCTTTGTACTTGCTTCAACATAATCAGGACGTGTAGAGAGATAGTATAGTAAAAAACCCTGGAAGGCCATTTGACGCCTCATTAAAAATAATATATAAAACATTTAATTTTGAAAAATAACAAAAATCTACTAACTATAAAACTTATTATTTGAATATATACTATATACTAGAAAAACTTTATAGAGTTACATGCGAATTCAAAGTTCCATTTATTTCATGCATTTAAGAAAATCATGCATTAGATCTAGCACACATTTAAGTTCGCATATTTCGATATTTTATTTAATAGTTAGTCTAAGGAATTAACTGTAAATGAAGTAATTATGTTCCATTATTGTCTTGTGACCTAGTTTGTTTGAGATCGTTATCATAATATTTTAACCCATTAATAGTTTTCTAGTTTGTAGGTAATATTCTAGTAGCAAATTTTTTTAACAATTTTGATGATACGACTGTACTTTATGGTATATTTAAATTCCTAATAGACTTGATAATGGCTCCAAAGTTTGACTTTGAATCTTTAAACACCAATCAACACTTAATTTTTAAAACAAATACCATTCATACATCGAAACATTATCTACCGCACTCAGAGACATTTATTATGAAAATTATAATATTATAAAAAATAACGTTTATATGTAAAACACTATAGTAATTTATATTTAATATTAAGTATAGTTACGTTTGTTAGGTGTGAATAATTTTTCAATTCTAGTCCTTAAATAAATAAATGAGCAAACATTTTCATATCTTAAAGTTATTATTAGTAATGTCCATAAATTATTCTAACATGAAAAGAGAAATTCAATCGCCTCTCATTTAAACTTAACTGGTCGTTATCAGACTCTGACTGTGGTAGTATGTTGTAAATTTAAATAAATCTTCCGCTTACCAAATGTAGGTCTCGCTACTAAAGCGGTCAATGTGAGTGCCACACTTGATGGATTGCTATTATCAGTCGCCACTAGGCTTGGAGGGAGATCGTTTTTAACTGCTAGCACGTCACCTGTTCAAATAATCATATCATCATTTCATATAATATCGGCCTATACTTCCCCCATCTGGAATCGGACTTTCCAATGTTTAGGGAAACCGTCAATGTACCCACGACACCTGTTCAAGCCGGAATGGAAAATAAGGATTTACACAACAAAGTAAATGTAAAATTTTCCCAGCGGTGCATGTTTCCTAGTTAGAATTCGGATCCACGCGACGTCATTGGAATGAGACTAGGTGGTAGGGTATTTGCCCGACTGGATGGCTACCACACCTGGTCTAAAGTATGTCGCCATAACAACCTTAAGTTGTGTTCCGGCATTAGTGACCAGGTTTCAGTCTCCCTTAAAAAAGCCGCAGCGGCCAGTGTTGCAAATGTTCATAGGCGACGGTAACCGCTTTCCACCAAGTGCGCCGTCTGGCTGTCTGCTGAACTAGTGCAATCAGAAAACAAATAAAATAAAATAAGTAATAAAATGTATGAATTTTGTCCCGAGAATCCCGCAGGAATCTTCCCTGGAATGGTATAAATTAGTTAGTTTGGATAAATATTAGCTCTGCTGAACCCCTGTAATAAAAAAAAGTGTGTGTGTACTTATGTATGTACATGCGTTAGAAGTTATACTTCTTTGGCGTGACAAGATAAAAATCTTTTCAAAAATTATATCTTTCGCCTTATTCAACGTTTGTAGAAAAAACGACACTAACAATAGAAATTTAAATGTTAACTACTTATAGCTAACTTCAGGGTGCCGGTTTTTCGTGACAGTGTGCGCGCGCATCGTAAAAATTTACTCTCATCATTTTTCCCTAACGCGCCAAAAGAAGTATAACTTCAAAAAGAGACGCGAATTTACTTTTCACTAACTTGGTACCATAACTTACGATAATACAATTTTGTAGGGTATACTATATATGTTAGTCATTGGTCTAGAAAACTATTGACTTGGACTTGGATATGTCTATGCACTGAAATGTCAAAACAAACGAACTAAGACGTGGAAAATTCTGAATCCAAGTTGCTAAAACCTAAAAAAATACTTTCAAGGAAACTTGTGGGAATTAATGTACTCGTTTAAAATAGAGCGTCACATATCGGTCATATATCGCTGACGTTGTGCCACTTACAATCCACAAAGACTATACAATATTTATTATAAAGGTGAAAATAACTCTATCTTACGTATTTATGACAAAACCACTGAACTAATTTCGATGAAATATCGTACTCGTATATTCGATTAATATGATACTCGTATATTATGTAATTTTAATATCAAGGGTAAACATATCAATCGTTATGGTAAACATATTAATCGTCGAATTACCTGGTCTTCTCCTAAGAATCTTCACGCGGGGCAAATCATCAAACATGGCGCTGTGTCTATTTCCTGCGCAAGCGCATATGCCCAGTAGCGTCGCAGCTGCATGACTTAAGCGATTTGATACTTCTAAAGCTTTTCGCCCTAATGCTGTACCCTGCAATATAAAAGATTAATATTAGAACACTGCAATGATCACTACTAACTAAAGTTAAAGAGATATATAAAGACTACCTATTTATAAATCTAAATAGTTTTAGAAGAAAAAAGACCAATGTGTAAAATTACTGAACGTGTAATTAATTATTGTTAAGATAGTTTGATTAATTTCGAATTCACAGATAATATAAATAAGTCAATGTCCACATAATCCGATTTGCTGAGTTCGTTAAATTCTTTAATTGCTCTGACAAAAAATGAGAGGCGTCTAAAAGCTGCTCCTGTCAGGGGAGAATATAATAATAGGGCGTACTAGACTAGGAGAACATACTAATGTAGTTTCTCGATGAGACTAGCACAGAACATTTTGGACTGAGCAACTTTTACTAAGAAACGTATAAATAATAGTAGAATAGAACCACAGAAACTGTCAAATTTTCCGGTCAACAAGTAAATAAATATGCGACAAAGTTTTATACATTTAATGCGTGCTTTTTAAGTCGTGGTAGCTTAATGCTTACATACCTGCTCGCATCTCATTTGATCATGCATGATTTAAGCACTTTTTTATGATACTTTTAATACCTTTTCTAAAGTTCATGTCATTTTCATATCTTACATACTGCATGAAATCACCCGAAACACGTGTCAGACTAGGTGATGTTACCTGATGAGGTTCATAGAACTGCTTCAAGTCAGTGCAGAAATCGCCCGCTCTGCTGTACGGGTTGCCAAGGATGCTCAATCCTAGCACCAAGACGTGGAACTGCTGAACGAGTTGCGTCCAGTAGTGACGATAAGCGAGATCTAAAAGCCCTCTCCCTGTGATTGGCGCATTCCGCAGCTCAAAATAGGACATTCTAAAAAGGATTTCTTACTTTACATTTCAACAAGGCTCGTATTCTAGAAGAATATAAAACTTTTAATTATCACGAGTACGGTCTTGACCCATTTTGTATAATTTGCGTTGGTTTTTGGCTTAAATTATAACGAGATAGAGAATAATATTTTTAAAGGGCATACTCAATTAATAACCATTGATCTGAGTTTTATTTTATGCAGTCAAATGGAAAGTTAATGATACAAGAAATTCGTGATTGGCGGTTTTAAGTTTCTGCAAGATAAATGCTTAGTTAAAATAAATATTCATTTTAGTTTTCCATATGACTGCAAATGAAAGTGATACTAAAGTATACAATAAAATAGGTCTGTTATTGACGTACACTAACTAATACCCATTAGAGATATAGAACGATTAGATTAAAATATGTATATACGTGTACATTTATGTAAGACTAGTTAAAAATGAAAGGATATTTTGTATTATTATTCATTATAACAGCCTGATTACATTAGTTATAACTATTTGCAATGCAAATGAATTATATTAAATTTAAAATAAAAATTAGATACAGAAATTGCGCGGAATAATCGTAATCAAAGAGATCATTAAAGTTTATTTAGGTGCAATTAATGTCCTTTAATGTATAGAAAACCTACCTCAACACAACGTCTTTCATATCACAAAGTGATGAGCCCCAGGAGTTAAATAAATACTCCAACAGATCACTGTTGAATAGTTTCGGCCTGTTTTCTTTCTTATTTCCAAATTTCGGTCTACCTGGACTACTAGGATTGTCCAAATAGCCCCTTGAAGAAAGACTTAGCACTAATTTGATTGGAGATAGGTGAACATATTCAAATACAACATTTTTCTGCGAGATGTTTTGACTTTTCAACGCTATAATAGGTAATGGCATATGAACTAAAGCCAAATCTGCCCTCAACCTCACAGCAGGTTTCTCCTCAATTTTCCAATGATTTAATATATCAAATAGGTGATTAACGAAACCTCTATCAAGATTTACACAGTACTCTTGTAGTAAGATCTTTAGGTATTTGTAAACATCTTGATTCAAGCTTGGCCTATATTGTTTCAATGCCACGATCTCCAAACATGGTTTCTGCTTCGATCTTACTTCAGCCGATAATGGAGCTGGATAGAATACTGTTGGGAATACTGCCTCATTCAATTGATTATCTATTTGTAATCTTTGACACTTCAAATGGACATAAGTGTAAGTATCCGACTTTCTTATCTGCAACCATATACAAGGATTGTACGTTCTGCGCAACTCTGAAAAGAAGGGCTTGGTCATTTGCATCTTCTCCAAGTCTATATGAATATATTCTTTCAAATTACACTTCTTTTGGTCTGATTGGTATTTATCTTCAATCCAAGTAGTTAAGTCTGGAGACAGCTGTCTCCACTTATGACTGACATGTAGCTCCCATCGAGGTAGCGAATCTGTTATGCTGAGGTAAGCTAGTTCTTTCACTGCTGTATTAGTCTGAACACAAACAGATAGACTAACTCCTGATAAAGACATGTAGACCTCAATGTTACTTCTCTCGGAGTTAATTCTCATTCTGTATTGATAGGCTATTCTTTCATCTTGAGCCAAAGTCAATACTCGTTGATATCCGTCCATATACGATATCCAGTATACAATGACCTTATCTTTTCTCATCTTTTTGGTCTTACTATGAGTTTCTGGTAAGTCTGAGCTATCGGAATCATCGCTACTGGATGAACAAGGTTCAGGGGATTTTGGGGTTAAGCGTTTGAAGGTGGATGAGAGTTTAGAAGTAACACTGTTTGTAGCTACTAAAGTAGAGTGTTTAACTGAATGGAAACTAACTTTCTCTTCGCCGTACCTGAAAGGTTTTAAATTTCATCTGACATTATTATTGATCCAACATAAATATGGTCAAACATTGTCGAAATAGGGTTGAGGATCTAAAGACGGAAGCAACTCTAAATAACGAGTAAAAGTAGTAGGTAGAATTAAGCTTTTTAGAACTTTGTAGGTGTATTCAATATATAATATAAATGAGGGTGGAAGGAAATAAATAATTATGGCGTACACGTTGGTTTCATTGTTAAGTCTCCGTAAAAATAATAAGTTTTACATGGCGCAGCCGGTATAAGTGTTAAATAAAGTAGTTAATAACAATATTAAATAAACAAACTAAATACAAAATAGTGAATTGATAAGTTGTGGACGAAAATAACTAATATGGAGTCAATGTTACGGCCGCCGCAACCATTTTTATTTGAGAACAATTTGGCACACGTTAGATCAGGAAATTTAAGCAAGGATTGGGAAAAGTGGAAAAAATCATTCAAGGTATATTACGAGGCATGTGAACTGGAAAAAAAAGACGCCAAAGTGCAATTAAATATACTTTTACATATAATCGGAGAACAATGCCGAGAAGTATTCGATCAGTTCAAAGAAGATATTAAAACTGTGAAAGAGTTATTACAAAAATTCGATGAAATATTCTTGCCGAAGAAGAATTTAACAATAGAACGTCATAAATTTTTTACGAGAAACCAACAAGAATTTGAATCTATCGAGCAATACCTGTTTGAATTGAATAAACTATCGACCAGCTGTGAATTTAAGGATCTGTGCAGTGAATTAGTCCGTGACAGATTAATATGCGGATTAAAGGACGGAGCGTTACGTGAAAGATTACTGAGGGAAAGCGATTTAACGTTGTCTAAGGCAATAGACATATGCCGTTTGGCTGAAATGTCTCGTGCCCAAGCAATACATATAAAAACAGAAACAACAAGTCATAATGCCTTGGAAGTAACCAGCTCCGGCCAAGAAAATGGATCACAAAAATCGGCGGAGGTATACTGGACTAGGAAAAGTGGGCCTGATCCGAATAGGCCATCATCCTCTCACAGGAAATTGGCTTCGCGCGCTGTATCCCGCGCAGTTCCTGGATATAGGCCAGAGCTGCCTTTACATCTACGTGGAAAAGGAAATGTTTCACTGCGGTTAAATAAAAAATTTCCGTGCAATAAATGTGCTGAAAGGCATAGACGTTATGAGTGTCCAGCTTTTGGAAAGTATTGTTTTAAGTGTAATAAAGTAAATCATTTTTCTAAAGCATGTAGGTTATATGCAGTCCAAGAGGAGTCCATCGATCAGGTAAACAATCATAATAATTACAATAAACATAAGTATGATAAGTGGTTTACCGAATTAAAAATAAATAATAAAACATTACAATTTAAATTAGACACTGGAGCTGATGTTAACATTATACCTAAAAAATATTTAAAACAAATAGGGGTTTCTAAACAGGAATTAATACAAACTTCCACTAAATTGTCCGGATATTCTGGTGATCAAATCTGTGTTGATGGCGAGTGTTATATGAAAGTATTATTTAAGAATAATCCACATTTTTTGAAATTTATAATAGCTAATGTAGATTCCGTGCCTATTTTAGGTAAAAGTTCATGTGAAGAGTTAAATTTAATAAAGAGAATCATGAGCATATCTTCTTTAAACAGTTATAATAATTTACTTGATGAATATAAGGATGTGTTTGAAGGTATTGGATGTCTTCCTGGCGAATACAAAATACAATTAAAAGACAATATTCAGCCTGTGATACACCCCCCTAGAAAACTCCCCATTGCTCTCAAAGAACAAGTCAGATTGAAATTATTAGAAATGCAAAAACAAGGTATAATTTCGAAAGTGGAAGGTCCGACTGATTGGGTGAATAGCATGACTGTAGTTAAAAAACCAACTGGAGACATACGAATTTGTCTCGATCCACGCGATTTGAATAAGGCAATAATGCGGGAACATTTCAAACTTCCCACCTTCGAGGAAGTGACCACTCAATTGTCAGGTGCTAAAGTGTTCAGCACATTAGATGCAAAGCATTCATTTTGGCAAATAAAGCTGTCTGAAACAGATTTGTGTACTTTTAATACGGCATTTGGAAGATATAAGTTTTTGCGTATGCCTTTTGGTATTTGTTCAGCTTCAGAGATTTTTCACAAAAGGTTATTTGATTATCTCTATGATCTTGAAGGTGTTATTCAGTTTGCGGATGATATTTTAGTGTATGCTTCCAATAAACGTATTCACGATCAAAGGTTAAAAGGAAATAAATATTAAATTAAATAAACAAAAGTGTAAAATAGGAATGCCGGAAATAAAATATTTAGGTCATAAAATCTCAGAAAAAGGTATATCACCAGACGATTCACGTATAGAAGCAATAAAAAATATGCCTACACCAACTAATACAAAGGAAGTTGAAAGATTTTTAGGCGTAATTACCTATGTTAGCGGCTTTATTCCCAATTTTTCAGAAGAGACCGCATATTTACGCGAGTTATTAAATAAAGATATAGAATGGCATTGGGAAAGCAGACATCAAAATAGTTTTGAAAGAATAAAACTCCTCCTCACGACGCCACCTGTTTTACAATATTACACTCTAAAAAAACCTATAACAATATCCGTAGATGCGAGTAGAAATGGTCTGGGCGCTTGTTTATTGCAAGATAATTTACCCGTAGCGTACGCGTCTAAGGCTCTCTCTAAAACGGAACAGTCATATGCCCAAATAGAAAAAGAATTATACGCCTGTGTATTTGCATGTGAGAAATTCTATACATACATATATGGTAGGTCGGATGTAATAATCGAAACGGATCACAAACCCTTAGTTAGTATTATAAATAAACCACTAGTAAATGCCCCACCGCGCCTACAAAGAATGCTATTACGTTTACAGCCATATTCCTTTCAACTTGTTTATAAGCCGGGAAAATACTTATATCTCGCTGATACGTTATCGCGGGCAGTTGCACCGGCCGACGGCCGGGAGGCGCACGCGTCGCCGCGCGACTATTTACACATGCAGGCTCAGGTGTGCGCCCTCTCAGCAGGGAACCACCTCACTGACACACATCTATTAAAAATACAAAAACATACTAAGGATGATACCGAGTTACAAAGCTTAATTAAAATGATTAGAAATGGTTGGCCAGATTGTAAAGACAAAATAGATAATATATTAAAACCCTATTGGGATTATAGAGATAACTTAACGGTAGATTTTGATATTGTATGGAAAGGCTGTAGAATCGTAGTACCAAAAAGTTTAAGATATGACATGTTAAAAATTATCCATACGGGTCACTTGGGAGTGGAAAAATGTAAATTACGTGCCCGAGAATCAGTTTTTTGGCCAAATATAAACACGCAAATAACAGATTATCTGTCAAATTGTCAACCTTGTTTGACTTATAGGAAACAAAACTGTAAGGAGCCGTTGATAAATCACGAGATTCCCAGATCACCGTGGCAAAAACTTGGCGCGGATATATTTCATTTTAAAAATCAGTCTTATATTGCTATAGTGGATTACTAGTAAATTTATAGAAGTTGATGAATTAATGACTTTAAAATCGATTTCAGTAATTAACAAATTAAAGAATATTTTCTCTCGACATGGTATTCCGCAAGTATTATTCACGGATAACGGGCCTGAATTTTCCTCACTCGATTTTAAGAACTTTTGTAGGCAATGGAATATAGAACATCAAACGTCTTCTCCCAGATATCCTCAATCCAATGGGCAAGTTGAACGTGCCATTCAAACCGTTAAAAATATGATGAAGAAGGCCAACTTTGAGGGTTCGGACTTTAGGCTTGCTTTATTGGAATATTTAAATACCCCATTAGATAGAGACATGCCCTCCCCGGCAGAATTATTGTATAATAGAAAGCTGCGCAGTACACTACCTACCATAAGTAATTATTTAAATTCAAAATCACATAAAGACATCCATTCGAAGTTGATATCTCGCCAGAAAAAACAAAAACCATATTACGATAGAACAGCACATCTATTGAAACCGTTACATGTGGGTCAAAGAGTTAAAATTAAATGTGGAAATATCTGGGAGCCCGGAAGCGTACACAAAATTGTTAATCCTCGATCCTATATAATAAAAATGTACTACAGGGGAAACTATTTACGACGCAATAGGAAACATATTATAATTGATTCGGAAACTTATAACGAACCATCTTTCGAATATTCACAATATGACGACATCTTAACTTCAGACAGATCTATTAGCCCACAAGTATGCCCCAGCTCCAGTAATCCAGTCGATAATTTAACTAATTACCGTACCCGTTCTGGCAGGGAAGTGATTCCTCCTGATCGATGGACCTGCCCAGGAGAACTTCGACTCCGACGTCGTAACAGAAATTAAGTATATTGAAGATTCGCATGAATATATTTGTATTATTTAATTTAATTGATTTGTAATCGTATATATAAAGGTAATTGTGTATAAAAAATAAAATAAAAATATAATAATAATAAAATTAAAAAAAATGTAAGTAGATGTAGTAGTACCATGTCGTGTCAACAAATTAATAATTGTATTTTGTTTTTAAATTGCATCTCTTCTTTCTTATTATTTATGATAAGGGGATTGTAGGTGTATTCAATATATAATATAAATGAGGGTGGAAGGAAATAAATAATTATGGCGTACACGTTGGTTTCATTGTTAAGTCTCCGTAAAAATAATTAGTTTAAGCGAGAAAACCGGTTGGTATTAATTATCTATATTATTACCGGTTACTATTATACATCGATGTTTGAAACCCGCCAATCTGATTCGGAGAAGTGTGACCTGTATATGGCACCTAAAATCCAAAGGGTGAGCCGTGAAAATTTTATTGTTTGGAATAATAGTTTATTTTCCAATTTTTTGTATATAAATGTAAATTTGTTATTTTACTGGGTTATAGCGTTAAGGAGCTTCACTTACCCATCTTGCGCAAAATCAGCGATAAACCCTTTTCCCTTATTATTATAAATGTTCCACATCAGTTTCCTGTCCTTCCCTGGGTCATCCCAGGTATACAACATGGATTGGTATGGGCTGAGTAGTGCCACCTGCCCCGAGTCTGCTTGGTGAAGTTTCAGGAAGAGGTCTTCGCACAAATTGTCTATTCTCACTGGACAGTCCCCGGAGGTATACGGCTTGAAGGTGATCGTGAACGGGCGGTCTGTACCACCTGTTACTTCGACGCAGATTGCTGACTGAAAACGAATATGGTAAATAATAGGCTGACTCTTCGTTGTTCTTAACACTTCTACCACATAATTATTTATACTGTATAATAGAATCATTCTTCTATACACTGTTAAATTGTAAATACCAGCTGACTCTAGACGAATATATAATTTAAAAAATATTTGAAAATCATCTTTTTATGGGAAGTAAATAAATAAATTATTAAAAAAAAAAAATATATCGAAGGCCATGACCATAACCGTACACCATATTCTGTTTGCAATCATTATCATCTGTTTCTCACAAGAATACTTATATATTTCCAAATGAAAAAAAGTGATTTTAAAATTCTCCCGCCCTACGCTTAGCCAAAATAATAAAGGGAATTTTCAACGTTGTAAGAGACATTTCCAAAATTGCTATGCGTAAGGGTTACCATTTTAATCTACTTATTACTACTTATTACGTTTTAATCAATAGTCTGTTAAAAAGAAAATAATGTGGAAGAACGCTGTATTATAAATTAAATTGTATTCTGTACTAAACTAACTTAAAAATATACAATTAAAATAAACTAAATTATAAATTAATTAATATAAACTATGTAACAAACCGCTGCCAGAGGAAAGCAAGCTGGCTGCATTGCCACACTGTATGGCAATGCTGATTCGTTGCGCGAAAAACGAACCAGCCTTTGATCACGACTGGCATCAAAAGTTTTTTTACAAATTTCTTTGAAGTAACCCTTTGCAGATGGATATCACAGATCTAAAGTTTCAATTGCAAACGGCACAAATATGTAACCCCTTCCTAGGGTTCCATATTTGCGCCGTTTGAGATCTTCGGCTGTTGAAGCAGCGTTGCCAGCCCCTGAATTAGTCATTGGAAGATGTGATGCCGCCAAGGTATCAATGCATGTCGTATCCCGTCCAAGCAGCCGTCCTATGTTCCAAGGAATGAATGACATTGACTTGCCATTGTCGTGCAGCAAGCCATTTGGCTCTAGGATGGTTGGTACGCCGACGGTGACAAGAGCTCGGTGGATGATGCCATTGAGGCTGACAAGGCGAGATCTTCGGCCAACACTATGCAAACATGATAATCCGTGGTGTTTATGAAGGTCCACCATAGCTTCACACTAGCAGCGGTGTCGTAGGCAACATGGAGCCCCCAGGCGAAGGCTCGCAGCTAACCGGAAGCATTGTATTTGTATTGTATATATGTATATAATTCTCTTAGTAAAATTAAAAATTAAAAAATACTTTTTATAGATCACATTTAGTTTTTTGGTCCTCCTAAAATATTGGTTTCGATAGAGATATACTTTATGTTTTATGTAGGTTACTGTAGCAGCCTTAATAGTAATCAAGCATTACCGAGCAGACAGTAATAAAGTTTCATTTTAATAATTAAAAGATTATAATTTATATGTATTTTAATGCAAGAAATTAACTATTTATGGTATTGCTTAAATAAAGTAAATATAAATCAAGGTTTACATACACGCTTCCATGATATCCCTACACTAATAGGGAAACAAATATTAAAGTGACACGAAATCACATTATACAATGTATTAGATAACATAACACGAGCTGACCGTGTTTCAGCTACTAAATAAATTAACACTACACTTTCAACTCAACTATTATAAGATCTTGCACGGACACACTTTCTCTCAGTTTTGATTTTACTACCGCATGGAAATCCGGTGTAGTTTGCTAGCCTACCGCAACAAAAAATAGGCACCGCAGTTATTCTTTTTAACGTAAAATACTGTGAACTATCTTTTGGTAATTGGACTGTAAGATATTATACTGAGGATGTCAAAACTTGTGTTCATATTAATATTGTGCCTGGTGATAGAAAAATGTTACTCTCAATATAAGCCTTACAGAAGAATTAAGCGTGGGAAATACTATTCAAATCCACCACAAAGATTCTACAGCCGTCCACCGCTCACATTTCCAACTGGAGGAATTATTTCTTATACACCACCGCCGAATTTCAAAGACGATGAGCCCCCTTACCCCGGAGGGACGCCTAAGGTTAGTAAACCTCCGACTAACGAAGGTTTGGGCGATGAAGACATTAACAAATTGGTGAAATATCTTTCGAAAGAGGATTTAAATAAAATTTTAGAATATGCTAAGATTAAGGAGAGAGAAAATGATGCTGATTCTAATGGATTCAAACCTAGTAAATACTCATATAACGAATTTAGACCAAGTCAAAATGATTTTAGAGAACCAAGCAATCCTTATGAAAAATACAATTATAAAGATAATTATAAGCAAGAATTGGAATTACATGATGCTGTTTTTAACAAATACTCAAGTGAATATAGCAAAGTTCTTAATCAAAATGATGATGACCAATTCAGGCCGATGTTTCCAAATTCTGAATATAAAACTCAAATAAGTAATTATGATCACAAGCCAAATTACAATCCATCTGTTACCGAATCTACACCAATGAGTTTTTATCAGGCCACTACTCCCAGCTATCCAGAATACAGCAATCCCGGTCACAATAGTGTCAATAATTTAAATAATAATTACAACAACTATCAAAGCGTTTATAATAAGGATAATAATTATAATAACCATCAAGGTATTAGCAATGTAGATAATAGTTACAATAACTATAAAAGTGCTAATAACATAAATAATAATTATAATAGACAGCAAGTTGTTAACAATATAGATAATAATTATAATAAATATCAACAAAAATATAGCCAAAGTTATATAGAGCCTAATAATAATCCAACCTTAAATCAAGCTAGTACTACTGGAAATCAGGAATATAAGGCAAATAACTATGGATACACTCAAACTACAGGGACCCAAGATATTGAAAACACGGTGTTTCCTCCATATCCTCAATTATCTAATAATGAAAAATACAAACCTGTAACTGAACCACAATATTTGAATGATTATAATAACCAAAACGATTACTCTAATTCAAAAAGAGGAGAGAATATTCCAAAGCTAACTAATTTAAGAGATGAGACTGATTATGAATTATCGTATACAAATAAAGTACCGGCTGTGGCAAATGTAGACTCAACTTATAAGGTTGAGAACTTCGGCAATCTGCCCCTAATGGAATACAACTCGAAATTAGCATCTTCAGATTCTTATAATGTACCCCATTATTCGGTAAGTGATTCTTTATAAAAAAAAACATAATAAATATACTAACACAATATTACATGTATTACACAAAAAATGTGTGTGTGTACGCAGTTCACACGCAGTAGAAGTGAAACTTCAGAGAATATACTCACACATAATTCTTCTCTAACTTTTATTAATATAAATATAATTCCTTTAGCCTACATGCGCCAGGATAATATAATTCAAAAAATTCAATCTATATTACTCTTTAATATCTGCCTTAAACAGATAGCTAAAATTCATTTGAAATCTTTTAAGTTTTATTTAAATTGAAAATTAATACTAACGACGAAAGAGAAATGTGTTTTGTTTCGAATTAAATCAGGTTGAATTTTATGTGTTTATCTCTTTTTAGTGTTAATTTTTCGTTTCATCGATTTTCAAATCACAGCAATTCTAAAGAAGCTTCACTTCAAAAAGCAAAGAAAATAGGACAGGAAAGATTTGGCATAACACAATATAATTGTTACAGGTGACATCTTCATCAACTTATTCTGCGCAGCCTCCATCACCTTCATTGATCTCATCATCGCCACCAACATACGTGACATCACCATTCTTATACGAACAATCGTCTTCGTCACACGAAAAATCACCATCGTCATATGGAAAATCACCACCAATAGAACCAGCGCCCCCAATTTCAAAGGCGTGGCAACAGAGTGACGCTCATCTAAAAGCGACCCGAATTTGGACGAGCAAATCTAGAGGCACAGCCTATACATTACACGATGATGGAACTTTATCCCTGGAAAAACCATTGCGCATTAACTTCTAGACCTAACCATGGTGGTTACGTATTGTGGCGACTACCGGGCTCTCAATGCAAGAACTGTGCCAGACCGGTATCCCGTCAGACATATCGCCGACTTCGCACACAACATCGCAGGTTCCACCACCTTCAGCAAAATTGACTTGGTAAAAGCTTACCAACAATTGCCAGTTCATGAACCTGACATTTGCAAGACCGCAATAACCACACCATTTGGTCTGTACGAATTTCCCTTCATGACCTTCGGTCTTCGAAACGCAGGACAAACGTTCCAGCGTTTCATTGACGAAGTCATGAGGGGACTCAGTTTCTGCTACGCCTATGTTGATGACCTACTGGTCTTTTCAAAAACACCAGAAGACCACCTGGATCACCTGCGTACAGTGTTCCAGCGCTTGGTCAACTATGGCTGCGTAGTAAATGCATCAAAAAGCATTTTCGGCGTCGACGAGGTTACTTTCCTCGGCTACCGTATCAACAAAGACGGTACACGCCCGCCTACAGAGAGAATCGAAGCTCTGCAAAATTATCCCTTGCCGAAAACCGTGCAAGGCCTTCGCAGATTCTTAGGCATGATAAACTTTTATCGCCGATTCCTCCCAAAGGCAGCAGAATTGCAAGCTCCGCTCATAGATGCCTTAGCTGCATCTAAACTCAAAGGACCAAAGCCAGTTCCATGGACACCCGAACTTGAACTCGCGTTTCAGAAGTGCAAGGATAGCCTCGTGAGTGCTACTCTCCTTGCTCACCCAGTCAGCGACGCTAAACTGGGACTCTTCACTGACGCCTCTTCAGTTCACGTGGGATCTTGCCTCCAACAGAAGATAGGCAACCAATGGCAGCCTTTGGCCTTTTTCAGTAAGAAACTTACTGACAAACAAGCGCAATGGCCCGCGTACTATCGCGAACTCCTCGGGGTATAGGAAAGCGTACAACATTTTCGCTACCTACTTGAGGTTCAACACGTGACAATCTACACGGACCACAAACCGCTCATCTATTCTTTCACGCAACGCCGAGAAAAGCTTCCTCCTGTTCAGCTCAACCAGCTGTCCTTCATTTCCCAGTTCACAACAGACATTGTACATATAAAGGGAGAGGACAATGTGGTTGCTGACACAATGTCTAGAATAGAAGCCATCTCCATAGAACAGAGTTTCACTGAGTTAGCGAAAGAACAATCCACAGATGCCGAACTACAGGATGCCATTAACAATTCCTCCCTTAAATTGGAGAAGATCTGCATTCCTGGCTCATTTCAACTTCTCTTTCATTAACCCGTACAACGCTCAACGGCCGCAACCATCACCATCACACATCATCACCCCGTCAGTATATTTGTAAACTTGGACCTATCCAAAAGTTTATGAAACGATTACAGTTGTCTGTTTGCGTAAAGTTGCAAGTGCTTGAAACCGGTATAAGGATAACCTATTTTTGAAGGTTGAAATCGGTTTGTCTAAATTATCTCGTTCTGAGAGTAAATGCGGAGGAATGAGTAGGGGAGTAAGGAGATTTGTTTAAACTTCCAGTAACTGGTTTATACCTCTATATGTTTTCTCAAAAGTTATTGATTGTGGCTAAATGCGTCTTATTCATAGCGTTAAAAATAACGCCGTTAACGAATAGCCATATAAGTGATACATACGTTATCAGTCAATATGTAACGTCATAAACAATTAAAAAACAATATCACATTATAAATAACACATTAAATCCATCTCCGTGAAAAGGCCTATAGTTGTAACATTATGGCAAGTATGGCCCCAGCTAGCATTATCTACATGACACCTTTTATTAATTCTTGTACCACATATGTACATAATTGCGCATTGAGAGATGGAAGACAAAACCGTTGAAAACTAGTTTATTCAACATAACCTATTTGACGAATTTTGCTGCTAATAATGAAGTAATTGACGACAAAGCCAGAATAAGAGGGCAACGAAATGCACTCATGTATTTAATAGGCTATAACCGGCTGATTTTTTCCTTTCGAAATTTCGAATAAAAGTAGTCCTTCTTCCACTTGGGTCTCCATAATACTAACGAAATAAACATAAAATAAAACCGTTCATAGCCCTGTACCCTATGCCCTGTATACTTTACAAAAGAATACAATTATTTTATATATCTACGGTATCCATGGGGTTTGACTTAAATAAAAACACATCAAAAATAAAAATATGATTGACTGACAATGACCATACAGCTAAGTATGTATGTTTCATTAAAATATTAAAATAAAGGTAGCTCTCAATTACGTATGTATTTAACAGTCACGCCTAATTTTTATCTTTTTATCGTAGTTTCACTGCACATTATACCAGTATATCATTATGTGGCGTATACGTACGCCTTTACTGCCAAAATTTGTCTACTATCTGAAACTGACATAGATAGACCGACGAACGGACGATTGTGTACAGGTTCTACTTGCGCCATAGGGACTACGGAACCCCTAAAACTTAACTCCCGGAAATACTCGTACAAATAGCTCATAAAGTTGTATATTTTGTGAATCCTGAACAAACAGATAATAATTCTAAAAAATATTATTGAGTTCTACCTCAACCATATCATATTAACAAGTACTTTTTGTGAAACATCTACATTGTACAAACACGGTAATTTTACAATAGAGAAGCGGACATTTGTTACAATAAATTCTAACATTATTAACATATAAGTAACAGTCATTAAAATAACGTACTATTATATTACTTTTATAATATCTTCGATCTGATCCCGCCGTTTCCCTTCCATCATCGGACAACCAGACGAATCATACGCAATAAAAATGTCACGATAGAAATAATTTTAATCATTGTTTAAATAATAGAACCGGCTCAAAACCCAGCGAATGTGATATAGGGTCACTTTGAACCGACGAAATACATAAGAATAGATAGGATAGGACTGGTTGGTAAAGTAGAGACCACTTTTTGTGGGCCAGTGTAATAATTGCCTTATTTGACTCTTTTACTCCTACTTACTTATGACGTCATAAGTATGTACGCTGCTACGTTTTGTATGATGTTAATAAGTATCTCATCAGTTGATTTGACTGTCAGCTCCCCTATTGTACAGTACAATTATGTCGTTAGATATTAAATTAATATTACTTAAATTATTTTTGGTTGTCTTACGTAAAAACATGCTTATGCGTTTTTACATGACTTCGATTTTATTTATTAGAAAATTAATTAGAATTGTAAATAAAATAATATATTCACCACATTCAAATGTGTTTTATTCAATTAATTAAAACGAATTAATTAGGGTAGTATTTAACATTCAACACGTTCGTCTTGTTACTTTTAACATACATCATTAAACTCTTACTTTATTATGTAGTATAATATTAATTTTTAATTTATATAAGTACCCAATTTTCTATTACGTAGATTTGTTGCTAACCGTTTATTTCAAGTGACCTCAATGTAATTGCATTTATGGACGCATGATATTATGCATTTAATATATTTGCTCACTAGTAAGTTAAAATGTAAGGCGTAGTAACCGCCACTCACGTTTCAAGAGACGTGGGTTCGCAACCTTAACCGGGACGCATACACATTTTATGGCATATTGTCTATTCTTTCTTTTTTGCCAATATATCATTGGCAGAAAATTTACATCGTATATTTATATCAAATTTTTATCAGTAAGGCAATAGAATGAATAATAAGATATAGGAAAAGACAATTAGGCAATTTTCAAGTCACTCGTAATTTATAACGGAAATTTAAATACCTAATGCACTCGCGTTTAGATTGACGTTGATTTGTATCCTAGCCGCCAAGTATGCACCAGTTAGGCAATTTTCGAACGAAATTGTTACAATGTTCGCGTGCTAAGGTTGATAGAAAACATCGTAATTAAATTTGCATATCCAAATAACCGACACGACGTGTAATACCTGCTAATCAGCATTGAACAAACATACTGTGTATAGTATATATATCCGATTCCTTAAATATGCAATTCCCACGTTGAGCGCATTTGACTTACCCCTTTATCCATCCTCAGTACAGTAAAATGGTTCCTGGTTATTGGAAAATGTTGGGACACAACTGTCGAGTCCCGGAACTTGCAATGCATTGACATCGAGTCTGTTTGAGGCCAAAACGGGGTACATTGCTGAGGCGCCAAATCAATCCAAAGGTCTGCCGCTTCATTCTCCTCCATGAAACGCAAATGGCGTTTAGTGTCATTATAGACCAGGAAGTATGGTAGGAGAGTCACTATTTTCGTTAATTGCGGACAGAGTTCTGATAGTGTTACCTGAAGGACAGATTTAATATTGAATTATATCTTATATATTTAACAATAGGAGACGTGTTAAAGGAATGTGTCCATTCTTAGTTTAAGCTATATCTACTTATTTACATTACTCATTAGTCTTATTTCCTAGATTAGATTATAATTTTGATGTTGTATCACTAAGATACATTATTTATGGAATAAAATATCACTTGTCGATTTATTTACATCTTTTTACTTTATTATTAACATTATTTGAATCACCTACTATGAAGAATCTACATAATGTGTGGAATGTGCTACGAGACAATGGAGCTAAGCAGAGTAGCGCTGGTGTTAGAGAGGGCTTGGTTGGGGGGGGCATCCAAGCGGTCAGCGATGGAAGAGGATCCTTTCCCCTTACATATTTTGGTGAACAATAAAGTGTTTTCTATGCTATTTCTATTCTATATTTATGATATAAAAATAAACGATTTAAAAATTTGTATGCCGCATTTGGAACAAAAACATTTCAACTCAGCGAATGTTTTTTATGCATATTGTTACAATTACCACGTGCTAACAACGGTGAAGGAAAGCATCGTCGTGGCGGTTGTAATGTCCGTTTGCCTTTAATGGGGGGTCTGAGCCTAGCAGTGGGACGTTATTTGGCTGTTACTATTATTACTTATACATTTTTTTTAATATAACGTTAACAGCAGCTGTGCACCGCTAGCGGCCCGTACCTATATCTTATCAACCACTAAATTGCCGGTTGATATTTTACATCAGTTCTATACAGGTAATGACAAAATTCAACCTATGGTAAGGCAAGTGAATGAATAATAATATATAGGAACGGGCTATAGGTGACTCACATTCATTAGCAACCTATAGTTGGTCCTTCGCTCTGTATGTGGGCACACCACCAGCCCAGGGGCGGCTGCGGCTAGCCTGCAAGCCCTGGACCAGGCTGAGTGGTGTGCTCGGAAGCGGAGGCGCTCGCCCCTGCCCCTGGAGCCACCGCGCCAACCTCGTCCTGATGGACTCCAAAGCAGTGGCTCGTCCGTCACTTCGTACTGAGTGTCTGAGTGTCGACCCTTCATAAAACAATTTAAAAGATTTTAGATAGATACTTTATTGTACACCATTACAAAAAACTTATGAACTAATGGGTACTCTAATTGTGTACGTTTTCTTCCTTATTAGCTACAGTCCTCGTTATATCAGGAACAGCGGACCCTTACTATACAACACTGTACCTATATGTTTGTGAATTAATGCAACTCAAAGCAGCGTTGCAGCAGATAATATAATAACAGTCCACGAGATATAAAGTGGTTATCATCGATTGGGAATATAATGAATACGAGCCAAGTAGTATACAATACTATCATTTAATAGCTCACATTTACTAAAAGAAGGAAAGAAAAGAAGAAAATGTTTATTGTCGCAAATGTATGTACACACAGAAAATAAAAAAATATATTTTTTTAATAACTATACATTGAACATTTAAGGCATGAATACATAATAATTATAAGAAAAACGTAGGTACACCACATTTACGGCACCAAGGCCAGAGCTCAGAGTTATGCTGCGACAAGACTGACAAGAGATGACGCAGCGCTGATTTTCAGTCCCAGCCTTTATTAACTTATGAATGATTGACCCAAACACTTTCATTTAACTTCTTACAGAAATATATACACAGATAATTAATTAACATAAAGTGCATTACATATATACTAATATAATAAAACAAATCTTTACTCTATTTATACTGCGATTTCTGAAGTTATTAAACGAAAAAGAAGACAAATGTGCATCAATCAAAAATCCTGTAAGCTTTGCAGACATAGACTTATTAAATACATATCCATATAAGTATCCCATAGGAATAATGTTGTTCCAAGTGGCAATTATATCTTCGTATAAACTAAAACGTTAAAGTTTGAAAAAAACTGGTAACATATTGCAATTAAATAACCCTACCTTCATCTGCAGCGGTAATCCGGTTTTATTGATGATCCAGTGTTGTGCATGCAAATATAGCTCACAGCATTCATTCCTTTCCACGATTACGCAGAGCTGGACTTGCTTGTTAGCTGTATCCACCTCACAGTCGCTGATCATGTTTATGTTTTTTTCTGTAAGATCTACAGATGGAACAGAAATATTTATCAGCTACAGCTTTCAATTCCAAATTTCGCGAGAAATATCACGGTTTCAAATAGTGAATATCCTATATTTTCTTGATCGTTTCCAATATCATAAATCCCTAAAGTGACTTAACATCTATACTTATATTGAAAATAATCATGTATGATGGTCAGGCCTAATCTTTATTTTTTTCCGTTTTCATTATACTATCGTGAAGGAACACATCTGTACTTATAAAATACTTTACTACCTACTATTGTAGTATAGCTATTAATTATCTCTATACATATACATATACTAAAATTAATAGCAATATAATGTAACAGACGAACAGATGGACATCATGGTGATATAAGGGTTTCGTTTATGCCAAAATAACAGCGGCATCCCTAAAAAACTGTTTTTTTTTAAATCTTTCGAATCAAAGATTTAATAAAAAAAGATTACCTGGCGAAAGACTAAAGCTGCCAGTATATAGCATCCCCAAATAGTGCATTTCCACATTGATCCTATGGGTCTGTGTCGTTTGAAGAGTATAAGTGTGGGTCCTTTCTCCGGCTTCGACTCTTACTCGCCAGTCGCGAGAGGGGCAACTCAGCTCTATGGCGTGTGGGAGGCGATTGTACAGCGCTAGAGGTGGTACAACTCGGATCAAGTAGTTCGGTATCGAACGGGTGATCTTCGTTGATGGACAACCTACGATGATCACAAATATTAAACATTCCGTCAGGACAACGTCCTTCTTTTTCTCGGTTTTGCTATAGAACAATCATCAAAAAGCTCCATCTAATGATAATCTTCAAACAGCTGCTATAGATTTATTCACTGCTATAAATGAATTCACGCGGGATTCCCGGGACACCGAGTACTACGGCATTTAAAAAAGACTGTAAGCTATCTTTTTAGAAAAAACTATGCCCGAAGAAGCCAATTTTTATGCACCTGAACAACTACAAATCCCTCCCGGGAAAATTCCCGTGGGTTTCCCGGGATAAAAAATATCACACACACACACACACATTTTATTACATAAAATTTGCTATCGATAGTTAGGTAATTGCCTGCGGTTGCCTACAAAAGCGATGACCACGCAGCGCTAGGTCATCGTCTAGGCTAATAATAATAATTTATACTAAAGTAGTTTGTAAGATATTAATTATTGTAATTAAGTTAGTCTTATAAGAACTGTCGAGCAATAAACTTGTCTTAAGAAATTGTTTTTTTAAGACTTCTCCACGCCACCCTACTTATCTCGATCAGTGATAAAGATCACAGCGCACAGTACAGCACAGTAGAGCAAAGCTTAACTCTAATAACTAGATGTCGATTAACGAAAACCGCTTCGAAATCGGCCCAGTAGTTTGACATTAATCCCGAATAAACAAACAAGAATTAAAAAAACAATTGCATCGTGTTTTCTCTCCATCGTTTATATATTCTATTCCAGTTGTTTTTTTTTAATAGTTTCAATGTACAGACACGGAATTTTAAGAATCTTATAATATTATAAGTAGATATAAAAAATATTTTACTTACTTAATATATGAGATATTTGGGTTCCAAAAACAAATAATTTAGGAACATACCTTCAAGAGTGATGATCCTCATCGCAAAGATCCTATGATCGTCATCAACCTTAGCTGGGCAAATCATATCGCGAGGGGTGCCTATATCGTTGGCCAGTTCCATCCACCAAATACCTTGGGTGGCTGTTTGGTAACTTCTAAAAACAAATAAATCTCGACTGATTAAAAAAAAACGAACATTCCAGGCGTCAGCTTTCTTATATTAGTACTAAGGTTTTACACGCGGTTTTGCTTATTCATGATTCGAATCCGTATCGCACGAAAAGTAAGAGATACTTTTTCTTTTAGTTCAAAGTACCCTATAAAAATCCCCATGAATAATTTTAAAAGTACCCACGGTACCAACGGTGCCTATGCGCACCGTTCCGATCACAGAGTACTTTATATATACTGGTATAGAGGCAACAGTCATAATATATATACTAACGCACTCTATCGGTATACGACACAATACAACGGCAAAAACCGTCCAGGGCGTCTAGTATTATTTTGATTTTTATATTAGACTTTTGGAAATTGCGGGAGTTAATAATTTAACTCCTGCAATTCCCAAAACCCTTTCCAAAAAATGTTTATTTGTTAGTAAATAAAACAACAATTTAGCGGTAGCGTAATTTATTATGCTTCCTTTTATTAAAATATTCAAAGGTATACATTTTCATAACATCATTTGTATCCACATCTAATCTGGTGCCGTTAGGATCATTCACTTACAAGTTTTACTGCATCTGGACACACAATAACCTCTTTCAGAAGAAGCCATACTCCATCCAAATCATCAGAGAACAAATCGTTAGGGAAATCGGTGTTCAGGGTACATACGTAAGTCCAACGTGATCACAGAACACTAGTAAACGTGATAAGCGAAGTCTTCGGAGTCCAGGAATCAAACAAAGTTATTGAAAATTAATCAATACACAAACAAAGTACATACATTCACGAGTGTAACTTGTATCGATCGGAATGTCTTTTTGGTTTTGACATAATTGACATCTTTGAAATAAGTTTTTGCTAAATCGAAAATTCATCAAAAATCCAGTAATTAAAGTTAAAAAGAGCTTTATAATTTGAAAAAGGTGAGGAATAGAATTTACACACTTTAAAATATATTTATTAGCTGATATGGCTTGCAAAAACGTAAAACATATCAAATATTTCTTAAACAAGTAATAAAACAACTGCGTATAACGAAACCTATTATTTTCTTTCATTTGGTGTTCAATTTGAGAACAGTGACATCTACTGCAATACGTACCTACTAATAGAACGCAAAAATTCTCTAAGAAAAAATAATTGTACCGACTGTTATGACACTGGTTCCGATTATTGAAAGTACTTTGGACATAATACTTAGAACAAATTCTATTGTAATTGGCTTGTATCCATTATTTAATTTATATTAGATTCGGACCAAAATGTAAGTTATGTATATTCGTCCCTTTTATATAAAACGTGTGCCAAAGAACAAACAAAGATTTTTCATATTTATATTTTTAATATGGATTTTCTGAATTGTTCCTCTTTTTTCCACCTTCTCTCAATTACTTAGGGGTCGGGACAGTATGTTTTTTTCCATAGACCTACGAGTATTCTTATTATTTAGGTACCTGATTTTCTTCTCTCTTTATTAGATACATTCCCATACCACCCTAAACTTATTGTAATGTTTTAATTACGACTGCAAGTTTTAGGGATCGGTTAAATTAAAACTTTGTGTGTGTTTTGCCAAAATATATATGTTAAAAACACTCACTCAAAATTAGACGGCAGCAAAAACAGCTTGCAATGGTAAGCGATATAGAGGGGCACATTGCAAGTGTCCTGCGGGGCAATGACGCACAGCCGCATCTTATCGTCGAAGGGATTCGCCACTGAACCGATGAGGTCCGCCCCGATTGCTTGTAAATCCGTTTTCTTATAATATAGCTCTAGGGCGTACGAAGTTTCGTTGCGAATCTGGTAAAGAAGTATAGGTATATAAATATTATATACCTCTAAACTCCACACCCTCTAAATTTATTTTATTGCCCGAAGCATACAAATAGGCAGACGGCCAGATGGAAAGTGGTTGCCGTCATTTATGGACGTTTACAACAGCAGGACCGTTGCAACGCGTTTCCGCCCTCGAAAGAATTTTAATACGCTCTTCTTAAACAACCCTATGCTAAACCCAAAGTGAAAATTTGGTGGGAAGTTCTCTCTAAATTATTGTTGTAAGCGTAACATTCTAAAGAATCGTTGGGTAGTTGAGCACGGTATCTCAAGGAAATGTGGGTGTATAATGAATATTTCATCAATGGATTTAGATAAAATTTGTTTTATCATTTAGATAAAACTATTTTGCTATCCATTCTATTTGTTGCCTTGTCATTGCTAGAAATTTAACATTACTACATGGAGTTTATATCAAATTTTAAACAGTACCTAGCAGGCTAACCTTAGACTTATCTAATAAATTAATGGATGTAGAAATCTGCTATTAATGTATATTTTTCTTACCTGTAATGGAGACCTAACAACGATCTTCTTCATGTTGTATTTCGAAGTTCGCTCCACAACAATATAATATCTGGTTGCATTTTTGCTTGGATGTAGGACGTGAAGTTTTGACACTGTCCTTTGAGGACAGAGAATCTATAATTTGGACAAATTAATCCATTTATTTCAATTTAATTCAGAATAGCCTAAAAATAAAACTTCTTCCAATTAATATCCGTTCTGCACGGTATTTAAAAAGTTTTATTCAAAGTGAGTTACAGTCTTTACATTGGCAAAAATCTTAATAAGTAAATGAATGCACAAACCTTCATTTAAATTAAAACAATGTCACTTGCTAAGTTTGGAAATATTATCCCCGCAAATTGGTAATGCGCTGGAACCTTGTCAAATTAACATTCACGTGACGTCATCCGCAACTCGATATGTACGCGCACTCACCGGCCAGTGATGCTACCGGTACTGAGAGTTCGCCTACGGTTACGTCACCAAAATGGGGGCCAGGGGCAATAGCAAATTGCGGGGATTATAACACAGCTCATATAACTTAAAAATTAAATCAAATTATACATTTTGCTTCGCACGTAATATTTTTGAGCGATAAGAATCACCCCAACAATACATATTTTAGTTTTTATATTTATTTTATATTAATTGTAATAAACGATTTATACCAATTATTTTCGAAGAAGACACGACGTTGCAACTTTAATAGAACACACCTTCATGTTCGTGACATGAAGCAATAAAAGATACAAATCGTAAATAATCATAATCAAATTTAATGACTTGTATTATCCTAAATACTTAATTAATATAAAAAAATAAATAAGACCAAGCTATGTAATGACAATTTTTACCGACTTCGAAAAAAGGAGGAGGTTCTCAATTCGTCGGGATCTTTTTTTTTTTCTTTTTTTTATGTATGTTCGCCGATTACTCCGTGATTTATAATCCGATTTACATGATTCTTTTTTTGTTCGACGCGGAATAGCTTCTAATTGGTCCCCTAAAAATTTTACATAGTTTGGCTTAGTAGTTTCCATTTTATGAACATTTTTCATGAAAATAATTTTCACTCCGTTCCATATGTACACCGATTACTCCGTGATTTATGATCCGATTTACGTGATTCTTTTTTTGTTCGACGGGGAATAGCTTTTAATTAGTCCCTTAAAAATTTTACATAGTTTGGCCTAGTAGTTTTCATTTTATGAATATTTTTCATGAAAATAATTTTCACTCCGTACCATATGTACACCGATTACTCTGAGATTTATGATTCGATTTACGTGGTTTTTTTTTGTTCGACGCGGAATAGCTGCTATGTGGTCCCCTAAAAATTTGACATAGTTTGGTCCAGTCTTTTTCATTTTACGATCATTTTTTTGTTCCCGGTTCTTGAGACCTATATTTTTTAAGAAGCGCGGCACCATTCGTAGGTCCACCCATACAGACATACAGACACTAAAAAGTAACAAATAAAAAATAAAAACTTCGTTTAAAAAAACCGACTTCAAAAACTAAAAAACTAAAATGTATAAAATAACTTATTTCTAAAGCTATTATTATTAATATATATTATCTAAAACATCTTCAAGTCGGTGCAAAGCAAAACATAAAAATTACTATATTTTGAAAATTACTAAGCACCGACTTTAAGATGTTTTAGATAATATATATTAATAATAATAGCTTTAGAAATAAGTTATTTTATACATTTTAGTTTTTTAGTTTTTGAAGTCGGTTTTTTTAAACGAAGTTTTTATTTTTTATTAATATACTATCATCTATCTCTATCAAGCGAATTGAAAATATCTAAAAAATCTCATTTTAGGTAAGAAAAAAATTACATAAATAAACTCGGCCCGCTTGCATAACGATCGTCTTTAAATAAAATTAGTTAATTTTATTTTACTCTCTAAACGCGTTTCATAGTAAATGCATTTATGTTGTCTTGCATGAGGCACTCTCCCGTGTCAATTAGCAAAATGTATTTATGCCATCGGTAAAACAGCCAGGTGTGTTCCGTTTCACGTTCACGTCACATTTTATCGAACAAACACACGAAATTTAGCTTTAATGTTAGTTATTTCCTCCGTAAAAAGAATTTTAGTTGGCCAATCTCAAATTGACATTTGAAATTTTGTTCGTTTGGTTAAGTTTACTTCGGAATTTTTGGCGGCAACCTGAAGAATGATCTTTTGCTGTGCGGTTTTATTTTCGATTTTATGGGTATTTAGCATTGAGATAAATAAAGCAAATAAAATACGAGTGACGATCTATAATTGACTTTTTAATAACTTACAATTTCATAAAGAATAATAAATATTAATTTATGAAAAGATTTGTTGAAATGTTCTTTAATGCAGAAGATATTGCTTTCCCATCTCACGTTCAGGGTCCTTTTTATAATCATTGTAGACAAAGATAATAAGTTTGCCTTCGCTGCTTCCATTATATAGGCGTTCTAGCTCATCCCATACTTCTTCTGCTTTTATATCGCATAACTTGTTTTAGAATCTCATCCGTCATGTTTGTCGTCATCAGAGCTAAAACGGCACAGTCAATTTTTAGAAATTGTTGTATATTTATTTCATATTTGGCTTTAGCATCTGCACCATCAGATGCTGCCTGCTCATCGGGCTTTTGAAGTTTTCCTTGCAAAATTTCTTCAGCGCCGGGTATTGCCCTGCACGCTGTCTCAATACGATACCGCCAAGGCTTATAATTTTTACCATCTAGGTGCATTATTTTTACCTTGAAGCCTCTGCGATCGCCTTATCCGTTGTGAATGTCAGGTCGAGTACAATGCTAGAACATTGTATTTATTCTTTCCTAGTTAAAATATCTTTAAAGGATCCAATTCCTTAACTTTATTACTCTGCTACCATGTTAGTTTGTACGAATAATGGGTATTTAGAATTGAGATAAATAATTAAAGCAAATAATATACGAGTGACAATCTGTAATTGACTTTTTATAAGTGACAATTTCATAAAGACATACGAGTGACAATGTTTAAACGCGTTTAAGGAGTTAAATAGCCATTTTTGGATGATTAACTTTGACAGTTCTGTAAACGTATTTACCAGTAAATTTAGCGTTGTGCAAGACGCTTATCGTATTTAAGGGCGGTAAATGCGTTTAGTGTTTCTTAAATAAAATTAAGGAACGTCATGCAAGCCGCTAATATATATAAAACTAATTAAAAACAAAACAAGTGAAACTATACAGTTACTGTTATCAAGTAGTGTTACATAATAATACGTTTTTAAAGTGAATGATGTAATATAGACGATTCATGCAGTGTTAAAATGATAAAGTCAACACATATACCTCGTGGAGTGGATAAAATATATAATATAAATAAAATTAAAATAATGAATACAGCGGGTGCTCCTTATGACAGTATATTAGAAAAAGGAATTAGTTGTGACAATTTTTATTTACTTTTGCTTATAAATTAATTGTCATACACTTGTAAATATCGCACATTATGATAATAAGAGAGAATCACAGAGGAGACACTTTGTATACCAAAAGCATTTCGAGTTTGGTGGTTCTGATAGTAAACTAGTACAACTAGTAAACTTACGGTTAGATGATCCATATCGTGTAGCCTCACAGTGAGGGTAAGATCGGTCAGCTTAGTGTGGAGTGATGCAGGTGCTTGTGGAGCTGGAGGTGAACATGCCACATGTCCAGGTGGCGACATCTGACCACCAGGGAATCCACCTTCGAAACTAAAATCATCAATATTGTATATGAAAAATATATATGCCTTTCATATCATAAATTTTATATGCCTTTCATATCATAATTTCTATTCATATCAAAAATTAACTGGTAAGTTCTGCGTCAATAGCAACTTATACTGAATTTTTAGTATCAAATATATCGAACAGTAAGACTTCTTTATGATTCTGTAATTCTATTAAGTAAGGAAACAATTTTTTGTATTTAGTTGCTCACAATACAGGTAGGTATAATTAAAATATTTTTTTTTGATTATATGGTTATCTGGGGAACAAATTTTAATGTGACCCAAAAGTCCAGATCCCGTTAAATGCCCGCCAAAGTATTGCGCTTGAATCCGCCGTCGTGAAGGATGACATACATGGGGTAATGAACTAACGATAAGGGATGCCGAACATTGCTCGAAGTGAAAAAGTAAAAGTAGGAAAGCGGATCAGGGGGCATCAAAGCGGATGCTCCAACACAACCGGTATTTAACACTAAGATGAAGGAGCCAATCTTCAGGCATTGATTTTACTCATATCCATGTGATATTAAAAATGACATTTATTTTTTTAACAATAACTAAATATAGTCTTACCAATCCCAATCATCAGTGACGTCATTCGCTTCTGGTTTAGCTTTTGTTTTAATTTCATCTAAAAAGTCCCCTGTTGATATATCACAACCTGCACAAAACAAAATTTAAATAAATTACTTTCGAAATTTCACAATTTCTTATTTCGCCCGAGTCGAATAAGGCGTGTAAAATGTATGTATAAAAGAAAAATAATGAAAATAAATAATTACCAGGAGTGCTCGGCCGACTAGTGTCCACGTAGTAATCGGCAATAGCTAACACTCTATCATTACCAGCTAAGTCAGTTTCAGATTTAGTTTTGAGGTGAACTGTAGAACCGGGACCTGTCAAATTGTTTTCATCTTAGTTTGTAATACTCGATTCAGATATAAAATTAGTAAAAAATAGCCTTGTAAAAAATATGAATACATCGACACACATCTCCAGAACGGCTTTATGGGGAAACTTAAGGTGAGTATCGACACCTCGGTACCCGATTATGTGAGCCAGAGGATGGATCCTACTTCCCTGCCTGTCTTAACCAGTCAACACGTAGTGGAATTTGCATGAAGCAAAACGTGAGCTCCAAGATTAGAAGTGTTAAAGGCATAAAGCTTCTGTCACACTGCTGGCACACCTCTCTATATTTCTCAGACATTTATATACGTTACTGCTCGCTGTTTAAAGACGGCATTTTGGAATTTGGGGCCCATGTACCATGAGTGGCAAGCCACCGCCTGCCTATTTTATTCCTATTTGTTGAACATTAAACAAAACATGAAAGTCCTATATTTAGGGAAATACCTCACTGCAATAACCAGTCCAATTCAAGTTAATGCTGCATTTAACGATGGGATAAAAATGAAAGTAACTTTTTCACCTATATCATTAACAAGCACAAGTCCACTCTCAGCAGAAACGATGGCTGACACGACGGCTGTGCGGTCCGTGCACGCGGTTGCGAGGACGTGCAATGCACGTGCAGCTGCCGGCGTGATTGTTATGTTCAGCGTGTCACGCGCTTCCACCATCACATAGGTGCACATCCGCTCTGAGAAACTCTCAGTTTCTAATCCCGAATCTACACTGTCTTCGCGAATTGGGTCCTATCGAAAAACATTAAATATCTTTTAGAGTACTTAAATCATCATACTTATTACATTCAATATAGAGCTTTTAACGACTATCAACTCCTAAAACGTAATTATAATGTCATATTATGTTCATTCTAGTTATACGAATACAAACATACATACTTGATATACCTACCAATTTTCATTAATAAATGATATACTAAAATTAACTATATATACAAATTAAAATAAAACTAACACATATAAATAAATAAAAACCCTGACAAATATACAGGTAAATTTTTCAAGTGGGCCTTCAGGGCCAAATCCTAAACTATACGAAATACCGAAAAACACTGAAAGGACTTTCGAGGCCGATTTTGTCGAAAACTAAAGCGGCATCATTAGATTTTCTAAAAATCAATTACCCTTGCCAATAATAGAATCGGCTGATTATGAATAAATAAATACACCTTAATAAAGGTGTATTTATTTATTCACTAGCTGACCCGGCGAACTTCGTACCGCCATATTTTCTGAATTCCTTAAAAACTTTGTTTCATGACACCATAACAAAATCACCATAATCGCTCCCGGTGATTAGGAGGATTCTAGAACCCTATCTCAGCGCCACCTACCGGTTCTAATTGCGAATCTAATCCATCCGGGAACCCACTCAAACACACAAAAACAAAATCACCAAAATCGCTCCCGGTGATTAGGAGGATTCTAGAACCCGATCTCAGCGACACCTACCGGTTCTAATTGCGAATCTAAACCATCCGGGAACCCACTCAAACACACAAAAACAAAATCACCAAAATCGCTCCCGGTGATAAGGAGGATTCTAGAACCCGATATCAGCGCCACCTACTGGTTCTAATTGCGAATCTAAACCATCCGGGAACCCACTCAAACACCCAAATCAAAATCGCTCCCGGTGATTAAGAGGATTCTAGAACCCGATCTCAACGCCACCTACCGGTTCCAACGGTATAAAAAGTATCCTATATCTGTCTCCTGGTTCCCCACCAATTTTCAGCCAAATTGATACAGCCGTTCTTAAGTTATAAATAGTGTAACTAACACGACTTTCTTTTATATATATAGATATAGCTGTCCCAGCAGACGTCGTCGTCGTAAAAAATAAGGGTTGATCGTAGAAGTTGGAAATTTAGGGTTGTATGTATTTTTAATGCTGTATCTTAAAAAAATAAAAAAAATAAAAAACTAAACAAAAAAATTAAATAAATATTTAGGGGTGGACTACCCTTAACATTTAGGGGGATGAAAAATAAATGTTGTCCGATTCTCAGACCTACCCAATATGCACACAAAAATTCATGAGAATCGTTCAAATTAAAATCTAAATCATCCCAAAAATTGTAAAAATACTAATATCGCTATTAAAAAATAGGCGTTGATCGTAGAGGGTTGAAAATTTAGGGTTGTATGTATTTTTGTATGTTGTATCATAAAAAATAGAAATTAAAAATTTTGTCTAAAAAATAAAAATAAAAAATTAGGGGTGGACTACCCCTAACATTTAGGGGGATGAAAAATAGATGTTGGCCGATTCTCATAGATACCGGATAAGCACAAAAAATTTCATCAAAATCGGTCAAGCCGTTTCGGAGGAGTATGGCAACGAAAACTGTGACACGAGAATTTTATATATTAGAAGATTACAACAAATCATGTTGTAACTTGCCAGGATCGATTTCTGTGATGGAATGTCAAACAGCAAACCAAGGAAAATGGCGCTTTTTAAACAGAATGATCTCTCTGCCATACATTCCCTTAACATTTTGGCATAATGGAAACCCTTGTTTTTATTACATACGTCGTCAGTCTGTCTGTCTGTCAGTCTGTATGCAAAAGGTTATTTTGTCTGAAATTGTAAGTCTATCAACTACCGGCTCTTTTCATCGGAAGCGTTGATTATTTCAATTTATTATTATAAATTATACTTTTTGACTTGAACTTATGTTACCTGTAGAGTAACAGTCTTGTGTTCATTGTCTTTCTTGGCCTTATCACCGTCGACGAAGGTCACAGCCTTGTCAGTGTCTTCGTCGTGGTCACTGGCGGCTTCTTGTTCGCTCTGTTCTGGTGCTGACGAGTCGTCATCATTGCTCATCTCTTCTGCACTTGAATCACTAGAAAAGAAAATATTTAAAAAGTGCTTGAATTGCCGTATTATTATGTCCTGGTAGTACTTATTACATCTATTATAACCTAATTAATTTCAATCTTTTAATATTTTTAACAAGAATGTTTCAACATGTAAATATTGTTAGTTATACAATATTATTAACTATTACGTTATAAAGTAATTTTGACGTGCAACGATGTTTTCCATACTATGACCAAGAGATAATGAGATTTTTATAAAGGCGGAGAATATAAGACATTTTTTTCTATGGCGAAATACGAAATAATTCTCGTGGAATATGGATTCGAAACTAAGAAAAGATTAAAATTAAGGAAATTAGAGAAGAGACCTAGTTGATTATTAAACCACTTACTCAGTAAATAAATGCCCGATGGCCGTTGCCAATTTATCCATAAGTCCATTCTCATTTTCCGAATCTGATTCGTCCATGTCCAAGAAGCCAAGCAAAGACATGTTCCCGGTACTAAAGTCGACATTGTAATGCTTGCTCTCACTTCCATGCGGATTTTTAATGAACGTCATTTCGTTATCAGTATCGCATTCATCTGCAGATGTTTCTGATTCAAATTCGTTACGTTTTTTAGGCCTTTTAACTTGGTCGAAAGCTATGGAGCTATCAATTTCTGTTTCGGATTGCGATGTGTCTAAGCGAGAAGACATTGCATAGGCTTTGGCCTAGAACATGGAAATACATAAATTGGCATCTTTTCATATCTATATTTTCACTCACATTTTAAATAGGATCTGGTTTTATATTTTTTTGCATATAAGACATTGGAATACCCCTTGTTATCTACAAAGTTACCTCGTAAAATTTACCACCGTATGCTTTTTCATTCAAACTCTAACAATGTGTCTTATCTAGCAGGTCTTGGATTACTTACTATCAATCAACTTTTAAGTTCATAACTGAGAACTATGTTGCTTGAAATATTTTATTTTAAGCATGCTGGCCGCATTTTGGGAACGCTCCCCACCGTCAGGGATCTAGACTACATCTTATACTAGTAAATATGTTTAAAATAGTATTTAAACTCTAAGTTTTTGTTTGTAGTGTAATTTATTTATAATATAGTTTATTTTTAAGTATTTAGTATTAATAGAAATAATTATTATACTATGCACCAAACAAGTAAATTTAAAGCATTTAAATAAAATAAAAGAAATCTAATATTTAACATTGTAAAAAGAACATTAGGCTCTGATGTGAAGTCCTGTGTGACGCCAGAATTAAACGACAGGAAGTGTTTTACTTACCTACTACTCATCGTGATATATCAATGTGTATTATTGTGTACTAACATTTACGCATCAATCGTCAAATAAGTAAAAAATAAAGTATAACACATGAAATTGTAGTTAATTAATTTAATTAAAAACAGGTATGTATTTGAAAGTATCTCTTCACTATTTTTGTATATATTGCCATTTTGTAAAAGTTTAAAACATCAAAGTCTACCTGATATATATTAGCAGATATCTCCCACGGTCTATAGATATTCTCGCCCTGAACTACTGGCTCGATGATGGGTTCCCAAGCATCCACTCTTTCGTTATAACAAGATGATGCGATATTCAAGGATCCACTACCGTGCATTTGTTGAGACCAGTCGTGTAGCGAAAGTTCTGCTGTAAGCTAAAAATTTAAAAAAGTTTTATAACGATAACCTGAAGTGAAAATTGGATATCCTTTTGATAACACTTGGTGTAGCAATTATCCATAGACGAGATTAACAACTATCCATAAGATGAGTCTTAAAGTATTTTGTAGGTATGTCCATCAGTAAAGAGCAATTTCATATTTTTTTTAAATAGAGAACATTCTACATGTAAATTAGTTTCGAGACTTTATTGCGTTTGTAGCACTGTACGGCCAATATATAAATAAATAAACTAATACTTTCTAATTTTTTATAAGCAGGTACTTAATATGAAACTAATAATATCAAACGACTTTGAAACAACAAATATTTAATATACAACATAATTTTTAATATAAATTATTGGCCCCTGTTCTGAAGAATGACATTTGCTTTCTGATAGCATCTTTGCGATATAAGTTAATGATATTTAGATTCATCTAGCAAGTAATTGAGCGGGAGTCTCTACTAATACTGCTCGATTGGAATTGCACTCATTTTCGAAATATTTGTGCAAATTATACAAAATTTCTTTAGTTTGGGAAGTCAAAAGATTACCTCGACTACATTTCAACATCGGACCCAGTTTTAAGTAACAATTTTAATATCAAATGATAAAAATTAGCAACAGATATTAACACTGAACAATCAATAACAAGACTGAACCACAAATGAAATCAATTCATTCATTAATTACCCAATTAAAACCAAATAGTCAGACCTCACAATAATTATCAATGTATATAATTATTATTTATTTGACTTTCATCGTTGACTTTTGATTGTAAATGTATGTTCTTCTTCAAAATGTAAGGGACCTCTTTTTGCTGATTGTACAAGGAATTTTAAAGTCAAGTTTAGAATTCCTGTAAATAAACACAAAAACTTCTCGAAGCTAATTTACCTATACATAGTTTAATAAAGCTATTATTGTTGTTACCTTACCTTAAACATCAAAACAGGAACCCTCACAGTCTGCTCGATCTCAAAAAGTACCTTGACAGTCGGTATTGTTATGATGAATGTCTCCGAGGGTCTCAGGCATGGATATTTTGGGGGTATGTAGATATCCTCGGAGTTCAAGACAACGTAAGGAGTCAGTTTTTTAGGTGACCATAAATCTTCATCTTGTTTTTCCAATTTAGGATTGTAGGTTGCGAAGTTAAATAGTTCTCTTTCATCAGGTAATGTTAGTTCTGTTGTTATTTCTTCTATTATGTCTGTAAATATTAAAAACAAAATATCATTCACTGTTATTTATTAGAGAACTTTCTCAGCTTTTGTTAAATCTAAATATATTATCATCAACTACAACTTTCTACGTGGCTTTCCTTCCGGAAAATATCAAACCTATACCCTGTGGAAATTATCGCTTTTTAAAGGGTAAGCGAAAGTCCTCCATATAAATGTATACCAAGTTTTATAAAAAAATCTGTCAATCACAAATACATAAATAATAAACCAATTCATCTTTACATTTATATGTATATATTACCTGTAATTTTGACAACAAAGAATTCTATAATCAGAAAATATGGTCTTTTGGATAGCACTCAACTGGCATAATTTCGACTAAATAAAAACACTTACCCATAACAGTGTGAACCGTAGTCGCAGCTATATGAACTTCAATTTCTGATACCTTCAGCCGAACCATAAGACCTTCTTCTACGTTTTTGAAACTCTTTGAAAACTCCAAATCGCATGGCTTTAGAACTATTTGAGGTGGTAAATTCTTCAGTTTTGACTGCAGTTTCGACATTACCTATAATAATAAAATACTTAGTGTATAATACAAGGTATAGCGTATACTCGTAATAAAGAGTAGTAGTAAGAGAAAAATGGGACTAATACGACATCAGGTCGGTCAATCATGTTTTACTATTCCTAATGTGTAGAAAGTAACGGGATGATTAGTATCGAGAAAGGTCCGATAACTTCTTTCATATAGCTATAAACGGACGTATTGTTTCATTATTAGTCTATATATAATATATAAATAATGTAACTCTCCTAATCTAAATTTATAATATCTATTACACAGACCTACAAGTACAGTTTGACATGATAAAATATAAAGCAATGAAAATCATGCTACAGGCTAAAGCGTTAGCTTTGCCTTTTTGCATGTTATCGTCTATTTACAACACATATAGTTGGCCATTGATTCCATTAGCATTAGAGCCATCTCCTAAAAGGGTTTCGGACAAAATCATCGTAACGAAGAGAATCGGGAAATTTTTAGTACGACCCTCAATCGTTGAGACTTGCCTGCAATCCAGCCAACGAGACGACAAAGCTCTCACAATTCGCATGAGCAGAATAATCAATGAGTAGTTCTGTTCTCAGCAGCAATGCGTGTCCCTCCGATTTGGTGAGATCAGTGAAAAACATCACCTCGGGTTGTCTGAATTGGATTGATATCGAAAGACCTGACGCCTCTTCTGGGACTGACGTTGCTGTCAAGTTAAAGTAAATAATCAAAAATTTCTTTACAAATTTAATTTTTTACGATTATTGAATGAATGAATGAATGAAAACTCTTTATTGTTCATCATAACTTAAACCTAGACATTTAATACGCTTAAATACATTTCCATTAGAACAATGGGCGGCCTTATCGCTTATAGCGATCTATTCCAGGCAACCCGGATTATTCTTATACAATTGACACAATTACTGATTGATTGTGTCAGCTACAGGATATAAACTGAAGGCTAACGATTACTACAAGTCACACAATTTAATGACAAGCTTTTTTCAAATATAGTTACCTGAAGAATAATATCCACTAGTTGAATCGCTGGAACTAGGGAAACGCGTTGTTCTATTGTTATTGCCAGGTTTAGAGGGATGTAAGTCACCCACGTAGCCGTGATTAATTACACCACCCTCCATTGTCTTTTCACCTAAAAATATAAACTAGTATTTGCTAAGGGTTCCGTATTGATATTGGTGTAGTTTTTTTTAATGTTTAATCAAAAAATTATGAAAGACTTTTATACTGTCGTTTATTAGTAGAATTTCTATGGACATGGAAATCTTCAAATTAGATATAAAGCATTGCGTCTAATATTTGGTATATAACACCCATACCACCATATTTGTCGTCTTTATCACGGTAAACTGATCTATACTAATTTTACTTAAATAAGGTTTATTATTCGAATTTATCTACCTGGCATAGCTAAAAGCAGAGTTCTGGTGAGCTGTAGTAAGAATGGTAGAGCAATATTGAACCTGGTCCGATCAACCCTCACGTCCAATTGTCTTGCTTTTGCTCCTGTAACCATTAAAGACGCATCCACCAGGGGAGGCCTACGTACTGATATACAACCACCATCCGAAGCCCGGGTAGACCCACCTTGAGATTGGAATATTCTGGAAGCACATTTAATATAATAATAACTATTTTGAATTCAAAGGCCCAAATAATAGCAGCCCATAAATATCCTACTGCTGAGCTTAGGCTTCCCATTATAGGGGGAGACCAAAAGCCCAAAGAGATTCTTAAATCGTCGGTCATAAATACATAAGTAGTATAGATTTAGTAACTGTAGATTGTAACATCCCACTTTACCGAATAGTATCTATCTCAACCGTCTATTTGCTCATGATCATTGCAAGCAGCAAAGCAGCTTGTAAATGATTTTTACATTGCAATGGCAATTTTAATTTTTAAGCTGTACATGATTAACTTAAAAAAGATCTTCCTTAATCAAATCCTTAATAAAACAGAAAAAAAAACGTTTGTGATATCTACCTTTTTATAACTACTGTAGGGTCAGGCCGAATATCTTCAATCAGCAGACTCTGCAGACTTGCCTTGATTTCCAAACTGCTATCAGAGCTGTATTCCAATTGGAATGTAGCCTCACCTGCTGTTATTTTCGCTAAGCCATGGTTCATATCTCTCACTGGTGAACTTAACACTTCATCCATGTCTGAGAAGAGCTTTACTTCTATACCCTCAAGTGTAAATCTGAGGAAAATATTCATAGATAGCACATTTATTTTGATATAAATACCGGATTTTGTTCCATAAAAAAATTACGAAACTTACGTAACTATAGCTTCTTTTCTAATTGGCTCCCCTTGAGCAAAGAAAGCTTGTAGTTTCTTTACAGACGCGTCTGATTGAGGTGCTTCAGTAGGTGAACTGGGAACTATACTTCCTAAAATTAATATAATATAGAATAATATAGATATATGTAAATGATCTTTCTTTACACCTCATGCAAAAGTAAATAACTAATTTTCAAGTTCTTGTGATTGCAGTAAAGTCACATGGGATTTTTCAAAAGGTTAGTGGCTTATACTTAAAGCTCATTTCAGTCAATTTTTTGACAATTCAAATACAGAGACGGTTGGATTTATAACAGTTCCTGAAAACAACAGAAGGTCAAATTTTTAACACTTACCAATATAATGTCCTTCACTTAAATTGTCACTCCAAACAGCTAAAACTGTTGCTAAATCTTTTTGACCAATATTTAATGATACTGTGTCCATAGTAATACTAGCATTAAAAGCCAGCAAATCTCTATAAGCGTTGATTGTGGCAAGTTGTTGATAGCAAACTGCTCGTTTTAAGTCGCAACGTATACAGATTGGATCCAAAATTGGTTCCTAGAATTTGTTATATGCATAATTTAGATGTTATAGATCCCATTATATAAAACATAGAAAAGAATTCAATTCAAACAATAGATTGTTTATAATTATTTATCTATTAGTTTCGATTCCTTAGCCTGGAGAATTAAGTAATCACTATAACATTTATTAATATATTATATAACTTGGTAGGTGATGAACATGCAAAACTTTTATAACACGAAATGGAGATTGTCTTGGCGGATTAAGGATACTGCCTGAAAGAACAAGTTTTAAAAATAGTTTAAATAACGTAACAGATTGTAATAAATATATTTTTTTATTGCCTGAAGCAGGCACACAGGCGGACGGCCCACTTGATGGAAGGTGGTTACCGTCGCCTATGGACGTTTGCAACACCAGGGGCGGTGCCAAAGCGTTGCCGGCCTCTAAGAAATTTACATTTAATTTACAGATCATACGAAAATAATAAAACAATTTACTTTACCCCTTCAACAAATATCAATGTAAAGAAGTTTTAATAGATTAGCTAAAACAACGCAGTAATGATGATATTGAAAATTTGTTTGTACTGTCAATATAATATAAAAAGTGTAGTAATAAATAAACATTAATAAATCTAGTCAGCTACGAAAGCAAGCCTTAATCTTATTTTTACAAAATATAACATTTAAATTTTACAGTTTTCTTTGGCATTAAACATCCCTTTAAGACACTGGAACGGACTAACACCTAAAAAACAGGCTCGGCCTAGTTTAGGTGTTAGTTAGCGATATAACTTAATTATTAAGGAAAGATCTATATTTTGTATTTGTAAGTTTTATTTGTAACTTTGGCGTCAATAAATATATTATTATTATTATACTGTATGTCTTTGAAGACTACAGGCTATGAAAATGGCCCGGACTTTTGGAGGGCTTCGTGGGGCCATGGGAAGGCCAACACGTAGAGGCCTCTTGACAAATTTAATGTAAATGTGGCGTGACACTGACCAGCGATTGTCCCTGTCTACACCATATAATAATGCACCCAAGGACAAGCCCCGTCCAGTGCAGGACTATTGTGGGAAATGAGGAAAAACCTACCGAGCTATTGGGATGAACTGCTAGTGGAACTAGGGATCTGGGGCTATGGGGACTATTGCATCTGCCCGTTGCAATTTTCGGGGAACATGGAAAAATGGACAGACTGTAACTCGCCATTCACTGCATGGGCCCCTAAAAATGCCGTACAAGGTTGGCGAAGGGCAACATGGCTAAGGGGTGTCGAGACATGGGTTGCAAGTCCACTGAAGCTACTTCTGACATTAGGTCGTAGTCGTAGTAGTAGTCGTATACGAGGTAGCGCTACTCACCTAAGTCTTTGCCACAAAGCCCCCTACGACGTGAGAACCTTCTTGTTAAAATATATCTATTAAGCAATTAGGTTGTTAGTATCTTTTAAACAAACCTGAACTTCCAAGGTTCCCGCCAAAGTCATAACAGCCCTGCAGAAAGTGATATTAACCAGCTTGATCAGAATGTTGTCAATGACAGGGTTCTGTATCGGACTTGATACATCGTTACCTCGATTCAGTTGTTTGAAGAAGTTTTCGATAAAAAGATCACCTAAAATTTGACAAGTCCAAAAATAGTTTAATTAGATAAAATTTGCTCTTTAAAAAAAAACCGGAACGGTATTTCGGATAATATAGGTGGTAAGGATAATATAAGTACTATGTATTACTGCTACTGCGTAGTATCCTGTCCTTGCTTTAAAATATATTAGCTTCGTATCATTTGTGAATTAAATTAACTGAGCGGCTCATTTTGCTCATTTTGCTCATTTTTGAAAACCTAGTTTGACTTACCCATATTGATTACTAGAAGATTTGGTGAAGAGGGTTTTTGAGGTAGTAGAAGAACTGGTGCGTGTATCTGAAATATATCGAACTCGTGTTATTGTAATAATTGTAGGAATCTTATAAATAAACGCAGTTTTATTTAATTCTAGGGTACAGTAAAAAAGTACAAAATATTACATAATATATGGATATATACCACCAAAACCATAGGTCTTGCAGAACATATTCAAATTTGTCTAGCCACAATTGAAAAATTCTTTGAAATTCTGAATTCTACGTGATTTTGTTGTTACAGTATATCATGTCAAAGCCAAATATTAAAGGTTTTGCCTTTTTATTAACTTACTTCAATAACTAGATTGAGACGTGTTGGTGAGCTCCTAATAGCTTGCATGTACTTGTCCGCAGCTTTATCGGCCGCTTGTGCCGCTTCACTTCCCACTGTACTTGGGATTATAGGTTCCAAAAATTGCTGAAATACGAAGAAATAACAACAATCACAGACGGGTTTGTATATTTAATATTCGATTTTGACGCTCGACACTGTCCCAAAGAAATTTTCATTAGGTACTTACAAATCTTTTAAAATACATTCAAATGTTACAATTATATTGCTAAAACTAACGTACAGTTAGCATTTGATAAAAATGTGACTTTCAAAATGCTGTATGAACCCTTACATAATCATAACATTCGCTAATTAATAGTTTATTTACCTATTTTTACTGCGCCTATACTACAATATAATTGTTAAAATCACGTGATTTACATGTTTGTATATACATAGATAGATTTGCTATCGGATCTCAAATTTACGCTGGCAGAGCAGCGCACTCTTTTTTGTATATATTTAGGTTTAACTGGAAAGTTTAAGATAAAATAAGCAAAATCTAGTATAAAATAAATACCGTCATTTTCATTATCTAACCTGCAAGTGGTGCAACACGCAACAGAACACGACAGCATGTAACCGTCCCACGTACACGCGCAACTGCCCATTTACTTTCATATTTTCCTCCACGCCATACACGCGTGGCGCTGCACGTACGTACTTTACTTCCAGTACTTTGTCTTCGTCGGGCCAAACAAGCTGCAGAATTTTTCAAAAAATGCGCCTTTCAAATTCAATCCAATTAATTTACAGAAAAAATGTGACAGTATTAGTTATTCTTCTTTTTGCATGTTTTTCATTTTTTACGTTTCTCTATTGATATGAATGTCTGGACACCGTCCTCGGGCTCTTCGGGGGAAGGGCAAAATGCAGCGCAGAAGCATAAATCGAGGGTGTGTGGAACTCTCAGCAACCGGTTCCCCACGCTAGCTTCAAACAGAATAAGTGACGAGAAACCGATCGCCAAACTACCCACTAAACCTAAACCTAAGCCTGCGCCCCTGTATCCATGCTTCTACGGGACGTTACGGGATTTAGAACAGAGTTACTGCACCGCGACGCCCCCACGCTCGTCAATACTGGGCAACCCCGGTGGCAAAGAGACTTCATCAATCAGGGGGGGGAGAGGAAGTGCGGTGCTACCCCCGTAACAGCGGCCCCCTATGACAGTAATTATGGGAGGAGGAGATGTTCTCAACCAACCAAGACTTGATCTTCGGGAACTTATTCAATTTGATTCTCAATTCTTACTTGACCTTGACATGTCAGGATTTTTCACGTTGAATAAGCTTTAAAGCCTTATCTATAAACAATCTACAAGTATGAAAAAGTTTGTAATTCATTCACATTAACAATAGTTTGTAAATCAATAAAAATTAAAAGTCACCTTTGGATAAAGTGTAGCTTCAGACAAGTCATCAAGTTGTAAGGAGCTTAAAAACAACTTGAAGATCATTCTATCATTCGCTCGGAAGACGCAGTCGCTCTCTAGTGATGTTAATTTCAACTCTAATATCGAGCATTCAAGATGGCACAGCTTTATCGATATTGATGATGCCCTGGGAAAAAAAATCGTCTCAGGATTAAAGAAATAAGCGAATATGATACAGCTATCATATCGAGTCCAGCGACTCGAGTAACATATGTATCAATCTAATCTCTTTTTGGAATTTAACCGCTTTAAAGAAACTATGTATAAGGTTATACAAACACATTATTCATATGTATTTTTCTTTGCTTGGTCCCAATCGTTTAGGAATACCTATTACTCTATAGTTAGCGTTGTTATTCTTGCGTATGTCATCAACTGTCTCTTCCCAAATTTTAATAACATTGTTCGTATAATTCATCCAAGTTTATGATCTATCTGTACTCTTACATTCACTAATATTATAGGACAAAACAGTTTTAAGAATTTCATTCATCTCTCAAGCTTCTCAGCATTAAGTACTACGCTAATCTTCTTTTTAATTTGTCAGCTATGGCTGTAGCTACCTATCTATCGAAGACCCTTACTTGTTAATCATAATTCTTGTAATCTCATATAGCTATCTCAACACCTTTTTGGTTAATCACTGTTAAAGTATAATTGAATGCGATTAAAATTATTTTTTTTCATTCTCAAGGCAGGTTAGTTTTTTAACATTTTATGAGCAGATAGTAAGAATTATTCTAGATATCTCACCGAATTGAATAACTGAATTTAGTAGCACCTGGTGGCACTGGTGGATCTAATTCCGGCTTCATAAGACAATCCCATAAGCATTTCGTTCTAGGCCCAATTATTTTCCTCAAATTTAGCGAATGACGATTTTGAATTCTAAAATAGAGGTACAAAAATATGATGTAATAACGACAGAAGAAAATTTTTACATAATTAATTATACGTATTTGTGATAGGTATTGAGAAAGTCACTTTACACATTTTCAAGGTATGGAATACAATTTAATTTACTTTATACTTTTTTATTGAATGAGTTTAGCAGGCAGACTTACTTATCAAACAAATATTGAAGGTATTTCACCAAAGTCCTCAAAGCATCAGCGTGTAACAGCAAAGATAAATGGCCAGTATCAGCAACTAAAGCCTGCTCCACACTATGAAAATGAGATCTAAATTCGGGACAATCTGCACGAACCTACAAATAAAATAAGTTAGTAAGTATATGGTTAAATGTGGTTTAACGCTATATATATATTTTTTTAATATTAAAATGTAATAAGTATACTACTTATCATGGTATTACACTACCGCAACAAAATTAAACGTTCTAAGCATATAAACACACAGAGCGAGAGACTACAACACGAGTTTCTTACTATAAATATTAATTTACAACTATCAGAAAAGCAAACTTCCCGTAAGACTAACTCACATCCCAAATGACTGGGGTAATGTATTTTTACCTTCCTATAGAGCAGATTAAATAGCTCCCCTTGACTTGTGATCAGTTCCAAATACTGCCCCGTTGGACAGTGATGTTGCTTGTCTGTGAGGAGTACTTGACATATAGACAGTTGTATTGCTGGACCATATTCCATTAGAGCCACGTCTACGCATACTTTCGTTATGCTTAACATTACGTAAGGTTTCTCTGTTTGCTCACTTGACCGGGATAGATTTATTACAATTTCACCTGTAAACATTAAATCCAAATAAAACAATCGAGTCAAAGAAACTTTCTCCCAATCTCTTGTTATGGGTTTTTCAAAATTATCCATCTTATTACCTATGGGAGAAGAGATATTTACTCTATTCTCGCTATGACTTTTGCATGATATATATTATGTGCTGTAAGTTAGAATTGAATACATTAAAACTCACCTATTACAAACCTTAGCAGCGTATTAATATTATTACTTGGTGATACATTATCATCGAAGCCTGGTAAATCGACGGATCGGGCGTACACTTCCATGTCTTCATCGCTATGCTCGGATGATACAAAAACTTGGGATGCCTCCTGAAAGCCGAGCTTAGCACCGGCTTTGTCGAAGCCCGTATCTACTGCCCTGAAATTTAATCAATTTCTTTAATTAACATTTCTTATTATATCCGATTAATATAGCTGTAATTATTTTTACAACCAAATGCTATTAGTTACACGATCTGATGAATAACTGAAGCTCAAGAGCAAGCCTGCAGAAGAGAATACTAAAAATAATCGCATAAGTATCGCACGATGAATCAGCTAGGCCGTACTTTTAAGAACTTGGTATTTCAATGCTACCGGCAATTATTTATTATCAGGTCACAGTCAGAATGAACCTAGTGACGTACGTAGTATGCCATGCGAGGCAGCAAATATTCTTATTTCACTCAATAAGATGAGCAAGACAATTTACATGATGGATCCATCTGTCTATAATAAAATGACAACTAAAATCAGAAACTCATTAAACCTTTAAGCTTTAAAAACCAATGTCAAAAGTTTCTTATCAAAATAATGTTTTATACTATAGAGGAATTTTAAAATGTGTATAAGAAAAACACCAAAGTTCGTGTTTGTCTGTGCCTGCTGTTTTGTTACTAACAGAACCGTAGAAAAGTATTTAGAAGAATCTATATTTAAAAACGCATTAGATCTTATTCAAATTAATTTTCATTGCAACTGATTTATTTTCTATTGATGATTTTCCATTATGTGGACAAAAGTTGAAGTTAAATTATATACAAATAAAAATTTTCAAGTAAAGACCGCCTGCCTTATTGTAAGATATTATCTTTAACAATTATAGTTAATAGGTCATAAATAAAATAGTTGAACAGAACTAACTTGTTACGGCTCAGATAGGCACCGACAATCTTCTGCCTTAATTTAACCAGGTCACTATATCCTGGGTCGGCAGTCACCCTGTCCATCATAAGCATTTCCATCAGCTCAGGATCCTCTATATCTTCAACGTAGTCTCCCGAATCCATAAATGAAACTGGTACTGTATTCGGTACCGGAACAGGGAGATTATCACAAAAGTCCAAAAGTAGACCGATTATGCGATCAGATAGGTTTAGTCTAAGGCTCGATAGCGATATGTTCAATTTGTACCTGTCAAGTGCAAGTTTGCATTTAAATCATTTAAAATTAGTGTAAGTCTTAACAATTTTGTTCACATTCCTTAAACTTCGATGTCGGCGCGGAAACCCAGTAGATACTTATTTTTACTATTGTACAAGCATAATAAACTATATATCTAATGATTTTAAATGTCTAATTTTACTTTTGCATAATAAACTCTTTCTCCGTCGTTCGAAAAACAGCAAAGAAAATATTTACTTTTGAAGAAAATAAATTAATTTCATATATGTTTTTCGGTTTCATATAGATTACTTACCATAACAATATATACTAACGACTACTACTACTGGATTGACTTACCGCGGGAGCAACTTGTATTCTTTCTTTATACTATTTGAGAACACAACTGTGATCTTGATCTTTGGAACAAAATGAAGTTCAGAGTCAGCGTGCTTACGCGACTCACGCCATGGCTCATTCCACTCGCAGAACAACACCTAGTGAACAAAGTTTTTCTTGATTTTCATTTCAAAACCGTAGAATTACCTTAGTAATCTGCTGAGTTTAGCTGCTTTTTTAATCATCTTATGACAGTGGAGTAGTTTTAAAAATGATTTAAATATTTTCTGCTCTACCCTAATTTTTCCAAATTTTTCGGGTTACAACGTATCGTAAGTCGACATTCTTGATGTAGTAAATATCTTTTTATGCAATATGTGCTATAGAAGTTAACTTTTATTTTCAATCAATTAGTGAAGAACGCTATTAAATAAATTTAAACCCACCTGACACGAACATTCTGCGTGCAGCCGATCGTATAACCTTTCCTCCAGCTCCATACATGTGGCATCTTCGAGGGCTAAGTTCGAAGGTTGAAGATCTGATTTTATTAATATACGACTTATATCCATTATCATCATTCTACCGGATCTGGAAACATAAACAGTATGAATGAAGAAATCGACATCTGCAAAAAAGTTACATTGTTTTGTTCATTCGCTTGTACCAGTTGTCAAGACCAGTCGTGCTCTAATGTTGAATCGCCATCCGAGAGAATTTATCCGATATCAGCGAGGAGACATATGATACGTCACTGTCAGGACAATTAACTTGCACCCAGCATAAAGAAGAACAAGAAGAAAGTTGATAATGAATCAGACGAATAATTTTCCCTAATTTCTTTGAATTCATACCGCTGTCATCATTGCCAATAGTGACATTTCTTGCTATTAACTAATATCCATCCGTGCAGGAACGGAGAAAGAATACAATTTCCTGCGGCCGGGCGGCCTGTCGTAAGAGGCGACAAAACAACCCACAGCCCGGTGGTAGGGCATTTACCCGACTGGATGGCTACCACCCCTGGTCTAAAGTATGTCGCCATAACAACCTTGAGTTGTGTTCCGGCATTAGTGACCAGGTTCCAGTCTCCCTTAAGAGAGCAGCAGCGCGTTTGTAGCACCTTTGGTGTTGCTAATGTCCATAGGCGATGGTAACCGCTTTCCATCAAGTGGGCCGTCTGCCTGTCTGCTGAACTCCTGCAATAAAAAAAATATATAAAAAAATATTGAATTGGACAGAATCGCAATAGATCGTGTAATAAACGTACCGAAGAAATCACGTTGAAAAAAACGCGCCAAGTAATGTAATGCCCCACAGGTGAATGTGTACATATTATGAAGAACACAATATTTTCAAGTTTTTGAAGCATTATATTTCAGAAACGGTAATTCTTACGATAAAAATTTTAAAACAATTTTTATAGATAATTGCAAGATCTACGCCAGACGATTTCACTAGGTGGGATTCAAAAGAATTCCATTGTAGATGCCGAATTTCAAAAGAGTCTGTGCAATATTTATTTCCTATGATCACAGATAAAATCAATCACAAAACACAAAGGTAAGTAATAAGGCTAGGCAGATGAAATAATTCCCTAATTTGTCGTGGCAAAATTGTTTACCCTAATTCAATTACTCAAATAAAAATCATTTGCCAAAATCGCGCTACAAATCTCTAATCTGACTGACTGAAGACCCTGATCCACATTGTAATTTTTATCGAATTTGACGATAGTATGGACGACGATGTACATGTAAATAGTTTGTCCCGCTTTAATATATGTTTAATCAAAATTAATAAAATATTTGTATTACCTCCCTGAAGTTATATCATTGTCTCAACCTATCAAAAGATCATATGGCTATTCGTTAGTCAAATATCAGTTGAAAAATGCATAGCCATCTATCGAACAGATAATCAGTCCGATAAATTTATTCCTTAGGCAGTTATTAAATGATTTATCTGATTAATGCAAAATTTTCCGGAAAAAAAGAAAGCAAAAGTTGCTTGTAAGAGATTGCTTTAAGCAATAAGGCCCCAGCTACCCTATATAGGTATTTTATTTTCATCTTTATAGTATTGTTACATGCCGACACAGTGAATTCACATCTGGTTTATTACCTTTCCCGCATTTGGACTTCTTTTGTTTACTTTGTATTTAAAATTTGCATTTAGACAATAGCCTATTATTATTGTACTTATTTATGGCCGCAGGTGTACAGATTACGGTTTCTCGGAAACTTCAGTCCACGCGGTCCCTTTGTTGTATTGTACAGCTTAGTATAACACAATGCCCGAACGGGGGGGTGAAGCAGTCGAGCGACGATTACGATACGAGCAAGACGTGTGTAGTACATTCGATAAGCGATATAGTGACGGACTTTGCGCGTATTATTGGATCGTGCAGTTTGTACTGGTTGCATCCAGTTATATTTGTACCTGTGTTATACGTGTTTGTACAGCTCTAATAAATTCTATAGTAATTCCAACGGCTTTTTAATTCGAGTCCTGTAGCTCGTAACAGTATTTAAGATTATGAAATGTGTATGTGTTTTTTATTACATAATATGTTGGTGTACAATTACGCGGGGAACGAATGTGTAGCTATGCCGCCTCCGCCGGATCCCGGTTGTAAAGGAAGGAAATGCTGGCTTGACGTTGTGAAAGATGACATGCATATTAATGGTCTCAAAACGAGGGATGCTGAAGACCGCGCGAAGAGGAGAAGAAAAATTAGGAAGGCGGATCCTGGGCGTCGCAACGAATGCTCCGAACGCAATTAACGCTCCGATAATGATGATGATGATGTTGGTGTACAATAAAGCATTTAAGTTATTATTGTATGGTGAAGGTTAACAATGTTTTACATCTGCAGGTTTAATGTTAAGTTTACTTTCACTTAAAGCGTTGACTGAAGTCATACTCCACAATGAAAATTAAATGATCTCATTAGTCTTTACTCGTATTACCAACTTTAGTTCTGTGAAAACGACTTCAAAGTATATGCAATTTATTCCAGGTAAAAAGGTTCGAACATTATGGTTAGGTTATATGTATTACTAGCTGACTCGGCGAACTTCGTACCGCCTTATTCAAATAAATTAATAAACAAACAAATTGAGAAAACATGGGAAAGGGCTCATAGAATTTGAAAAATATATAGCCTATAACCATCTACGATTAATTCCGCGTCGACTGGTTGTGGTTTCATGATGATCGGTCCAGTAGTTTTCGAGTATATAGATATATATAGATAAATAGCCATAAACCATCTAGGAAAAATTTCGCATCGAATGGTGGTAGTTTCATGTCGATACGATCAGTGGTTTAAGCGTGATTGAGCCTCAAACGAACACCATTTTCATTATATATATATAATAGATATAGATTTCCATGCAACTTACTTATGGACACATCCATGTTCGGGGACGACAATGCATGGTCCTTTCACGTCTACGTTTAGGTGGAACACCTTCCTCCTGCTTATAGCGTAAGCCGCGACCGACTTGCTGACTGTACCAGCATGGCAGACAGCATTCGACACTTCTTCTGTCAATTCCTCAGACGTCATCGAGTGGGTTTGGAAGAAGTTTATAAGTTCTGTTAAAGAATGCTGTCAAAAAACAACGATCTCTTAAAAAAGAAAGAAAAACACTGTTATAAGTAATTAAAAATATTTTCAACTGATTGATTGCTGATATCTTGTTTTTTAATATCCATTCTTAATTTTACTTTTTCATGGGTTCAATTTCCATTCACAAAGAATAAGATTGAATAATACAAGTTGTTCCGTTTCTAAATATTGTTCTAAAACAAGTAGACGCAACAACGTGTGTTCAAATTATTATCATAATAATGACAGAAATATTTTATAAGTAAAATTTAAATTGTACTTATCGTTGTTTTCAAATTCATAGAAACTAAGAGATATACAATATACATACAAAACAAAAAATATACAAATAAAATAATAACGGTATGCTGTGACCATACGAATATTAATAAAAAAAGGGTAAGTGTTTGTAACTTTGCGCACAACGAAAAGTCCATAGAGGTTTTATTATTTCGATACAGGAGTAGAAAAATGTGTGCTGGGACACAAAGCAGAAGTGAAACTTCAACGGACAAATAAAAATTGGCAACAGACAAGTGGTAAAAACAATCGCAACAAAATTTTTACTTGAAGTTTTACGGGCAGGTTTTCAAATTGGACAAGACAATTCGTCTTGCCACTTATCTGTTGCGATTTATTTTTCCACTTGTCCGTTGAAGTTTCACTTTTACTATGTGTCTCAGCACACATTTCGATTTTCGCAGGTTTACTGCAAATTATGATTTGGTTAGGTTAGGTACATTTTAATGAATGCATTTTTTATTTAAACGTTTTTATATGTGGGGCTTTGGGATAAGGTAACATATTTGTGCCGTTTGGGGTTGAAACATTAGGCCCGTGCGGTCCGTCGGCAAAGAGTTTCTTTAAAGATATATGTAAGAAACTCTTTGACACTACCCGTGATCAGAAGGCTGGCTCATATTTCGCACTACAAAAAAGTATTGCCATACAGCGCGGCAATGCAGCCAGCCTTCTGGGCACGCTCCCCGTTGGCAGTGATCTCCTACATAGTGTATTTTAGTTTCGATGTCTTTGATATTCTTAGTTGACATCTTTAAGTTTTTTTGTAGTGTAGTATAATTTTTAAGATGGTTTAGTTTATAATTTAGTTTTGTTTCTCTTTAAATTGAAATATCAAACGTTTTTTATTTTAGCACACAAAAAAACTAAATGCGATCCGGAACCATAAAACGCATCCATAGTCTACTCTAAAATTATGCCGCCTCTCAGCACGTCTAGTCTAAATTTATGCCGCCTCTCCACGCGGCCGTTACGCTTTAAAAAAAATCCTAATACCCCCCCCCCCCCGTCTATTTACACGTTTCACTTCAAAAAAACATTTTATCGAAAATACCCTCTTCCACCTTGATTATCCATATCAAGGCAGCATTATCCATATCATGGTTTGAAAATTAGAAAAGTAGGCACAATATTCATGTCGATGACACGAGAACCAGCTACTTTTTAAAGTCGGTTAATAAGGATTAAGTTTTTGTTAAGATGACTACGGCACTCTAAAATTAGAACTTATGTTACGCGATGTCCATCACAGCAGTTATAAGAACCATAGATTATATTAATATCACATAGATAATCTTCATAGATAATAATATTATTATGTAGGGTAGTTTTCGTAGTATTTTCGTATAAAAGGCGGTGTAGCGTGTAGACGGTGTTCATTGCTTACTAAGTGGTAAAAGGGGAATCTCTGCCCGAATAGTTAATATTAGGTATATTTGGTACTTTCTTGCCCAAATCTCTGCAAGGCTTTTTACATTCAGAAGTGGGATTACCCAAGAATGGCAGGCCGTTATGCTGCTGGGTTGGGTATAAGTTGACCTAAACTCTGCGTGACCTAAACTCTGCGTGACCTAAAGTCTGCGTGACCTAAAGTCTGCGTGATCTAAACTCTGCGTGACCTAAACTCTGTGTGACCAAGTCTGTGTGACCACGTCTGTGTGACCACGTCTGTGTGACCACGTCTGTGTGACCACGTCTGTGTGACCACGTCTGTGTGACCACGTCTGTGTGACCACGTCTGTGTGACCACGTCTGTGTGACCACGTCTGTGTGACCACGTCTGTGTGACCACGTCTGTGTGACCACGTCTGTGTGACCACGTCTGTGTGACCACGTCTGTGTGACCACGTCTGTGTGACCACGTCTGTGTGACCACGTCTGTGTGACCACGTCTGTGTGACCACGTCTGTGTGACCACGTCTGTGTGACCACGTCTGTGTGACCACGTCTGTGTGACCACGTCTGTGTGACCACGTCTGTGTGACCACGTCTGTGTGACCACGTCTGTGTGACCACGTCTGTGTGACCACGTCTGTGTGACCACGTATGTGTGACCAAGCTCGGGGATCGACATATCGGGGCCGTCAACGGGACGCGGCCATCGGCGGAACTAGAGGCAGCATTGTGGTGGTGCCCTGAAGGTGCCTATGGAGCGTTGGCGTGTCGGCCTATGCGTGGACGGGACACTGTTAGGAACTTTGGCCACTGTATCTACTTTACCTGGCACAGAAGACTGGCGAGGAGATCTAATTCTCTGGTGACAGAAGGCAAACTCACTCAATAGTTGGCACGCCGCGGGGGACCACGGCTGCGGTAGGATGGCCGAATGTTACGCGATGTCCATCACAGCAGTTATAAGAACCATAGATTATATTAATATCACATAGATAATCTTCATAGATAATAATATTATTATGTAGGGTAGTTTTCGTAGTATTTTCGTATAAAAGGCGGTGTAGCGTGTAGACGGTGTTCATTGCTTACTAAGTGGTAAAAGGGGAATCTCTGCCCGAATAGTTAATATTAGGTATATTTGGTACTTTCTTGCCCAAATCTCTGCAAGGCTTTTTACACTTACTTCGATGTATAACACCTCCACAGGTTCAAGCAAGAAGCAAAGTGCATAATCTGCTTCAACATTAGAAGGGTTTTTCTCAAAGTCCACTGCCAATAAATTGGTGTATGTTAGCGCTGTACCTCTTTCTACTGTCAAGAGAGGTACTAACTCTCCATCAGAGGTTACACCTTCGATTACTATGCTTTCTGCTCTGGCTGATACCTAACATTGAAAAGACATAAAATAAGTTAATATCAACCTACGCGTATAATCTTTATGCTTATAAAGATCTCATAATCTCTTAATATAGATCTCAATACTTACTTTATAAGCTTTCGCCGATGGTCTCGTTTCCAATGATGCTAAGAATTGTGTTAGAGTTATAACAAGCACTTCTTTACTTCTATTCATGAGTGTTACAGAACAATTTCCTAGTGTCAAGTTCAATTTGTGTTCTGAAAAAATATTGAAAAATTATATTAACTATTAGGATGAAAGATATCTAATTATTGTATTGAAAATTATAATGCAATGGTAAATTAGAAAAAAATACATTACGCATCTTTTAAAAATGCTTTGTGATTCGTGAATTTAGTTTGCTTACTTACACTATAATGACGGTTACCATAATATGTGGCTTCAATAATTTAACAAAGTTCTAGGTTGAAAACATCCAAACAAGAATGATAACTAACCAATATACTGCTTAGACTTATCCCGAGTCGGAGCTCCTTCCACGTAGCCAATCAGCTCACAGACTTTCTTCTTTTCAGGGCTTGACAAATGACTCCATAAAGTCTTACTCTTTTCAGTCTTAACACATAACTCCACGTGTGATTTGGCCTCATCGTCTTCCTTAACAGAAGGGGAGCTGGTCGGTTTCCACCAATCGAATTCGGTTTCCACTACCTCTATACGGTCTGGCTCTTGGGAGAGAAGCTAAAATGATGTTGACAGAGAACACACAGGTTGAGTAAAAACAGGTTTATAAAGCACAGTTTTAGTACTTTATTGTAGCAATAACGTACTCAATACCTTATTTCGTACCATGTCTGGCCTGCAATATTAACCAATGCTGAGGGATTAATGGATTGGCTCTTTATTTAATCAGTATCTATGAAACTTTAAATGACCATTGCCTGCGTAATTCCTCTGATATACAACAAATCATTCGTTCTTACATCATCTTACATTGTTTGTACCTCAATTCCCATTAATTATATCTTTTTGCGCTTCGACAATTTAGTCGATTGAAGCAATGAAAGAGGATATTGGTTTCGTCCCTGGTGTTGCAGATGTTCACATGAACAGATGTGCCTTATGTGTCTATTTGCCTACTTTTGGCAATAAAAAATCTAATGTTGTTAATTTTTGTCACCTCCCTATTCACTAATCTCTCGGGTGTATTATTTCTTTGTCCTCATGATGATGATGATAGTTCTATAAAATAATTTAATGTAGTCTACTTACTTCAAACTTAGCCTGTTCCCTCGCAATCACTACTGAGACTATTGGCAAACTATCTTCACATTTCTGCAAATCAAGTTTCAACTCCGTATCATTCGGGCTTCTTAGAGTACTTTTATAAGTCTTTTTATACATGTTATAGTTTTCTCTGTGCTTTTTAATAGCTGCCCAAGTGTATGGACGAACGCGTTGTTCGACGACCACATTAAAGGCATAATTCCACCACTTTTTAATATTCTTTGATAAAGGTACGCCTGGGTGAAGGTGCCGATATTTTCTGGAATATCAATAACTAGTTGATTACATAGGAACAACAAAAGCTGAGTTTACATTGCTTCTTTTAAAATAATTCGAAGAGAAACATTTTTTAACTTTCCTAAAATAACAACTTAAACGTTGATGACTAAAAAGTTAAGACACAAAATTCGCTAAAAATAAGTATAATTATAAAGTAATAGTAAACATACTAATCCGTGGTCTCCATACGGGTCCACCACACTCCCACACTAGCAACGATGGCGTACACAACATGATCTAGAATTGTACCTGTATTGAAGAATGGCTGTGCCTGCAACCATTGTCCAGACTCCCAAGTAGCAAGGGCCAAAAGGCGAGAGCGCTCTGTCGAACTGGAAAGCGTTTGTAGGAGACTTTCCCGTGTCAGTTCGCAGAGCGGCTCGTCCCAAGCTCGTTGGGAAGTCAGAACAGTGGGCAGGATAGAATTAGAACAAGCCATTGTCCAGGCTCAAATCAAATATGGACAAATCAAATGAAATCGGTCAAATATGGACTTTCGAAATCTAAATTGCTTTTTTTTCTAAAAATTTGAATACCAAATCACTTGTACTATACTGTAATTATATCTTTTAAGCAGTTATAATTAATATGAAACCGATTTTTACCTGTTCAATTTAATCCTTGCGAAAGAAGATAGAAGATTATCAATGGACAAATATTGCCGGCGTGATAGTTGAAATGCACTATCCTGCAGAACTGCGTCTAACAGCAATCTTGGTACTCTCGCTTCTCCAGATCGATTTATCAAAACTTTGATTTTACATGTCACTGGTTTCAGTACTATATAGAGAAGAAAATAATTAGTTTAAAATAATATGTAATTCGAATCCTGGCTGGAACGCATGCACCACTTAGGCGGTTTTCTGACCTACTGTGCATATTGTTACAATAACCACGCGCTAACAGTGGTGAAGGTAATCATCGTGATCTGCACATCGAGGTAACCGATGTGTCGAACCTGCCAAGGCATCTCAGACAAGCGTGGCGCGCATATTGTCCGTTCCCCTATAGTGGTAAGCCCGAGCCCAGCAGTGAGACGTTTATGGGCTGTTATACGTGGGACACTCACAAAGTTTTGAGAGAAAAAAAATGTTATATAGGTAAATCATTTTTTTTATTAAATCTTTTCAAAGTACTTTCCACCAGCCTCTACACAAAGTTTCATGCGTCTGAACCAGTTTCCAGATAAAACACTTTTTCCAGTCCGTCCCAAACACCTCGTTTACAGCTTTCTTGAACGCTGACAGCGCATCTTCCGGCAACGCCACTTGTATCCATTTAAGCTGTTTTATTTATTTTCGGGAACAAAAAGAAGTCACACGACGATAGGCCAGGGCTGTAAGGAGGGTGACTCAGTAGTTTGACCGGCGTGCTGTCCAGGAAATCCCTCGTTTTGAACGCGTTATGAGCGGGCGCGTTGTTATGGTGAAGCAGTAGCCCGCCAAGCCCTGTGTTTGGTCACCTATTGCTCACAACAGAGAAAACTTTTGCCAAGCTTTTAGTAGAATATCATTCGGCGATGATGATTCTTTGATTCCGTAGAGGAATTGACACAAGGTAGCCAGTCAAATTGAAAAGAACTCGCGATCAAAATCTTCTTCCCGCTTCTAGATTGCTTCACTTTGATAGGCGTTGATTCGTTTGGACACACAAACCGTCGACTGTTCGTTCCTGGATCGTATTGATAAAACCAGGACTCATCACCTGTAACGATGTTGTAAACACGCCGACACGAGCCTGCTTCAAATTTGTTTATCATATCACGGCACCATTCCACCCAGGCCTGCTTCTGAGCATCGGTGAGGTTGTGCGGCACCCAGGGTGATAATATCCTCCTCATTCGAAGATGCACTGCAGAATCTCGTGAAGGATTCTCGATCCAATCTGCAGTACGTGCTGAATCTCTTGATACGTAATTCGCCTATTGTCTTGGATTAAATTTTTCACTGCTAGCACAGTTTCTTCGGTAACAGCCGTCAAAGAGCGACCACTTCTTTCTTCATCGTCCAACGTTAGACGACCGTGTTTGAATTCGTTGTACCAACGATACACGGTTGCCTTAGAAGGGCCTTCATCCATGAATGCCATATGAAGTCTATCGTACGATTCGAGCAGTTTAAGGCGACATTTGAAATCGTAAAAAAATCATAGCGCGAAAATGTTCCCAGCGCAGATCCATTTTTCAATGTGGAGGGAAATTTTGAAAATGGAACGTACCTATTTTTAGTTATAAATAATTATATTTTCAAAATAGATTATAACTAACCAATTCCTAATACATAAAAACTTTTTTCGCAATACTTTCCGAGTGGCCTGGTTTCATTCAAACCAGGTTAGAGGTAAAAACATGAATAGTGTTAATGATTATACTAAATTGAGTACCTACAGTAATTTTTAAGGTAGAAACTATGAATTTATAAGAATATTACTTGGAACTTCAACACTCACAAAACTCGAAATCCTCGTGATGCATTGAGAACTTATCCAGTCCAGTAAGCATGTAATGCTTCCAATTATAATACTGCATCGGTGTTATGTGTGCTATCTCGACGTCGTCCAACGCCGTGGCCGTGGAATTCCAGTATATAGAGAGGGATTCTACGCGCATCATTTGGTAAACCGTTGATGCGTTCACTGGAGTTACCGATGGCTTCCATTTGCTAACATAAGAATAACAACAGGATGTTTCAAGTATAATATTTATTATATTAAGTATAGAAACTATTTCATTCAACGGAACTTACCTGTTTGTAGTTTCAATAGACAAACTCTGTAAGCACAGCCCACACGCCAATGGACCATCCTTAGAGCTTATAGAATCCTCGTATCTCACGTGAACATTCCTCACAAATATTTGCAAATTATTTACTATTGCTGTGAATAAATGCTCAAAGAAATTCTGCGGGCCCTTCAGTATCTCACTTTCAGCCTCGAGGTCTTGGAGAATCTTCCTCTTAGCTGCTCGTGTAAGCCTCCTTTCCCTTTCTGGATCGAAATAACTATTGGATATCGCTGGTCCGACGAGGACTAATACATCTTCAATGTTGAAAACAACTGGTTTGCTGTAGAGGTTTGACCAAGGAATTTGAAGATTAATGCGCCCAATTGTGCCTATTTTGACATCGATCGGGAGGTCTAGCTCATACTGAAAAAGTAGAAATTCGTTTATATTCATCAACGTCGTATTAGCTTAGTGGCGAATGCCTTGTTTTTTTGACTTAATGTTTATAAGCATTGTCGCAATTGCTAAGAGCTTCAGGTAATACCAACTTCGTGATGAAACATCCATAAATCCGACAACTCATTATTTTGATTATATAATTGAAAAATTGATTTGATAGTTAAAACCGCGCCATTTCAGTGTTAGACTTTCCAAAAAAACTTGGTTTCTTTCTTTATAAGACATAAACAGTAAAAAAGTTATTCGTTTCGACACAATTATTTATCGAAAGTTAAAAAATGATCACCTTTTTAAGTTTCAATTTTTAAGATAACACGTTATTGAAGCAAAGAGGCTGTATGTAAATTAATATGTCCTGTCCTGTCCATTAATATATAATTATGTTATTACTAATATGTCTTACCAAGGGAACGTACAAACCAAAATCCTAGGAAGTTTAACTGCCTAAATACGTTTTACACAAAACGTATTGACAGTTCTTTAAACTAATTTAGCGGCAAATTTTGCCTTGTGCAAAGCGCTTGTTGTATTTAAATACGTTTTGTGTTTCTTAAATATATTTAAGCAACCATGTACAAGCGGCCTTAAATAGTAAACATCAATGACACCTAATTAATATATTCATAGAAAATCTCTTATGACTACAACTCGAAACCTGAACATCACTTAATCAATTGCTTCTAATCCTTCTAGTGAAAATTGAACAACAGTATATCAATAAATCAACTTTACTGATCCAGTAAACAGAAACAGATCATTAGCATAAATTACTGAAACAACTACCCGATTTAAGTTTAATCAATGTTTGCTTCAAATTCATAATATTTATTGATCGTACGTTAAGTTATTCGTCTTGATGCTCCATAAAAATTATCAAGTTTGTTACTCGATTGTTATTCTCTCCACTCACAGCTTTCAAATAGACGTGTACTTAAAGGACGAAAATAAGGGGCTGTTTCCAAGTTTCGTAACAAAAAATACCAGGTGAAGCAAATTACGTCGAAACAAATTTATTATTCAAAAGAAATTAAAAGTTATCCGGTGTGTTTTCATGTCGTTACATAAAATATTTTTGTTAAAAATTTATGTATCATTGAAAATATAAGTAAATAACATTTTTAGGATTCCACAGGCATTTTTTGCGTAAAACGGAATCCTTATGTATTTAACAATCATGTTTTTCCGACACACTATATGTCATTTTTATCAAAAACTGACTATGTGGACAAAATTGGGCAGAAGTCTTTATTATAAAATATATATTTGCCAGTACTTAACTATGGAAGTAAATCGCGAAAAAATCATTAAATAAATTTGGAAGACACTCTTTGAGTCCCGTGTTATATTGTTTTAGTATCAGTCGGATCCGAATTAGTCCAATAGTAAATCCTATTTTTTTTGTACACTACCCACTTAGAAGAGCCCGGGAAAATTCGCCCAGAATTCCCGGAATATAAGGTATCGAATTACTTTAAAAAGGACTAGAGAAATCTTATCGAAATCAGCTAATATTTCCGCGGGATTCCCGGGACACAAAGTACAGCAGCATTTAAAAAAGAATGTTAGCTATATTTTTACCGAAAAGTATCTCGGAATTTTTCTGCAACCAAACAACAAACGGTCCCAGAAAAAATGCTCGCGGGATTCTTGGGACAATAATTCACACATTTTATATCTTAGAATGTATTTTTTACTTGCAACAGAGTTCAACAGAAAGGCAGATGACCCACTTAATGGAAAGCGGTTTCCATCGCCTATGGACATTTGCAACACCAAAAGTGCTACAAATGCGCTGCTGCTCTCTTAAAAGAGACTAGAACCTGGTCACTAATGCCGGAACACAATGCAAGGTTGTAATGGCGGCATAGTCTAGACCAGGGGTGGTAGCCATCCAGTCAGGCAAATGCCCTACCACCTGGCTGTGGGTTGTTTTGTCGCCTGGCCGCAGGAAAGGACCGCTAAAATTTGCTATCGATCAATGAGAAATCACATTGAAACTAGATATTTTTATATGGCAATTTGATTTAATGTAAGATGGGAATGGGATAAAAGTAACGCAAATATAAGTCTAAGAATTTGCCAGAAAAGTGAAGGTGGTATTTTATAAACTTAAATATGTTATCTACAAGTCACCACTGTTTATTCCTTTAAAGGAATGTTACTAAAATCAATATCACATAAACCCATTATAGACCCCAAAAGTTGTAAGAAAAAATCTGGAAAACTTTTTTTTGTGTAAGGAAGATAACTGAGTCTAAAGAAAGACCACGTCCCTTCAAAGTTAAAAATCCACTTACCAAAGCCTCAGGCTTCAATTTCAGATCTGTTAAGTTGACGTTACCAGAAAATATGCCCACATTTAGATTCTCAGTGTCCAGATCCTGGACGTACTTGCCCAAAAGGCGGTTCAGGATACCGGCGACCGCGCCTTCGAACATCTTGATGCTTTAAGATTGTCACCTGTAGAACAGTAAACAATAAAATATTTTAACAAAAAACGAAAAAAGAACTTACATCCTGAATTCGGTGCGAAGTAGAACATAAAAATATTTTTCAAATTTGTTGTTATTTTTGGAACGAAGTTTCTTATCGGATATTGCTCGGCGAATGCAGAATGCGAAAACCTAAAGGAGTTGAGAACCTCCTCATTTGGAAGTCAATTACAATGACAATACTCGTGACAAGAGTGCTGGTTCATACGCGTCAGCATTGCCATCCTGCGTGGTAATACCTGTATGCTTGCTGGGCACGTTTTCTGTTAGAAATGATCTGGTATAAAATCTGTAATTCTATTAAGATAAATTTAAATACCCTATTTTTAAATAATATATTACATTAAATTATAAAGCAGTGCAACGATGGAAATAACTTGTATTGTACCTATAATTCCTTAAGATATACTAAGGCATCTAGTCAATGGGTAAGGTTCCAGAAGGCTGGCTACGTTACCTCATTGGATCGCCATACTGATCCATTGTCCGAGGTTAAGGAACCAATCTTCTGATCACCCGAAGGGTAGTTGGTTTGATAGATCCTTGTAGAGGCTGATGGCCTCAGGTCCAAGCGTTTTAATCTATTATATTATAAAATTCTAAACATGCCGTGTCTGTATATTGAAGCTATAAAAAAATATATTTCTATGGTTATAACCGATGGAGAACACGATGCATTTTTTTAGATTTATTGTCTGTTTGTTGGGGACTGATGTAAAAACTACTGGGCCACAAATTTGCACTACATGTTATCCTGGATATACCGCGGTATTTTTCTGGAAATGATTTAAAAAGACCAGATTGGAAAAGAAATGTGGAAGTTTTTTGACCGATCGATAACAAATTGTAATAATTACACGACTCTTTTTATGTCGGAAATCTGGAGGAAATTTTCTCCAGAGCGGTTTGAAGTTGTTCTGGTGCATAAAAATTATATTTTTCCGATACAGTTATCACTAAAATGTAAGCTTATATTACTTTTTAAATGGTGTCGTACTTTGTATCCTGGGAATGCCGCGGGAATTTCAAGTCAAGCGTGGTCGAAGTCGCGAGCATATCCTTGTAAAAGGTCCGGAAATGAGAGGCAATATCAATCCATAAATCACTTTAATGTATTTCTCTTCCAATTTACATAGAACACTTGCACAGAACGTACGTAATGTAATCGTGATCTCCGTCGTTTATATAGCGTATTCCAATTATTTTTATTAAATAGCTTTAATTTACAGACGTAGAATTTTATAATATTATTAAGACTACTAATTTAAAAGAAAAATAGTAGTCTTTATATTGATACTTCCCAATCTTTTTTTACATATCTATTATACCATACCATATATTTACATGTTTATCACCCGAGAAATAAGATACGATATAAGTATTTCGATCATTTTTTCATCTATCATACATATAATAAAATTGTACAGGTCGAATTTCTGTACAATAAAAAAAATGCTGAAAACCGAGTCAGGGGGATGTAAGAAGTGAAATCGAACTAACTAACTAGGATTTTTTTCAAATTTTTGTTTCTCTGTTTGTCGGTTTGTCTGTCTGTGTGTACCGGCTAATCTCCGAAACGACTGGACCGATTTAAATGAAATTTTGTATGATGGTAGCTTATATCCCTGGTCAACATATAGGTTACTTTTGATCCCGAAAAATTAAAGAGTTCCCGTAGGATAGTTAAAAAACCGCACCACGCGGACGAAGTTGTATTAACTTATGTTGTAGTGTAACATAAGTTAATACCTATAACCTATGTATGTTGCATCAACAATTTCAAGCATTTTATATGTATATAGGTAAGCGAATACCTACTCATACTCAACATTATACTGCAAGAGAACTAATTTAAACAAATATTAATATGTACCTACCTTGTCAGTTTTTATATAAATGTATCCTTATTTGTAGATATTATACTTTTTCAGAAGATATCATCGTCTAAGATCATCGAAGGAAAATGGAACACGGTTATGAGATATATTTATTTTCATGTATTTCTTGCACACAAAAATATTAACAACAACCAAGCACATAAACGAATCGATCCAAAATAAACAATGCACCAATATTGCGATAAGACAATGTAAACGAACGTCATGAAACATTTTATATGGGCTAGTAAACATTCTTTATTAAATTGTTATCATAGGATTATCTGCGCTGTGTACGTATCATTGATTGGCCGATGTATCGAGGCCAATTTGAACAATAACAATAAAAACATAAATATAACTCTCTCAACTGCCAGGACAGTGGCGGATTTACCAATAGGCTGAGTAGGTTGGAGCCTAGGGCGCCAGATTTTGGAGGGGCGGTAAATTTGGGGTGAATTATTTTTGTGTTACAGAATTTTTTTTAAAAATACCTATTTAGGTTAGAAGGCTAAGGCTTCGTGGTTTTTTTTTACTACCATCCAAAATTCAATTTATATCTCAAATAATAAATAAAAGTGCCTCATATCCACACCGCATCCGTCTTATTGTTCTTACAAGTAAATAAATATAAGTTCCCTTTTGATTTGGAATTTTTATTAAAACCATAAAGTCATATTCAGATATTATAAAAACCCTACATAGATGATATGGCCAAACGTGGACTAAGACATCATCAAACGTAAGAAATTGTTAAAAAGATAGAGAATACCTAAGGTTATTAAACTGAAGAAAATGATGTCAAAAGGTCCCGGCGTATCTGATTTCAAAGGTATTATTTACAAATTAAAAGGTGCCGCGGTCCTTATAAAATATAGGTTCCAAGAAACGGAAACAAAAAAAAGTTCGTAAAATGAAAACTACTGGGCTATGTTTAATTTTTAGGGGACTAAATGGCAACTATTCCGCATCAAACTAAACAAGAATCACGTAAATCGGATCATAAATCTCAGCGTAATCGGTGTACATATGGAACGGAATGGAAAAAATTTCATAAAATTTTTTCATAAAATGAAAACTACTGGGCCAAAGTATGTAAAATTTTTAGGGGACCAATTGGAAGCTATTTCGCGTCGAACAAAAAAATAATCACGTAAGTCGGATCATAAATCTCGGAGTAATCGGTGAACATACATAAAAAAAAACAATAAAAAAAAGATCCCGACGAATTGAGAACCTCCTCCTTTTTTTGAAGTCGGTTAAAAATACAGACAGAAACTAAAGTTGTGATAACCTGACGTTGAAACATGAAATACTGTTTAAAATAAGTAGAAGCGTAGCTTTCCATCGACCAAAAAACTATAGTTGAGCCGCCCGAAGAAGCCACTTTTGAAGTGTCATGTTAATACTGATGAACTAACTTTGTAACAGTATCAAAATAATTTATATCATATTAATACACCATAATTAGCTGTTTTTTAGAAAAATAACTCATGACAACGTTATGTCTGTCAACATTTTTTTTCTCAAATATTAGTGAAGTGAGCTAGAGTGATATATAATAGAAAAGTTTTAAAGTAAATAGTAATTAAGTTAGGCAAAGAAGTTAGAAAAATATGTTTACTTTTGTGTTATACATTGATTTGCAACCACATGTGGCAGTTTGGTTTAAGGCATAAAACTGCCTATTGTCTTACAGTAAACTAGTTTTCGCCGTGGCTACGCCGCAGGTCAAACCCCATTGCGAGCCTCTAGTTTAAAGAGCAAGCATTAATACAAGTTATATTGTATTAATTTTTTATGTTAGTTCTGTTTGCCCCCGGAAGATTCACTTCATTTTATATCGCAAACTATCCCATCTCCCGGGAGTAAAAGTATATATGTCATTTTCGGTATCACAAACTATATAATATGTACAAAATTACAGAAAAATTGATCCAGTACCTCCAGTAGCTTTCAGTAGTTCCGCGAAAATTTAACAGATAAGTACACCGGGTTACTGTCGCATTTTTTTTGATGATGAATTTTTTTATCTATAAACTTGAGAAATGATTGGTCTCCCATACAAATTTTCATCCCCCATTTCAAGCCGTTCTAGTTTTATTTGTACGGTAAAAAATAGTAGCATGTATCAAGTCTCGTCTATCATCTATAAACTACAAAAATGATAAAATGCCTATAATGGCCAAAATTACCAAAATGGCAAATCAGAAAAAACAGAACCTATCCAACGTTCTGGGATAACCTTAACATAAATCGATCCCATAATCCGGTATGAAAAGTAACCCTTGCCCACATATGTATATATTATGTAAGTACCTACTGAGTTTCAGCCCAATCGGCCCAGTAGTTTTAACTTCACACATAACAGACCGACTGAAAATTTTACTTTCGCATTTATACTTTTAAATATAGAAATATGGATAATCATTGAGTTCTTGTTCTTCAGTTCGCGCACAATGAATTTCCATTTGGCTACAGAACCATAAAAAGAAGCATTTAATTAAAAATTGTCGTAAATTGCATTTTTCCATAGGGTTTTTATGATCTGATGACTACATGACTTACGACACCATAAATGATGCTTATCCGTATTTTACGGATCAGTATCTAGTAATTTTGGCAATCATGCAACTCTTATGAGATCGTCATTTTCCTGCGCCTCTTTGTCCATCCATCTGTTTGTATTTATGTCTGCCACAATAATTTTTCTCCAAAAATACTGGGTCCAGTGTCGGAACACCCATTAAAACTCCCTCCGGATCCATTCGCCTAAAGCCAGGCAATCGCTTACTGCCTATGTGCAACGACTGAGACGACCGCATCCAGTGCCGCGAGAGGGTGCAAAGCACCTCGCAGCAAAAAAAATTGAAAGCGCAGAACAAGTCCGCTCCCTCATCTAATTATTTTAAATGCGGGTGAACCCTCCCCTGGGTTACGCTCCCGGCCGTTTGCTCACGCCGTTAGATGTCACCTTTGCTAACCCAGCGCCGGAGTCTTCGTATAATAGGTTGGGAAAAAAGTCTTTTCGCATATAGTATGTATGAACTTGTAATAAGATCTCTTTGGCTATATATACCATTTGTATCTGGCTGGTTTTGGTATCATTAAAAAGTTTTAATTTTAATTTGGAAAATGTGTGATTTTCATTTGTTTTTCTTAATGTTAAAATGAGTGAATCTAATGAAAAAATTCGATACATTTTAAAATTTTGCTACAAAAAAGGTAAAAATGCAACACCAGCCGAAAAATAATTGTGATGTTTATGGACCTAATGCATTATCTGTGAGAGTAGCGCAAATTTGGTTTAAGCGTTTTCAATCCGGAAATTTTAATATCAAAGATGCACGTCGCTCTGGTCGCCCTGTTACGGACAAAATTGATACCATTTTTGAAAAAATGGATCAAGATCGGCATATTAGTAGTTACGATGTAGCTGGAGAACTGGGAATTGACCACAAAACGGTTTTGGCGCATTTGAAAAAAGCTGGGTACAAAAAACGCTCGATATTTGGGTGCCTCATGAGCTCACTGAAAGAAACCTAATGAACCGTATACTCGTTTGTGATTCTTTATTACGACGTAATGAAACCGAATCATTTTTTGAAGAAGGTGATGAAAAGTGGATCACGTACGACAAGAACGTGCGAAAAAGATCGTGGTCAAAGGCCGGTCAGGCTTCACAGACTGTGGCGAAACCCGAGTTAACTCGCAACAAGGTGATGCTGTGTGTATGGTGGGATTGGAAGGGCATTATTCATTATGAGCTGTTACCGCCAGGCAGGACCATCGATTCTGAACTGTACTGCGAACAACAGATGAGATTAAAGCAAAAAGTTGAGAGAAAGCGACCGGAATTATTCAACAGAAGGGATGTGGTTTTTCACCATGATAACGCTAGACCTCACACAACTTAAGCCACTCAGCAAAAATTACGAGAGTTTGGCTGGGAGGTGTTAATGCATCCGCCGTATAGTCCTGACCTTGCACCTTCAGATTTTCACCTGTTTCGGTCTCTGCAGAATTCCTTAGGCAGTGTCAGGTTAACATCAAGGGAGGACTGCCAAAACCACTTGTCGCAGTTTTTTGATCAGAAGCCCCAAAATTTTTATAGCAATGGGATCACGTCCCTACCTACAAGATGGCAAAAAGTTATCCAACAAATTGGCACCTACATACTTTAGTCAAATGTAAATAAACTTATTAAAAAAAAACTTTTAATTTTGTATACAAAATGCGAAGATACTTTTTCCCCAACCTAATATATTAATGTATTATATTGTACATATTCTTTCTGCCTACCCCAACTAGATGTAAAATATACTTTTTAAAGTAATCAATCGTTTTATTTTAATCGATTTGATAATGTTTGACTTCCTATATCGATCCCCATTTTTAATCGAATCATCGTTGAGAGTTCACCTGACTAGCCAAATCAGTTTGATAGATACCATTGTGGCTTTATAACGCGGCTCGACTTTTTGAAGTGATAACTTCTTATGGGAGGGTAAACCGCTTCGTTACGTAACGCGTTACGGCACCAGTCTGGCTGGCTCCCTTTACTCTCACGCAAGTTATCACTTCTGACGGCCCGTGATCCGTTCGTGTGACACACACCGGACAAAGTATCTTTTGCGTTTATACATATAAAGGTTACCTGGATAAAATCGCTTCTTGCGATAAAACCGCGCACTGTATAGAATAGAATAGGACATGACAAAAGAGAACAAGACGGGAGGGACAGAACAAAACAGAATATAATAGAAATAGTACTTGTTGCTACATCGTGTACATACATAAAAGGTGGTAGTATAAATATAGTAGAGAGCGTCCGCTTTCTCGATGAGGGCGTACTATTGGAGGCTGTTAAAATATTTATTCACCTATAATTTTAAGACGTGTACGATAAAGTATTTTAACCGACTTCAAAAAGGAGGAGGTTTTCAATTCGTCTATACGTGTGTTACGCGACTTCTCTCTCTGTCAATTGTGGACCGATTATCAATTTTTTTTTTCGAAAGAGTAGGTAGGTATGGTATACTCCCAAGATTGGCCCCATAGTCACCAAGTCAGAATCTGACAAATGGTTCCCAGAGAATTCGAGAGAACATACATACATACATACATAACTTCACGCCAGGTCCCTTGCGGGGTAGGCACGAACAACAGAGCGCCATACAGGCTTATTTTTACACACCTCACTTGCTTCTTTGACATTCATAGCTCTTGTCATGCACGATCGTCTGTTCTTAAGGCTCCTGACATCACCTTCTGCTAATACACGATCAATTTGATCATGGAAGGTGTGTCGTGGCCTTCCGCGACTTCTGCATCCATCCACTTTTGCATTGTATATCTGTTTAATCATTCTTTCATCAAACATTCTTTCCACATGCCCGAACCACCGGAGCATTCCTTTCCTTAATTCGAGAGAAACTCTCGAAAATTGTAAACCGACTTCTTTGTTACACGATATCTCCGTCAATTGTAGCTCAATTTATTTTACTAGCAAGAATATTTTTCCAAGGTGGTACCAATGTCACAAAGTCAGGATCTGATCAGTGGATCGCAGGGAAATCAAGAACAACCCTTGTTGAGGAGCGTCTACATCGAAGAGTGGTACGGCAAACTCGTACACGCGTGCTAGTAATATAATTTCTATAGACGATAAGTATATTATTTCTATATCTAGTATATGCATTTGCACAACAAAAAAAATATATTTTTTGAACAAATACAAAACTGACTAAAAGAAAGGGTACAATTTAAATGCTCACCAAAAAAAAATTTGTCCCTTAGATTAAGCACCAAATAAAATATATTACTTCATATAAATTTAATCCACTCTATACCGAGGTGCCTAAAAAACAACGTTTTACTTTCCAAAATAAATATACACTCATCAGAATAATTGTACATTTTGTATTTAAATTCTCTTTGCTTACCAAAATGGATAAATGCCCACCAAATATTGTTTTACTAAAACACTAACATTCAAACCGAAAATTACAGTTCTAAATAGTTTAAGTGTAATCAAATTATCCAACCTGAATCCAGAATATATTATTGTTAAACTAAGATTACAGTCGTTTCCCTTTACTTATTTACCCTGCAACCAGCACAGCCGCCACCGGCATGTGAGGCACAGACCGCAGGACGCAATCCCGTCACGCAAGCGTCACACATTGTCACGCTGAAGTACGTGGAATCACCTCTTGAAGCTAGGAATATCCCTATTGGTGAGAAGAGAAAGAGAGTGCGCCCAGCTAAATCTAAAAAACCTCTGTTGATTAAATAATTATTTTCTTTTGTTAGTTTTTTAACAAGTTTATGTGATTGACTGCTTTTAACTATTGTGTTCTTTAAAGTGCCATTGATAAATCTTAAGTACAAATAAATCTTATAAGTACCTATAAATATAATGAAACATAACTTCGTTTGACTTTTGTTTTTTTTTCTACTAGTGATTCATTTTTTACCTACTTCAATCATTTGTGTTGCAGTAATATTAAGAGTGAAGTATTGATTTGTCTATATTATCATGTTTTAATCAAATTCATAAAACAATAAACAAGCAACATATATTATCATGTTTGGAATACGAAATATTATATTTGGTATTAAAACTAATTGTACGTTGGAACGTTTGCTTTTTTGCCTCAGCAAAAATTACTAAATTGGAAGTCGAGAAACAAAATATTGGTAAGTAATATCTGTGTAAAATATTTGGTCTGAAATTAGCTTTAAAGGCGTTTATATATTTTTATGGCATAGCATAAAAAGGAAAATAGCTTCATTTCTACAATACTTCTGGAAACACAATTTGGTGAGCATTTATCCATTCTGGTAGGTATTTCGAATTTATTGGTAGTAAAATAGGTGCATTTCTGGTAGGCGTTTAAACACAAGCCTAAAAGAAACAACAACAGCAAAATATAGTGATTTCTAAGTTTTACTTTGCATCAACTTCAAGATGTTGTAGAAAGAAGTCGGTTAAATATTTATTTTCTGCTTTTTAGTTTGAAGTCGATTTTTTATTTGTTAAAAAATCTATCCTATTTTAAGCTTAAATGGATTATCTAATTTTAATGCATTTGCCGCAATGTAAACAGCATTGTTAGGTACAGAGCTCATCCATTGAGTCATGAAGAACTGTCTCTTCACTACAGGGCGATGCCCGAGACGGTCGGCTATTAAACCCCAATCTGCTAAAGAGGCCACCCGTAATAATGCGATCACAGAGCGCAATCCATTTCGTTGCGTCGTAACCATTAAAATGCTAACGAGCGGACGACAATATAAAATGTGATTAAAACAAAAACCAGACGTAGCTATTTCCGTGGAGAGGCACGCGCCTTTGTGCGTATATGTGACTATTTTTATTTACACTTACATGCATACATATTATCACGCCTACTTTCTATAAGGGTAGGCAGAGACTACGGATATCCACTCGTTATGTACGATCCTGAGAAACACTTTTCACTTCATCTACATTCAATAAAGGTCAAACGCTTCATACATAGGTAATTGTTACGGTTATTTGAGCTTCTTTTTACCTGAACCTTCTGTAACGCATCTGTAATTTGATCTTGGATCATGGAAGTATTTTGACAAAAGTATGACATTTGCAGTCGTCAATTTACTTTTAGTCTCTGCAATTTAATAATGTACTACTGCTAATGCTAAATTATAAATACTAACAAAAACAGGTTAAATCCTGTATTTTAAATAAGTAATATTAAGCCTAAGTTTGGTCCTTCGAGCCGGACATGACCCAGCAACCTATTATAATGTTCGCTGGTTCATGTCCGATAGGTCGCCTATGGAAGACGATGTAGGTATTTTGATGCACGGACGAAATTTAACACGACGAAATCGAGTGGTATTATATGTATATACCAATAATTAAAATACTCAATTTAATACAATATGTTCGAATACCGCAGTGATCGCATGAAAATTGACACAGTCAAAATTGTAATTGTTTGGTATAAATAAAGGTTTATTTATACCAAAAAAAAGTTTCAATTCCCTAATCGCTCCCTGGGCACCCACCCACACATCATTACGGACAACGGCTAATCTTGTTCTTTAGCTAAAAGCTACACGTACCTGCCAAAAAGATTTTGTTTCATTCAATTAGAAAAATAAATGATATCATCCCTATTCTTAATGAATACATAAATGTGAAAGACAGTCTATACCCATGTATTTTCGTGAAAATAATGGCACGGCTCTAGTTTATTATAATTTTTAACGTAATACTTCGTTCTGCAGTTTTATTATAAAAAGCATTTGATCGTAAGTACTCCATATCCCAAAAATACAACTATTTATTGTTCAAAGAAATTTTCGTTAAAAGTCATATTCAATTGATACAACCACATTTTTTCGAATATTAGATTAGGAATTGTTCTCATTGAGATATAACATGTCTTATACGACCTAAGATTGTTCTGTTCATCTCTAAGTTGTGAATTTTTGCTACAGACACACAGTTTTAAAGATTTTAGAAGCTAATACCCGATGAGATGGAGACCTTGGCCAAAAAAAATAATTCAAGACCATCGTCCTGATTTTTATGATGTAACTAACGACATACCTACGACTATGTATATTTTTATTAAAGCTGGGTACTTATATGGTGACCATACCTAGTCTTTCATTTTATCGCAGTTTCACTCAATTATTGTGAAACAGCGTATACTTTACAGTCTCGTTACGTAGATTTAAGTAGTTTCTAAAAAAACATATTAACATACGAAAACGAACGAACAAACTGACGAAAACATACAGGCTCCGTTTTAGTTTGCAACAAAAAATGACTGCGTAATCCTAAATTAAGTTCTACCTACTGAGCATGAGACTGTATGTGAAATTACATACCTGAAACTCAAAATGGTATCTGCTCTCTTTGTCTTGCCTAATAAGTTTAATATACGAAGTACCTACTTACATAGTATTCCAATGGGCTGTGATCATCCAAAGTTACTTACGTCTTTAACTTCTTATTAATATAGAATTTAATAAACGGTAGGCCTACAAATTTCTACACAAAGACGTCTACCGTAAAACATAATGCATTCTAGGTTAAAGAATGAATTTCCCCAATCAAATACACCTTTCTTACTCATACAAGTCAGAAACATTGATATTCAACACGACCAATGTCACGGACATAAACTTGTATTCAATTTAAAGAAACCTTGTCAAGATTAAAGGTCACAAGACAGGCGCAATATCCTTACATTTGTTATCAGTACATTTGAAAGCTATTAATAGAATTGTATCGAGGGGTAGCATCGTAACAAAATCAATAATACAAGTGAAAACCCCAAAATAACAATTTTGTCTCTTATTTCATTAATAAAATAAAAAATAAATTAAATCGTGATCGTTTATAAGAAAAAAAAGCATCTATTACAAATAAAACTAAAATTCTGTTTTTAAAATATATGGTTCAAAAATGCAATGAAACCTTATTTTAACAGCTAAATGAGCATAAATATGCTTACCAGAGATAAAATCACATGATCTTTCCAAAAATATCCAAATTAAGAGACCAGGGTCGTACTGCGTTTGGACCCCCTGCAGACCAGGGGCTGTACTGACTGGTTTGACAGATGTCACTATAAAGCGCATGACGATTTTCCACGCTTGCGTGCTCCATTGGAAAATTGTAGAAAACATGCCGTTCGATACAGCCCTCCGCGTGACTATTCCACGGTAGAATGGGTTGCAATCGATTAAAAACATTCTTCAAATCATACCAAAATTACGATAAGTAACTATCATAGCACCTGCATTTTGTAGCGACTTAAGTATAGAGATTCGTTTTTAAAAATTGTCGTTGCTTCTATGCCTAGTCCTCTATTGTGGCATACGTCCTCTGGCAGGCCAGAAATAATCATGTGATACTTCACACAATCCTTTTGCATAGAAGCTTAGTCTGTACTTGAGCGACATAAGCAAGAGCTGCGTGTCACGGAGATGAGTACCTATGCTGTGGTGGAAATGTGAAGTCAGTGACAGGCTTGACATAGCTAACAAATTGCAAGACTGTCGCCTACATTGGTTACTTGGGGAATAAATGTCTAACCATGCCGCTTTGACCAGGCCCCGGTCGAAGGGCCTTGCCCCTCGCCTAAGAAATACTAGTTTGACGCCCTGAAGGATGACATGCGCACCAATGGTCTCAATACAAAAGATGTCGAAGACCACACGAATGGTGAAGAAAAACTAGGAAAGTAGATCCTGAGCATCGTAGTAAAAGCAACTGGGATTTAACGCTTAGATGACGATGACGATCTTTCACACCATTGATTAATTTTTTTGGTCTCTCTTTGATATTATGCTATGCATCAGTTACCAATATTTTGAACCAACTTTAAAAAAGGAAGGGGAGTCGTAATTCATATAGATATTTTAATTACATGATTTTCATTCCTACCTTTTTCCATGTCTTGTCCATGCTACCTTATTTCTCTATATAACTTTTAGTCGTGAACCAAGTATCGGCATATTGTGAAATCAGCAACTTCCCCCGCTCTGTCAGTCTTATCTCTATGTTAACTCTAAATGATGATGTTTATTTATATATTTTACTAGCTGCGCCCCGCGGTCTCTCTCGCGTGGTGATTGAAAATCGTCATAATTCCAAAGTAAAAGAATTTTTCTAAAACAAAAGTAGCCGAAGTTACTCCTTATTACATCAGCTACCTGCCAATAAAAGTCCCGTCAAAATCGGTCCAGCCATTTCAGAGATTAGCCGGAACAAACAGACAGACAGACAAAAATTGTAAAAAATGTTATTTTGGTGTATGTACCGTATTCATATGCATGTAGTAAAAAGCGGTTATTTCAATATTACAAACAGACACTCCAATTTTATTTATATGTATAGATATAAATTTTTAATGCTTAATAACATTCATTTATAGTGTAGGTAGTCTAATATAATATTATATGGTGGTTTTGTCCACAGGATGACAGTAGGTCTTTACAATCATATACCGATTAAAGCCTTTTTCCTTAACATTTTCTTACACTTGTCACTTTACGTGTCATTGGCAAAATCAATGCCTATGCGTTGGCACCATTTGGAACAATCATATAGAAGTCACCAATTGAAATAAGAAGGCTCGTGCTGTAATTGCATTATGTTTGCAAAGTCAGTTTGTAGGTCGGTAAATAGATTTGAGCTCATATCTACACAGATTGGATTGGAAATTCAATGAAAGGCCATATCTGGTTCTTATTATGTAGTAGAGATCCAATTATTCGCATATTTTATCGTAATAAATTGTATTTATTACAAATCTTAGAAGCGTCTTTGACACAATGTTCAGTAATGTTAGGATATAAAATAATTATTAATTGAGTTATAATACGTAAGGTGACTTTTGACACAGACTATTACAGGAAAATAAGTGCATGTCGGCCCATGCCCACTGAAGGGTTCCGTCGAGGCTTCGAATGTCCACTGTTGCGTTATTTGTCTATTCTCTAAAAAAACCTTTAAATACCCTATATACATTGAGATATGATCTAAGCCTATATAAATAAGAAATACTAAATGAACTTGTTCAAATAAATTTATAGATAAAATTACATTTAAATTCTTGAAAATATAGCTTTCATTATACGTAATTGCGAAAATCTAAAAATTATTATACTATATTAAGGCAGAAATTTAACCGAATTTAAAATAAAATAATCGCTGTTTAGCCATATATTTTTGGCAATTATTTTATTATAACCGTCGGTTAAATGTCTATGCACACCAGCCTAAAAAAGGTATTATAATAAATACAATTAAAAACTAAAAATAAACAAAGTTGTACGTGGCTTGTACTATTTAGTCTGGTGTGCACCAGATGTGACACAGATTTAACCAATGGTTAAAATGAAATGATCGCTAAAAATATATGGCTAAACATGGATTATTTTATTTTAACCACCGGTTAAATATCGGTGCACACCAGCCTTATAACTTAGTTTATTTTTAAATAAATTGTATTTTCAAGATATGTAAAACATAAGCCAATGATGATGTTTCATAATGAATCAAATAAATATTTTTTTCTATTTTATCATAGGTTAATTATTTGATCCCAAATTCGTACAATGGCCTCTCCCCTCGACTAATTTAGTGGAAAATACTGGAATAAATTTAATAAGTTCTTGGCAGTTCGGATACGGCAGTTCCGTAGAGGAAATGTAAAAGGTACAAACATTTGAATTTGTATTAGAAATAGAAAAGTATATTTATAACTTTGCGTTAAATCTGGCGATCAGATAAAGTTCCAACTTTTTCTTCCATTCACAGAGTAAAACGCAGGTTCGCAAGGCGAACATGATATATAAACCACAAAAAGGATAGGGATGGTATAAATAATGCACAAAATAAACATAATTCTTTTAATTATTAGGCTAAGGTATATAGAATACACATTACAAAGGCACAAACAGTTTGTACATATGTATTGCAGTGTACTAGCTTGTAGATGATGTAAACGTAGACAAGTGAGCACTTCATAAATTAATAGAAGGGCTCGATTGCTGTAAAAATCAAAACCTATAAAGTGATAAAAACATTATTTTGTAATTTTTAGGAAAAAAAATGGTTTAAGGTCAATATTCTGCATATAAACAAAAAATGAGTTTTTTTGTTTATATGCAGAATCTCATATTTCTGACATAATTTATATAAACAAAAAAGCTTCCAAAATCAAAATTATGCCTTTTAACTTTTCAACTGCTTAAATTCTCTTTCATAACCACTTAAACTAGGACTGAGGTGTACGTGGCGGCAGATAACAAGCATTGCACGACCCAATGGGAACTTGTGGCGCGAAGCACGAGCTCGGGCAGACCGGGCAAGCCGACGCATATGAGCGGGAATACGCGCACTGCTCTGCTGTTGACCATTGGGATGCGGATGCGTTCTGGAAGGAAAACCAAAAAATAATAGCTAAAAGCTCGTGAACTAAACTGTCATTTTTATGTTTTAAAGTAAATATAATAACAGGCAAAGAATCTAAATAATATACTACAGTGGATGTTAAACTAAAAATAACTTACGTAATATGCATAATTATTTCTAATGGGATATTAATATTCTAAATAACATATTTGGTTTTAGGAAGATACATTCTACAATTTTTTAACCGACTTCCAAAAGGAGGAGGTTCTCAACTTGGTCGGTATTTAGACCTAAAACTTTACTTTTTATTGTTAAATTCACTACAATAATAAAGAAAATAAGTCTATAGTCTACACATTTACCTAGCAAAACATCCAGACGAGTAGAAGACAACCTGATTTTAAGTAATATAATGAATGACGTGTAGTTTATGTCTACGTAGGTATTTATTATTGATAGCCTAGTCAGGAAGTTTATTTTCTGCGAATAATAGTTACCAGTCTCTTAAAAATATGGTTGATGGCTCATTCGATCCGGAATAGCATCTGGAAAAAGGAGTTTTTTTGGATTTTTTCTCCCAATAAATATTACAATTGTTATTAACAAAAAAGTGAAAAAAAAATTGCCGTTCAGCTTTTTGGGAAAATCTCAAAAAGTATGAGAGATATCTAAAATATTATAAAAGTTTCTGAAAGAAAAGGAAATTTTAGTAAAAAGCTTCTCGTCTCCCGAAATCGTAGCACCAATATTTATATTTTTTATCTAACGTTGAAAATCGGGTTCTGCGCGGCAGTTTCGACATGCGCGCGCCGCTACTTTAATGAACGCAAGTTTTAAATAACAATAAAAATTGAAAAAACGATTGTAGTGCTGTCTATGTTGCTAATCCATCTATTCCAAGTAAACGACATCTTTTATCGGGATAAAACGTATCCTTTTACATTGTCTTTTTTGCAGTCGGGTTTATTTTGTTGCCTATATACCCGTACAGTTCTAATTTTCGGTTTTCACATTTCTCTCTGAACGGTGCATACAGGTAAATGAACATGTCGTTGTCAAAAAGGCTACACACCCTTATAAATTAGCGCTATAATACATTACTATTAGCACCTATGCTTAGAATAGAATAGAATAGAATAGAATATACTTTATTGTACAATAAAAATTATGAAATAATATACAAGAACAGCTTAGAATTTGGTACAAATGGCGGTCTTATCGCTGACAGCGATCTCTTCCAGACAACCTTGGGATGGAGAGAGAAATATGGCACAAAGCTAGGGTAGGGTTTGCTGCACAATACGTTAAAAGTGTTACATATTCTATATATTATTATTATTATTACACATATGGATTTATATACACATGATTAAATACATAAAGCATAGTAATATTATATATATAAGTATACATATACATACATATATATATAAGTATACATATATATATATATATATATACATACATATTACATATATTAAAAGCAGTACATATTATATAATAATTCAATAAAATATAGCATAAAGATTATAATAACATAAATTATACTTTGAGATAGTAATCCTTGACAAGCCTATTAAAGGCGGATAGGGATTGGGCTTGCCTTACTTCCAGTGGAAGCATGTTCCATAATTGGACAGCTTGAACACTGAAAGAGTGATTATAAAACCTTGTTGTATTGAGCGGTGTCTCTAGTCTCATATTCACTGATGACCTGAGGAATTTCTCCTGATTGAAAAATTGGAAACGTTCCTTAAGATAAGGAGGAGACTTGGGACTAAGCAATACATTGTATAATAGAGACAGGATGTGCGTATTCCGGCGAAGGCGGATAGGGAGCCACTTGAGCTTAGTGCGAAATTCAGATATATGATCATATTTGCGCAAACCAAATATGAAACGTATACAAAAATTCTGGAGTCGCTCAAGTTTATCTAACTGGTATTCTGCGAGGTCGAGATAGCTGGCATCGGCATAGTCTAGAATGGGCAAAAGAAGGGATTGTGCCAGTGCAACTTTCGTGGTATGTGGCAAGAAATTCCGCAGTCTCCGCAAGGAAGCTGCGGAAGCGAATAATTTGCGACTAATCTCTTTAAGTTGAGGTTCCCAGGATAAGGTTTTGTCAATATGAACCCCTAGGTTTTTCACTGAATCAGCGATAGGGATTTGGATTCCGTCGAATGTAACGGGGGGCAACATTGGCCAGTGAATTTTCGCAACCAACCTCGAACTCCCAACAACAATACATTGGGTTTTCTTTGGATTCACTGCTAGTCCATGAGATCTACTCCAGTCTACGATCGATGATAAGTCCTCATTTATGATCTTAATAGCATCTGAGAGTTCTTCAATAGACGCATGCGTATAGATTTGGAGATCATCTGCATAAAGGTGGTAGGAGCATCGAAGATTGTTGGAGATAGAATTTATAAAAATTGCGAAAAGTAGAGGAGATAAGACGCCACCCTGTGGCACGCCGGCAAACGTATCGCACCAGGATGAATGGGATTCATCAATACGAATCCGCTGCCGCCGGCCAAACAGGTAATTTCGAAACCACTCAATTACCTTTGGAGATATGTTAAGAGAGTAGAGTATACCGAGCAGGATGTCGAAGTCAACAGCGTTGAAAGCATTGCTGAAATCTAACAAGGTGATCATTGTCACTTTGCCTTCATCCATAGCGAATCTTATGTCGTCGGTGATTTTGACTAAGGCAGTAACAGTGCTATAACCAGGGCGGAAACCGGATTGAAAAGGGTTAAGGAGATCGTTTATATTTAAGAAAATGCTTATATGCTTACCTTAATAAAAGCAGCAAGGGCACAGTGTACGATATCATAAGCTGGGCAGTTCAAAATAATGCCTTGTGCAGGAAGATCTTTATTCAAGCAATCTGTCTTCAGATGCTGGACGGCCGTTGACCACTCCGGTTGGTCTTTGGCAAACTGGTCGAAGTAAGCAGACACCTTCTGCTTGTCTACATTGGAGCCATCCAGCCACCCTGACTCACGGAAGATACAGTTCATTCTGTCACACTAAAATTGGAGAAATACTAAATTGATTATTATTTATCAGACATTTTTGAAGTTTTTTTATGTACAAACTAAAGTAACTTTTAAAATATAATTTTTTTTTTTATTAGAGGACAGCGTGACCAGAAGGCTGCATTGCCACGTTATATGGCAATGCTGATTCAGTGAAATACAATAGCACAAATATATATTTTATAATCCCATTTTAAAGTTCAGGTGTTGAAGCAGCCTTGCGAGCTTTTCAAAAGTATCGAAACTTTAGGGCGTTCGTATCAACCGTAATTCTAAAATGCGCCAAGTCATACATAGACTGTCTCACGAAAAAATTCTCACAGACGGGGCGCTACGGTCGTGCAACGGAATGTTGAAAAGATAAAATAATGTTACAAAGATTGAATATTAGTAAATAGTGTAATAATATATTGTAAAATTTACATTCAAATACTTGATAAATACAACATAACGTGGCTGGGCTGATCTATTATTATAATAATTAGTTTAATTTTTACCAAGGGACTTGTTCCGTGCGATGATGCACTCTTCATTTATGACATTATAACTTCTTATGGGAGGGTAAACCACTTCGTTACGTAACGCGTTACGGCGCCAGTCTGTCTGCCTTCCCTTTCTCTCACGCAAATTTATATATATACAATCTACTCATGGTATTATTATCTATGATGTGCTCTTTGCTCTACATGATTAGATGTCATATCATTCATATTCATGACGCTTTTTGACATTTTAAGGTCTCATACAAAGAGTACATTGAATATATAGAGAGTCTCATATAGAGTTAGAGTAAGCGTAGGCTTCTTTAAGGTTCTTAAAGAAGCCTACAAACTTACTCCGTATAAAAAGGACCGATAGACGTTACTAGTGTACCACAGAATGGCAATATCCGACGAACAATCTTACCTCGGAAGTAGATTTGTCACATTTCACGGAAACATCATGTTTTATGACTTTCGGATTATGGAGGCACGCGTAAATCTGAAAAAGACATAGAACTATAATTTTTATGAAAAATTATTTGGTTGTTTGTATATAAGGAAGACAAAAATCTATGTATTTTTAAACAAATAATTGCTTCTACTATCCTTTTCTAACTAGGACCATGTGTTACGTTTTATATTGTAACATTTTTTGCTTTCTTACTTTATCTGTGAATCGCTTTTATATACATCCAATATATCACTTACCGAATCAGGTGTGAATCCGCAATAAACCCTTGATGGATCCGATGGCGTATCACCCCATGCCTGAAATGAAATGAATTTTATTACAATTAATTATATTATTATGCCTTTGCTACACCTACGCCGTAATGTTTTATTTAACGCTATATAATAAAGTCATAACGCAAATGGATCCAAGACTTTCATGCGTTATTTGAGATGCGACATTGTTCACGATATGAAACATCGACAGATGATTTGTATATATTTCTAGGATATGCTCGCGACTTCGTCCACGATGGACTTGGAAAGTATCGCGGCTCGTTTTAGTGAAAACTGTGTCGAAATAAACTAAGTTGCACTGCACCTCAACAATTACAAATCGATCCTAAGAAAATCCCGCTGGATTCGTAGAATAAAAACCGCATCTAAATCGGCCTAGTAGTTTTTACGTGAATCCCGAAAAAACGCACAGCAAATCTAAAAAAATTGCATCGTGTTCATCGTTTTACAATTTTAACTAAACACGGGTTTTTTACAATTTTAACTATAGATACACAAATGTAGCTAAGCGTAAACGCGTTATTTTTTAACGCTATAAATAAGACTCATCTGAACACGGTACTCGTTTACGGTACGGTACGTTTACGGTAATAGGTTAATTGTTAGTGACGACTAACAATAATTAACCTATCTTCCTTATTATCCCCACCATAAATACGCATAAAATCCATCGCCACATCTGCATGAAAGGGTCACTAACACTAGCATTATCCCAAACGGAGCAGGGACATCGACTGATTACAATTTCACATAATTTACATTAAATTATATTAAGTATATAGTATAAGTCGAATTACAATCGGTTAAAATTTATCAGTAAATTTAAGTAAGAAAACCTTAAACTTTAAGAATATTCAAAATAATTACTTACCACAGCTAAAAATGCGAAAATAGCGACCACTCCGTACATTTTAAGATCGTAAACTAGTAATGACAATAGTGAATAAACTAAAGTTTAAACGATCTCAAGCGATAATGATATCATAGGTCGAGGCGGGTCAGACCGGAGTTTTGTGGCATTTAAATTAGATAATGTTGTCATAAACATTGCTTTTGCGGACAACCTCGATTATGCAGCTAAATATAGGTACTCGATTTTAATATTTATTTTTCTTTTGTAATTTTTTTTTACTATATATAATTAGTTATATTATATTCTATTTATAATCCCGTCAGACTATAACTAGAATACTGTCACCGTCACCGAATAGGTCACCGTCTTATATGGGTATGGTATAAAGGTTGACTGGTTAAATCGTTAAATTACCTTACTTTCTTTTATCGCTGGAGTACAGCAGACAGGCAGACAGCCCACCTGATGGGAAACGGTTACTGTCACCTATGGGCGTCACCAAAGGTGTCACTTACGCGCTGCCGGCCTCGAAGACATTTTGACACCTTTTTTAAAAAACCCCATATTGTAGCGCTGTTGGAAAACCACTGCTGGGAGGTCATTCCAAAGAGAAACGTTCTAGAGAACCGTTGCGTACAAGAGCGAAGCGGCTCAAGGAAGTGGGGATGAACGCCCAGCCGATGGCGTGCGGTGCGGTGGTAAAAAGAAGGCGAAGGCACCATTCTGAACAGTTCCTTGGAACACTCTCCGTTATATAGTCGGTATAATACGCAGAGAGACACGAAGTCTCTTCGAAGGCCAAGCGTATCTAAACAGTCTGTGAGTATGGGATCGTCGACAATGCGAACGGCTCGACGTTGAATACTGTCCAGGGGACTTAGCTGGTAAGCGGGTGCCCTGGCCCACAAGTGTGAGTAGTACTCCATATGCGGCCTCACCTGGGCTTTGTAAAGCACAAGGCGTTGCCGCGGAGTGAAATACTGCTTGGACCGGTTTAGCACTCCCAGCTTCTTGGAGGCAAGTTTTGCCTTGCCTTCAAGGTGGCCCCTGAACTGTACATCATTTGCAAGGTCGACACCAAGGATCCCAATTGTCGTATCCGAACGAAAAGTTTAATGTCATGTATCCAAACATTTTATTCACAGTTTACCAAAGACAATATGATCTATGCTCTCTTCTCTCTGCCTAGCTTTGGTAACGGATGTCTGATTAAGGGATTTAAAATATATAGAAGATTCCAATTAATTATCTTTTATTTAATACACAACACCAATACTCTTCGAGGTGGTAAGGGGTGTTCCTTGGAATAGAAGCGCATGTACGAATGGGGTTTTCTTGGCTGAGAATACACAGACCTGTCTTTGTGGGATAGAATTGGACAAGGTTTTGTCTTCCCCACTCAGCGACTCTCTCTCTCTAAGGAGTTCTTTACCTTAGACACAAGTCTAAAGTATATAAGTCTAAACTGGGGCCTAATTCTGCTATTACTATCTCTCTAAAGCACCGGCCACTATCGTCTCAATTGTAAGTTTGCCTGCTTCCATATTCCACTATATCTAAGATTACTCGCGAAATAAATGTTTAAAATTTTGGTAGCTTTTCAATACTCGTTTCGGCTAACGCCATTTCCGAAAATGGTGTAGTACCAATTTTCTCTACTATTAGACGATATCGAGAAGATATTGTGGATTTAGTACAATACGATTTTTTGGCACTAGCGCAATAAAATCGAATATCTTCGCAACGCCAAGATGTTAAAATAGCAGAATTGGGCCCCTGATCCGTTGTCCGAGGTAGGCATCGATTCTCTGATCACCCGAAGTCTTTGAGCCATTTGATTGCTCTTTGTAGAGGCTCATGGCGTCTATTAGGTCAGCTTGGATTTTGCGTAATTTAATCATAATAAATATGCGCTTGGCAGTCCGTGTACGACTAAGGGTTCCGTAAAAGTGATTATCACATTATTTGGCAACAGAATTAAAAACGAATTTAATCTAAAGTAAGTAACTCATATCTCAAAACTACTCAATGTACTTATTACATATATTGTTCAAAACAATTTTGTCATTAAAAGTATTTCTTACGCTCTACAATTTTAATTTTTTGAGTAACTACTTTATAGTTAGTTTAACAGTTAAAGGGAGGGGGGAGTCAATATTTTCAAGTATTTACGTAGTAACAAACTCAGTCGTTAATGGAACAATTGCCACGACACCTGCACGTCACTTTATTATTTGATTTCGAATCCTTACAGTGAGAGCATCGCTTATGCTATTGTTTGCCCAATACTTATTTTGTTACACTTCGGTGAAGGCAAACATCGTAAAAACAGCTATTCATCTCGTATAGTGATATGTGAAGCAGGCCAATTCGCATTGGGAAAGCGTGGTCAGTATAGCGTGCCGTAACTTGAAATGGGAAGGGTTTATATTTTCTTTACAAATAAGGTAATTCTCTACAACCAATTTGACAATAAAATTGTTCCATTTTTCTGTCCACATTCGAGTATTCGTTGTTTGAATGAGACTTTAACGACTTACAAATGTCCGTCGGCAATTAATGGTGACCACTTTCCATCAGGTGGGCCGTCTGCGTCTCTGCTGAAAATGCAATAAAAAAATCAAATCATCAAAAGAAACGACATGTGGCAACAATAAAAAATATACTTATGTTATTATCACAAAAATCATTAAACTATACATCTTCATCTCTTATTGCAAAGAAGTCCTTTTTAAGAACAGGCACCGATTCATCATCCTTAACATTAGATGGCAGTCTATTTTCAAAATGAGGATACTTGGGATGCCACCAATCAAACACGAAAATGTTCACAACAGTATCCAAAATGACTGAACATTCCGGAAGAATCTTCTTCGAGACATTGTGGAGGCCTGTATTGAAGCCCAAGTGCATCTTGTGATGGCGGAACCCTTGTGATAGTACCACACTCACTGATGACAAGGTCATACCCATTAGTGGAGGAATTGCGTGAAAGCTTTGGCAAGTTACCTGAAAAACATATATATTATTTACTTTAAACACAGAATTATATAGTATTACAAGCAACACAGTAAATAAATAAACAACAAAAATAATTAAATAATGTGTTTACGTTTGTTATGACTATTTTCACTTATAATAAATATTATTGACTTTCAATTGATAAAAGACTTCGTGTTATATAAATGTTAAAATACATAGAATTTTTACTGGTCAAAGGGTTTTCTTGAAAAGTGCATATCGCGAGTGTTTAAGGAAATTATCACTTCACGGAAGACTCACTAACATTGTTCTTGGTGAGTGAACCTATTAGTTCTTACAAAAAGTGAGTATAAATATTAAAGCATTGAGCACATTTATACAGAGACAACATTAAATAAAGAAAAATACATATAAAGCTGACACGTGTTTTACTCATGACTGTCTAACATGATTTTAACTTGGGTTTGTTGATAGGGTTTAAAGCGCGGTAATTTATTTAATTTTGGTCATTCCGACGTTTCGGCCTTTCAGTTGCCGTGATCACGAAAGACAAAGATTTCTTCTTTCTTTTCTTTTTCCTTTCACCCATTTTAATATTATATAAACATTTTAGAGCTAGGAGGAATGTTTGCTGAAGAGTTTCTTGCGCCGCTTCTTCTCTTCAAGCCATAACAAGTTGTGAAGGGATTGTAAATTATATTAGGCTCCCATAGAGTAAATAATAACCATAAACAAAATTAAAACTAAATAATTAAAATGAACTAGTTGGCGGTAGGCTAAATAAAACTTTAAAAATACTCGTTGACAATTGTCATCTTTGTCTTCCGTGATCACGGCAACTGAAAAGCGGCCGAAACGTCGAATTAACCAAAATCAAATAAATTACCGCGCTTAAAACCGTTACAATGTAGTATTGTTGAAACTAAAAATAGTCTTCTTTGAATTTTATTGAAGAGTTATTTTGTAAAGACAGGTAACAAAGGTTGCTAATAGGGTTGTAACGGAACTTCGCTTCCACCTCCGTTACTGCGGAAGTTCCGCAAGTAATCGTACCTCCGCCTCCGCATCCGTGTAATTTTTGCGGAGTCATAACGGAGGTTTATTTACTAATCATACGCAAGCAGCGTCGCTCGTGACGACTCAGCCCACTCAGCCGTCCGGCCGCGCGCGGCAAATGAACAAGCAAGAATCAACGCGTGCGCGGCGGGAACGCGGTTGGGGTGGGGCGGGGGTCGTGCAAACGTCATTTGTCAAATGAATGATACGCCACAGGAATCAACCTGTCGAACTGCTTGGACGCGTTAGACGTAGTACATACGTATTTGATTTAAAATAAATATTTTGTACTATTGATAGTTTTAATAAACCATAAAGTACTATTTTTTCTACATCCACTTTCACTTTCACTTCCGCCTCCGCCTCCGCCTCCGTTAACCTCCGCATCCGCGGAGGTAAAACCTGTCGCCTCCGCATCCGCCTCCGCTAAGAAGGCCTCCGTTACAACCCTAGTTGCTAAGATACTACAAGATATATTTAAATATAAAAGAACAATTACAAACCAGTATTTACAACAAGTTTTATTATCTATTATAAGTACTTAAATTCTATAGCAGGTAGTATTCCTAAGTCACAAATATTTTTGGTCTTTCTTTTAAAGCTAATGCTTAATTATAGCTATCCAAATGTTATAGCTTTTAATAACACTACAGCTTCTCTACAGGTCCATATATTTAATAGACATATTTGTAATTTATTTGCCAACTTTTTCTTCCGTTTACACCTGCGATTCTAAATTCGAAACATGATTTTAGATTTCTCAACACTACCACATAACTATAGCGATCATTTTTCACGCCTTATGTTAGACAGGAATACGATCAAGTGTAAATAAAAAAATATTTTTCTCGTTATCTTACTCTTCATCAGCTTGGCTTCGTAACTTCTAGATCTAGGGATACCAATTTGATCCTATTTACAGAACATATTTCTAAAAGTCATGACTCGCAAAGTCAAATTGATATAATTTATAACGATTTTTGTAGTCTTTGATAAAGTACCACATAAACTGATAATAAAAAAAAATCGTTTAAAAAAACCGACTTCAAAAACTAAAAAGTATAAAATAACTGAATAATATAAACCAAAAAATAAATATTTAACAGACTTTTTTCTACAACATCTTGAAATTGGTGCCAAGTAAAACGAAACAAATTTACAAAATATAGGAAACTGACACTAACTTCAAAAATCATCATGTATTCTTTCACACAATCCATTCATATTTTTTTGATCTACCTGGTTTGGTAGATAAGGTTCATTAGAAACTAATGAAACACCATTTCCTTGCATACCTGCAAAACTTGGGAATCTTCCTCAGGATTAGCGTCAATCCTGCCAAGTTCTTCTATAAAATCAGCAGTTGCAGCCATCTCCAAAGAGTGTAATTTTTTAAACTTAAAGTAAATGGACCAATGGGATGGCCCTTTGCAGTACCAGACATTACTACACCTTCGCTTCACTAATTCATGAGGCCTAGAATTTAAAATGAATATAAGTCAGTAACTTCTAAAGTTAGAAAATGAATTTAACAATTTGTTTTTGAAAGAGGGTGTCCCATATTACTACTAGTATCATGTTAAATAAAGTAAACAGTAGATATTTGTTGAATGGGAATGCCTAATTGTAGATAACTCTAAGAGATAAATATTTATTCATATATAGATGGAGAAGTAAAGGTGTCCACCTAACCTCACTAAATTAAAGAGGACCACAGTTACAATATTATCCCATTAAATAAATTAGATTATGTTAATAGAATTAATACACTATCCAGGCTATTGAGAAATGTAGTGTAGAACTCCAATGGTTTAGGAAAGAATTAAAATGCAGCCTGGTGAACCAACAACAAACATAAGCCCTCAGTAGGCACTCTATGATGACAGTGGAGGATTCTGATATAAAATATGGTGCAAACTTGGAGATGCTTATGTCCAGCAGTAGAGTGATTAGCTGATGATAATGATGAATATCCATGCAACCTTATAAATCGGCACATCAGAAAGGACGAACAACAGTTTCAACAAAGAACACAACATTTATGCTGTAATCATTATTTCTGACAGTTTGTACAGTAATTGATATAAGGAGTTTTCTAGTGGTGGAATATCAATAAGGCAGTGAAAATATTTTTTATGTCACTGTGAAATCACTGGCGAAAATCACTGTCCAATATTTTCATATGTGACGATTATTTTGTGCAAGAGCTGTATTTTTTTCTGCCCATTACAAGTCATGGAAGTAGTCAATAAGTTACAAGTACTAAAATAGTAACTTGAGTTAGTTTATTAGCATCAATTTTTATTGATAAGTTTTACAAATAAACTTTCCTTCATACGTCATCAGGCTTGGGACTGTAATATTTTTCATTGGCATATTTAAAAGTGCATTGAATCAACTTAATCTACTTTATGATATTAATAATTTTAGTTTTTTTATAGGTTCATTTGGTTTAAGTTATGAGTATAATATACAATATTTGTTATTCTGGGATTTTCTATAATGATTCTATTATGGAGACATAATTATTAATAACTAAGTTTAATGAGTCACTATTATTACACTATTTATTAATGTATGTGTTACAAAAAACATATTTAGTAAAAAAATGCATATGATACGATAAATTCACTAAAAAATAACAGCCAGGGTGTGCTACTGCATGGTGATGAGAACTGTAGGTGAATTTAATTTAGAATAGAATATATTTTATTGTACAAAAATGCTACATAAAATCAAGAACATTAATATACAAGTACAATCGGCGGTCTTATCACCTATGGCGATTCCTTCCAGGCAACCTTTGGATGACGTATAAGAAGGACAACAAAATTCAGTAGTTGTTAATCAAACACTGATACAATAATTTAGATTATTAATTAATAATCTAAATGATTGTATCAGTGAAAAATAGTAATATATGTGATAATATGATAATATGTATACATAAATAAATACACATAATATTTACTGTGAAGTGAAATAATTTATCACAATCTCAAGTCTCGACAATACTTTTCACCTCTTTTGCCTCCTAAATCGAATCCTCAAGCAAATGAATGCCTAACGTATTAAAGAATAAGATACAATTCTACTTCACTCAGGTCCGCCTGTTTATAGTTTTGACTAAAATGCCATCTAATACAAAATAGCCAAGTAGATGAACAATCAATTAAACATTAAGGCTGATGTGCACCGACTTTTAACCAATGGTTAAAATTAAATAATCACTAAAAATTTATCCATAAACAGTGATTCTTTTATTTTAATCGCCGGTTAAATGTCGGTGCACACCAGCATTAGTTATCTATTTTCTAACTAGATGACACTTTGAACACCAAAGGTCAATAAAATATAATACTTGTCCCACATGAAATATTGTAATATCAAACTCTTAAAATTTCATATTCCTTTCCAATATTCTTATAACTAGACTGAACAGTAATTTATTTTATGATTTATTTATTTAACTGGTGATCAATGAAACATACCATCACTAGTGTCTTAAAAAAATCTTTACTTGAATAAATTTACCTGCTGTCCTGTAAAGCTTGCTGTGCAACTTGTTTTATAAATACATCATAGGTATGATACAAAGCCCGTATAACCCTCTGCTTTAGACCATATGCTTTGTAGCTATTCTCAATCTTCAGTCTTTGAGGCAATTTAGGACTCAGTTCACAATACCTTTTATAAATTGTTCTCCAAAACGATTCTCGTTTTGTAATAGCATATGTTGCCTTATTAATCCTAGCAAATGTACCTATTTGTTCAGGTTTTATGTACTGAGATATTAAATACCATATCACTTCTGGATATAAGACTCCAGGTCTATTGTGAATATCTAATTCTGATTCGGATTGAGTATGTTTTGCTTTGTAAACCAAATTTTTAGTTCCATCACTTCCCTGAATAATATCAAAGTCGTCATCATTTATCTGGTCCCAGGATAGTTCTGATTTATCAACAGTCGATTTTTTAAGTTTTACAACCGGTTTTGGTGCATTGGCACTATCGTTTATCGTAAAATCTGGAAATTAAGAAGTTTTTGTTACTTTAATATTTTTTTTATTTTTATTTGATGCTGACTGATCGAGGTGATGACCGTATATCTGTTTAAACTGAGATTGAAGTTTTATTCATTACAAAAAGTAGAATCAATGTATGTACCTTGCTGTAATCTCTTCTTTTGACTTTTTTTCTTCGGCATTTAACCAGATTGTCGACTAACAAGATGTAAACACGTTGATCGCGGGTAGACATTCAAGTTTTTTTAATTCAATTATTACTCCTTTAGGTAACATTAGGTAGATTTTAAAAGAACAGCAAACAAGTTTTGGATTTATAGTTAACCGCAGTTTACATAAATTAAATTAATATAATAATGCTAGTTCTGTATTATAGAACACAAACTACTATGGATAATTGGATACTACAGGAGAATTCATGGCATATAAACTTCGAATAAATGAGTCAGAAAAACAATAACTATTAACTTAAAGATTTATAAATGTTTTCAATTTCCTGTTATTACGCAGATCTTTCATTCCTTTTAATTTATTTGGGTTATTCGTAGAATGATTATTTTGTTCCATAACAGATAGCACTGTTAGCATCCATAAGTTTTTGATTTTCATTTATTTGTTTTCTAACATGTTATTATAAATAAATATTTATAATAAATATATGTTTTTAACATACATGAAATGTGTTTTTGAATACATTTAATAAAGATTCTTTTAATTATATACAGTGTATCATCTATGACTCTTTATTAACTAACCGAATTTAACCGAAATTGAGAGTTTTTGGCGGGAACTGAAAGGAGATGTTGTACTGTGCAGTTTTATTATCTAGAAATGTGTCAAATTACTCTAAAATGAACAATAGTTGTAGGAAATTGATAGTTTTTGAGTCATGATGTATTTTGTGAGAAATGTGAACTTTATAGTCAAATGTGGCCTTTTGAGTAGCCACAAGAGCTCTTTTGAATGACACTAACAAATTACCTACAATACGGTACATGACAGTATGAAAAATATAGGCTGATTTTAATTTATATCGTAGATTACGATCTAAACATGCCAAAAATAAATCGTTTTAATTAAATTAACTTATATTCGTTTATATTTTTGAGAAATAAAATTGTGATATTGCAGCCATTAGTCACGTGACAATGAACGCCAATCAGAGCGCGTGACGTCTTACGGTGCAAAACACAACAACTTGTTAATAAGTTCTTAGTGAAAATTCATCATTTTTCAGTACTTTCGCTGTAAAATAATAGTATTCGCATTGTTATACACTGTGTTCATACGACTACAAAAACCAAATACAATGGACGCCAGGTTTATAAAGGCAAATGCCAATAATTTGCCAAAAATCGATGTCGTGATTCTGGATATCTATTTCGCAAATAACACCAATTTCTGCTCTGCAGAATATCGTAATGTTAAAAATTCTGTGTAAGTATATAACATTAATCAATAGCACCTAGTGTTAAAATTGTGATTAAGATATATAAAGTATTTTTTAATACATAAATTCATAATTATTTTTTAGGTTATATTAGTGAAAGCTGATGCTAATGGTAACATTTCTTTTGTAGATCATCGCGAGCATCTTATGGAGATGATATCATAAATTATGTGAAATTGAAACGTGATAGCAAACTCCTTTATTGTAAAGTGAAAAATATGCCCTGAGCATAAAATGCTATCAAAATTATCGTCATCGCAAGAGTGAAGAACCAACATGCACTTCAACAGATTGTTATTGGAAGAAATCGAACTATCACAGCTGTGAACCACTTTAAAATATGTAGTACTACGTCATATTACATACATAGGTATGATACATAGCCCTAGTTAACCATTAAATTCAAATGTACTCATAAGTTTTTAGAAGGACAAAAAATTAAACTTAAGGATTGTGCATTATTTAAATATCAACATAATTTTGTTCTCAGGGATTCAGTCAGTGCTTTAATGTATCAACTGGTTTTAAAATATAATGAAAAATGTTGTGAGTCATTTCGAAGAAATATCAGATGCTGTCATTAATTTTTGTTTTAAGGAAACAAGAGAGCAGTTTAATAGCAGTCTTTGGCATGAATTAAGATATAGATGGATAACTCAGCATCACAGTCATTTGAAGTAAGTAGATGCAAAACCCAAGAGAAAATTTGGAGCTGAAACTACATAAAGAAATGAAGAAATGTGATTTCATATCAAGTCAACAATATCCAATGATTGCTGGTTCACCGAATAGTACATGTGAGATTGCATAGTAAAAATTGTCTACATTACAAAACATATCCAAATTATAATAAAGATGAGAAGCCAAAAACAAACATGCTTAATTGCAAATATAAATGTATTTGACTGCTATGGAAACATGTATACTTGGTGTAGTAGTAAATCCTGATTTTTCTAATAATAAATTTTCTTAACTTTCTTTGTAGCAATTAGTTATGAATATGTTAGTTTTATTACCGACAGTTGTTACCATTTTGAAAATGCCATATGTACCCATCACACCATGTGAATAACAAAGCATATAAAGTAACCACTAGGTAGGTTCTGATCTCATCATCCCTATTAATATTATAAATGGGAAAGTAACTCTGTCTGTCTGATCCGTTTTCACGTAAAAACTACTGGACCGATTTGGCTGAAATTCAGTATATATATGTTTTCGATGCCGAGAATGAACATAGGATACTTTTTATCCCGAAAAATGGGATAGTTTCCGGGATAAAAATATATTTGTCTTTCTGTTTGTTATGCTTTTACGGAAGAACTAATGGGCCGATTTGGCTGAAATTCGGTACGTATGTAAATTAAATACTGAGGGTGGACAAGGGATACTTTTCATTTTGGCCTTTTGGCCATTTTGGCTATTTTAGCCTTTTAACTCATTTTGGCCATGTCGGTCACATTGGCCTTTTCGGTCATTTTGGCCATGTTGGTCATTTTGGCCTTTTTGGTCATTATGACCATGTTGGTCACTGTGGCCTTTTTGGCCATGTCGATCATTTTGGCCTTTTTGGTCATTTTGGCCTTTTTGGTCGTTTTTGCTTATTCCATTATTTTGGCCATGTCGGTCACTGTGGCCTTTTTAGTCATTTTGACTATTTTGATTATTTTGGCCTTTTTGGTCATTTTGCTTATTTTGACATTTTTGGTAGTTTTTGCCTATCCGTCATTTTGGCCACATCGGTCACTGTGGCCTTTTTGGTCATTTTGGCCATGTCGGTCATTTTGGCCTTTTTGGTCATTTTGACCATTTTGATTATTTTGGCCTTTTTGGTCGTTTTTGCCTATTCCGTCATTTTGGCCATGTCGGTCTCTGTGGACTTTTTACTCTTTTTGGCCATGTCGGTCATTCCGGCCTTTTTGGTAATTTTGACCATTTTGGCCTTTTTGGTCAAGTTTTGTAATTTATGTTTACAGATAGACGGGGGATGGTATGATTAGCGATATAAAATGAAGTGAACCAGTGGTTAACCCGCGGCGCAGCCGCGGGGTAAACTCTAGTTTTATAATAAAATAAAACTAAATTATTTTGGAGTTTTATTTAATGAGGCAATCTTATAAATGAACTAAACCATAATAATATGCTCTAGGGTAACTAGGTTAGCTCATGACTATTTAAAGCCGGTTCCTATATCTTACTATTCACTCACTTGCCCTACTATGTTGGATTTTGACATTATTTGTATGGAGCTTATGTCAAATTTTAAGTGATGATAAGGTAAATAAACTTATGATAAGATATAAGAACCAGCCATTAGTGAACTTATCATCTATAAAGTAAAATTCTTCATAGAAAGGACATTTAGTTACATATTTTTGATTTGTATGAAAGATTTGATCTGGATATGTTGAGTTGAATGATGACAGTGAGCACTCTGTGTGGGTAACGGATGAAGTATATAAAGACAGAGTGTCAAAGTGTCTTCTTCCATCATGAATTTCTTTGAAATTTTGCTTGTATTGGATCCAGATGAAATGAAATTTATTTACACACATAATGAGTACATGGAACATAAAATAATTAGACAATACGAAGACAATTCTGTACGGGCGTCCAAAGTCAGCTCTGGTGCCCGCACTAGGTCTCAACAGAGTCTGTGTGGCGGGCCTCAGTGGAGTTTGCTTCGATTTCGAATTTCTTGATGGCCTTAATATATTCACAGAATATTTCACATAAAATGGAGATGTAGAAACTGATTTTTGTGAAGACTAGTTATGATGTTGTCTGGTCCCTTAGCTTAATACTGGATTGAGTAGATTTACTTCTATATTTATGTGTTATCTGTACTTAAACAGTTTTATTTGCTGTTGTAAACCTTCTTCCTAGGGTAAAACTGAAAATAAATTAACAATATTATTATTAGATTGTTTCAAGAAAATTAATAATGGAACTACAAATACCACTATTAATGTAAGTACCTATGTGTTGGAAGTATTTGAAGAATTAAACTAGCATCAAAGTATACATGGTGGAATTAAACTGCTACAAGTTCGCTTTCTTCTATCTGACTTACAATCAAATTTACTAGGTAAATAGCCTGATTTGAAACCTAACTGTGATACAGATCCCATTTTTTGATATTATACGTAATTTTTCATATCATTTGGTAATGTAGAATTAAAAATAGGGCTGATAAACACTTACATCAAAATGATCTTCACAAAAATGTAAACACTTTCTCCTTATTTGTTTACCCCTTAGGCACGTTATTAAACAGTTTCTTTGGTGTTTTGGTTGTTGTACTGATACATTGTGGTACTAAACAGTGCTTGTTATAATTAGCATCCACTTTTTATTACTTATTTTTTAGACTTTTGATAACACTTCAACGAAACAGATGTTTATTTTGCACCCTGTGACGTCATGCGGGACGCCATGACAGCTTGACGCGTTTTTCTGACGAAATGTCAAAATATTTATAAAATTGCTAAATTAAATATGTTCATGTTGTTTTCTTGCTGAAATATTAATATTTTGGCTAAAATAGACCATAAGACTCAAAATAAACCTATGTCTCAAAAACTTTCAAGTACCGTATTCAGCTGTGCTACACATAGGCTTAAGAAAATGAAGAAACTATATTGTAAACTAAGATCTGACCTAAAGGCCTAGCTGCCAAGCAATAAACCTCGTCGTCGTCAGCCATTCACAGTCCACTGCTGGACGTAGGCCTCCCCAAGATGGCGCCACTCATACCTGTCCACTGTCTTCCTCATCCAGCGCCTACCTGCAACCTTGCGTAGGTCGTCGGTCCATCGGGCTGGAGGGCGTCCGACACTACGTTTACCGAGACGCGGTCTCCACTCCAGGACTCGTCTGCTCCAACGGCCATCAGTCCTGCGGCAGACGTGACCGGCCCACTGCCACTTCAACTTGCTAATTTTGCGAGCTATGTCGGTTACTTTGTTTCTCTTACGGATATCCTCATTTCTAATTTTATCCATAAGAGAAACACCCAACATAGCTCGTTGAGTGACTTGGAACTTGTGGACCAATCCTGCCGTCAGTGTCCACATCTCGGCCCCGTAGGTCAGGACGGGGAGGACGCACTGCTCGAAGACTTTTGCCTTCAAGCATTGCGGAATGGTCGACGAGAATACTTGACGAAGCTTACCGAATGCCGCCCAGCCCAACTGAATCCTCCTATTGGCTTCCCCCTCGAAGTTGTGCCTGCCTAACTGTCCAAGGTAGACATAATCCTGCACAAATTCCAGAGGGACGCCATCGACGTTTACCGGTCTCGGCATGACGTGTTCATTGAACATGAATTTTGTCTTGTCCAAATTCATGCTGAGACCGACCCGTCAGGAACAATCATTTAAGCTAACCAGCATTTCGGCAAGTTCCTCCAAAGTCTCTGCAAAGACTACGATCGTCGGCGAAACGTAGGTGAGAGATGCGCTCGCCGTTGATGTTAAGCAATAAACCTAAATAAATAAAAATAACCGATGTAAATGGGGATATTGTCAGTGAAGCATTCCTCACAAAGATATGTGTGTAAACTCGTCGTTGCAATGGTAACTTCATATTCCAAAAGCACTTTCCTTTAACCAAATTCCAAGAAGAAAGTCGTCTTCACTCAGAAGGGTTTTACTATAACTTTTTTATTACTACCCTTATATTTTATAATTTCTTGACTCGATTTTTTTTATCGATTATTCGATACTGAAATAGTATAGTTTTGTACTCTCACGAATTGGTTTAATTAACCATGGAAATCTGCATCTGGAAATCAACGTTACTGATTTATATTATATGAACTGTGAATATTTTTAATTTGACTGACCTTAGATTTTTATATCAATACAAAACTTGACGTGTAGTGAATTTTATTAATGAAAATTAGATATAACTTTTAAATAATATGAAGTTTTATTTAAAATACAGTTAAAAGTTATGGTGGAGGAAACCTCCATACCTAAGGATACAATATATAGAATATATCTATATAGCAGTTAGTTTTATGGTTTACACGCTAGGTAGCGCTGGTAGCACCATTATCACGACTGAAGACTTCATCTCATACCGTAGACAGGAAACCTATTTTTTTTAATATTTATGGCTTGGCAACTAGGCCTTTAAGTAGTGTGTTTTTGTGTGAAATGTAAACTGTATATTGAAATGTGGCCTTTTGAGTTGTTATAAGAACTCCGTTGAATGGCGTCCGTTGGTAACCTACATTTCAGTTGAGCTATACTTGGGCTCATAAAAATGAAGACACTATATTGTAATGTGAGATCTGGCTGAAACACCTAGCTGCCAAGCCATAAGCCTAAGCAAATAAATTCGCTTTGTTTATGATTCACTGACTTTGATTACAGATAAAATAGAATATTGCCAGAAGGCAAAAAAAAATATTTTTAGATATTTTTTTGCTCGAGTTTTACTATTCATCTTTCCTCTGAGGCGTGTAAGAACTTGAAAGAAGCAGGCATCTAGGCATATAATCATTCTATGAAAAGAAGTGTCGTCCAATAATGCTTTGTTAAAAATACAAGATATGATTAAATAAATTATAATAAGAAGGCGAAATGTATTTATTGTAAAGATAAATGAATTCGCAAAATCTATTTATTCTCGCCGAAATTATTTATTTTACATTTACAACCTAATATAATAAATAGGTGTTGTACACGGCATAACAAGTCTACCTCGTCTATTCTTTGAACTGATTGACGTTCCAATTCAAGATGGCAGACATGCCGCTTGAGCCATGATAGTTTGGAATCGTAGGAGTACAATTTTTAGGTGTGTCTTTCTAAATATCGAACTAGAATGTCTCCCGAATTCTTGACTAATGTCTTATACGAATGTTTTAATGATGTGAAATTAATTCCTCGCGTTACGTGCGCTAGATTTAGGTAACGTTTGTGCCGGAACATATGTAATAAAACTGATCGAAATTGTTGTATCGGTGAATCGTGTACGATAAATATTCTGGTGTTAATGTTAAATTAAAATGTGGAATATGATGTGCGACGTGATGCCCACGATATCAGAGGACAGTATCAGCCAAAGAAGCTCGCAGTTGTCTGGTGAAGATGCGAACTTCGAACAACTGATGGTCTCTATGCTTGATGAACGAGACAAGCTGGTGGAGAGTCTGCGGGAGACACAGGAGCGTTTAGGAGATTCGGAGTTACGCCTTAAAGAGGTAGAGAAGGAGCGCGACTCGCTGCACAGGCAGATTGCCGCTAACTTGCCACAGGTCAGTGCCCTAGCCCTACTCTCTATTGGCCAAACACTTTTAATTAGTTTTGTATTGGAATTTGCATTCTAGGTAGATGACTAGGTATTTGGCATAGTATGTAATGTTTAACTAAGTATTATCCTTACCTATAAATTTAAAACTAGACTAGTCTATTTCATTAATGTAATAGTTTTACATTAATAATGCCAATGTTGATAAATAAAAAACTTTTATTGTTCACTAGGATGTTAACTTTAAATTTAAAAAAAGGAATATCTTTAGATAAAAGAAAACTGATATGGACAGTGAAAATGGGGACGTGTAAGTTAAGCTATGGGATATTTATTATAGGCTGATTAAACAATTCAATATAAGTTCAGTGTACTGTTAGTAAAGCTCCGAGCTAAATTTAAAAGGAGGATTTATCATGTTTCAGATTTTATTTGGTGTTAATGGTAAACTGCCAAAACATTTTTGTTATGTAATTTAGAAAAGGATATTATGTGAGCCATTTAACTTATAACGAGAAAGTCAAGGGCCACATAACTCAGACAATAAAAATGATTAGGATTTGATATGTATGATCCAAACTCAAATGATAGTTAACAGGATAAAGAAAATAATTAAGTTGAAAAAAAAAGTAAAACTGCTATATTTAAATATGTTATTATATTGTGTACAAATTCCTGGCAAGTACTCAAATTTTACACATTTAGATTACTATTTCCTCGACACCTGTGTATTGTGGAGGGAAATTATTTATACATAAAAAAGTACTTTAGAAATAATTTTACATACTTATTTAAATCTATTGCTCAATACTAATTGTATGAATGTGAATATAACTTAATAAAACTATGTTTTAACAGTTTTAAGTTTGGTAATTTATTTAATTTTGGCTTATTTCCGATGTTTCAGCCACTTTTCAGTGGCCGTGGTCACAGACGATGTAGTTTTATTATGTATACAAGTCGCAAAAACTTAAGAAAATATTATGTGTATATAACTTGCCTGCCTGCTACACTTTACAGAAAAACCATGATACTAAGTTTGCTGAAATTTGGTATATAAGTAGTGTCAATACTAAGAATGGACATAAAATACTTTTTATCCCAGAAAATAGCATAGTTTTGTTTGGGGACAGGCCCTCAAGATATGTTGCATTAGGGCTATTTGAATAGAATAGAAAATGTATTGGAATGATATATTGTTACACTAAGTATTTGGTCATTCCCATACATTTCTATTCTATTGGTTTAGAACTAATGTCATGGGATGACTGTAGTATATCGGCCTTTGAATTTATTCTTGAAAACATCACCATGCCGAGAGATATTTTTCTTGAAAATTTCATATTGTGAAGATCAATGTAATAATAGGCCATAACTATCCCATTGCTGGGCTTGGGCCCCCCCACTTTAAGGAAGGAATGAAATGAATAAATGAATGAATTGAAATAAAATATTTAAAATGACAAAAATACACATTCTAAATCACAGAAATAAAATTTTGATGTTTCGCTTTTTATTTCTTCTTGACACTTACATCATTTTATTGCCTATGGAAAAACTTGAGTTTTTTTTAACATACATTTAATATTTATTTGTTAGAGAACATATTAACTAAAGTTATATAAATAATTTTATAGGGGTGGTGGGGGTTTTGAGGAGGTAAGAGGAGGTGTATGGGAGTAACCCTTCACCATTTCTTTATTGTTATATTAAAAAAATGAGATGTCTTGGCGACTTATAGGGTAGACTTAGGTGGGAGCTCAGCTTTTAAGGCAGATCCAAATTCTGCCCCTATTTAATTTAATTAAAACTTCCCAAACTAGACAGTTTTAGAGTTTAGCAGACAGGCAGACGCCTGTCTACTAAACTCATGCAATAAATAAAAACTAATATATACAACCCAGGAAACTGTGGTAGCTTAGTGCACTGGCATCCTAAACTCAAAGAATGTGGGTTCTATCCTACCCAGGAAACAAGCACCACTTAAGCAGTTTTCAGACCAGATGTAACCAGATGTGTATATGGTTACAATTACCATGTAATAGTGGAGGAAAACTATGTGATACCTAACAATACATTGAGATAACTAATATGTCAAACCTGGTAATCCACCCGGGACAAGTATGGCGGGTATACTGTCCATTCCCCTATAAATGGGAAGCCAAGTCCAGCAGTGAAGTGTTTATGGGCTGCTATGTTACATTATATAAGGATGATATATAGGGATTTTAGATGTTTCTGTGCCACAGTCAAATCTGTTTCTAATGTATATGAATGTAATAATGTGAGAATGTATAATGGACAATAAATTTAAAAAAAGATAAAATGTATGTTACACACACATACAGAGATACATAATGAAATTATAAGATCTTGGTAATTTAGCTGAGGAACTCTATAAAATTATGATATATCACTTTTATAGTTCTGTAATGTATTTTAATTTAATGATTTTATTAAATATCTCAATACATAGAAATCAAAGACTACAAACAAAGAAACTATATTTAATGAGTATGTCAAGGCAATGCATTACAGGCATTATGCTCAGCCACTTGTAACAGATTTATGAAGGACTAGAACTATATGCATCTTATAGAATAAATATCATAGTAAATTATATCCAATCTGGTTTAGTGATTGAATGGTGTATTGAATTATAAATGTCATTAAGAAATACTGCGTGCTTGTCTATTGAAGAATGATTGGTCAGTATTTCAGGTAAGGAAATTTCAAATAATTTTAATCCCTTTTGTCTTTCTAGGTAGACATTAATTCATTGGCCGAGATCTACTTTCATATTGATTGTTCTCTACTGCTAATATTTGACTACATCCAATAAATTTACTTAACATTGACAAATAGTCGATCATAATAATTTTAAATTCGCATTTGTGACATTCATGAAAGGCAGCAATTAGGATTGTTAACTGGTGGATAAAGTTTAAGAGTGTAGCCTGTGATGCATTATGCGTCATTCTGCAGACTGTTTATATAGTTTATATATAGGTCTGGTAGAGCCTTGATATAGCTGTCACTGGAGCGAGATCTCTTGAATGCCTAAGAAAATTAATCCTGAATATGGTGATGCGAGAAACAATAAAAGAAAGTTTATATTGTTACGAGTTACGGGACTTGAATTGAAATGCCGTTAGAATTACTATAGAATTTATTAGAACTATACAAAAAGGTATAACACAGGTGAAAATATAACTGTACGCAACTAGTACAAATGTGATACACAATACAATAACACACATCCATCACTATATAGCATATCAAATGTACACACGTCTTGTTTCGCTTGTGCCTATCGCTAGACTGCCTCATCTCTCAATTGGGGCATTGTTTTATACTCCACCCATACAATATGTCTCGACACAATATTCGACCGCATAACAATTATTTTCAAGAATCACACATGGCTACTGACTATTATAAACATTACAATACACAATAAGCTATTTTTTTAATTACAAATTTTAAACGCCAAGTAAACAAAAGAAGTCAAAATGCTATAAACTGCAGGTGTGACAGTTCACATCTGCAGTTTAGTTTAGCCTTTGTCGGTCGTAACAATATTTTATAATAAAATGTAGTGCGATAACAATATTTCCTAGGCTGACGGTTAATTGGTAGGCATAAAGTAAGAAGTAACACCAAGGAAATCAGTAGTTCAGTAGTCAGCATTTTAACAGACGACATTTACGTACTTGTCGAAAATATGGCGAAAAGCCTTACTCGACTTTTTCTGTAATGTTTGTCCCGTTTTAGCTCGATTTTATGATGTTATGCCCTTTTGAAAGCGTGCTCTGACCGAGTTGCGGCAAATCACTCGAGAGCTACCCACTAGTGTTAATTTAACCCGCTAATATGTGAAACCATTTGGTTTACTGATTCTACGTTGTATTTGTCACATATATGTAAATTACAAAATATATGAGATACATGTTTTGATAAAAATTCATTCATAAAATTGTTCATTACTAGTTTTTTCTTTCCAGCATTATTTCCTTATGACATGTGTTTTGTAAATCTATATTGCAAAGAATGTTATTTTATGTAATAAGTCTATATCTTATAAATTATAAGAAAGAAAGATAAATCTACTTATATATTCGTAATATCTCGTTCATACCAACGCCATTCAGGCTCATTCCCTATAATTTTTGTGACCATCCAAAGATTGTCTGTTGGAAATCGTACCCAACGATCGCCTGCTGTCTTGTCATAACAACTGTACTTACCTATATTATTATTGATTTATCTGTGGACAATAAATAAAATAAGATACGTTTATATAAAATACTGTTTATTTTAAATTTGTCACTCTCGATTCTGTCTGAGAAATTTGTTTTTCCCTTTATTATTAACATATTTTATCTTTATTTAATAGATGTAAACTTGACTAATACTACTTATTCATATGTTAAACCAAGAAAGAAGAGTAAGGAATGACAATTTACCATTAAAAAGTAATCATAAAACACTCCCAAATCCTACACAACCATATTCTGCTATCGCTTTTTGACGTTCTATATTATTTAAGCCATGCATTACGCTAAATCGGTTGAAAATTGAAAATATTGATTGATTTTTGAGACCTCAAAGAAAATTTATGATTTGTGTAAAGCTACGCAATATTCTGTATCAATACAATTTTAATTAATGGGGTCTGCTTTAACATCCACCCATTATGAAACTGTCTTCTTCACTTTTGGAAGTAACCGTACTGTCGTGTCATTGACTCAACCTCCGATATGGTGCTATCGTTAATTCGATGCGCATTTTTACACCTTTTGCATTCGTTATGTCATCCTCTTGCAATTATCAGTTCGATAATTTTGTTATCTAATCTCGTATGGCGCGTACCAGTTCAAATATTTATTATCCGCCCATGGTTCTTTTTGTTACAATTATGGTGGTTTGTTATATCCTATGCAAAAAATTGGACAAGTTAGTGTCAGTCCATGTACAATAAAGGGTGGAGAGATAGAGTGTAGAGGTGACAAACGTCCAATATTTTCGTCATCAACGGAGATATAAACAACACTTTATCGAAAACTAGGATATGACTTCGTCCACGCTTGACTTGAAATACCCGCGGGATTCCCGGGACATGAAGTATAGCAGCGTAAAAAAAAAGGAAGCTATTATTTTATTGAAACTGTATCGGAATAAACTTATTTTTATGCATCCGAACAACTTCCAATCGCTCCCGGGAAAATTCTCGCGGGATTCCTAGGATAACATTTTATTACATTAAATTCGCTATCGATCAGTAAAAAAAACATTTTGGATTTTTTTTTAATTTGGTCATTTTAAATAATTCCCGCTGGATTCCCAGGATAAAAAATAGCGCAGAGTTTAAGTCTAAAATTTAGCTGTCGATCAGCGAAAACCGCATCGAAATCGACCGAGTAGTTTTCACGTGAATCCCAAACAAACAGACAAGAAATTAAAAAAATGCATTATGTTCTCCATCGTTTGTATAGTTTATACCAGTAGTTTTTATTTATTAACAAACACCGCATGTTTAGAATTTTATAATATTATAGATATCCCGCATCTCAAAAACTGCTTATGAATGTTATTATACAAACCAACTATCGATTAAAGTAATTTTAAAGCTCAACTAAATTTTCTTGAGAATTTTGTACGTCATAGTTCACAGAGAGGTCAGACATATAATTTCTACGAGTTCGAAAGCTTAGTTCTCTCCACCTATAACTGAAATAAAAAAGGTTTGACTAGTGATATTCCAAACGACTATGTAATACATTGAATTTTTGAAGCTCATAAGTATGGCGGCTAACCGAAGTTATTTTTTTTTCCAGTGTCATTGCACCATGTGCAGCAGTTAATGAATACATCTTCCGGTCAAATACCGTACATTTAGACCCAGTAGTTTCTGGGGAAAAATCTGACACACAAAGGTTTCTGCGACCACATCATGTCCATTGTCCGGCCGTCGCGTCGAACCGAAATGAAAATGTAAAGTTTCTTTCTTACATAGTCCTAAAAAGAGTGAACAGTGTACTTTTTATGATCAATTTTTCTTATGCTGCTATTTATAACATCACTATAATTAGAGATATACGGTATTTTTCGTGCAAACGTACGAGATACTTCCCGGTTTCTATTTATACTCGTAAAACGGCCTCCGCCAGAACTTGAATGAACCTCTAATGTTCCTCTATATTTAGATTGTAGATAATTTTTTCACTTCGCGCCTGATGTCCTTTATGTTACTTTAATATTAAAATTGATTTGTTTCTGGTCGTGAATATTATTTAATTTAGTCCATAAATACCCATTTTTTTGTTAGTTTTTATGTTTACGATGTTCTTGATGCTGACATTGGAAACAAGACTTTATTATAAACTAGCTGGCCCGGCCATCGTTGTCGTGCATTAAAAAAAAAATTAAAACCCCATTTCAGCGCCACCTACCGGATCCAATTGTGAATATAAACCATCCTGGGACCCACTCAAATGTATACCCATAAACAAATACAAAGAAAACAAATTTCACACAAACTCACGTGAAGAATAACAGTAGGTTTCTATAACCTGAAGGGCGATTCCCATACACAATTTTCAAATGTTTTTATAGGTCTTCCTTATTTTTTTTCTTTTCTTTTAAACCACCCCTGTATTAAAGCGAACAAAACAAAACGTTCAAATTGCTCAAGCAATTTATAGACTTTTAGCGAGACTAATGAACAGAAATTGATTTTTATACAGGGTCAGAGCAGTGACGTTCGAAAGAAAATTTTAATTAGGTTACATACATACTTAGACCGATAAAAAGTTAATACGTGCAACTCAATAAAGTGTTACAATTTGCACGAAAAGTCTGCTCAAAACAAAATTAAGCATAAGAAAATCAAAAATGTTTATTTGCAAGATTATAACTGTTTTTGTTGAGCATTATTATTTTCTAATATTAAACAACTTAAAGAAAGACAAAATAGCTCAAATTTAATTTTGTGAACAAAATGTTTAACTTGGGAAATTTCCACCAATACGTTTGATAAGCGGTAAAAACAGAAAATGACCCATTAAAGGTAACTTTTTTATATTATTACGAAAGATTAGACTCTTGCGCAGTTTAAGTTAAAGATACTCCGAAACCATGAAATTTCCTTTTTCATTTATGATTCAAAAGTCGTGACGTCGAAATTTCCCAAAAACTAAAAAATTAATAACTCGAAAGGTAACAATTTTCGTAAAAACGTGTATGGGTAATTCGGTAATTTCGGTACCTATCCTTTTATTTAGACTAGTTTTCTTTTGAACATCACTCTTCTGGCTACTCTATTATATAGAGATAGACATAATGTCAAAATGTAATTTATGTTATTACTTGCAATTAAACATAATGTAAAGGCCGGCGCTTGCACAAGTACTCATCAGTATAAATAAGTGGTCTAATTTGGAAACCTTTTTCGAAACTTGTGTGTTGTGACGTAAAATAAACATAGCTAAACAAACCTAGCCAGCGAGTGATGCATATCATTTTATTATAACATCATTATTACGGAACAAGTGTTTCTGAGCTTCGTACTATGTAATTTTAAGTTAAGTGGAGAGTGATATGTTGCATGTTGGAATTTGCCTCAGAAATGATATCAGTACTATTTTTCTTTCTTGGCGCTAAAATGTGCTTGAACGCTCACATCAAAAAGAAACGCGAAGAACTGGGGGCTCGCTACAGCACCTTTACGTTAAATTTTAAGCTCTACCAATTTGTAGTACAACCTTTTTTTATAACTTATGCCGTTTTCGAGTAACTGCATTTTTTTAAAATTTGCCCTTGCCGAGGTTCGCGGACACGAAATCCCTTACACATTTTTTGCATCATTAAAATTACATTAGTATACCAAAAATTCACACTTGATATATTTTGAATTAAGACTTAAATTCACTGAAGTAAAAATTATAGTGCAATGTACTGGCTAATAATAAGAAACACTTGAATAAATTGTCTTTGCCTTATTATTTTTCATAGACTATGAACGTAAAAGTAAATAAATGTTATTTGTGTTTTAAATGGAATACGTTTTGAAATATCATTGGAATTTTTGTAGTTTTATTCTATTTATAATTCCGACAATTCGTCAATTTTCGTTCGCCCACATGTAAATATCTATTTTAACTTTATTCGTAAGCAGAAATGGCAGTGTTGCTTACTATGCATTCGTAACTCTGTTTCGTCTAAACGATTTGAATGCTCGCGCGCTACTAAAATTAGTCTAATACGTAGGTCCTTCGGGAGGAATTATTAGTTGTGTAAAACTGTAAACAACATTATAGGTTCGTTGTAGTAATCATTTGACCAATAAACGAAGCCTTGTTTTCCAAATTAGAAGTAGCCCCTCTACTTGTAGGTTGACTATTAACTAAGGCTTGCTTTTTAATACATTTATTGCGCATATCACAACTATGAGGTGTATCGTTATTCAGATCTGCAAAAATCAAGGCGAACATTTCCGGTAAGTCAATAAGGTATGGTGATATTTATTAATTTCAAAAGCGTTATAAAAACTGTATGTGTAATTAGCCTTCTGGCTTTTGAGCTAAGAAGTGGAAAAATCTGAAAAAAGTGAGTTTCGAGAGCTATACAAATATTTCCAAATAAAATTTTGAATAATGATACGCGATATTGACGCTAGAATACTTTAATGGTTCCATAACCAACAATGAATGATGAAAACAGTAGAAGTTTGTCACTTCTACGGTAGATTCCGATTGTTTCAAATAAAAATGTACTTTAAAATTACCCTGTTTTTCCTAATATAAACAAAATACCACTTAGAAAAATCGTTTTATCAAGGACTGACTAATTTGAGGAATTGGTATTTTGTTAAAACATGTTTCCTTTCTCTGAGTTCTCCGTAAGTTTGACTTCTTAAAGCGATTCCTTGGCTATCAGTATCCAGTCACAAACACAATAGTTAGTAATGAAGTTTATTATTTATTGATCCTATAACAAGTCCATCAGTAGTAAAACTGAAATTATCGTGTTGTTGCGGCAGTCTCCACTACAATAGGATGGCAATATACCATTCAACAAGTTTGCTGGGCTCCTCAAAAACTGTATTCGTAGAAGGTACTTTAATTTATTTATTAAAACGAAAGTTGTTTATATTTAATTTATTTTAAATTTCACGTTTATTTATGCCTGCTGAAGGAAGGTTGTCTATCCATCCATTATAATGATATACTATAATGGATGGATAGACAACATTCATCAACCATAATCATTTATTATACCGAAAATTACTGTTCGTTACTTCTTCATGGCTGTAGGACTAAATGGTTCTTATTCAAATTGCATAAGTAGACAGATTGTAAAAAATATGGATTGTGTCAAAAACAATCCTGAAGTGGGTGACATAACAAATCATAGTCAAATAGTGTACCGAAATAATCAAATCGAAAAATAATTATTAGGACCTTCAATTTATGACTGGTTTTTTTTAATAATGAGAAGATGAATCAGTTTTAGTTGAGGTCTTCTATAGAAACAAGAACGAAAGTCGTAAAGATTGGTATAACTGTATCCCAAAAATTCGTTATGATTTACGTTTTTTGTTAGGCGCTTGTCTTTCCTAAGTTATCTCCTTCCATTTTACTTCTCAATGTTCTGCATTACTATTGGTAAAACTTGGGTACAACATTGACATTACTTGTATGGTGTTTATGTCAAACTTTAACCAGTAGTAAAGCAAACGGAGATTAAGGTATTCGAATCGACTTTTAATGAGCTCAGCTCTGAATAATTTAGTTCAATATTATTTTATTGAAATTTTCGTAAATTTTATTGTTAACGTTTTCACGCTGTATATGTGGTAATTGTAACTGGCACTTTGCCAACTGATATATAATGTGTTTTCATACTGTCAACTGTGGTATGCAATTTAATGTCTGTGAACATTTAACTATGCTCGAGAGTTTGAAAAATTATCAATTAATTAATGAAATCATAATAGTACGCATGTCTATATGTCCTTTCTTGATTGAAAAAGACATTTTTATTTTATTTTTCTATTGCAGGAGTTCAGGAGACAACCAGACGGCCCACTTGATGGAAAGCGGTTACCATCGCCTATGAACATTTGCAACACCAAAGTGCTACAAATGCGGTGCTCTTAAGGAAGACTAGAACCTGGTCACTAAAGCTGGAACACAACACAAAGTTGTTATGGCGGCATATTCTAGACCAGGTGTGGTCGCCATCCAGTCGAGCAAATACCCTACCACCTGGCTGTGAGTTGTTTTGTCGCCTCTTACGACGGGCCGCCCGGCCGCAGGAAAGTGTATTATTTCTCCGTTCCTGCACGGATATTTTTTATTAATAATGTCCATTTTTAATTCAAAATCACGCATTTGACCTTTAAAAAGATTGTCTACGCTTTCTGCTGTCTCTATAATTGAAAGTATTTTGAGGGTCTATACTAAATAATCCCCTCGTCCTCCTTCTTTTACCGCACTCCACACACACACGTGTTCACCCCCACTGTCTTAAGCCACTACGATTCTGTACACAAATGTTCTGAAAAACGTTTCTCTTTCTCTTATACACTTTATGAATCTGGAATGAGCTCCCAGCCGTTGATGATCCCATACTCGGAGACGGTCTAGATATGCACTAGATAACTGGGAGAATTTCGAGGAACTGTTTAAAATGGTGCCTTGGGCTTCTTCCTACCACCGCACCGCTCGTAATCGGCTGGGCGTTCATCCTAACTTCCTCGAGCTGCTTCGCTCGTATATGCAACTTTTATCCAGAACGCTTCTCTTGCGTGCCTTGGCGATTTGTAATGAACTCCCTCCCAGTTGAGGTTTTCCCACAGCGCTACGATATGGAGATTTTCGAAAAGGGTGTCATAATCTTCTTCCAGACTGGCAACATTACACGTTGGTAACACCTCTGTTGTTGGCAACGTCCATAGGCGACGGTAACCGTTTTCCATCAGTTGGGCCGTCAGCCTGTCTGCTGTACTCCAACTATAAAAAAGGTAGGATGTCTGAGGTTTCAAATTTCTATAGGCGACAACCATTTTCAATCAGGCGGACCGTCAGCCTGAGTAACATCAGAAAATAGTCGAGGCCTACGACATTTGACTCAAATTTAACGCCTATCATCACTGATACGGTTTTAAGCAATCATTAACGTACTGCACCGCAGTGCATTTGGTTTTTGCGTAGGTATGTGTACACTGTACAGTCGGAACCATGTAACAATATCCAAGTGAACGTGAATGAAAGGGAATGCCCGTTGCGCACTGATTATCGGCTACGATGGCCACTGCGAAAAGTGGGAGCTGTTGCGATTGCTAATGAAATCGTGATCTCAATTAAATCCCGACATTTGACTTCTAGGCCTCACATTGATATAACTTTTGAGAAAATCAGGCATATTTTTATATGATTAAGTTTTTGTAGTTTTGTCATTCTATCATTAAATCCCAGTTGCGTTTAAATAGCGGTGTCAGTTTTCTTACTTTCCTTTATTTGGTCTTCAGGTTTCCATTTTTTGTAACGATTGATTTGTGTACTCGTATATCATTCTTTATTAACATAAAGAATGATATACGAGTACACAAATCAATCGTTAAGTTAAGCCGAATTCCAGAACTAGACAGATTTGTACAGTACTAGCTTTAAGCTTTTACAAATTTTTAATACTAGCAGTCCCGCCAGATGTTCATTTTTTAGGGTAGGTCATCCGTAAAAAAATAAAAATCTAAGACCCGATCCCAGCGCCGGTTACCGGGTCCAATTGTGAATGTAAACCAACCATGCGGTATAAACTTAAAACAAATGAGTGTGAATTTTTTTTTTTTTAAATCGCTATTAACTTATAGATTTATGAATGTTTTCAATTTCCTGTTAGTGCTTACATCTTTCGGTCCTTTTAATTTAGTCAGGTTATTCGTAGAATGATCAAAACTTTTACATGACAGATAGCACTGCTAGCATCCTTAAGTTTTTGCTTCACATATATTTGTTTTCTAAGTTATTTATATATAAGTAAATGTTTATAAAAACATAAATATTTATAATAAATAAATATTTTTTAATATATATTTAATATATTTTTGAATACATTTAATTAAGACTATTTATAACTAACCAAAGTAAATGGAATCATTGAAACAATAAGTGCCAAATTACGACAGTGTCAATACTTATTAATGTAGTTAGGGATGCTTAATAAGTTCTTATTAAATTGAGTTAATCGATACCTTGACGATTAATGTATCGACAAACCCTACGTAAATAAAATTGTTAAATGGAGTAAAGCATTCTTTTCAATGATATGTGCGCTAACTTATGTAGTATACACATTGGTTGCGTCTGCATGGGTAACAAATGTTCCCAATATAAACTAACTATTTCAACGTTATTACATATTTATGTGCTATATTTTACGGACTAAGATGTATTAATAAAATAATCTATTTGTTATATTAAGACATAAATTGGAATTTTTTTAACAACAACAACAAATCACAATGCACAAATATTCTTACCAATTTAAACATTAAGAGCTGTGCAACTTTTTTTAAACTGTACTGTAGTTTTAATTATTACTCAGAAAATCTAAGAACTTAATCAAATATCAAAACATAATTTAAAACAATAAGTTATTGGCAAGTTTACTGTTTGGGTCCAACAAACAGAGGAGATAGTAGTTGAAGGGTCCAAACCAACTCCGACATAAAACGGACAAGTGGAAAAACGAATCGCAACGGACAAGTGGAAAACGAATTGCAACGGATAAGTCGGATAAGTGGGAAAACGAATCGCAACGGACAAGTCGAAAATCTTCAACTGAAAAGTGACAAAATGAATCGCAACAAAATTTCAACTTGAAGTGTTACGGGCAGATTGTTAATGTACTTGTCCAATTTAAAAACCTGCCCGTAAAACTTCAAGTTAAAATTTTGTTGCGATTCATTTTGTCACTTTTCAGTTGAAGATTTTCGACTTGTCCGTTGCGATTCGTTTTCCCACTTATCCGACTTATCCGTTGCAATTCGTTTTCCACTTGTCCGTTGCGATTCGTTTTTCCACTTGTCCGTTGAAGTTTCACTTCTAATATGTGTCCCAGCACACATTTCGGTTTTTCGCAGGTTTACTGCAAATTATGATTTGGTTAGGTTAGGTACATTTTAATGGTGTAAATGTAATACGCTACACACGCACCAAATATGTTTATACGTCAACATTTTTGCCGTTCGTTGTCGTTCACTTTTGTTGTGACTTTCGAAAAACTGAACCGTTGGCAAAGTTTTCTTGTTGTTAATTTGTTTCCTTAACAAACTCTCTATTTTTTTTTTTACATAGACTACAAATAGTGGCAGTGATACCCAGTCGCGTGGAGAGCAGAGGTATAGATAATAAAACTACGTTTTAACGTTTTTAAGCGCAGTAATAACGTAATTTTATTATGTAGACGAGTACAAGGCGCAAAAATTAAGAAAATATTAGCAGAGCATAGTTCGATGCAAACTTAAGTTTGTCTCCATTAATGTCGGCTCGGAACATCGCACATTCCGATGCGCTGAACGCGATTTTAGGTATTAGAGGGACGAGGTATATCCTCGCTCGCTCGCTTTACGGGATTTGCCCGGCGCTCGGCTCACTGGAGCTTCAATAGCGCTTTCGGAGATAGATAAAGCGCTTTTTAGGGCAACCCAGCTCCGAATTCTATTAAACAACTTCTGGCGCAAAATCTTACTCTTTTTGTAATATGCACATATCGAATTAATTTTATAGTAAATATATGAATATCTGGACTAATATTATTAAGAGGACAGATTAGATTGTTTGTATGCATTGAAGAAGCTCTGAAACTACTGAACCGATTTTAAAAATTCTTTCACTGTTGGCAAGCTATACTATTCCTGGGTGACAAAGGCTATATTATATTTACAAAAAATTAGGGATCCTTACTAAAACTCCAATAATGTAGTCCAAGGTATAAAAAAAAATACCTAAAATCGCGTGCGCTGCGAAAAATATTGATGATAAAATAACAAATAAAATAAATTAGTGAACCGATTTGAAAAATTCTTTCACTGTTGGCAAGCTACGCTATCCCCGGGTGACATAGGGTATATTATATTTACAAAAAAATTAGGGATCATTACTAAAACTCCAATAATTTAATCCAAGGTATAAAAAAATACCTAAAATCGCGTGCGCTGCGAAAACTATTGATGATAAAATAAAATAATGTACTACGACTTTGTAGAACACATCATTATTTACAAAAAGTATCGCGACAACATATATCTAACTATTATAGTTATGCCACAATAAGCGTTTTTTTATTATAAAAAATTAATTAAAATGCCGCCGCTAGAAAAGGCTTTTTATTTGTATCTTGATATTAATCCTTATCAAAATAAATTACTTCATATTCAAGACTGCTTCAATACCTTTATATAACTTTTTGAATTATTCAATTCGGACATTCCATTCGAAAGATATCACGAGTTTAAAAATGTAAGAATTAGTGACGGTGATCACGTGACTGTGACATCTTTTCGTGAGCCAAAACTCCGTAAGACCCCCTCTATATAGAAGTTTCACTTCAAAAAACCTCGTGGCCGAGCCTAGAATAATTGAAGAGAGAAAGGCTCAGTATCTCCACTGGCTCGGTCACGTACAACGGATGGAGGAGGATTGGAATGTGAAGAAAGCATACTTGGGGCGACCAGTCAGTATCACTAGAAAGATTAGAGTGGATCACCTAAACGAACTTCACAACTGAGAAGACTAGACTAGACTTAAGCATATATTTGTATATGATGACATTCTTTTTATTTATAAAAAGCGATAATAAATATTACATCTTTCATTCGTTCAAAATAGATCAAAAATATTATGTTTACGCCAGTGATATTATGATCTAGAACTTTGTCGTACCTACGTCTCACAACACGACTCGCTTTAGCTCTATAGGCTCTTGAATGGGCTATAGAGAGAGTTGTCGGCTCAATTTCTATTACGTGTCGCTGCTGAGCTAAAGGAGTAGTACAGTTCTATAGAGCGAATGAGCTATATCCCTCTTTACTTTTTAATCAGCCGTTTTGCAGAAATTAGCCGTTTTGTAGAAAGTAGCAGACGTGGGACGTGGGTCCGCTACTTCGGAGACTTCTGCATCTCATCCTTGCCATGGTAAATCTTAATATGGTTTCATATTCCAAAATCGCCTTTCTTTAGATTTTATTATGGGATATTCCATCTACCTGTTGTTAGTCATAAAATACCTATGCCTAGAATCATCCTTAAAATTTACAAATATCTGACAGGATTAATTATCGATTATTCGATACTGAAATGGGTTCTACATTATGCAGTATTTACATGGTCGATAATAAACTCATTGTACCTGCCATAGACTGCAGCTCGTTGCTTAGCATTATTTTGTTATTAATGACATTATCAAAAAAACTCAAATGAAAACCATTTTTATTGAATCGAATATAATATTATTTAATATTTCTAAATAAACATGCATATTCAAATCAAGTACCGACTTTCGTCATATTTGCAACTTATTTAACTTCTGGGATAGTTTTCTGTTGGTTTTACTAAGTGAATTATTATTAACGATCTATATGTAGTTTTGGACTCTGGCGAATCTATTAAGGAAAACTGCTTTTGGATATCGAAGTTACTGATTTATATTATGTGACCTGTGTATCTGTTTAATTCGACCGACCAAACACACTATTGGATTTTTATATCAACACAAAACTTGATGTGCAGTGATATGTATTAATGAAAATTATATACAATTTATAAATAATATGAAATTTTATTTTAAATACAGTTGGAATTTATGGTGGAAGAAATCTCCATACCTAAGCATACAATATATAGAATATCGGTCTTATTCATAGACAGAGTAAGTTTGAACGCTTCTTTAGGAACCATAAGCGTTCAAACTTACTCCCTCTATGAATAAGACAAAGTGTATACACAAACCCGCTATAAGTACACATACACACATATACACATGAACACACACATACACATGTATATATTAGGTACGTTCATATACTACTCGCTAGATGTGCTAGTAGTATGATTCTCCCGACTGAAGACTATCTCCATATATTCAATATACTCTTTGAAACCAACCGCGGACCTATGCGTGCGTGATGTCATGACGTGAGCTGTCAATTGCGGAAGAAGGCCGAGTTCTAGACCTAATTTGATTAAAAAATATATTTTTTAATAATTTTTCTCTGCGATTTTAATCCATTGAAATCTTACAATTTAAGGACCGAATATTGCATTTTTTAGAGGACGCAATTTTATTTTTGGGACGTGTGGGGGTGAACAGAAGCTTAACCTCAAGTTTGTGAGGTCGCCACCCTTGTCCCCCAGCCGCCGTCATGGAAAAAAGGGGTGAAAACACTTTTTTCGCGATATCTCGGAAACTATGCGTCTTACAAAAAAATTGTAAAGTCATAATTTGTAGCACATTGTTTTGCCTACAAATATGTTTATATAACTTTTTGCCCTAAATTAAAAATTACTAAATTACTAAATATACTAAATAAAAATAAAATTGCGTCCTCTAAGAGCAAATGCAAAGCTCATATAAAATTTAAATGGACTATTTTTTCCATATATTCATATTTATTCTGCTATTTGGGGAAGACAAATCCAACAAATCCAAGGGTCCAAAAATCGGTCCAGTCGTTCTTGAATTATAAATCGTGTAACTGACCCGGCTTGTTTTATATATTGGTGAAAAATTATTATGTTAATGAGGTAGTCTGAAATTTGTATATTATAAGCAAATTCTTCACTTTAAAATACAATAAATATGAATGTTGCGCGACGACCGTGTTCGCTGCTCTTTTCTTATTCCTCGAATATACCCGCAGCGCGCGCGCCGTCCCCCGCCTGTCGTCTCTCCGCACTGCACGCCCTACTACTTATTACAGCGTGAACAATTATGAACAGTCGTAGAGCCCTAATGTACTTAAATTTGAATCGGCTTTATTATCTTTTGCATTACTGAACAAAAATAACAATTGTATTGTTTTGTCATCACAAAGTACCATAGAATTTTAACTTAGAATTAAGTGCTTATATAAGCGCATGCAAACTTAAAATATCATAATAATTATGATTATCTATCTTAGAGAAATGACTGCGTTAGCTTCGATACTTTTTTACTACATTTTATGTAGCAGATTCTATGTACAGTCAGCGTCGGAAAGAAGGTAGCAGTTAAGATGGTCAAATAGATAAGAACATCGAAAGTGATCATTACTATCGATACAACCAAGGTAGTCTAATAGATCGCATCAGCCTTCTTATCCAAAAACATCGGCACACCAAGAACGCCGTATGTATCTAAGCAGCCAAAGTGGTCAAAACATAGTAACAGTCTAGAAAAATGAACTCTATTCTAAATGTGATTAGAGTTAAATCGAGTTGATTACATACTAAATCAAAATTAATTATATTTCGAATTATGAATTTCAATTTGATTTACTTATTCTTAAATTGGCATTAAATGTAAAGCATCTTACTTTTCCAATCTGAAATTAACGAAAGCATTTGAATCAAAAAACTGATCACAGCAGTGTGATTGACGAGGAGGGTGATATGAGCATAATAATATTTATTACGTTTGATCGAGGGTAAGCACTGGGATTGGAAAGAAACGCCAGTTTTTTCCAATTAAGCATCATTTATTGACTAGAAGGGCAATGATTTTCCCTTTATCAGATATTTGAGTCCTCTTAATTTATTCAGATTTTTTGTACTTTTCTTTATATTATTTAATACGTGATGACACTGTTTGCATCTTAAAGTTTCCGTTTTTACTGAATGCTAAGTCTTATTCATAAAGTTAGAGTAAGCTTGAAGTTTTCTCTCTATGAATAAGACCGTCAGTTAATTCTACATCTATGCAATTCATTCATTATTAATTGAATCATCATCATGGAAACGTGAACGAAGTTTCGCGGACTGATGATAGTCTGTCTAATATATAAAATTCTGGTGTCACAGTGTTTGTAACATAATCCTCCGAAACAGATTGAACGAATCTTATGAAGTTTTGTAGGTCTGAGAATAGGACGTAAACTATTTTTCCATAAAGTGAAAAGGGCGGTCCACCCCAATTTTTTTATATATTGGCAAAAAACATTTTTTTTATGATTTGGCATTAAAAAATACAAACAACCCTAAATTTTCATCATTCTTCTACTACCAACCCCTATTTTTGAATAGCGATACTAGTAGTACTTTAATATTTTTTTACTCTCGGCTGTTCGATAATGGAGCTGTTACCACTCGAAGAGTTATTCCTGCCAGGAATCTACCGGTGACACTTCTCACCCCGTAAACAACACGGAGTAGGGATGACAACCAAGCCTGTCTCTTGTCTTTCTCAAACAATAAGCTTTCTCTCACTCAATAAAGTTCAGAGCCTAAACCGTTTTCGGCTATTTTTATTGATTGTGCGTCGATTGCAGCAGTGACGCTTATACCATTTTACCTCCCCAGTGCATCTCTTATATATGCTCATAGGAAATGTATCATCACTTTGCAGTTTCCAATTTTATTTTCCATACATTTCGTAGATTAGACACAAAATTATTTTCTGAAAGCACTATAAATATTTATCCACATAAAATGTGACTATTATTATTAATTACTAATATATGTTTGCTGTCAAATATTGGTAAATCCGTAGTTACCTTCTTTATCATATAAACAAAAATCAATGTTTTGTATATAAGTTCTCAATGCGTTCCTAAACCATTGATCAGATGTGATAAAACTTTGGTAGTGTTCTGAGGACGCCCGAAAAGGTTTCTGGCTCAAAAAATCTATTTATCTATGAAAATAAATATCTATGTTTGTCCTCAATGTGCTCCAAAAGCATTGATCAGATTCTGATAAAATTTAAATTTAACTGGGTGTTCCGGGGACGCCCGCGAGGTTTTCTGGCCCAAAAATGTGTATATACATAAAATTATTCTGTTTGTGTGAATATCACTGAAATCTTCCTAAATGATTGAAGCTATTTTGATGTTTTTTTTTGTGTGTGTTCAACCCACTCGAACCCCTCTAAACCATCCCAGGACCTATCCCGGCATGATTTATATTAACAATGGTCCCGGTAGGTGGGGCTGCAAACAGGTTCCAGGATTTTAACGAAATTTTTTGTGTGTATATTTGGGTCTCTGGATTGTTTAGATTCAAATTTAAAGCAGGTAGGTGGCGCTGCAATCGCTTTCCAGGATTTAGGTGAAGTTATTTTTGTGTGTGTTCAAATCTTAGACCATTATGGTCTAAGGTTCAAGTGGGTCCTGGAATAGTTTAGATTCACGATTAGATTCAGTAGATGACGCCGCTAAACTTCTAAGTAGTGAGACCAATTTAAATGAAATTATTTGTGTTCTTTTAAGTGGTTTTGAGAATGATATAAATTTATATTTGGTCCCGGTCGATGACGCTGCAATCGGCTTCTAAATTTATATTTTTTAAGGGCAGAACAATATCTGCCGGGTACAGCTAGTAATATCACAACATTGTAAATATGCCATATCTCTACATTGAAGTTATTAAAAAACAATTGGAATAGAATAGACTACATAAACAATGGATAACATGATACTATTTTTATATTTCTTGTATGTTAGTCGTTTTGTCTCTTTGTTCCACATTTACGTAAATACTACTAGGCCGATTTTAATGCGATTTTCGCTGATCGAGAGCAAAGTCTTCTTTTGTTTACTTTGTGTTTAGAAAAATAGCCCACACATATGCCTAATTCATTTGACACATCCGTTACAGAAACTCCTTGTCGCAAATGAACAATTTTATATTTCATTTAATCAGTAAGATGATATTTATCCATGGTGGTATTTCAAGATGATGATTTATATATATTTCTAATCTTTTATTATATTAATATATTCTGTGATTTCTAAATTTGAGACAAATTAATTCATATACGTAAAACAAAAAACATCAATAATTCATTGCTGATAAAAAAAAGTTTGATCTCGAATTCTAAATTTCTTGTATATTGAAACTCTTTAGTCTTTAGATACTTCAACAAACTCACATATACATAGTGGTTTACGTCAAATTAAATGTTAAAATTATGTTAATATTGTAAAATAATCTTGTCTGTATATTGAAGCTATTAAAAAAATCCAATTGGGATCGAATTGTCTGATTGATGGAAAACGGAAAAAATTTCTTTTCATAAATATATGTTAACTTTTATAAGGTTTTCATTATTCTACAGACATTTTTGACTTAAATGCTGAAAAAGCTTATATCATGGGCATTCTAGTGTAATTTTTCAGAAAAACGGATTCACTTTTTAGTGTTTTTACTCCTATACTTCAGTACCGGAAAGTTCTAAAATTTTATTGGAAATTATACGCCTAGAAATAGCATGAAAACTGGCCGTATTATTCTTATTACAACACAGTTTGATACTTTATGTCATTTTTATACATTACTATATTTGGACTCTAGATATTTCCCGGGATTTTGTTCCACTTCCAAACCACTAGATTAACTTTGATTTAATGTTCGCAAATCACAAAACAGTGATTTGCGAACATTGCGTCTGTATTTATTAGAAATCCTTAGTGAGACATCATAGTTGAAAACATCTTTAGTAACATTAGTAATATCAGGGTTTTATGGATAAATCTAAGTTTCATGCATTGTCATAATAAAAATCCATTCAATTTTAAAGGTTGGTAAAAAAATATTAATCTTTACTATTTAACTACTGTGAGTGAAGTCGAGGGCAAATACTAGTTATGTTATGAAAATTAAAAAGATTATTTGAGCTTTCATTTAGTATGCAATCAACTCGATTTGACTCTAATCACATTTAGAATAGAGTTCATTTTTCTAGACTGTTACTATGTTTTGACCACTTTGGCTGCTTAGATACATACGGCGTTCTTGGTGTGCCGATGTTTTTGGATAAGAAGGCTGATGCGATCTATTAGACTACCTTGGTTGTATCGATAGTAATAATCACTTTCGATGTTCTTATCTATTTGACCATCTTAACTGCTACCTTCTTTCCGACGCTGACTGTACATATAATACAAGACATATTTTTTGGAATGGCCAAATCTAAATTTTGACAATGTCGTACTCGTTATCTTTTTCAACCTAGTCATCAGTACGTATGGACATATTTTCAAGGTCTAGTTTGAAAGAAAATCTATTAATGTTCTTTTAAAAGGCCGACAAATCATGTTATATAATAAAATTAAAATTATTGAAACGTAATATTTACTCTAATTGCCGGAACGAGCAATTAACATACGTCGCCATAAGAATTATTCCGAAACCAGGTTAAAAGTATTTGCATTGCTCACACATTCTTTGATAAATATAAATCGATAATACCAGTCATGATTGAAATAGGTAGGTTGTAAATAATACACCAGAGTTTGTCTCGCGGCCCAGCCGCGTGTCAAGCCCTTAGCAATAGCATTATTTTACTTACACAAAAACTTAAAGCAGTTTTTACATATAATAATAACAAAGAAACTAAGGCCACATAGTCTAGACAAGACAAGCCCAGTAAAATATAAAGGCGAGTCGAAGGCAACCTCATTTTAAGTATTACAATTAATGACGTGTTGTTTATGACTACGTAGGTATTTATTAGTGAATTTAAAAAATGCGATTGTAGTGCCATCTATTTTGCTAATCCGTCTATTCTAAGGAAATAATGTAAGTGATTAACTCAGTTGATATGTCAGCACTATGTCGAGTTTCATTGGTATATGTTCAGTAGTTTCCGAAAAAGATGCGATTACAGCGCCATTTTTTTCGCTATTCATTTCGCGACAAACAAAACTTTTTGCCTGGACAATCGAGTTCATTGGATCAGCTAACGATAAAGTTCATTCGAGTGTAATAAGCATTAAACCTCGCGAAAATAGGAAAGAAATAAAATTACTTTTTCCAAAACAAAGTTTTGTTCAATAATAACTTTTGATCTGAAGGTGGACAAACGAAACTTTTGCCTGGACAATCGAGTTCATTAGATCAGCTTACGAAAAAGTCCATTTGAGTGTTGTAAACAGTAAACCTCGCGAAAATATGGAATGAACCAAAATTACTTTTTCCAGAACAAAGTTTTTGTTCAATAACTTTCGATCTGAGGGTGGACAAACGAAACTTTTGCCTGGACAATCGAGTTCATTGGATCAGCTAACGATAAAGTCCATTCGAGTGTTATAAACATTAAACCTCGCGAAAATATGGAAAGAACAAAAATTACTTTTTCCAAAAAAAGTTTTTGTTCAATAACTTTTGAACCAAGGGTGGGCAAACGAAAATTTTTCCTGGGCAAACGTGGACTAACGATGGACAAACGAATGAGATATTGTTGGTTTAAAAATTCGCAACTCGAGGTGCCAACTTCATAGAGCTCCAGAAGAGTTGTTTTTTCAGGTTACCATAACAAAACTTGACGCGAATTAGGTATCCCTGGCACAACTACTTTAATGTATTTCTCGGTGTCGTAGAATTTTGTTGTCATATTGATTCCCAAAAATTTTGAAACTGTAGAACTAAACATTTCATTTCAACATTCACTATTTGTTAAAAAAATCTATAACACCAATACTTTTATGAATTATTTGCATGATCATCATTCTTAAATCATTGTATTTTTGTTATGTAGTTATTGTCAACTGTCTGTATAGACTATCAGCACATAAAAGGGCCACTGTTGGTCTTCCAATATCCGGCGAGCGACAGATAAGTAAATCCACTAGGCTTGTCCAAGGCAGATTAACTAGTTTCACTCATGGATTACTTCAATATCCTTTTTGACACGATGTTTCCCTGGTCATGAATCAAACCCACGCTATCGAGTTAATACGACTTCGTCTGTTTGTGCGTTATACATTTTTTGAACATATTGTAGAGATAATATTTTCTTAAGTTTTCCCGACTTGTATACATAATAAAACTACGTTTTAACGGTTTTAAGCGCGGTAGTTTATTTGATATTGTAGAGAGATGCTCATGCATACATAGACGATTGAGATGATAATCCGTTTAATTTTTAAACGTTTTCAAATTCCTAAATACCTGCCTGTTCAGGGTATCATTACATAATGTGCTTGTTACATAGAGTTAAAAGTAACGTCGTTATTTTTTTTAAATAATGTTACATTAGTGTATGTACATGTTGTGACGTTGCAATTGCCAAAATTCTGGCCAACAGAATGTCACGATTTTTAATGTCGTTAATCATTAATAACAATATCGTATTATAAATAACGCATAATAATATTTTTATCCGTGTAGGAACGGAGAAATAATACAATTTCCTGCGGCCGGGCCGCCTGTCGTAAGAGGCGACAAAACAACCCACAGCTAGGTGGTAGGGTATTTGCCCGACTGAATGAATACCACCCCTGGTCTAAAGTATGTCGCCATAACAACCTTCAGTTGTGTTCCGGCATTAGTGACCAGGTTTCAGTGTCCCTTAAGAGAACAGCACCGCATTTGTAGCACCTTTGGTGTTGCAAATATTCATACGTCACCCGCGACGGTAACCGCTTTCCATCAAGTGGTCCGTCGTCTGCCTGTCTGCTGAACTTCTGCAATAAAAAAACACATTAAACCCATCGCTACATCTGCGAAGAACGGTCACTAACACTTACATCATCCCAGATGAAGCAATAATATTAAGAGCACTTTTCTTGCATTGAAGCCATCAGATTGCCAAGTCACTCCTATCGTCTTTTAAAATCTCATATAATTAATTTGACCTAGAGTGGGTTCACTTACTTGAACTTAACTACGTATTCGTATGGCGGTTACATGACTGACGGTTACCGTAATTAAACCCCAGTTTAATATCAAAACTAATTTTAAATGCCGCTTCATGTTTAAAACTATAGTCTTCAATATAATTTAGTTGTCCGCTTTATTTGCAATTTATACCTCAATGTTGAGGGTTGGAACTAGCTTAAACGATAATTAATGTTACCTTTTTTTAAATTCCATAATTATTTTGGCCATAAAACGGAATCCGTATAAATTGTCACACCTGTGCATCTGTCGGACTACGTATGTTATCATAATTTTTCTTAAGAAATAGGTACTGAGTATACACATGAAATTTGACACAAAAATGTAACCTCTATGCTGGTATACAATGGTGTAGTGAAAGATTATTTATTAAAGTTAATACGCGAGGAGACATTCGTTTCCAAAGTTGTAAAAATTAGCCCCCGCCCCTCTCCTCCACCTGACTTCTAACTTATAAAATTATTAATAAGTTTACTATACTACCCAGCTTGGAGATGTTTTCGTGTTTGTATTAGTGTACTATACTCGTAAGTGACTGATGTAGGAGTGCGAGGCACGTAGTAGCTAGCGCAAATTGGTTAAAGCAGGTGTGCATAGACATTTAACCAATGGATAAATAAATAATTGCTAAAACTGTATGGCTAAACAGCGATTAGCACACACACCGGCCTTAGTCCGGTTTTAGTCACTATATATACACTACTATAAACACAAAAGCGTTTAAAAAGTGATTTATATATGGTAGAATTTAAAAAATACTTTCAACAAAATTGGTTGTGATAGAAGTATGTTGAGTAAGTTTTCAAATATAGGGACTTATTTAAATTTATAATTGAATGTTTTTGAAGTCATATTCTTTAGGATCGTTGTGATTTGAAACTCGATAAAATGAAAAAGCGACACTAAAAAAGAGATAAACACATAAATCTACAGGACTAAGCCTGCGAGAGAATGAGATAGAATACATTATATTTAATAATTTAAACAGTATGCTCATAGAGATAGAGTTGGAAATGTTTTGAAGATTTTCGATGATACTTCAAATTTCGTGTTTTTCACTTCTACTGCGTGTGAACTGCAACACATACACACATTTTATTATTTATTTTTAGTCTTATGACAAAAGTAGTGGAGGTTCTTTATCAATTTGGCACTCTTTATTACGTACATGTACTAACAAGTATTTGGTACATTTTATTTTAATGCATTGTAGATTATTGAAGTGAAACTTCTTTATAATCGTTGTGATTTGAATCTTGATGAAACGAACAAGCAACACTTATCTCTTTTTACTAAAAAGAAATAACTCCATAAATCTATAAAACTAAACTTGCGAGAAAATGAGATACAAGATTTACAATTTGCTGCAGAGATTAGAGAGACCGAAATAAAAACTGATAATAATAGTTTTTAGACTAAAACAAAAAAAAATGAAAATTATATATTTTTTTATTGCATGAGTTGAGCAGACAGGCAGACGGCCCATCTGATGGAAAACAGTTCCCATCGCCTATGGCCATTTATGACACTAAAGGTATTATTACCAATGTGCTTGCTGCCCTCTAAAGGGAGAATTGAACCTGGTCTCTAATGCCGGCCGGAACACAACTCAAAACTGTTATGGCGGCATACTCTAGACCAGGGGTGGTAGCCATCCAGACGGACAAATACCTTAAACCTTACCACTTGGCTGTGGGTTGTTTTGTCACCTCTTACGATACGCCGCCCGACCGCAGAAAATTGTATTCTTTCTCCGTTCCTGCACGGATAAAAAGAAGTTTATTTTGAATTATAATATGTTGACGGATGTAAGCTAAAGGGATTATATTTTTATTCATAAAAGTAAGAGAAGAGTTATCTTAGATGAGAATGTTCTCTAGTTTCACTTTACCGGTGTGTGAACTGCATACACATTTTTTTCCATTCAATATGATTAATTTTATATTAATTAACCCTAAAACCGATATTCTAAGCAAAAATCTAACAAAAGGGATTGTGAAAAAGCAGATATTGGTAATAAACCTAAATTATTAATAATGAAACAAAGGAGTTCGTTATTTGAGTTTTTTGGAGCAATAATAAAAGGTAAACAAAAAAGAAAATATAAGGTTCTGGGGAACGTATATAATTATTATTATTATTATCACGTTTGTATGCTTCATTAAATTAGCAAAAAAGGGCACAGAGGGTCCAGAATCTATGTATTATTTAACCAAAATAAACGACCGGACATTCGTTCACACTTAGCTCTTTAATATTCCAAGACTGCTGGCAGCCTTTGCATAGTATCCCGGGGTACGTAATGTTAAACATTTGGCCTGATTTCGCCTGAATAAATATAATATGTATTTTTTCGCTAGCTTAAGTTGTGATAGAATTGCTACGTCATTTTTTTCTTTGTTGTTAACCCTGGCTGATTAATAAATTTCAAATTGTATACGACTGTATGAACTTTTTATATCAAGAACATGTTTAATCCAAAATTATCTCGAATAGTTGCATATACGTTCGTAGGTTCATCGCTAGAATAAAGTACTCAAATATAAAATTGCATAAGACTTGTCAACTACCTATTACCGATTTAGTTAAAGTCCGTTCTATTTTGTCAAAAATGTCGCAAGCTGAGTGAATGAAACATATTTCAGGTATTTTTTTTCAAAATGTAACATGTATTAAGTTTTCATCAAAATCAGTGCCGAGACTCTTGAGTGTTTTTCGCTATTTCTTGTAGTCTAGGATTTGGCCCTGAAGACCTACTTCTAAGATTTCCTTTCCTGTATATTATATGATGAATTTTGTTTGTATGTCACATAATAATATTATTATTATGTGAATAATATTATTATGTGACATACAAACATAATTCATCATATAATGAATGATTGTTTATCATATAATGATGAACTATTGTTTGTATGTCACATACAGAAAGTGAACTAGTAATTCGAAATATACCTTTGCATATGGGTATCGATCTAGAATAATCTAGATTATAAGTAATAAATCACGTAGGACGAATATAAAATTCAAATATAAGCACTTTATAGGAAAATCATGAGTACAGGTTACATTTACCACCAATGAGAACCACAAAAACAAACGTATGTAAGAGATTCCCACATCAATTATAACGTTGTTTCATTAACAAAAAAAACTACAGCTGTTATTTAATCAGCAACCGGCAATTAATTACGGTCAACTAGTTCTACAATGTTTTGTACCGAGTTTCTTTAGGGTTGGCGCTATGGGTTTTATATAAAATAGAAAATATCGATGAAAATCGGTTGATACTTGAAGTTGTAAATGGTAATAATAAATTAATAATACAGACCGTTTATATATAAGGAATGGGTTCAGAATCTATATAACAACAACATAAAATTGAATTTCAGATTTCCAAAAGTTCTTAATGAGCATGGCATGTCAGTTGATATGGAAAGAGTAAAATTTCCTGCAAAATTAAAAGAACCAAAGCAAGCTTGAGCAATACATGAACGTTATAATACTTGCTATAATAATTCACACTTAGAGTAATAATACCTAGAGAGATAATCCCCTACAAAATTATATTCAGAGTTGAAGCACAAACCCAATGAGTGTGCGTGAGCGCCATGTAATTATTTACGCTGACACGCACTCCAAGGCACAAATAATGTATCAAGTAAACACGAGTATTTCTAAAAAGTAGGGAATTGGAACTACTGGAGCTCGTCACACTGGGATTTTGATTGGCGGACTGACGGTACCGACGCGTCGAAAAGCGACCTGAAAATTTTAGGCCCTACTGAAATGTGCTTCGCTTTACTGGCACCTATTCGGGTTCTAAGAGTATTAATTCTATGCATTCACAGTTAAAACTACTTTACGATGTTGTCATACTCTGTGGTTTTGAAAACAAATAACACCGTGATTAAATTAGTTAAAACATAGATTTAATTTTGTAGAATAATCGTTGAATTATTACCAAGATAAATAACATAGGCTAATGGATTAATATTCGTAAATCTTTCAACCCTATCTAACAGTACGACGTTGCTATTCCGATTTTGTCAACCAGCAATTAACGTCGCAGGATCGGGAGACCCCAACCTCTAATTATCGATCGGTGACTGTTAACAGTTCGAAACGGGACTATTTCACGGGAAATAAATATTCCATCTAATGTTTTTTCAAGTACTCTTACGGCCCCCACGTACTAAGCAGCTAATTTCTGGCTGCGACGATTTGCATAACTTTCTATTAAAACTGCCTTAGCCGGGTTGTTTAGTGCGTGGGCATAAGGCCTAAGGGTTTAGCTACACCAAAATTTCATTAATTTTTTCATAGTAAGAAAAGACTGTGTTGCAAAGTTCGAAAACTTTCTCTTTGAAGACTCTTGATTAAACATGCTCAAGACATTGAAAAGATAAGCATAGTTACAGGCGTTAGATTCATACTCTCTTTATAAAATAATTAGGCTTCTACCAAAATATATTTTTTCATTATTTTCTGGTATAAATTAATAGTTGTCTTGTTAGTTTGCGTTATTGCTATATTCTGCTCGCTTAAATCTAATTTCTGATTACATATTTATTCGAGGATATTATCAATTCCTTCTTTTTTGATTGTTGATTATTGGTATTAATTATTTATTAAGTACTAGAGTTCACGCCGCGGGTCGACCTCTAGTGCGTGCCTTATATTTTAAAAGCAGGCGCTATATTAGGTTTTATATTGTATGTACTACATATTTATGTTAGTGTGCTATCAGCCCCCGGAAGATTCACTTTATTTTATATCGCAACAAACAAACAAACTATAAACAAATATTTATGTATTTTGTATTATATGGTATTACTAGAGTTTACCCCGCGGCTGCGCCGCGGGTTAACCTCTAGTGCGTGTCTCTTGATTATAGAGCAAGTGCTACAGGTTATATATTATATTACATTTTTATGTATTTGACCACGGAAGATTCACTTCATTTTATATCGCTAATTATACCATCCCTCGTCTATCTGTCAACAAAATAAATTACAAAACTTGACCAAAAAGGCCAAATAGGCCAAAATGGCCAAATAGGCCAAAATGACCAAATAGGCCAAAATGACCAAATAGGCCAAAATGACCAAACACGAAAAATTACCAAATAGGCCAAAATGACCAAAAAGGCCAAAATGACCAAATAGGCCAAAATTACCAAATAGGCCAAAATGACCAAATAGGCCAAAATGACCCAATAGGCCAAAATGACCAAAAAGACCAAATAGGCAAAAATGACCAAAAAGACCAAAATGATCAAAAAGGCCAAAATTACCAAATAGGCCAAAATGACCAAAAAGGCCAAAATGACCAAATAGGCCAAAATGACCAAAAAGGAAAAATTACCAAATAGGCCAAAATGACCAAATAGGCCAAAATGACCAAAAAGGCCAAAATGACCAAAAGGGCCAAAATGACCAAATAGGCCAAAATTACCAAAAAGGCCAAAATGAAAATTATCCCTTGTCCATCCTCAGTATTTAATTTACGTACGTGCCGAATTTCAGCCAAATCGGTCCAGTAGTTTTACGTGAAAACGGAACAGACAGACAGAGTTACTTTCGCATTTATAATATTAATAGGGATAACTATATTTAAATTAATTTACAGCAAAACCGATCGGAAATTACCAAAAAGGCCAAAATGAAAATTATCCCTTGTCCATCCTCAGTATTTAATTTACGTACGTGCCGAATTTCAGCCAAATCGGTCCAGTAGTTTTACGTGAAAACGGAACAGACAGACAGAGTTACTTTCGCATTTATAATATTAATAGGGATAACTATATTTAAATTAATTTACAGCAAAACCGATCGGAAAAATTACTGGAGTTTTGCAGCAATTTCTCTGTGAAAGCTTAACAGATAGAGAGATCGAGTTAATACAGATTTTTTAATAGATAATGAATTTTTATATCTCTAAACTTGAGAAATGATTGGTCTCCCATACAAATTTTCATCCTATATTAGCCAAATCGATCCAATCGTCTTTCCGTCACAGCATACCAAATAGAGAGACAAATATATTTTTATCCCGAAAACTATCCCATTTTACGGGATAAAAAGTATCCTATGTTCATCCTCGGCATCGAAAATATATATACTGACTTTCAGCCAAATCGGCCCAGTACTTTTTCCGTGAAAACGGAACAGACAGACAGATTTACTTTCGCATTTATAATATTAATAGGTAAGTAAAAGATGTAATAATACTTTTGTTTAATAAAATAACTAAGATTACTCTTCGAACTAAAATTAACTTATATGTCTTACCGATTCCAAGTGAGTATTGACTTTCAATTTTTACGATAAGGGCAGTCTTTCTCCATGTTTTATGTTTACATATGGTATACAATAAACAGTTTCTCATTCATTCATTCCCCATACTAACTATTTATAAACTCCATACAAGTTATAGTTATTTTTTCTCAGTGGTAAAGAAACCCGGTATTATTCGTAAAAGATAACATAGCGTTACTTTGGCATTTATGATATTAGTAACAGTAAACGTTAATATTTGTTGTTATTATTAGTACATCCAAGTTTTGCTTTTGGCTACGCCAGGATTTGTTTTGTAAATAAAGCTTTTAGGTGATTATTACAGTAGGATGAGGACGTGGTTAAAATTCAAAGATCGGACCGGCATAGGAGGCCCTGATTATAAAAGATGGCCCGCCACCTCCCACATAAATCAACCATTTTGTAAAGAGACCCGTCAGTAATTATTCTCGTTTTTACATCGACTATAAGCTTTTCGTGTTTAAAGATGCCATTTATAATGCTGTGGGGGACAGTGTCATTTGT